>JBAIAC010000026.1:24337500-25672500 GCA_037349315.1 Chelydra serpentina
TTATGTAGACATTGATGGCACTCACCGAGTAGCTTCCTAGTCAAAGGAGAGTGAATTTTTCATGCCCTGGATAAAAAACGATTAATTAAAGAATGATCCGCATAATTGGTTTTGCTTAAAAAGCCAACTAAAGTGTATCAATTGTTACCTTTCTGTGTTGGTGGGAGTAGGAGAGACATAATATTTTATGAATAAAGCTTCCCAAGAAATTAGAATCTGCAGAGTAATATTTTAGCAGAAGTGTTCTGGACACTAATATCAGCCTTTTGCCCAGTTCCGTTAAATTTCATTCAGATTTACAAATTGGGCTGGTAAGTGACAAACAACATCTAGGGCTGGCCACTATTAGTCTCACCCTAGCCTCCACTTGTGCACGCACGTTTTCCTCACATTAATACCTGTGCGTGCAGGTGCCTGTGAAAGGGACGTGTGGCTGCACAAAACCGTTCACAAACAAGTAAAGTCTGAGGCCCAAAAGTCAGTCCCTTGATGTCATTTAAATGTCTCAGGACATATTTAAATACGAAACTAACATTTAAAAATTTGTCAGAAGATACAAAGTAACAAATCCCTCAGTGGTCTTAATACATTTTTAGAGCTTCATACACTCCCTGTGGCTCTGTTCAACATTGTATCCCAGAAATTCCAAAATTACACGACACACTGACGGAGAGACCCTAGTTAAGTCATCATTTGAGCGAGGCTGCAGCCTGCGCTTTCAAGGGAACAGACTCACTGCTGGAACACGTACCTGCACATGTAAATGTTACATGCCACGTGCCACATATACCATGATTATATACAAGCTGTCTTAGTTATATGGATTTCTATTACAAGAACAATAAAAACAAACAAGTGTCTTAGAGCTTGTTTGCCTGGCAACATTACATTGATCTCGCTTGTTTGCTGTAATTGCATTGAATTAGATATGTGAACTGAAAGGCAGCCACACAACTTCATTATGCTGGCTTACGGTGCTGTCCTTGTTAATCATTGTGTCCACACAGCTCTGATTATGTTCCAATTAACCACACAGCATTTGAGGTAGATATCCAGTGGTGAAACATTCCTATACTCTGGGATTTTTCTCATGATGTCTACCGGAGCCTATAAGAATTGTGGGACTTTGTGATTCAAACTAACAAACTCCCATGATTCCTCTCCTGGCACTCCATAATTCATCCAAATTTTGCCACTGGCACTTTCCCCTGCTGTCAGGCAGCATAGATGAGACACTGCTGAGTGTTGCAATCATGAGAGTCATTTGAAACAAACATGCATTCTATTGACGGTCACACAGCCGAATGCGGGGCTCAGCAGCTTCAGATGCAATACAGCTACAGATAGAGGACAAGCAGGAGGGTGAAATCGAGCAGTTACTTCTGCAGAGCATTTATCTGGAGCAGCTTCCCTGAGTGGGGCCATGTTCCTGGACTTGGTCAGCTAGAAGAGATTGGTGGGATGGGAGAGAGATGCAGAACTGGGATGACCAGCAGTGGCAGGAGAACTTCACCATGCAGCAGGCTACTTTCCTAGAGATCTGTGCAGCGCTCACCCAAGAGCTGGAGTGGCAGAACATCAGCGTGAGAGTTCTCCTCAGCATGTTGCTAGCACCATCTGGCAGCCTCTCACCCCCGAAGTGCTACTGGTCAGCAGCTGATCAGGTTGGTATTGGTAGTTCAAGTGTCTGGGCTGCTGTCATGGAGATTTATGATGCCCTGGGAAAGATGTTGCTGGGCTGGGTCATAAAGCTTAGCAATCAATAGGAAGTTATTGATGGCTTTACCCGGATGGGGTTTGCAAACTGTATAGGGGCTACTGATGGGACACATTCTTTACCTCCAACACCAGGCCAAACATAACAGGAAGGGATATTTCTGCATGGCAAGGCCATGATTGACCATTGTGGAAGATTCACCAGTATTAATGTGAGCTCTGGAAAGGCCCATGATGCCAGTTTCTTTAGAGAATCAGGCCGATTTGCTGACATGGGCTAGGGAATTTTTGCTCCCCTGACCACTATGGATATTAATGGAGTTATGATTCTTCCCATCACTTTGGGAGACCCAGCTTATCCCTGCTTCCCTGGCTGATGAAGCCTTTTACTGGACACTTGACAAGAGAAAGGAACAGTTAAACTGAGCAGTTGCCAAATGACAGTGGAGCATGAGCTTGAAAGACTAAGGCTGGATGACATGACAAGGCTGGATGCTTCTCATGATGTTCCTCGTGGGATAAGGGCTTGCTATCTCTTGCACCTCATCTGCGAGAGCCAAGAGCAAGAGTCTGGAGGATGGGCAGGAGCAGGATATGGAACGGCTTTCTGATCCTTACGGACAGCCAGAGAGGGTGCCTCTAACAAATGCCCCAAGTGGCCAGGGAAACAGGGAATGGGACGCATTATGCTCTTACTTTGAGGCTAGAGAGTAGTTGTGAATAATGAACGAGCTGTAACCAAAGAAATTACTGAAATGTGCTTGCGTATCGATTTTATTAGGAATTGATACTATGGGGGGGCAGGGGGTGACATCCTATGAAAGATGGGGGGAGCTGTTCATAATGAAATTTTTCAGCTGAGTGGTACCATAAAAGCAAGCTAGACTTTTCCAATAGCACAGATAATAAATATCGCTGCTTGAATTAAAAGAAAAAGAAAAAGGCTCACAAAATCCTGCAGGTTAGGTGCAGTCAACTTTTCTTCTCCATTGGGTTGGCTTGCTGGGGGAAGGGCCTGAAATGTGGCTGCTTGAAAGGGAGGTTGCAGTATGATGTGTTCTCCATAGTGTGTAGGCCATTGCCAAGATGGGTGCTGTGCTTGACCTTTATAACAAAAGGTGCTCCCACACAGTGATTTGCCTCTGCATCGTGTCCCTGTCAAGACCCATATCCTCCATTCCAACTGCTCCTGGAAACCGTCCCTCCACGGCCCCGTGTCAGGATGAGGTTATTAGTACCTTGAACGTTTTCTCTCGTCTTTTTTTCCTTCCTTCCAAGGTTTGTCAGCTTCTCGGCAGGGCCGTGGAAATCAGGGAAAGCAGAAAAAGCACAAGGACTTATTGTCCCAATCCTAGTCTCCATGCCAACGATCACAAAATGTTGCTTTCCCCACAATTTTGGAATGCCATTCCCCACTCTGCCGGGAAGGGGGAGGAGGGGAAATGGGATTCACTTCAAGATGGTTAGACATTTTCCAGATTATGTCCCCTTTGTAAGGGACCTCTGTAAAAATGGCTGCGGTGGGTTTAGGTGGGCGGAGGGCAGCAGAGGACAGGTTAGTAACTGCACATGCACCCCTGTAGGCCAACTGTTAGTTGGAGGATGTTCCCTGAGGCAAATCCTCAGGAGACATAGAAGGGTCTTGTTCAAAAAAGACAATGGGCAAACCAGGAAGATATGCAGCATGGCTATTGGCCAGGATGGTGTCCCTTCATCTGGAGCGTGCAAAAACGGTAGCTACGGTCAGTCCTGGGCGTGCTGCACTGCCTTGCAACACGTATGCCAAAATACAAGCTGTGCCATAAGTTCTCTTTTATGATCACCATAAAGTGCACTACAAAATAAACAGAACTCTGCCGTCATTGTTCTGAATCCAAGAGTGTCAAATACCCTCGAATGCCTTGTACTGCCTATGCACTTTGAAATGTCTGTGAAGCCTGATTTGGGTTCAAGTTGAGGATATTTATAGAACCGGGAGCCAAATTACTTCTTCTGTTGCTCTTTTCTCTTTCTGGGTCTGCCACTATGATAAGCATACCGGCCATGCAATGCCTTTGTTTTAATCCCTATGCTGCTGCTCTCTTGGGCAGGGAAGGAAAGTGGGTGGCAGGGAACAGGGTGAAGGGAAAGAGAGCAAGCAGGAAGCCCTTTGAGAACAGTGCATGGAGGCAAACATGGCTGATGGGTGTGGAATTTGGTATGGCCAGAAACTAAAAGCGTATAGCTTTACGTCTCCAATGCAGATGCCACGTTGAGCACAGTGCAGGAGTGAAGGGGTTAAACGCCCCTTAGATGGGGAGAGGCTTCTAGCCCCATCTAACATGGCAGCAGACAGCCAGTACCCAGAAAAAAGTCAACTGATAGTAGAGGTCCCGTGCACAGCAGTTTGTCTAGCTTTCCGCGCATGGGATCCCCAAATCTGATAGGTAGTGGAGCATTATCAGAGTGGTCGTGCTTGTCCCTTGTCTTCAGGTTCTTCTCCTGGAGCTCCTTTCCTTGGACTCAGCACTGGGACCAGCTCTGGGCATGCCCTTTTCCTCATTTGCTCTACCCGGTCTTGTACGTGCCTGCATTCTGGAGACAGATGGGAATGTACATGCAGCTCTCCAAAGAGGGCAATCAAGTCCAGGAGCTCTGCAGGCATCCATGTGGAGGCGTCAGGGCACAGCTGCTCTAGTGGGGATGTGACTCTGGAAGGGTGAACTCACCATTACCTGGTATGGAGAAGGGGCTCAGCTGACTGAATGCCAGCATGTAAACGTAGAAGTGACCAGATGACCCTGGAGTAGTGGTGTCCATACAAGTACACAGACAGAGCAGTCCAGGTGAGAAGCAACGCAGTGTGTGACAGCAATGGGACAACAGCCAGCAGCAGAGTCATGGAATCATCTGAACCATAAAGCAAACTCAGTGCAAAGTGGAGTTACTCCTGTCCCAAGGAGGATTACTTAGGCGGTGTCTACACTGTCCCCTTCAGAGCTAAAACTTCAGTCGTTCGGGGGGGTGAAAAAACACCCCCATGAGCAACAAACATTTTAGTGGTAAAAAGGCCAGGATAGACACCCTCATTCAGGGTGGTGGGGATTTTAAAGTCGCCGGGAGAGCTCTCCCCCACCAGCGATGAAGCGTGTCTACACTACTCACATCACAGCACGGCGGGGGCTGCGCTGTAATGTGGGCAGTGTAGACATACCCGTACTGCAGCAGCCAAAGAGGCCAAATAATTCACTTTAAAAAAAGATTCTGTGTGGACACAAGGCACCGTCAGGCACAAACTAACGTTACTTCAATGTAACATCCCCATGTAGACAAACCTTCATTTTGAACAGAGGTTATGAGGACTGGTGTTGAAAGATACTAAAATTAGCAATGTCACAACATGTAAATGTACTTACTAGATACTTAGGCTGATCCAGTTAAGGAGCATTAAACCATTTGACCTGTTTGTTAGACTATTAGGGTTAACACTTTCATTTTCTACTGGTAAAATTATAGCGTGCCCAAATATTGCAGGTGTCTGAAGGTCTCCCGAACTAATCTGATACTTCCTAATGGAGTGCTCCTTTTACGTACTGATCTGGGTATGGAGGCTACGGTGACTAGGATATGGTGACTAGGTAGCCAGGCCTTTAAAGTTCATTTATATGAGTATATGTCGGACACTTAGTACTGTGTGAATGCAGTAGTGTATTTCTATTGCCTTTGATTTACTATCAATGAGTGTTAGGAGAGGCTTCCAAAAACCACTTAAGCAGTATCCAAGTGACTAGCCATTAGAAGAAGACCGCTTTCTGCCCCATCACTCGGAGCCTCTTGCAGCTCCTAGTACTGCTCTGATTATATTTCTTTTCACCCTTTCAATCTTTAGTCACACAGGGCGCAATCCTGAAGTGCTCGCTCAGGCAAAACTCACTCTTCACTTCACTTTGACTCAGAAAGAACTGCAGGATCAAGCCCACGAAGTCCTATTAAAAACAGCAGTAATTTAATTAAACTAATAGGTGCTACAGAACACTGATAACCTGTGCTATGCTGTTTTAAACCCTATCTGGTGTGGCTCCTGGCTACCAGAAAGACTTCTGTGTGCCATTGCACTAGTTAAGGTCTGCTGAGAGGCAGATATGAATTTCTGAGCAATGGAGGCGGGACATTCTTAACAGAGGGTCCTAGACTCTGAAATGTGCTTCTCCCATCTGTCTGACAGAGCTTCAGTCTATTGATCTTTAGGGCATATTGTAACGTGTTGTTATAGAATATACATGCACCTAGCGACAGTTGCGATAGGCAAATTCTTATCAATTAAAAAGTTGTAGAATAGAGCCCCCTCACACATACACCCCACCACACACCCTGGGCCAGTCTGTCTCCCGATGGACTCTTCCATCCTCTCTGAGGCCGTGGCTACACTCGAAACTTCAAAGCGCTGCCGCGGGAACACTCCCGCAGCAGCGCTTTGAAGTGCGGGAGTGGTCGCGCGCCAGCGCTGGTACTCCACCTCCACGAGGGGATTAGCTTACAGCGCTGGGAGCATGGGTGGGGCACTGTTTACACTGGCGCTTTACAGTGCTGTAACTTGCTGCACTCAGGGGAGAGTTTTTTTACACCCCTGAGCGAGAAAGCTGCAGCGCTGTAAAGCGCCAGTGTAGCCAAGCCCTGAGTTACTCTCATGCCATTTCACTGCACCAGAAGAAGGCTTTTAGAGGGCCAGGGCTATCAGGCTAATGTCCTCTGCTCTGAAAGCATCTTAGTGCTTGCACTTCCACTGAAATCCATTGAGTTTGCAAAGCAAACATTACTTTGCCTAATGTGATAATTAACTTCGCAATTCAGCTTCTGTGGCTACTTCATGAGTCAGAATAATTATTATGATAGTTTATATTGTGGTAGCCCCTTCAGACCTCCAACCAGATGGAAGGTACTGTACAACTATGTAGCGAATGACAATCTGCTCTCCGACCCATCTTTGTACATGTTCGGAACCCACTTCCTATTGCTCACTGTCTTGTCTCACCAGCATTAAAATTCTTATTTCAATTCACAGGAGTCTGAGAACCACAAAGCAACATATTTATTTGTAAATAGCATGAATATCTGTGCAAGACAGGTCCTTCCTGCTGCTCTGGAATGTTCTCAACTACCACAGCTGCCCTTCTCGGGTCCTTTTCTGTGCCAGCCAGCACCTCATTGGCACTCCAACCTCTTGCACGGATGTGGCCATGAGTGTCCCTCTTTCATCTCCTCCCTCTCCTGTGGGAAACACTATCACACAATCCAAAATGCTCATTAAATCCATTAAAATAATAAGGATCCTGGTCCTCCAGAACATTCACATGAGCGAAAAAGAACGTACCTAATAGGCAAGGTCTGTCTCTCCTCTGCGCCAGTCTGACTAAAAGGACAGGGCATGGGGGGGGGGGGGGGGGGAGGAACTTCCCCTCAAAGGCCACAGAGTCTGGCTCAAGACTCCACAGGGGACAATGACCAGCTGACTGATGCATCAGTGCATCCACTTGCCTTTCCCTGCCCCACCTCCAAGTTGTGGGGCAAAGGCAGCTGGAGCTTCGGGTAAGCGCTCATGGAGCCTGCTATACACAACCAAGCAGGGGACCCTCTGCAGAACTTGGATCTCTAATTCACATGAGCGCATGCGATCTATGAGGTCTTCCAAAGTCCTCCCTCCCTCCCCCACGCCCCATTTGGCTGCATTGGGAGATCCCCAGCACCTGTAGAGAATGGGGCAGTATTTGAAAGCTCTCTGGAGTTGTCTTTCAAATGCAAATATTTTGGCCATTTCCTTTCACTTAAAAAAAATACCAAATGGGCTTAACTTACACTGCGGACTAACTGCAAAATGCATTCATTTGTTTCACGGAGCTTTTATTGTTCTGAAAGACAGAGACAGGCAGAGAGGAAAGGAGAAGATATAGAGGCAGGGTGACTTAGCTGCAGCCTGGCAGGAAAGGATCTCATCCCCCCAATCAACTCTTCTCAAATCCAAGCTGTGTCACACGTGTGTGCTGTGAAGAGCCAAGCAAGGCCTTGCAGGCCAGAAACAATACGTGCAAGAGGCTCCTGTGAGCATCTCTCACGTTGAATCGGGACAAAGATTTTATTGAAGCCAGTCCTAAAACTGGCTTCTCCAGTTTGCCCATTGTGTATAAAAACAAAAATACTGCAGCTGGGCCAAAGACTTCAAACGTATCTATTTCAAATCACAGTAACTTATATGCTAAAGTTAGGGAGTCCTGAAAAGTTAGGTTTACAATGGAAAGAATTAACCACACCATACCAAACCATAGTGGCCCAAACAGGTGCTTCTATAGTACTTCATGCATTGTTCCCAGTCACACCAGAGAGGGGGAAAACAAGGATGATGACAAACTGCAGAAGGGATAAACAGAAGGGGGAAAGCTCCAAAACAAACAAACCACAGATTTTTGACAGAGGAATGGGATAAAAAGCATCTTTTTTTAAAAAAAACAGATGGAACAGGAGATATGCAATCAGGAATACCATTAAGAAAACTTCTTTTTAAAAAATTGGTCCTTTAACTCTGGACTACAGCAGACTTTAATGTGTTCCTGGGTACATAATCTGGATAGAGAATGGCCATGAATATCAGGGACTATTTTCCTACAGGTAAAAACTGTTAGTAAAAATAAGGTCTTATAAGGGATCACCTTTGAATAGTTTGACTTTTACAGGCGAATGCTTCTAATGTTGGGTCTTTCAAGCCTCTAAAAATCGTTGGGTCTTTCAAGCCTCTAAAAATCGTTGGGTCTTTCAAGCCTTGGTTAAAAGTCAAGGCATAACTGGATCCCCCCTCACCCCTCCCCATGCCTTCTTGGGATGTACACAGCAAGTCAACTTTAAACCAGCTCTGCTCCTCGTGTGGAGCGGAACGGACACTCTAAGCTCCGGTCTGCTGTCGGACTGTGGCAATAGCAATGCAATCCCCTCTCCTGCCCCCCACAGCCTCCTGGGCCAGGCACTCCCAGAGACAAGCAAGAGGATGCCACTTACCAAAATATTCCTTCTTCATGTGCATCTCCAACTCCTTCTCCAGCTCCAGCGTCAGCGCTTCCAACCGCCTCTCTGCCTGGCTGGGTCCACTCTCCCTGGACGGGGTGACCTGATAGGGAAGCTTGAATTTGGGAGCTGAAGCGGACCCTTTGGTCGGGCTGTAGGTGTAGGAGGCCGCGTCGGGGTTGGAGGCAGCCGGATGCTGCTGCTCGTGCCTGGGATAAGCATCGCCGTGCTCCTGCGTGGGGTTTTCTTCCTGCAGACTGGGTCCCAGCATGGAAGAGCGGGGCGAAGGCAGCTGGAGCTCCGGGTACGCGCTCATGGAGCCTCTGGAGCTTCTGGAGCTGTGGCTGGAGATGCTCGACCTGGGGCTGACCACAGATGGGTTGCAGCTCCCCACCGCCCCGGTCCGACCGTCCTGGCTGCAGAGGCTGGACCTGGGGCTGACCAGGGAGAGCCCCGGCCCGCCAGCCCCGTCCAGCTCGGGGTTCCCCGGCGGGCCGTAGCGGGAGTCCGAGTAGCTGGAGCGGGGGCTGGCGGTGCCCGAGTACTGGCTGGCGGTGCTGGAGCGGGGGCTGACGTGCCGCTGGTCGTAGCCCATGCTGATGCCGCTGGTGCGGTTGCTGCTGGGCTTGCTGCCGCAGTCGTAGCTGTTCAGACTGGCCCGGGGGCTGGAGTGTTTGCTGGTGTCACTGGCCGTGCTGGCGTAGCTCGACCGGGGGCTCAGCGCGCTGCCTTCGTACTGCACCAGGCTGGCCCGGGGGCTGGGGTACTTCTCCTGCCCGGGCACCACCAGGCTGGCCCGCGGGCTGGAGAACTTCTCGTAGCCCGGGGCGCCGCCGCCGCTGCTCAGGCTGGAGCGGGGGCTGGAGAAGCGGCTGAGCTGCTCCTGGCAGGAGGCGGCCAGGCTGGCCCGGGGGCTGGCCGCGTTGTATTTGCCCTCGGGCCCGGCGTGGGCTCTGCCGCCCGGCGGGCCGGGCTTGGGCACGTAGGCGCCCTCGTAGGCGCTGCCGGCGCTGTGCCGGGCGCTCTCGGAGGAATAGCGCCGGCTCTTGTCCGCGAAGCCGCCGTAGCAGGGCAGCGCCACCTCGGAGCGGGTGCAGAGCCCGTCCTCGCAGCAGCCCGGCTCCGGGCCGCCCCCGCGGCTGCCGCCGTTCAGCGAGCGCGGCTGGGGGGCGGCCGCCGCCTGGTACACTTTGCCGGAGGCGGCGGCAGGGGGCTGGGCGTCCCCCGGGGGGGCCGCGGTGCCATTCATCTTCTTGCCTCTCGGGTCCGCCGTCATGTGGGCTGCGATGGCCCGTTGGGCGTCTTCCAGCAGCTCCCTCCTGCTGCCGCCGCGGCCGCTGTACAGCCCGTCCTGGCCCGGCTCGTAGAGAGACAGATCCGCCAGCAGCTTGCTGGCGCTGCGGGCAGTGTCCTCCGCGTACCGCTCCATGCCCCGCCGGCCCCGGGCCCCGGGGGGGGGGGGGGGGGGTCACGAAAGCCGCCGGGTGGGAAGTTTGCAGCAGGGAAAGGCACTTTTCTGCCCCCAGGGCTCTGCAGCCAGGTGACACGGCAGCGCCTTGCCCCGGGTCACCTGGACGGCATCCCGGCTCCCCAGCCCGCCGCGCGCCCCGCTCGCGCAGCACAACGCGGAGAGGCGAGGAGAAAAAGCCCCCGTGTGTCAATTCCCAGCCTTAAATAAGTTGCTCGGGCCAGTCAATGGCGCGCTGCGCGGAGGAATTTGCACTCAGGGGCTGCCTGCCTTGCTCCCCCTTTCCCAGCCCAGCTGCACCTAGACCCAGCGCCGGGGACGAGCTCCGAGCCTGGGGGCAAGTGCAGCTCCCGGCTCCCAGGGTCTTTGTGGCGCTGGAAGAGCTGCACAGAGGCCAGGCGAGGGAGGGACTCCTTTGTGTGGGGCAGGAATGCGAGGAAGGAGACTGGGCGCTGCGTCCCTCTGGAATGTAGTTAATGCTGGAGCCAAACAATGATTTTAACCAAGTCAGCCAGAGAGAAAGAGAGGCTGAGGAGCTGCCTGGAAGCAGCGAGGTTGCAGTGTAGTTTAGCATTCCCTTCGTGTGACATTGTTCCTGCTCCTCTTCTCCACTTTCACAGCCCCCCGGGGGGGGGGGGCGCTGAAGCTCAAGACTGGAGGAGGGGGGAGCCCTGTGATTCACACCTTGAGGGGAGTTCAAATTCGTCTCCTGCAGCTGGGGTTTGCAGGATATAAATGTAATCTCCTCTCCAGATCTAAACAACATCGAGCTCGCCCCTCACAGCCAGGAAAGTCAAAGCTGAGGCTGACATGCTTGTCCTGAATTCACACACTGCGTTTGCTCCATCTCTCCCCCCCACACAACCCAGTGGGTGAGTTGAGGGAGTGGAGTGCCAGCGTTGCCTATGGAGGTACTGGTTTTTGTCTGTTTGTGCCACACACTGAGCTATTATTATTATTAAAGTTCTTAGGGCCATTGTTCTGTTTTCTTTTTTAAAAAAAAGTTCTGTGCAGGAATATATAACTTGTATGTTACTGATCTGCATGCTGAAACAGAGAAAAAAAGTAATGATTCTTTTTGAATAAATATGTTTTCCTTTATTTTTAATTGTCTCAAGTCTCTTCTGAGACGGATGCACCAGCAAAGCAGAACATTTTAATTAATTAATATGAACTGCTCATTTAAAACAAAAACCACACCAGAAAACTCCAGTGGCTTTGAGGGAGCCACTTGTCTAGTGGGGAATTCCATTAGGGAGTCTGAGTTAGAGACTTTATATATAAATCTCTCTTTTCACTCCTTCACTACTTCCTCAGAGATCTTCTTTCTGCCTCCATCATTGGTTTCAGCTCTAATGTGAGTATTTCTGGGGCAGTTTAAGAGAAACTCATTCAATCATTTTTAAGTTCACTGAACAGAAAAACGGAATCATTCCCATTTTTAAAGAAATACACATTTTTTACTTGCAAATTGTATACATTTTTGTTAAAATAAATGGATCTGAATTGTTTACAACTGCTGCTTCAGAGGCACTGCTTTCTATGGTGCAAATCTGCATTTAATAGGGTGTTCGCATGGATTGCTTGGTTGTGGATGTGGATGTCATATTCTAAACAAAAGAAGAAATCCTGTAATTTTTATTCATAGCAGGAGGCCCACTGAATTAAAGTATTTTAGGACGTGTCTACAACTGAGAGTTTTAGAAGTGACAGGTTTAAGTGTAGTAGCCGTGTTAGTCTGTGTCAGCAAAATGAAAATAAGAAAGAAAAACTTGTAGCACCTTAGAGACTAACATTTATTTCAGCATAAGCTTTCGCATCCGATGAAGTGGGTACTAACCCACGAAAGCTTATGCTGAAATAAATTTGTTAGTCTCTAAGGTGCTACAAGTTTTTCTTTCTTATTTTCATTTAGAAGTGACAGAGTCCTGTGGCACCTTATAGACTAACAGATGTATTGAAGCATAAGCTTTCGTGATGTCTGTTAGTCTATAAGGTGCCACAGGACTCTTTGTCGCTTCTACAGATCCAGACTAACACAGCGACCCCTCTGATACTTGAGTGTTTTAGGTAAGTCTCCCCTAGTGGCACCAGTGCAGGTGCTCAGATATTAGCAATGGGGGGACGGGTCATATAGTGGCATTTTTGCCACTCTCTGTGTTAGAACAGTGCTGGTAGAACTCTCAGTAAGGCCTAAAATCAAATAACTTGAAGTTAATGGGGCTCCTCGGGTGCTAATAATTATAGGATCAGTCCCAAGATTACATGCCAATTCTGCAATTGCATTACTGCAGACTGACAACCTGCAGCTGTGTGGAGCTGCACAGGAGTTTGCCCAGGGGAATCCAATTGCAGGATCAGGGCCTTAGGATGAAAGCAAATAACTTATTCTCAGATATTTATTGAGGCTGTAAATTATTTTAAAAGGATACATATGATGTATATATTATGGCTCAAAACAATTTCTGAATCAACATGAGTTTAAAAAAATCTATTTGGGTTGTATGCCTATGCAGAAGAAGTTTCTACCCAATTTTATTTTATGTGATGGTCCAGTAAAAAGCATAGCACTTCTTGCTATTTAAATTTGTGGGACTTAAAAAATGGTGGATAATAAAGTCGAAAAGCAAGCTAGAAATTGTTACTGGCCTGAAACCTTGGATACAAAGCTGGAGCCTAGAGTACATTTTTGCAACTAAGTTATAAGCCCCTGAAAATAGCTTGTGTTTATCATGGAAGTGCTGACCTAGCCCTAACAATAGCTACGTGAATGTTGCCACTATAATGCTAGATGTTTAGTTGCCTGCAATCAGTGGAAAATGTTGCAAGTTTGAGCTGTGGGCACTGTACAATGCCAGGAACATTTTATCCTGTTATCATACCTAATTAAACATTAAAAGTAACCGTGTACTTGAAAAAGTCCCTAGCCAGGGAGAGTGATTGGCAATTTTTTTGTGCGCAAGGGGAATAGAAACAAAATGTGTGTGTGGGGACAGAAAAACTCGGGGCGTGGGGGGGGGGGGGGGGGGAAATAGGATTCCCTATTTGATGTCACTGCCAATGTAATGTTTAGTTCCAAGGACAAATGTGTGCAAATACTGTAAGTCCTGTCAGTAAAACACACTTTTCTAATACATTTTTATGTACCTAATTTCTAATGTAATTACCAAACCTAATATGCCACCAAATGAAATTAATGGGCAGCAGGTTTAAAACAACCAAATAAAAGGAAGTTCTTCTTCACACAGCGCACAGTCAACCTGTGGAACTCCTTGCCTGAGGAGGTTGTGAAGGCTAGAACTGTAACAGGGTTTAAAAAAGAACTGGATAAATTCATGGAGGTTAAGTCCATTAATGGCTATTAGCCAGGATGGGTAAGAAATGGTGTCCCTAGCCTCTGTTTGTCAGAGGGGGGTGATAGATGGCAGGAGAGAGATCACTTGATCATTACCTGTTAGGTTCACTCCCTCTGGGGCACCTGACATTGGCCACTATCGGTGGACAGGATACTGGGCTGGATGGACCTTTGGTCTGATCCAGTACAGCCATTCTTATGTTCTTAATAAAGCTTTTTGTTGGGCTCCTCAGTATGTCTTGCCATGTGCATGTGCGATTGATTGCTTTCCCCCTTCATTAAGGTGTATTGTGTAGTCTTGTGTATTGTAGTCAGCAGTTGTCTGCTCCTTGTAAATGCTACCTGCAATGTTTTGTGCATCAGTGATGGCTTACTATCTTTGTTCCAAACATCAAATACACAGTTGCCAGCCTCCAGGATTGTCCTGGAGCCTCCAGGAATTAAAGATTAATATTTCATTAAAAACTGTATCGTGATGCAGGGGTGACGGAAGCTCCCTAAGAGTCGGGGTGCCACTGGCGCTGGAACAGTGGCCCCATCCCCCATGCTGCCCCTTCTCTGAGGCCCCACCCTCGTGTCACTCCTCCTCCCTGAGCCCTCACCCTCACAGTGCCTCTTCCTCCCAAGACCCTATCCCTCGCTCCCTCCTCTCAGCCCGCTCGGCCTTATGGCTGGTAAAAGTGATGGGGTCATGGCCTTCCTGATGTGATGAAAATTCCAGGAATATGTCCAACCAAAATTGGCAACATTATCAGCACCATTGGGCAGCAGTAGTATAATCTTCCCTGCAATTGTCCTGCAACTCTGACCTGGAGGGAAGTCCACAAAGGTTGAAAGGTGCTCCAACCCCTGGCCCATTCACACCTTGGGCTTTCTTGGGAGGCTTCCAGCAAATATCCTAATTGTGGTGTAATGTGGACAGATATCCACCAGGAACTGGTCTGAGACTACTTATCTCATGCAGACCACCGAACAGCCTTCAAAACATGAACCTGTTATCTTTTGAAGGCTGTTCGATGGTCTGCGTGAGATAAGTAGTTTGGTAATTACTTGAGCTCTGCACCCATATCAAGAGCAGCTGAAGTCCAGTTGTAGGACTGGGCACTTGGGTTGTATGACCCAGTGTTCTACAGGTGGAAAGTTCTATATCCCATTACCAACATGTCCTATTTATAATTATCTTGGCCTTTTTCTGAGATCTTGTTTTTCTATCGATATTTACTTATTTGCAAATATGACACCGTTTTCTCCTTGTAACCATGGGAATTGTTCAGACAATATGGTGGCAAGAGCCATAAGAGAACTTGGATAGATAATTTGACTTACTGAGTGACTTAATTTTTCAATGACTTTCCCCCATGAAATAATCAACATCAGTACTAATATGATGTGGTGGACAGGTTAGTGTGAAAGTTCTCTCTAGCGACTCGGGGTCATATCATGACCCTTGCTGTGTGCTCATGCAAGGGAGTAAAAGGAGTGTAAGGAGCCCCTTTACTCCCTTGTATTTTCCTACCTCTGTTGTGGGCAACAGCACAGACGAAGAGAGCAGCCAGATGGCCACTTCTCCATCTCCTGTACAGGTGGGTGGGATGTAGACAGGAAGCTCCAAAGAGTAGTTGCAACCTTGGCTCTGCCTCCCAATGTGCCAGCTAGCAGAGCTGAGATGGCATGAAGTGGGGTAGTGAGGTGTGGCAGGAAAAGGGCTAGTGGAGCTGATTGCTCTCATGAAGCAAGGGTGTCTCTAAGTTACAATTCAGTCCCTGCTCTGCTTCTGGGGCAGCACAGTGACATGCTACCCATTGCTCAGGGCAAGACTGCAAGATTATAGTCTAGCCTTTGATGCACAAGGGGGTAATGCATGTGCTTTCTTCTTTAGTATGAACTCAGCAAAAATATTTGGGACTAACAGGAGAATCTGGGAAAATCGCCCCTTTTGGAAAGCATTTTGGATTAATTACATTTTTTACAAGCTTTCTATAGTAAAAGTAAGATTACACACGATATATAAATCCAAAAGCAAGGCTTGGGTCATGCTACTGAAGACCACTGAACCCCCTTGTGTATGTCAGCACAATGGTCTTCTCTCTGTCCTTTTATAATAAGAGATGCTAGAGACCAACTCTTCACAAGTAAACTGTACTGCTGTAGTACATGTAGAGGAAAATACTTATACACACTAGAGTCACAGATGTGGCCCACATGAGTGAAATAAATACGTTTGCAGTGGCATATAACATGCCTGAATGTTGTTACATTTTCTCAGAGAAGACCACATGTGTTGCGATGTGCAAACACAGAGGAGCTGATTTGAAAGTGCTGTAGCTATTATAAACGCTCTAGTAGTTCTCTCCACTTTTATATTTACGAAAGAAACCAAGCAACAGAAAGAAAACAACAGAGAGAAGCCAAGTAACAAATGATAATTTGACAGTCTTGGCATTTTTCTCTTGATCCTAATTTAGGTATATTTGCCTAGATTTAACAGCTAATAGAACCAGCTGTCAAATATATGTGTAGCTATAGGGCTCATTCCTGCACAAAGGAAATCCTTCTTCAATAGCTTTCATAGAGTTACCTGGCAGTATTAAAGTTAGATCAATAGAGGGCTGAATTTAGCTGCTTTATTTGGTACATTAATCTTTACGTTTGATTTTTAAGTGATACCAGCAAAACAGATATCAAGGAAAGCCACCTGCTTCTGTTAAATAAGCTCCTTTGTCTAAGACTTAAAGGGAGAAAAAAAGCCAGGTGGAGTTATTGATCTGTGAATATCAGCTGGCTGGACCTGGCAGCCACTGGACTCCTATTTCTGTTAATTGCCAGTGCGCCTTCGAGGAAACCCTGGCCAAGCAAGATCGTAGAAATAAATTACTCGCTGTGTGTGGTGATTTTGTGTTTCTCGGCTTCAAATAGCTTACTCATTGCAAAACTGAGACTCCGTAAAGATAATTCATGGGTGAAATCCTGGCTCCATTTAAGTCAATGGCAAAACTTCCATTGGTTTCAGTTGGCCAGGATTTCACACCATATGTTTTTACTATGATGATGATGATAATGCAAGGATGTTTGTTTTGATTTTGACCTCCCCAGTTCAAAAATCTGGAAATGGTGAGAACTTTTCTGAGATTCACTTTACCAGATTTGATGCTACCCAATATTTAATTTTTGGCTACATCTTCTCCCCACTCCTCTGTCTTCCAATACTGAATAAAATAAATTATGTTGTTGGGTACACTATTTTAGAGTTAATATTATATAAGTTTACTACTACATTTTTCCTTTTGGAAAAGCAGCTCAATTTTTTTGGTGGGGAGAGGAAATCTAATAATTATTCCTCCCCCTTTTCTGTCTTGGGCCAAGATTTTTCAAAATTAGGGATGATCATTTAGAGGAAAATTGGTTTGTTTGTCTCGGGGTGAAAGTTAAAAACAAACAAACAAATAAATAAATACAGAAACAAGCCTTTTCAAGTCTGAAGTTTGGGACATAACCATGCATCATTGCTTAGATGAGTATTAATTGCTTGCAAAAATGTTATTTAAAGTAAATCTATTTCTTCAGGATAATTTAAAATGGAGCAGCTGTAATACCCTCAATTCTTCCAGTCTAGCTGCTTGACTTTTAGTGGTATTATAGATATCTATTTTTACACTGCTTTTGGTTATATCTGAGAATATAAGCATCACAAATTCCACATTTCTTTCCTTTTGAGGTTGAAGGGGCTCTGTGAATCGTGTGCTAATATCTTTATAAAAATACCGGAACTCAAATTATTATGGCTAAGTTCTGGTTATTACTGAACATGTTTTAGAGCATCATCTTCTGGTAGACAGGCCACATTGCACTTGATCGACTACATTTAACTGCTAGACAAAACTATTTAAAATATTTTTGACTAACACTATTCTGCAAGCTTGCAGATCATTTTTCATTCTAAAGCTGCATTCAACAATGTTTAAAGTATTTTACATTCTTCTTATTCTTTTAATATTTCAGTGCAGATGCAGCTAAGCACCAAGCTATATAACTCAGGACAACACCTCAAAAATACCAATGATTGGTGCCCTTAAGCTTAAAGCAGCAGACAAAAGAATCCCCAAGGATTTCACTAGTCTATTTCACTATTTACATATAAAACAAACATTAGCAAGTGTTTCTCATTTGTCATATAGTTTCACATCCCACAATCCCCAGGGAGTTTAAATAGTAAAATTACTTACTAAAACAATTTGTTTCCTAAGATTTTGGATGGCTGCAACACCAGATCTGTCTTAATCATAATTATTCAGAAACATAGGACATATTTTCAAAACATAATCAGCTGGCTGCAGACCAGACACTCCATTTGCACATGCACAAACCTCACATTTGCTCATTCAAATCAGTTAATTATGCACCTGATCCGTTCATTTAAATGTGGGGCAAAATCAGAGGCCTTGTCTGAAGGCCACTCATTTCAGAGATCTGAAGGAAAAAAAGGCGGGGGGGGGGGGGGGGCAGGGAGAGACATTTACTGCTATAGGGCTACAGTTTATCTTTTAATGATAAAAAGAAAGTCATCAAAAGAATACTATAAAACCTTGTCCAGTTAGGAAATCCGGATGTTCTTACAGTATCTGAGCCAAAAGACAGTCATTACATAGGTGTCAATCCACTGTGATTTTTCCTCTTATTTTTTTTTAAATGTCAGTTTACAGTTGGTGCAAGATACACCATTGACTGAAGTCTTTACTTTATACCCACCCAACAAACATAGCGGGCCAGTAGCAGTGTTAGCTTGCTGATATTGCCCAAGCAATGTGCTTCGCCTATGATCTGAGGGATCTTGTCTATAAGTGAAAAGGGACTCCAGTCTCTGTTGAGATTCCTACTTTTAATCATGATGATGGTATTTTCTTCTAAACAATTATAACTCTACCAATTTAATCTTTATGTTCAATGCAAGTAACAATGCATGAAGTAAAAACATTCCTCCATCTCTCTAATACATTAGTGAAATAATACACAGGTAATAATGACAAAACAACTTACATTCACATAGCATTGTTTGTTCCATAATATGTACACTGGGATCCCTTCATCCAGGACTGAAATGTAGTCACCTAAGCGGAGAAACATAGTAACACAGCAAAATTACAAAACTATGATAGATAGTACAGGAAGCAAGGAACAGCGTTACCATTAGGAACATCAACGGACCTTAGGAAGGAAGAAGATACTTACCGTGACTTGGAATTTGCCCAGGGCATTGGAGCCAAGCCCCTAACGTTTATGAAATGTGTGGTGGGAACTTTCCTGACTACAGTTGGTCACAGAACTTGGTTTAATATCTAATTTCAAAGATCTCAGCATCAGCAGCGCAGCACTCCCGGCATGTTGAGCCATGGCTCATTGATTAAGGGTATGTCTATACTGGAGCTGGAGGTGTAATTACCCGACAGGTTTGATCAAGCTAAGGTGCTAAAAATCGAAGTGTAGCAGCAGCAGTGCAAGCAGAAGGATGGACTAGCTGCCAAGAGTAGGATCCCATCTGAAACCCTAAGTAAATACTTGTGGGGGACTAGCCTTTCTTGCCATTTGCCTTGCTGCAGCAACACTTCTATTTTTAGTGCACTAGCTCAATCAGAGCTAAGTATGTCTAGGGGAGCTGGAAATTACAGCTCCAAGGTAGAAGTGCCCTAAGAGAGAAGAGTGTCACCTACTGTATCACTATAGCTTTCTGAAGATATAATTTTCCCTCTGCTCTCCCCAGCCATGACCACCAGCCTTCTTCAAGGCCTTCTCTTACTTTTGTTGCCCAGTCTTCTACCAGTCTAACAAGCCTCCAGCCTCTCTCCCTTCAATTCTTTCCTTAAAACACCTTTCTGCCAGAAGACTGAACTCTTATATACATCCATCCTTCCTCAAAGTGTCACGCCAACAAAGTCAGGCACTAAACTGCCCATTTCTCCACTCTACCACTTCACTGTTAGGTACATGCCATTCCCTGTGCTGTATGTCAATCTGCTTAGATTGTAGGCTCTTTGGACAAGGAGCACATCTTCTCAGATGTCCATACAGATCCTAACACATTGCTGATGCTATACGAATGATAAACAACAGTGTTACTGACTCTTGCAGTATTTCTTGTTTTTCTTAAGGCGCCAGGTCCTGAAATCAAAGGATTACATAAAAATCGCAGGGCCATTAAAAAAACCCTAAGTACCCAGCTCTCATAGTTGCAGAGCAAAGCTTGAAAATGTAAACCAGTGTGTACCCAAAAGACTCAATTCCCTCCAACCCCCGGGGGGGAAAAAAACACCCAAAAGAACCCAAAGTTAAAAATTATTTTTTTTTAAAAAAAACACGATTTTAAGCCAGTCTTATAATTTTGTGGCCTGACTCATATTTGAATGCTTGAGATATGCAATACTGACAGTGTCATCATTCTGCTGACAGAGCCTGAATCTGCTTAGCCTACGGGATCGAACAAGTGGTTGGCAATAGGCCTTACTGTAAGGATCACAATTTGAAATTGCAAATTAGATGCTACTTGGCCACTGCGAAAGTCAATAGGCATTGACCAGGCGTTCATTTATGTCTCTGATAGCTTATAATTGTCAGTGTCACAGAACAAAATTTAGATATCAGATGGAATTACTACAAGCAGTAAATTAGCAACACCAATTTCAAAGCTGATTTTTTTCAGGAACCAGGCCAGTGAATTGTCGGCAGTTGCCCAACTGAGGCTTTCTCCCAGCTAAAGGGGATAGGAAAAAAGTCTCATTTTGACAGTTCAGTGGAGGGGTTGGTTAGTCCGCCACATAAAATATTTTGAGAACCAAGCAGTTGCTTGAGCATAGGGTTGGGAAGTTAGGGAGAGTCCACAAGAATCTCTTCCCACAAAACAGTCCACAGAACAAAGAAGTGTGAACTTCTATTTTAATTTCATGCTAGTTTCTATTACCCAGTTTAGGAAGGATGTTTGAAGTGGAAGCAAATGCATATGTTCATATTTAATTATGGTAAATACTTCACTGTATTTGTACACTGCTTTTCATTCTAGCACCCCAAATAGACAATTAAGCTTCAGAACATGCCCATAAAGTAACAAGCATTAAGTACTAACCCTCTTTTACAGCCTCCTTCTGGCTGCTTTCCTAAGTAACTATATTAGGTAAAATGGCATCAATGTAATCAATAACCATAGCAAGTTGCACCAACACAAGAACTGCTTCACATCAGTACAATTAGCAGTTTGCACTGGTGTAACTACACTGAAGCAATTATACTGCTGCAAAAATCTCTAATGGAGACAAGGCCTTACTTAGCATCATACAGTAACTCAAGTGAGAAACTGTGAAAGAACTTAGATCTCTTGACTCCACCTCTTGTGTTTTAACTATTAGGCCTAATATTCTCTTGAGTATATTTTCTTACTTTTTTAACACCTGTACAAAAGAGAGTTTAACAACTGAAATTGTCATAGCTGAAAAATGGGAAATTTCAGAAATTCTTGTTTTCTGTTAATTAAAAAAACAAAACAATCTACAGCTGTCAGCAGCAAGATGTTAGGTGAAAAAAAATCCTTCTGTAATGTGGTGGTGATGACGGCCACATAAGGCAATCCACACTTCCATCATTCTGAAATGTAGACTCATTTGCTCTCAGAGCCAGTTTTCATATTTAGTGATTCATCAAGTATTGCTGAATTTTATAAAGAACCCAAAAGAATATCCAGCACTAAATGAACAGCACCTCTTGAAGTCTCCTGTTTTATAAAAACAGCCTGTTTAAAGGCAGTATTTTTATAACTCCCTTTTAAATATTTTGTTAAAAGAAAAAAAAGTCTCAGAACTCATTTAGTCACCTAAGTATTGATTACCCAAGCAAAAAAGAGTTCAACTCCTAAAAACTTTTTTTTTTTTTTTTTGAATGAGCAGTGTTAAATTTTAGGCTAGATTTCAAGTTGTAAATCAGATAGTGATGCATAGGTTTCATGGAAACTTCACTCAGCAAATACAAGATTTTAACTGGATTGACGACATATAGGTTTTCACATATAATAATTTAGTTAAGTGAGTGTATACAATGCTTCTAAGTTGTACAGAAAAACCACACATTCACAGACGGGTAAAATATTTACCACATATACACATGCCGGGCTCTTAACTCCTACGATTCAAAGTTTAGGGACAAATACTACATTTTAGCTCCATACTGCAGATTTCTGGAATCTGGTTTTATAATGGTGTATTCAAGGGATAGAACAAGCTGGCAAGGCAGGTGGCAATGTGCAACACGAAGGGGAGTGTTCCCCACAAACTTTGGGAAACTGTTGTAATACAAAATACAACATTTCAGTACTGTACAACAGACAGAACACTTAAGTGTTTGGGACCAGTGACCAATGAAGCATAGAATGAGGGTTTGGGTTCCCCTCCCTGCCATTTTGTCTCCCCCCCAGCCTTCCAATCTGTGAGACTGATGCCTTTGAACGTTCCCTGATAAAAAAGTGATGATAAAAAGTCCCTCAAGAAAGTAAATCTAATTGTTAGAGCAGAGAATTGAGAGCCATGACCCCACCCCAAGGTTCCATTCTCCAATCTGCAAGAAAATCCTGTTGCAAAGTTACTTATGTTGTTTAGAAGAAAATCTTAGCCATTTGGCTCATACCAAATTCAAATTCCAAGAAATGAAAAGCAACATTCAATATAAGTAAACTTGATATCAGAAAGTTAATCAAAACTGCAGCTTTCCCTGGTGGATAAAAACGGTAGGTATTTCTCCAAGGTCTTGCATACCAGTCATTGTGAGCAAGCATTTAGGTAAAATATGAGACAAGGTTACAGCATCTTGGACACACGCTGTTAGCCTAGATGGCATGAGTTTCTGATTGTGGCATGACAGCAGAGCTCTAATATATGGATCACAACCAGTAGTAATGAAGCCATAGTTTCTTTTAAAACACATGCACAAACCTTGTAAAGAAAAAGTGCGTTTGCCTTAATTTCCTGGAAGTACTGAACAGTTAAGGAAGATTTACATCTGAACATGTATTCATGACATTCTAGATTCTTTTTTAAGAAGGGCTGCAAAGACACATTATCCAAACTCTTGTACTTGAATTCCTCCTTCCCCTCCCCACCCCCGCAAGCTACAGAAGCAAAATATCAAGAACATTTGTCCTCTATCAAAATTTCTTCTTATCAAATTGATGCTACTTTGGCATGATTAAAAACACTTTTGGATTATGTCTTCATTTTCAATTTGACATCAAGTCCTGCCATGTCAACAAAAGAAAAAGACTAAGCATCTAGACCTGGAATTTCATATTTGGATATTTGAATTGTCAAACCAATCTTATATCAAGATTACAATATGAAAGACTAAATATGGAATTGTTAGAATCCTGTACTTTTTGTCTTGTTGGCATCTATATCGTTTGCTTTTTTTACAGTTGAAAAAAATACTGAAATGAACACAAATTTAAAACTTTCAAAATATTGTTCCAAAACTTACACATTTACCACACAGTAATTTTTCAATTACCAAACTGAACTACAGAACTTCTTGTTAGAAAGAAATCCATAACAGTAGTTTTAGTGTAATCTAATGAACCACATGAAGACCAGTGCCAGCCCTTTCTAAAGCCATGAAGTGGCAATATCCATTGGAGATTACAACCTGGAAAAAACTGGTTTAAATGCTCACATTGAATAGGCCAATAATTGATTGTCCAGGAAAAAAATATTGACATAAAAGTTTTATTACAAAAATTCCCCTTCTACCTCAAACAAATTAATTTTTAAGCTCTGTACCATGAGATTGTGTTTCAAAAATGAAAATAGTACAGTATTAATTGCTGAAGACTGTATACATTGTAAAATATCCCAGCATTCCACATAAACTTGGACTGTGCAAACAGATATAGCAAGTATTTAAGATGTCGTTTATTTGGTCCATGAGATGTACAGTATAGTAATAGTATTTGAGTTTTACAAAACAGCAAATATAAATAACCTGAAACTGTAACAATACACAAAATTTGCTTCTTACATTGACATACCAGGCAGTACGTGCTGAAAAACTTGAGTAAATTAACATTGTTTTACAGTAATGTACATAGTGCCAGTTTAAGATCAGAGTTTAAACATAGCACTTATTTCTGTTTTTAAAGAATCTGCTATCTCAAATTAGTTGAGGGTGTGAAAAATGGTTAGACCTAGGCTAAAAATATTTTTGTCTAGCCAAAATAAAAATCTAATATTTATAAATCTGGGTTTCAAATGATGACCCTTTACTAAACAAGAGTATTTTTTTGTCCTAATGAATTATATCTAAACGTATTTACATAAAAATAACATGCTTTGTTTTCATGACTGTTTAAGCAAATACTTATGTTTAAGTATTTATAAACTAAGTTTCTACTACATTTAATATAGGATATTGGAAAACTTCTAAGATTCTATTGAAATGAGTGCTTTACCATCAAGAGGAATGGACACAAATTCTGTAAGCCAGTGGTGTGATTCTCCCTGGGAACAAAGGCCATAAAATAGTCTAGTTCTGGACATTTAACACACCCCAAAGTAACATCTTATTGTATTACATTATCTAGATCGTTCTATCGTTGAGTATTTGCACTCAGTCTAGTGCTATTATGTCATCTTGCTCTTCTGTCTGGTCTGTACGCATTCTCTTTGTACTGACATGCTCTCTATCTTCTAGTTTTCTCTTGCGGTTTTTATTTTCCATATCATCATCAGTATTGCTTGAAGGACCTTCATCATCAGAGTCAACAATCAATACATCATCTTGATCTGGAGCTAAAAAAAATAATCAATTGGTATACTCTAAAAACTGACCATTTCATTTAGTATAAAAAAAGAAAAATGCTTTCAATGCCAAAAATGCACTGATTGTTTTTTGATAAGCCATTCCCACCCTCGAACGTCCAATACTTTTTTGTTGGGATAAGGGTTAATTGGCAAGATCTTTGTGCACATGCAAAGTCAGTATGAATGCACACATGCCCTATGTGCAGGTGTTTTAAGTCAAGAATAATTACATGAGTCCCAGTCCATCTTCAACTTTTATTCTTAGTGAATGAACTAGAACTTCAACTAACAGTCATATTCCATAAGAGTGAAAAAGAACCAGGAATAGAGAAAAATAGACGGGAAGCCATGTTAACACAGAGCTAAAAGATGACAATGGAAGATGTAAAGAGGAGAACAGAAAGGATACATTAGAAAAGTAGTTTTACCTTTTAAGAACCCTGTTTTCTGAATGAATATACTGTAGAAACTTTTTTTGAAATATTTATAAAAATTGCCTCTATTTAAATTTGAAATACTTCTGACCACGCTCTAATGCTTATTCTCAATTTAGAAAAAGTGATGCATTAAGTGGCATGGGAAAGTGATCACTTTTTTGCACATATATTTTGGGTAGAACCATGAAACTCGTATGAACTTCCCAAAAAACTTTAAAAGAGAATACACGTATAATAATTTCTACACAAAATAAGCTTTCAGTTTCATATAATATGTGTTTCTGTGCCACCTCTGAGTACATAGTAGGAAGTTTCAAATATCTTAACTCAAATTTTAGAGTCGCGTATATCCATTTGAGTTATTTCTTAAACTATTTAGGATACCTTCAGACAGAGACAGACAGACAGACAGACATTCTAAAACTGCAGAAGGTATGGATATTTTTCTGGTTAGCAAATACTGCTTTCACCACGCTTTGCTTAGAATGGGGAAAAGGAGGCAGTGTGTCCTAGTGCCCAGAACACTGGACTTGGTTTTATACCTAGCCCTGGTAATAACGTACTGGCTGACCTTGGCCAAATCACATCCCTCCCTGTGCTTCAGTTTCCCAATCTGTAAAATGGGGATAATGAAACCGCTTTGAGATCTGCTGATGAAAAGCACTATAAAATTTAAGAGCTAGATGTTATTAGTGTGTGTGTGTATATATCTATATAATTGATTTTTTTGGTCAAACTACCACCAGCATCAACTGGTTCAAAAGCTGCAACAGAGGAAGTATTTGCTTTGTGTGGGTTCATAAAAATAATTTTATTTATTCACCAACATACAGCATGACATGAGTAGTCTATTTTACACAATCATTGCAAATGACACTCTAGTCCTTTAACTGCTCTATGCCTGCAAAATCCTTTGCAGTTAAACAACAACTTCCTTATAAGAAAAACTATTCAAATAGTTTAGATTTTTAAAAATTTACATTTAAGATAAAATATTAACATTTTTAATGATAGTCTCAAAGGTGAATTTTTTTACTATTTATATGTTATATACACATAAGATGCCTTCATAATAGGTATCTTGGGCCCCAGTGCCATTTCACATTAGAAAAACGGACTTCGCTTTAAGTCATCATGTAAAGGACACTTATTTTATGTTTTAATTGTAGTACACAAACAGGTAGGTTTCTAGTAAAAGGAGCTATTTAATTCAATTGCATAAGTATTCTTTACCTGTTGAAGTTGATGGTTGTGCTCCATCATCACTACCATTGGTAATGTTCTTAGAAATTGGTTCTGATGGTTTGGGGCCAACTTTTTCAGGACCGTCTCCAACAACTTCAAATTCTACATCTTTTTCTAGATCTTCACTGTGGAAAAACCCATAGGCTTTTAATCAAACATGTTAGCATTCACATTGGTCTTTTCATAAACAAAACCACATATCTGACTCCACTACTAAGAGATCAACACGTAATTATCACACAATGATAATAAATGGAAAAGCTGTTCAAGCTCCCTCCTGACATGCTTTTTGTATTCACATACACACCTTGCTTCAATGGCCTGAAGAACAACACTGAGGGAAATAGTCATTTGAACTTTTTTCCTCACAGTTTCCTTCAATTTAAATGCCCATTTTCTGTGTTCATCACAAATGCCGAGTGAATGAATCTATTTTATAAGAATGTATTTACCTTACTTCTAGGAGCATTCTATACAGTTAAAAAAACAGGCCAAGATTTTCAACTGACTACTGATTTTGAGCACCAAACTTGCAACCCCTTATTCTGATCACAGGTAGTTAAGTAGTCATCAATCTTCCATTTAGTTAATTAGTTTTTGAGGATAGTCTGGAAAGCTGTACCACTTTTCTCCTTTCAGCTCCACCAGCTGTACTTATTTTGAGCACACATTGCATTCTTGTTTGTGTATCATAAAATTGTTTAATTAAACTAAGATCTCTCCGGGCTGGTCTACACTAACCCCGCAATTCGAACTAAGATACGCAACTTCAGCTACGTGAATAACGTAGCTGAAGTCGAACTATCTTAGTTCGAATGAAAACGTACTTACCCGGGTTCCACACGCGGCGCGCAGGCTCCCCCGTCGACTCCGCCTACTCCGTTCGTCGAGCTGGATTACCAGCGTCGACGGGGGAGCACTTCCTGGTTCGATTTATCCCGTCTAGACAAGACGCGATAAATCGAACCCAGAACATCGATCCGACGCCTCCGATCCAGCCGGTAAGTGTAGACCTACCCTCCAAGTTCCTATTCTTGCAGTAAAATTGTCAAATTATTTCAATTCAACAGTAAGACAAATGTTCCCTACCAAAGTCTTCATATGCTTTTAGTCACTTAATGTTTTAAACTAAAATTTCCCTTAGAACAATTCTATAGAATATATTTTATATGTAAGGAAACAAATGTTCCAAAATCTTTACCTATGAAGCACATTGATTAACAGCGTATAGTCCTGTAGGAAATCATCCGCTTGTAGCCGTGTACCATTCCGAATTCCAAATTCTGATAACTTCCTGTGGTTATTTGCTACAAAAATAGTGAAATATTTGACAGAATTTATTTTTACAAAAATTATGTACTAGAATAAGTACTAGAATTAGTACTAGTACTTCAATGAATAGGAGTTTCCTTTTTAAAACAAGTAATTCACTGTAAGAAAATGACTGGTAAAGTATATTTGATTTACTTTAAATAAAATATTATCTATATTATAAAATCATTCAAAAAGGTACAAATATACATTACAGTTTTATAGGTAAGAGTTTAAAGCATAAAAGCCAGAAGATTCAGAGTCTTCTCATTCATTTTCACGCCATTTTATCTACACGCTGTAACCCTTATGATCTTTCCAATACCTTGGCATAACAGAAGAATAAAGGAACAGTGAAACATTTTGATTCAGTTTCCTGATCACTCTGCATCCAACTTAACCCTTAATATCTTCTAATACATTTGTGCATAACTTCTAGGGAGGTTTTTGTTTTATACACAGGATTACTAATAAAGAGGTTAAAACAACACTATACTAAGCCATCTGGACTCAATGCAGTTTCAAATGAACCAGAAAGCTAGTATGGACATACCTTCTGTTTCTCCCTCCTCTGAAGATATGAGAATAGTCCCTTTTCCATCATCTATCTGTACATCTGGTGCTACCATAGCAAATTTTTCTTTCACTATCTGAAAGGATAAAAATGACAAATATCGAACACCCTATTTTAAGACCAATAATTTCTTTTTCTTGAGGTATTTGCATTTAAAACCTATTAAAATCTATTTTATTCATCTGATCAAATTAAATCCCACCCTCCCTAATTGGAACCTCAAGACCCAGTCAATACAAAAAATGACTACAGTATGTAACTGGGGCCCTCTCTTTTAGGTGTTCAGGCAGGTTTTTTTTTAATCTAATTTTAAGATACTTAACAAGAGACAGGATGTTAAAATAGCTATCATGTGATAATGGATGTTATTACTTTCACTGAAAATTTACACAATTCAATCATTCCTATACAATGACAGTATTGCACAAGAAGATCTTTCGGGAAGGGACCATCTATGTTCTATATTCATATAGCGCCTAGCACTACTGAGTCCTGATCCATGACTGGGGCTCCTAGGCATTATAGTAATAGTGCTACTTATAAGAATAAACTAGAAGTGAACAGCCTAATCTAGTTTTATTGTCCTTGATGAGAAAAGTTCAAAGTAAAGAGAAAAAGGTAAACAGCCTAAATATACTCTAAAAAGTGGATGGAGATTTAACAAGTCAGTTTTAATAATCTGAGGTGTTACTAGCAATACAGTTAGGGAATTTTATTTCATTTTCTATTTCTTAACAAAATTAATCTCTGAAACTGACGTTTGTCTTTAGACTTCCCTTACAGATTTTAAAATGCAAATTAAAAAGTATATCTAATTAGTTTGTGTTCCCCTTTCTCCTCTTAGTACCATAATTGCTAATCTCAACATACCTTAATAAAAAGGGTTCAAATATCAACAACATTTTGTAGTACAATAAGTGTACTTAACCTCAGATTTAAATTGAAAAAAATACAAAGGCTAAGTAAAAAATGACAGTTAAGGTTTCAGAATCTTTACCTTATCCTGTAATGTCAACACAGTAACCTTGTGTACATTAAGTTTCACTGTCACTTCTGGTTTACTTGCACACACATAACAATTGGGATTTGGAGGATCCAATGCACAAGGAACAAGTAGCTTCTTTCTTGGGTTTGGTTGTTTGTTCAGAAAAATCTTTGAGGAAGAAGAGGGCAAAAAATGAGGGTCAAATATATAATGAATAACTTCAAAACAAAAGCAAAAGTTACACTTACCGTTCTACATTGATCTATTTTTCCTGATAAAATCTTCAAACCCTCCAGCACTATCAAACCAGCTATCACAGCATTAGTTGTAGCTATAGCAGGGATTATATTTCCTGCCATTGCTGCAAAAAAAAAGAAAAAAAAAAAAAAAAAAAAGAAGAAAAAGTAGATTTTTTTTCCAGTGCATGAACCTTTAAAAGAGTGCTAGAGAAAAATATTTCATTTAATGAAGTCATTATTAATTTTATTCTTACACTTGATATCAAATCTGCTCTTCATATTCATACTGAAAATGTGCATCCTGAGGTTTGCAGCAGAAGTAACAAAATCCATTGCAGATGGGTCATCCTGCCAACAAGTTTAACAAAACATTTTAGAATAGATTTTAAATGGAAAGAAATGTTTGCAAAAGTCTATTACCATAAACACAGACAATTTGAGAGATCTTGTACAATACTCAGTAACTATAATTGATGCATTTCTTCTTTCAGATAGTATTATGTTTCAACTTTTAGACAGTGTGGTACTTTAAACAAATTATTATCAATACTAAGTATTTTCATTTTGTAAATGTATTTACATAATGCTTTAAATGTTCAAAGCAAGTTATAGACACTAATTCTCACAGCATCCCTGAAAGTAGGTAAATGTCTTATCTCCAATAACAGATAGGGAAACTGAGAAAGGGCAGGTGAGGTGACTTGCGCTGGGCTACACAGAAGGTCAGCGACAGGATTAGAACTGAGGACCTCCTAATTCCCAAATCTGTGACCATTCCTCTATCACACTGCCATCCAATGAAAAATAAAGGTATCTTTCTCCTTCACGTCAGAGCCAAACGTCCAGAGTTCAGGATTTTACTTTTATCAAACAACTGCCAGTATGGTAAGACTCTAAAATACAGCATAAAGCATTTTCCTTGTTTGGTGTTGGATGTTTTCATCTATGAAGAAAAAAAGTCTTGAATTTATGGCTTGGCATTTAAGTGAAGATCCTGATGCATAGAATCTTGCAGGATTAGCACTTTAGTAGGAATTTTTAAAAAAAGTGTATTTACAGTTAAGACTTTATATTATCTATTACGAATTTGACATCTTAACTGCTTGGTTTTTTAAAAATCTGTGTTTATATTTTATTGTATGGTGTGTAGTTGTAGCTGTGTCAGACAAGGATATTAGAGACAAGGTGAGTGAGGGTATAATCTTTTATTTTGTCTCTTTGTATTATACTGACATTACTAGATTCACGGATAATTCAGTTTGACATTTGACTCTTCTTCTATGTTGTTTCTATTAACAGCTCTTCGTTCCAACCACATTTTTTTAAGAAATGGCAATACGACAATCCAGATGTTTTACTATACAAGTCTATTGCGAAAGACTATTGTCCAGCTATGCCAGAAAAAGGACACGAGACACTGGATGTGGTTTAGTTGGGCTGAAACTTTATTCCTAAACGTCTGGAAGTACCTGACAGATAAAATTGTACAGTGCAGATAATTCCATAAACAAGTACATATATCTGGGGGGGCACAGGGCTGCTGTCCACATTCCCACTTTACCCATCCTGGCCCACAGCCAACCCACTGCTAGGACCTTGCCCCCTCCCTCCCGAATGGGAGGAGGACTATAGAAGAGCAATGGATTTACTCCCTGCTGTACCAGTCACAAGAGTCCTGAACCCATGCCCCTGTTTCTGCTCCTTTAAGGAGTACCTCCTTTAAGTCCCTTACCAATTTTATCTGATCACCGCATCCCTTCCCTATGGAGTACTTGCATGAGACAACCGCCCAAGCTTACATAATGAGTCGTGACAGACATCACAGCCTAAGCCCCGCTAACTTGTTTTGCTCCCAACAAAGCCCCCAACCAGCTGTGGGGAAGGCAAAAAAATAAATAAATCCCCCTTGTCTGGGCCAATCTGTGTGGACATAAATAGTCCCTCCTTTCTTCTGGTCACATGTGGAGGATGGGTTAACATCCCCACACTGACTTGACATGAAGATGCCCCAGCAAGTTGCTCTCTGGCCTTTTCTGATAAACTGGACAATGGCCCCCACTGCTTAAAGTGTGGTGGTCATTTAAAAAATAAATGAACTCTCCGCTGTTCATTTCAACTCAGATAACCACAGCTCACAGACAAGATCACATTATTTCTGATGTTCAGACAATAGCCAGATCAACTCTTCTGTTATGAAACTTTTCTTAAAGAAAAGTGAGTAATATATGAGATGTCTATGGTTAGAGTTTTGCACTAGCTTTACACAGTAATTGCCTCCATCCTTACCTCTGTGTAAGGGTCTATACTGGAGAGGAATTAAATGGATATGACTAATAAATTCAGTATTTTCCATTGTTGTTTCAAGTGCTGTTGTAGCTGTGTTTGTCCCAGGATATGAGAGAGAAAAGGTGGGTGAGATAGTATCTTTTACTGAACCAACTTCTGTTGGTGGACGGGACAAGCTTGGTAGAAGCTTGAAAGCTTGTCCCTTACACCAACAGAAGTTGGTCCAATAAAAGGTATTACCATATCTCTCTCTTGATTAAGTAACATTATTTTAAAAGCCACAACTAGAAGTGGCAAAACTGCTCCATACTGCTCTAGCAGATATGTCAACTTTTAAAAATAATTATTTTACTTCCAAATATTTGATCCTTCTGCTGAATGTGTGACCATGGGTAAATCCACTGCTCTTTTATAGGTTTCAGTGTAGTAGCCGTGTTAGTCTGTGTCAGCAAAAAGAAAACAAGAAAAATACCTGTGGCACCTTAGAGACTAACAAATTTATTTCAGCATAAGCTTTCGTGGGTTAAGAACCCACTTCATCGGATGCATGGAATGGAACATACAGTAATCAGATATTTATACATTCAGAGAAACATGAAAAGGTGGGAGTGTCTGTATCAATGTTAAGAGGCTAATTAATTGAAAGGAACTGTTATCAGTAGAAACTTTTGAAGTGATAATCAACATGGCCCATTACATTACAGATAGTTGACACAAAGGTGTTAAGAGTTTTTTAAGGAGGGGAAATACATTCAATTAACGTAATGACCGAGCCACCCACGTTCAATATTCAAGCCTACGGTAATGGTATCTAGTTTGCATATTAATTCCAATTCCGCAGTTTCTCATTGGAGCCTGTTTTTGAAGTTTATCTGTTGTAAAATAGCCACTTTAAAGTCTTTCATTGAGTAATTAGAGAGGTTGAAGTGTTCACCTACTGGCTTTCGAATGTGATGATTCTTGATGTCAGATTTGTGTCCGTTTATTCTTTTGCGTAGAGACTGTGCAGTTTGGCCAATGTACATGGCAGAGGGGCATTGCTGGCACATGATGGCATATATCACATTGGTAGATGTGCAGGTGAACGAGCCCCTGATGGTGTGGCTGATGTGATTAGGTCCTATGATGGTGTCACTTGAATAGATATGTGGACAGAGTTGGCATTGGGCTTTGTTGCAAGGATAGGTTCCTGGGATAGTGGTTTTTTTGTATGGTGTGTGGTTGCTGGTGAGTATTTGCTTCAGGTTGGGGGGCTGTCTGTAAGCGAGGACTGGTCTGTTTCCCAAGATCTGTGAGAGTGAGGGATCATCTTTCAGGATAGGTTGTAGGTCTTTGATGATGCACTGGAGAGGTTTTAGTTGGGGGCTGAAGGTGACGGCTAGTGGCGTTCTGTTATTTTCTTTGTTGGGCCTATCCTGTAGTAGGTGACTTCTGGGTACTCTTCTGGCTCTGTCAATCTGTTTTTTCACTTCAGCAGGTAGGTATTGTAATTTTAAGAATGCCTGATAGAGATCTTGTAGGTGTTTGTCTCTGTCAGAGGGATTGGAGCAAATGCGGTTGTATCTTAGAGCTTGGCTGTAGACAATGGATCGTGTGGTATGTTCAGGATGGAAGCTGGAGGCATGTAGGTAAGTATAGTGGTCAGTAGGTTTCCGGTATAGGGTGGTGTTTATGTGACCATCGCTTATTTGCACAGTAGTGTCAAGGAAATGGACCGCTTGTGTGGACTGGTCTAGGCTAAGGTTGATGGTGGGGTGGAAATTGTTGAAATCATGGTGGAATTCATCAAGGGTTTCTTTTCCGTGGGTCCATATGATGAAGATGTCATCAATGTCATTAATATGCAAACTAGATACCATTACCTTAGGCTTGAATATTGACTGTGGGTGGCTCGGTCATTACGTTAATTGAATGTATTTCCCCTCCTTAAAAAACTCTTAACACCTTTGTGTTAACTATCTGTAATGTAATGGGCCATGTTGATTATCACTTCAAAAGTTTCTACTGATAACAGTTCCTTTCAATTAATTAGCCTCTTAACATTGATACAGACACTCCCACCTTTTCATGTTTCTCTGAATGTATAAATATCTGATTACTGTATGTTCCATTCCATGCAGCCGATGAAGTGGGTTCTTAACCCACGAAAGCTTATGCCGAAATAAATTTGTTAGTCTCTAAGGTGCCACAGGTATTTTTCTTGTTTTCTTTTTGCTCTTTTATAGCCGCCTCCCCATTCGGGAGGGGGCAAGGTCCTAGCAGCACGTTGGCTGTGGGCCAGGATGGGTGAAGTGGACAGCAGCCCTGCAGCCCCCCAAATATATGTACTTTATTACGGAATTACCTGCACTGTACAATTTTATCTGCCAGACTGTTTTAACTATTGTCATACGTAACTATTAAAGGCTAAATACAAATAGGCATTCATATGAGTAGCTAAATCAATTTTTTTTCCCCTAGAAGTGCTACTCTAGAATCAAACTAAGCCTTTAATAATTGATTAACAGGTTTACTTAGCATATGACCAGTTCTTATACAGCTTCTGAACTAACCTTATCCCATATAAGCTCAGCTCCATCACCTTTTTCAGCTAGGTGAACTCTCAGAGTTTCAACACTCTTTGAAAACAGACGTGCATAGCTCTTGACATCCAGAACCTGTTGGTCTTTCAGGCCTAAAGAGGAGTCATTCTGTTGATCAGACATGTTTTTCTCTTCAAAATGAAAGAAAAAAAAGTTAAGATTACAAATATTTAGAAATTTCATAGATGTCTTTTTAAAGATGTCAGATTTGCCAATTTTAGTAAAATTGTACTCCATTTAGAAAACAGGCCATTATAATCCACAAACTAGAGTGGCTGAAATGGTTTATAACAAATCTGCACTTACTTCTGCATTTTCAAAAGATAAATTGTAGTATATTCATATCAGTAAGACTGCTGAAAACTCAAAATTGCTGTAACTAATATAAACAGAAGGGAGTCCAAAGAATCTCAGTATGAGACATTTTTATTGTCAAGAATGAAGTATTGTTTAAATAACATTTGATTGTTACAGCTGAGGATGTCAGTGTATTCTATGAGGCTTCAGTTTTTTAAAATGAGAATTACAGAATTGTGTACCTAATACCTGAAACAGCAAGGGCAAGTCAAATTTAGAAAGGCATTTTCATTCTCCACTGAAACCCCAGGTCTTCAAAGAATTAAATGTCAAAAATCAATATTTTTAAATAGTTACAATGATATGTAAAGTGCATACAGTTTTATATGGTTGAATACTTAAAGTATACCATACAAGCACAAACAAAAAACGAAAGGAGAAAAAAAAGATTACCTTGATTCTGTACTTCGGTCCAGTCCAATGGCACAGGAGGTTTCCTTTTTTTCCACAGTTTATCCATTGTTAACAGATATCTGATATCATCTTTGAAAAGCTACACAACAATATGAAAAATGAAAAGGAAAGGAAAGACATGTACCTTGCTTTACTTCATTTTAAAATCTACTTTAAGATTAAGAGTTTGTGTTTCTCTACTGGCGAGCACTTTCAGCCACAGTGATTAAAATTATATAACAATTCCCCTCACCTCAAGAAGGCACAAAGGAGAAATAGATATTGAAAAGTTGCTCCTAATCCCTGCCTTCTAAAAACGTTACCTATTTTATGTAAAACAGAAATAAGCAGTACTTAGCACCCAACATATTTTATCATCCATGAAGTGTCAAGGGAATAGTGATACCACACGCACACAAACACACTGAAGTAGTCATTGCAAATATGGGTACGTGTGCTGAAGGGCATTTTTACTATATGTCAACTTAAATAGTTGTCTAATTCTAAGGACCATGGTAACAGCCTGTACTGCTTAACATTACAGTTCTTATCATGCCTGTTCTTATCATGCCCATCACTTCTGTCCACTACGGACAACTGTTTGGAGAGGGACTCTGAAACAGCACCTACATCTCTGCTCCTGGGAGTGGTTGTACCCAGAGCACAAAGGAGAACCTTCCCAAACTCAGACTGGCATCTGCTTATGTCAGAGGGGCTCCCACAGAGCTCAAAAATAGTTTTTTTTTCTCTTTAAAAATAACTAAATCAGATGTAAATTTAACTACAATTTAGTCATTAGTCTGCTGCAACAGAAGCAGCTGATAACTGTCCCTCCACTGGAGCACAGGGAGAAATCTCCCAGCGCTGTAAAAAACCCACCCCCCCGAGGGGAGCAGTTCCCAGCGCTGGGACACTGTCTATATTGCCACTTTACAGCGCTGAAACTTGCATCGCTAAGAGCGAGAAAGTTTCAGCGCTGTAAAGTGGCAGTGTAGACAAGGCCTCAGTGTCATATCAGGATTGTTATTTTTCTTAAATAATCAGATTTGACTGCTAATTTAAGCATTCAGGGTGAAAATTTTCACTTAAGTTTATAGTAATGCACACACTTCAAACAATAATACTTATCGGGAGCAAAACTATTACCTTAGTGAAAAGTTTAACTGGATCATATCCAGTTGATTTAGCCCATTCCTTAGTTGAAACACGTTTAATATCACCATCTTCATTAGATGCTCTTGCTCTGGCTTCTGCGTCTGTTGGCTCCCCTATGAAATAAAAGGTTGATTATGTTTTTGAATTTAAAAAAAGCAAGTTGTGACCCAACATATTTTTCATCATGGATAAACTAAAGCTATCCAGGGAATAGAACTGAACATTCACCTGTCTCTGAAGTATTCAGAGGTTTTTTCCCTCTGCAATCCGTTGGCCTATCAGAGAATCCAAAAGGAGAAGGGAAAGTAGACAGTTCTCAGGATCGTTTCTTAATAGACTAACATTAATTGAATATCATACAACTAGCTGTAAAACTTAAGACGACATTTTGATTAACACAACTCATATACAATGAAGTTACTGATTTATGTCACTCACAGGCAGCTTCCGGATCAGCTCTGTCAGGGGATACTTCCTGATCAGCATCTTCTTCACCAAACAACTGACTATGTATTTAAAAAACAAAACATGAGATTATCATAAGGTAATTGTTAAGTAAGGGTTACCATATTTGAACATTCAAAAAAGAGGACACTCCACCGGCGGGGAGGGGGGGGGGGGGAGAGAGATTTGCACACTTGCTGTCTGGTCACCCTAGGGTGTGCACATGTGTGGGTCCCAGCTGCTCCCTGCCCCCTCACTGAAGCAGGTGTGCAGGATTACTGCCCTGGGAACTGCAGGGCACCAGTGGACGTGGGGCCGGCTACAGACAGGGGCGTGGGTCAGGGCTAGCTGGAGGTGATTTGAGGACCAAAAAGCCGGACATGTCCGGGAAAATACGGACGTATGGTAACCATACACAACAGGATAATTTCTCAGAGCTTCTATAGCATGGAAGTGTGATGTATATACCAAATTTATTTGGATCCCCAAAATGACACAGAAAATATTCCGAGGGGAGCATCCTTTGGTAAAAGAACAGGCTAATTAAAAAATTAGCCATACACAGTGTGACAGTCGGTACTATGACAAATTTTGCACAAAGTATGCCTTGTGAGGTGGTATTTGAAAACTCGTAATTTGCTGATCATTATTGTCCTGGTACAATGTGTGTGCCAACATTGTATATAAAGTTATAAGATTCTACTGAATGATGTTACTAAGCCCTGGGCTACACTGGGGGGGGGTGTGTGTGTGTGTGCGTCAATCTACGATACGCAACTTCAGCTACGTGAATAACGTAGCTGAAGTCGGCGTATCGTAATCGACTTACCTGGCCGTGAGAACGGCGGCGAGTCGATAGCTGCCGCTCCCCCGTCGACTCCGCTTCCGCCTTTCACCGAAGTGGATTTCCGGAGTCGACGAGGAGCGTGTTCTGGGATCGATTAAGCGCCTCTAAACGAGACGTGATAAATCGATCCCCGATAGATCGATTGCTCCCTGCCGATCCGGCGGGTAGTGAAGACAAGCCCTAAGACACATCCCAAATCTGGGGAAGCAGTCACAAACCAGTTCCTCAGAGACAAAAGGCAAACTGACGCCTCAGGTGTCACCAAATCAAATAGACCATCATCTGGTTAAATGGCCATTCTTTGGCAGGAAAAAGGGTGAGAGTGAGAAATTTACATGTTGGTAAAGAAACAGCTGGAGGTTCCTGTCCCCACAGACTGTCTCCTGAATCTCAGCTGGAGATGATTCTCAAAGAGGAGGAAAACGATAAGAATGAGGAACAGATGCCCTGAGTTGTTCCTCCCTTTCTCTCTTCCCACGGCAACCACAACACCTGAGGAACAAAGGAACAGCTTTGGACTGAGGGGGGAAGCCTATCTGAAAGGAATTCAGCTAGTAAGACTGCCAGAACATGTGGTGAGAGACCTTTTGCTTTGAATTCACTTACCTTGTTAAGTTAGGTATTAATTGCGTTTTTACCTTTTATTTCTTTGTAATCAATTCTGACTTTTATGCCTCATTACTTGTAGTTACTGAACATTTTTATTTCTATAATAAACTTGTTTTATTTAAACCAGTATGTTTGGATTGAAGTTTTCAGGAAACATCATTTAGGATAACAAGATTTGTGCATTTCATATTTTATTAATGAAATGATAGACTTTATATGAGCTTGTGTTGTCCAGGAGAGGGCACACTTCTGGGGAAAGTCTGGGAGTGAGAAATTGTTGGCGTTGCTCTGTAGTGTAATTCAAGAGTGGCTGGCCAGAGTACTCATACAATATAGGTGGGAGTAATTTACATGCTGGAGGCCATGTGTGGGCAGACGAGGAATGATTGCTCTCACAGTGAAGCAGGGTAAAAGGCACTCAAGGCTGGAGAATTGAGGGGACACAGCTGTTCGACAGTTCAGATTGTACCCTGGGTAATGTCACACAGCTATAGAGCAAGAAAATAAAATGTCCATAGTCTACACTTCTATAGAGCTGAAAAAGTGAAGACTGGAATTACAAATGGAAATTTCTTACAAACATGGATTGAGACATTAACTAGTCCCATCCTGCAGTAGCGCTATTTATCTTTCCTATGAACAGAAAAATTCCAGAATAAAAAAGTTCATCTCATGACAATTTTGTTTTAAAGCTGCATGACCTAACCTCTTGAAGGAACACCAAGACCTATAACTGGGAACTTATATTTGAAACAAAAGGCAAGAAACTATCAAAAACCACCTCTCTCTCTCTGTTCTGGCTCAACAGGAAGCTAGACTCATTTATCATGTAATGCAGTTTATAACTGAAAACAAACTAAGGCATAGAGGGAGTTAGTATTCATTGCCTTTCAAATGCCTGTTGAGAGGGTACTGCCTTTAACCCATTTCCCTCAAAGCTTATGATCTTTACTGCTATCAACCAGTCAACAAGAAAGGAAGAGAAAACTTTTTAAATAATAAATCTCCAGCTCGGATATTTAGTCCTGAGGTCATACCAAGATCATGCAGGTGACATCTAATCTTAAATTATGTTATTTTCAGCAAGACAACACAAAGCTAAATGGCACCGTTGTTTCCTAAATGGAAACAAATGATCTGTAAAGCCAAGTTTCTCTTAAATTACCTCCTCATTTATATAACTCCAACCATACTGTGTCTATCCCTTTTATTTATACTGAAGTAAGCTGGTGCCTCTAAAAAGGCAGCAAATTTCTTCCATCAAAGTAATTATGGTAGCAAATATGCCTTGGCTTCCCACAAAACATGATATATAATGAAGCAATAGGCAAACACACCTCCAATCAATCCATACCAATGTGCCTAAGAAACTTTTTTGCCAGTTTCTCTCTGTGATACTAGAATATCAGTCTGTTTTTAGAGTTTGTTCCATCATTAAGTGAAACAGACTGGCCAAGCTATCAATAGGTTTTGAGTGCATTCCTCAAAAGTGGTAGAAGTTTGGAAAAGAAAAAAGGATGCTGTAAAGTAATTTTTCATTTGGCTATTTTGATTTTTTGTTTTGGCAATACATTTAGAAATTAGAAAACTGTGTGCAGTGTGATAGCTATTTTTTAAAAATATGCTTACTTGAACAAATACTTTGCCCACACAATGCAGTGGATAGGTTCTGATGGAGTGTTGCGAATTGTGCAGCCTGGAAAAGTCTTCTGAGTTGGTTTAGGATGACATTCATAACACTCTGTCACTCCCTATAGATTCAAGAAAAGATAACTATTGCCGTAAGTGACACTGTGATGGCTACTGATATGGTATTCATCATTAAAGAGTGATAACGTTAGTAATATCTCGATAAACATAAAGGACATTATCCAGCCTATGCTATCCGAAAGAATAAAATGAATCGAACAACAACAAAAAGTTATACCAACTAACCTTTTTGATAACTGTTACTTGTCCAAGGTAGCCTGCAGTTCCACTCTCTATAAGAGGAACATCAGCAGCCAGACACATCCTGTTCACATGGTTACGTGCAGCTGGAAGAGAAAGCATTCAGGATTAATTTGAATATTAACTAAAAGAGAACGTTTGACTTTGGAAAGGTTGGAGACCAGCCTTCTGTATATATATCTGCATCTACCTCATTTCATTATACACACCACCTTGCCTCTCTCATAACACCATTCTTTCAGTTAACACAATATATTGACAGCTGTTCTTAATACAGAGAATTACAACTAAAATGTAGTTATGTATCAAGCGGACCTTCCTACCATGGTGGACACACTTTTAATTCTTAGCACTTACGTATACACCACTGTTCATTTTCAAAGTCCAAACTGTACAAACATGAAGTACACCCTAAAGCCGCCCTAGTGAAGTAGGCAAGCAGTAGCCTCATTTTGCAGGTGGTGAAACAGAGACAGAGGCTGAGTGACTTACTTGATGCTGCAAAGCGCATTAATGTCAGAACTGACACCAGAACTCAGTAATGTTTGGTTTCTACCTTCTATGTACAGGTCACAGTTCTTTCATCTCAGAAATAAAGCCATAAAGTGGAAATCTCACCTCTGTTATCTAAAGCATTCATAACCAGTGTAAACTGCCGGAAGAATTCTACATTATAGTCAGGGCTGTAGAAAAGAAAAAAAAATATTAAACCCAGCTTATTAAATGGCTTTTGGTTATTACGGCACAGCAGAAATTCTACACGGACAAACAATGTAAGCAGAAATGACATCCGTATGATAAATTCCACAGACATAAGCTATGTTTACCACTCACCTTTATCTATTTCACCTGTCCTCTGCCCAATTTAAAGTCTCATATTCCTCAACCCTGTAGAGCTAGGAATGGGAACGTTATACTACTGAAAAGGAGCTATTCAAGCTTCCCAACTGGACTTAGTGGCCCCAAACAGTGTACTTTAAAGATATGACCTTTTTTGTTTAAAAATGCTATTACTTATAAGTTATTTTGGAAGGGTTTTTTCCCCTCTAAATTTAGTTTTAATTTCTCTCCAACTGAGATATGGTAATTGAGACTCCTATCCTTATAGGTAGGGAGAGACACGTATCTTTACTCAGTAAAGTTCTTAAACACACAAAAACTTTTACAAATGTTTAGAATAATATAAAACAAACACAATATATGCAGAAGCAAAATGCATAACCACTAACTTAAAATAAAGAACTACTTTTACTGAACAGTATTATTTATTACTTCTCCTATTATTACTGATTTAGGTAGTCTATAAAATTATTGTCTGATGGAAAATGTCCTTTGTAGTTCCACTTCAAAAAAAAATCACCCCATGATCCAAAGCAGGGTTAAAATTCTCCTTTTAAGCTCTGAAGCAGTAGTTAACTCACCAATAGTATTTCCAGAACTGTACAAATTTCTGCCAATATTAACAATTATGACTCACACAAAAATCTTTTCAGCCACAGTGGGGGAGAATGCACTACATATCCCACAAGTCCCCTTTTAATAGCTATGAAAAAACTTGTAAACAGAAAGCACCACGTGCATATAAATTCCATTGGGAAAATGTTAATGTCTGGTAGTGAAAGGGGCAAATTTAATATGCAAAGAAATTTTCCAAATGCTGAAGGGTTTTACAGCTAATAAAGGAAAAGCAAAACAAAGTTGAACTATAAAAATGTATTTGACAGCATCTTTTAATGCGCATGTTAACATTCTAAACCAAATACTGTAGCAATGTTGATTTAGTAAATGTTGTAACATTTAACTGTTAACCTGTTTATAATGTTTGTAACCCAATTAGAAAAAAAATCCTTTTTTTTGGAAAGGCAGGGAAAAGGGGTTGTGGGAGAAAAGAAGTATATTCTGGAAAATACATGTAATGGTTTTAAAATTTTAGGAACGAAGAAAAAGGGTAAAGCTAATAAAGATGTAAATGGCTGTGTGTCAACAATTAACATTAACACAACATAAAACATGGTACTGAATGAACTGGAAAAACACAAATGAAACCATTAGAATTACTCCAGCTTATTGAAAGATGTATTTTGTATTGTACTGATCTAGCACATTAAAGACGTTAACATATTTAAAAATCTAGTTAACAGTTAACTGTTGACACACAGAGCTAGGGTCAAATTAAGATTTTAAGTGTCTTTCACATGTATAAGAGTAGAATATGCAAATGTGTTAAAGTGTCTTCTGGTTTTTATTAAGAACTCAACATACTTTAAAAAAATATTCAAATTATACATTTATCCAATTAGTACCTGAAGCCCAAGCAGAATTCAATGTTCTAGAACAGTGTTTCTCAACGACCACCAGTCTGTGGACCAGCACCAGTCCCTGCGATCTCCCTGACACAGTTTAGGAAGGCAGAGAGCTGGTCCCTGGTATCAAAAAGGTTGAGTAATGCTGTTCTAGAAAACTTCCACAATGGTTGAAAAAAGGAGAAATCAGATACAAACATTTGAAATAAATATAATTAAAATAAAATTCATAAATTCATGCCCAAACTCGTAACTCAGTTTGCTGTAGCTTCACATTTATAGCTAATTTTTCAATATGTAGTAATTTTATAAAATCTTCTCAAGCTACCAACAAACACTGCATGTTTTAAATAACTATATAACTATATATATATGAAATTCCCAATAAGAAGAGTATTTAAATAAAATGTAAGACAAACATACTTCATGATACTGTCATGATAAGCTATAATATTAGCTTCTGGGTAAAACTGTAACACGCTTTCCTTGGCCACCTGGAAAAGAACAAACAATTGGTAGTCCAATATTTCTACCTTACAGTCAAGATCCAACAAATCTGTAAACACTATGCATTAATAGTGGGGTTTAATTTTTTTAAATGAAGAAATACTGTATCAACTAATACTTACTTCATCAATTATTTTAGAAAGCAGAAAAAAATATTACAAGCTATATGATATATGAATCATACATTTTCAACATTGATCTAGTATGTACAATAACTATTTTAATATTACATAACATGAAAGATGTTTATTATAGTCATTAGAAAAAAGTTAAGTTTTCAAAATTTTCTCCTTACCTGTGCTTTTGACCTCCCAACATGTTTCTTTTGAAACAAAAACTGCCTGTTTAGGTTGCTGACATCAATAGTATCCAGATCAATCTATAAGTGCATAAGAGACAGCCATTTCACATTTACAAACTAAACAGACCAAAAGTAGCGCATGTAACATTAAAATAGACTAGTTCTTCATGCTATCTAGAGAGCACAATTTTCAGATCCACTGCAGTTTATCAAGTAAAGTTACGTGCATTTATGAATAAAAACATGAAAACCACAATTGGTCTAGCTGGTTGAGTCAACATTTAAGACCAGGAATTTCAGAAACATCTTCATTTCACCTTCTACCCCTCCACCATGACTTAATAAAAAAGGACAACCCAAGCCTTTTGAATTATAAATTTAATTAATAAAAACAATGTGATTTTACACTTAAAATGCTAAAATTACTAGACTTAACTGACCAGGACAATTAAATACATTGATGTACACGGACTTTAAAGCTCAAATTTTCAGATCTGGGTATATGCACAATTACTACATCTGCACACTGACAGCTGCAGGAACTGTACATACAAATGATCAACTGCATATCTAACCGGTCATCTTCTTGCACAGTTACAGTAATTGCACACGTTCAGTAATGTTAATAGCCGGGATAAGTTTCACAATTTAAGGATGCGAGAGTTAGATAATCCAGAAAGAATCCCTGGGAAAAATGAAAAACGCAGAGACATGTGACTTCGAACCACATATTAAAAAGGTGCATGCTAGTTAGTTGGAAAGCTCCAATTTCTGATCCTTCTGTACTTTAGGATATGTTCAAAATGGTGTGCAAAATTAGCAATGCCATGTGCAAATGAAGAACATTTTCAAGAATTCTGCTCATGAACAATATATATTTTACTATTATGTAGTTTTCTTACCCCATATACTTTATAAACTGAATAAAAAGCCTTCTATGGCTATATTTAAGGCTGCAATTAAAATAAAAATACAAACTGCAGAAGTGAAAGTTCTTAAACCAATATTAATTCAGATACATTTCAGGTATGCAGAAGCTTCTATTTCTCTTTTTCCCAATGAATGTGTAGCTTAGGGCTGGTCTACACTAGCCCACAAGTTCGAAGTAAGATACGCAACTTCAGGTACGTGAATAACGTAGCTGAAGTCGAAGTATCTTATTTTGAACTTTAAAGTACTTACCCCTGGTCCACACGGCGGCGCGCAGCTCCCCCGTCGACTCCGCCTGCTCCGTTCGCAGAGCAGGATTACCGGCGTTGACGGGGGAGCACTTCCTGGTTCGATTTATCACGTCTAGACAAGACGCGATAAATCGAACCCAGAAGATCGATCCGACGCCTCCGACGCTGCGGGTAAGTGTAGACTAGCCCTTAGTATGTTTCAGTTTACATCATGACACAGTAGCCTTCACTACAGTCTAATACAGGGATTATACAAACTAGTAGTTCCACTGAGCATGTCTGCATATCAAAAACTGATCACATTTGAACACAGTTTTGAAAAACTGAGTTGGATGACAACTCTGACCATAACTTAGCAATCAGCGTAGAGGATGAATCATGTTCAGCACTGTCACCTAACTTGATTGTTCAAAATTATGTTCAACAATCAAATTTTGTTAGACAAGCCTGCTGACATCAATGCCTACTCATGGCATCAGGTAGATTAAAAACATGTGCCACAAAATATCCAAGATGTGCAACATGCCTGAATTGACACTGTCCTAAGAACCTTTACGTTTTCATTTACTGATTTGGACAAAAGTAATTTCTTTGTAAAATAACTAAACTATTTGTACAATAATTATAGTTTCTCTCTCATTCTCTTTGTCTGCTCCTAAGCCCGTTCCTCCATAGTCAAATTTTGATAGACTCTCTCAAACTGCTGTCAAAAAGAGAGAGAGAGAGAGAGAGAGAGAGAAGAGTAAATGGAACAAAACTAAGGACCTGATTCAACCCCTACATATGCTAATAGAGTTGGACAGGGTCCTAAAACAGGGGCACAAGCAAAATACTAAACATGCCAATGGAAAATGTACCTGGCTTATAAACCTTGATTTTCCAAGGCAGCCACAGCAATCTTTGGAACAAAAGTACTTGCTATTTTTAAGCGGTAACAAGAGTCCAATAACAACAAGGTGAGGAAAATACAAAAAATGCCTCACAATAAAGAAAAATGTTGATCTTCATCCTCTTTTCTAGACCTGGTTCACTGACACAATATTAATGTTAACTCCCTTCTGGAACATACTGAAATAAATGGGACTGCTTGGGGAATAATGTACTAGTGGCTGAACATGGCCATGGGTCTGGAAACCAGTTGCCAAATGTCAAAACGTGATTTCAGATAAAAGTTCCTAATTTAGTTTGGTAAGCAAGTTTGGACATGAACAAAATTTCCCAGAACTAAACTTAAAATCTGTGTTTTCCACATAACATTTTAAAACGTCGTTTATGGTGAAATGTAGACAAGTCAAAACAGTGATGGAAATAAGACAGGTGCCTAACAGACCTGCTAAAATGATAGTTTGCCTTTTTTTTAAAACCTCTCTTTACAACTGCATTACATGATAGTAATGAATTAAGAGCTGAAAACCAGGTTTATTTGGGGACATTAATTTTCTGCCCAAAATGCTAACTGTCCCTTCTTCCATTGTTGCCCCTTCTTCTACACTCCAGTTTAGAGATTAGCATCAGGAAACAAAAGTGAAAGCAACAGCCTGAAGGAAGTATCAGGATTGGACTTTCAAGACTGACAGTTTTACAACTCATTATCTAAAAATACAATTTCACCACCCACATATTTCGCTTTTAGTGTCACCCAGCAGACTTCAACAGCAGTCTGTTCGAGATATTAACATCTCTATTAAGACAGCAAGCATTAAGCAAAAATTAACACCGTTTGCTAAGATTTTAAGGGGGCAGCTGAAAAGCGGCAAACATGATATGCTATTTCCCACATGAGTTTTTGTCCACTAGCTTTCGGAAAAGTGAGGCATCTACTTCGCCACGTGACGGTGCGATCCCTGTGGGGGAAAGACAGAGAGCGATGCCTTCCCCCTGCAGATGTTATTAGTGAATTCTCAGCTAACGCGTCTGAATCCCGGAGCGCGAGAGATCTCACTCTAGTCTTCAGTATTTTCTGGTCAGCCAACCCCTCCAGTACGCAAAGCGCGCACCATCGTTACGCTGGATTTTATACTGGGGGCTCCCGGCCTTGGGACTTCGTTTGTTTTCGGAACTGCTCCCCCCGCGCCCAGCCCCGCCAAGCCGGCTCCCACCCACTGTAACCTCTTCTCCCTCCAGCCGCGGAGGCCCATGCGCAGGGGGCCCCGCGGGACGGTGCAGCCCCTCCCTAGTCCCTGCAGCTTTGGCGGGCAGGAGCAGTTTGAAAACATACAGACAATGAGGGGGGAGGGGAGCACGGCGCACACTCCCCCCGGCGGCCCCGGGAGCTGCTGCCCGCCCACCCCCGCGACCTGCTTCCACCCCCGCAAAGCGGGCCGGGCTCGGCTCCCTCCGATCCGATCCCCTCAAGCCCGTAACCGCTCCCCGGCCCCGGTTCCCTCTGCCCGCCCGGCGTTCGCTCCGGCCCCGGGCCGCACCACGTCGATGTTGTTGAAACCGGTGAGCACCAAATCCTTGAGCAGCTCGCAGCCGATGCCGCCGGCTCCCACCACCAGCAGCCGAGCCCCGGACACGGCCTCCGCCAGCTCCCTGCGCAGGGCTCCCGACACCGGCACGGACATGGCGAGGGGGAGGCAGGGCGCGCGCAGGCAGCGACTCCGCGCGCGTCTCTCCTCAGCGCCGGGCCGCGCTCGGGGCAACGACGACGAGCCGCAGCCCCCACTGAAGCAGCCACCGCTGCGTGCAACTGTCGCAGCGCCCCCTGCCGGCGGGGAGGAGAACGGGCCGCTCCGGACGCCAGGAGCCGCTAGCGAACGTGCCTAGCGTAGCTTGACGGCCAAGTGGCGGCAGCGGCGGGCGGGGACGCAGAAGACCCGGGTTCAATTCTTGTGCACAAACCTACTGCGGAGAAGAGCTCAGAAAAATGGCTCCTGGTGGGCTTGGGTCACGTGCGGCTGAAAGTGACAACGGCTTCCGCCCCCTGCCAGCTGGGATTCAGTGACCGGCGCCCAATTGTGTCTTCACTGCAAAAACAGCTTGGGGAGAATTGCTATCATGCTGTGAAACCCGCTTTATTTGAAGTGCAGGCAGAGGGGGCTCTATTGCTTTTTGATCTCATCTGCCTGATGCCTACTCCATTGAAGTTTTAAAAAGTCATCTTTTCATTTGGAATCATAGTTTAGCAATGCTTATCTACAAAGGAATAATGTTTTAACTTGTTTTTTAAGGTATTAACTTTAGAGGCACAGCTCAGCTTCCCTTATACCTGCTAAATACAAACACAACTTGTGCTGTCTGTACTAGACTTTTAAAATGTATTAAGGGTTTAGCTAACATTTATAGAAAACACCTTTTGTCATAGGACTTACCCACATGCAGAGTTGCACTTGTTTTTACTTACACTATGATAAACCAATGCAAAAGGCTCTGAGTTCAATTTAAACCAGGCTTGCTGTAGTTTAGTTTAAGTGGATTAAGAACAGGGTTAAGCAAAACACCTCAAACTAAAATAAAGTTTCAGAGGGGTAGCCGTGTTAGTCTGGATCTGTAGAAGCGACAAAGGGTCCCGTGGCACCTTATAGACTAACAGAGCTATTGAAGCATAAGCTTTCATGGGTGAATACCCACTTTTTTGGATGCAAGCAGTGGAAGTTCCACTGCTTGCATCCGAAGAAGTGGGTATTCACTCACGAAAGCTTATGCTTCAATACCTCTGTTAGTCTATAAGGTGCCACGGGACCCTTTGTCGCTTCTAAAATAAAGTTGTTCACCTAAATCCATGCATATTTGTAGGCATCCAATGCCCTAGGTTAGAGAAGCACTTAGATCACAGAAGTTAGGTGGTGTCCATTCCTAGCACTGCATCCAAAAGCTTGTATCCTTATGTGTGTTAAAGCAAAAATGGGTAAACAAGAGATTGAAAGAGAGAGGGATTAGAAACCTATTATAGGGGAGGTAGTTTTAAACCCTTCTTCATACAAAAGCTTCCCATACAAAAACATGTGTGTGTAAATGGGATGGGACTCAAATTTCTTATATCCCTGTTTTCACAATCAAGCCCGTACCCAACTACTACTGTGCTCCTTGTCAATGTTTCTTAACAAAACTCAATGCGAGGAGAGGCCGTGCACCCGGCACTTAGTGTTCATATCACAGCAGAAATTCATCATCCTTAGTGCAGTAGTCATAGTAAGAATGCATTTTCTTGGATCACAAACTGCATATTCACTTAACGCCAATTGAAGATCAAGAAATCCAATTGAAATGCCTGTATTTTATACTTAATCTGACTGGTATACAGAACCCTATAGAGTGGGTCAGTTTTTCCTGCTGAACAGTTGCAGGACTCTAGAATGCTGCCTAGCTGACATAAACCAAACAAAACAAAGCCAAAGCAAGTGCAATAAGAACAACCTTCCTCCTTTCCCTCCCATCCCTTACAGTTTTAAAGTAGTCAGTTACTAGCTAGAATATGTACTACTAAATCACTATACAAAATTGTGTACATAAGCAAAAATAGCAAATCTTGTACATGTACCAAGTTTTATGAAAGTATTAATATTCACTTCGCAGCACAGCAGTTTTGGAGTTCTCTTTGCAAGAATTACTAAAAACCCACATGACATTTTCAAGTCACAGGGTAACTATATTTTCATTAGGTGACATTTTGCTGCACAAATACCTTCATTTTACTCAAATAAGAACTTTATTTGTTCAAGAAAATAAATGTTTTATTTAAATAATTGCTGATCTGGATCTTCTTGTATAAAAATAAATTCTTCCAAGGGGTTCTGATGATTAGCTGTCCAACAGCTTCTTTCACATGTGTAAACTATAACTGTTCCAAATTCCACCGATAGATCTGAAAAAAAGTAATATTTAAGAGTTTACAACATGTAGTGTATTAGTGGCTAACATATTAAAAGGCAGGTGTTTATAACTGCATTCACAAAAATGTATAAGCAGTATGCAACAAATAGCTATTTACATACCTACTTGGTCATTTGTTCATGTGCAGTTCTAAAAATATAGCCTTTTCTCCACAGGTAATTAAAATATCTATTTAGAGTGGGCCAGATAGGTAGACTGGTACAATTGTAAACAACAGTGGGATGCTAACTAGTGTCCCACTCTGGCAAACACATATGTACATGCTCCACTAAGTATGTGAGAAGTCCTAATGACTTAATTATGTCATGTAAGCATATGATGGGGTAAGGGAGCACTGGCAGTAGCTAGGCCAATTGTCTACTCACATGCCTAAAGGTAAGCAAATGTGTAAGTGTTTACAGGATACTGGACTTAATTGACTACTAAATTTCCGGACCCCCCAAAGTTTTTTGACATTATTAAAAAAAAAAAAAAAATCTAAAACTCACATTCCACTTCATTCATTCCGGATTTCAAATACTAATGATAGGCTGAGAAATAATAATAATTCAGTATCTAAAAGAACGTTGGACCCCAGAAGCCCAAGAAGGTTTGATTAAAACTGATTTATGTTTAAGGAAAAACTATATAGTTTTGGTTATACCTGTTTGTCACCTCTGCTGCAGAAATGTTCCATCACTTCATAAAACTTAATCTGAATGTTAATCATTCTGTAATATATATATAATTGCACAGTATCTCACCTATCAGATGCCTCTAAAATATAATTATTTTCTAATGTGAGAATATATATTTCTTCATTATCCACCTCATGTACAAAACAGCATACAGTAATTTAGAAATTAGATTTTCTCTTTCAGTTACAATACAAAAATTACTGTAATAGTTATAAAATTCAGACGGAAGTGTGATTTTTAAGTTGTCAATCCTTTGAATAAAATTCACAAAGAACTTTAAGCAGGCCTTGAGCATACTACCTTAAAGTTTACTGCAACTTTTAAAAAAAGACAGTGGGTCAAATTCTGTTCTCTCACATTTGTATCAACCACTGTGGCTTCAGTGAGGTTGAATGGGTATAACACAAAGAATATAGTTCAGTATGTATTTGGGAAATCACAATCCAATTTGTCTGGAACATCTTTACCATATTCCACACTGTAGACGGTTGGTTTCAATGAAGCTTAAATGATCAGTGTTCTGAACTACATTTTGATATAAATACATAATAAATCATGGTTTTGTTTAGTAACTAAACCCTCCTCACCTCAAATACTGTTAACTTTTAGGGCTTGTCTACACTTGCTGTGTTGCTGTAGTTTAGTGAAGATGCTACCTATGCTGATGGAAGAGATTCTCCTGTCAGTGTAGGTACTCCACCTTCCTGAGAGGCAGTAGCTATATCAATGGGAGAAGCCCTCCCATGGACGTAGCACTGTCTACACTGGGAGTTTGGTTAGCATAACTGTTGCTCTGGGGTGTGGATTTTCCACACCTTGGAATTACATAGTTATACCAACACAAGTTAGTAGTGTAGACTAGGGTTTAATCTCCTAAACAAACATTGAGTACTTTGTCACTTCAAGGTTTTAAAGAAAACCTGCTGAGATTTTTAAACAAACAAAATAAAACTTGTATATGGCTGCAGTCTTGTTTGTGATGAAACAGAATTTTAACATATATTTATTCAGTTCTCAAGTATTCAGTTTGGATTAGTATTACACGTGAATTACTATTCAGGGACAAGGAGTTTTCTAGACTTCTCTTATTAGAAAGGCACTAAGGAAAATATGAGGCTTTGATCAAACAGTCCCAGAAAATAGCAACAACCAGGAATGGGAATGTTGCTTCTCATTAAAAAGAATCTGAACAGCTAAAAACGAACAACAGCGAGTCTTGTACAAGATGCTGTCCTCACAAGACTCCAAAAGCACTGAGTACAACCTAACAGAAGGCTACCTCCAATATTAGGGCTGGTCTACACTGGGGGGTAGGGGTGGGGAAATCGATCTAGGATATGCAACTTCAGCTACGAGAACAGCATAGCTGAAGTCAACGTATCCTAGATCGAAGTAATTTTACTTACTTCGGGTCCACGCAGCGCAGGCTTGCTCCCCCGTCGACTCCGCTTCCGCCTTTCGCCGTGCTGGAGTTCCGGAGTCGACGGGGAGCGCTTCTGGGATCCATTTATCGCGTCTAGATGAGACGCGATAAATCGATCCCCAATAGATCGATTACTACCCACCGATTTGGCGGGTAGTATAGACGTACCCTTAGTTGGCTTCTTGATTGGCTTAATAGTAAAGAGTTATAATTTCATTTACTGTGTACGTTTTGCATGAAGAAGCCTAAATTCCAGTACACTATAATCATAATCAACCAGCAGATTGACTAGTATTCAGTTAAAGCAAAAAAAGATTTAACCTGCATCAACACTCTTCAGCATGCTGACCAGTGCTGGCATAAGTTGAAATTCAAAGACTCTGTTACTTCCACAGCTGTTGCAGACTGGAACCATTTTATTAATGTTGGATGAAGGACATGTTATAAATAAAGGCTGGCCACCCCAGGAGTATCTAGAGAAGAAAAAGACCCCTTATTTACATTTTTTTGCAACCAAATCTCATTGACAGAGACACATGACAACGTCACATTAGTATTTGGGATTCTACATCTAAGAGGCTGCTTGTCATACAAATAGGCAAAGATTCTGATTCCTGCTGAAGCCCTAAGTTTTAGAAGTATTCATTCATTATTCACAAAGGTTAAAGTGGGGGAAAGACTTAGAGGGTCATACGAGAGAGCTGGATGAGATAAACAATGCAGCATCCCAATATTTAAAAGAAGACAAAAGTCATTGACTGGTGCCTGTAAGATGTGGTGTACCCTCAACTCTCGCTAAATGCAGTCATGCAATTCCAGTACATTGGGAACAGAGGGCTCTTAACACCTTGCAATACTGTGGCCAATTTCAGTAAAGCACAACATTTCTGGTACAACAGATCCCTCATCTCCCAAGAGGCCAAGAACCATTGTTAAAAGGTAGCTTCTGCTTCAATGCAACATGTGGGATACTGTTCTGCACCTCTGAGAAGCACAGCACAGAAATCATAGTCCAAAGGTAATGAAACAAAGGTGCGCCTCTCCACTTCTGGGCTGCTCTGGGGCCTGGGATGGAGTTACAACAGCTGATTATCAGCTGCCTATGGACAGCACTGCTGCTCAGGATCTCCAATGATCTGTGTACTAAGGTTTCCACCACAAGCCCTGTTCCTCACAACCGCTGTCTTCCTCAGTTCTCCCTTGATCAAATCTAGGCCTCTTTGCTCCTCCAACCATTTTTACTGACATAAAGGGATCAGAACAGGGATGAAAATCTCACCTGTTTTGAACACGGTGTGTTTCTGTCATCTATATTGTATCACACACCACACTTAACAGCTCTTACAAATTAGAATAAATTTAAAAACACATTTTCAGTGATGTAAAATCAAAGACTTTTTCATTCTCTGACACAAATGACTGACATTGCACACCCACCAAAAACATGTTTAGATTATCAAAATACCTTAGAATTTGTTCATGACAGGCAGAAATTCTCTTCATAAATTTATGGAACACATGGTCTCTATTTTTGACTTCACTCTTTTCATACTTCTCATGATCACCTTCACCTACAAAACTAGATGAATAAGGGGAAAATTTCGCCAATACACATGTTCAAAAATAAGTATGGTTACTCTGAGGAAAAAACAACACACTTGAAATTTCTTGTTAAATTACCCATAATGAAATGACACCTGTTTCTTAAATTAGAGGCAACCCTTTATTGAAGTGTAATTGATCTGTTTGGTCCTGATTCATAGATATTCACTGGCTCACAATCATTAAAGCTATTTCTAACTAACCTGTAACATAATGCATGAAATCAAATCCACCACATATCTGTTTATATCTAGTATTATTCTCTTCTGTGATCTCTCAAAGCTCTTCCAGTTTTTAATTTTGGTGTTGTTTTTATCTATTCCCAATACAAAATTGTAAGTCCTCTAACATACTCTTTCAAGAAGGTCAATTTAACTGAACAGGAAAACTACTTCAGAGAAGCATGTATGTATATCCTGCAAGTGATATCATCTTTCATACTTAAGTACCAGACTGAGCCCCCACTTTTCTGTTGTGGGAGCCTATTTTACATTCTAACAGAGTGGCAATTGTTCCTGATATAAGTGATCAACTACACAAGTGTTCTAGAAGCATACAATAACTCTAATGTCTAAAATCTATTTTTCAGACTACTTCCTTCATAAAGTCTCTATGGGTCCATCTCTCATAGTCATCCAATCCCCTACTCAAATCCACAGGAAAAGGAAGTTTCACTACTAACCTAGGAAACTACAAGTATACTGGACATAATTGATACACCAAACATAATGAACTGTTAATATATAATTAAGATCACATAATATTGACTGATGCTCTAATGATTTAGAACCTGAATAGTGATTTAACTAATTTGGAAGAGGTCAGCAGACAGGATCTTATGAAATGGTCTTCATTTAACAGCAGACTATAAGCCTATTCTCACCTTTCTGACATCAACTGATCCAAATCAATGCCCTCCCTCTGCTGATATTCCTTTAAAAGTTTGTGTGCATGATCTGTATCAAGGCAGCCAGTGTAGTCTTCCTCATCCACAACACTGATGTAGTAGGGCTGGAATCTGGGACAAGAGGTAGGCATTACTATCCCATCTCCACATGGAACTGGCTTATGTAAGGAATCAGAGATATCTGTAGTTTCTGACAGGCTAAGTCCTTGAAATTGGGATGCACACTCTGTGGCTGTGGACAAGGAGGAACTGCTCACTGTGTTTAAGCCAAGTAGGTGACTAGTGGTTTGCACAGGATATTCTGTTTCATCACAAATTCCCCAGTCATCTGCTCCATCACACCAATCCTTTGTTGCAAAGTTATTCTCTTGTTTCTGAGAATAAAAAAGACAATTTTCAAGAGCTGTGTCCCTAAGACATTTCACACATACTTTTATTGACAAAAATGAAGGAACTAAGTTTCTCAATTTAATGCTTAATTTATTTTTTCCCCAAAGATAGCTACTGACACTAAAACTGCCCAAAACAAAGAGAAATGTGCAAAACAAGTGTATAACATGCAAATATTTATCTATGGCAGGCCTGCACAACATACAGCCCGCAGGCGGCCCACGGGAGCGTTGAGCCAACCCCCCCCTCCCCCCCCCCACCAAAAAAAATTGATTTATTTTTTGCTCAACAACTTTGGCAGGCGGGAGAGGTTTTTTTTTTCCTCAACAACTTTTGGGGTGGGAGAAGAGTTTCGGCCCTCAGCTGTTTTCTTCGGAGTAATATGGCCCTCACCGCTTTACGAGTTGTGCAGGCCTGATCTATGGAATAGGATATATTATAACTTCAATTTTTAAAAGCTGAATTCTTGTGGCAGTTGGAACAAAGGTAGGACTTACTACAAAATTATGGTTCACCATTTCTGTCAAAAAACCAAAACAATCTGATTCGTTTATTGCCAATTCAAATTAATCAATAACTGTACAAACAGACGTCAAGTCTATCGGTATGAAAACCATACATTTTTATTCTCAACCACTCATAGTTTTAAAAAAAAAATGTAATAGGTAAAAAAAAAACCCAGCTGCGAAGAAACTATACATTTTGTTTGAGGTTCCTAAATATGACACTCTGATTTCTTTTTAAGTGCGATATATATACTTGCAAGTTATACCTGCTGTAGTTTGCAGTCTTGTGTTTCTTTTCCTTGGGTCTGCAAATACTGGGAGCGTAACACTTTCCAGCTTTAAAGTGAAATATAAGAAAGTGACACATAAGAAAAACAAGTAATTAATGTGATAAAGGCAAATTAAAATAACAGGATTCATTTTTTGTATTACAGTAGCACCCCCACAGAGAAATGTAAACCATATACATACCTTTCTGATTTTCCACAGCAGCCTTTCATGGCACAAGCAAATACATTAATGACACGGTGGAATAGTGAGCCTTCGAGGGGGCAATATATCTGCACTATGTGCATCAGGGTGGCACCGCAGATCCCACAAGAAGGATAAGTCATAGTTACTGAAGGGGCACAATTCTAGGAGACACAAAACAGTGGCCTTGATTAAGGATGATTTCAAGATGCACTGACAGACAGCACAGTGGTATTTAATGCATTGAGACCTGTTAAGGCAGGGATATGATCGAGGGATATAAAATTATGTGTGGATAAAGTGAATATGGAAGTGTTATTTACCCCTTCACATAACACACGAACCATAGGGCACCCAATAAAATTAATAGGCAGCAGGTTTAAAACAAACATAAGGAAGTACTTCTTCACACAACACACAGTCAACCTGTGGAACTCATTGTGAGGGGAAGTTGTAAAGGCCAAAATAATAATTGGGTTAAAAAAGGGAATTAGATAGGTTCATGGAGAGTAGGTCCATCAATGACTATTATTAGCCAACATGGTCAGGGGCACAATCCCATGCTCTGGTTATCCCTGACTGCCAGAAGCTGGACTAGACAACAGGATGGATTGCTCTGTAACTGCCCTACTCTGTTCACGTCCCTTCTCAGAGCATCTGGCACTGGCCATTGTGGGAAGAGAGGCTAGGGTAGCCCATTGGTCTGACCCAGTATGGCCTGACTTAACATGGCTATGCAACTACCTGCCCGGCCCCCAGCCGGGCTGAGACAGGCGACAGGCGCATCTTGGCGGACTGAGCGTGTACAATGACGGGAGAAAGCGGGGGGCTCCAGCAGCCTTTTGACATCCCCGGCGAAGCTGGTTACAGCTAACCGGAGGGCAGCTCCTGCGGCGAGCTCGGGCGGGCAGAGGCCCGGTGCTGCCCAGGGCTCACTGGGACCCGCCCCAGGCAGGGGGAAGTGCAGGATCCGGGGGTAAAACGCCAGCAGCGTTGGCGCCGAGTCGCTGCCCTGCGGGGGACTCCGCGCGGTGGGTTTTTACCAGCGGTTCGCTTTGCTGTTGCGCTACAAAGCGGCACCCGGGCTGGCCCCGGCAGTGACCGCCCCGCGAGCCCGCCCTCCCCTGTCGGGCCCCCGGACCCCTCTTACCGGGGAGCCGCCCAGCTTGCTGGTGGCCCAGGACCGGGGCTGCAGGCTGTCCCGGCCGGGGTCCGGGATGGCGGCGTCGCGGAGACCCAGCAGCACGCGGGGCTCCGGAGCGCGGCAGGCAGAGGCGGCCATGCCGGCCTGAGGGAAAGGGGGAGCCTGAGCGCGAAGCACGTCGTGGGCCCGGGCCCGCCCACGTGACTAAGGCAGCCAAGAGGGGACAAACGCAGGCAGGGGAACTTTCCTCCCCGGAGTCAGAGCGCCGAGCTGGGGATTGCGCGAAGCCGCCCTCCGGCTGGCTCCCAGCGGCCCCTGTGCGGCGAGCAAGGCGGGCGCCGGGCGCTTGCCCCGGCGATCGGGGGCTGGATGTGGCCGGAGGCTGCGCGCACGTGGAATTCGCGGGCGGGCCTGGTCTGCTAGTGGGTCCCCGCCCCGGGAGCTACCCGCCCCTCAGCGCGGTCTGGGGCGTGCTGCTGACTCAGCTGCCCCCCACCCCGGCCAGTCCCGGAGCGCTGCGCCCGGGGCTTCGTGTCCGTCTGCCGGCGCCGGGGGCTGCCCGCGGTCACCGCGCCGTGACCCGCCACCTCCGCTCCGCCATGGCGCTAACGTAACCCCCCCCCGGGTTTTCAGAGACAAGGGAGATGTTCTCCAGAGACTCGCGGAGGGGAGGGGCGGGGTTAATCCCACACCACAGGGTAAATGCCGGCTCCCGGCAAACCGCTTCCCTGTGGCGGCGCTGTGCGCCCCAGGAGATTGGAGAGGCGAGGGGGGGCGGTTCTCATCGTCAACTTTATGACCGCATAAGCCCAGCACCTTTTGCTTGCCCCGTCCAGTCTCTGCGGCCTCACCGCTGCTCGCTCCATCCCCCCTTCGCTGTTGCTTGCTCTCCCCCACCCCTGCTTACTCGCTCTGGGCTGGGGCAGGAGGGAGTGCGCGCTCTGGGGTGGGGGTTTGAGGTGCAGGAGAGGGCGCTGTGGCCAAGGGGTTTGGAGTACGGGAGGGGGCTCAGGGCTGGAGCAGAGGGTTGGGGTGTAGGAGAGGGTTTGGGGTGTGGGCGGCGCTTACCTCAGGCAGCTCCTGGAAGTGGCGGCCACAGGGCTCTGTGCTTTCCCTCACCCTCAGGCACCGCCCCTGCAGCTCCCATTGGCCATGGTTCCTGGCCAACTGGGAGCTGCGGAGCCGGTGCTCAGGGACGGGTGGTTCCTGTGCTGTGGGCAGGGACAGCATGCAAAGCCCCCCTGGCCACCCCTGCACTTAGGAGCCGGCGCGATATGCTGGCCGCTTCCAGGAGCCCTTTCAGCGTCCCTTTTCAACTAAGTGTGTCGGTCAAAAACCGAATGCCTGACAACCCCATGAGGTAATAGTTGGTCCAGTAAAAGATATTACCTCACTCACCTTGTCTCTCAGTGCAAAAAGAAAAGACACTGCATCAACAAAGAGCCCCAAAGAAATCTGATATGACTAATGCAATTAAATTTTACATTGGTGCAGGCGCTTAATAGTAAAAAGCCTTTAATATTATTTATCTCACACTTTTGAATGTGCTTTATTTTCCCCCATATTCTCTTTTTTTCACATAATCTCCGAATTTCACATCAGTCTAGGTTTCATTGAGGCAATAGAATAAGAAATTGAAGAGTTAACAGTTGTGTATATAACATTTATAGAAAAAGGGGCTAAAGAATAAAAAAGTGATTATAGGTATTCAGTGTATTTATAAATGATGTGGGAAAAGTGGGGTAAACAGTGAGGTGGCTACATTTGCAGATGATACAAAATTTCTCAAGATAGCTAAATCCAAAGTAGACTGTGAAGAGTTATAAAGGGATCTCACATAATTTGGTGATGGGGCAACAAAATGGCCGATAAATGCAAAGGAATGCACATTGGAAAACATAATCCCAACTATACATACAAAATTATGCAGCCTAAATTAGCTGTTACCCATCAAGAAAGAGATCTTGGAGTCCTTGTGAATAGTTCTCTGAAAACATCTGCTCAATGTGCAGCAGCAGTCAAGAAAGCTGACAACGTTAGGAACCATTAGGAAAGGGAGAAATAATAAGACAGAAAATATAATGGCACTATATAAAGCAATGGTATACCCACACCTTGAATAGCGCAGGCTGTTCTGGTCACCCTATCTCAAAAAAGATAGATTAGAATTGGAAAAGATACAGAGCAGGGCTACAAAACTGATTAGTGGGTATGGAACAGCTGCCATATAATGCGAGATTAAAAACTATTCATCCTGGGACTGTTCATCTTGGAAAAGAGAGGACTAAGAGAGGATATGACAGAGGTCTGTAAAACCATAAATGGTGTGGAGAAAGTGAACAGGGAACTGTTATTTACCCCTTCACATAATATAAGAACCAGGGATCACCTAATGAAATTAATAGCAGGTTGAAATATACGGAAGTACTTTTTCACACAACACATAGTCAACCTGTGGAACTCATTCCCAGGGGATGTTGTGAAGGCCAAAACTATAACTTGGTTCAAAAAAGAATTTGATGAGTTCATGGAGGATAGGTCCATGAATGGCTATTAGTCAAGATGATCAGGGATGCAACCCCATGCTCTGGGTGTCCTAATCCACTGTTTGCCAGAAGCTGGAATTGGACGATGGGATGGATCACTCAGTAGTTGCCCTGTTCTGTTAATTCGCTCTGAAGCATCTGGCATTGACCACTGTTGAAAGACAGGACACTGGGCTAGACGGACCATCGGGCTATCTGATGTTCTTAGGTGTCTGGATTTGAGGCATGATCCTGTAAGGCACTGAGCACCTGCAAATATTTTCATTATAAGGAACTGAAGAGCACTCAGCACCTTATATTGAACTTGCATAAAAATCAATAGCAAACCTCAACTTCTGTGGGAGCAGATGCAAGGCCTATGAGTGACTAATGTCTCTTGAGAGAGAAAATAAAGGGGGAATAAAGGGCAACACTGGTACTCAGCATCCGGAATGTGTTACATGTACCATATATTATCATGATACTATATTTGAACTTAGGGTTGTTGTAGAATTTTTTAACAGTGCCGTACCAAACTCTACAACAGTGTTGTACTACAACTCTGGTCAGTGTCATTTTGTGAGAAAACATCACTGACTCTGTTTAAGACTGAGTGGTCAGCCAGTTTTCTGGTTTGCAACAGAGCAGCTCAGTTCCTCCTGCGACTCAGTTTTGCTCAGGTTCTTCTCTAACACCTCATACATAAAACTAAACTACATTATAATGAATTACAAAAGAGTATTAAATGCCTCCCATTCAGATGAAGTAATCTTGTTTTATTTCACTGTAGTAAAAGCAACCCATATGCTTCTCAGACTTTATAACTCTTTGCGCTCTCTCTTTCCTTTAGCCATCTTTTTAGGCAGGGTCTTTGTCCAGAACTCCACTCTGTTCTCTTTCAATTTCTTTGCTGCTTTCTGCTTGAAGTCTATCATAAGGTATTGTTCATCCAGATTATACGCTGGCCATGTCACCAAACCTTCATCATTAGGATTTCTAGAAAAAAAATACAGTGAAGAATCATCTTGCCACTTTTCTATCATTGCGATGAAAACTGCACAACACAGTGTTTGTTCATTAATTGTCAAGAGTCAGATTCCTTGGGGAGGGGAAAGGACACAGTGGTGGTTAATTCAAGCTTTGCTCACAACCCCACAATCTCTGGATGTTTCTGCTAAAATGATCTGTCATTAGCAGTGAAACAGAATGTTGACATTTAAATTTTCTTCATTAGGCTTCAGCTCTAATGCTTCATTATACGAGTGTGATAGCTCAAGCCCCTGGACCTATTTTTTCTGTTTATCTGCAGGTTCAGTAAGACAGCCCGGCCGTAGATCACATTTGGCACGTTTTCTTTGCAACCACAGGAATTTGAAACTAGTTTGTTTTGAAATGAAATCTTAAATTCTGCAGAAAGATGGGGCCCACCAGAAAAGTGCTGGCATAGTGTTTTCAGCAGCAATGACAAAATCTGACCCCTAATGAATGTATTATAAGTCTCACCCTTTTCGAGCAAAATTAGCCCAGTATTTCATAACTGTTCTGCTGAGTTTACCCTCTTCTTCTGTAGCATTACCTGTAGGCAAGATATGAAATGTAATGTCAGCACAAAGGTTATACTGATATACATGCATTCAGAATTGATTCCAATTAAAAAGTATTTATAGTTCACTACTATAAGATAGGAACAAAGATCACATCTCCTATATTGTTACAGCAGTGAGCCTGCTAATAGGGCTCAAGTAATAATAATGTTACAGTTACTGGACGAACTGCACCTCTGACACTCTCCTGGTTCTCTGCCCAGGTCTCACGCCTTTAGCCATCACCTGCTAAGGGGGGAAATCATGCAATTCTCAAACTCTGAGATCAGATCCTCGGTCAGCAGTCCTTTGGTACTAACTATGATTGCTTCAGCAGGTCTGATCTAAGCTCAGACTCTACAGACCTGTTCCTGCAGGGGCAATTACAGGGGTAATCAATTACCAACCAGGTTCCTTAAAAAAGAAAAGTATCATTAGAACAAAAAGCATTTTGGAGAAAACATACTTTAAAAACAATAAAACAGACTATATGCATGTCTAAGCTTACTAGGTACCAAACTACCTTCCACACTAGGACCCTGGTAGAACTAGTTCCTTCAGCAGAGCCTGACTCTGCGTAAGCTTGTTTCCTTGTCAGAGCTCACTCCTGAACTCACAACACAGTTTTTATCACCTCCTTTCAAAGGAATCAAATCACCTTTGAACCGTTTATAGCCCTTTGATCTGGTAACTTTCAGCTCTGGCAAAACCAGGTTTTCAGTTTGTTTTGAGACTGAACAGAGAGTCATAGAAACTAACAACTTGCCCCGTTGTCTTTCAAGTATGTGCTTGGGTGTTCTTATTTGGGAAATAAATTTGTTAGTCTCTAAGGTGCTACAAGTTTTTCTTTCTTATTTTCTTATTTGGGAAGCCATTGTGCTGCCTTCATGCACAGACTGACCCCTATAAATTTGAGCATTATAGGTCTATAGTAAACATTCCACAACCCCCAATATAAATTTGATCAATGCAGCCATACAGAAAATTCCAATAACCCAATATACAATAATTTCAGCTCACTGACCCAGACACACAGTGTTCATACAACTGTTACATTTCAGTATTCACAACATTATAAGACATCTGTTCCACATGGGTCACAATAATGATGCTTTAATAAGAATTCTTTAGTAAGCATGGAGACATCACCGGCTAAGAAGGGCTTTCCAAAAACATAGCCAATTTCGTCGCCATGATCCGCTTTTACAAAGTCTGGTCTAACACCTTCATGTGAACTTGGTCGATGATGAAAATCATAAACGTAGACTGGGTTGCCAGCATCTAATAGAAAACAAAGTTAAGAAGAGTTCCAGTAGTAAAAATATATTCCACACAGAACAATACATTTTAATCAAGAGCTACTTTGATAAGATGCTGGCAAAATGATAGCCATTTTATTTATGATTTATTTGATTATTAATACTAACTGGAATTCAGATGCAAACATACATTACCAAAGATTAATGGAAAATAGTCATCTGCAGCACAATGAGCCCCCAGACATAGCCCCCAGTCATAGAGCTGGTGCCAATAGAAAAAGTTCAGAAGTTCGTCTGTTACTAAACTATGCACTTGATTGTCCCTTAGACAGGACAATGTGAAGAACAGGAACCCCCTATATTCACTTCCATAGGTTTTCACTCTGTCATACCCAATGCCTGCTCCTTCCCTGCAGAACAAGAATGTGGCTCAACCCCCTAAACCTGCAGCTCTAGCTTTCCTGTAAGGGACCATTTCTTCAACCATGTGTACAGCTCTCCTGGCTTTCATGGTAACATGGTTCTTTCAGGATCCATGAAAGACAGAGCCATGGCCATGCATTTTTCTAAATAAAGTTTCATGACAGCAGGAGACTGGGGCTGAAAAGCTGTTGAGATGATCCATTACAGACACAGGGATATAGACAGGAACCCACTTCCTGGTCAGGCTTTGAACAGGGATATTGGTAGGATGGAATTTAACCTTTTTAAAAAATATGTTCTTAATGGGAAACTCACCTCTGTGATATCTAGCTGTTTGAATGACTGGAGCAACAAACACTGCATCTCCCATCAATTCAAAAAGCCTATCTCGTAGCTGGGTAGGCTCCTCTATATTGCTTAGATATTCATTAGATAATAGATGAGTGAACTCAGCAGGAACATGCTAGAATGAACAATAAAGATTCTTGTTATAATGATGATATTTATTGGAAACAACTGCAGCATTTAGCGAGCTTCATTTCCCCTAGAGCCCTTCAGCGATTGCTAGCTAACCCCATGAACACTGGACCACGTTGCCTCCTCCCACAGAAAATCCCACATCGTGGGGGGCATGGGAAGTACTCAAAACACTGAGTTAGAAGTTGTGAGGTTGCCAACTCATGCTCTCTTAGGGAGGAAGAGGTTTGCAGGACTGCGAACAGGGCAGAGACCCCTATATTAACATCCACACACAAGTGTTATCAATCAGTAATGCTGATGAACAAACAGAAGTAGTGACACTAGCTCTAGTGACTTCCTTGAGAGCAATGCAACTTTGGTCTCCGCTGAAGGTCTCACCATGACAAAATCATGGGATTTCCAGCCCTGCTCCAGAAAAAGCCTCCTCTAATTGGCTGCTCTTGCCATTTGGTAGAACTCTCCCCCTCCCTCTGCTCAGGAGCTAATAGGAGTTTTTGGGGAGAGAAGAGTGAGCAGCCAATGGAGTGAAGGGGAGGAAAGAGCTTGGGTGTTCAGGGTGGCTCTGTTCCCTCCTCCTTTCTGTAAAAAAGGGATCATTGTGCTCCTGTCTCTCCCCTCTTCCTCCCTGGCAGCAACACAGGCCTAGGAAGGGGGAAAGTGGATAAAGAACCCTGGAGCTACAGAAGGAGCAGAGGTGTGTTGAGCAGCTGGGGGCTGATGTAGGGTGGGGGAGGGAAGTGTATAAACTAACGACTGGACTGTGGGATGGGTACCTGTGGGCCTGGGGCAGGGCGGACCACAGAATTAATTAATTAGAAGAGTGAGGTTTGGAGAGAAGCTGGAAGTTCTGTGCCATTGGGCAGCAACGAGAGCTCTTGCAGGAGGGACTAAAATCACCTCCTCACTGTATGCACTTGGGAGAGCTGGCAACATGGTAACTGCCACACACACTGGGGACTTCAAAAAACTAAAGACAGACCAAAAATTACTATGTCCTCTTTAAAACGATCTAATGATTTTTGGGCCGATCCCATGATTTTTGAACTTCTAATGTTCACAATACTCCATAGGGACCTATTCTCCTCCACATGGGAATAACCTATATAGGCAAGCAGAAATTCCATGAATTTCCACAGACTTCTCCCACTGGGGAAGAGAACCAAAGTTTACTCCCACTCCTGTCTGTCAGGGGCCAAGAGTTTGAAACCCCCAAATTTCTGATGGATGTGGGTGGACCTCAGGGATAAACTGGAGATATACTCCCTCTTTAATCCATCACCTCTGCGCTGCTGCCTGGCCCTCCCAACTCCCTGCAGTCCCATGACAATGTAATATCTGCAGGACCCATGCTGCCCATGGAACCCTGGCTAAAGAATGGGACTCCATCTCATGCGGGGGTGGGGGGAAGGGGAAGAAGAGCATTAGTTATAGCAGATATTGTAGGGTGTTTAATCTCAAGAGGGAGCAAGGTTGTGCTTCTCTTCCCCTTCTGCCTGTTTGGCATCTTTCTGTCAGCAGTATGTCGCCGTCTGTTCAGAAGTTTTAGCCCAGAATGAATTCCTGCCCCCCCCCCCCCCCGATGTACACCCAGGGCCGGCTCCAGGCACCAGCCGACCAAGCATGTGCTTGGGGCGGCACCTGGAGGGGGGGCGGCACTGAGGGGTTTTTTTTCAATTAATTTTTTTTAATTTAACAACAAAAAAACCTCTTCCCGGCCCCCGGCTGGGGGAGCGGGGAGGTGGACATGCCGCCCTCCCCGCCGGCGCCCCGGCCGGGGCAGCGAGGGGCGGCCTGCCGCGCTCCCCGCCGGGGCAGCGAGGGGCGGCTGTGCTGCGCTGCCTGCCCGGGAGAGCGGGGCCACCGGAGAGCCGCTCTCCAAGCTGGCGCCCCGGCCGGGGCAGCGGGGAACGGCCGTGCTGCGCTCCCCGCCCGGGAGAGCTGGGCCGCCGGAGAGCCGTGCTCCCCGCTGGCGAGCCGCTCTCCCCGCCCGGGCCCCGGCCAGGAGAGCGGGGGGCAACCGTGCTGCGCTCACCGCCAGGGCAGTGGGGACGCAGGTGAGCTGCTCTCCCCGCCAGCGCCCCGGCCGGGGCAGCGGGGAACGGCTGTGCTGCGCTCCCCGCCCGGGAGAGCTGGGCCGCCGCAGAGCTGGGCCGCCGGAGAGCCGCACTCCCCGCTGGCGAGCCGCTCTCCCCGCCGGGGCCCCGGCCGGGAGAGCGGGGCCGCGGGCGAGCCACGCTCCCCACCGGTGCCCCACCGCCGGTAGAGCAGGGGGCGACCGTGCCGCGCTCACCGCCGGGGCAGTGGGGACGCGGGCGAGCTGCTCTCCCCACTGGCGCCCCGGCCGGGGCAGCGAGGGACTGCCGTGCTGCGCTCCCCGCCGGTGCCCTGGCTGGGGGAGCGGCGGGCCGGGGGAGGGGGGCGGCCGGCAGCTTTTTTGCCTGCGGCGGCAAAAAAGCCAGAGCCGGCCCTGTGTACACCTCTTCCCAAAAGGAAACTCCTAGCCCAGCAATAAAGCAGTATGGTAGAAGATATTCTTTGACACTGTATTGAAAGTTGGGGAGGGAGATCTCACCTAGGACTATACCCATCATATGTGAATTAATTTGAAATAACAATCTTACTGTAAAGAACTCTGAGTTCAGTAGCAGTGAGGTTACTGTTTCTTTGTCCAACCCTTCAGTGAAAGCAGGATATTTCAACAGCTGCACAGTAAAAAGAACATGACATTGCCCGTGAATTCCTATATTTCTAAAGAGTTAACAGACTGGGATATAAATAAAGCCATTACAATCACTTACATTAGGAAGTAGCCATCCAAACTCATGGCTATTTAATCCTATTATATATGGGACTGCATTGACTGCTTTTTCAGCCAGTAGCTCCTCAGGGCTCTTAGGAAAAAATACACCATCCAAAACTGCAGAGATAAATAGGGACTGCAGAAGAAAAAACAAATTCCTTTGTTATTTATGTTACTTTTGCCTGTAGAAGATATTTCAACATTCCCATTGCAGACCTCAACCAAGCCTAAACAAGTGCCCAGGTGAGCTCATATATTATTAGTGAAAGTGTAAGATGTGTATGTAAGAGATGAATACACATTTCAAGTCGTGTTCTGAGTTTCTCCTGCGGATTTTCTAGCCTGCTTAACAATGTGTGTTCTGCCCTTTTTATGTCAGATGCTCATGGCACATAGATAAGTCAGTCAAATTCCATCCTTGCTTACACCATTCCAACCCTACTGGGTAGGGTGACCATATTTCCCTATGCTGAATACGGAACACCTTGTAAAATTACTCGTATTCAAGCGAGGTCAATGGCAATTGTGGAAGAAAGCCTAACTATTGCTCTATCTCCAACCAACTAAGATGGCTACACTCAAATCCTCTTTTTCTCTTTCCTACTTCCACACTATCAATCAGAACTATGCAGTACAAATGTTCAAATTAACATCAAGTTGACTGAGCCTCCGTTAAAAAGAAACACTGTGTAGTTGGATTCTTTTTATTTACCTTCTTATCTTTAAGGCTTTAGAGTTCACACAGGGAGGGGTGACACACAGACCCCTCCCCCAGGAGAGGTGACACACATACACTCCCGTACACCTCTCTCACAGAGCGGGGGTGACTGAGCAACCGACCTGCCCCTCCCTGCCCGGCGCTCTCCACCCTCCATGCCTGGCTGGGCCTCTGGGACGGACTCACCTCTTCTGGTACGTGGTGCCGTGTCTTCCCAAGGCAACATGTTGCGGGGAGGAGGGGGGCACGCAAGGTCACATGTCCCGTTGTCCCCCCCCTCCCCGATTTCTGCCAGGATTCACACCAGAATGTGGCCAGCAGCAGCCTTTTGGCACTGTGCAGGAGGGAAGGAAGGAGCCTGCAGCCAGGCTGCTGGTGAGCTCAGTGCTATGACCATGGGCTGGTTCTCTGCACAGGGCTGGGAGGGGGACATGCCCCGCTGTGGGGGGGATATGGAGGAGCACTGCAGCGGGGCTGTAGGGGCAAAAGGGCAAAGCTGGGAGAGGCCAGCGAGAGGGGGAGCACGTAAAGAGCTGATGGGTGGGCAACAGAAGTGACACATAATAACTGGCCCCTGCCTGGCACCTTCCTGCACTCACCAGCCACTGCAGCTCACAGTGTGCAGCCAGAGATGGCCAGAAACAGGACAGGGGGCAAGGCCCTGCTTGCCGAGAGTCTGCATGCAGCAGGGACTGCGCTGACGGACCAGCCTGGGGAGCGGCTGGCCCCGCACACTGCATCTTCGCTTGGCCAGCAGCCTTGCACACCCACACCCATTGTCAGCCACTGGAAACCCCGTCAGTCACTTCTGGTGGGCGGGCGGCTGGCGAGCAGGGATCTGGCCAGCATCAGGACCCGCCAGTAGTGATGGGGGGGGGAGATAGAAAATATGGGACAATTTGCCCGTTTTAAAGAAAAAGTCAGGACACCTGCAGGAAAGCTTAAATACGGGACTGTCCCTTTAAAAACGGGACATCTGGTCACTCTGCTACTGGGCCTGCATATGTGTAAGTAAGGGCAGAATTAACTTATGTTGGGGGATTGCAAAACAGTTGAGTAAGCTAATGTAGTGATGGGGGAAACCATGTAAGTGGGGCAATAAATTGCAATTCTGCAGAAAACAAAAATTTCAAATGTTCTATACTTTGTGCAAATTTTTGATTAATCCTTAATAAGATCCCCAAATACGTAGTGCTTACTTCTTGCATACCAGGTAAAAAGCCAACCATCCAGCCCCAGTGGATACATTTGGCTGATGATTGTGGTGGCACTAGGAGCTGTGAAAAAATGGGCCGTTTTCCTTTTGCACATTTTCTCATTTGCTTGTATTTACAAGCCTGCATTTTTCATGTTTGTTCTCCCTGGGAAATTGTGAGTTTTGGTACATTCTTGCTGTGACGCTATCACCCTTTTGAAAACAGGACACAAATAGTTCAAAGACCAAACAGGAAATCAAAAAGATGTCACCTTTTCAGAGTCTCCAGATGATGCAGCATTCAACTGTACTGCTGTGAATTCCTGCAAAAGGCAAGGAGGAGAATAAAAGGATGAGTTGTGTGATGGTTGCCACTTTTTCTAATCTTACAGCACACATTTTGTTTATTTTATTGCAGTAAAAGTTGAAGTGTCACTGCTAGGGTGACCAGACAGCAAATGTGAAAAATCAGGACAGGGGGTGGGGGGTAATAGGAGCCAATATAAGAAAAAGACCCAAAAATCGGGACTGTCCCTATAAAATCGGGCTATCTGGTCACCTAGTCACTGCAGACACAAGCTATGTCACCTATCATATTCACCATTTCCGCCTGTCTTTTCCCTGCGTCTGCATCTGCTTAACAGCAAGCAGGGTGACACTAGGAACTTAGGAACTGCCAAAGAAGAATACAGTGACTCCTCACTTAAAGTCATCCCGGTTAACCTTGTTTCATTGTTACGTTGCTGGTCAATTAGAGAACATGCTCGTTTAAAGTTGTGCAATGCTCCCTTATAACGTCGTTTGGCAGCCGCCTGCTTTGTCCACTGCTTGCAGGAAGATCAGCCTGTTGCAGCTAGCTGGTGGAGGCCTGGAACCAGGGTGGACCGGCAGCCCCTCTATCAGCTCCCCGTTCCCCTAAGTTCCCTATGCGGCAGCCACCCAGCAGGCTATAAATTGCTGGGCAGTTCAGCTGTCCCTTCCCCCACTGCCATGTGCTGCTCCTGCCCTCTGCCTTGGAGCTGCTCCCCGGAGCCTCCTGCTTGCTGTGCGCGGCAGGAGGGGGGGAGGAGAAGAGGGGGACTAATGTCAGGGTCCCCCTCCCCCCTGCTCCTGCACCCCGCTTACCCCATCTTCCATAGTGCGGGGGGGACACGACAGGGCTCAGGACAGAGGGAGCTTCCTGGCAGAAGCTTCTGTCTCAACTTGCTGATCTTCTTTAAAATGCAGTGTACTTAGAGTGGGGTCAGCGTACTTAAAAGGGGCAATGAGCATCTCTCTCACACAGGGTGTGTGTCTCTGTCTCTGTTTGCCGTGCTGTCTCCCCTCCTTCCATTTGTGCTGCCTTGTAGAGTGTCAGGCTACATTAACAACAATGAGTTAACCCTGGAGGGCTCAGCATTTAGCCGTAAGGCATACCCTAGGAAATATCCCACCCTCTGACTTCACCACCTCAACCAAGCTTCACAATCATCGTTGTGTACCAGTACTAAATTGTTTGTTTAAAACGTATAGTGTGTGTGTATATATATATATATATATATATATATATATATATATATAAATTTCCCTGGAACCTAACCCCCCCTATTTACATTAATTCTTATGGGGAAATTGGATTCACTTAACATTCTTTCGCTTAAAGTCACATTTTTCAGGAACATAACTACAACATTAAGCGAGGAGTTACTGTAGATCAGTGGTCCCTCTGCTGGCCTTCTGTGAGAGTGCAATACATTAGATACTTGAGAGGAAGGTGAATATCACCTTCTAAGGATACCTAAGTTTACTAGGAGTTGGACATTGAACTCCCATAGGCTGATTTGAAAATCCCATCCTAAAACTATTTGAAACTGTCATCCTAGTGCCTGTCAGTTCAGTCAAGGAGAGAATCACTCTCTGGACTGCTTCCCTGATGGTTTCTGCCACAACTGCAGGGGCAATAATGCTGCCCTGGTGCATCTCACACATGCCCCATTACAGAAATCATAGAGTCTGACACCTTTCCCCAGCACGAAAAACCATTAGAGCTCCCGCTTCCCATGGTAGCCAGGCTTTAACATGATGACTCCTACGGTTCTCAGGGAAATGACATCAGTTGTTTACTGCCACCTCCACCACATGGCAAAAACCTCAAATGTCAAAAGTTGTGAAAAAATCACAGAAGTCTTGATTTTGTAGCCCATAGGATTATTTTGCTAGCTATTATATCCTACTAATCCTGCCAGTCATATCAAATAATATGTTTCGCTTTCTGAATTCAGGGCCTGTGCAAGGAAGTCTCGCGCCCTACGCCCCGCCCCCCAACTAACGCCGCCCCCCCCTGTGGCAGCCAGCTCCCCCCCTCCCATGGCAGCCAACACCCCTGCCCGCGGAAGCAAGCCCCCCGACCGTGGCAGCTCCCCGCCCCCCGCAGCAGCCAGCCCCGCGCCTGCGGCGGTGGCCAGCCCCATCCCCTGTGCCGGCTCACCACCCCCCCCACACACTCCCGGCAGCTAACCCCCCACCCACTCCCCGCCCGTGGTGGCTGGCTCCCCCACCGCTTGCAGCAGCTCAGCCCCCTGCCTGCAGGCTGCGCCGGCTCCCCCCGCCGCCCGCAGATAACCCCCCCGCCTGCGGCAGCCAGCCCCCCCACCCACGGCAGCTCCCCATCCCCCCGCGGCAGCAGCTCACCTCCGCTGACGCCAGCAGCTCCTCTGAAGCTGCATTCTTGGCGGCGTTTCAGCGGCCGCTTTTATTGCCGCCGAATCACCGCCGGGAATCGCCATTGCCGAAATACCACCAAGGGCGGCGAAATGCCGCCCCCCAAATCCTGGCGCCCATGGCGACCGTCTAGGGTCGCCTAGTGGAAGCGCTGGCCCTGTCTGAATTAATCCATTTTATTCTTAAAATTCTTAATTCATTTTATCAGTATTAATTCCTATGAATTTAGGATGTGTTGAGGCATATGATATGTGTTTCCTAATAATTATACATAGAGTAAATTTTGCTGAAATGCAAGAAGCCTACCGGCCTATATCCAGTAAGAGCTGCTAAATAGCTAAAAGTATAATCAGTTAAGAGTAAGTCAGCATAAAAGCTGGTAACCTTTGGCACAGATAGGAATGGTCCCTGGACTTTGGGGAACCAAAGGGAGGAACTACACACAACACTGAACAGGTTTATCTGGCGTCTGCAACCGGTTGGTAACCGTAGGGTATACCACAAACCCAGAAGTCGCCAAGAGAGCCTAGGTTGGCAGTTTTGGGAGTGAAATAATCCTATATAGAGAGTAAGTGTCATAATCCACTAACCTATAGGATACGGGTGCCCATACATTTCTTAGGGGACAGAAATAAGATTTGGGTATAGTAGGTTGGGCCTGAATTACGTAGTGTCAGAATCCTATAAAATACCTTGTAAGGAAAAGGCTTTTAGCTCTTTCTTTTCTTTGTTCTCCTGTATTCTGTCAACTATCTTTATCTACCTATCATTCTATCTTCTATCACGCTCTCAGCTCAGCTTGTGTAGTGTAGTATAACTACTTAACATTCCTAACTATTGGGGAAGCCGGCACCATTGTGTTATCGGGCATGCCAGGAGTAAGGCTGGTCCTTCACCTCCTATTACCGGGTCCTCAAGGAAGGGTGTGAGTATGTTAGATTAAGGTACTTATAATAGGAATGTTACCACCAGGAGTTTTGGAATTCTTTTACTGTTTTCCAGTTATAAGTTTCATAGCATTTATTATTCTTTTGTTAATCTTAATAAAGTTTTTATCAATTTGGTATTGTCCTCAGTATAAGTGTTTTTGCCAAGCACCCCGAGAGTCCTCTCCTGATATAGAACTCTGGGTTCTCGGACTCTGTAGTCTGAATTGGACAAGAACCTATAAATCTTCTGGTTGGACGCGATCAGTGGTGAGCCATAACAACTAACCCATAAAATTCAGGTCAACAATTCTGACGACAGCCATGATAGAAAATGTACCTTTAGCCAGGCAAGTCTACTCTTCATTAGAAGCTTATTCAGATACTGTATTTGGCTCTAGGGTTTAATTAATATGCACCATGTAATAGCACTGCTGTTTATCTGTTACATTTGTTGCCTTTTAATAGCTGTGCACTTGTGCTCTGGTTATCAGCGAAAGTAAGCACAAATGGCCCACTGTCCTCTCTGTCACTCATCACTTTATACATGTATGTCCTATCTCTTGAAGCTACAAAGAGTCCTGTGGCACCTTATAGACTAACAGACGTATTGGAGCATAAGCTTTCGTGGGTGAATACCCACTTTGTCGGATGCATCTGAAGAAGTGGGTATTCGAAAGCTTATGCTCCAATACGTCTGTTAGTCTATAAGGTGCCACAGGACCCTTTGTCGCTTCTACAGATCCAGACTAACACAGCGACCCCTCTGATACCTGTCCTATCTCTTTTTACTCATTTTCTTTCCAAATGTAATAACCCAAGTTATTAGGTAGGGTTTATAACAAGGTAGCACTCGGAGACCCCAGTCACAATCAGGGCTCCATTGTGCCAGGCAATGCAAATGCAAATGCGTAGTCCCTGCCCCAAAGCACTTATAATCTAGTGTCTTTAATTCCTCCCCGGATGCACGCAGAAAGGGAAAGTAAGCACACTCTTGGATCCAAGGTTGAACTCCTGTTTGTTTGCAGTAAAAGATGCACAGTCGCCACACACCGTGAGTTACAGTGCCACCTACCAGCTTTAGTGTTATTTTCATCATCTCTTCCTCTGTCTTTTCCCTCAGACAATGAACCATTGCGGCAGAGTTAGTTGATTGACAGCCAGATACCATAGCAATTTTCTGAAATCAATTACAAAAAAGTCACTTTTAGTAGCTCTTCATGGAGAATAACAACAACAACATTTAGCTCTTAGATAGCACTTTATCCCTTCGGCGTGCTGCTGTGTACACATTAAGTTTTCGGTGGGTCTGGGATTTTTCTCTACCGTAGGAGAAAGGGAGCTCAGCTGTACATTCTGGACTTCGTATGTTTCAAATGCTTTTCAAGGGATGCTGCTGCAAATAGATCAAGAGTGTGCACACAGCCAAGCATCTCAACGTAGGAGGGTTTTGTGCACTTGCTGGTTTAATTTACTTTCTTAGAGCTTTACAAACATTAACTCATCATCACAAAACTCCTCCCAGGGAGGAAGGTGGGAAAACAAAGGCACAGAGGTTAAATGACTTAACCAAGACACAGACAGTCTGTATCAGAGCCATGATCACAATATATAAGTGTTTCTGTCAGTCAGGTGCTTAGTAAACTACATTAGCTTTTCTCACATTTTGAGGCTAAAGGTCACACTTGTTGCTCAGCAGTGGAGTCAGCTGAGCCAGGGGCAGCAGAGCTATGGGCAGCTAGCTGGGAGGGAACCCATGGAAGTCCCTAAGAGGCCACTCCCAGAGCACCTCAAACTGGCCTAGTGGAATCCTCCAAAAACTCAAGTGACTACAAACTATAGATTTCATCAGCTCCAGTGTTGTAGACTAATTGTATAAGGTGACATATTCGCTAGGACATTTCTGCCTCCAATAAGTTCAGTTCCCATTTTGCTGTAAACTCTTTCTAATTTGATTGGTGCAGGATGTAATAACAATACTTTGCATTTTTACAGAGCCTTCCACATGAGGAAGTCAAATAGCTTCACAGACGTTAAATCAACTAAGCCTCACACAGATCTGTCAGGCAGTGGAGCCAATACACATGTTTCTTGGGGCAGCCGGGCAAATTCCAGTTCTGCTCCCTGCCCATCCCTTCCCAGCAGTGACCCCATTCCAGTCCCCACACCTCCCACAGGGACCAACACACTCCCTCAGCTGGGGAGTCTCCCCTCTGTCTCATCCACACAGTGTATGAGTGCTGTCCTCAGTGGACTCTCCTACGCTATGCTACAGAGGAACAGCCTCCTTGTGTTCTGGGCTGCAACACCATTCGGCCCAGGCACCCCTCTGTCTGGATGGAGGGGCAGCCAGGCCAAATTTAAGTGCCAATGCAACCCAGCGTGCCAGGTTGCAATGCCACCCACTGAAATTTGGCCTGGCTGCCCCTTCATCTTTACAGAGGGGCGATAGAGTCAAATTTCAGTGGTGTTACGACCAGGCATCCAGAGAGACACTCCTAACTGTTCTGGGAGCAGGCATACTGATTTGGTACAGGCCTACTGCTTAAAAGTGGTCAGGCCATGCCTCTCAGCTTTGTGGTCTATGGAACTTTGAGCAAGTGCAAAAATCAGTGAGAAGGGGACATTCATCCATTCCGCCAATTGGCACCAGTGCTGTCAGGTAGGTAAGTACAGGAGACCCCTGCTAGAACGCGCGTCAACATAGCGCGAATTCGGAATTAGCGCGGGGGCGACCATGGATCCCCCCCAAAATTATTTACATTGGGATCCATGGTAACGCGCCCCCCCACCCCGTATTAATGCGGTACCGAGCATGGCTCCCAAACCCCGCGTTCCAGCGAGGGTGCAGTGTATTATCCTCTCCCTTTTTAACAACCAGTTAAGTGGCACAGCTGGGAATAGAACTCAGGTTTCCCACTGGCCAGTCCTGTAATCCAGGGGTAATCAATTATATTTTTTGACAAGGGCCACATTTCTTGGCTAAGGTATAGTCAAGGTCCAGAGAAAATAAAACAAAATTAATAGCAATAATGCTAATAAATTAATAAGATTTTGCGGTCTGTTCAAAAGCATCTGGTGGTCCAGATTTGGCCTATTGACTACCCCTGCTATACTCTAACCACAAAACCACAGTAACTTCCTTTACAATGGGATGCTGGGTGCCATTTTTTTTTTAAAGTGGGAGTAAGACTAAGCCAAAAATTGAACATGCCAATATGATAAATACACATAGAAATGGGTATCTGAGCATTGAAATATCAAGTATGCACAGTTTTCTTATTTCCACACAGAAATGTAGGTGCTCATGTCTACAGTGACTGTACATTTTTACAGGTGCAAGTCAGGTCCCAGCTTTTACAAATACAGACTCGATATTACAAAGAGCCTACATTAGCTTGTGCTTCAGGATGAACAGTAAACAAAACCTTGATTGCAACTCCACTCTCTGAGATGGCCTTATGGAACAAGCCCTTTGCCAGAGGAGATAAGACCTGAAAAGCAGGAAAAGAGGGAGAGCACAAACAATCTCTTTTGACCACTGAATCACAAACTGCAGTGTCACAAATTAAGTTTTAACACCATTATTTCACTTTTAAAAGCAAATATTATTAGACTATGTCAAATGCTCTGTATACTCAAGGTCTGATTTACTTCCAAATTCTCACAGCCTGGTGCAGATTATCCTCGATTCCAAATATGTTGAGATTATTATTTTTTTTAAAAAGGTGTGCAATGCACCCCAAATGCATGTCTATCTGTTATGTGCTGTTACCATGGCTGCTCACCCAGACTGAGTGACTGGGTGTGCAAGTGACCCTTAATGCAGATCTTAACTGGGGCATAGGCACTAGCTTGGAATTTTTACACCTTGGTGAATTTTACTCTCTCTGGCCACAATTTTGTTCCCTACCACAGCTGTTTAAAATAATTCAGTACTTAAATTAATTAAAGAGGAATCAACACGTGGGCTCCTAAAATAAATAGGTGATTGTATGAAAAGAAGAGTTTCATTAATCAGAAGATTCTTTAATATCAAACTCTCCCCTCAGAGAAGGTTGATGTACCATGGTTCCCAGCTGCTTCAATCTCCAATTATACTCAATCTGTCGTCATCTCCCTGACTTTTCGCTCACAAACTCACAATAAAAATATGGGGGTGTTTTTTAAACTCATTAGTGATCACTATAAAACCTACAAGGGCAGAAACGCTGATGCCTCCCGCAGACTCTCCAAATATAGTGACAGATCCTGGATCTCCTCCAAAATGTTCAATATTTTCTTTAATCCACTGGAGAGCTGCCACTTGATCCAAATAACCCCAGTTTCCACGAGCATGTTCATCACCAGAACTGAAAGCAAGAGAATATAAAGGGAAGTAGATAGCCTGGAGTTTTATAACATGCATAGTGTTATATAAAATATATCCAAGGATTGTATCAAAGCTGGTAATGGAGCAAACACCTGAAAATGGAGCTCTTGGCAGTGTCAGAAAACAAGTGAGAAAACTCTGAACTCTGGAAAACTCAGGTCAGGACTAGCGTCAGTTATCTAAATAGCACTAGTGAAGCACAATCCAAGGGTATGTCTACACTGCCATCAGGGGTGTGATTGTTAGAGTTATACCTGCACTAGCTTTAATCTAGCTATCCTGGCTAAAAGTAACAGTGAAGACACAGCAGCATGGACCCTGGTGTAGGCTAGCAGCACAAGTACGAACCCACGATTCCAAGAAGGGGCTTGTACAGCTGTGTTCCATGCCACCGTGTCTTCACTGCTTAGCTGTGCTAGCTAAATTAAAGCTAATGCAGGTATGTCTACCTGAGCTGCAATCACACCTCCAGTTGCACTATAGATAATGACAATGGCTTTTGGTGCTCAGATACTATAGTGATGAGCACAGAATAAATGGCAATAGCCCTCATGCCCCAATTCAGCAAAGAAGTAATGAAGTTGGTGGGACTACTCATGTGTTTAAAGTTAGGCACAAGCTTAAACATCCTGTTTAACCGAGGCTTGAATACACCAGTGCATAGTGGAGTGCATGGATAGATTAGAGAAACCAGCCTAAGAATTAACCCAAACTCCTACAAGATGATATTTTTCAGGTCAGATTTTTCTCTCCACTGAGAGAAGGGCTGATATTTTCTTCAGCCTCATCTGAATTAGAATATAAATATGAAGCAGATAATCAAAGAGATCAGATTATAACTGTATTCAAGATATAATTGAAAACTGGTAGTTTTCAGGGGGTTATTAGTATGCTTACTGGTAAATTTCACAAACTTGGGATGCAGGTGTAAAATGTGGAAAAGAAGAATGGACGCTGTGTTAAAGGAGAATTAAGCATGCAGCTTAAGGTGAGATGGATGTGCAATCAGTCACTAAATACCTTTGGAATTTCTGCTGTGTGGATGACATCTTTATAATGACCCTGTCCTATTGTGGCTTCTTGGTCTATTTTCCTTTAATGTACAACCCACTGTCCGAAGCCCTACAGATGGGCATCATGGTGGTTTTGGTTCCACGTAAATATATCTGTTTTCCAAAATGTATTTGGGTGCATTGGTGTTATCATATACTTGTTTTCCTCGTCTTTGGGAGAGGGTATATGCAGGTAATTTATTTGTAACCTTGATCTTTCGTACCCAAATCAATCCCATTGTGTAAAAAAACCACGAATAGGCTGAAGTGCTCGTTCACACCCAAACTTTCCCAAAGTTCAGGTAATGCTTAGCCAGGCTATGGATCTGAACTTTCCCCCGATTTTAGGGAACTTAGGTCCAGGGTTTTGGTTATGCCCATCTCAAATTAATGATAAAACAAATATGAGTAAAAAACAAAAACCTACAGTCCTTTCTCTTTTAGGCTTCTGCCTATATGCAGCAGAATTCCTTAAACAGCTAGGTGGCATTAGGGTTTTCACTCAGGTTTCCCCACAGAAGGATGAGTTAATTTGTTATGGCTTGTGAGTTAAGACACTTTATACCGGATTGACATATGCTTGTCTTTTTCAGACTCAACCACTGGGGAGTACTGGTAACGAAAACATTATCCTGTGTGCATTAAGGGCACAATGTCTTACCTAAAATATCCAAGGATCCCTAGTCTGTATTGAATTGTTACAACCACCACGTTTTCAAAGGCTGAGAGTGCTGACCCATCATAGGTCGAAGCTGCACCAATCACTAATCCACCTCCATGGATCCACACCATGACCTGAAAAAAGCAGGAAGAGTTAGGGCATGTCTACACTTGCCATTTAAAGTAGAAAAAGTCCCTTTTTTGCACAAAAAAACATGGGAGCGAAGTTGCCAATGACTTTTTGCAGTGAAACTCAGAAGTTTCACCGCAAAAAGAAAACCAGCTCCATGAGAGGCATACAGCTTTTACTGGTGACGCTTTTGCGATGATGTGTAAGTGAAGACATGTTCTTCCTGTTTACACAGCTTTTAGCCTCTGGAGGATATCCCACAGTGCTTAGGTGACCACCCTGGCCAGCAGCAATGCTGCTCTGATGCCAGGTAAACAGACAGCCACCCCTCTGCCTGGAAAGCCCCTGGAACTCAGAAGTTTCCCTTCCTGAAGAACCCCTTCCTGTTTTCTTGGCAAGTGCTCACTTATCATCTGGCCAGGTGGCAATGCCTGCTCCATGGAGCAAACAATCCACTGCTTGGAGTAATGCTGATCTACCGGAGCTGATCAGTGTTTGGGGAGAAGGGGCTGTACAGGGACCCAGGATGCCCGCAAACACCCTCCTCCTTCCCACAAGACCCATCATCAAAATGGAGAGAGCTGCACTGTGGGGTAGCTGCCCTAGAGCACTGCTCTCATCAGGGATGGAAGTGTGCCTAGTGTAAACACACTCTGAGGCCTGAGGAATTAAGTGAGTACACAAACCAGCACTTTACTTTCACTGGCTCCCTATCACCGGTGAAACTTACAGCACAAAAACTCTGCAAGTGTAGACAACCCCTTAGTTACCTGCATCTGTAACACCCTGGTATTACTTCAGGTGTAAAATTCAAACCAGAGGTTGCTGTTTTTGATGTGACAAAGTACTATTTTGTGCTATTGCACAACACAACAATTCTTTCTGGCTCAGCTGCTTGAAAGTATAGTAAAAAAAATGGTAAGACTTTTTCGAGTTTGCGAATCTCAGTTTTAAAGAGAAATTATTATTTTATTAAATATGTATATTGTTATAATGCTCTGTTTTGTAGGGCTTACAATCTAAAGACACAAACAGACAAAGGGTAGGGGATGGGAATAGAACTTGCAAGCAGAGAAATATGGGGAAATATTGGCCGAGATTTGTTGGTTAAAAATTGTAGGGAGTTTAGGGTTTTTATTTTTAATTGGGGGTAAGAGGTAGGGAAGAAGGGAGCAGGAAAAGGCAAGAAAAAGAAAGGGAATAGTTACTCCTGTTTCTTCAATTCCAAGTGTCCTTGCAGAGTACTTCATACACTAACAGAGATTCTATTTTCAAAGGACAATAATGTTTTTCTTAGCTTAGGAGAATAGCATGTACCCCTAGAAACTGGCGGGATATATCAGTGTCTTTGGATCTCAAATCTAAGAAAACTCACATGGTATGAAATATACAGAATGGCATGAAGAATAAAATAGATGTTCATGAAATGTGGAAAATAATTCTGAGTTACAGTAACAGAAAATGGGAAATAAAATCAGAAACCACCAAATTGAGGCGGGTGCCTTCAAGTCATCCAGTTATGACAGGGCACATTTTTACTATTTTCAGAGTTTTGTGAAGGAAAAATGTGTTACATACAACTGATTTAACATTTCATTAAATAGTTAATTGTAAAATATTAGAGGTTTTATATGTTGTAAATGCAACAAATGGTTTAAAAATATGAACATTCAACTAGATAGATTGGTCCAATTTTCAAAAGCAGCCCTAAAATTACAACTGCAAGTTTGCATACAGTGGTAAAATGCTGTGAAGTTTCTCTTATGGAATAAAATTGAGCCCTGCAGTATGTAGGCACTGACCTCCCTTAATGGGAGTTGTGCCCACTTACACCAAGGTATAATTTGATCCATAGAGTTACACCAGGGATGAACTCATGGCACCGATTTTGCAGTAATGTTGCTTACAGGTAACATGTCCTTGTCTGAGCCGGCAGGCGTGTACACGTTTAGGAACAAACAGTCTTCGGAAACTTGGAAAGGAAGTTTTGCTTTTCTGTTAGTAAATGCATCCGATAGATGCTGCCCAGCCACTGGGTCCTGTAGGCACCTTAATAATTACAAATATATATCAATAATATTCAACAGAATCATAGTAACAAAAACCATCAGATGCTCCATCCACAATAAATACAGCAAATCCACCTGTGATAGGTTTCCAGATTGTTGGCAACAGAGAATTATATCACTGTTTTCCATTTTTAACATAAAAACATTTTCTTCCCTGTGACTGCCAGCCAAAAGTGCATTAAGGAGTCATACAGACAATGGCCACAGCCCCCAGCAGAACACACTTACTTGTAGGCTTTTTCAAAATACTGTAGCAATCTGCCTGCAAATGGGCAGAGCTAAGGCATACAAGAGCCTCCTTGCAGTTGCTGTCATTCAGTGGAAATGCAACTGGATTCTTTTCCACCTTTTATACTCCAATCATATAGCATATTATAGATATTAATCATGTCACTTAATGCACTACTGGAAGGCATGTTGACACTACAGTGATGAGGGCAGAATAAGAACCTCGACAGAATAGACTGCCCTCAGCTTCATATTTGTAGCATTGGGAATGCGACTCATATGGCATTTAGTCCCTCCAACGTTTCTTAGCTCCTCTTCAGTTCTACTTGAGGTATATGTTTCATAAGCATGACTAATTGGAGATTCAAAAGCCACCCAAGGGAGAACATCATTGATGAAGAGTGGGACTGGTCCATTGCTAATGCCAAATAAACATCCTGAGACTTACCTTTAAAACTCACCTAAGTTAACAGTCTACAGGCAATAACAGACCCCAGTTAAATGGTTTCACCAGAGCTCATTTTGCTAGATTTATTTTGCCATGAGTGTCAGTATTGTGTTGCTCCATATTACACATTCCTACCCACCCATATGTTCATGTCACTGTCTTACATGGGTGGGTAGGAAGTTGCATCTCTGAGACCCTTCCATGGCTCAGCTGGCTCTGGTGGAGAAAATCTCAAAGGTCCAACAGGTGGCTTTGCAAAAGGAATTCCCAGGAAAACATCTACATGCGTCTCAGCTCCACCAACTTTGATTTGCTGCCCTCGGAGTTTCCCATATTTGGTAACCACTTCTGGGTGTGCAGCATTTTGTCCTGTGAAACATATACATAAAATCAGATTATATATCGGGAGGTTCAAAATGATCTGACAGGTTTCTAAGTGCTTCAGATGTTTACGCATGCACCTTTGATTTCTTTTAAACATTTCATACAGAATATTTCAATAAATATTCATGAACAAATAAAAAAAACCCCAAACTGTATCAAATTTCAAGTCTAACCAGGCTTATGAGAGATCTGTATTAGGGTTGCCAATTTTGATTGCACGTCTTCCTGGAAGTTTCATCACTTGGCATAATCTTTAATTAACTATTAATCTTTAATTCCTCGAGATTCCAGGACAATCATGGAAGGCTGACAACCCTAGTCTGTATATTGCATTCATTTATTATCAAAATATATGTTGTTCTTACAGGCAACTTGTTGCATAATAAATGTATGCCCGTAAGGTAGAAAAAAGGTTTACCATTAAACTTGGCATCAATGCATGTACAGAAATCATTATGTTGATTAATTGTTGGCTAAATAGCAACATAGCCAAATAGTTGCTTATATGTCTTTCAAAAGTATGACCATTGTGCTATTTTAACAAATGAAAGGAAAACCTTGCAGTCATGTTTATTGCCATGTAATGGCAACACTGCATTATTATTATTGTTTTAGAAAAACAGCAGTGTTTCTTTAATTATCTTGACAAGGGGTGAAGTGCTGGCCCTCTCTTCCCTTCCCCCCTTCCTCAGGACATCCTTCCTGTCTCTTTATCAGCTCTGGGCTGATGCGGGTAATTGGCTCCTTAGACCAGGGATCTCAAACTCAAATTACCATGAGGGCCACATGAGAACTAGTAAATTGGCCCGAGGGCCGCATCACTGAAACCTTTTCATACAATGATACAAAAGTATAGTAAAAAATGAAAAAAATGAAGAGTAATAGAGTATTCTATTATAAGTCAATGTATTAACTTTTTAAAAACTGTAATGCAAAGAGGGGTTTTAATAAAATATAAACACTCAGTAATGTGGACTCTCTACTCAGACCCTATGCCACCAGCACTCCCAGCTATCTCCGTGACACCACTGATTTCCTGAGAAAACTACAATGCATTGGTAATCTTCCAGAACACACCATCCTAGCCACCATGGATGTAGAGGCTCTCTACACAAACATCCCACACACAGATGGAATACAAGCTGTCAGGAATAGTATCCCTGATGATGCCACAGCACAACTGGTTGCTGAACTCTGTGATTTTATCCTCACGCACAATTATTTCAAATTTGGTGACAATATATACCTCCAGATCAGTGGCACCGCTATGGGAACCCGCATGGCCCCACAATATGCCAACATTTTTATGGCTGACCTGGAACAACGCTTCCTCAGTTCTTGTCCACTCACGCCCCTTCTCTATCTACGCTACATTGATGACATCTTCATCATCTGGACCCATGGGAAAGAAACTCTGGAAGAATTCCACCACGATTTCAACAGCTTCCACCCCACCATCAACCTCAGCCTGGACCAGTCTACACGGGAAGTCCACTTCCTAGACACCACAGTGCAAATAAGCAATGGTCACATTAACACCACCCTATACCGAAAACCCACTGACCGCTATGCCTACCTACATGCCTCCAGCTTCCATCCCGGACACACCACACGATCCATTGTCTACAGCCAAGCACTGAGGTACAACCGTATTTGCTCCAACCCCTCTGACAGAGACCAACACCTACAAGATCTTCACCAAGCATTCTCAAAACTACGCTACCCACATGAGGAAATAAGAAAACAGATCAACAGGGCCAGACGTGTACCCAGAAGCCTCCTGCTGCAAGACAAACCGAAGAAAGAAACCAACAGAACTCCTCTGGCCATCACTTACAGTCCTCAGCTAAAACCTCTCCAACGGATCATCAGTGATCTACAACCCATCCTGAACAACGACCCCTCACTTTCACAGGCCTTGGGAGGCAGGCCAGTCCTCACCAACAGACAACCCGCCAACCTGAAGCATATTCTCACCAGCAACTACACACCGCACCATAATAACTCTAACTCAGGAACCAAGCCATGCAACAAACCTCGATGCCAACTTTGCCCACATATCTACACCAGGAACACCATCACAGGACCTAACCAGATCAGCCACACCATCACCGGTTCATTCACCTGCACATCACCTGTTATATATGCCATAATATGCCAGCAATGCCCCTCTGCTATGTACATCGGTCAAACTGGACAGTCCTTACGCAAAAGGATAAATGGACATAAATCAGATATAAGGAATGGCAATATACAAAAGCCTGTAGGAGAACACTTCAACCTCCCTGGACACACAATAGCAGATTTAAAGGTAGCCATCCTGCAGCAAAAAAACTTCAGGACCAGACTCCAAAGAGAAACTGTAGAGCTTCAGTTCATTTGCAAATTTGACACCATCAGCTCAGGACTAAACAAAGACTATGAATGGCTAGCCAACTACAAAAGCAGTTTCTCCTCCCTTGGTGTTCACACCTCAACTGCTAGAAGAGGGCCTCACCCTCCCTGATTAGTTTACCTCGTTATCTCTTGCCTGAATCTTCCCTGCACATTTATATCTGCCTCTGGACATTTCCACTGCTTGCATCCGAAGAAGTGGGTATTGACCCACGAAAGCTTATGCTTCAATACCTCTGTTAGTCTATAAGGTGCCACAGAACCCTTTGTCGCTTCCTCAGTAATGTTTGGAGCTTAGCTGCCAGTGGAGTTGGCGCCTATGGCGGGCCGCAGGAAATAACTCCGTGGGCCGTGTGTTTGAGACCCCTGCCTTAGACCATCCATCCATCCAGCCTTATTATCCAGTTACCCCCATCAGCTTTCTCAAAGGGAACTGATTAACATCTGTGTGATCAGAGTGCAGGCTCACCTCTTTGCACCCTACACTCTTTCACAGTCCCTTTATAGAGTCACCTGCTTCTTTTGTTCTGCCTTTTGGTAATGTTCCACTGCTCTCAAACACCCGCCCCCCCTTCAGACAAGAGGAGAAAGTGTCCTCTCACAGTTGGAGCAAACCCATTGTCCGAATGTGTTTTACTTTGAATAGAGAAGTACTGATCACTCACCACTGTCTCTAGTCTGGCAGAGACATGACACAGCCCTGCTCACTCCGGATGGATCCACATACATATAGGCTTTCCATGACCCAGTTATTTCATGACAGTCTCATAAAATCATCCACAACTCAGAAGTGGTACAGACAGAATCCCCAATTTGTCACAAACACAAACACTCTCCAGTATAAATGAAGGAGTGCTTATATGGCTATTTTCCCTATACCTGTGTATCTGGTGGAGAACGACTCATCTGGAGTTCATCTTGAAATATTTTATGTAGTATCTAGTTTTAACAGATTATTATGACTTAAAATATTATTAAATCACAATTATGTGCAGTATTGTTTCTATATGTACAGACTCACAAAATGGTCAGAATTACTGTTATGTTTATACTTAGATTATACAAGCATGTATTTATTGCAATTTAATGTATGAATGCTGGAGTGATTTTTAAATTTTGAGATGGAAACTTACATCAAGATTCCCTGTATTTTTAAAGTTTGTGTATTTAATAAAAGGAATTCAGCAGCCTTAACTCCATTTCAAGGCAGGTTTTTTAAAATTTTATTTTGGATAGTAGTTTGGCTAAGGCAGGGATGTTTACATCCATATTCAATGTAGGTTGAGATTTAGGTTAAAGACCAAAATGGAGCTCGGGTTTGGGTTCAGCAGCATTGAAATATCGTAAGTTGTTCACATGAGATGTCAGCCCAAAATGGTTTAAAATTTGCAAGATAAATTGTTCTTTCAAGATTTCTGCCACTTTGGATGAACTTAAACTGGATGCAGAAAATAGGACTCTTCCAGTTTTACATTCCACCTACAACTGAAACCACAGAGAGAATTTACATCTAGGGATTTGACTCCACACCCTGAACTCCAAAATTGAAGGGACTGAATTTGAGGATCTGTTATATAGTTATATAATTCAGTTTGAAGAACATTCTGTGATTATCAAAACTAAGAAATGAGGCTGAATTTTACTATTATTATAATGTATTAGCTATACTACCATAGCACCTAGGAGCCTGTACATGGATCACCCATCCATAAACTGAGCATGGAAAATTTAATCCCCAGAGCCAGACTGTTTTATATACAGTGTAATGGGAAAAATGTAGTCAGTGGTTGGTAATATCAACAGTGAATTAATCACCCAACACACTCTGGGTGTCATAGTGTCTCACTACACAGGTTTGATACACAGCCCTAATACAAATCTTAATTTTACAAAAGGGTAAAAAGGAGCTAGGGCAGTGCTTAAAGCGATCTGAAAAAAGTGGGGGCAGAAGTGGGGGGCGGGTCTATCATAATCTGGGAGCAGCCACTTTGGTAAGAGAGTTCTTACAGTGCACCCTTCCGTAATCTGGCTTGATATTTTTTTTCTGAGTCTGTGACCCCCTTGCAATCCCTCCCTTGAAGTACTGGCACTGCAAGTCTGGTGTCTTTTACCTTGAACCGAATCTAAACCAAGAGAATTCAAATGTCAGTGCTGTATTGCACAGACCAAACAGAATTCTGCTCCTACCTGTGCATATAGGGCCAGATTCATTTTCAACACAACTTCAGTAAGATCCTTCCCGCACTACAAGTAGAACCACTCCTGGGAATTCAGTCACAGCTCTGCTTACCCCTAATTACTAACATGGTTTCAGGGTGTTGTGCAGAGTGGACTTTAATCCATATTTCATAACCCTGGTTGTGTTATTGGTCCTCCTGCTCCATGCAGGCCAGCTGCCTCTGGCACAGGTGAGGGGGAAATAACTTTTGAGCCCTCTGAAAAAGTGCCCAGGGTCTGATCCAGATGCAACTGAAGTCCAGGTTCTTTGCGAAGGGACTGTAGCTTGCTGTTTAGAAGGCTCTGTGTAAATCTGTAGCACTAAATAAGTAGTTTTATTGCTGTTCAAGTAATACTAGTTAATGAATATTAACGCAGCTGTACCTGTTCCACTAAGGAGAGTGCCCTTCACAATCACATGGGAGTAATGCAGATACTGTAAGAACTAAAGTTGCAACAAACAGGCACATGCCTGAAAACAGGAACATGAAAAGCAGTTAAGAACCCTCTAATATTCAGACTGTCATATTTCTTCCAAACAATTTATGAGTGCCCAGCTCCTGTGTTAAAACCACACACACATGTGCCACGCTGCTCCCAACTCACCGTACTTCAATTGTTCTGTTTCCCCAGGAGAGGCAATAGTGTAAAATATTTTAAAATCTTACCATTAACTGTAAGGGTTGTGAACCAGGCTGCAAAAATCAGGGACAGCAGCAAAATATTCTCACCAGTCGACATTTTTCAGGGGACTCTAGTAGTCAGGGATCCAGTTCTTGCTTAAAATAAGCAGTAAAGTGGAAAGGTTACATAAAAGTAACATCTGACATGTTACACATTTTCAGACATGGATCATTTGCTGTTTAAAGTCCATTAAAGTCACTAACCAGTAGTACTTTGGGACTATCCTGAAATAATGGTTTCACCTTCTTTGACAGCCAAGAAAGAACTTGCTTGGATTATAAACTCAAACATTACAGTATAAAGACCTATAAGAAGGCGTGGCTTTCTGTAGACTGTCTGGATCATTTAACCCTATACAGGGATTAAGCAGCAAATTGAGTTGGGTTTTTTGCTTAAAAACTGGCAGCTATAACTGTCAAAAAAATTCTGATGGAACAGTTTTCCATTGGAAAATTCTGATTCAGCTAAAGCAAAACATTTTGCAGGGATGTATCAATTTCATTGAAATTTTCAGTGGGAGATTATTGAAATGGTCTAAAAGTATAGCCAATCATTCATTATTAAGAATGTTTAAGAGACCAACTAATCAAATGTAGCCAATTTTTTTGTCTAGAGACCAACCAGTACGATACAAAAAAAAGACATATGTTCCCTCTTTCCAAGCAGCATGTTTTATTTTGTAGTATGTTCACCACACAGAAGGTGTGCTTCCAAATATGCCCGCCCCCCCATGCCACTTATATTTATAGCACAGTTGCTTACAGGTTAGAAAACACTTTATATATCACCTAAGAATACTTGAATATTGTTTCCCATTCTGGTTGCCCCATCTCATAAAGGATATAATGGAATTGGAAAAGGTTCAGAGAAGGGCAACACAGATGATTAAGGGTATGGAACAACTTCCATACAAGGAGAGACTACAAAGATTAGGGTTGTTCAACTTAGAAAAGAGATAACTAAGAGACAGGGGAGATATGACAAAGGTCTATAATATTATAGATGATGTGAAAAAAAAGACTAGATAAGTGTCATTTCCCCTTTCAAACAATACAAAAATCAGGGTCACCCAATGAAATTAATAGACAATGAGTTTAATACAAACAAGAGAAAGTACTTTTTTACGCAATGCACAGTTCACCCGGGGAACTCATTGCCATGGGAAATTGTGATGGCCGAAAGTATAACTGGGTTCAAAAGAGAACCCGATAAGTTCACGAAGGACAGGTCCATCAGTAGCTATTAGCCAAGATGGTCAGGAACACAACCCTAAACCTCTGACTACCAGAAGCAGGGAGTGGAAGACAGAGGTAGCTCATTCCATAGTTGTCTTGTTCTGTACATTCCTCACAAAGGGCTGTATGGACCACTGTTGGAGACAGAATACTGGGCAAGATGGACCATGGTCTAATTGAAGATGGCAGCTCTTATGAGCTTATGTTCCAAGAGCCAACCCACCAATTTGTACCAGTTCCTTAACATGTTTCATTATCTTTATTTTGGCTACTATTTCTCATGATTGCAGCCTCCTTTGTTCTATTCCACCCCCTTTTATATCTTTGGCACAAAGCCGGAATCCTTTGTCTCTCTATGGGTTCCCACCCATCCTTCTAAACGGAAAAGCACCAGGTTTAAGACAGATTCCAGTATCGTGTGATATGTTCACATGTCCTGTAAGACTTCGGTACCCACTGGCTGGCACCCACCTATACAGGAAGGCTTACAAGTACACAAAGCCATTTACCACCAATTGTCCTAGTTAATGGGAGCCATCAAGATTCTAAGCCACCATTAATGGCCCACACTTTGCATAATTACAATAGGACCTCAGAGTTAGCTTCATATTTCTAGTTTTAGATACAAGAATGATACATACATACAAATAGGATGAACACACTCAGTAGATTATAAGATTTGTAATGATACCTGTAGTGGAGTGGTTACCCGCTCCAGCCCTGAAAGGGTTGGAACAGCCCTGCAGAGGGCTGTGGCTGGGCTGATGGGGAAGGCAGCCACAACTAGGGGCCATGCCCAATCAGGCCACATCTGGCCATATAAAGGCTGTGAGCCAGGAGCTCAGGCAGTCTCTCTCTGGTTGCTGAGAGAGACGGGCCTGGCTGCTGGGGAGCTCACCAGGGTACCTAGAGTGAGGCTGGTCTGGGGAAAGGCCAGAGGAGCTGGGGAGCTCCAGGCCAGCACCTCCCTAGGCTGCAGGGCCTTGTCCAAGGCCCCATAGAGGTACTGGGTGGCAGAGAAAGGCAGCAGGTCCAAACCCCCCTGGCAATTATGACTGGCTTGTACAGACTGCAGTCTGCTCCAGTGAAAGGGGGCTAGAGGGTGACTGGCAGTAGTCACTGAGGCAGGGTGGGGAATAGTGGGTGGGGGTTCCCAATAGCATAGCCGGGGGGGAGCAGGGGGAGTGTCCGCTCCCCCACTGAGCAGAAGCGGCGCCTTTTTTGTGCTCCGGCACCTTTTGCTCCTGCGCTGCAGGCGGAGCGGAGCATTTTTTTTTGCTCCCGGCACCTTTTTTTGATCCCGACGCTTTTTGCTCCTGGCGCCTTTTTTTAGCTCCGCTCCCCCTATGCCCTAAACCTGGCTACGCCACTGGGGGTTCCCCTGGGTGGGGAGACCCTGATATTGGGTGACTGCTGGGACAGCACCCCCGATAGAGGGGCACTGGGGTCTGGGAGGGACACGGGGGCTGATGACAGTGAGACACCAGCCTGCAGGGGGAGCTCCAAAGGTTGGAAAAGCTAATTCCCAAGATAACCAGCAGGAGGCGCTGCACCGGTGAATCATCGTATCGTTACATACCTTACAAGAGACCTTTTGCATAAAGCATATTCCAGTTATTATATATTCACATTCCAAGCACATTTTTATAAAGCATATGGAGTGCAATGTCACAATAGTAAAGTTTGAAAGCTGTATTGAGTCAACGTTCAGTTGTAAACTTGTGAAAGAACAATCATAACATTTTGTTCAGAGATGTGAACATTTCAGAGTTACGAACAACCTCCATTCCTGAGGTGTTCGTAACTCTGAGGTTCCACTGTAACATAAAAGTCAAAACTGACATATATTATGAGCCATAATATAATGTAACATAAAAATTAAAACAATAAAAGAGAAACAACATTTTTTACCCTTTCAACATACTACATTTTGATAAGGTTGTCACAAAATATTTTGGTGTATTGTGTAACATTTCTTTGTGCGAATGAGATTTAGCTCCCACGGTTACTTTCACAGAAACAAACCACCAACCTCTGCAAAGCTACAGGCCCCAATTTATGGGGCTAGTCAAGCTATGCTCAGCATAGGACCTAGAGGATGAAGGGGAAGGGCCAGAGGCACAAAGATGGTTATATTGCACTTTTGCGCACTCTGACTTCTGGGTTTGTCATGGTCCAGTTCAGCCCCTACCATATCTTAGCCCTGGTCTATGCTACGAGGTTAGGTCGAATTTAGCTGCATTAGATCGATTTTATTAGCAATGCGTCTACACCACAAATCCCATTCTGTTGACCTAAAGGGCTCTTAAAATCGACTGCTGTACTCCTCCCTGGCGAGGGGAGTAACGCTAAAATCAACCTTGCTGGGTTGAATTTGGGGTAGTGCAGACGCAATTCGACGGTATTGGGCTCTGGGAGCTATCCCAGAGTGCTCCAATGTGACCGCTCTGGACAGCATTTTCAACTCCAATGCACTAGCCAGGTACACAGGAAAAGCCCCGGGAAATTTTGATTTTCATTTCCTGTTTGGTCACCATGGCGAGCTCAGCAGCACAGGTGATCATGCAGTCCCAGAATTGCAAATGAGCTCCAGCATGGACCGAACGGGAGACACTGGATCTGATTGCTGTATGGGGAGAAGAATCTGTGCAGGCCAAACTCCGATCAAAAAGAAGAAATGCTAATATATATGCCAAAATCGCACAGGGCATGATGGAGAGAGGCTACAACAGGGACACAGCAGTGCCGCGTGAAAGTTAAGGAGCTCAGGCAAGCCGACCAAAAGATAAAGGAGGCAAATGGTCGCTCCAGGTCAGAGCCCCATACATGCTGCTTCTATGATCAGCTGCATGGCATTCTATGAATTCCTGATGCTTCTGTAAAGGCACATCGGGGGCCTAGGATGGTGGGGGTTAGAGAAGAGCTCTCCCAGCTGTGAACAGGCCGGACAGCTGCCAGCTGTACAGTTATGGTAAGGGAAACAGCCTTCTTCCCCCAATGTCCCACGCTCCTTCTGCTTGCATCTCCTAGCACAGCCGTAAGTTGCTGCTTCTGGTGTTTTAGCCTGTTCAGGCACTGACTGAGAGAAGAGCAGTGAAGCCAGGTAGGAAAGGCAGGTCAGGTTGTGCCGGAGACCCCCTTACAGATGGCCACAGCATGTTTTAAGTTGACATAACATGCTGTCAGAAAGCAAGACCGTTTCCATTTTCTTTACTTGGTTCATAACAAAAAATCAGGCATAACTTTCAGCCGTACTAGCTGGCTGTATTCAGGGGGGATGTGTGTTGGGTGCGGGGGGGGGGGTGGGGGAAGGTCACATTCATATTAGTTAAAATTCCCAGTCATCCTTTGCAGTGTTCCGTGATCACATGAGGACTAGGGTGCCTGGGTCCAGCCTATTGATGGCTAAGTACTGATTTCCTCCTGGAATATTTAGTATTCCATGGCTTTCCATAGCTAATACTGGTTTCTAAAATGTATATGTATATAAACATGTCCTATCAAGAGCTGGCTGAACGAGAGCAGTATTGGACAAATGGCTTGAAAACGTTGCAATGTTGCTGGACAAGTATTATGCAAGCAGGTCTGGTCAGATCTTATCTCTGGAGGTGTGTGCCAGTTTACTCTGGGGTTATTAGATTGACTGACTGATATAATGGGAGTAAAGGACGCTCAGCACTTTGCAGAGTTGGGCTTTGAGTAAACATTCGATATAGTTTAGACCATTCTAGTCCAATAAGTGTATTATTCGAGAAATAACAGGTGTGGGGGGAGGGGTGAGAAAGCAACATGGCAATTTTCTTTGAATTAGTGCTGGGAGCACATTCCATCAACTAAGAGCTGCTTTCAGTTTGTTTAGGAGTTTTCAGTAGCTCATTTTGAGGTGTACGATAATTCCATGATATCAAAAACCCTCTTAAGACCAGTGAAATCAACAGTTGCTTCCGGCTTTGATTTTGTACTCCAAGATCGTCTTTTCCCCTCACTAATTATTGTGGCCGTGATTCAACAGGCCTTAGCACCAAAAGATTATTCATTCTGTAGCATTGATGTCAACAGATAATTGTCCATTTCCCAGGGGTGTGCTTTCCATAAATTATTTGACTTCATGCACCTGTGTTTATTTAAGTTGGCCATTTCTTTCAGTACACTAGGAGCAGTAGTTTTAGGTATTTTGAGAAGTTGGCATACTGCTCTGAGTATCTTTTGCTTTTCCCTAGAGTGGACTGATCCACTGAGCTTCCTCCTCGGGTACATTTAACTATTTAGAGGCCCAGTTTTCAAACATGCATGCCCTGAGTTCATGGTCTACGTCAGTATTTAGCTTCAAGTGCTTGTTTAGAAGCCAAAAGCCCTCAGTTCAGCAAGGCACTTCAGCACATGTATAAAGTTAAACATGGAACTAGTGTGACAGATTTCCTGTTACCAATCTGCCTAAGACCTCAGGTGATGTTTGCGATCGCAGGACCATAGGGGAGAGATGCAGGAACACACAACACACCATGTGACTGAATTTTAAAGCTTTATTGATGAAATGATTAAGTCACAGCGGAGAGTGCTGGAAAATGCTTCCATGTCACTCAAAGAAAGGAAGAAAGCATTAATGCCCCCAACAAACCCTAACCCACTTTCATACTCACACCCAAGCTACCCCATGCCGGCCAGGCCTGAGGCGTATCGTCAGAAGAGGGGTGGGAAAGAGTGGATGGGAGTGCTGTCCTGGGCCCAGGTCATCTGAGGATCTGCTGTGATCTCCGAGTTGCTCCAGCTCTCAGGAGAGTTTTAAGTCCTGGGCTGTTTGGGGAGAGGGGAGAGCAGGGGGATGTGTTTCACTCAGGGACTTCTGGTGCTCTTTGTGTCAGTCCAAACCGCTTTTTTGTGGTCTTTCCCTTTCCCAAAATACCCCAGTTTCAGGGATGCCTGGCTCGGCTCCCCATCTTGTCGTCTTGTCTGTGTTTTCAGATTCTGCAACCCTGGGCTTTGTTTTCTTCTTTGCTGGCCTTGATGTCTTGCAGGTGCAGGTCTATACTATTGGATTTTCGTTCTCACGGCTTCTCCGGCAACTTTCAAGCCTCCATCTGTCTCAGTTTGCAGCCAAACGTCAGCCGTGAGCTGCGACCTTGAGCTGGCTGGGGCCAGCGTCTTATCTTCTAATTAAGCCAGCTAAAATGTTGAATTAACTTGGTTTTTGCTCTCTTCTTCTTTCCCTCCTCTTGGCCTCTCGTACCCTGTAAAGGAAACTTCCACTCTCCACTTGCACACCTTTGACTCTCCCCAAAATGCTTTGTGAGGCTTGCAACAGCATTGGCAATATACAGTGCTAATCTGCCTTCCCAGAGGACTTGAGGGAGGGGGCCATTGGGGTGTGACACCAGTCCCATGGCTTATGTACATACTCATGTCCATGCTGAATTGCACTCTTAAACCACTATTGCTCAGGCTCATTTAGATTTGCTGATTCATGTATTTCCCCAAATGTTCTTACAAAGGTTAGTACACATAGTACATTTTTAAAATGGAAAAACATTGTAGATTTGAACTTTTGGAAAATAATATTTTTGCATAATAGCTCAGTTATAGCAGATTTTTATGGTTATGTAAACTCTCTCCTTGAGAGTTTTATTCCTCGGATTTTTGGAGAGGGTTCTTGCTGACTGACAGTGGTGAAAATTATAAAGTTGCATATTAAGAAAACAGAGGGGTGAGGTCCTTTTCTACTATTTCTCAATGGCTGGCTGTATTGGCAAATAGACTGAACAGAGGCGGTTGTCTTGAATAGCAGTAATAAATCATTTTGCTATATAAGGCTAGAGTGGCACATGGAAAATATGTAGAAGTTAGAAATACTTTCTGCTGGTAGAGACTTTAGTTTATGGGTTGTTAGATTAGGGACTGTAAATAAACCTCAACACATAATTCTTCTGTCATTTAAATGTCTCAAATCCTGGAAGAGTTTTAGATTTTCAGTCATCAGCTTTTCCATTTTTACTAGGATTGCATGCATCTATTACTGTTATCAAAGTAGTGTCCAGCAGTCTCAATAGAGACAAGAGCCACATTGTGCTAGATCTGAAAGTTGATTTTTATAGGGCAACTGTTCTCATTTACTTTACACAACCAATCTCGAGGGTCCCTCAGCGAGTGCTATATAGTAAAGGTATCCTCACATAGGCCTGCACAGTATAAAACATAACCCTCCACCTCAATTTTACACAGCTGAATAAGGGCATCTATCGTACCAATCCCTGCACTCACATTTTTAATAAGATGGCAGAAAGGGAGCAGAAAGGAGAGAAGAGGGGTATTGAGTCCCCTCACTCTGCACTGGACCCAAGGGCAGGACAGGTGAACTAAGGGAAGCAATCTGCTCCATCTTAATGTATGGAGCAAACTGTGCAGTCCTGTGCATCACATGCAGCCTAGGGAAAATTGTGCTTCAGTCTAGCCTTGCACAGCTTAGTGCAAAAGAACAAATTGGTGGAACGACTCAGCAGAAACAACATACAGTCAACCAAGTCTTTGCTCTGAACGGATGTTTGTAATGTGAAAAGGTGAACAAAAACATAACAGAAAATGAAATAAAATGCCCCGAAGGTGGGGGTCCAACCATTTCCCAAGCACCCAGTGTATTGTCCTTCCCAGGGGCACTTGTGCAAGGGGAGGAGCTGAACTGATGTTAAGTCCTGCTTTACTGGGGACCCTGCACCCTGTCACACATAGTTCACTCTTGAGCACCTTTGGTGATCCTCCTTTGGTGAGTTATTTTTCCAAGGAATGACTTCAATGTCAAAAATCCATGCTAGGGCCTTCTTTAACTAATCTGGAAGATATTCCTGCAGGAGCTAGCAATGAATCCTATGGGTGTCAGAGCATTCTGAAAGCTGATCCCTTGCACCAGATACATGACACAGTATAAAAATAGCTCTGGCTAAGATGCCACAATTTGTTAATTTCTCACATTTAAACCAATTGTATCTGATTTTATTTTGTGACACACACACATGCCCTTTCTCCCCCACACATTATGAATTATAATTCTGTATGCTCTTTCTTTTCCTTCATTTTTTCAGGCAGAGTCTTTGTCCAGAACTCCACTGTGTTCCCTTTTAGTTTATTTGCTTCCTTCTGCTGTAAATTCAACTCCAGGTATTGTTCATTCATGTCATACACTGGCCATTCCATCAAACCTTCACCATTAGGATTTCTGCACACAATAGAATGAAAAGGTGATACAGAGGTGAGAGAGATTGGGAATGGGATAGTCCATAACTTCAAGCCTTCAGTTTTAATCCAGCCCAGACTAACAAAGCCACTTTCTTCTGACAGCTGCTCATTACCATGTGAAATAAGTTAGTGGGCTCAGGTTAGTTTCTAATACAAATACTTCCATAGAGAAGTCATCACAATAATAGACACTGCGAGGAGGTAGTGTGGTGTGGAGGATAGGGTGTAGGACTGGGACTCGGGAGACCTGGGGTATGTCTACACTACTGCAGCTATGCTGCTGTAGCAAAGACACTTCCTACATTGACGGAAGGGGTTTTTCCATTGATGTAGATAATCCACCTCTCAGAGGCAATAGTAATGTCAGGGGAAGAATTCTTCCATCAAGCTAGCGGTATCTACTGTGGGGATTAGGTTGACATAACTACGTTGCATAGAGCACAATATTTTCCCACGGTCCTGGAGGTAGTTAGGTGGACCTAGTGTGAGATGTAGATTAGGCCTTGGGTTCCATTCCCAGCTCTCAAGATGATCCCAGGGGTCACAATTCTGACACATTTTAGTGTGGCTCTGGATAGCAGCTTGCACTGTCATTACCCATGCTGTACCTGTTCTGTGATTAAGCAGAGGACTGAAGTCTCTAGGGCTGTCCATGAAGCTCCTTTGGAAACATTACAGGGTCTGCACAACTGGGCTGTTTAACTGGCTGTACATTCAAAAAAGCAAATTCTCTCTTTGAAAAAAAGCCATGAATCTCACCCATTTCGAGCAAAGTTAGCCCAATATTTCATTATTGTCCTGCTGAGGTGTCTCTCTTCCTCCGTAGCATCTGTGAAAGCTGGGAATATCAAAGGAGGGTTTGTTTGCATAGTGAAAACAGGTATTAGGTGTAGATTCAGAACCACCTTGCACCAACTACAGTTAACCTTTTGAATCTCGATATTTTATAGGCTGCCAGTCAAACTACTACTTTGGGGGTTGGGGTGTGTGTGTGTGTGTGCGCACGCTAGAGAAAGGGAATGTATAGGTCTATAGCTTCCAAAAAAGGTTAAATTGCCATATATTGCTGGATAAAAAGGAAGCCTGGATGTAAATCCATGTTGTCAGGTGAGGACTGGGAAAAATAGTGACGCAGAGAAAAACACTCCCCTATGCCGAACGACCATCTTCATTTTGGGGAATCAAACAGAATAATTTGTCAGGGGAGGAGCAAGAAGAAAATATATGCTTTTAATTTTACAAGTACAATTTTGCAAGGCTGATTTAAATATGGCCAAATTCTGCTCTCATACATCCACTTGTGCAACTCTGATTTTAGCAGGTACCTGTCAGCCCACAATACCAAAGGGAACACCATATGGCTAAGCCAGGGGTTCTCAACAATTTTTTTTGGAGGACCTCAGAATGTGGCCACCACCTCTTGCTGGTGGCTGCTCTGACAATTTTTCCTAAAATACTTTAGGAAAAACAAATAAATATGCACATATCCATGTCCAAATCATTGTAACTTATGCAGTTTTTTGCAGACTCAATAAAAATAATGTACAGTTGCCTCTATTCTTTATTGGACCTAAACAGAATAGAATCACAAATAAGGTGCTTTGTACATTCTTGTCTTTTGCTTTTTTTTGGTTGCTTTTTCTTCCAAGACATGCTAGTTACTAAGTCTGCTGTGAAAAGTGATATTAACAAAAACATACAAATATATCACTTTTTACAGCAGACTCAGGGTATGTGTACACTACCCGCCAGATCGGCGGGTAGCGATCGACCTATCGGGGGTCGATTTATCGCATCTAGTCTAGACATGATAAATTGATCCCTGAGCGCTCTCCCGTCAACTCCGGTACACCACCGCCGCAAGAGGTGCAGGCAGAGTCGACGGGAGTGCAGCAGTCAACTCACCGTCATGAAGACGCCATGGTAAGTCAATCTAAATATGTCAAGTTCAGCTACGCTCGTAGCTGAAGTTGCATATCTTAGTCGATTCTCCCCCCTTACTCAGCCCTGGCAAGCCCTGGATGGGGAGGTGGATATGGAAGCAGCGGGGGCCAGGGACACCAGAGGTGGGGGTGTGAGACACTGAGGCCGGAGCCTGCCACTGTATGGCCAGGGAATGGAGCCTGCAGCCCTGTGGCTGGAGTCTTCCACTCACCACGCAAGGGCTGAATCCTGACCCCTCCAGCCCTGGGAAGGTGGGGAACTCACTGGCTGCCTTCTCCTCCAGCTTTTGTGTCTCCAGAGGGTGGCAGGGTCCAGCCACTGCTGGTGGCCCTGTGGGAGGGGGCCACTGCTTTGTCCATCCCCCTCCCCCATCATCACCGCCCAGGAGGCTGTGGCTGCAAGAAAAGTCTCTGGTGGCTGCATGTGGCCACGGTGGCTGCATTTGAGAAACACTGGGCTAACCTGCGGTTGTACTGGAACAATAAACATGAATTTTGTAATACAATGTCTTACCAGACAGTGACGTCTCATCAGTAAGAAATGCCCCTCCAAAGACAAAACTAATTTCATCTCCATGATCCGCTTTTACAAAATCTGGTTTGAAACTTGCTGAACTTGGACGATGTTGGAATTCGTAAAAGTAGACAGGAGAACCAGAGTCTAACAGAAAACACAATTTAAATAAATAGAAAAACCACTACAAATACACAAAGATACCAAGCCTATTCAGTGCTTCATGGGGAATAGAAGTTGTCCTTATTTTTTAAAAAATTATTTTTTAAAAACTTACAACATATTACATTTTACAGTGAGAAGCTAAAACAATTCTAGGCATGTAACTGGAATCAATAGTTTCTGACTTGGAGTTTCAGATGAGACATGATCTCCAAACACAAAAGGAAGGATATCAGATTCAAAGCAGTTAATGGATCAAGCCCCAGATACGTTAAAGACTAAATTTGATCTATGAACCACTAAGAGAGTTGTCGTCGTTTGGGACAATGCAGATGACAAACCAAAGGACAAAGCACATGGGCATTGAGAGCAAAGCGTTTTCAATCCCCCAATCTTGCTATGGAACCAACTTCCAGAAGAAATCAGCTGAATCTAGAATCTGATCACCTATAGGAGACGCTGTAGAACCTCTTGAAAAAGCTTTTCCACCATAGCAAAAATGACACCAAAATCCCATTGACACAACCGCTCATTCACCCCAAAAAAGAAGCTGAAACAAAACCAAACAAACCACATACTCCAAGAAGAGTCCCACAAAAGGAGAAGAACTAATGATGCCATGACGTCCGCTAGGGACTTTGCTATTGCTGTCCATTTTACATGGAAGACACTGAAATACTATGCTGACAGGTGGCAGTGTAAAATCCTAAAATAGCTAAATCGGTAATGAGGGGGACCTGCATACAAAGGCTTTTTGGCTGCATCCAGTACCAAAGGGGGAACAGTTTGGGCACAGTGACTGAAAGATTAGGGAGATATTACAGAAGAAATAGTTAAAGCTTGCTTAACACAAGGAATACTTGAGTTCTGTCTTTGAGAGTTAAAGTGCTTATACGAGTGAAAGGTGGAAATATACTCACAGTAAGTATGTATATGCTTTGTCACCAGTCCACTATTCAGTCACCAAGATTAGGAAGAGCGCTGTGGCATTACGCTCCATATTCTTCATAGTAATATGATACGATTATGGTATAACTGATATATTTTATGCAAGATAGATCATGTAAGATATTGAAAATGTCGTGATTCACTGAATAGGATCCTACTTGTATGCATGTATCATTTTGGTATCTGAAGTTAGGAATATTGTCTATGCATCTATTACAAATGTGTTTACATCTGGGGAATGCCCACTAGGTAGAATGCAATCAGTCTAGATGGCTGGCTGGGAAGGGATATTAGAACAACAGGTCTTAGAAGAAGCGAATCTCCCACCAGGGAGCCTTCCTGAGGACACTACAAACAGCCTCTGAGTTATGGCTGCTATGACCTTACAGGAACATGTGACCAAGTCACCTGGTACAGGACTCCATCTTGGAATACCAGTGTTTTCCCACTACTAAGCCTGGAGACAAAGGGTTCCCGCATAGGCAAAAGCTATTTAAGGCAGGAGAGTAACATCATCGTGGTTCTTCACTGACTCCCTGCCCAAAGAGACTCCTGAAAACACCCAAGGAAGGACTGAATTGGGGGGGGGAGGGAGGGCAGGCTGAACTCAGGCTAGGAGATTTTCTAGCTTGTGAAAGGAATACCAGGGGGTTTAAACTGCAAGCAAGTGCAGTTTGCCCTTTAAGAATCTCTGCAACTGGCTTAAATCATCACTTTGGCTACAAGTAGGAAATTCTCACCCTCTCTCTTAGAATATCAAGTTTAGATTGTGTTTTGTTTATTTGCTAGGTAATCTGCTTTGATCTGTTTGCTATCCCTTAAAATCTCTTTTGTAGTTAATAAACTTTTGTTTTGTCTAAAGCCAGTGTGTGGAAATCATAACTTGGGGCAGAAAGTTGTCGCATCTCTCTTGCTTCACATTGAGGGTGAATTTTATAAGCTTACACTGTATAGTTCTCTGTGCAGCGCAAGATGGTATATATCCAGAGGGGTATGTGCGCCTGGGAAGCCGGGAAGTGTCTTAGCCGTATAGCCTTCCCATGCGGGGGCTGGTCAGAAAGCCTGTCTGCATGTTATTACAGCTGGGTGTGTCCCTACCTGTATGCTGGTGAAAAAGTGAGATACCGGGAGAGTGTCTGCAGCTTGTCACAGCATTACAGGGTGAGTAGGACCTCAAGCTGATGGGTTGGGGGGCTTAGTGATACTCCAGTTCCAGGCAGCATGCTGGCGGGAACCCGTCACAAAGCACATTAGAAAGTGACCCAATAATCTTCAATAATGAATACAACGGAGAATGCTTGGCCTTACTAGAAAAAGCAGTGACCAAATTGAAGTCAGATCATGTACGTATTAAGTGTGCCATCCGTAGTCAAGTGACAATTGAGTCTTGGCAGGTTTGAACTTGTGACCTTTTATTTAACAAATATTAACTAGAAACTCACCTCTGTGATAATTAGATGTTTTTATAGCTGGAACTACAAAGATTGCATCTCCCACCAAATCCAGAAACCGGTCCCGCAGGGTGACAGGATCGTCTGTGTCTCCCAGATACTCATCTGTTAGCAGAGACACAAATTCAGCTGGCACAGACTGGAAGGAAGGATAAGAAGAAGAAAATTAACCAAAAATCATTAAAAAGAAGTGCCAGTCTCTAGAATTCCATGTCAGCAATGAGCTTGTAAATACCATTTTTTAAAAATCAGAACCAGACAGTCCAGCAATAAATGTAGCTTTTGAGAACACCTATTTGTGCCCAGCTTTGTGTTAAGTACATGCAGATACGTAGGTGCCAGGTGTGAAAAATGCACATCGGCCCTTCAGCATCTGTGGGATTTTTTTTTAAAAAATGTATGTACTAAAAAAACCCCAAAAAACTCCCAAGTCCTAAATGTTTGACACATCTGAAAAAAACATGAGAAAATCTACAGGTCTCTTACCAAGAGCGGGTGCAGCATTTGTAATGTTGAGAGGATGGTTTCTTTATGCATCCCCTCCTTCAAGCCAGGTATGCCGGATGACTACACAGGAACATATTAAAAATAATCGTTTGTTTATATAGCCCAAGAGCCTTAACAACTACACAGAGATTTACATATAAACCCACAAACGAAAGGTTCTGTATAACACAAACTGCCATTTTGAATCAGACCCAACGTCCATCTACTACACTATTAGGTCTCAAACAGTGGTCAAGACCACGTGATTCAGAGGAAGATGTAAGAACCACACAGAAGGCAGGTGTGAGTAATCTGCCTCCCCGCCCTGAATCAGGTCTCATCCCGATCTAATAGTTAGAGACTGATTTAAGTATGAGATTTCATATCCCTTTCAAAACAACAACTCTGGATACTCTTATCATACGTGTCCCCAATCCCTTTGAGTCTTGCTAGGTTCTAGTTAAGGTTAGAAAAGTTGATACAAAATATAGAATAAGTAAAGCTTTTGCCAAGTTTTTAGGGGAAGGCAGATCTATATATAAATCCCTAAAGTTCTGACTATAAGGTAAATCAAACTCAAGGTATGGGATTTCTCCTAATACAGGAGGCTCTCAGTTTGGAGAAACTTGCAGCTGGTGATGTGGAGGGAGTGAGGTTGTAAACTCCTGAAGTTGAATTGCAAAGCAAAAAAGTTGGTTTCTCTGTGTCACTACTTCTTTGACGTAGGGAGGCCTCAAAAGCTTTATTTATTAATTAACAAAGACAGTGGTTTCCCCGGCTTGATTTAACATTTGAATAGCAGCCTAAATTTTCAAAAGAGGCTAGTGATTTGGGGTGCCTTAATTTATTTTTGGATGTGCCCCTTAAAGGCGCCTGATTGCCAGAGAGTGGCGCTCAGCACTTTCTAACAAGCCATCTGGGCATCCAAAAATCACTAATCAATTTTGAAAATTCGGGCCATCAATCTTCATTTCCCTCTCTTTGCTGGAGGACCATGGCAAAATACCTAAAGGACTTCTGTGGTGACATCTGATATTCCTATAACCTGAGCTGCAGCTCCTGCTTATCAAGTGTGTGTGTTGGGGCAGTCAGGCGAGGAATGCTGATCATTACTTTAATTTCCAGTCTTTTCTAATTCTTAGACTTAACTTTCCTCTACTCTACCCTCCATCCCAGAGGTGGCCTATGTATGTAATGACTCTGGGGTCCTTCAGAATGAAAGGCCCTCTGTGAATGTAAAGTAATTTTTTGGAAAGAGTGAAAACTCCTATAAAACGTGCAGAGGGAGCTTGGGGAAGGGGGCGGGAGAGGGGGTAAGCCTAGGCTAGACAAGAATGAGTGACCAAATTTTGTTTTTAATAGGAGAGGAGGCTGGTGTCCTGATATAAAAAGGTTTGACAAATGTGCCACTAATATGCAGTTAATGCAAAGACTGCTGTAGAAGAGCTGTCATAAATATGAAGGGAGTGGGTCTGATGCAGTACTATAAAATCCTCTTCCCAGTAAAGGGTTAAGAAATGCAGGTAACCAGACTGACACCTGACCTGGCTGGCATCTGACCAATAAGGGGACAAGATACTTTCAAATCTTAGGAGGGGGGAAGGCTTTGTGTGTGTGTCTTTGTCTGAGAGAGAGTGATCTTGGAAGACAGAAGGAACCTACAGAAAATCAAACCTCCCTTTTCTGAAGTAAGTTTAGATAGCATAGCGTATAGATTTCTGTTTAATTTTGCTTGGTGTATCCCCTGTGTTAGAAGGGGTGGGGGGGGGGGTTATTCATGGTTTTCTGGAACTTTAAGGTTTTGTCCAGAGGGGGAAATATCTCTGAGTTTGGAAATATAGTGTCCTGTAAAATAGTTACCATCCTGATTTTACAGAGATGATTTTACCTTCTTTATTTTTAATAAAATCCTTCTTTTAACAAGCTGACTGTTTTCTATGGTGTTAAAACCCAGGGGGTGGGTTTTTAGATCACTGTGTAACCAATTGGTTAGGAGATTATCCCCAAGCTTCCCAGGACAGCGGGGTACGGGCTTGAGAGGATATTTGGGGGGGAGGGGGGGGGAGAAGGGACTTCAAGTGGTCCCCTTTCCTGGATTCCTGTTTAGAACACTTGATGGTGGCAGTGGAAGAAGCATTTCTCAGGGTGCAGGGAATTTTGTACCTTGGGGGTTTCAACCTAAGCTGGTAAAAATAAGCTTAGGGGCTCTTAATGCGGGTCCCCACGTCTTTACCCTAGAGTTTAGAGTGGGGAGGGAACCCTGACAAGAGCCATTAGAAATTAATTACTTACGAAAGGAAGTATCCAGCCATATTCATGATTGTTTATTCCTATTATATATGGGACAGCACTGAAGTCTTTGCCAGCCATTAGCTCTTCAGGGTTCTTCTGAATAAACACACCATCTATAACTGCTGGGATAATTGCGACTTGCTGGAGGAGAAAAAAAGAACACATTTTTAGAGCCCTGTGCAGATACAAAATTTGTATCCGATCTGTGACCCGTCAAGAGTGACCAGATGTCCCAATAAAATCGGGATTGTCCCGATATTTAACCCTTTGTCCCAATCGATGCACAATTGGGACACCATTTGTTCCGATATTCAGGTAAGGAGGCAAGTGGGAGGGAGGCGCTGACTCTGTGGGTGCTCTGGGGCTGGAGCACCCACAGAGAAAAATTAGTGGGTGCTCTGCACCCACTGGCAGCCAAGCTCCCTCTTCTTCCCCCCACCCAGCACTGAGTTCCTGCTCCTCCCCACTCCCTCCCAGGACTTCCTGCTGCCTAACACCTGATTGATGGCGCTTTGGACTTTCCGGGAGGGAGGGAGGGGAGGAGCGGGGATGTGGCGCACTCAGGGGAAGGAGGCGGAGAAGAGGCAGGGCAGGGACTCGGGGGAAGGGGGTAGAATGTAGGCAGGGTGAGGGCGGTGCGGGGGCAGGAAGAGGCGGGTGAGCACCCACTGGGCAGAGGGGAAGTTGGCACCGTAGGGGCGAGGGGTGGGCGAGCAGTGGCGGGGGGTGGGAGGGTGAGAGGTGAGCGGCAAGCCAGCAGCAAGCGGGGGGAGTGAGGAGGTAAGCAGTGGGTGGGGGATTGAGGAGGGACGCAGCAATCCAGCGGTGGGCTGGGGCGGGGGATGAGGAAGGGCGTGGTGGTGGTGGGGCCAAGAAGGGAGGGGGCGGGACCGGACTGTGGGCAGAGCTGACAGCATCCAAATCCGTCCCAATATTTCACTGTTGCGATCTGGTCACACTAGACCCGCCAAAATGGTCCATGGATATAAGCAAATATCTGTGGATTTGCAGGGCTCTACACGTTTTTAATTGTTATGCGGAGTTACTGGCTTTCCTGCAGACAATATTGCAAAGTTTCAACTGAGACCAGACTAAGAAATCAGACAACTATTAATAACAGTGTGACTGGGTGGACTAGGTCCTGAGGCCCCTGCTAGAGGCCTTGTGGCTCTGCCACACCTCATCCCAAAAAAGGGCAGTGGAGAGGGTCCTCTGAGCTGCCTAGGGTGGCTGTGCGGGAAGCAGCCAAGCAGGGCCCAGCAGGCTGGTATAAGAAGAGCTGCAGGGCCAGACTAAGAGCAGGTCATTGCTCGAGCTGGGGGAGAGTGGATTGTACTCTGAGCTGGCTGCTGGGACTCCACCAGGACAAGGGTGAAGAATGTGCTGGAGCCATGGGGAAGTGGCCCAGGGAATTAGAGCAGCAATGCAGATTATTAAAGGGACATTGCAGGCGGCTGCTATCTATAGGGTCCCCGGGCTGGGACCTGGAGTAGAGGGTGGGCCCAGGCCCCCCGCCAGCCACTGGGAAAGCAGCCTGGACTTTGAGGCACCCCAGAAGTGGAACTGAAATGTAGTGGCCCAGCTGAAGAGCTGGGGCCAGAAAGGCCCTGAGAGGGCAAAGACACTGCCTCCAGGGATGGAGTCCTGGGGCACTGCTCTATTCTGGATCAGGGAAAACTTGAGGGAGACATTACAGAGGGCCTTGTACCCCAAAAGGGGTGTGCTTTGCTTTTATCTTACAGGCAGACTGTGTAGGACTTGGCCAGAGGGCTGAGTCACCGAAGACGCACCACAAACAGTGAGAGTGGGCAGACACACGCACTCGGCCAGGGGGCGCTTGTGAACGGTAAGTGCGACCCCCATTACAAACAGTTATACAAAAAAAGATCATCATGCTGGGCCCAGTTCAGCCCAGAGACACCTCTATGGACGTCAGTGCCATTATAACTGTGTGCACTGTGGCTGCATTTGATATCTCACAGTCAGCCTCACCCACCTGTTGTTGTTGAAAGTTCAAAATCATCTCTTCTTCTGGTTTCTTCCTTAGGCAATGAACCATGGCAGCCGAACTGGAGGTATCACAGCCAGTTATGTTAGCGACTATCTGCAATTATTTACCAGAAAAAAAAAAAATCGGAACTTTTAAAATCTTTTAGGTTCTAGGGAGATTGTGAAACAGTAAAAACAAAGTGTTACAAGGAATAGCCTCACAAATTCCACCTTCTAACATAGCGCACACACTTACAAGTCAATCTTTAATGAGCACCGATTTTTCCCACGATAACATGCACCTGAAGACGTAGGGCGGGATTTTCAAAACTGCTCATGGTTAGCCTAACTGATTTAGTCCTATGCTGGATGCTTTTGAAAAAAATCTCACCCATAGCATAGAATACTAGCTGAATGTGCTTACAAATCAGCTTGGTGGGTCTGGAATCTAAACAAGAGATCAAATGATAAGTGTAAAAACCAGGTTATTTTAAAGGGACATTTATAAACCTCACAAGAAAGGAACAAAGCCAAGGCCAGCACTCCAGTTTCACATAACTGATCATTGGCATGAGTTCAGAATAAAGTATCACACAAATTTCTGAACTTGTTGGCTGCTTTTAGTTTATGTAACATTATTTAAAATTTTTTTTTAGATCATGCCAATAACAGTAATCAATCTCTAGAGTCCTCAAATTCCACTGACACAGACTTACTTTCCCCAGCATGAGCACATATGTAGGGGTATAAGAAAAATGGAAGATACATATAAAGTTAAGTCAAAAATGGAATCTGAGTGGGAAGGAGGAAACTTGCAAAGGAGGCAGATGACAATTTCCATGTAGGAAAAATATGTAACATTTGAAGGATGGAATCTGATCTTTGTGTAATAGGTTGCAATGCACATGCCCCATGATGAAGCTTCAAGAATCTAGCTGAACAAAGAACAAAATGTTAACTCCTCTGGAACAAGACACAGAGCTGAGAGGGCAGCTGCCCCATTAACATAGTCAGTACGAATGTGTATATCAGAACCTTAGCAATCACTTCAGGATGTGAAGTGAACATGGCAGAAAGAAGTGCAACTCCGCTCTCAGAGATGGCTTTATGGAACAAGCCCTTGGCCAAGGGAGATAGAACCTGAAAGAGATGGAAAAGAGTTCAAGCATTATAGTCAGTTTACAGTAGAGATGGACCCAAGCTTCCAATTTCAGAAGGAGATGCAACCTGTCCCAGAGTTTGTGGTGGTTGTTCCTATTTGGGGGGCTGGTTCAGTTGTCAGACTTAATGCAATTGCATGTAGGACTGATACTCATTGTTATTCCCAACGTAAAGTAAAACCAGGAATTTAGGATTATGTGGGGGGTGGGGGGTGTTCAAAGCCTCATCTGTATCCATTATAGTATTTGAGGGGAAGGGTGGCCTTGTGACTAAAGGGAAGTCAGGAGACAGGAGTTCTATTTCTGGCTCTGCCACTGGCCTGCTATGTCCCTCAACCTCTCTGTGACTCAGTTACCCCATCTGTACAATAGGGATAATACTTCCCAACTTCTCAGCAGCATTATGAGACTCGATCAGTCAGTGTTTGTAACACGCACTGAAACTCGTGGATGGAAGGCAGCACAGAAATGCAAAGTATTGTATTAGTCACTATAAAACCTACAAGGACAGAAACGCTGACGCCTCCTGCAGACTCTCCAAATATAGTGACAGATCCTGGATCTCCTCCAAAATGTTTAATATTCTCTTGAATCCACTGGAGAGCTGCCACTTGATCCAAAAAGCCCCAGTTCCCACGAGCGTGTTCATCACCAGTACTGAAAGCAAGAGGATTCTAAATAAGTCCCAGCAGACTTTATTTTACTGTTATTACGTTTATGGTTCTATCTCCAGAAAACAAAAATAATCACGTATGCACATTGTTTAGAATAACCTTATTGAGATATGTATTTCTACAAACCTACCTCCACAAATATCAGAGAATGGGCCTAATTCAACCCTGGGGTAACTTCACCTTAGGTGAGTGGAGTAATTTCTGGTATGAATTTGGCCCAAGTGAACTAAGATACGTAAACTTTTCCCTATTTGTGGTCTGACTTTTGGCCATAGGTTTCTATGCATTTCTGGGTGATGAAAACAAAAAGACAAAATAGTAAATAATCACTGGTCTACAATTTTTGAGAAGTCGTCTGCTTCAGAGATAAAATGTGCTATTTAGTATGTATTTTGATGTGCTGAATTCAAATATGACAATTAAAACAACTGATTGGCTACTGTTTCTAAGATATTTAAGTTTTTACATTTTAGGTCTATGTATATTGTGTAGATAGTAGAGTTTTAATCATAAATTGTAAACCTAGGTCTTTTCATGTGTTTATGGTTGCTTTACATGATACTATTTCACCTGTCCTGTTTGTGTAACACTTTAAAAATCAGCAAAGGGGTTATATAAATAAAATTTATTATGAAACAAAAGGCAAAAAACTATTATGTACATAGTTTGGTCCTATTCAGTGTCTACTCGGCGCTTCTTGGCTTGTCTCTTGTATTCATTAAATGGAGCATCTCTTGTCACTGTCCAGCAACAGTCTGCAAGCATTGATGGGCTCCATTTGCCCTGATACCATTTCTCCATTGTTGCAATGTCCTGGTGAAATCGCTCGCCGTGCTCGTCACTCACTGCTCCGCAGTTCGGTGGAAAAAAAATCTAGATGAGAGTGCAAAAAAATGTATCTTTAGTGACATGTTGCAACCAAGGCTTTTGTATGCCTTGAGGAGGTTTTCCACCAACAACCTGTAGTTGTCTGCCTTGTTGTTGCCGAGAAAATTGATTGCCACTAACTGGAAGGCTTTCCATGCCTTTTTTTCCTTGCCACGCAGTGCATGGTCAAATGCATCATCTCGAAGAAGTTCACGAATCTGAGGACCAACAAAGACACCTTCCTTTATTTTAGCTTCACTTAACCTTGGAAATTTTCCACGGAGGTACTTTAAAGCTGCTTGTGTTTTGTCAATGGCCTTGACAAAGTTCTTCATCAGACCCAGCTTGATGTGTAAGGGTGGTAACAAAATCTTCCTTGATTCAACAAGTGGTGGATGCTGAACACTTTTCCTCCCAGGCTCCAATGACTGTCGGAGTGGCCAATCTTTCTTGATGTAGTGGGAATCTCTTGCACGACTATCCCATTCGCAGAGAAAACAGCAGTACTTTGTGTATCCAGTCTGCAGACCAAGCAAGAGAGCAACAACCTTCAAATCGCCACAAACCTGCCACTGATGTTGGTCATAGTTTATGCACCTCAAAAGTTGTTTCATGTTGTCATAGGTTTCCTTCATATGGACTGCATGACCAACTGGAATTGATGGCAAAACATTGCCATTATGCAGTAAAACAGCTTTAAGACTCGTCTTCGATGAATCAATGAACAGTCTCCACTCATCTGGATCGTGAACGATGTTGAGGGCTGCAATCATACCATCGATGTTGTTGCAGGCTACAAGATCACCTTCCATGAAGAAGAATGGGACAAGATCCTTTTGACGGTCACGGAACATGGAAACCCTAACATCACCTGCCAGGAGATTCCACTGCTGTAGTCTGGAGCCCAAAAGCTCTGCCTTACTCTTGGGTAGTTCCAAATCCCTGACAAGGTCATTCAGTTCACCTTGTGTTATGAGGTGTGGTTCAGAGGAGGAGGATGGGAGAAAATGTGGGTCCTGTGACATTGATGGTTCAGGACCAGAAGTTTCATCCTCTTCCTCGTCTGACTCAAGTGAGAATGATTCCGGTGCATCAGGAACCGGCAGTCCTTCTCCGTGGGGTACTGGGCGTATAGCTGATGGAATGTTTGAATGCACAGTCCACTTTTTCTTCTTTGACACACCTTTCCCAACTGGAGGCACCATGCAGAAGTAACAATTGCTGGTATGATCTGTTGGCTCTCTCCAAATCATTGGCACTACAAAAGGCATAGATTTCCTTTTCCTGTTCAACCACTGGCGAAGATTTGTTGCACAAGTGTTGCAGCATATGTGTGGGGCCCACCTCTTGTCCTGATCTCCAATTTTGCAGCCAAAAGAAAGGTGATAGGCTTTCTTAACCATAGTGGTTATACTGCGCTTTTGTGATGCAAAAGTCACTTCACCACAAACATAGCAGAAGTTATCTGCACTGTTCACACAAGTACGAGGCATCTCTGCTCACTCTGACTAAACAGAAATGTGTCCCTTTGCAAAATCAAACACTGACAAATAAGAGAGCACGACACTGATTTCTAGAGCTGATATAGGGCAATTTGTTCAGCAGAGTGATGTAAGCTTCGTTATGATTGCATCATCCATGACTTCTAGGAATAACATGATGCAATTCATATCATGTATGACGCAATACCAGCTTCAGATTGCATCATTCATTGTTTTGCCTAAAAAGCAAGTACTGTCCAAACCCAGTCATAGATTTATTCATAGATCAAGTCAAAGATGTATTTTAGTCATTTCTGGTTTAAACTGAGATCCCTTCCCTTTATAACTCACTTATCCTCCGCCATTCCCAAGTCAAGGGTCGTATATACTGACCCAATAGCATGTCTTGAAAACTAGAGCCAATCAACAATTTTAAGCATCATTTTCGTTCTCAGTGACCCAGAATTAGTAAAGTTTGACTACATTTATTTCAGAAGCATTTTGGCTGTAGAGCAGTGAACCTCCCAGAAATGCAGAGCTTGAAAGGGTTTATGGCAGGTCTATACTTAAAACTCTGCACAGAGGCAGCTGCGCCCCCGTAGCACTGAAGTGAGGATGCGCCTACCCTGACTGGAGAGAGCTCTCCTGTCATTGGTGTAGTTAATCCACTTCCCCAAAAGGTAGTAGCCCTCCCATCAACATAACACTGTCTACACAGAGGGATTAAGGTTAGTGTAACTATGCTGCTTGGGGGGTGTGGATTTTTCACATCTCTGAGCAATCTAGTTATACTGACATGGGTATACTGACATGGACCTTAGTGCTGTCATTCACGGGAATCTCTAAAGGTTAGGAACACAGTCAGGCCATGCATTAAATGTACATTATTGACATTGGCTATCAGCATCATCCACTGTCAATGCACAATTTGTCTCCCAAAAGCTAAAGCTGTTTCAGCAGCTATAGTTACATTTGCTGTGGGGTTAAAACCTTCAAATTAATGAGAATAGTCCCAAAGCTACCTTGTACAATAAGCCAGTCAAGCGAAGAACATCACTATGTAGTGGGATCCCATGACTATAATTATGGTACTTGAAAGAATGAATCTATAAACATGCTCCTGTATCTCACATCAGCTGGGTGTTTTAGGACTTCATGGAGGGTCATTTGAAGAAGTAGGCATGTAAAATAGTTCTTTTGGACAAATATTTAGAGGAATGCAGCAGAACAGTGGCTCCTACTGCTGATATTTAATACTGGATACCATCAAAATGTTTAATCAATTATATCCTTGTATACAAACAGTTTGTATTTTAAGGGGGATGTGATGATACAAAGACTCACCTAAAGAATCCAGTGATACCTAATCGATACTGTATGATTACCACCACCAAATTCTCATAGGCAGATAATGCAGACCCATCAGACATTGAAGCTCCACCCATCAATAGAGATCCTCCATGGATCCACACCATAACCTTAAAAGAACAAATCTGGTTACAGCTCTCACTAGCTGTGACATGTCTGATCTAATATGTAAAAACACAAATCAGTACATTGCAAATTGAAGTTCCAGTGCAGATACACAAGCTGAAGACTGGACATAAGTTAGTGCCCATGTTACACAGACTGTCCTGGAGACTAAAATCCATTCAACAGGCAAAGCAAGGGCAGAGGCAGAGCTGCTCTTCTTCAGGTGTAGTCAGTTACATAAAGCTTAGATAAACATGGGCTACATTGACCCCATTCTGAGATTTAGACTGCTAAAATGCAGACGTTAATTATATGAAAGGGAGGCATGGTCCAATAGAGCTAGGGATGCTGGCTCTCATACAGATTCCCTTTGTGGCCATAGGCAAGTAATTTAACCTCTTCTGCCTTATCTGTAAAATGGGAATAGTGACAACTAGCAAGCTAATCCCCACATTACTGCTAGCAGTTAATTACTGCTTGTAAAGTGCTATGTAAGGGATATGGCAGGATTCAGAAAGACTTTTGAAAGACATTAAGAAGGAACCTGTAATAGTTTAGATAACTCTCAATTATGTCTTTCCAACAAAAACACACTTCCCTCCCCAACTCTTAAACAATGAAGGATGTGTAAAAAGCCTGGAGGAGTAGATCTAGGGAAAGGACCTCTTTCTCCTTGTCTGGAGACCTGCCAGAAAAAATTACTTCCAAAACACTTCTCTTAAAAACTACTCTTTAGCTTGAATATTGGTTTCAGTGAGCACTTCCAGCTCTACATAATTAAGGAGATGCAGACATTGTCTTGGCTGTTGTTCAAGACTATTGGAGGAGATCACTGAGCACTTGTAATAATTGCCCATGGTTTGGAGACATTACATTTGTACAGTAGCTTTGCTTACAGGTAACTTGGCTCTCTCATTTGAATGGGCAGGGGTATAAATATTCAGGTACAAACAGTCTTCAGAAATTGAGAAGTTAAGTTGTTTAGCTGGAAAAAATTCTTCAAATTTTTTCAGTGTCGCCTGGTCTTGTAAGCACCTTAAAGAACAGAAAGGAGAAGAATGTTCTTCACTGTTATGGTGACAAAAATATCCATTATCAGTTTCACTGGAGGATGTTACAGATCATACATTTTAAAATAAAAAGAATCACAATTTGAATTTTTAAAATGTATTTTAATCAGATTTTTTAAAAGTTTACATGCTGCTATTTCGTTCTTCCCATTTTATAGTCTGAAATTGCTAATGTGGATGTTTTGTACTTGTTTCATCAATTAGTTTGCCAATTAGCAGAATTTCAGTTTTTACATGGAGATTTTTTTCTAGTAAAAAGTTTCACACTAAGGCCCTGATTCAGCAAACACACATGTTGTAGGTAGTCCCACTGAAACCAGCTGAGCTGGTTCACAATAACTTGGTTCATGCATTGAAAGTCACTGCAACTTTTCATTGTTAACACAGAAGGAATTTTGTTTTAAGCCACTAATAGATTAAAAAAAAATACAGTTTTAGCTGCTAATGTTGCAAACACTGTTGCACATGCTTAACTTTAACACATGACTAGTCCCAATAAAGTAAATGGGACTATTAATGTGAGTCAAGTTATGTTACCCCTTAAATAATCTGCTGAATCAGGATGTTAATTTTTCAAATAGCTGGGGTTTTTTGCTTATAGCAGTTTTGTAAAATTCAAATAAGGTACCCTACCAGTAGCACCATTGTTTTTAAAACAGCATTTAGAATTTAGTTCATTATACATTTAAATCTAAAATTGCAATAGCACAAGTTTTCAAATCAGTTTGACAAAGCATCAACCTGTTTTAAATCAACGATTTAAAGAAAAAAATCAAGTGATTTAAATTTCACGACCCTGTTTCATCAGCAGCTCAATTTTCCCATATAAAAATGGTGTACAAATTTGACATCAATTAGGTCATTTTAGCAATTTAGGCATTTGTAATGCTTCCTTCACCATATTACTAATTGCTAAATACAGCAGTAAAGAAGAAAAGAAAAAAAGTGCCAAACCAGTTTCTCTGCTCTTCCCGTAAGCCGTACTAGTAATTACATACTGCATTTCACAAGACTCCACCAACAATGCGGTCTAAAATTAACTGTTTAAGGTGTTAACATCTAGCAATGGTAACAGTTCAAACTTGTGTAGCACCTTCTATCCAAGAATCTCAAGCAAATACTCATCAATTTCAGCTGAGTTTCCCAGTTAGAATTTGAGTGTGGAGAACTTCTATGAAGCAGTCTATATGTTCTCCAGTCACATTCCATAGGATTATCACATCTGTAACTATGTATGTCCCGTTAAGACCAGCGTACCTTAGAAAGCTAAGAACCCCAGCACTGTTGTTTGAGGGGTTTAGTGCAAGAGCTGTGTGAATGGCCCTTTCTAATAAAACCGTATTAAACCTGCACCAGGTGTGACTAGATTTACCACCATCAGGGAAGTTTTTCTTTATTGTGAAAGCACACTCATTGGGCTGAAGTTCTCCTCTAGGATAAATGCCTTTACCCAGTGAATAAATTCAGTTTATTTCAGCCAATAATGTTACATTAAAAAAAAAGTAAAAGATGCATAATTTGGAGCACAAGGGTTCTTACATTGGAGGAAAAGAAGTTGCATCTCTCACACTGATCCACGGTTCAGCTGGTTGTGGTGGGGAAAATCTGAGGGCTCCCACAGGTGGTTTTGCAAAAGGAATTCCAAGAAACACATTGGTAAGTCTGTCAGTTCCCTTGACAGTAACCCGTTTTCCTTTCAGTCGCCCATATTTGGTAGCCACTTCTGGTTGTTTGGTTTGTTGTCCTGTATAACATAAGATAAATAAATAACCAGACAAGTTAATGGCCTGATTCAGAGTCCTGCTGACTTAATGGGCTTTGGATCAGGCCCTACAGGCACCAAACACTAGTACCCATAACATTTGCTTTTTTAACCTTCTCTTCTAAGTTTTCCATTGTTTTCATTGGCCACAGTAAGTGTAGCTATTACAAACATTGATTTCTTCCACTGCAGTGTACATTCCCCCCAATTTCAGATATTTTCCCGTCATCAGCTTTTTCAGTAGCTAGGAAAAAAGAGCCTCGAAGGCCACCATTTTGCAGTCAGATCCAGAGATGGGCCCCAATAAAAACCGCAGAGCCAAACAATCACCAAACTTTTGAGTGTTTGAAATCTGGATCCAATGAGAATTTTGTGACTTAAGTCTTGAGTCCACCCCATCTACAGTACATGACTAAAAGCAGGCTCTAAAGTTAACAGGAGTACAATTGTTATCCTATCAATCATTATACTCAGTCCTGCCCCTGAGAAGGCTAGCACACATCACAAAGTTCAATATCTTCGTAATCTGGTAAGTTTCCCCTTTGTCTTTGAAAGCTCTAATATTTAGAACTACCATTTAAAGAAGCGCAGCAAAAATATTTCATAGCTTTGGGCAGTACTAGCCATACATTCCCCAGACTATCAGCAAAAGAAAGGCTCCTTATTTTCTATTAAAAGAACCTGCCCTGAAATATAGGAATGGCAGGATTTTTTTTTTTTGTACACCCTCCATTCTACTGCCTTCAGCTCTCATAAGCAGGGAGGTGCTGCAAAAGCACAACAAAAACGACTGTAGAGTATGTATACAAAGATGACTAGATTTAAAAAGAAAAAAAATAATCTAAAGCTGTGTGCAGAACACACCCAGCCTAAACACTGGAAATCAGAAATGAGCCTGCAAACACAAGAAGATAAACTCACATCTGATGTAAGCAAGTGAAACTCTAATCTAATTTAGTGGGTAAACTTTCTAACTGGAGTTACAGCAGGTAGGAATTTGACCCAAGACCTCTGCTGTAGAAACAACAATTAGATAAAAGCTGAAGTAATTTCAACAGCTGATCCAACAGAGTTAACCATATAATGAGCAGCCTACATGTGCACTCTGGATAGATTTTGATAGTCAACTTAACTTCTACTTTCAGACCATGCAGATTTCCTTTCAAATATTTTATGTACTAAAATTCAAATTAACCTTAAGAAAGACTGTGGTGACAAATGACCAGGAAATTTACAGACTCAGTCACACATTGTCTTTGTAAAAGTGAAATAGATCAATTCCTGAGAATAATACACCTTTGTCTCCAGTGCAAACTATATCCTACAAACTGTCTGCCAACTTCATTTGGGGGAAAATTAAAATAAAACAGAATTTTGGTTAAAAAAACAACACAAATTGATTGGTGGAATCGCTGAATCCCACTCAGTGTTTGCCTTGAAAGTAAGACATTTTATTCCTTACCCTCAACTAGAATTGCGATCATCCATGCTGCACAAATCAGGGACCAAAGCAGGGAACTCCTACCAGGAAAAGACATTTTCTTCTGAACACAATGTTGTCTTCCTTGTTTTAACTGCTGAAAAAGCAAACCCAAAAGTCACACTACAAGGGCCCAACTATGAGCTCACATTTCACAATTACATTCTCTTTCAAGCACATGGTAGAAATATGTTGAAATATGTTTTTAAAACTCAGTTTTGACCTAAACCCTGACTGAAAATGAGCCAGTAGTTTTTGGGGAAGTCAATATGGTACTTTTCACAGAAAACCACCTGGGAGTAATGATCACACTCCCTGCCCCTCCCCCATTTGAAGCCACACCTGTGTCAGAATCATTCTGAGTTCCTCTTTGCTTTATGAAATGAAGGTAGGAGGGCAGACAAAGCAGTTGTACAAACTATTTGAAATCAATTCAGCAAGGAAAAGCTGATAGGACTCACTACAAGATTAGATTGGTGCACTGAGAGTGTATTTCAATAAACCTGCACTTCTTCCTGCAGAGGGGATATTGTTTAATATAATAGTGACACTACAGATCTGTGAGAGGAGTGCACATGCGACTGCTCACACCTCACAGACCCAGACTCAGAGTGGGGGAGAAGTCAGGCAACCTGAACCCCCCCAGGTCCAAATGCCTGTTGGGTACCCTCGCTTCCCCCACAGTTGGCAACACTTGAGGGAGATCTCTAAGGCAATTGCACCAGGAAGAGGGTCAACTCTTCCTCTTCTCTTCCCCTTGCAAGGAATGAGCATCTGTCTGGAAAGAGGGCCAGTCTCTCAGACAGGCCCAGGACATTCAGTTTGAAAGGTTTGGTCTCCCAGAGTCTATTGACCCTTCACAGGGTTTACTTTCTACCCCTCTTCCTGCGGTGTATTGCTTCGCTATCAGGGTGGCTTTGGGAGCGGTGTGTCTTGTGGCTATCTCCTTGTCAGCTGGACTACCTGTGTTACCAGCAGTCTCTGGATGGAGCAGCCTTCTTCCTGTTCACCACCCCTTCCTGTAGTAAATTCCCCCTTTTAAGCTCCTTCTCCATCAGGCTGAACAAGCCTAGCAGGTAGGTCTCCTTAGCATGGAACAGGCCCAGAAGAGCTCATTAGCCTCTTCCATACCAGTGTGAGGGTGTGACCCTTCACACATCCAACCGCTCAGGATGGAAAGGCTGTTCAGGTTGGGTTGAATCGGTCCCTGATTTCCCATGAAAAGAAGCTGGCGGTAGTGTGGTCCTTTCCTGTCTGGTGTGGTACTCGGAAACTATACTATGGTTGTAGTGCAAGATATCATTCCACTATATGAGAGTTTGTATCCCTCATGGTCTGGATAAAGTGTAGCTGTGTCTGACTGGTGATCAGGGAAAGGGGGCTTCCCAAAAGGATATCTACTGCCCATTTGATAGCTAATGCCTCTTTTTCAATAATTGAGTACAACTTTTCCCTAGGAAATAGTTTCCTAGTTAGGTATAGGACCAGGTGTTCCTCTCCTTTGAAGTCTTCCGGGAGGATGGTGCTGAGACAGGCAGGCATCCATGTGTAGCATGAATTCTTAAGAAAAATCAGGACTGAAAAGCCATGTTTTCAGTTCCCTGAATGCTTTCTCACACTTCCGATCCCAATGGATCTTCTTAGGGTTGTTGTCTTTTATGAAGTCCATAAGAAGGGCCATGATTGAGGTGAAGTTGGGGATCAACTTCCAGTAATATCCTGCTAGGCTCAGAAAACATTTGACTTGCCTCTTTGTCTGAGAGATGGGACATACCATGAGGGCTTGCACCTTATTGACCACCAGCTTCACAAGGCCACTTCCTAACTGGTACCCCAAATAGGTTACTTCATTCACAGCCAACTTCAATTTCTCTGGGTTGGCCGTAAGTCCCACCTCCTGTAGGGCTTTTAACTCCACTCTTAAATGCCATAGGTTGGCTTCCCAAGTGGGACTATAGATGATGATGTTGTCAAGGAAGGCCGCTGCATATTGATGGTATAGGTTGAGGAGCTTATAAATAAGCCATTAGAAGGTAGCCATAGCTCCGTGGAGGCTGAAAGACATGGTCTTAAATTGGAAGTCTCCAAAAGCGATGGAGAAAGTGGTTTGCAAGGAAGGGGAAAGGGGATCTGCCAATAACCTATTGTCAGACTGATGGTGCTCAGGTACTTTGCCAGTCCCAACCATTCTAGTCACTCATCCACCCTTGGAACTGGGTATTAAATTTCATTATGGCATTGGCCTCCCTGAAGTTGATGCAGAAAGCAATGGTACTGTCTGGTTTGGGAACAAGAACCATGAGGCTCCTCCATTCACTTTTGGATTCCATAATCACCCACATCTCCAGCATCACTTGTACTTCCTCTCGGACCATATTCCACATCCTTCATGGCAATGGTCTAGGGTTCTCTCAGACCACCTGCCCTGGGCTAGTCTCTAGGGGATGTTGGACCCTGGCAGCTGGAGAACACTGCTGTAACGTCCCCAATTAGATGGCGAAGTTATTTCCTTTGTGTAGTGGAGCACTCTTCATCCCCTGGTACCATTGCTGGAGCTTCACCGCTGGGCACCTGAGGCCCCAATTCTGGTTCTGCCAGAACAGAGGTCATCAACAGGGCTTCCTGTGCCCTTCAAAGTTGAGAAGGTTCACGCGGTAAACCTTGGTTTCCTTCCTCATCCTGGGTAGTCTTATCTCATAGACCACACATCCTACCTGCCTGACCATCTTGAACAGACCTTGCCATCAGGCCATTAATTTAGACTTGGCTGAGGGCAATAGCTGAAGAACATTGTCACCCATCTGAAAAGTCCATAGTCGTGCCCCCCTGTGGTAATTTTGTTCCTGGGTGTGTTGGGCCTTCCTCAAATTCTCCCTGGTGAACACCCCTACATTTCTGAGTTGCTCACTTAACTGTATGATATATTGGATTGCGCTTAGCGCCCCCACATCTTTTTCTTCCCATCTCGTCACAGATCCAAGATGCCCTGCAGTTGGCGACCATAGAGCAACTCAAACAGGGAGAATCCTGCAGAGGGTTGTAGGACCTCCTTTATGGCAAATAAGAGTGGTAGTGTTACCCCGAAAAATGGATTTTGGGGCACCCCTAGAATAACCTGCCTATTGCCCCTTTAACCTGTCCTTCCCAAGATATGGGTTTCCAGGGCAGTTAAGGAAACACTAAAGGACGTGGCTATAACCTTCCGATAAAATGATTGACACAGGCAGTATTTTCTCCTAAATAAAGTATTTTTATTAATGTAACTAATAATCCCTACCACAGTATAATCTACAAATAAAAATCAGACACAAATCCCTTATTGTAAGTTAAAGAGCAATTAAACCGCAATAACATAGTTTAATGATACTGAGTGGATGTGCTCTGTAAAGGCCAGTCCATTGCAGATCACTGACAGCAGTTCTTAAACGTACTCTACATTTTAGGTAATTTGTGATTAACAACAGACTGTTATGCATCTTTATTAACACTCATGCACACACATTAATATTATACACTACAATACGCTATACTATACCATACTTATATTTATACTATCATTAAAACTAATAGGCTTACTCTATCCGCTGACTTTAGCCGCTACTGCCGCTGTTGCTGGTTTTCCAGATTGTTCTGTTCTGCTCCTTCAGATCAGTTCTCTGCTTGGTCTCACCGTCTGTTCTGCTCCAGCTGCTGCTCTCCTAACTCCTCACTTCTTCTCTCTCAGCTGTTCTAACCATCGGCCTTTCATACTGTGCTCTCAGCTATCAGATCTTTACTGTACATGCTTATCGCTAGTTGTATGCCACAGAGTTATGCTGCACCTGTTTGGCTTTGTGACAATTCTATGGAGGTTGTTTTTTTTTCCTTGTCAGCTGAACTTTCAACTTTCTGGCCTACTGTCAGCAATGAAGTATCATGTGACCTGCAGCTTCTAATGGTGGACTGACTTTTGCCTATTCAAAATGGAAGCTAGGGACACAAAATGGAGTCCAGGGAATCTCTCCAGTATCAGTGGAAGTAGCTGGTCCCACTGCCTAGGTTTGTCACTTCAGCATCCCCTCAGGGTCTAATTAAACCACTTTACTACACCATCAGTCTGCAGGTGGTACACTGAGGTCTTAAGAGACTTGACCTTCAGAAGGGAGCGTAATTCCTGTATCAGTTGGGAAGTGAAGTTAGTCCCGTGGTCTGTTAATATTTTGCAGGGAAACCTTCTGAGTGAGAAGAGCTTCAAGAGCTCTGGAGCTATAGCTGTTGCTTTTGGGGAGCGGAGAGGCACAGCCTCTGGATACCTGGTTGCATAGTCTACAATCACTAATATGTACTGATGCCCTGCTGCAGTTTTTTCTAGGGGTCTGACCATGTCTACCGCAATCCTTTCAAAAGAGGTGTCAACCAGTAGCGTAGCCAGGGGGGGAGCAGGGGGAGCGGCCGCTCCCCCTTGAGCAGAAGCGGCGGAAGCGGCGCCTTTTTTAGTAGCACTAAAAAAAGGTGCCGCTTCTTTTTAAGCGCCGCTTCTGGGAGACATTGCGGGGCCCCGCCCCCGACGCTGGGCGACGTTGCGTCGGGGACGGGGCCCCGCAACATCACCCAGCGTCGGGGGCGGGACCCCGCAATGTCACCCGGCGTCGATGCTGGGCGTTAGCCCCCACCGGCACCACCGGAAGCTGGCGCCTGTGCAGGGGGAGGCGACTTTTTATAGGGCCGCTCCCCCTGCGCTCCGGACCTGGCTGCGCTACTGGTGTCAACAGGGCAGAAGGACCAATGGTGCCTTGGGAATCTCTCTGCTTCTAGCTAGTTGACACTCTGGGCTGGAGGAACAGTATTCTCTCACTTCATGGTGTATGCCTGGCCAATAGACTTGAGCTGATATCCAGGCCAGTATCTTCTCTCTCCAGGTGGCCCATGCAAGGGATATCATGTACCAACAGCAACACGGCCTGGCAGTACTGGCATGGTATTTGGTATAAGCACTCCTTCCTGAGTGCAAAGTGTGGGTACCATTCACCTTCCTGAGACTCTGTTTTAATGGGGACTAGTTGCTCATATGCATGGTTTAACATAGGGTCGCTCCTCTGTTCTAGCAAGAAATTCCCATTCCGCAAGAGGACTTCCAGGTCCCGGGGGCCTGTGTCTTTCTTCCGGTGAGGGTCTGCAGCTGTGTTGCTCAGGATGTCCCTTTCCCTGGGGTCACTGGCTTCCCCAATGTTTGCCAAGCTCTGGCGAGCTGGTGTCGTCACTTGGCCCCTGTTCTCACTTGCGGCCCAGGCCTGGGTATTAATAAGCTGCCATAAAAAGGACCAGTCTAGGCTGAGGTTATTACTGCAGTGTGGGCTCCCACCATCAGCTGTAGCTGCTGGCTGGGGTAGGTCTTGACATTGCCATGGATAATATGAAGGTGGATTGTATTTGGGAGGGGTGTTACTTCCCACCATGGAGGCCTGGACCACTGTCTGGCTGCAGCTTCCCTGGGACCATCACCGCCGGTGCCATCACCTTGGGGAAAGGGGTGTTTCTGTGCCCGGGTTTCCACCATTCAGCCCTGAGCGTACTCACACTCCATCAGTGGGCACTCCCTCTATACGTGCCATCTGCCCACAAGAATAGCATGTTAATGGGCTGGGGTTGCCCGCCTCTTTCCTAGATTGAGGGCAGCTCGCCTGCGGGATGTTGGCCAGACCTTCATCTATGAGCCACACTTCAGTAGTCTGGGGTGCCTGGCAGGCCTACCGGCAGCACTGCGCTCACACTCGGCCTCCTTGTGCCCCTTGGGCTGACCCGGGCGTAAGGGGTGGGCTGCCCATTTGGGAGCAGGGCCGGCCTTAGGCAGGGGCGAACGGGGCGAAAGCCCAGGGCACCGTTACAAACGGGGCGGCTCCGGAGAGGGGGGGGGGGGCGCCCTTCCCCTGCTTCTCGGCTGGCATCTGCAGCCCCGCAGCTCCTGTCCGCTGCCTTGGAGCCGCCCCTGGCAGTTGCTCCCGGGAGCTTCCTGTTTGCTGTGTAGAGGAGGGACAGGGGGAGGACGGACGCTGATGTCAGGGTGTCCCCTGCCCCTCCCCCATGTACCTCATCTCCGCACAGCGGGTGGTGGGGGGCGGGGACAGGGCTCACCAAGAGAGGGACGGAGCTGCTGGCGGCTGCTGCTGTGCCTGAAGGAGCTTTCCTTCAGACTGCTGAGTGCCACTCTCTTAAAGGGGCAGCGCACGGTCTCTCTCACACTCCCCCAGCTCACACACGGTCTCTTTCCCACAAATCACTGCCCAACACATGCTTATATTGTTGTTGGTACTTCCTGCAATGCACATATGTTCTCTAATTTTATTCTTTCAAAGTGCTGTTATTTTAGATTTTTTACTGGTCTGTGCATTTCATAATTTTATTTCTCTCTTATGCTTACATTGAATTCTTTGAGTAGTGAGTTCTAAAATGCCTAACCTCTCCTGGCTGGAGTAATTATCATTATTACCATATTGTGCTTTGGCATTCATTATTTAAAGTGGTACAATCAAATAATAGTATCCCCCTAGAATGTAACTTGAGCTTGTACTCACTTTAGCAATGCCAGTTTAAAAAACATTAGCTAAACACATAACTACAGACACTGGGCAGATGAAGGTCACTTATTTTCAAATTGTATTTTTAGTTATATCTGTAAAATAACTTAAAATGTGAATGAAAATAAATGCAGTTCCAACTATGATACCAATATCAATGATGAAGTCAAATGTTAGTAGAAACAATGAGGAGTACTTGTGGCACCTTAGGGTACGTCTATACTTACGCGTCTGTCGAACGCGTCGGATCGATGTTCTGGGTTCGATTTATCGCGTCTTGTCAAGACGCGATAAATCGAACCAGGAAGTGCTCCGTTGTCGACGCTGGTACTCCAGCTCGACGAACGGAGTAGGCGGAGTCGACGGGGGAGCCTGCGCGCCGCGTGTGGACCCCGGGTAAGTGCTTTTTCATTCGAACTAAGGTACTGCGACTTCAGCTACGTTATTCACGTAGCTGAAGTTGCGTACCTTAGTTCGATAGGGGGGGGTAGTGTAGACCTAGCCTTAGAGACTAACAAATTTATTTGGGCATAAGCTTTCATGGGCTATAGCCCACTTCATCGGATGCATAGAATGGAACATACAGTAGGAAGATTATATACATACACACACACACATATATACTGAGAGCATGAAAAGGAGGAAGTTGCCATGCCAACTCTAAGAGGCTAATATGAGCTATTATCAGCAGGAGAAAAAAAACTTTTGTAGTGATAATCAGGATGGCCCATTTCAGACAGTTGACAAGGAGGTGTGAGTAACAGTAGGGGATACGTAACATGGGGAAATAGCTGATAATAGCTCATCTTAATTAATTAGCCTCTTAGAGTTGGAGCGCCGGAGGGGGCCATTGGAGTGGGGCCATTGGAGCATGTAGGAGCCGGAGGGGGGCCATGCCGTGGCTTCTGCATGGCCCCCCTCCGGCTTGGAGGCATGGAGTGGCCCCTGACTCTGCGCCCCAGCTGCCCTAGATATTGAACCTGGCCCTGGTTGCTGCTGGCTCCACCTGGTAGAAGGGTTACATTGATACATTTCTCTATCACAATGACCTCAGCCACTTGGGACCTCGAGCGTTCCTCTGGGTGGAGCCACTTCCAGCAGTATTCTTTCAGCTATTGTGCTACCATCTGGGGTTGCACCCCTTTGGGGTATCGCTTGGCCCTAAACTGTTGGCGGTAGGTCCCTTCTGAAATATCCAAATAGTCTAAGATGGTGGACTTCACTTGCTTGTAATCTTTCACCCGCCACGAGTCCACATTACAGTAAGCTGCCTATGCCAGACCCATCATGTATGAGGCCAGGATTAGAGCCCATTGTTCTGGAGGCCACTGGGCTGTCAGTGCCACACTCTCTCAAGTGTGACTTGAAAAAAGACTTCAGGTCATCCTCTGGTTTCACCTTGGGGAGCTTCAGCAGTACAGACGGAGGCTTAACTCCCCTCCTTCCCCCCCCACCCCAGTTCCCCTTGCAGGCGTAGGGCCGGTATTATCTGCTGTAGCATTTCCTTTTGGAACTCTTGCGGCTGGGCCATCAGCTCCCTTAGCAGCTGGTGGTGTTGGGTGGCCTCAGCTTGCTGCTGGGCAGTCCACTGCTGCAGCAACTGCTGTTGTTAGGTAGCTTGCTACTGTTGCATCTCCGCTACTCACTTGTAGACCTCTCTGGTTCCATCGTGTGTGGAGCAGCTGAGTTCTTTCACCTCTAAGATTTCTTGTGGTTGGTTTTTTGTTTTTTAAGACCCCTTGTATCAAGCATAGTCTGCCCTCATTCTCCACAGTGTGTGTGGGGTGGGGGGGCTCCCTGGACAGCCGACCCAGGCCATCTGACCTTTGTTTATCCTCACTTCCCTCTCCCCAGTTGGCAGCATTTAGGGGAGCTCTCTGAGGCAACTGCAAACAGGCAGAGGGTTGACTACTCCTCTTCCCTTTCCCTTGCAAGGGATGAAGATTTGTCTGGAAAGAGGGCCCGTCTCTCAGACAGTCCCAGGACATTCAGTTTGAAGGGTTTGGTCTCCTAGTCTATTGTCCCTTTGCAGGGTTTACCTTCTACCCCTTTTCCTGGGATGTATTGCCTCACTATAAGTCAGGGTGGTTTTGGGAGCGGTGTGTCTTATGGCTGTCTGCTGCTCAGCTGGACTACCTGTGTTACCAGCAGTCTATGGATGGAGCGGCCTTCTTCCTGTTCACTGCCGCTTCCTGTGGTAAATTCCCCCTTTTAAGTTCCTCCTTCACCACACTGAACAGTAGGTGTGTTTCGTTAGTGTGGAACAGGCCCAGAAGAGTGTGTTAGCCTCCGCCACACCAGTATGAGGGCATGTCCCTTCACACTGAATATTAACCAAAAAATGGATCGACCTTCATGCCCAATACTGGGTGTAGTGCTTACTACTGAGAGTAATTCCATTGATTTAAATACCAGTATTCACAGGAGTAAGTACTATACCTGGTAGTAGGTGGTTCCAAGATCAGACGCAAGTTTTAACTTACCACTAACCAAACAAGTGTACATCTTTTTATATAAAGGAATAAAACATTTTAAAATGCCTAAGAGAGACTGAAGCTGCTGCTCTTTGCTGGAACTCTGGTAACTTCAAGTAACTGTGCAATGAACCTACTGACTCCTTTTTGGGTACCTTGCCTCTGTTCTGGTTGATGAACTGTTGGGTTGATCATTTGTTATAACTGTTAACAGTAATTATGCCACAGAATCTGAGAGCTCTTCTGGGCACCCACTGAGGTGCAGACCCTAGTGCTTGGAGCACTCAGAGTGCTTGTCTCTTAGTGAGTGGTACAGAGCATGCCACCACGTGTGTAGGGGAGACTGGAGTGACACAGCACCAGTGGCAAAGTGGGGTTGGTTATAATTAATTATTGTGACATTGGCTTGGTTTATTTTTAGCATTGTGCATACTTGTAAGAAGTCAGTGCACATGGCTGCAATTTCACAGCATGCCCGTACATCACGGCTCATTGGTTTCGCCCCGGAGAGAGCTAACGCAGCCAGGGAACTGTGTGTTCAATGCTAGACTGACAGAAAGGTTTGAGGTTCTTCTAGTCCCACGTAACACACATTAGTTAAACTGGAGATAAGGGTGCAGATGCTTAGCAGTGATTTCCAGATAACATAGCCTGCCTGTGAGTTAACTATGGCGGCATGAAGCCCCACTCCAGCTAAAAGCTGTATTTGGGGCAGGGTGGACAAGAAAAGAGGAATTGGGTAGACAGATGGCAGGAATCCGACCCTACTTCCTGTGGCAAGCTCTCTCAAGAAAAAGGAGGGATGGCCAGGATGGCAGTGGCACAGAGGCAGCAGATGCTGGGGCTGCAGCGACACAGCAGGCTGAAAGCAGGCTGAGCATGTGGTCCCAGTAAGCCGCAGAGCACTGCACATGAGTATCAGCCAGAGCACAAAAGGAAGAAAGCCATGACTGGTGACTGAGGGAGTGAGTGGGGCAGCTGCATGGTGCCCTTTCTCTCTCTTGTGCTTGGATGGCACAGGACTGTATGTTGCTGTGGCTGCTGGTGAGAGGTCAGTATTACCAGAACCTGTGGCTGAGAAGCTGACCTGGAGACAAGACTCAGTGGGCAGCCAAGACCCAGCAGAGAAGTCTGGGCCAGCATCAGGTCCACAGTAGAGGACACCAAATACAGCAAAGATCCATACTCTTCACTCCAAGCTCACATTGTAGAGAGACTGGGGCTAGGGAGTTTTGGACTCAGAATCCATCTGTGGTTGATCAAGTTGATAAAACAGTATTTGTCCTGATAATGGCATTAACGTGATTCATGGGTAAATTCCTGCTTCCCCAAAGGGCAGTTCTCCACTCCAGTGCAAGGGGTGGGAGTCTGGAACCCACTACTAGCCAGGGAACGCCCACTTTAATGACATAATATTAAAAACAAATATTGGAAAAACAGGAAGTGAATAATTAAAGTTGCTCCAGGTGATCCTCATAAGAAAAAAGGAAGAGAACCCTTGCACATTAGAAAATGAGGAAACACAGTGTTAAGACTGAATTCTAGCATTATCATTACACCGTTTTTTGGTCAGAATATTAAGAAAAACTGTAGCCATTGACAACTGCTACTAGGTCATTTGCAGAAGTGGGAGTCTACAGACAGAACATTCTCTTACTTCATTTATTTTCATGACGAACATTTCTCTATGTACCACACTGTGACACTTTATACTAACGTAGCAGTTCTCAATCTAAGGGTCATTACTGTTGTTGGGGGAAGGGAGCAGAATGGGGGTGTAACCCTGCTTCTGTCCTGAAGGAATCATTTCATTGCAGGCTTGATGCCCCCTAAAGCAGAGAACTTCTCAGTCACACTGCCCACAATACAGTAGATCAAAAGCTTTGACTGGAGCCTGGATAAGAGCTATGAGAAATGCTCCTCCATGTCTTTCATAGGATTACATGTAGAGGGATCTTCTGTCTGGATAATGAATTAGGGCAGATTTCAGGGTAATTATTCACCTTTCTGGTATTTCTTTGTGGGCTGAGTACCAGCATGTTTGAAGAAGCCCAGAGGTGGGTCACACCCTAGGAATGTCAGAACTCAGACCAAGTGCCTTACATTCCATAGCAAATCAAGATTAGGAAAGAGTAGACAAGAAAACTGGGAGAGAAATGGAGAGGATCTGAATTCACTCCATGTAATTGTGTCCTGTGTACATTACAGAAAGACTGCTGGCTGGTTGGAAAATTCTATGAAGTCATGGGGAAGAGAGAGAAGCCTGAGTAGGTGGTAATCAGGGTAATCTCATTATTTTTCACAAATCTGTTCCCCCATCAGGCCCTCAAATAACCAATAGTTGTGCATGGCCACAGGCTGTGAGAAGGGGTTGCTTCCTGAGCGATGACAGAACCAGCAATTATCAGAGTCTGTAAAATATCCATTGCAGACTTGAGCTCAGACTAACTGCCCAAAGCGGTTTAAGCGGTCAGAGGACTAAAGTATATGAAATCGATGTGTGCCAGGTTGTAATAGATATTTTGTACAGCAGCTTTGGATGGATGGCCTGAGTCTCTCACAAGTGCATGTTGAGAAGTAGTTTGAGTGTTTCCTTGTTCCTACATGGAGTCCCCAGTTACTGCCTCTAGGTTGTATTAAAACACATTCATACCTGGGATTCATTCATAATTTTGGAGGCCCCTGTGAGCCCCTGAGTAAGGCTAGAGCTGATTGGAAATGTAAAAGAGAAGATATTGTGAAGATTTATCTGAACATGATTGAGGGGGAGATTTTTCATTGGAATTTAACATTTTGAGAAAAAACACATTGAAAAATCAATTTTTGGAAAATTTCAATGAGGTTCAGGAATGACCAAATGTGAATTCTGCAGACAGCTGGAACCTGAGTTTCACAACTCTGCAATTGCACCTCTGCTGCCATTTGGTAACAGGATATGTTATAACTAAAGAAAACTGTCACCTTCCTGTCTTATAGCACTAAAGAGGATCTCCTCCTCTGCCTTGTCCCTTAAGTCATTGCAGCTGAACTGGTTGTTTCACAACCATATAAACTGGCAATTTCCTGCAAATTATTTAAAGAAATGAACTTTGTCAGTCTGTTATATAAATTCCATGAAGTTTGCCTAACAAAAAACTACTTTGCACACAGTGCTGTAGAAGATCGTCTCAAGGAGCTGACACAGCAGCTGGATCGGCACAACAATTGCTGATAGGTCTATCAGGTGTATAATACTGTAGTTAAAAATTAAGAAGCATTGAATAGTTAACATTGTCAACTCAAAAACCACATTTGTCTGAAAAATGAGTAATTTCTATTGTTTAAAGTAACACCTGAAGTTACTGTACACTTAAAGGAGTGGGAGTGGGGGAGGAAGCGTCTCGTTTACTTTATGCATATGATAATACTTTGAAGATAGTCCGTGTCACTATTTCCCCTGTACAGCTAGTTGGCTACTGATGTCTGCTTCTCCCTTGCTGAAAGGGAGAGTAGAAAACCTCCAGCGAATAGAAAACCCTCTTTAATATAAATGAATGTAATAATAAATAAATAAATAAATCCCAATGTGGGCTGCTCTGTCAGAAACAGTGTTTTTTTAAATTAGTCAATTAAACAAAACTGAAGTTAGCAGTGTACTTTTACTTGACTTGTATGAAATGACATGTCCAGTCAGAGAGATAAGGTAGATGAGGTAATATCTTTTATTGGACCAACTTCTGTGGATGAAAGAGAGAAGCTTTCAAGCTTACACAGGTCCTGAAGAAGAGCTCTGTGTAAACTCATAAGCTTGTCTCCTTCACCAACAGAAGTTGGTCCAATACAAGGTATTACTTCATCCACCTTTTTTCTCTGATATCCCGAGCCTCAAACAGCTGCAACAATATTGCAAATGTCCAGTCAGTGACAGGTCTGGGAGTAGAATCCAAAAGTCAATCAGTCTATTCATCAGCTTTAGGATTTCTATAGTTCCCATCACCATAAGATCTAAGCAGTACTGATTTCCTGTCCCTGCTGCGCAGTTGACATTTACTTAGGTGCAAAGGGGTCCCTGGCCCTTTATAAAACCTGATACCTTGCTTTGGGTGAAGGTGGATTAACAGTGCCTCTAGGAAATAGGCTGCAAAGGGAGCCTCTACAACCCATCATGTACAATGGAGAAATGCTCTGACCAGTCCCAAACAGCATCTTAATTGGGGGTTGCAATGAACTGGCGGTGCAAATGGTAGAATTTAACGGCAGGACCATCAGCTGGTATAAACCAGTAGCTGTTCTGACTGTGATGCAGTTGTGCAGATCTACACCAACTGGGTGAGCTGGTCCTGAAAATTCAGCTAATTGAGCAATCAATGTTTTGAAAATGTTATAAATATTCGGTAAAGAATAAAACAGAATGTCTTACCTAAAGAATCCAAGGAGACCTATTCTGTACTGAATTATTACCACGACCACATTCTCATAAGCCGACAATGCTGACCCATCAAACCCAGAAGCTACACCAAATATAAAATTGCCTCCATGAATCGACACCATCACCTTGAAAAGCACAGGAGAAGAAATGCTTCTATGTATTGCTTTGCAGATTTTGTTTGCTATGAATACTTTGAAAATTGAATTATTTTTTATAAAGGACATACATTATTATATACACATTTATTCATCTGAAAATTACTGAAGGATGTTAAAGATTTAGTCACAACAATTTGTAATCTAAGGAGCATAAACCAAGATTCATATTCTTGTCAATTGATGAAAATATTAAAGGAGTCTATACAAATATTTAAAAGACCCTAAGAGAGTTAGGCACCCAAATTCACTGGGAAGAGAGTGCCTGGCTCCATTAGGTTGCTGTGAAAATCCCATCGTACAATTCTTAATATCAAAATAACACTTTTAGTTTGTGTTAATTTTTTTTGCTGATAATTTTTCAGAAATTAGTCAATTTAAGATCATCATTTACATTAGCCAATGAAGCTTCACAATACTCACATGAGTAGGGAAAGATACATGGGGAATTCTTCACTCACCACTGTAGCAGAGACATCTCTGGAGTGGAATACAACAGCTGTGAAGCACCTAGTTTCGACAGACAGAATACAATGAATTGGAAATTGTCCATGGGTAAAATTTTCAGTAAGTGCTGTGATGGGGTCAGGCCAGACAGCTACAGTAGAGTGTAGGAGGAAGACAGATATATTAGCTCTAGAATAAGCAGGTCCCTTTTCCCTTGGTAAGTGAACAGGGGTTACTCTAGGTTAATTAGGACACCTGGGACCAATCAAGGCCCTGCCAGAACCTGTTAAGAGCCTCCCCTCCAGCCAAGTTAGGGCATCTGCTAGGAGCTGTGGGAGAAAGGCAAGGTACTGGAGAGCTGGGCAGTGCAGACGCTGGCAAGCACCAGGAAAGAAACCCCGCAGGTGCAGAGGTGAAGGGCATCCCTGCCCGATGGGGCGGACGACCCTCTGGGCCCCACGGGTCTGAGGGAAGAGACCCCACCAGAGGGGAGAGACTGAACCGGTTAGGTGGTCTGTTGCCACCACACCCGCAGGGGCTACCAGAGACCACCCTTTTCCTGTGACCAGATTTGGTTTTGATTCATCAGCATTGTCCAACAAAAAATGTTTAATTGAAAAACTCTCAACCAGCTCTCCTGACAGTCACCTGGTCACTGTGGAACCTGAGGGATCATTTTCACAAAGAATGGGCACTTACGGTAACAGTAACTCACCCACAAAATTTGCACCCAGGAAGGCACATCTGCACAGGTGGCTATCTGCTATGCTCACACTTTTATGGACATAAAGGCAAGCTTTTGCTGGTACAGTGGTGCACTTCTTTGTAACACTGATCTTTAGCTTGCAACTTTCTGGTGCAGCTGTTTCCCCACCAGCAATAATAATGAGATCTTGATTCTTACCTTCAGTTCCAATAATCCACCCTGCAGGGAGACCTATGAGCCTTATGGATTTAACATGCTTGAAAACAATTTCAGAACAGTATGAACATCATGGGAGGAGCTTCTGAAGGTGTCTTCCAAGGAGATATTCCAGGCTGAAACATGCAGTACTATATATACTTATTCATCTTGATTATAAGTAGAATCCTGTCTTTCTATGATGAGCATTTCAGTATGTAACATTGTGTGTGACACGGGGGCAACTTTTGCTCTGTCTTTAAATAGTTACTTGAAACAGGCAACTAATTTTTGTTTGAGGATCACATCTTTATTGCTGTTATTGTATTAAAAATGCTATCAGTTTTATCTATTTTTGATCACACACGACAATAACATAAAATCTGAGGTATCAGTAAACAAAGAAAATTTCAGTGGCTCAGATTATTTCACTTTCTATTGCTCTGATGTATCCAGGGAAGAGTAAAAGACAAATGAATCAAAAAAGGGAAATTATCTGATGCAAAAGAGAACATTGTGCAATTTACAAGTGAAAATATTACTGAAAAATGTCAGATGATAAAAGAGATTGTTTTAATTTCAGAAAAAGATGTTAATGTTTCTTTTCTTGGTAAGTTATTTGCACTGTGTTTGGTATGAGAGAGCGTGGTTAAGCTTTTAGCAATATTACATATATGTGTATGTACACTGAGATTGGCTAACAGCCTTTGCATGTGTGATCTTCCATTTTTTCCATTTAAAAAAAAAATCCTCCAAAGCATTAATATAATATAAAAAGCCCTACCTAACATCATTCAAAGTCTGGTTGAGAAAACAGAAAACAGAAGCATGGATCTCAGGATATAATTTGGCCCTATATTTTTAACGTTTTCCCCTCAGACTTTTCTGGTATTTGAAATCATTTCTATTCCAAACATTTTATTCCAGTCCAGTATCAAAATGCAAGATATTTGAGGGGAATATGTGTTGCTGTTTAAAAGATACACACCATGTTGGATTCATATCTCAGAAGATGGGTCTCTTCCTGAGATTCAGAGTTCCATCTCCCTGTACTTCTAATACAAGATTATCCTTTACATTAAATCCCTAAATGCTATATCTAGTCTTCCCTCCAATACCTCTAGTGACAGTGTTTCAATTACTTCTGTTGGGGAGTTAATCCACTGTTTCAATTGTTAATATCTCCTATTATTTAATATAAATGACCTGGAGTTTTCCTCTGTGTCACATATTTTGCTAGTTAGCAACATAATCTCTATAATGTCCAGAGCTTTGCGCTCACTTCCCTCAATCAATCAAACTAAAAAATGTGCTAACGTGATTACATTTTTTCTATTGAATCAATATTATCTGGTAGAATTTTGCTGTGATAAATTGAAAGATACAAATTTAAACATTATCATTTATAACTCTGAGTGCTCTTTCCTGTCTTCAGTTATTTTCTTCATTTTTTCAGGGAAGATCTTTGTCCAGAACTCCACTCTGTTCCCTTTCAGTTTCTCCGCTTTCTTTTGCTTTAAATTTAATTCCAGGTATTGGTCATTCAAGTCATAGACTGGCCATTCCACCAAACCCTTGCCATTAGGATTTCTGGAAATGACAGAATGAAGAATAAAACCCCCATTTCATCTATTGAGTCTAAACAAATTCAAATGTTACAACACAATATTTTATTATAGCATTATTCTCACCCATTTCGTGCAAAGTTAGCCCAATATTTCATTATTGTTCGGCTGAGGTGTTTTTCTTCCTCGGTAGCCTCAGCTGAAAGGGAGAATACGAAATTTAACTATTTTATAAAGTCAAAAACCAAAACAATATGTTTCAAATTGTACATGCATAATATCAAAGCATGAGTGCATTAGTCTATTCAAGATACAGGTTACAATAGAATTGCTCAATAGGGAATGATGCTTACAGATTTTTACTGTTTAGATATTATTCTAGCCCATCTAATGCTAGTATTTTCAAAGTTTACCAGCCAAAAGAATGACCAGGTAGCTCATTATATATGTTCCCGAGCATTCAGCAGATTAGGTCATTAAGTCCTTGTTCTAAAATCATATATAAATATGTTTGCATCTCAACAGATCATGTAAAGCTGCTACTCCTAGAAGCAGGAAGGTACAGTGAAAAAAAAAGCTGTGAAGACAAGTTCACAGCACAGATGTATGCTAAATTCAAAACCACATCATAGTCCTGATGTGAAGGCGGAAAAGTGGTTTGTCAATATATATGTATTTCCACATACAGGGTTTAAAAGACGCAACAGGGTGTAGAAAGAAAATGCCGTAAGTACCACTTTAAAGATAACCCTCAGTAAAAGAAAAAATGTATGAGCTTAAATTATGTGGATGGAAGAAGGGAAGGACAAAAAAAGTACATCAGTATTATTAGGGAAAAAAAAGTTGTTGAAAAAAATAACCTATTTTCTTTGTTTGCAAAAATACTTAGCTCAACAAAGTGTGGGTCATATTTGTTTAAAAGAAAAGTATGCATCCATAATATGAAATAGGTCTACTTTACAATGAAAAAATAATATCTGAAAGATGAGTCCTTACCAAGTAGGACTGCATCACCTCCCAAGAACGGCCCACCAAAGACAAAGCCAATTTCATCTCCATGATCCGCCTTTACAAAATCTGGCTTAATATCTTTTAAAATACTGGGTCGATGCTGGAATTCATAAAAGTAGAGAGGAGCGCCAGAGTCTAAACAAGATAATATTGAGAATCAAAGCCAAGATTACAATTACTGTACTTTCCATAGGGAACCATTAAATCAGATCAACAGCTTCATGCATGTTCTGAAATTTGTTTTCATATTTTAAAAGGCCGCAGTAGATTAAACCTTGAAATGAGACGCTAACTAAAATTCTAGCTCAGCTAAGGTTTAGAATCAGTTGTTTCTGAACTAGATTTCAGAAAATACAAGAGGCTGGGGAACGAACAGACTACATTCACTGATTTCAATATCCCTCCAGTCCTCTCCCTCGATCTAAAAAACACACGCCACCCACACCAAAGACCCGACAATAGCACTGGATATAGAATAATTAGAACTAAATGGACTTGGGTGCAAAGTGTTTTTTAGCTACATCCAATACTAAATGAAGAAACAATGTTTTGGCATATTGACCGAAAAATATTAGGGAGCTACCCTAGGAGAAACATCCATTAGCTCCTGGTCTGGCTGAGAAAATCCAACCTTAGTGTTAACATGTTATGTTCTTTCATGTAATTTATTTCTGCTGCATAAAACTTGATCCTGCCTGACTCTAGAGTACTCTCGCCAATATTAGATACTAGAAAGAGCAACAGGATCTAGTAACAAAGAAAGCGTTGACAGAGTAAAGGTGGGCTAGACTGAAGAAGGGTGACCAGTACCAAGTTTTACTCTTCAGAAAGCATAGTCTAAACTGGTGAAAAATGCAGACAAATCTTTTTCCAAACAAAGAGAGATAAGGGCATGAACCAAAGCCTACTGAAGACAACAGAAGTCTTTCCATTGACTTTCCATTTGGATCAGGTCCTAAATGAGGAAGCTTGTCCTAAATGAGTTCCTCCATTGAAGGAAACAGCATGGGAGGAGAGAGCAGCATGGCAGAAAATTATCACGTGCAAGGGCCAAATCTTGAATCAATGAGAATTTTGCCATAATACAAATTTAGTGCTACAATGATTTATTCTCAGTTGAGTGCCAACTGGGATTTGTGGCAGGTCTGACTTTGAGGTTGATTGGAAATTCACCTCTATGATATTTAGACACTTGAAGAGCTGGAATAACAAAGAGGATATCTCCCATCAGATCCTGAAATCGGTCTCGCAGCTCAACAGGGTCATCCGTGTCTCCTAAATATTCATCTGCTACCACAGACACAGATTCAGATGGAAACTGCTGTAATGAAGGATGGGGATACAACATTAATGGCAGCATTTAGTGTGCTTCACTTTTGAGAGCTCTTTCTCGGTCATGAATTAATAAATACTATCCATTGGTTTTTGATTAGTGCTGGAGAAGCCATTTTGGAACATCACTCCGGACAGTAGAGATTCAATGTATAGACATTCCCTAAGGAATACAATTATAAAATAATGTAATAGCTATAAACAAGTACAGGAAAAGAGCAGTCATACACAGCTTATGTTAAAGGAAACCACCTCTTTGAAGGGTCTGGAGGGGCACAGAAGACACTATTAGCTTCAGTGTGGGTATCTTCTTTTATTTACTCCCCTTGTGCCTCATACTATAGGGCAGTACGGAGCCACCAATTCCTGCTGTTCTATCCTTGCACAGGGGATGACACCAGAGGAGCCAAAGTTAGGTCTGGAATCCACTACTAAGCCATTGAATGCATAAATACTGCAAAAATGAGAGAGCGCCTATAGCATCATATAGCCCCAAATGTGGAGCGGGTTTTAAATGAATATTAAAATATCATCCAAATTAACCTGCTGGTCTCTTACCTGTAGTGAAAATGACCGCTGCAATGATGACATTATGGTTTGTTTCTCCATCCCTTCTTCTATGCCTGATACGTGAAATACCTGTACAGTTAAAATACAGTTTTTCCTTTTTATATTGATTACACCGATTTGATACCATGTGTTATTTAATTCATAACTACTTACTGCTTCATTTTATACTATCCAGTAATGATGATTCATCATTTATTAAATATAAACTTATTCTTCAAATACTAAATTATTTAAAAACTGGAAAAATGCTTGATGGTTGAGCAGATGGGCACCAAAAGTTGGGACAGTCTGAGTTACTGAAAGCCATTTGGACATATTGACACCAGAGATCAGATTTATTACCATTCTCTGAAGACAGTTTGACAGCACGTTAAAACATGTTCCTTTAACAAAAATTACATGTCTAAAAGTCTTCATACAAAAATTAGAGTTATTATTCAATGCGAATACAAATTATGGGATTAATCAAAACTCTCACAGAACACACAACATATTGGCAGTGTGTTCTAGGCTCCTGGCAAACTCTTTGGAAAGACCAATAAATGTACAATATGTTTAGACTCTGTGAGACATTGGATAAGAAATTAAAACATTTACCGGGAGATGTCAACCCCAATGCATTTAAAAGAGGGGAAGACTAATTCAACATGAAACTGATCCAGAGTCCACTGATAGCAATGACGTCGAGGGGTGCTGTTTGATTTATAGGAATAACAACAGACAGCGTACAGCAGGGATGGCAGAGCTATATTTAAAAACACTACATGCGAGGGGAATATACCCTGATTCTTGTCCTATGGAACAATCTCATATTTTGTAACACGGGGATTAATGTAGAAAAGTCATTGAAAATGTCTTACTGAAGGTATAATCCAGCCATATTCGTGGTTATTTACTCCTATTATATATGGGACAGTACTGAATTCTTTGGCAGCCAGCAGCTCTTCGGGTTTCTTTGGAATAAACACACCATCTATAACTGCAGGGACATATCGCATTTGCTGTAAGAAAAAAAATCAATATATTATTTTATAATTATTTCTTCCTCTAGATGACATTGCAAAATTCCACTGCTGAGCTGAGCCGAGCCTAAAATAAGTAAATCACAAGTTCTAACATTTTACAATCCAACGCAGAAGAGGGTTGTGAAAGCAATTAACAAAGTCCTCAAGTCTCAGGCTGTTTTTATTACTTTCTCATGTGCTTCCTTGTGGAATATCTACCCAATGTACGTGTGGGGTATGTTATGTCTATTTCACCTTTTCCATGTCAGAAATATGAGGGTGCACGGAGGGAAAATATGGCAGAGGTTTTGCATACTGGGAAATGAATAAGGAGGATTACAACAAAATAAAAACTAGGTGTGAGATTTTCACCATTCTGTTGGCCTAACTCTGCTTCCACTGAAGCGAATAATAAAACACTCATTGATTTCAATGGGAGCAGTTAGGTTGGGCTGAGCACTTTAGAATGTCCCATTCCAGAAGTCCAAGATTAATACATCAGCTGAATCTACCTTGGAAATGTGTGTTATTAGCTTTTATTTGTATAAGATATGCAGTTAAGACTACAATAATATGGAAGAAGAATTTCAAAGAACCTTTTACATGACTTCAAAAGAGAGGATGGTAATGACCAGCAGTGGCATTTATACTGCTGTGTAACGTACTTTAATTCTGCCTTCTAAGAAAAAATGTCTGGGGCATTGGAAACATTCCCTGTGAGCTAGCTATATTTCCCAGTTTGACAGGGACAATTAATTTATTTTTCACAACAGGTGAGCAGCAGCACTGACCTGAAGAGGTTAGCCCAAGAACATGAAAATAATCCCAAGTAAGGGGGTGGCCACCCACTTTGGCACTAAAATTAGCACATGTACGTCCAGTCTTTCTGGAATAGAGGATATATTTTCTTGCAATTCTAACATACATTTCTGGAACAACATATCTGGAAATGACAGAATGGAACTGAAAATGTTTAGGAGCCCATTTTCAAAGTGGTCTCACCTGGTGTCTAAAATTGGAGGGTGCCAAGTTTTTTGTTTCCATGACTAACACTTGGTGCACATAAAATCTGGTTTGTATATACAAACTGCATTTGTGGATGCAAATCTGGTAGATGTCTAAGTGCACAGAACATTGCATGTCTCTGTTCCCAGGCTGCGTTTAGCAGCAACAGCAACACTGCTAGACTGAGGAGCGGGGAAACAGAGAAGAAGCTTCTCTTCCAGAAGGCTCTTTACTGGCCTGGCCAATAGTCCAGTGGACAGTTGTTGACTCCCCTGTAGTCTCTGAAGGCTGAAGTGAGCCATCTGGACACTTCTGGAAGATCATACGATCAGGGAGAGTGCCAGCCAGTTGTCCCCTGAGGACTTCTGGGCCACAAAAGAGAGTTTTAGACCACTAGAACTTCCTTCCAAAGAAAACATTAATGGTCTTTTAACTTTACATTTGGGAGCTCCAAGGTCACTCACATACTTCCTAGGCTAATTCTCCATTCCCCACAGCTGCTGCTGTTCCTCCTTTTCCTCTCTACCCTGAAATCCCCTTCACAGAAATGGATGCATTCCTGAATTCACTCTATCTGCTGACTGCTGGCTCCGTGATGCCTGATTACTTTTCCATTCAACGCTCTATATAGAAGCCTCAGTGTGCAGATGTACTATAAATAATCAGAAATAAAACTGCAGTAAACTTTGCCTGGGTGTAGAATCAGTGGGTAGCAGAATAAATAAGTAATAACTGTCATAAAATTAAAAATGGGCTTGAACCCAAGTTCCGGATTCAGATACTCTTGAACTTTGTGGAGTTTGAGATGTGGATTCAAATTCTGCAACTCATTGGACCATCCTTGTATGAAACACTCTATCCTGGTCTACACTAGGAACTTGTGTCCGTATAACCTTATAATGATTTTCCACACCCCTGAGCAACACAGTTATACTGACCTAATCCTCAGTGTAGAAAGCACTATATTAACAGAAGGGCTTCTCCCATTGACACAGCGACCACCTTCTGGGGAGGTGGAGTGCCTACACCAATGGGAGAAGCGCTCCCATCAGTGTAGGTAGCCTTTGGTGAAGATGCTACAAGGGCGCAGTGTAAATGTAGACAAGCCCTAAATATCAGTAACTGCATTAAGGGCCAATCCAAAGCCCACTGAAGTCAATGGGAGTCTTTTTATTGATCTTAATGAGTCTTGGGGCAGCTCCTAAATTAGCAACTCTCACCTACCTTAATTAGATCAGCGTTAAGGGTCATTATTTCCTTATCCATTTTCTTCCTTAAACAGTGAACCATTGCAGAACTGGTTGTCTCACAGCCAGATACATTAGCAATTACCTGCAACTGTTTTTAAAAAAAGAATAAAAAAGAATGGAGAAGAGTGGTGTGATACAGATAAATCATCAATAGCCACAACTGCTCTAGTATGATGGATTTTAAGAAGTGCCCTCCACAGACAAGTTACCAGTGTGCAGAGGCAATTAGATGCTTCCTATGTCAACTCTCCATTCCACACATTTTTTGCTTTAGGGCAAATGGTGTGTGTGTGAAAATATAGACACACACCAATTATGGTGTATAGAGATATGAACAGGAGTCTGCAGGCCCCATGTTTGAAAACTACTTTCTGTTTTCTCTGCAATATTCAAAGCAAAACAGGCTATTTATAAAAGCTGCCTTAATCTTCAATAGATATAGGCTTTGATGGCTCTCAGTTGTAATTCTGGTGTAAATTCTGATTACTTTGATTGCAGTTCTTTTTTCTGTTGCCTTTGTAATGTGTAGGGCTTCCTCCTCTCCTAACATTTTTTTAAAACATTAGAAAAATCAAATTATAGCTTCTATTTTTCTTCCCGGATTTGGAAAGTAACAGCACAGGACGCTGACTCCCAGTTCCCAGTCAAATAAATTAATTTGTTGAGTTTGGCGGATTATCGCAGCTAAATTCAGACAGTCTAAAACTCAACATCCCCTCTTTCTTTAGTTAGGAACTAGCAGAGTTGCAGCTCAGGCATTAGCCTCTTTTGATGCTACATTCAAAGTCCTCCTAGAATTGCAGAGGTCCTACAGAAAAAGAGGGAAATCGGAAACCAATATTTTCAGTATAAAATTTTTGTTAAAGTAAGAGAAACTATAAAGAAAACCTTTGAGATCATCTTTCATCATCAGCAAACACATGGCTGTTAATTTTAAACTCAGTTTTGAGAAGGTGTCAGGCATTGAAAACTGGGTATTTTAGAGAAATACTGTTAAGGTAATACTGAAAACTTACATTAGCAACTGCTTGAGGATGGGAAATAAAGAAGCCAGGAAGTTGAGCAACTCCACTTTCTGATATGGCTTTATGGAACAAACCTCTTGACAATGGAGATAAAATCTACAAAAAAAAAAAAAAGAATATAATTTACATATTAAAATGCAGATTTGATACAATCCATGACTGTTTTTACTTCAGAAGCTAGATTTAAAAGTGAGGTTTGATTCTAGACTTACTGAGTGTTATTAATACAAAGGTATTTATTGGAAACTTACATGTGCTCCAACACTGAATCCTCCTGCAGACTCTCCAAATATAGTAACAGACTCTGGATCTCCTCCAAAAAGCTCAATATTTTCCTGAACCCACTGCAGAGCTGCCACTTGATCCAATAAGCCCCAGTTTCCAGGAGCATGTTCATCACCAGTACTGAAATCAGAAGTGTATATAGGATATTAGTAGTAAAACCACTGGCTATTTATTTCTTATTGTTGGGCGTACAGTACTGGCTCTACAAAACGAAAACTATGCTGATACTTTATTCTTACACCAGCTTATTGAAAGTCTATTTCTGAGCCAGAACGCATGGCTTTGAGCACTACAGGCCACTGCTGATTGCTGCTTGACTTTCAAAGGAATAGTTTTCCACCATACACATGAACTCCAGACAACATAATATTACAGACAGAGCATTTAGCAACAGGCACATATCAAGTTACATTATAGGTTTAGGATGACCAGATTAGCTTTCTAATTTTGACAATGGAGATAAAATCTACAAACAAAAAACCAAGAATATAATTTACATATTAAAATGCAGATTTGATACACTCCATGACTGATTTTACTCCAGAAGCTAGATTTAAAATGTTATAATTTTTTGTTTGACTGTGAATTTTTAACTGATGTCAGGGCACCCAGAGTAGAACTGGATAGGTGATTTTTGTCATTAAAAATGAAAAGTAATAATAAAATTAATTACTTGGAAAAAAGATGCTGCAATTGTGCAGTAAGAAAGGAGGAAGAGGTTATATGTTTCTTCTTCAAAGACCTCAGCTTTGGGCCTAAAGAAGTTCATGTTCACTCATCATGAGCGTACTTCCTATCATGGAGTGTGTGTGGGTGGGTGGGTGTTGGGTGTGTTTTAAACAGAGTACCTTGTTTTAGCAGATTCATAGTAACAACACATGTCTCACCTAAAGAATCCGATGACACCTAACCTATACTGGACAGTTACTACCACCACATTTTCATAGGCGGATAATGCCGACCCATCATACATCGAAGCCCCACCAATCACCAAAGCTCCTCCATGGATCCACACCATAACCTGAAAAAAGCAGGATCAGTTAGAACTGCTTGTAATGATGAACTTGCTAATTTTGTAATAAATGTCAAATACAAATCAAAGGGTTGTAGGTTGAAATTTGTATAAACAGGATTATTATTTTTAAAGCAACAGTTCAGTTTTAGATAGTACTAAACAAAAAGAAAACAAACTGTTGTTTATGTACAACATTTACTCTGTTAGATGTGTGACAAGTGACCCATGCTAAAGACCAATACATTTTTATTTACTTTTGTCACCAAGAACATGATAATGTATTTTAAATATCCTTTTTATCTAGTGTCATTCACTTATACTTATGTACAGTGCTTTGAAATTTCAAAGGGTGTCAGAGGCTATTTACACTAACCAAGTTATCTTCTTGAAATAATATTGGGCATTTTCTGTTGTTCGATGGTTTGCTATAATTCATATGTGGCTCTTGACTTTGTACTTCTAACAAAGGTGCTCCTGCTCTGTGACTCAGCAGAACTAGGATGATTATTTTTTATGATTTTACAGCATCCAAGGGAGTGATGAACACCTTGCAATACAGGCAAGAAGTCATGATCCCTACTCTGAAAAGCTTACAAGCTAATTTCATATCTGACACAATGAAAAGGGGTAAGAAAACAGTAGTGGGACGCTGAGAGAGGAACGACAGGTGAACATTAGTAAAGTTACAGGATAGCTGAGAAGGCTAGTGCACATCGTGATGGAGTAAAAGATTAATTTAAATGAAATATACAGATGTCTTAGCTGGCTTGTAGGTGTCATGGAAGAAGTAGGCCTTAGGGAAGGATATGAAAGGAAAGGGCCCTACAGATCAGCTCAGGAAGGGCATTCCGAGCACAGGTAGCAGCATGGAAGTGTGGAGAAGGTTGTGAGAGAAGCAGACAAATAGGGTATCAAGGCTACCATCATTTGCAGTGCAGAGAAATGCATCCGATGAAGTGGGTATTAACCCACGAAAGCTTATGCTGAAATAAATTTGTTAGTCTCTAAGGTGCTACAAGTTTTTCTTTCTTATTTTCGTTTTGCTGACACAGACTAACACGGCTACTACACTGAAACCTATCAGTGCAGAGAAAGTGGGTGAGAGGTATGTGTGATAACATAAGAGAAGAGGTAAGATAAGTGGGGAGGGGCAGAATTACAAAGGCCCTCGAAGGTGAAGGCTTGAAGTCTGATCTTGATGCCCTGAAATGGAGAAAGTTTCAAAGAGGGGCTGATGTGATCACAGTGACAGATAAAGCAGATGATCAAAATGAGACAAGGCAGCAGCTGCATTTTGTGTGGACTGAAGAGGGGGAAATGTGGATGTGAGGGAGGCCAGAGAGGAGGAGGTTGCAGCATTCAGCACAGGAGATAAAGAGGGTCTGAATGAGTTCCAGATGTGTGGACAGAGAGAACAGATTCAATAGGCGGGATTTAATGCTGGATTCAAACAGGACTATGGATATGAAATTACAGCTAGTACGCTGATAGATGGGGTCAGGTCAGGTCTGGGAAAATCAGGACCCTATGTGGGTTTGCAGACCTGCCACTTGCAGACTCCATCCAGAGGTCGATGGATTTGCTGTGCACATGCCTCCCAAATCTGAATGCTCATCATCCATAAAAAGAAGCTCTACGAGGTGAGCCAAAAGGGAGCTTCCTTTTGGTCAACTCAACATGAGCTCCACAAAGCCTGACGCAGCTGAAATTGTCCTTTGAAGATCCTAGGCTGCCAGGAAAAATGGGCACTAAATGAAAATCATTTATCACCCAATACCCTATATCTTACCTGAAGTTAGAGGGCCTCAGTTCACTGTTTTAACATCATAGAGAACTAAGGTGAAATACATTATTTCCAACTTTGCTTTATTACAGCTTTACTACACTGCTAACACAATCTAATATAGCACAGGGATGAAGCTACAGGTATAGCTAGTAAGTAGGTTTGCTTACAGGTAACTTAGCCTTCTTGTTTGAATGGGCAGGAGTGTAAACATTCAGATATAAACAATCTTCAGAAACTGTTAAGGGAGGTAATACAGCTTTCAACTTTGTTTCCAGTATCTTTATCCACTCCAGGTCTTGCAGGCACCTTTAATGATATAATGAAAATGCCAATGTTCAGTAAAATGATAGTAACACATGATCATAATGTTAGCTTGAGCTGATACTAGATTTCTGATAACAGCATTTCTAAAGCTGAACACATTTACAGAGTGATCCAAAAATATCTATTTCACAACATCACATTATCTTGAAATAAGGAAACCAGCTTAAAGTAAGAATTGCAAATACTGATCTGAGTTACAACAGAAAACCCATGTCACCTATATCCTCCTGGCATTATAATGATGTAGATTTGCCTCTTACTTTGAACACGTATCATTTTTGTCTCTGCGCAACTCATGAAAGTCAATATATAACCAAAGGAGCGCTTAAAGCTCCAGGTTGCCTTATCAAAGTCCAACTCAGTGGATCAATGGGGGAATCATTTTGCTTGGAAATGTGTGAAACAATAACTAAGCTATCAACTTATTTTCAAAAATACTACAAAAGGCATTATTTGGAAATAGTCCCTATGCTCCTATAAGAGGGGCTGCCTGATCACTTACAGCTCCCTCCAGCCAATATGCTGGAGATGTTGGATAATGAAGTAGACAGCACAGTTGTTTATAAACTCCTACTGAGAATAGTCTCCCTGACCTCAGTTGAGTCTGCATAGGAGGAGGAGGAGGAAGTGGGAGAGAACATCACTGATGAGCCGCGAGAATTATTTATTGCAATGGCCATAAAATTGAAATTACAGTTAAAATCAATCACATATAATATCTTTTCCAGACAGCTTGACCCCACTTAAACTGACCTAGCAGGGATTATATTCCAGAATTATTTAATGAGGGCAACATTAAATAGGTTGGCAGAGTATCCAAAATTTAAATGTAGACTCTTATTCTCATTTTATTTTTCTAAAATAAAGCAACTGTTTTCACAGCTAACACTTACATGGATCTGCAACTATATATTAGTGTTGTGGTGTTACTGGGCTATTTTAGTAAAGGATAAGGACACCATTCAATTCACAAGACAAACGACTGGAGGATTTTAGGAATTTCACATTTTCCCTTTGGGACCCACCATTATCATGCAAACACATTCAATAAATCCAAACTCCTTTGCTAGGATACATAATGTTACACAACCTCATTAACAAAAAAAAGCCATACATGATGCAATTCAGATTCATTTACTAAACAGGGTAGATAGGCAAAGCCTAACACAATCAGATCTTACATTGGTGGGTAGGAAGTTGCAGCTCTCAGACCTTTCCATGGCTCTGCTTGTTGTGGTGGGGAAAATCTCAGGGATCCAAGAGGTGGTTTTGCAAAAGGAATTCCAAGAAAAACATTCACGAGCCTGTCTGTTCCTTTCACGCGGGTCTGTTTTCCTTGAAGTCGCCCATATTTGGTAGTCACTTCTGGTTGTGCACCTTTATTCCCTGTGCAACATATTGATAAGATATCAGCACATTCTCAATGAGGCAGATTTCCCGGGGCATTAAGTGCTGCTCAGACAATCTTCCACTTTTGTTTCCAGGAAAACCTGCCTTAGAGTGAAATTCTTATAAGTATTGTAAGAAGTTGTACTTGTAAGAAATACCAAGAAGCTCAATCTATTTACATTATCCAAGAAAAGGTTATGAGATGACTTAATCACAGCCTATAAGTACCTACATGGAGAGAAGATTTGAGATAGTAAAGGGCTCTTTAACCTAACAGACAAAGGCATGACAAGATCCAATGACTGAAAGCTGAATCTAGACTAGATAAACCCAGACTAGAAATAAATTGTAAATTTTCAACAATATAGTAATTAATCATTGGAACAACTTATCAAGTCATATGATGGACTCTCCATTATTTTATGTCTTTAAATCAATATTGGATGTCTTTAAAAATATATGTTCTAGCTCAACCACAAGATATGGGCTTGATGCCGGAATTACTGGGTGAAATTTAATGGCCTGTGTTATGCAACAGGTCAGACAAGATGATCACAATAGTCCCTTCTGGCCTTACAATTTATTAATCTTTCTTCGATGCTTTTAGCATAGTCCTTTTTATTTGTTTGCTATCATACATCAAAGTAAAAGTGCTGTGGAAATAATTACTTCTTCCCGTACAGTATTTCACTACAAGAATATCCTGATATTGCCAATTCAGAAGCAGAAATATGCTCTGATAGTGAGAGTTGAGGTGTAATTAGGAATAGGCTGCACGTTTTTCAAAAGCAACAAAAATGATGGGTTATCTGATACTAGATGGTTGAAAAATGGCCAGTCATTTTGATTACTTAGCATACTCCCCTGCATTACCCTTCATCTATCTCACTGTTTTGTCTCTTGTAGAACGTGTCTAATTCCTATTCATTTTTAATGGGATTTGGCCATCCAAATCCCTCGGGCAACTGCAAAAATTTCACCCATAATTTATTGTTTGATTTTCTTTTGTCTTTGCACACATACAGTGTAATGATAGTCTGCAGAATTCTAGATGGCATGGACATCTTTTAATAACTTGTATTCAAAGAGTCTCTTCTTACAAAAAAAACAGAAAAGTGGAGTACATAATAAATTTAGGAAAAGGCTTACAAAATGCACAACTCAATTTGGTCTTTCTGTAAAGACGTACACCTTTACAACTAAAACAAATAAAAATGCCAGCTACATTTTTATTAACTGGAAAAAAATACAAACTGGTTTCTTCAAACTTGGGTCCAATCCTGAACTATCCATATAGATATTTGTGAAGAATCTCATTTATTTCAAAGGGTTTCCACACAGGAGTAGGAGTCTTCTCTGTGCAGATGCCTTGACTGTCAGCTTTTTCGGGCAAGGAATATGTCACTTACTATGTTTGTAAAGTACAATGTACATTTGCTACACTACATACACGGTTTGCAATAAAAAGGAAGTAGTAAAAGTGTTTACAAACTTCTCACTATAGTAAAGAGCTTCACATTATTATTAATAATTAAAGATACTACTATCAATTTCATAATAAAACTACTCCATAAACCTTTTGCAGTGAGGTGCAGTTTCTTAAGGTTTGTTTAACTTTTTAAAATGTATAGTATGGATATTTTTCATTTCTTCCTTTTCTTTCTCCCATTCTGACTTTTCCTTCGACTTCAAGAGGTTATAGGTCAGCCCAGACCAGCAGATGACAGTGTGCTATTTACCACAATTTATCATATAGATAAGCATTTCCTTATCTATCAAACTTTTAAACTAAAGTCGTTGTGCCTGATCATGAGAGATGCTGAGTGCCCTCAACTGAAGTCCATGGGAAGCAAAGGCATTCAGTACTTCACAGAGGTGTTGATACTCCACAGGACCTGGTCCTTTGACTGAAATCTAAAAGTTTATTAAGCAAAATGCTGAATTCAGTATTGACTCTACTGTGGCAACATAATAATTTTTTAAACAATAAGCATCTGTCCATTCTCACACTTTTACCATGTTGCTTTGTACTTTTTGTATGACTGACTGGGCTCACTATAACCAGAATTACGATTGGATGAATTATGGGGGCTGTACTTTAGTTTTAGGGAACAGCAGCATAATGCATGACTTTCACCACAAATCTCTTGAGGCAAGTATTAGCTCCACTCAGAGCTACTAGCATCTATATGAATCACCAGAAGACAAAACAGACTTTATTCAATATAGTTTTCCTCTTCCTGAGGAATATGTAATGATTTTTATAAAAAAGGATAAGGTAAAGTAGGCAATGTTTGTTATTTACTGAACACAAGAAATCAGTATGTGCCCATTAAACAAAGAAGACATGCCTATGTTGCAGGCTTAACCCATGCTCTTACCCCCTATCATCCTCACACAAAACCCTTATGCATGTGCCTGTGCTTTGAACCTATGCCTGCTTGCCCATCTGGGGGTATAGGTTAGAGCACAGGTTCCTCTTTAAGGTGGGCTCTGACCAGCCACTTTTCAATTAAGATGTAGCCCAGGTAACAGCTCAGGTGTTGTCAGCCCTCTAAGCCTGTAGTTTCTGGCTCTCCTGCTACTCACTTCCTACTCGCTTCCTATGTGCCTGAAGCTACCTGCCAGTTTATATACACCTGGCCAGCATTTAATCCTTCTTTCCATGCACCACTCTCCATTTCTGCAGTATTTAGCTCAACACAGTCAAACAGTCCTAGAAGATGCCAAGCCAGCATGCTACTAGCTAGCCAAAGGATCACACCAGGGTCCTGATTAAAGAACATGACTTTGGGAGAAGCATCCAAAATCTGCACTTGCATGATACATATCTCTAGAGGCTGGAAGAGGTGGGGATCAAGCTGACAGTTATTCAGTGCAGGGAATGCATTAAAAAGGTAAAATGCATTTACCACAAGGCAAAGGATGGCAATTTCAAGTCTAGCAAGTGCCAAGCTAAACATAAAATCTGTTCCCATGGCTACCGGATACTCTCCCCTAAAGGAGATGAGAACCATTGTGCAGCAAAGGGATTAAACTAGATTTTGTGCAACATGTTTGCACAGGAGTGATTAAACTGAATTGAAATGAAAGGCAGAGAAAGAAGGTGTGACCTGTTTATGTGAAACCTATGACAAAGGTATGAAAGGAGTTGAATCATGGGCTGTCAGTGACCCGGCCATTGCGGGAGGCTAGCCCCAGGCCCCTCCCCATCTCTTCTGCCCCCCTTCCCTGCAGGAGCCCAGAGCACACTGCGGCCCCCAGCGCCAGATGACGAGGCCCCAGCCCTGGGATGCTGGGCGGCAGCGCCCCCAGCCCCAGTGCTGCAGTGCCCCCAACTCCAGTGGGCCCTGCAGCCCGGCCCCAGAGCACCAGCGACGCAGATACAGCACCCCCAGCCCTGGTGCACTGGGCCCCAGCAGCAGCCTCCCTGTAGAAGACAGGCCGGGCAGCCAGCCAGCCTGGGGCAGCCAGGGCTGGGAATAGCAGGAGGGGGCCTGGCCTTGGGGTGGAGTGTGGCGGGGCCACACTAGGCTGTTTGGGTAGTGTGGCAGGGCAGGGGTAAAATCCCCCTTTAAAGCCCTGCCAAACTGCTGGCTGCGGCCTGCTCCCTAGCCAGGGCTAGGGCTGCAGGTATCCAGCAGGCGGCCCAGCTGCAAACCCTAATGCGGGCAAGCTCAGAGGAACAGGCTGAGCTAAGTGCAGCCAGCTGGGTGGAGTCAGGAGGGCTATAAAGCCCAGGGCAAATCTCCTGAGAGGAGACAGGAAGGTGGTTTAGCTGGCTCCTTATAGTAGAGGGAAATCTCCAAGGGCTAGCAGACCCTGGGGAGGGTCTGAGGGGCACTAACTGTTGGGGGAACTGGGAACTGCACATGCACTATAAATAAAGACACTTGGGTGAACCAGGACAACAGGTGTTGGGACTCTTAATTGCACCAGCCAAACACAGGGTGCCGGGACGAGAGAGGGAAACCAGCGCAGACCCTGTGACAGGTAGGCATAGCCTACCCCTGCCTACGATACCACCCCTCCCCCCCAGTGTCACCCATGAGTTGAGGGCTTGATTTATGTCATAACTTCCTTCACATTGAGATAAAAATACTATTTAATTGTATAGCAGTAAAGAAAAGTCTTGCCAGTAACAACCAATTTCATTTACATATTTTCAGAAACAAGAGTTCACAGCAAGTGTTTCTCCAAAAAAAAATATGTTTTGGTGCAAAATTCTCATTGACTTCAGTATAGCCAGGACTTCACCCCAGTGTTTATTTTTTGCTCCTGCCCTAACAATTATAAAATGCTGCTAATAATTCACTAGAGGTTTGCCTACCCGTTTGTCTGTAAAGAAGCACTTTGTCTTTTTGTACTCCCAGGGCAGAGGTTCACTATGCCTATGAGATAGTAAATTTCATAGCACCGAATAAAATTCTACCACTTTCAGTTTACAACTAACAAAAATTAAATAATAAAATGGAGGAAAGCCTAAAAATTACATTTCAACAAAATACATTCACCCTTGGCCTCTGAGTGAGGTGTGAGGCACAGCCGCACTCTAAACAAACAGACAATTGTGAAAGTAATAGCTCCTAGTTTTGTGCAGTGTTGCTGCAGCCATGTCAGCCCCAGTATATTAGAGAAAAGGTGGTGAGGTAAAATCTTTTATTGGACCAACTTCTGTTGGTGAGAAAAACAACTTTCAAGCTTCATAGAACTCTTCCTCAGGTCTGGGAAAAGTACTTAGACTGTAGACAAGAGCCAAGACCGTTTGGCATACATAGTTAGCACATATTCTAAGTGACATACAAGGTGAAGTGGCCCTTTAACAGCCCTGTAGTCATAGGGCAAAAAAGGGAGGTTAGTGACTTACAGATTGTTGTAATAAGCTATAAATCCAGTGTATTTATTAAGACCACGATTTGCAGTGTCTAGCAAAGTTATGAATTTAAGTTCCCAGGCTTGTCTTTTGAAAGTGTTGTGCAGGTTTCTTTTGAGGAGGAGGATTGATAGGTCAGATCTAGAGTAATCAACAAAAACACCAAATAACCTGTGCGTGAATACTTGTTCACAAAGTTCTCACTTTATATCAGACCTCATCAATCCTCATCCTCAAAGGAAACCTGCACAACACTTTCAAAAGATGAGCCTGGGAGCTTAAATTCATAACTTTGCTAGACACTAATAAACACACTGGATTTATGGCTTATTATAACAATCTATAACACTCTCTTTGTAGCCTAGAAGCTTGTTTCTCTCACTAACAGGTGGTCCAATAAAAGATATTACCTCACCCCACCTTGTCCCTCCTAGTTTTGTCAGTTATCTGCAAAAAACAATTTCTCCCCCTAGTGAAATTAAAGTGGGGTTCTACTTATGACAGACTGTAGAGTGACCAGATAGCAAGTGTGAAAAATTGTGATGCTTTTTCTTTGGGGGGTGGGAAGGTTAGTTGTATATATGAGATAAAGCCCCTAATATGGGTCACCCTAGCAGAATCAGACTGAAAATGTTAAAAAAAGTCTTAAGGGTCCCCATGCTTAAATCCCTTTGACTTTTCTCATCAGTAAAGGAGTTTATATTTACCCTCAGTTGCAATCACAGCAAACCATACAGCACAAAGCAGAGACCCGAACAGCCAAATCCTGACAGCAGGTTGCATTTTCATGTCTGCACTAACAACTGCTAGTTCTCTTATTTTAAATGCCAAAGGCAGGCACAAGGGGCACATTGACAGAATACCGATTAAGGGCTTGTTACTAAAGTCTAGTCTAGATCCAAACAGCTATTAGGTAAAAGGCATTGGAGATTTGTGGTAGAAGGGAACTAATTTCCACCCAATCCCTAAGTGAATAAAAAAGCCAGTTTTGGAGACAGGTTGAACAAGAGCTACCAAGACCAACCCTGATCACTTATCTACAACAAAACCCACGACAAAGCAATTCTACAATTCATCATTCTTTCTATGACCACTGGTATGTCTGGCACTTTGAAGACAAACAGGTCATTGCCCCCAGTGAGTTTACAACCTAAGACTCTGCATTTGGGGATTGCTCAGCCTGGTTGCAAAACCAAGCACTTTGAAGGGACATGGGATTGGGCTGAGCTCCTGCTTTGCCACGCTCACAGGAAGGTGCCGTGAGAGCTCGGGGCGCGTCTCCTGTCGCAGTTCTGTGGCAGAGCGACTGATTTTCATACGGGTATTGTTAGGACGCACGTTAGGGGCCTTTGTTTGCATCCACCCAGGAGCGGCGCCAGGGTTTTGCCGCCCTAGGCGGCAGCGCTCCTACACCGTAATCGGCGGCAGCTCCTCTGAAGCTGCGTCTCGGCAGCCGCTTTTCTTGCCAACGAATCATCGCCGGGAAATGAGTCGCCGCCGAAATGCCACCCGCGCCCTCCCCAATCCTGCCAGCCTAGGTCCTCTAGTACATCCACCCGCCTTCCCCGACCCCAGCACCTCCCTGCACGGGCTTGGCAGGGGCGTGCTGACTGTCTGGGCCAGAGGCCTCGACCCAGAGCATCCCCCTCGGCCTGCCAGCGAGACCGCGCCCCGCCCTCCGACAGCGGGACCGCGCTGACTCCACCCGCCCCGCGTCTCCGTTCCCAGCCCCGTGCTGAGGAGACTCATCTCCCTCCTCCCAGCAGGGGCCGCTAAAGCAGAGATGCTCTTCTCCGCTGCCCGGAAGTGTGCGTTCTGTACATCCGTCCCCTTCCGCTACCGGAAGTGTGTCCGAGCGAGCGCGGAATCTCTGCTCCTCTCGTCCGTCTGTGCACCAGAGAACATCTTCCCCCGCCCTAGCGCCGGAAGTGGACGAGTCTCCGGGTTATCCACCCCCCGGAAGCGAGCGCGGCTTTACTCCTTCCCCTGGGTGCCGGTGGCGATGGTGGGGCCGGCGCCCGGCGGGGGGAGCCCCCTGGAGAACGCGAACCCCCTGATTTATCGACGCTCGGGGGAGCGGCCCGTCACGGCGCGCGAAGAGGACGACGAGCTGCCCGACTCCATCGACGACCGGGAGATCTTCGATATCCTGCGCTGGGGGGCGGGCGGGCGGGCCCCGGGGAGGGGGAGGTGGGGGCGAGTTCTCTTCACGCCCCACCATTTCGCTTCCCCGCCAGCTGCAGATCTTCCCTGTTGGGAAACGTGGGTTTGACTGCGCTGGTAACAGCTGCGGTGCAAGGCGCTGGTAGGCGCCTCGGCCCGCCCTTAGCAGGACTGGGCTCTGTGCCTGACAGGGCCGCTGCCGCACGAAGACAGGAGCGGACGTCTGTGTGTTTGGTCTGTGTGGTTCTTACACCGCCCAGCAGTGCACTGTGATGTGACTGTCAGATCAGCGCCCTCGCCCGGGGGAAGGATTGTGCGTGTAGTGGCTTGGTAGGGTTGGGGTGTTTCCTTGTGCAGGTGTGTCATACAGAGCATGGCAAAGCTCCAGGCTCTTCTGTGGCACTACTTAAGGGGTCTGAATCCCAAACCAGGAGATGAGCCTCCCATAAAGTAAACTCGGAAAGTGACACTAGTGTACAAATAAATTAAACAGTGAATCTAATACTTTATTATAGCTTTGCAGAAAGTTGTAGGTCTCTTCTCACTTGTCCCTTGAATAACAAAAGGATATGGTAGGTGAGAAAAGTGAGAAATCTGAAGTGTGTGTTGGGCACGGGAAAATCATCATCCAGTCACATGTCCCATTCCATTGGTACTGGGTGCCAATTGGTACTGCTGTTATTTCTGTTTACTGGTTTATTTTCCTTTACATTATACATCTTATTCGTTCAATTAATGACCCAGAACATCCCCTTACTTTGGAAGAGCTGAATGTTGTTGAACAAGTTAGAGTCAAAGTAAGTTACTTTAGTAACAAAATTATAATAGAAAGGACTTAACAAGCATTGATATACTAACCAAATTTTGTCTCATTACTGGCATGTTTGACTGCAAATGCATAACTATCTCAGGAAACATACATAGGAAATGCAATGTAGAGATAATTTAAAATGACCGACGGGATGGATTACTTGCTGATTACCTGTTTTGTTCATTCCCTCTGGAGCACCTGGTACTGGCCACTGTCGGGAGACAGGATACTGGGCTAGATGGGCCTTTGGTCTGACCCAGTAGGGCCATTCTTATGTTCTTAAATTGCCATGGAGCATTTATTGGATTATTTTCTGCTTATAACATTTTGGTCAAATTATTATATGAGCTATATCTATTTTAGCAGTTACGTATATTGGACAAATTCTGTCCTCAGTTATGTTTATGTTACCCCTTACTGTGACCAGATTGCACAGGGGTTACAGAACAGCATCTGGTCCACTGTCTACTTAGTTTATCACACATTTCTGGTATGGAAGGTGAATGTTTAGAGCTGTCATTTGTACAGCAGGTAAAACATTGCATTTGAGAATAGTGGTACTGTAGATAAAATAAACAGGGAAGTAGGAAGAGTTAAGGACTATTAATTAAGTTGAATTTCAAATAAAATTGCTAATATTGACTTGTGGTCACATCAGTGAGTTTTGTATATGGAAAATGTTTGCTTTTCAACAGGTGAATGATGCTGAAAGCACAGTAGTGGTGGAGTTTACTCCCACAATTCCTCACTGCAGCATGGCAACATTAATTGGCCTATCAATAAAAGTAAAGTTGATCAGATCACTACCTGAAAGGTTTAAGGTGAGTAATAAAATCAGCCCTAAAGGAGAAGAGGGAAAGTGTTTTAAAGAGAAAAACCTATAGTGAAAAATAACTAGGGCTTCTCTTTACCTCCTCCTGCTCTGGGACAAGGACATGCTCCATGAAACTAAAAAAAACCCCAATAAATTTGAAACAAGCACAGAATTAGTAATCACTGCAGGCTCAAGGCAAATGGTGAATTGGATTGTGTGAGAAATAACACTTACCACTTCAAAATTAACTGATGTCCTGTGGAAGAGATTCTCATTTTTACATATGGGGAACCTGACACTACAGAAAGAGGTTAATGCTTTGCTCCAGTCCACAAGGGAATTCTGTGGCAAAGATAGGATTAGAATTCATTTGTTTCTGACTAATAGTTCTGGGCTCAGACCATTACACTATCCATCTGTCTCAAAGAAAACAGATTCAGATAATTTAAAAAAATAAAAAGTGACTGGTCCAAGTAAAAATTCCTTTATGTAGAAATGTTTTCATGTTTAATTATGAAATTGTTTATCTCCCAAATTCCAGAGTTTTGTTGGCTTGTCATAACGTTAATTCTCCTTTTAAGGGATAGTGTTAACATGTTCTTTTAAAGAATTGATTAATATTGAAAAAAACCCAGTCTGATAACAGATTCTTCAAATAGTATGTCCAGCATTTTGATAAATGCGTTAAATATTAAGGATTTTTTTCTGCTCTCCTGTTAAACATCTATAATCTTTTCAGGAAGGGAGAAACTCACCATAAGAGTGGGAGGGGAAAGTAGAGGGTGCTCAGCTGTCAAGTGCACAAAGTAAACAGTTTTTTTACTCAGCAACTTCAGTATTGACCAAGGTGTTGCTTGTAACTGTGGGAGGTCCAGACTATTCAGGCATGAGTTTGAAGCTGATAAAGACCACAAAAAATAAATGTAAAGGGGAGAATGCTACATTCTGCTTTCTGAACTGCTGAATAAATTTTCCTTTTGTCCAACAACTTTATAAAGACTTCAAGAGTGAAGTCAAAGTAAACACTGACCTATTGTAGTTTAACAAGTTTTATAAATAATGATTACAAATAGAATATTGTATTTTTTAGGTGGATGTTCACATAACACCAGGAACCCATGCCTCTGAGCATGCAGGTGAGCTTTTCTCAAGTCCAAGAGGTGCTATGAGTGCTAATAATATTAAATAATTATAATTAATAAATATTAGAATTGAGAGATGGCATAGATCTCTGCCATCAAGTTCACGGACCTGTAAGTGCAGGATAGGGAGGAAATTGGAATAGAGGGGAGACTTTAAACTCTTGGTTCCGCATCCTTTACAGCAAACAGTGACACTTACCAAAATCTACCACTAAATCCAACAACAATGGATAAGTATGGTAGTTGAATAAGTGCTAAAATACTGAGCAGTAAGATAGTAAGTTTAGGCCCTGATCCCACAACTTGTTCCAGGCAGATGGACCCCTGCACTCACACAAGGCTCCAATAAAATATTAGGGACTCTGCATCCAGCCATCTGGAACAAGTTGCAGTACTGTGCATTAAATCATTAGTTTACACTGTACAGCTCAATTCTGCAGCACACTTGGCAACTATAGAATTAAGAAAAACATGGGGCTTTGTCTGCCATTACAACAGTATGGGAGGTAACCAATTTGTATGTAAAATGTTATCATGTATCACTATAGAAATGTGTACTGACCAATTTATTGTGGGATTCTTTTCACACAGTTAATAAACAACTTGCAGACAAAGAACGAGTAGCGGCTGCTTTGGAGAATTCACATTTGCTGGAAGTGGTGAACCAGTGTTTATCTGCTCGATCATAATTACCTGATGAAGAAATCTTTGTTTTTCTGATGTGTTTAAGATAATTTTGTACATAAACGGGGTTTCTAATATGTAGTTGTATATGTTTCTGTGGGCAAAATAAAGGTACTAAAATTTATAATTTTTTAAAAAATGACTGCTCCACTATTACAAGAGTTAACGTGGAAATTAACTTACAAGTAATGGTACATCCAAGATACCAATACATTAAGATGACAATTTTATTTTGCCATCAGGGAATTAAAAATTTATAATTTATATTTTAATTCATCACCTGTAACAGTGTGACTTCTTAGAGAGAAGGAACTCCTATCTTAAAATAAAGATTTCTTTTGACCAGTCATCACTATCCTAAACCAAAGACTATTTATATTCTGATAATTTATACACAGATTAAGCCAAGGAATAGTTTCATCTTTAAATTCAGATCAGTTTATGCACACTTGTACTGGACTGTTAGTTTGATTATATTCAACCTTAGAAATGGAGATCTTTAAAAGTACATGTGTGCAAATTGAATTTTGAATTTAATAGTGTATATCACACAGCATATACACAAGTCTGCATGTACTTTTAAAAAGCTGGCCTGTTTTGCTACATTAACTCATGTGTCCTATTGTGAGGAGCCATTCAATATTTGGTATAAGATATAATCAACATATTGGAATATGTTAATCTGAATTACTTTGTTTTTGTTGATAAATCAACCTCACTCGCTACTACTGGGAGGAGGTAGAGAAGAGGCAGGGACAGGGCCTTGGGGAAGGGGGGGTGGAATTGGGGCATATCCCCTCCAGCCCCCTGCCGTGAGCTGCTCATGGGCAGGGGGCGGGGAGCACCCCCACAACCCTAGCCCACACCCCCAGCCCTCTGCCCTGACCCCTGCACTCCCCTCACACACACCCAGCCCTCTGCCCTGACCCCTGCATCCCCTCACACACACACAGCCCTCTGCCCTGACCCCTGCACCCCCCACACACCCCAGCCTCCTGCCCTGATCCCTGCACCCGCCATGACCCCAGCCCTGACTCCTGCACCCCCTCACATGTCCCCAGCCCTCTACCGACTCCTGCACCCTCCTCACACACCCCTAATCCCCTGCTCTGACTCCTGCACCCACCACATACCCAGCCCCCCCACACCATGTCCTGACACTCTCACCCCCTCACATGCCCCCATCCCTCTGCCCTGACACCTGCACCCTTCTCACACACCCCCATACATACCGAGCCCCCCACCACACCCCATGCCCTGACTTTTGCACCCCCCACATTCTCACCTGCACCCCTTGCACCAAATGGGAGCTGCCCAGGTAAGCACTCCACACCCAAACCTCCTGCCCCAACCCTGAGCCCCCTCCCTCATTCTAGCTCTCCTGGCCAGACCCTACACCCCAACCTGCTCCTTCACCCCCAGCCCTGTGCTCAGTGCACTCCCACCCTCAGCTCAGTGCAGAGAGAGAGGAAGAGAATGGTCTAGAACCAGGGAGAAGGTAGGTACCCACTCTATGTGGGCAGGGCCGGGACCCCAGAGCAGCAGGGGCTGAGCGGGGCCGGCAGCCGGGACCCTGGCAGGCAGGAGCCACCGGACGGAACCCCTGAGTGGCAGCGGGCTGAGCCGCTCAGCCCACTGCCGGTCTGGGGTCCCGGCCGCTGGACCCGCTCAGCCCACTGCCTGTCTGGGGTTCTGGCTGCTGGATACAGGCATTTAAAAGGAGTCAGTCATCTTTTTAAAAACAGCGCAAGATACTTATGCTAGTAATTTGTTTTTCTAGAAGCAGACCAACTAGTGACTAAGTTTTCAGACAAATGAAATAATTGATGTACTGTTTATCAAATGAAAGCTGAAAGGCTGAAAGCAGTATAGAAACAAGCTACTAATCGCCAAAATAGATTCCCCTCAGTGACTACAGGTTTCTATGCAAATTGCAAAATGGATACTAGTAAATGAAAGTTTTTCCACCATTGTATTACTCATTCATTAAGATTCAGTAAGCATCTGCTCCTAGAAACTGGAACATGAGCATGTTCACTTGTCTTTTAGTAATAAGGTACATGGAAGTCCTGTAAAGAGAAGGGATGGTCTAAAGCAGAGGTTCTCAAACTGTGGTCTGTGAGCTCCATTCAGGTGGTTCGCGGATAGTTCCCTCTAAGGTGCACGCCTGGGCGGCCACACATGAGAGAATGAAGGGCCACCCACCGAATTAGTGGAGCCACACAGGCGTGGCTCCACTAATTAGGTGCCTGGACCCTGTAAGGTGAGGTGGTACCCTTGGGAATAGGGGGTAGGTGGGAGGGGGCAGTGAGGTGAGAAGTGGGGGTGGGGGGGAATTTGGGATGTGCAGGGCTGCAGCAGCCAGAGAAAGAGGTGACTTTCCCCAGCTCCAGGGCTGTGGCTGCCGGGGAGAGATGGCCCTCCTTCTCAGCCTCAGCTCTGTGGCTGCTGTGATGGGGGAGAGCAGGAGAGACCCCCCTCTCCTTCCCAGCTGCAGTTCAGGGGCTGCCGTGGTGGGGGAGAGAGGGAGAGACCCCTCCTCCTTCCCAGCCCCAGCTTGGGAGCTGCCGCAGCGGGGGAGAGAGGGCACATCCATCGCATTAGAAAGGTAAGACTACTGATATTAAAATATGAGTTGTGTGCTTTTATTTGTAGAACAAAAAAAGTTAAAGTTTTTTTAATAGAGTGCTTTTATCCAAAGCGCTTTACAATAGTTAGCTAATGGTACAAACAACATTTGGAAAGATCATTACGTGGTCCACTGAGGCCCTCCGCTATTTTCAAGTGGTTCACACAAGAAAAAAAAAAAAGTTTGAGAACCACTAGTCTAAAGTATTGCACTGGCAGGAAGGAAACCTTGGGTTCTATTCCCAGCTCTGTCTCCAAATGGGAGAGGTCTGGAAATTATATTTAACAACTTCACTGCTGGCCTTGGCTGCACACTACATGGTGGTAGCTGGTGCTTTTTCCCCACCATGGGGTGTTGGCACCTGTATGGTGACACCTGGCACAGGCAGCAGCTCTGGAGATGCACTTTGCCTCACCTGCCTGGTCACTTAGTCAGCAGTATGTGGTTAAAGTGTTTGGTTTTGTATTAGTTAAACATAGGGGGAGCTTTCAGGAACGGGAACATGTCGGAGGCTATCAGAAACGCAGCTGGGCACGACCCTTTGGAGCTTTGTGGAGGGGAAATCCTGTACTGCTTTGGATCTGCTGTATTTCTTTGACCAATGTGGACATTGTATTAGTGATGAAAGTTCCAAGCACAGTAAGGACAAGCGACTAGCTATCCAGAGTTATCTTGTCATGATGTTTGTTTACAGTTGAACTCAGTCTAGGGCATTAGTCAGAGTGCTTTATCTAGGACCACAGAACCCACACTATAGGCTGCCTCACTTGGATTGATTCTGAATAGGAATATATCGGCAACGGCGGCAAGAACGCGAGTCGCAAAAAACAAAGGTGGGAGGAGAAGAGGTTGAACACAGATTCAGCTTTATAAATAATTTGCACCAAACTTTCTTTTTGAAAGTATTTTAGTCTCTATAATGGTTCATAATATAGTATGCCCTGTCAGAAAATATCCCTCTTTCTACCAGGCACATGGGCAACAAAGAGGCTCAAACTCACACAGAGCACCGGAAAGCTTTTTTTCTGCTTGGGCATTGTATAGAGCAAGGTGGAAAAGATGAAGTTCATAGGCTTTGTGCCAGGATTTTCATGGGGGTTGGAGAATGGAATTCATTTTCCAAACCTGCAGGGCATCAATACAAGACCACCCAAGGGCACTATTCTAACCTAGATGTTGGAATAGCTGCTGTAGCCAATACACACACTAAAGTGGGTTTGAGCCACTGGATCTGCACCGTTATGGTTTGAGTATCTCTGCTCCTGGGATGCCCTCAGTTCCCCCACGTTTTACGGGCATATTCTGGGCCAGCACAGAGTTCTGCTCCATGAGAGTATGGAAACATCTGTGTAGCCACTCGGACCATGTCCTTGCCTTCCAGCACAGTCTCATCTTGGGGATTCTGACAGCCCCACGGGTGGATAATAAAAGTTTGGGCTAGCTTTGTATCTAGAGACACAGTTAAACACTATCCAGGGAAAATGTGTTAGGCTTAACTTTGCATACTGATGGATGACATTTTTCCTATTCATTTCTCATATCCCTGGGTGTTGTAACATGTATCACACACACACTTGGAACAGTCTGTAAAAAGAATGTTTTGTTATTTTGGTCTTTTGCCTGTGCTGGAGATTAATGTGTTTACATCCATGGAGCAGTTTGATAAATATCTCCCTCTGGAACCTCATTTTATAAACTACATTTTTTGCAATGGTTTTATAGTTATTGTAAATGTTTCCCATTAGTCTGTCAAACAGGCCGCTATGCCACTTCTCCCCTTCCTAACAAAATATAGTTTGAAATAAACAGAGAGGGTGAGCGAGTGATGGTTTATGTTTGTTTCCGCATCTGAAAGGGAGACTTTTATATTCCAAGCAAAAGCAAACTTTCCCTTGAGAAGGTGAATGCCATCCACAGGAGCCATATCCTGTGTACTTTATTCAAGCAGGTACTATTGAAATTGATGCAGCTATTTGTGCATTTAAGTCCACTCAAGTGTTGTGGCAAACCCATTACCAGTAAGGTAATTTTATGATACTGCTTATTTCCTAGCTGCCCAAGAAGCTAAAGACATGCCAAGATTTCACATGGCATACCTATCAACACCAAGACACCAAGATAGCAAAGAGCTCAGCTTGTGTTTAACACCATATTTTCTCTCTGGGAAAGCAGCAACCTTACAAGAGCAGGGCCGGAATCTAGCTTTTTTGCAACCCGAATGCAAAAAAAAAAAAAAAGAAAGAAAGAAAGGGCAGCCGGACTGCCGAAGCAAAAAAAAAAAAAGAAGAATCACGGCAGGGCAGCCGGAATGTGCCGCCCCAAGAATCCCCGGACTGCCGCCCCTTCCAATGTGTCGCCCCAGGCACGTGCTTTCTCGTCTGGTGCCTGGAGCTGGCCCTGTACAAGAGGCTCCACTCCATTTGCTGAGGAAATGGCATTACTCACATCACAAGGACCTTGCAAAAGTACACTAAGGACGCCTATTCCTATTTGGTGGAGCTTCCATGACAGAGAACCCAAAAACTCAACCAGCATGTTCACTCCTACAACACAATGAGAAGCAGTGTCATTTTTATGAGAACCTTTTCCTCACCACACTTCCAATGCTCGAGACAGCTGCCACACGATGATATCCTTTTATACTTAAGATGTTCAGGGCAGGGACTGTGCCTTTCGTGTGTTTGGAAACCACCTTGTACATCATGAGTGCTACTGGAAACACATTAATAATAATAATTCTGAGTTAGAGTCAAAGAATATAGTGCTGTATATCAGAACAAGAAAAATCCACTCCAGTGCATATATGATCTTTTCATAGGTGGGTGCCATCAACTTCTCCAGAATCTAAGGTGGGCTTTTTTTTCTTTTTTTAAATTAAGCGTCTAGCCCTTTTGGTTGAGAAGATACACTCATGGCAAGTCTACAGTACATCGGTGCAGCTGCGCCAATGCAGCTGTGCCATTGTAGCGCATCGGGTGAAGACGTGCTATGCTGACGGGAGAGCGCTCTCCTGTCGGCATAATAACTCCATCTCGGTGAGAAGCGTAAGGTATGTTGGTGAGAAAGCATGTCGATTTGTTCGTGCAAGTTCTCTCCTTCCATGTGGTTCTCCCTGGAGTGGCTAATTCTTTAACATTTGGAAAAATAAAATGAACACAAAAGACAGGGGCCCAATTCTGATTTCATTCTTGATTTGAACTGATGTGATTTAGATGAGGCTCAGGCTCTAAAAGTTCCCCTGATCCCACACATTACACGTACATTGCACAATGCCTCAATGACCATTAACAGCCATGTTACATGCTCCTTAAACCTCTGCTAAAAGCTTTAGTAAAAAAAATTCCTGCTATTTTCCTTTAAAGTAATGTTTTATTCTTGTTTGATACAGACTTTTATTTCCAAATACTTAAAAACATGAATAGGACAAAGGGAACTTAAATAGTAAGAAGTGAATTATTTCTAGTTAAATATAAAATCATTTTCAGGAAGCCTCGGAGAGAAAGATTTGAGCAATTAACAGTAACAGCAAAAAAAGCAGTAACCTGGGAATTGTCAGACTGGGTCAGACTGAGGTCCTTACAGTCCAGTACTCTGACTCCAACAACGTCAGAGGAAGGTGCAAAAATCTCTGCAGCAGGTAGTTATAGAATACCTTGCTCAGAGAATAACTTCCGAGCCCCATTAGTCACAGGTTATCTTATGCCCTGAAACATGAGTTTGACAACACACAAGACGTAGGACTCATAACTGATTTTGCTAGTTACCGTATTTACCCTTGTTAACGTCACCTGAGAAGAACGTTTACTGCCCAAAACTGGACATCTCTATTTTTTGACTTTGCCACGCGGATCTAAGAAATAGCCCCATCCCCAGTGATGAAAGCATCCTGGTTGCACTGATGGTTTGCTACCACACAAACACACAGCTTCATTCCATGCCACCATCAGGCTCTGAGTGACATTCCTTAGCCAGTCTCACCGATCCTGACAGGAAGCAAGGCTGCTTTCCCAGGATCCTCGCGGCATTCACAAGCATCTGCCCTCAAGGCCCAGCCCCTTACAGCACATGTTGAAATAGTCTCTTCGCTGCCATTCTCTAACTTGCTGCTGCTGCCTCTCTTAGCTGCACTAAGTACTCTCAGATGTGCTGGGAAAGTGCTAGCCGAGTACGGTGCTTCAGCAAAGCTCTTGTCGTGGGCAATTTCACAAATGGCCCTTGCTCAGCCAAGTGGTAACTGTCTTGATCCCTTCTGGAGTAAGGGCACTAGAGCTTGGAAGCCATTGTGCCTGGACACCTCCACCGACAATTATTTAGGTTGTGCAATGCTTGTTCTTTCCCAGCATCACCAAGATTTTTCCTGAGCACACCAAGCAATACAGGAACCTGACCATGCTCTACAAAGCCTAGAACTTGAGATACTGGTGCCACAATTGTGATTTACGCAATGGACAGACCTGCACATCCCTGTATGAACCAACTAGTGCAACCAGCCTGCTGTACACACTGAGTCTGGGGACTCCTTGCTAGACTCATGTATTTGAGCAGAGCCAAGTGTCCCCGCAAGGCACAGATCTCTACCACTGCTCGCTGCTGAGCATTAACAGCTGCGATCTCAGTATCACACTGGACCAGTAACTCCAAGCCAAACCCTGCAGGAGTCACAATCAGCCACCTCTCCATGGGGGGATGCTCGTCAGGCAGCGTGACCCACCCCACACGCTCCCCCAACATGTCCAACCAGAGCTCCCCACCCCACAGCGCAGGCAGGGCACGATGCACCCCAGCTAGGAGCCGGTCTCCAGCCCAGCCCTGGGACTCACGGGGCTCTGGGGAGAGCCAGGGAGCAGGTTACCTTCCAGCACAGGCGGATCTGGAGCATGGTGTGTGGAGGAAACAGGTGCTGCAGTCACACCCAAGCCCACCAGGCAAGAGCAGTCTGGCAGCTCCTTTCCCATGCTGCACCCCACATCCAGGTGCTGCCTATCACTGAGACACCCCTCCCTGCCCATCTGGCCTCAGTCACCCCTCAATCTATGGCAGGAAACAGACCTACGAGTGGCCGCTTGTTGTCCTGAGGAGTTCCCACCTGCAGGCAGACAGGAGTGAGCCCTCCCTGCCCCATGCCTAGGGTGTCCCCACTGCCCTAGTGCTTAAAATAAAGTCCTCAGAGGTGGACCTGATAAGAAGCCAGTTTCCAAGCCATGGCCACAAAGAGGACCATGCACTGTGATGCTAATGGGAGTGGGGTTGAGGTATCATGAATCAGCCCTTGTCTCCCTTGCAGACAAACTTTGCCCTGTATTTCTCATTAAGCTCTTCCTCATTTCCTCTTGCCATTCAGGCAGCCCCGCTACTTCCCTAAACCAGCACAAGGGGACAGGAAATCCCATACTGCCCCCATATGGGTCACTCCAAATCCCTGTCCCCCAAACAGCAGCTAGAGACATAGAGGCCCAAGAGGGCTGGGGGATACCCCAGATCTTCAGGTAGCAGAAAGTTAGGCTGTTAAGATGAGAGAGAATATAACCAGGGAATCCATGAGCCACACAAGCCACTAGAAACCATGAGCAAAGGGACCAGTGGGAACCGGAACAGGCCTGAATAGCACCCGCACACAGACTGGACAGAGCAGGGTTGATCTGAACCAGGGACTTGGGCCCAGAGTCTCAAAGATATTGAGGTACTAGGTCCGACTGAAATCCACGAGAGTTAGGTGCCTCAATACCGTTGAGGATCTGGGCTTTGGTCACTGTGGAGAATTTTCTCCTTCCCTGCTGCTGGAGTTGGATAGGTCAGGGAAACCCCATCACGCTCAGCTTTTGTGAAGGGAATTTCTATTATTCTCATAGATGCTTGTTCTTCATAGCATTCCTTATTTTCACAACCTACCTAGTCAGGTTTCATCTGGGCTGCCATCAAATCTGGCGCACATCGGAATTAGACTCCAATAGTCTCAAAGGATTATAGAGGCACCTGTATTACTAGAAAGGGCTCTTAACAACCATGATGTCAGAGGGTTGCAATTCTCCAATTTGAGATGATTTGTGCTAATGGAAGTGCTGGCATCTGTTGTCATCTAAGGATTAAGAAGTTACTCAACAGCCTTTCCCCCCCCCCCCCCCCCCCGCCTTGCAGGGTAACAAATAAATCATCCAAATAATCTGAAACCTTCACAATGGAAACCGAGGGACACTAACAGCTTTTCAAATCTTTTTAATAAGCCCAGGCTATTTAAAATATAGTGTTTGAAAAAAGTGGTTGTATTAGCATTGTAGTCAACATTTTATTAAGGGCAGTTGCTTCTGGGATAGAGAAGAAAAATCTGATAAACAGCAACAAGCGACAGATAGATTATCGCATCTCAATTTTGGCTTCTATTTTTATAGCATATGATTTTTTATAATTTGTTTTTGGACGATGAAGGCAGATCCTGAAAAATACCTTGTCAAGTTACATTTCATTAATGATGGTCACTATTTTTAATAAATGATGGGGAGCTTGAAACAGACATCTGTTTCTGAGCCGGTTTCTTCTGCTCCCTGCACACTATGTTCAGAGCCTCATTCTGCAAATTCAGAAGGCACTGATCACACATTGAGGTCACATACTGATTGTTATTATAGGGTTTCACATGAGTGATGAGCTGTTGGTATTTTTTTTTTCAGTAAGAAGACCACTGAGACATCTGTAGCAAAAATAAAGGGTTAAATTAACTTGACAAATAAATATACAAAAAAAAAGTTAAATCAAATTTTAACCTTATCACCTTTGACAGCATCACTTCAAATGCAGATGCAGTTGATTCATACACTAGGCAGAATTATCTAAATTTCCTTGGATAAGCATTTAGGTCTATCAGACACTGTACTGTATGTTTATCAGATTATGTAGTAAATTACTGATTTTTTTTACTTTATAGCTGAACAAAATCAATCCTATAGCTAAAATAATAGACTCCAGATAATGCTATTTCCAGCACCATTAACTGAACTGGAAATTGCAATAACAATAGATTCCACTAATTCATAAAAATAGGTGCAATAGTTTTATCATGATGAAAATACAGGTTGGGTATGCATGGCACCCTCTGCCATTTTAACACTGAGGGTGGAAGAACAGCTGAAAGGTGAAGCATGTATTATATATCATATCACTTTCTCCCCCAAATGTTAGCACTCATTCTATTATGTGTAAAAACTCTTGGGGCCCAATCCAACTCCCCATGAAGTTAACAGGACTCTTCCACTGACTGCAATGGATGTTGGATTGCCCTCTTGTTCTTGTACATATAATTGGGCACTCTTCTGGGCCGTTGATCCAGAAAGGATCAAGTGAACAGAACAATGCGGCATGAATAGCACCTTAATCCATCACCCTTGGGATCACTGGAAAGGCTCCCATTGGAGAGGATCTAGAATATACAAATAAAACAAATATGTCAAAGAGGGAAACTGCATGGATGAAAGTTGCCTAGGGGAAACTCTAGCTGCACTCTGGTTACCCACATTGGCTGTAGGTGGTAAAAAGTATTCACCATAGAAACTGCAACACTATGTGCTGCATGCACTCCCACGAACAGATATGATATGGAAAGTCTATGGAGGAATTGGAAAGGGGCTGACTGCTCATGTGACTGATCTGAGGCTAGTATGGTCAGGCCTCCTGCTCAAGGATACCTCTAGTAATATTACAGCGTTTCTAGCGTGAACTCCAGTAGCTCAGTACAACATTGAGATCTGGATCCAAAGTTTGAACTCCCCTCCCCCACGTTCAGAGGTGTTTCAATACAAGGTTTTGGTTGGAGCCATCTCTACATGAATGTTCACCACAGCAGAAACTCAATATCCTCTTGAAACTTCAAGATGACACCTTCATAAAGGTAGTGCTCCTTAGGTGATGTTAGCCTTATACCAGCAGATGGTGCTGCAGTTTCACACAGGTCAGTATTTTCTGAGATTTAACTTTGTCTCCTCCCAGCTCTCAGTTGTGTTTAGATTCAATCTTCATCCCCCGTCTCAGAACTCTTGCTGTCTCCTGCTTGTAGTGAGAGCCAGATACACACAATAAAAGTGACTTGTCTTCTCCTTCACCTTTCATGGTGCCAGATTGAGCTGTAGAATGAGGAGTTGTTTATCCTTTCTGACTGGACCATTGTAGTATCCAGTGCTCACACTGTATCTGTTACTCCAGGTTTTCTGCTTGGTTCTTCTTCTGTTTTCACTGAACTGAATCTTCCCAAAGTCCTTGACTCATAGGCTCCAGAATCACAGCAGTTGCACCAGGAGATATTGCAATGTACTGGTTTGCACAGGAGCTGTCCATATCATAGTATCTTCTCAGTCTGAAATAAGAAATCTTTTTTCAATTCTGAGGCTGTCCCAACTGCACTGGGATGGGATTTATCCCAGCTGACCTGGTAATTACTGAAGCGTTCCATTTTAATTAGGATTATGGTTAATGAAATCTACAAAGTAGTATGGTTTTTAGCTTCTGTGAAGCAAATTATTTGCTGCTCTTTATACGTCTGTAAAGTGCAATATACTGGTATGGTATTTCCTTTATCAGTTAGTCAAAAGAAACACAGTTTCATATATATACATATGACTTTGCAGTGACATATGGCAGAGTCATTGCTTTAGTTTTTCAGTGAACACTTTTCTTCTTATAAGGGAAAACGCACTGCATTGGAGTGAGATCATTTCAAAAAACCCTTTCGACAAACTACTATATTCTTTGTTGTTGCCTAGTTACTTGCTGCTGTTACCTTAGAAGGCTGTAAAGTCATTTGAATTATTTTTCTGTGATTTCTGCTGGAATATGAGCAGAGGTGTAATGATCAATACCCAATCTTTTGTTTGGTGATTATTATTAAGAAAGACTGTGAACCGGGGCAAATATGAATAAGACAGAACATTTATACTAGGAGCAATGTACTGTACTCATATCTTATGTTATTAGCTGCTAAATAAGACCATTTCCCCCTCATAATCCAGCCACTGCTGCGTGAGCTGGCAGTGAAGTCACAGACTTGACGTTTTTGATGTTAGAGCCTAGTGTCAAGGAAGTGGTTGCATGACCTTTTGTTCTCTGGATTTCACATGTAAATCCCATTCATGTTAACTACAACTGAGAGTAGGTATCAAGGAGATAATAGACCCTCTGGGGCTCACTTACAGCAATGTCAATGAGGAGCAACTCCATAACAGCAATGGAGATAGCAAATTAGGAGTTACACCTTTACTGCAGGAGAAGGGGATGACCTGTCTGCCTTTATTTAAACCCAGACACCTTTGACAATTAGCAAAATTAATAAATTCTTAAAGCCACATCTAAGACCCTAGAATTTCTATTGTACTCTTTACTTCAAAGGCATCTTTTATTGGAAAGTCCCTTTCCAGCGAGAGAGTATTTCAAAAATAAGGGCAGTTCAGTGAGACCCCACCACATTGGGTGGCACCCCAGAATGGGGGTCCAACCCATCACAAGTATAACATAGAGTGCAAGAATGTGAGCAATAATTCCTGGAACACTACCACAACCCAGTGTAGTGAAAATACAATTGAAAGGACACCATTACATTGCCATTCTTTGGACCTGAAAACAAGTGATTACTTCCAGAGCTAGTAAGGTTGACAGCAAAATAGAATAATTTCACAGTCGCTTTGCAGTTGCTGGTTGAGAAGTGGGTTACTTCTGGAGATTGGCTCAAGTCACAAAGTTTGATCCCAAAGTTTGAGGGGCTTTGGTTTAGCTCATTCTAGAAAGAAGGGCTGGCCATGAAGCTGGATCTGTGTTTGATTTGAGTCCATTTAATTATTTTTGAAAGAAAAATTTCCATGTGCTAAGATATACATGCATCACTCTAATAATTATCATATGACCTCCTACAAATCACAAACCAGAGTAAACATTTCAAACTAGTCTATTATTTCAGCCTTCATTTGGGTTCTTTAGCTCATATTTTGCAATATGTGTTAGACCTTTGTCATTTGAAATTTATACTATGACCACAAAAGTCAGGCTGGTTAATCCAGATTCCATTGATTCAGTTTTGTGACGATGGGGCTGAAAGTTATAGTTACTGAATCACATATTATATTAAGTACTTTCTCAATGACAAAAATAGAGACAACTTAAACACAAAGCAAAATCACAGACACTCCGAGAACAGAGCTCATATGATCTTATGTTCAAAATAATGAGTTTATTGATCTCCACCAAAATATCCCCATTTAAGACAGCAGAGACTGAACAGGAAAGAATATATTTTTTAAAAAGGCATGGGTGCCTATCACTGCTCTATTATTATACAGCTGTGGAGCTTAACCTAGTCAGCAAAGTCACTCCAACAGAGCAAATTCTGGGTGTCTCCTGAAACAGCTGATGACATCACTAACAACCAAATGTAGACATCATTTTACATGAAAGACTCGATTACATCACTAACAAGGGAAAACCAGTGTCCTAAGCTCAGGTCTAAAAAGGTGAACATCCTTTCCAATTCACCTTAAAGTAAAGAGCGAGTTCTCCATGACTGGGATTTCTCACACTGGCTGCGACTTTCTTGGAACAAAAAGGAAACCGGAGCTTTACCAAAACCAAAAAAAGGTCATATTTTCCTGCATGAGACTTGAGGCTAATTAAGTGTTCATAGTGATCGGCCATGGGTCTACAGCAAAGGACACCAAAAAGCCATGCACTTGACTAGTTATATTTTGTTACAGGTGGTTAAACTAGAAAATGTGCATTTGGAAGGGAGGGCTGAAACTTGCTGACAGGAAAATACCCTGCCCTTAACCGGCACACAGAAGAGGGCAGAACAATTCAAATTTCACTTTGACACCAACATTTTAAATTACATTTCTGTCTAGTCTCCTCTGAGAATGAACCTTCTGATATGTATTCCCATAGCTTTCCCATCATTTCTTCCGAGATCCCTGGGTCTACGCCTGTGTCCAGTCCAATACATAGTTATGGATTTTCACTGGAAGAAGTTTTTCCAAAAACCTCTTTTCCATTTAATAGGCAACTTTTAAGTCAGCATCCAGTGGACCTGAGTAAAATCAGCATGTCAAGAAAGGCATAATGTAAAAAAACCCAGCACCAGTAATGTGAAATCTACTGCAGGTTTGATGATAGGCCACATCACCACAATTGCGCATATGCAGAAAGATTCCCAATGCAAAGACTCCAGTGAAAATGGTTTTGCTGCCCAGGATTATATTAGTTCTCAATAGACTTTTGTCCAGCCACCATATTCATAAAAGCATCCATCATACATTAGTCTTATCTGAGATCATTCATTATTTAAATAGAGCCCCGATTGTCAATCCCTGAATCCCACAGCCCTCTCTCCTTTTGTTATCCCCTATATAGCATAAACACTTGCTACAGTGATGGAAGGAGTTTTTCTGTCACTGTAATAAATCCATTCCCCTGGAGAGGCAGTAGCTAGCTTGACAGAAGAATTCTTCTGTCAACCTAGCGGTGTCTATCCTGGGGCTTAGGTCAATTTAACAATGTCTCTCGGGGCTGTAAATTTTTCAAACCCCTGAGCAACAAAGCTAGGTCAACCTAAGTTTCAGGTGTAGACCAGGCCTTAGCTTTATCGCTTTTCCTGGAGTATTATATGGAAGAAGCATCTATACAGGTGATTTTCATAGACACCATGTTTTTAGCTGAATGGAAGAAACAGATGTTGTCTGTTGCACCATTTAAGGGTTTCAACTTGTCATGACATCAGACTAGTAGGTAGATATTATATTTCATGCAAGGGGCTTTTTGTTATAGGCTGAGATAGTCTTCTTCACTCAGCACTCAAGAGCAAATAGCCCTAAGTAATAGTAACAGGATATTTATCTCATGCTTAATCAAATGATGGATGGTGCATGTTGCACACACTGGCCTGACAGGCTCTGACACTGAAAGGGTTTAAGGCAGGGGTGGGCAAACTATGGCCCGCAGACCGCATCTGGCCCTCCTGGAGCAGGGTGAGAGGCTTGCCCTGCTCTGCCTGCCTGACGCTCCCACCTGCTCAGGTGGTACCTGCATGACGGCACACGTTACTGCGGCTGCACCATCCAAACGCGCCATAAGAGCCTGGTACATGCACGCCCATGTGCCTGCTACTTGTTGGATTTGGTGACTCTGCTGGTTTAGTAGTGTTAATTTTCCATTGTTGAGGATAAAACAAAGAGAAGTGGGCCAGGGAGTGCCAGCTGCATTGTTCACATTAATCAAAGAGGGTGTGGAAGAGAGGTAAGTTTGGTTAATTATTGTCATACTTTATGATGGTACATTTATAATAGGAAGTAAGGTCCACCATGCAATTTCCATACCCAGATGTGGTCCTCTGGCCAAAAAGTTTGCCCATCCCTGGTTTAAGAGAAAATAACTAAGGAAAATACCTAAGGAAAAAGCTTAGGTCACATCCTGATTTTATTCCAAACTTGTAATGCAATAGGAGCAAACAGATGATCACATACGGTACATGCTCATGATTCAGCTCCACGGTGACCAAAAGACACAAGGGCATGCCCAAATTGTGACTTTGGTACTAAGTTAGGGCACGTTATCAGGATATTACCGTACCAGTAAGAAATAGACCTGAAGACCAAATGCTAAAAATAAATGTAAGTCTGAAATTAGACTGCATCAGGATCAGACCACTCCTTACTACTGTGTCCCAGAGGGCAGTTTACCCCCTCCAAGTACGCAACCCCACCAATCTGTTCCATTTGACACAAAAGAAACAGAAATTTCTTGTGGGCAGAAGTGAAACTAGATATACCATTCGTCCAGACTGTCTTTTTTCAGAGCAGTGACTCATCCAGTCCAGTTGGTCCTGCGGTTAGTCCAGTGATGAAATCTCTGGACATTACTCAAAGCAATAGGAAGTAAAAAGCAACGGGAAGATGGGCAACATTTGGGTAATCCCCACCCCAAGCTATTTTTTAAGCCTTTTATTGGCACTTCAGAGAGGTTGTTACCGACAACATCACTGTCTCATGTGGCAATCAGTGGTGGGAGGGGGAGGGAAAGAAAGCATAGCTACATATATTGAAATACTGATCTAAAATCCTGAAAAGAACCAAATTCCTTTAAGGTCCCTAACAACTGAGGCATTAGAGTTTCTAGTTTGGGTGTAAAAGACATCACAGCATCTGTGCCAGTAGCCAATTCCTGGGTTTGTGACCCACTATTAATTCCACAGATACAAGGATTAAATCTGATGAAGTCCCTTTGGGCATTTTTTCTCTCTGGTGAGCTCTGTAACCTTTCAAAACCACGAGGGCTCCCCCGTTTCCACCACAGTTTCCACCTCATCCTCGAGGACCCAATTCATAGTCACCAGTCTTCAATCAAGGGAGACTGGATATGACTAAATGCAATAGTAGATGTGGCTACAGAGCTCATTCATTTGGCTCCTCAGTTAGCCAGACGGGTGTAACGCCATCCCTTGGGAATATTCAATGCACAGATTTAGCATGGAGGCCAAGTTAATGCTGAGAAATCAAGCGATCAGAACAAAAGAAGTGCAGAGTGAAGGATGCAAGCTCCATCCTGAATCTGTACCTTCATGGATAGGATATAAAATACGGACTAACTTTGTATCATTCTGTATTATTTATGAGATAATGCAATATATGGTACACTACAGATCGGAATATCTAATGTACCTTTGAATACATCCCACATACCCAAATTCTGCCCTCCTTTACACCTAGGCAGCTCCATGATTTGAGACAGATTCTACACATAAAGGGATATTAGAACACTTTAGGTGATGGAAATAGTTTATTATTTTACTCCCTGCACTTCTGTGTCTCTTGCTTGTGTAAAATACCAAGATGCCATTTCCCACTGCTACCTCCCATCTCCCCACTCTTTGGCCCTAGTGTGCTAGTTTTGTAATTAAGAAAGAATAAAAATATTGCTTCAATATCTTTTTTTAGTCCAGGAATTTGGGAAATGGCCAGCCTCACTCTCCAGCCGGAGCAATGTGTCATGCAGCTTGGCAAGATCAGATCTCTATGGATATTTCTGCAGTCTGGGTAGAATTACCTTCACCCACATAAAGCCTGATTAATAAGGCTCTGTGCAGATGAGTTGAAGGGAACTAGGGGAGAGAGACTGAAGAGCTGATATCCACCTCTCCCCGCGTGGAGCCAGGCTGATAGACAACTCTATCTGCCCCGCCCTGGCGCTGCTACTCCAGCCCCCGTGCTTAATTTGTGCCAGGGCTGAGCCCCAACTCATCTAGGCTTGGCAGTTCATAGCCCCAGGTCCTCTGGGCTTGCCACATCAGTTATTAAAGGAAAAAATTGCTTGAGCCCCGGCACCTAATTGTTTGAGCCCCGGCACCTCTTTCATTACAAATTATGCACTGCTCCAGCCTGAGAGCTGGAACTGATTTAAATGGAGATGAAACAACACAAACATAAGAACAAACAGCAATGCAAAGACTGGAATTACAATTATAAGAGAGAGGCAAGGTGGCTGAGGTAATATCCTCTATTGGACCAATCTCACTCACCTTCTTGCTCTCATATCCTGGGACCTAACATGGATACAACCATACTGCACACAAATTACAGCAGAAAAATGCTGTGAATATTATATTACAACATTTACATAAAGTAGAACCTTAGAGTTACAAACTCCTTGGGAATGGAGGATGTTCGTAACTCTGGATAAAAACCTTATGGTTGTTCTTTCAAAAGCTTACAACTGAACATTGACTTAATACAGCTCTGAAACGTTATTATGCAGAAGAAAAACGCTGGTTAGTACATTACATTTAACACAATACTGTACTCTATTTGGCCTTTTTTTTTGGAGGGGGGAGGGTGGTCTGCTGCTGCCTGATTGTGTACTTCCAGTTCCAAATGAGGTTTATGGTTGACTGGTCAGTTCGTAACTCTGGTCTTCGTAACTCTGAGGTTCTAATGTAGTATACTTCTCAATGAGTCATTTGACTTGGAACCAATACCACTGAGACAGACTCATATACAATGAATCAAATCTGAACCTGCTGCTCCCTGACACAAAATTCAAAGGGATTAAGGAATAAGATTCTTCTTCTGCCCCCATCTCCAGTTATTAGCATGTACCTTGCAAAGAGAGTAAATTTAGCTGTTATTTAGAATGGGAAATGCATCCTACACTTCATATGGCACAAAGCAACCCAAGGCACAAGCATTATTCCCAGCAACAAATAATAGAAAAAACAACAACCAGACAGTGTGTTTTACAATTTCCATATGATGAAGAATGGTCCGACCACTATGACACACACTGGAACTGAATAGTGGCACTTTTCAAGAGCTAGGAAAAGATTGAAAAGGGAACAAAAGGAGGCATAGAAGAAAAGGGACTGGAGGAAATAAGGAGAAAGAAACCAGGCAAGGTAGAAAAATGAAGTATGGAGGAAAAAACCTTCAGCAGGAAAGCAACTGAAATTAAAAAAATGAACTAGGATTTAAAAAATAGGGGGGAAAAGAAACAGACAAATTTATGATCCTTTATTAAAGAATCTTGTGCTCAGAATTCACCGTAAGTGATAGCCTTCCGTCACTAAGCTCCAAAGATCTGCTATGCAGGACTTGAATGGGGTTTGCCATAAACATGAATAGACTCAGGGTCTGGCTTTATGCAAAATCAATAGTTATGTAATTCCCTGTTTCAATTTAAGAGTGCGAGGCACTGTGTGTTACGTTTGCTCATGACACCAAGTCTATGGTACGTGAATAAAGCACTTATTCAGACAGGTTATTGGGCGAGTAGAAGCAGAAATAAGTTTTTTAAAAAGCAATAATCAAAATTGCCTTTTAACTAGCGATTAATTACAATTGAAATACCCGTTAAAAACACAGAGAGGTGGTTGTGGGGGCAGAGAATCCCCCAAAGAGCCAACTTCAACATTTTCAAACATGGGTGCCTTATTTAAGTTAGATGCTTAAATAAAAATGGGCCCATTTTCACAGGTACTGGGCACATGCAACTCCAACTGATTTCAGTGAGAAGGTTTGCAATACAGGTACTGAACACAGAAGAAAATCAGGCCACTTTTATTTACGAATCTAAATATGACAACTAAATATAATATCTCCTGGCTCTGCCATTGACCTCCTGTTTATCCTTGGTCAAGTCATTTAATTGCGCTGTGCCCTACCTTTCCCCTCTGTAAAATGGAGATAACAATAAGGTACCAGACAGAGATATTGTGAGGCTTTATACATTGTCTGTAATGTGAACTAAGATCCTAAAAAAGGGTGCTATAGAAGGCGCAACAGAAGAAAAATATTTTGATTTCGTTAGCTCTTAACTAGGAAGTTTCCTTTATTTAATTTCATCCAATTATTCCTAGGTAAAGCCAGCCTAAACAACTCCCCTCCCTCCAGTTGGATCCAGCTCTAAATGTGGGTGAATGTTTGCGACTGTTCTTCTATCAGAACAGCCTTATGCATCCTGCGGTGCAGCTGCTTTTGCTGCTGGTACTTCTGGGAATGATGTAAAATAAGATAATGCTATTAAGTTTGGAAATGCCATAAGTGATAAAGTAGATGATCTAGCCTTGGGTTTCGGGGCACTCGGGAGTTCAGCTGTATCTTCACTGGGTTCAATGGCTTTTGCTTACCTCAAATTTTGACTCAGTTTACAAGAAGGATGGCCTTGTGGTTAAACCACTGGCCCAGGACACAGTAAATCTGAATTCAATTCCTGGCTCTGCCACAGACTCCCTGTGTGACCTTGGGCAAGTCATTGGGTATTAGAACACTCCCTTTCTTCCATTATTTGTGCATCTTCTCTATTAGATTCTAATCACTGTGAAGCAGGAATTGTCTCTATTTGTTTATACAGTGCCTAGCACCACAGGGGCCTGATCTTGCTGAGGTCACTAGATGCTACTCATAATTCTATTTATTATTATTTATATATTAATGTTATGCAAAGAAGTATGTTGTGATCCATCTCCAGTAATCATCCTGCCTTATCTGTTAATTCTTTTCAACTTCACAGAATAGTTGGTCCTATACAGATCAAAGGGCATCAAGTAGCTGTATGACCTCAGTCATGAATCTCTTTCTCAAGTTCCAGGCACAGAGCCAGAGGCAGATGAGAAACAAACCTAACTGCCTGGCCACTGTGCTCCCTCTGTGAAGCTTCTAGTCATCCCACCAGGAATAAGTGAATCCTCAGTGATTTAATCCAAGGCCATCTCACTTTCTGTAAAAAGACTACTCACATAACCCAACATCAAGTCCCGCAGAGCCCGGAGGTATCATGCCTCAGCAGTACCCGCTGCATGCCTGGTGTATTACTGTATTCCCCAAAGTACAGCCAGGGAAGACTCCAACAACCCTCCCAAGTTTGTCAAAGAGCCACACAACTGTTTCTAAAATGGACTAGATCCCATGCGTCCAGAGTGGGCTTCTTCCACGAGGTCAAAACAGGATAGTTTTAGGAATTGTAGAATTTTTTTTTAACCTTTTAGGTTTTTTAAAGTAGATTCAATGCTTCAGTGTGTGTGTTTACTCCTTATCATATATTTGGATCTATTCACTGTACATATATGTACACAAACACACACTATATTTCTCACACAGTCCTGGTACGGTTTTCTTTTGTTTGAATGCTGTTACTGTAAATGTTTATTTTTAGTTAGTTTTCCTGTAACATTGTTTTCAGAATGTTTTCGTTCAATGATTGTTGTGGAGGTCTACTCATGTCTCTTTTCCCTTGCTATCACACCATAAAAATATGTAAGATTTTCATTAGAGCAGGAAAAAGATCAAAGTAGTCTTCCAATAAGTCCCAAGTTTTATTTTCAGTCCCCTCCACTTTCATTCCCCCTCCCCATCAGTAACCATGGCATATGGGGTGGTTCTGTACCTCTGCCCTCCCCCCCCCCAATACTTCAGTGCTTTCCATAGACATGTTGTGTGTTTATTTTGTTTCAGGGAGTAATGCCTTCCTCAGTATGGGAATTGTCAGAGAAGGGGTGGGGAAGAAACACCTTACATGCCAGCTTCCATGGTTTGACCCTCAAATACAAGAAAGGAACTCAAAAAGGTTGAGTGAAGAAGTTCAAAATCCACTCTGAATATTTTATTAAGTGATCACTTCACAGTAGGATCAAGTTTAGGAAGGAACACACAGCTCTTATTAACCATAAGCTGAAGAGGAGGGGTTTTTGAGAATGGGACTGTAACAGGGTCAGACTCACCCCTGCGGCGCCTCCTGCTGGTTTCTCCGGGAATTAGCTCATCCAGCCTCTGGAGCACCCTCTGCAGGCCAATGATCCACCTGACCACTCTGGCCTGTGTCCCTCCCAGGACCCGGTGCCCCTTTAACTGGGGTGCTGCCCCCTAGCAATACCCCCAGCTCTGGGTCTCCCCTCCCCAGGGGAACCCCAACCCACTATCCCCACCTCACCTCAGTCGTAGGCTACTGCCAGTCACCAGCTAGCCCCCGCACCCTGGGGCAGACTGCAGTATAAGCCACTCATCACAGGCAAAGGGGGTTTGGACCTGCTGCCTCGGCCTACCCGTGGGCTGCCCCCACAACCCCCGTACCTACTTGGGTCTAACCCTAGGCCACAGCCTGGGGCTTTCTCAGGCTGGAGCTCCACAACTCCTCTAGCCTTCCCCAGCCCTGCTCCACCCTAGGTACCTGCTCAGGTCCCTGCAGCCAAGCCCTTCCCTCTCTAACGGCAGAGAGAGAGTGTGCTCCAGGCCCACTGCCCTCTTATAAGGGCCAGCTGGGCCCTGATTAACTGGCAACAGCTGTGGCTGCTTTGACAATCAGCCCAGCTTTCAGCCTCTGCCCTCTCTCAGGGCTGTTTCCAGCCCCTCAGGGCAGGAGCGGGATGCCCACTTCCCGGAACCCAATAGGTACAGGGACACATTTAATTGTATGTAGAAGGCACTTAGTCAAGATGTTTTGATAGATCCCAGTTTACCCCAATTATGTAATATTCCTTTTTAAACAGAGTTTACCTACACACTGTTTAAAATGTTAGCCTTGGCTTTGCAATTTAGTCAATTTAACTGAAGCATTTACAACCTTTAACCACCCTGTTAAAGTCTATAATTACAACCGACAAGTTCAAGGCTGTTTTTTGCTTGCCATGTTGCAAGGCAGGCAGAGAGCACTAGCTGCAAGCATTTGATGACCTTTAACTGCCTATGAATACCTCTAATTGTAACCAACAGGACAGTCAGGCCAAAAGCCATCCCAACATCGACTGAGCTATTACAACAATTCTACAAAAGTGGCAGGATGTTTGTTCAATTTAAGAGCAAAAAATCAGTTCCCCGAGGTTTGTCCCTTTATAGTGGTTTCCCTGATTGTGTGTCCCATAGTGGCTTCAACTGCATAACATGTTACAAGAGAACAGAAATTTAGGCACAAACATGCTGGGTACTGAACTGGTCCAACAACTCCACAACCTATTCTGCGGATTTTTTCCTCCCTCTCATCTGTTTCTGCCTATTTGCTTCCTTTCTCCCCCCTCCTTGGTATGCTGTCCATGCTGGCTTTAATCCTGGAGGCTGATCTACATGGACAATCCTTGTACCTGCATGGAACCCCCATAACAAAGGACTCCATATGATTGCAGGGATTTGCCCACACCCATAAGTTTGCAGAAGTGTGGCCTTGGCTTATAACCTTTTAGGGGATGGACTGCCTTAGTCCATCAGTAAAGTGCATAGCAGTTTGGGTCCTGTGAAAATAAATAATGTTAAGTAATGCTCGGGTGAGCCATACAGAATATAAATACAGATGTCTGGTTAGTTATATGTACACATGTGGTTATAGGATAATGACTAAAGGCGCTCTGGGTTACTGGAGAGAAAATGTCACAGTTACATTAGGTTGCCCAGGTGAAACTGAGAAGAATCTGTCCCTTTATGTTTTATATTCGTCTATGAGAATCTTACACAAGGACACACGCTCTTTGGGACAGGGACTGTGTTTGTACAGCACCTAGCATAATACAGTCTTAGTCCCTGGGCAGGATTCCTAGGTGCTACAGTACTAACTCCTAGTTCTGTTGTAAAACGGCAGTAATATGTTTGAACTCCCGACCAGTAAAGTGAAATATGAGAAACTGTGGGACAGACATTTTCAAAAGAACTCCACAACACTAGTCTTGCACAAAAGATTGTGTTGCATCCTATACCATTCACAAATACACACATGCAAACATTAAATACATCACTGTAAGAGGGAAAAACAAAGGAAGCAGTTAGACGTAGGTATTTAGTGGGAAGTGGGTAGCATTGGGATCTTCAACAAAGATGTGCACACATAAGGGAACAGAACAGGAAATGGCTCTGTTTTAGATGTAGGACCCAGCCAATGTGCCTTTGCTTTAACAAAAGAAGGGTTTTTTAGCTCTGTAATGATTTATAACAGGCATTATTAAACTGAAGTGTGGAACACATTTCTTACTGAAATATTCAGCTTTTAAAATTATGTTATAGATCAGTTTTCCATAATTTTATAGTACATTTCAAACCAGGGGCTTGGTTAATATGGTAGACTCCAGTCTTTCATAATATTTCTAATATGGCAGTGTCCCGAATATCAACTGCTGAGTTATAATCTATGGTTCTGGGGCTCCAAACTCTCTTATTACAGTCTTGCAAAACTGGTTTCATGCTTTACAAAATTCTCACCCTTACAAGAAGTACTAGAGTTGTATTGATAGTGCCAACATCATCATCATTATCATAAACTATGTGATTATGTATCATTGTTCTAGAATACTGTAGTTATTTATGGGAAATAAATTTGCTTGTCATAGTCATTTCCCAACAAACTCATTAAGGGACAAACTACCATCTCAGCTGGCACCTTGTTTGCAGCCTTCAGGGAAAAAAAAGAGCCAAGGATTGAATGAATAAGGAAACAAAAGGACACCTAGCACATTTACAGGGCAGAGTTGGGAGGTTTGGCCTGTTAGTACAATGCCTGTGCTCTAGATAAACTGAGCACCCTCCTCTCCAGAATGTCAGTTTGGCACATTTCACCTCTACTAAATTCATACACAAAAAAAGATAATAAATAAATACAAGTACGGTCATATTTTACTGAAAGGCAAGGTCGGTCTCTTACTTTACCACTGTAAAGTAATCGGGCTTGACCCTAACTTGCAGCCCTCTCAAGGCTACTCCATTGCTAATAATTAAATAGAAGTTGCCCACGTTTATTTATGTATTTGTAACTAGGGCTAAGGACACTGAGATACCGCAGTGATGAGCCAGGCACCTTAGCCCGCTGGCTTACGGGAACCATTCCTATTAGTACTCAGCACTCCCATCCTGCTGTACATCTTCCAGGCGTTGTACGCACATTAACCAATTGATGCCCCGGACCCCTGGGTGCTCACCAAGGAGAGGCCACAACCCGGGCTTTCCCTGGCACCCCGGTGTGCACAGGGCGCGTGGCAGTCACCCAGCCGCCTGCCTGGAACCCCCCCCCCCGGGTTTCCAGCGCGGGGGCGCTGCTGGGGGCGGGGCTGGCCCGCTCCTGCCTCTCCCGGGCTTTGCCTCAGCGTCGCGTCACGCCGAGCGAGGAGGGCCGGGGGGGCGCGGGGCTGGCCGCGGCATAAATAGGAGCGAGGCGGCGCGGGCTGCTAGGAGCAGCGACTGGAGGCAGGGAGCGGCGCCGGCGTGGCTGAGCGCGGTGACAGGGCGAAGACACCGCCGGGGAATCCCGTCCCAGGTAAGCCGGCGGGGAGCGGACCCGGGTCTCTGGGGAGCGGGGAGCTGCCGGGGTTCCCCCCCGAGGTGGGGCGCGGGGAGGAGGCTGCTCCAGCGCCGGGCAGGATGAGGGACGGGACGGGGCGGGCTCCGCGGGGCGATGCGGAGCCTGACCGCGCCCGGGTGGCTCTCCCCGCAGCTAGGCGCCCCCATGACTCTGAACCGCGGGGACAAGCTGCGCTACCTGGAGAAGCGGCGCTGCAGCACGCCCTTCGCCGCCCACCAGCACCTGCACCGGCGGAGCATGCCGGTGGATGAGCGGGAGCTGCAGGCGTCCGTCCCGCCCGGCGCCCTGCTGGGCGAGTTCTCGCCGCTGGTCCGCTGCACCTCCTACAACCCGGACCGGGAGAGCTGGGCGTCCGACTCCTCCGACTCGGTCATCTCCTCGGGCAGCGACTCCGACAGCAGCCTCTACAAGGTGATCCTGCTGGGCGAGCACGGCGTGGGCAAGACCAGCCTGGCCCGGATCTTCGGCGGGGTCGAGGACTGCCCCGATGCGGAGGAGGCAGGTGAGCGCGGCGGCGGCGGCGGCGGCGGGGGGGTGGGGGCAGTGGGCTGCGAGGGGATCGAGGGGGGGGGAAGCGGCACCGTCCGCAGCCGTAGCGCCCCAGCGCTAGCAACTCGCCCCAGGCTGGAGCTGGGCTACAGAGCCGCCCGCTGCTTGAACCGTGTCTGGCCTTGACCTGCAGCCGTCGTGCGGGGGGATTTACGAGCGGGACATGCAGTGTCCGTAAACTCTGTGTGCTCACGTGTACTGGTCTATGTAGCTAGGGGCTATACAGGAGAGAACATAACTTGCATAAGCCTATTACTGGATGAAGTCCTATTAAGTGTGTGACTATAATTGATAATTGACTCAGTCACCAATACATAGATTAATATTGGTGTAAATGTAGCTGATTTGGGATCCTCATTGTGCTCCTCGGTTTCAGGGCATTGTTCTATCGAATACACAAAGGCTTTTTATGATTAAGATCAACTGTTAAGTTTAACACTAAGTTTGGCTACTGAACAAACTAATGTTTCATAGTTTAATACAGTCCCATTAGATGTTTAAAGGTTCATGTAACAAATACCCAGCTGTTCTATTGAGATTATCAGTAGATCTCAAAGTACTTTACAAAGGAGGACTGTCATTATCCCCATTTTACATATAGTATGTTTCTAAATTTATCTTATTGACCACATTGATGGTCAATGCTACACTGAAGCAAAGTTTTCTAAGTTTTATTCATGGAGAGTAAGGACATTGAGGCACTCTTAAACATTACTCTTTTTAAAAAGCCAGACATTAAGTTTAAAAAATCTCCCTAAAATAATGAGGGTTCTCACATAAACCCAAACAGCAGGAAAATGCAGAGCTAAGTTATCACTCTCTATAATTGTGCCTACGTATTGCAAATGGACTGCAGGAGTCTCTGGGGTGAGACTTAAGGATTGTGCCTCAGGGTGTAGAATATTATGCACTGAAGTCCTGACTGAGTCAATGAGTATGCCTTGAGTAAAGTTTTTAAATATATGCTACAATACTGAGGTATAACATGGTGACTGAAGGATGGAGTGATGGCCTTTACTCTGAATTTACCTACGTTTCTTGGCTTAGGTCAGTACCTGAACATTGAAGCATTTAAAAAAAATACTGTTGAATTCAAAATTTGCTAGACAAACAGTATTAATTTTATATATAGCACATACCATGCAACCTTCTGTCACCATAACGACAATAACTATAAATAGTAAATTAGGTAAGAACCAGTTTGGAAGCAATAACTAGTAACCACTCTACCTTCGTCAATCAAGTGTTGTCAAGAGTTCTGATTGCCAAGATTTTTGCAGTCAAATAATTTAAATTTTTCTCTCTATAGGGAACACCTATAACAGATCGATTATAGTCGATGGAGAAGAAGCTTCTCTCATAGTATTTGACATATGGGAGCAGGTACCAATAATTCATTTTATTTATGGGTCACTTGTTAATTGCACAGCCTAGGCATAGTATCAGAATAAGATCATTGTGTATGGCTACTTATTGTTAAGTAACATCCTAATAGAACATAATATTGAGATTCTTTGTTCTGTATTCACTCATGTAGTTTTCTAGTAGTACATTTCTAGTAGCTAGGTTATTTCAGACCATGTTTAGGGCAGACTGAACCCCTTACTCCTGCTGCTGGGGAGTTACCTGAACAAGCAGAGGCAGTCCTGTGAGACTGACTGATTGATAAGCAGCTAAAGGGGGTCACAATCTGGCCCATGCCAGGCCTTGATACAATTTGTGGAAACAGAAAAGCTTTTACTTCATATTATAACATCCAAAAGTGGGATTTTTCCCTCCCAAGAACCATTTAGTAAAATTAATACCGGCTTGTAATTCTTATTACATTAAGAAAACTAGCTGTAGCAGGATTTCCAAAATAATTCACTACTTAGAACAGGGAATGTTTAGTCTTATGTATTTTCAATCCAATAAATGGTTCCATTCCTTTTTCCTTTTAGGATGACAGCCAGTGGCTTCAGAATCATTGTATGAAAATGGGGGATGCCTATATTATTGTGTACTCTGTGACAGACAAAGTTAGTTTTGAAAAGGCCTCAGAACTGAGAATTCAGCTAAGAAGAGCAAGACAAACAGAAGATATTCCCATCATTCTTGTAGGGAATAAAAGTGACCTTGTCCGATCCAGAGAAGTCTCAGTAGATGGTAAGAGATGCTACTGAAATGTGAATTCAAGTCAAAGTTAATAACCAAGGCTGCAGAGAATCCAGTTCTGCTGCAGAAAGGGACACGATTTGAAGAGTCTGGTTCATAGACCTTCCATGTCAGAGTTTGGAGCGTAGAGAAGGAGCAAATTGTCAGAGAAGCAGAGCTGGTTGATTTGTGACTATCCTTGGCATAGTGCCCTGAAGCTGCAGTAGTAAAGGAGTGGCTTAGAGCTGCAGCTATGGGTACTACTGCATGCATCTCAAGGTCAATAGTGACTGAAAGTCATTAGCCATCTTCTGGCTGCCCAAGGACACTTATGAAATGACTTGATGTGCCAATCCTGTTCCAAATGCACAGAGGTACAAAACCCACAACTGGCAATTTCTGCTGAGGGCAAGACAATAGACTGCACAATCATTTCTCCTATAAAGTGATGTCATGATGGGATGGAGCTATATTGGCAGGACAATGTGGGGACGCATGCCCTGCTTGAGTCCATGCTGTGACTTTTGTGTATTTCAATATCCAAGACTGTCAACCAAGCATCTACCAACAGCACTGAATGTACATTTTAAAAAATTCATTTTTATATTCACTAGTTCAGTGGTTCTCAACTGTGGTCCACCGCTTCTTCAGGGAAAGCCCCTGGCGCACCGGGCCGGTTTGTTGACCTGCCGCATCCGCAGGTTCGGCCAGTCGCAGCTCCCACTGGCTGGGGTTTGCCGCTCCAGGCCAATGCGGGCTGCGTGGGACATGGCAACCAGCACATCTCTCGGCCTGCGTCCCGCAGCCCCCATTGGCCTGGAGCGGCAAACCGCAGCCAGTGGGAGCCGCGACCGGCCGAACCTGCGGACGCAGCAGGTCAACAAACGGGCCGGGTCCGCCAGGGGCTTTCCCTGAAGAAGCGGTGGACCACAGTTGAGAACCACCGCACTAGGTGGAATGTTACGAGATACCGTCAGTACCCTGATGAGATACTAGCTCTTTCAGTCTGGTGGTTCTGTCATGGTATTGTCTCATTCCCTGCTTTAGACTGCCCACTAGCCTGCACAGGGATCTCAACGCAGACAACATGGAGCAGTTGCTTGCTTGTGGGCTAGTGCAGTACCCTGAAGGTCTTTATTGCCCCAGTGGTGATCCTATTTATTGATGTGGTTTGTCCTGCTCAAGTTGATTTAAGTTTACAACTTCAGGGTCATTGTTTTACCAGAAGCTGAACATGAAAATTCATGCTTCAGCAGTGGTCAAAAGTAGCTTCTCTGAAATATTAGAGTTTCAGCTTCTTACTGTGGATGCACAGACCTCACTACACCAAAACGAACTGCCTTCCTGACATCTAGTGATGGGTCTGGTGATTTGGCCTTCCTAGCTGTAACATGCTTTATTTGGAACTACCTTAGAAAATTCACTGGTTACAGCTTTTGCAGAATGGCCGCACAACTGGGCCAGAGCTTTCACCTGAAAGAAATGGTGATACCTGCTCTGTCTTAGGCTGGCTGCCCTCTTGTACAAGTGCATTTGCATGCCTCATTTAAACTGTGCCAACAATAGTGGGCCAGTTTATTTGAGGAACTCTGTTGCCTTATGTTTCATCAAATTGGTGGAATTGAGACTTCCAGCCCTAGCATGGTATAATCTTGAAAAGACAGACGGCATTCTCTGAGGATCCAGTCCATGCAGGGAAATAGACTAGATGACCTCTTGAGGTTCCTTCCAGTTCTGTGATTCTGTGACTGGAAATGTTCATCTCAACATGTATCAAAGTACATTAGTGGTATAAAGGCCATATTCCCCTAATAAGGTGTTTGGGTTTCTTAAGTCCTATTACAGCCAATATGCATGAAGGGAAAATCTCATTCTACTGTCATTCACTTCTCTTTTTGTCTTTCCAGAGGGACGGGCCTGTGCTGTGGTGTTTGACTGCAAATTCATTGAGACGTCTGCTGCTCTTCATCATAATGTGAAGGACCTGTTTGAAGGTATCATTCGACAAATCAGACTTCGCAAAGACAGTAAGGAAGACAATGCCAGGAGAATGGCCAACACAAAAAGAAGAGAAAGCATAAGTAAAAAGGCAAAGCGATTCCTTGGGAGAATTGTGGCAAAGAACAATAAGAAGATGGCTTTCAAGGCAAAGTCAAAGTCTTGCCATGATTTATCTGTGCTTTAGAATCTTTCAGCAAGGCCAGATGCTGCCACAAGGGTTGTGAACAAGCATTTGACTTATGAAAAGTGTGGACAAACTTACATGGTGATAAAAATGACTTATTTGGGACTCTCCTTAATGCCTTAAGGTTCATAAGCAAAACCTGGAAGTTGCATTACCATGTTCACTTCAGTGGTAAATGGTTTAAGCATCAGTGTGCAAGTAAACAAACTAACTTTAAACAAGTGGCTTCATATGCCCACATTTTCACTGTGTATATGTTACATGTCCTCCTGTCCTGTGGATACCAGAGGTGCAAAGATAGAGGATGATAAAGTGAAATATCACCATAAACTTGTCTCCTTTGCAGAGCAAAACTTGAAAACGTTTGTACGCAGGCTCGTACACTTTTTTAGTATAAAATAAGCAATGATAAATACTTTTTAAATTTAAATGGGGGCAGTTCAAACAGCATTAGAATGGGAGATAGCAAAATATATATAGTTAGATATAGAATAAATATCATTTTATGAAGTTAATTTGCACTTCCATTAACTGTTACTCAATTTACCTGTTTACATGCAGATTTTATAATAAAGTTATTTCCTGTTATACTACTATTAGGCTGTGTTTTTCTCATAGCAAGCACAAAGTGACAGTATTTTTCTGTTACTGTTTACTGGACAAAAAAGGGCTTGTCTACATAGACTTTCATGACTAGGGTTTCTGAGTAACATCCCGAGCCAGACAATCTTATTTCAGAATAAGATTTTTGCTGATACAGACTAACATTGCTATTGCTCTGAAACCTGTCAATAAGTGCATTAAACTAAAATGGAATAAGTGTCCAGACAAGGAGTTAACCAGGAACATTCTCGTCTGGTATAAATAGATGTGAATAGATTGGTGCAGATGTACACCAGATAAGATTCTGGGTTTTAAAATGGATGTCATTCATTCTGAATTAAGAGTATGATAAATATGTATAATGGATTTATTCTTTTACAGAGATCCTTGGCCACATAAATAGACCCATTTATTTCAGTAGAACTACTCATGTCAGGGCCTCTTCCTTGACCTGTTTAAGGTGTCAAAACTCAAATGAGCTTCAATAGGAGCAGGAATAAGCCTGCTGTGTAAAACCTTTAGCCAGATGCAAATCTTATCTACATAGATATATTGACATTCATGCTGTGCTACTCCTAAGGTGCTTTATGGCCTTACATTGTGTTAAAGGAGCAAATGAGCTTCATTTTTTCCCTGTTGGGAACTGTCCTGTTGCAGAAGAGGCAGATCAGAGAAATCTCTGAGCAGTTCTGCTAAGACTCAGCTCAGAAGCATTGTGGCTAATATGATAACATGCCATTCTGGTTTATAGTGCTGTTACCACTTACTTTGTGTTCTTTTTGCTTCATTATTTGTGTCTCTTTTTTCCCCCCTATTGATGAGATTAGATGGCTTGTCTAGCTGTCTTAATAAATCACTTGTTGCATCAGTTTTAGTTTCCAGGTATAGAACTTACTCATGTAAATTCATAACTCCCCCTCTGACCAAAACACTCTTCCTGTTCTCTTATTTCCCTTACCTCCCATCTAGCATGATATTTTCAAAAGAGCATTAAACTTACACTCAAACTTTCATGCCCAAGATTTTGTATGGTGATTTTTACTTTTTCCACATACAGAATAACTATTGCATATCAATTCCACCTTGCTGCTGGATCCTGTTAGTACTCACAAGCTAAATAGGAGATCTCCAAGGAAAAGCCAGGTACTGCAGGAAGAGGAATCAGCACTTTTGTAGGTGGCAGTCTTTGCTCAGAATCTGTAGTGAATCAATGTTCCAGCATGGTGCTAGGAGGCATCAACTCCTGGGTCATACATAAAACCAAGCTATTGAACACTTGTAGCTTGTAAAGAGCCAATGACAATCTTCATAAGAGGTGTTAACCATGGTGTTCTGGTGTCCAACTCAGGTGATTCCATGCATTTCCTTAACTCTTCCCCCTGAAATTTTAACTTAATGCAGTGAAAAGTACTGCATTCAACTATGGTCACTATCATCTAACCCTGCTCAAGGGTGGCAAAACAGCTGCATCTATTTACTCTGGAGCTTTAACTCTGCTGCAAAACGTCCCAAGTCCCATGAACATGCTGTGGCACAGAATCTGAGTTTGTTTCCCTTGGACTCAATGCCAAAGCTACAAAGTGACTACCTAGGTTTTATGAACTTTGCTCTTTTAGTCACCTTGTGCTTCCAGAATGACCCCTGAAGGGTTGATTGTCAGATTTTATTCTTTGTAAGACACACTAGATACAGTCGCTTCATTGAATATGGGCTCTGAATTCCATTTTTAGCAAATATAAGGAATATGCTGCAAACTCAGTTTAGAATTTGGGGTCTCACAATGTATTATGATTGTCACTCTTCATGCTACAACATGAATGTGGCTGCAAAGCCTCCTGCAGGTCATGGTTAATAGTTGTGCTCATGAATACTGTGCATTGTAAATCAGACATTTTTGGAATTCATGAATTCACAAGAATGGATTCTGGACAACTCTTAAACTTGACATTTATGAACACCCTGGTGGAGATTTTATAACACACTAAGTATTTAATTGTTTATAGAGAGAGCATTGTCACATGGTAGAACTATATGAAACAACTTGAGTCAGTCTAAAGAGACCATGACTAGTCTAATCTTCACCCTTGATGAAATTGTACAATATTTATTCTAAATACTCATTGTCTATTTGTTATGTTTGTTCAGGGTTTAGCACAATGGATCCCAATTCATGACTGGGCCCCTTCAGTAATTATTAATAGTAATCTAATCCCAATTATAGGAAAATTAACAGTAGAATTACTGTTTTCTAGGGATAATACTTCTGGGATCAATGAAATAAAACAAAGTTCCTCCAGCCTCATGTCATTAGGTGGAACTTTCAATTGTACCTACATTAGGTGCCCAACTCTCACTGAATGTCAATAAGAACTGGGTTCCCAATTCTATTAAATGCCTTGGAAAATTCCACCCCCATCTTTAAGAGTATCAGTATCTCTCATTTTTTTGCACTTTGAGATCTGCAATTGGAAAGTGAGCTTGGAATGCTAGTGTTAGTGTGTGTGAAAATCTAGTGCCTAGGAAAGTTACCAGAAAGATTTGCAGGAAGCAAAGTCTTCTGCTTATTTTCAGAGCACACACAACATGGGCAGTGGTGCTGCAAGCTTTCCTGAACCACTTTGCCAAGGTACATCAGCCCTGACTTTGAGGGACAGCCTTTAGGATAGGACGGTCATTCAGTCTCCACACCCATTTCAGCCTCTGCCTTTTTGCAGACTGCCAACTAGAGGGCCTCTTACTATTGGGTGGTGGTGCCTTGTGGGTTGTTGGCATAATTACAATTGTTCACAGTGGATTTATCAGCACCTTCGATGGCAGGGATGCTGGAACAATTTGTACAGTGGAGGTGCTGAGAGCCATTGAACCAGAACGGAGAACCCTGTATATGATGGAAAGCGCTTCAAGGCAGGGGTGAGGCAGCATCCCTAGTTCCAGCACCTATGTTCTATGGTGGAAGGAAAGTCTAATATCCAATCTACATCTGATCCTGATAACATGTAAACAAAATGAAGTCTCAAATTATTATTATTAAAATAACAGTGTAACTTTACAATAGGAAAGATGCTAAACAAGTATAATTTCTTTACCATACCAAAAATATTTACAATAGAAAGAGTCAAATCCCTGGGTGCTTTATTATTCCCTAAATGCCCATTTCTTGGGTAAATTGTAGCATCATCAAATAGTTTCACTCAAGAATATTTTCTCAAAAAAGGGTTCTAAAGTCATCCCACCATCACTACAGGGAAGTGGTAGAACATGGTTATGATCAGGGCTTAAATTCTCAAACACTATATGCCAGAGCTTCCCATGCTCCCTCCCCACATTTGGGGCTCCGGGCTTCAGCTGCACACAGGAGGTCTCAGGGCTTTAGCCCCATGGGAGAGAGGGGCACGCCAGGGCTCGGGGCTGTAGCCCCACAGGTTTAAAAATATTTACCAGAGCTCTGCTCCGGACAGCTCTGGCTGAATTTAAGCCCTTATGATCCTTCTTCAGTGAAAAAGAATCAACAGTGAGCTAAGGATTAAGAACCCAAAGGAATGCTCACCAGGAGTTCAATTAAGGTAGGATAATATGACACTGAAGTACAATGGCCAATTCTATTTTAAAAAATGATGTACAGTGTAGCCACACATACTGGTACATCTCCAAGATCTCACTGCATCTCTATTCCAAAAAAAAAAGATGCTGTCTAATTAACGTTGTCTAGTATTTTATGTGTTATTCTCCATCATTCCTAGGACAATTTGGTTTCCTTTTAAATAAAAATAACCATACCTTGCCAGTATTGACATTTTTTGAACATTTAAAACAAAATTTCCACTTTAAAAATTTAAAGAGTTCGAGTGGTTTGAACTGCCCCCTACTCAATGACAGTTTACACCTCGAAGGAGAGAAAAAGAGATCTGATATTTATCCCTAAATAAAGTTATACTGAAACACTATTTAAAAATCAAAGGGGGGAAGAGCTGATTCAGTTTAGAAGCCTACACAAAGTTCTAGCGCTCTGCTTTAGGAGGCACAGCTATTGACTTTTTACCTTCCCACAAGTATCATGCCCCTAATAATTACATATCCTGAAAACTGTCACTCCCCCCCCAGTGGATTTGGTACCACCAAAGACAGAAACGGATGGAGAACATTTAAAGGATTTCTCTCGTCTTATTCTCTTTTTTCTTTGTCTCCTCAAACTGTTCTTTTTAAAATAATCAGCTGGAAACCAATTGGGAGCTGGCAAACTTTTTCTATTTCCCATATCATATTACATAACATGAGCAGTAAAAGATCGGACTCTGACATAAATTTGGCAAAGAGAATGAGCCCAAGAACATGTATTTTATATATAAAATATCGGTTTTCCCTTCCTCCTAAAAAACCAGTTCCACTCAGCCCCAAAATGGTGTCAGAGTAGCTAATGGTCAGAGCTTGAGGAGTGGGATCTGTGCCCTGATGTCCCCCACTCAGAAGAGCCTACACTTTGCAGATGCCATGGCAGAGGAACAGGATGAGCGTTCTCACCTCAGGCTGAACTATTGCCATGTGCTCTGCTTAACAACACATCTAGAAGCTTCAGCTAGTAGAAAATATCGCTGGATGAATTAAATTGGTCAGGCCAAAGGGAGCACATCACTTCTGTGCTCTGGCCTGGCTTTTCATACATTTCTAGATGCAATGCATGTAGCAGAGGATTATCTAGAAAGTTGTAAATAGCCTTTGCTGTCTAACACTGAGGCTGCCTCCTCTTGTTGCATCTTTTCTAGTTAGCTGCAAAGCTCGTTGAAGTTATTATAAGGATTGTGGTATTTCCTGACTTTATTGTGCTTAACAAAGTTAACAGTTGCTTTTACAAGTGGAATTTATATTCAGCTCAAAATGACTTGATACATTATGAGGCATCCTAGCAAAGATCTTTTCCCTACCTCCCAAGATCCAGGGTGTTATTAAAAAGAAACCCAAGCCCCCTAAACAATCAAACAAAACGTGGCTGAACTAGAACCTACAATGCATTTTAAAAGCAAACCAACTCACATGAACTCCATTTTAAGTCAATAACATTGCAGTGCTGGAATTGGTAATGAGGTCTATCCATCGACCTGCTTCAGTACAAACAATAGTGAAATGCTCTTTTGATATGTCAAATGTTAAGCTAGTACCTTGCAAGTATCTCAGTTGGTTGACTCCCCTTTAACACATGCTCAGCATTTTATCCTGACATCCCCTATATCTTTCCACTCGCCATTGTTACATACGGTCACTTTTGCAGCAGTAGCTCTGTGGGAGCAGGAGAGTGACACTCCCCTGCTGCTACAAAAATTACTGAAAAACATTAGCTGTCAACAGTTGCAATAAGAACTGGGTCCCCCAGCCCATTGTTTTACATAATAAAGTTTAGATAAAAATGTCAGATTTTGCTGTACATCCGTTCATGATTAAGACAGCATAGCAAATTAAATTACTCTCTCCTTGAATGTCAGGGGTCCTGGGTGCTTACAAGGCAATGGGGGAATGGTAGACTTGTAGCCAATCTGTTGATGGATAGGGATGGAGCGTTTAATAATTAATGCAATCTGACATCCGATCCTTCCCTCATTTTTACCCTAAGTCCACTCTGCAGTGGAAATCTTTTAGGCCATTGTTGCATATGCTCTTTTGCACTCACTGTTCACAGAATGGTTTATACTGTACTATTGTGGTTCAGCCAGGCTACCCAGTCCAACTTGGAAAATATGCTTAGAAGCTTGACATTAGATCCTAAAGAAACGCTATCAGGTCACAGTTAGGAGCAGTAGATTTTTAATTTATTTAAAAAAAATTCCAATTAAAACATTTTATTCAACAAATCAACGTTTCTCTGCAGGATTTGCAACCCACACATTGAAGCCTTGTGCTAGTCCAGGAGAATCTGGAAATGGGAACGGACTACAAAAATACAAAACTGGTTAGTGTCTATCAATCTATATACCATGGTCTCATCTCTATTATCTGAGCAGCTGGTCTCTATTCACTGCCCAGGCTGAAATGCAAAGACATCACCATGCAGAAGTAGTGAAAAGTAGATTAGGCTTTTTAATTCTTTCAGTACAAATAAGAAGGTTTTACTTGTAACATAGGTAAGGAAATAGAATTATATGAATACACATGTAGTGCGTGCATGCAAGGAGTCCTAGTGATGGACCAGGAACCCACTGTGCTAGGAGCTGCCCAAACAGAACAAACAGAACCCCTGCCCTAAAGAGCTTACAATACAAGAGCTAATGTGGACATGATACCACAGTCACAGGAAGCAGCACAAGAGCCTGATAGAATATGTGTTTCTTTATACTTGGTAAGAATAAAAATGATCCAGTTATGGTCTGGCTGGAACTGAGCTTCATGCTGAACTAGAAGGTATCCAAAGGGGTACATTAAGTTACTTCTATGTCCTCTCTTCCACCTTGCCCCCAAATCCCAAGTCTGCATGGCTAGACCCCAGTGTAAAATGGAGCCACCTCAAGTAGGGTTGCCGTCTTTCGAATGGCTGGTAACCAGACTCCTGAGGCCTCACCACCTGCTCTGCTTTCCCGCCCTAGATAAAAAAAACAACTGATCAGGTCTTGTCAAATGGCACCTGGACACAAGCTGAAACCCAGACTTCCCAGGTGAAAACTAGAAAACAGATGGCAACCCAAACCTCAAGACTGTGCTACTTTACACATGACATGCCTGGTGAGATCCCTGGCTGCTAAACTCCCTCCTGGGAACCCAGGCAAAGGATATGCTGGTCATACTGTGTGCTATGAGAAAGCCAGCACAAGAGCCACTATATTAAACCTACGCTATTGGGGAATTTGTCTGTGAAGCAGGGAATTCTCTGCTAGACAGTTAAACCTTCTAGTAGACTGCTTAGCACTGCTGGAGTTGTCACTGCTTTGTAAACAAAGTTTTTGGAATGTCCCATTTAACAAACAAACAAACAAACAGTTCTTGTGTTTCTTTTTCATGGTTAAGTTAGTACAGTACACACAGCTTTAACACTTTCAAATAAATGGGGTGCAAAGGTCAAATTAATATTAAATTCAAGGAATAAGTGGCAGTGGTCAAGCCAATAACAGCTCCTGCAGAACACCATCTCATTCAATGCACATTTTGCAAGGCACACATATTCACCGGATAGCTAAGTCAGCCATGCATGCATAACACAACCTAACTGTACTACAAAGCATAGCTAATTAAATGTCAGATCGAAGACTGAAATGGATAAATCCCTGAAAGTAAGGATATAGTATGGAAACACTCAACAACACACCTTTACTCCTAATGATCTCCAATGTTTCCTTTGCACTAACATTCATCTTGAATTATCATTCATGATTAAGGCCTAGTCCCGCTCCCAATTAAATCAATGACAAGACTCCCACGGTTTTATGGGAGTTTAAAAGAGAAGGTATGTTGTTTTCTAAAAATTTCATGAATTCCCAAAATACTAACAGATTTGTGACGAACAATTTCATACCCAGCTTTTGGAAAATGAGCTGTAAATTAAATGCGCAGTTAACCTCTAGGGATCCTGGTTAGTGATTGGTACATTTTAAATTATAAAGTAAATAATTAACCACCAGGCCTTTATTATTTCACTCTCAGTGTTATGCTCTGCCCTTCAAGGAACATGATGAGGTAAGGAACACTTTCCTTTTATCAAGAAAAGCATGGAATAGGTTAGATTTTTCATCCCCCTGCCAAGATTAAGAGCTAGATTGTGAACTCCTTACTCACGCTGGTCCCACTGAAGGGATGTGTATCCCCCCTTGCCAAGGGTAAGGCAGTCGCAGTCTGGCCTTCTGAAAGCGACCCCTAAAGCTAGCAGATTTTGTCTGGATTTTAGGTTCTGAAGCTTCTTGTTTTGCAAACATGCTTAGAAACATGCTAACAAAGTATTAAAGTGGGGGATGTGATGGTGAGCAAATGTCAAACAGAAAAAACAAACTGCTGACAATTTTTGGAAGGGGTGGAAACGGACTATTGTAAAAGGCAAGTTACTATTCTGGCATAAACTTCAGATCTTTCTTGGGTAAAGGTTTTGAACATTTATTAGATTAACAAACCAATATTGTTAGTTTGATTTTATAAGTGTTTGTGCATTAGGATTTTAGTTTTGCGCTAGAAGTGATTCATTAAGGTGGCAAACTAATCAGAAATCAAAGCTAAATAAAAAAATCACATTTGTTTTAACTGGAATTTCTCTTTTAATGACTTCTGTCAGAGCTTTGGATGTAAAACAAGGACAAAATGTTTTTATCACAATGCTAAGGGAAGCCATGTTGGGGGTAAAAAAAAAAAAAAAAAGTAAACATAAAAATGGTGAAATTAGACAAATATGCTGAGGGCACGTTAGAGATTTAAGGGGAAAATACATAAAAAGAGTCAGAAGCTAAATATTGGGAAGTGCTGAGCAACTCTGATTGGAGTCAATAGTCAGGGGTGCTCAGCAGCTCTCAGGATTTGACCCCATATGACCAAATGCAAGGGCAAACCAGTCCACAGTCCCTTGCCTGAGTAACCTGACTGAGCACTGGATAACCATGGGCAGAGGGGAGGGGGAAAGTGACAACAGACATGGTCTGTGGGGACTATGATAGCCTGATGCTTCTACGCAGGGGATGGACTCAAGTGTCTATGCAGCAATCAGACCTCTGGCTTCACCCCAGCCCCAGAGATATTGTTTCAGGGACAGGGAAGGAACAAGTGGACCAATAGGCAGTAGAATACCCCTCTGAAGGCAGTCAGTCAGGAGTATAATACGACCCCAGACTCCCCTGTTCCCAACACCATATTCAAAAAGATAGAGTCTTGCTCCCAGTCTAGGGCAGAGGTTACTTTTTCCTGCTAACCCAAGGAGCAGAGTCAGCAGGCTCGGATACACATGGAGCTGCTTGGGTTGGGGACAGGAAATAAAAGGGTCACTTGCATTAACGCCTCGCCCTTGAGCTACTCCCAGCAGACGCTGGTGCCCCCAGCTCCACCCTCATGCACCCACTGAAGGGTTGGTCAGTCTGGAGTGCAGCTGCTTTATTCAGTTATAAGGAGCTTATCTATCCCTTACTGCTGCATAAGCCAGGGTCTGCATTTAGCGCAGATAAATGATGGGAGCTTTGATGGAGAGTAAGCGAATGAGGGGGCTCTGTGTTGCCAGAATGTTTTTCTTCACAGCTCATGCATCGCGGGAGGTTTTCTATACTGCGTATTTCAAAGGGCCCCCTAAGAAACAACAAGCTATTTTTAATTCACCGACCGCAAGACTCATTTTCCAAACAGGGAGGGTAGAGGTTTAACTAAGACTCAGAGGGTTACTAACATCCATTTCAGGGAACAAATTCGAGATCAGGTTTGTAAATCTTTGGGATGAAGTTTAGGCATCTTCCTAGACTTTACCTTGAATTCATCATTAGGGGGTTGTGAGGAAAGCTGTCAAAACTGTACAAACATCTTCAACATTTTACATGACACTGAATGTGGCTTGTTAGGGTCACTTGGTGTATAATGGACTAAGTAGATGCAGAGCATTTTAATTTTCCTGTTTCTTTCAACTTTAGATTTTTCCACAAGGATGAACAATCCTAATATAAAACTTACTATTTTAACATCATTATATGGGCAGTGACAGGGAAAGGAGTAACTTTATTTCAAAATGTATGCCCCTACTTTGCAGCTCCTTACTCTTGTGAGTAGTGCTTATGCAAGTAATCTCATTGAAATAATTGGCCAAACCCTGTTTCTAGTAAAACCAGGGTAAATCAGTGGATTTAGGTCCTGATCCTGGAAAGACGAAAAACATCCTTAACCTCATGCACTATATCAATGGGACTACCCACAGCGTGTGAAGTTAAACATGTTTAAATCTTTGCAGGATTGGGGCTGTACTCATGCTGTGCAATGGGGTAACCGAAAGCAGAATTTGGCCTAGGGAGGCTGTTTGTGTAAGTAGCACTCCTGTGACGATATGGTATGTTTGCAGGACCAGGCACTATATTTTGAACTGGAATAAAACCAAATACTGCAGGCATCACTCTGGGGAAAGTCTGAACAAGGCAAGGATACTTCAGTTTATACCCCTGTCCTGCGTCACCAAATTGCTGCTTTTATTTTACCCTAATCCTTTTTTATGGGGGGTGTGGAAAGGGGAGGATTTATCAGGTACACATCACCAGGACAAGGACGAGAACTTCAAATTAATCTATACCAAATTAAACATTGTTTCTCAGAATAGTCACTGCAAATATAGTTCTGCATAGTACATTAAAATGGTTAAAAAAATCATTAAGAAATGGTTAAATCATCGACTCAGCAAATGAATGTAATGGTAGACTGAACTTTACAAAGGAGAACTAGGCCATGATTCAGCATTAGGGGAGTCAGGGTTGCCAACTCTCCCTGTTTTATCATAAATCTGGCAATACATGGCGTTTTCCTTCAAGCCCCAACTCCTGGAGACAAGTGATTTGTGAGACACACAGCTTTCTAGGCCCCATCGATGCGGAGAAAAGCATGAAAATGTGACTTGAATGAACCTCAAAAGGCAGAAAATAAACCAACAAAAAACCAACCCCCCCCCCAATCACTCTTAGACATACTAAAATAAATAATTTTAATCTCATAATATTTTGGTTCCTGACTCATGATTTTTAAACATTTGGGGTTGGCAATACTGAGGATTTTTGCAATAATTAGTAGAAAGTGTCCATTTTCATTCAAGAGAGAATATAAACTCAGTTAAAAAAAAAGAACTAGATACATTCATAGAGGATAGGTCCATCAATGTCTATTAGCCAGGATGGGCAGGGGTGGTGTCCCTAGCCTCTGTTTGCCAGAAGCTAGAAATGGGTGACGGGATGGATCACTTGATGATTACCTGTTCTGTTCATTCCCTCTGGGGCACCTGGCATTGGCCACTGTCTGAAGACAGGATATTGGGCTAGAGGGACCTTTGGGCTGACCCAATATGGCCATTCTTATGTTCTTTAGCTCACTGCTGTTCCAAATTACACCAAAGTAAATCACCACAGTGATTCAGTACATTATGAAGTGTACCATTCATTCTGTACCCATCAGTGGCTCCTCAACAGGAGAGAGGACAACCTACGGTAGACCTACGTTGGATCTTAGGGCTTCGCCAATGTTCTAACTGGAGAGATGGTTATGCTCTTACCCACTGCCAGTTGGAAAAAGGAAAGAAAAGTTTGACAGAGCTGCAGTACATCACACATTCTCTCCCTATTTTGGAGGTCTGGGTTTTGCTTTCATTTATGTAAATTATTGACAGATATTAAATTATGAAGATTTTAGAGATTTTATGGCATAAAATAATCCCATATCATTTAGAATTTTGTCCCATGTATGTGCCCTCACCTCTAGGGTTGCCCCTCATGCCTGGGCACCATGTTTCAGGGAACTTCATGTCTTGTACTCCCCTCAGTGGGCACTTCCTTGGCTGTAATGGCCAGTCCCAGCCACTGTCTTCTCCTCACGCCTTCTGTAGGAGTTCTGTAGCTCAGCCTTCTGGCCAAGTCACACAACAGTTAACTCCCCATCTGGGGTAACAAAAAAAGATCCAACTTAAATTGCAAATCAAATGCTCAGACTAATAGTCTTCTGCCCTTCTCAGGTACCACTGAAGTCCTGGCTTCTCCACCACTTCACCTGGCCCCTGCAGAGCCTCCCTTATCTTGCTTCTTCCCCAGCTGCTTCCTTTTGCCAGGGACTCCAGCAGTTTATCTTTGATGATCGCCTCACTTCATTTAGGGCCTATCACCGAGTTCCCCACAGGAATCTACTCTGCTCTGCTCCCTGTGAGTGAGTGAGTGAGTCTCTCTCTCTCTCTCTCTCTCTCTCTCTCTCTCTCTCTCCTTTGGCAGGCCCTGTGGGTAACAGCCTGACTATCTCGGGCTCTGCCCAGAGGGAAACTTCCTTCCAGGGCCTGCCTGAGCTCCCATCTCTGTTTAAACAGTGCTCACCCTGCTTCAACACCACTGACTGGGTTCAGCCTTTCTAATTAAACATCATTTCACCCAACTGGGCCCACTAATTAGCTTTTATTTTGCCAGCTCACAAATGAGGGATAGCTGCTAAATCATGGGCAAAGCTGAGCCCAGTTTGCCTCAAAGGGCAGGCCAGCTATGACAGGGACCAATGATTAACAAATAAAGTGGGTAAAATCCTGGCCTCTTTGCTATTGATTTCAATGGGGCCAGAACATCACCCAATGATCTTATATTTTCCTTGCAGTCCCAGATGTAATAAAGCCTGATTTTGTATTCCTTGCAGGATTGGGTGTATACAATCTCCAAGCCCTGTTTTAGAGCAGGGGGCAGGGAGAAAGAAGTTTATTTTTTAAAATTAAGGTTTGTGAAAATGAGGAAAGAGCTGAACTTATGAATAGGAAGCATCTGATATTTCTTGTTCTTGCTCTGTGTTTTGGGCAAGAATGTTTTGACAGATGCATGCACCCAAACAGAGCAACTGAGAAAATGAACCCAGCAAAGATTTGATGATTAGTTTTGTTGCAACAGTCTTGAATATTTGAAGGATCTAAATATGAAACTATGTTTCTATGTCTGGTAGGCAATAAACAACAACAAAAAGTAGTGTAAAGCTCTTGACTTTATTTGATTAAAAATAGAAACTAAGGCCCCAATCCTGCAAAGATGTGCCATATGCACTGCTTAACTTTACTCACATGAATAGTCCCACTGAATTCAACAGCACTATGCATGTGAGTAAAGTTACATCTCAGTGTTTCCAGGACCAGGATATACCAAGCTACCATTTACTGAATAACCAAAAAATCCAAACTAAAATTAACATGCAGAAGAATTTAATTTGACCTGATCCGCAAACACTTACACGGGTGCTTAACTTTACTCATATAAGAGTCAATGGCACTTAAATTAAAGCACGTGAGTTAGGGTTTTGCTGGATTAGTGCCCTTGTGATTAATTTTGTTATCAGCTTGATCTCTCTTTTGGCATTACTCTTCTCAGTGTTCAATCCAATATTCCTTCCCTGATAAATAATAGATTTAAAGGCATCAGGAAACAGGGATAGAATAATAACTTTCTACATCCAGTACCCATATAAAAACAGAAGAAATTAAAATGATTCGTCTTCTGTTGGGTTTGTTGCTCTATACCCTGGGAACTGTCATCAGCTATTTTAAAATATTGTACATCAGTGATACAAATACACCAAGTTTCTCACACTGAGCCTAACAGCAAATCATAACTGGCTTTTGAAGAATCAATTTTTTCCCATTTTATTCTCTTGCTGTTTGTCTTTTAACAAACAAACATTTCTATTAAGCCCAAATGTCCTCTTCTCTCTTGGAATTCTCTAATAGTGGGTTTATTTGTGGATAAGAAATGTATTTGTTATTCATAAATATTTTATTTTACTATTTGATATTTCTAACACATGTAGAATAAAAACAACTTGGTTACACCCTACACTCCCTTCTTGGAGGTAACTGAGAATTGGGCCCAATCTGTCCACAGTACCATCACGTAATCTACCGTAAGAGCTATTATGCTATAACAATCTTGCGCATTAGCATTCCAACGTCATTAGCAATACCAGCCTCCCTTGTTAGCTGAAATTCCTTATAAATATTTGCCCTATTTCAAATATTTCTGTTTAGCAGTATTCAAGGTTTAGAACATTGAAAACATTAACATGGTATCTTTACATTAGATTGAAACTCCCAGCCTTGAAAGGAGGCAAAACTTTTTAGAAACCATAAATAAGAGCTTAGAAATCCTGGCACCCTTGTTTTGTTATTTGTTTGTTTTGGTATTGGTTTGTTTTTTTGTTTTTGTTTTGGTCTTCTGCTTAATATTTGGCTTAAAAGTCTGCAAGTAAATTAATGTGAGATATGAGCAGTGTGTTTAAGGCAGGTTGAGCTTGTGTGAGCCAGTATTTTCCTGAAGTGAATTAACCTAGCATAGTAAGAGGCCTGCTCCCAGCTCAAGTTATTTGGAGTCAGGGAGAGAGGAAATAAGAATACTGTAGGATTATGTTAAAGGTGACCTACAGAAGAAAAAATGTGTTTGTGCCTTGCCTCTTTTTGATTCTTTATGTTGCGTAAAGAAAGCTTGAAAGTTTTTTTTTTTTTAATTCTGCTGTGTGTTTTTTCATGAGAAAAATCTGGAATATTAAGTCTTAGTTTTTGTTTATCTACTACTTTTCTCCTTGAACTTCAGTAGGAGCTTTCTCAGTTGTGCACTGAAGGAGAAGAAAATCTTTAACAAAGAGAGCTTTCCTCCCAAGTGTTTGCAAGAAATTAGAGTTAAACAGGTGTTAATAAAACTAAATAAACAATTTTTAAACAGCCTTACTAAAAATCCTCTCTCTGTTAAATTGCTCAGGTTTCAGTCTTGTGAAGTTATAATCCAACTAGTTCTCCAGTCATTCAGGTAGCATTCCAGCAAAGACAGGGAATCAAGATCTATTTCTGCTGTGAAAAGCAAGAAAAAACTGCTTTAAGAACTCCTTTCAAGTCTTCTTTAAACAACAGAAGGAAGCAACAAGGGCACAACTATATTTTACCCTCTTAGTAGGACCTTTAAAATACATCGACACACAAAATAACAATAAACCACATGGCCAAAATTCCGTTGTTTTAAGTGACCAAACAAAAAGGGCTATAGTTCTCCTAGTTTAAGAGCTTTCTAGCACGATACTTCCTTTACAATGGTTTGTCTTGGGGTATCAAAACATTGTGTTGCTCTTCTGATGATCCATTCTTTGGCTGAACCTCACCAAAACAAAAATGTGTTGCAGACCTCAAACTTATTTTAAACAGTTAAAGAAACAAAGATCTTTCAGTGAAGCTTGGAGTAATCAGAAGTATAGGGGCCAGATGGCCAGCACATCCAAAGGTCAGGGCACTGGAGTGGCCTCAAGGGTTTTGTTCCTGGTTTTGCCACTGACCTGTTGGGTGATCTGGGGTGAGTCACCTCACTTCACTGTTTACCCTCCCACCCATCATCATCTCACCTATTTTTACTGCAGCATCTTCCGGGCAGGAACTACCTCTTGCTATGTATTTGTGCTGTACCTAGCATCAGGGCTTAATTTGTGCTGAGGCTTGCCGGGGCTCAGGCCTGGATCTTCTTTTCATGCTGGGGCACAGCCCCGGTACCTTTTCTATCAGTGGCATTTAATAAGGCATGCAATTCAATTCTACATTGCAATTCTACCTTGCATGCAAGGCGTGACCTTGCAGGTATGGTGAGTGCAAGGTCATGTGGTGCGGAGGATGCCATTTTGTTTCGCTTAAGCCCTGGCACCTCTTTCTTCACAGATTAAGCATTAAGGGTCGGTGCTGGGGCCGGTTTTGTTCAATATCTTCATCAACGACCTGGAGGATGGTGTGGACTGCACCCTTAGCAAGTTTGCAGATGACACTAAACTGGGAGGAGTGGTTGATACGCTGGAGGGTAGGGATAGGATACAGAGGGACCTAGACAAATTAGAGGATTGGGCCAAAAGAAATCTGATGAGGTTCAACAAGGACAAGTGCAGAGTCCTGCACTTAGGACGGAAGAATCCCATGCACTGCTACAGACTAGGGACCGAATGGCTGGGCAGCAGTTCTGCAGAAAAGGACCTAGGGGTTACAGTGGACGAAAAGCTGAATATGAGTCAACAGTGTGCCCTTGTTGCCAAGAAGGCTAACGGCATTTTGGGCTGTATAAGTAGGGGCATTTCCAGCAGATCGAGGGACGTGATTATTCCCCTCTATTCGGCACTGGTGAGGCCTCATTTGGAGTACTGTGTCCAGTTTTGGGCCCCACACTACAAAAAGGATGTGGATAAATTGGAAAGAGTCCAACGGAGGGCAACAAAAATGATTAGGGGGCTGGAGCACATGACTTATGAGGAGAGGCTGAGGGAACTGGGATTGTTTAGCCTGCAGAAGAGAAGAGTGAGGGGGGATTTGATAGTTGCTTTCAACTACCTAAAAGGGGGTTCCAAAGAGGATGGATCTAGACTGTTCTCAGTGGTAGAAGATGACAGAACAAGGAGTAATGGTCTCAAGTTGCAGAGGGGGAGATTTAGGTTGGATATTAGGAAAAACTTTTTCACTAGTAGGGTGGTGAAGCACTGGAATGGGTTACCTAGGGAGGTGGTGGAATCTCCTTCCTTAGAGGTTTTTAAGGTCAGGCTTGACAAAGCCCTGGCTGGGATGATCTAGTTGGGGTTGGTCCTGCTTTGAGCAGGGGGTTGGACTAGATGACCTCCTGAGGTCCCTTCCAACCCTGAGATTCTATGATTCTATGATTCTATGATTACCTAACACAACAGGCCTCCTTGGATTTGGGCCTCTCAGCACTGCGAAAATAACAGCAGCAGCAACAACAGAACCTGCTATGATGTCACTGACTGAAATCTGACCCGTCAGCACAGATTGAAAGTCATTATTAACTGAATGAAATAGGTTTGGTGGTCTCAAAAGGTGTCAGCATCACAAAAGTCACTGTAACAAGTGTAATGCTTATTGGCAGTCCCAGAGGGGAGGCCAAGGACTGTCCTCTTTCCTGTAGGGGTGGTCCATGCAAGGCCAGGCTGACACACATTGACAGTAATGTGTGGGCAGCTTGCTTTAATTCTGCTAGCTCTGAAACTTCTGTGGTTAGATGCAGAGCTTCGTATTCCAGTCCTATGGGGGTGACCAGCTGTATCATATAGCTCCTTCCATTACATTAGGCACATCTGCTAGTTCTACATTAGATGGTATCCAGGCTACATATTTCCTGGTCAGGTCCTGTTTATTTCTAGGTCCCTGACTTTATTTCAAATGGGCTCAGATATGTATTTTAACCATGTTTCACCATATCAATTTTATCTTGCTATGTGATTTCCGAGGCAAAACAGAGAATTTAAGCCAGGGGGGAAAAAAGATTGTTTCTTAAGTGAATTCCAACTCATGTGTAGTTTCTTTCATTTAACTTTAGGGTGTCTAAATGCATGTCTCCTGTCTGGCTACTGATTGTCTGCTCTTCCATTAGTCAAGTGAGTGATATATTTTACACATATTGTGCTTATATTGCATATTAGGTTTCTATGAACATCCATGCACTGCTTATGTTAATAACTGTACTATGGTACACACTGCAAGACTCCATATACTAAATAACCTAGAAATCAGACAATAAAAGGCCCTTATAACAGAATGAATGTAAACTAGTACAATATTCTATCATAAAGTATCAGATATAGTTCTTGAGAACAAAGAGAAAAACAATATTAAACTCCAATATTGACATTATATATGTCAATTAAATAAAACAACAACTTTTAGCTTTAAGAACACCCATCCACTCCCCATTGTTTCTGAACTCCTATGATGCAAAGTGCAGGGTAAATTTCTTATGCCATAAATCTGGTCTGTGCCTTTTAATAAGAGAAGAAACAGAAATTAGATTCTTTATTTCTGGGTCTAAAGACATTTCTGGCTCGGCAGCTATTGGGGCTGATTCTGACCTTGATTACCAATGTAAGACCCCAGTTCAGCAAAGTCCTTAAGCATATGACTAACTTTAAGCATGAGCTGTCCCACATAACTAGTCCCCCTACTCATGTGCTTAAAGTTAAACACATGCTTAAGAATCGTGCTGAATCAGGTCTCAGTCAGGAGCTACCCCACTCAGTCAAGTTGACACTGAGGTAAGTTAGATCTGATGAAGTGTGCAGGGCCTGATGCTTCACTGTCGTGCACCTAGTGAAGCCATTGTACAAAGTGGGTGTAAAATGCTACCAAATCAGAAATATTGCACTCAGGTGTAAATGGCTACATGTAACCCCCACACCTCCTGGCTGTGGGGTTCTGTCCCATCTAGTGGCACCAAGACCACTTAGAGAGAGAGATTAATGGGTCTGCTCTACAGCCTTAGCTATTGGCCACATGGCTTTTAGCTCATGCAGTAGAGGCTCATGCATTTAGCCCCAGAGGTCCCAGGTTCAATCCCACCCACGACGACCAGGGTCTGTTGGCGTTACAAGTGGGGGCTCGTCCGGGATTGCAACTAGGAAGTCTCTGAAACTCTGGATGTGCTTCCTCAGCTAGGGAAAGTATGTAACCCACAAAACTCCTGGGTGTGGGGCTCTGTCCTGTCTAGTGGCACTGAGACCACTTCCAGAGAGAGATTAATGCGTCTGCTATCAGCCACATGGCTTTTGGCTCATGCATTTAGTTCCAGAGGTCACAGGTTTGATCCTGCCCACCAACAACCGGGGTCTGTCGGTATTACATACATAAGATGCAATGTAGCAGAAGATAGGGCCCAGAGAGTTTAATTCTGGATATGCTGCAGTATCTAAAACAAAAAAAACCTCCTAACTATGAAGCCTTCCTAACATGTCTTCCAACACAACTCTTATCCACACCTACAAATGCTGAAGCCATAGCTCCTCATCATTGCCACATTTACCAACTGATCCATACTCATGAAGTTGGGTATGGCTGGGTGAATGGTTTGGGAAGGATTGGAATCCAGTCTCACCAGAACAGGCTGAGTTCTAAACAATAGAAAACTGAACCCAAACATCCATGACTTTGGAGTTAGCAACCATGATGTTACAGTGCTGTGTTGTGATGTTGTTTGGCCCATGATATTGTGACACAAATCTCCCCATATTACTGGCTTGGAAGGACCTTCAGCTTTGCAAACACTATTCATGGAGCATGGGAACCTATTCCTGAAGCATTTGAACCTATTCCTGAACCTATTCATTTGTACCTATTCCTGAAGCATATTGTGAACTGTCACAGGTGTATACATCATGAGCAGAGCAGCTAAATATGATTATGAACGCTCTGAACACAATAAATCCATAATGCAATTGACCAAGGTGCACTTACTAATGCATCTGTTGTATAATTAGGTAGAAAGGGAACAAGTTGATAAGGGCAATGACCCACAAGAGCAGAGAAGTATGGACACAAGTACGAAACACTGCAGGAGGTTAATGATGTAGAGCTTATAGAGGGTAGAATAAATCTCTTACACATACACCCAAACACTGACAAAACATATTCTCTCTCGCACGCACTCTCTCTCACACACACATGCACGCATTTCCAATGGAAGAATATTTACTCCATTGACATCTCTTGATGTTAGGTATTGATATCTAGACATTAGTACTAAAGAGACACATGCTTAGTGACTTCTCCCCATCTCTAGTTATTAGTACTCCTGTATTCAGCGGGAAATGTTCTGTGTGTTTGTGAAGGGTTATAAGAGCGGTCCCTGCCTACTCAAGGTTTTCTTTCCCTCTCATAATTTAGGTGAGGATTTTTTTATATTACTGTTCTGTGAATCATTTGTACCTTTTAGGATTTTTTTGTAACACATTCACCATCCATTAGAGTAGCATTGTACATTATAATACAATTCTCTGAGGTTCAAGATTTGGCTATACCTATTATGTCTCTGTATTAGAATAATGAGCAGTAATAGTGCATCTTCCTTTCTCAGTTGCGATTGCATATATAATTTGTTAACTCTAATTATCAAATAAATAAAAGGGTGTTACTTGTGATTTCAGTTTCTATCGGATGGTATATGCTCGGTGTACACACACATTACAAAACACACATATGGACCCAATTTCACAGAGACATTTTATACTGAAGACACTACTACACCAGTACTGAGAAACAATGCTATGCATAGCAAGGAGTTCTGATGAGATCATATTAACTAAACAGACTGAGCAAGATGTGTTTATAGCCATATTCAGAGTTTTCCTGTTTTGCATTTTATATAAGATGGAATTCATGAAGTCTATAAAATACAACAAAGGAAAAGTAGTGTATGAGGTTACTCTGACATCTGTCAATCTAGGCATTGTATTCATCATCATGATCGCTGACAGCTCTGACAAAGAAGAGGTCTTCAAAACATTTATTGTGATCAGAATGAGATGAGAATCTGGGCCATGATCTTGAAGCAAGGGACATGTTGCCAGGAAAAAAATTAAATTAAGAAATATTTTCATTTGCTTTCGACAAAACTCAGAGGCTAAATCCTCTTCCACAGGTTTTCCCATTGTTGTCTGCAATATATCCCACCAGCAGCGAAGAACACATTGAGGTACCTGAAAATTATGGTGGTTCATTCCCACTGTATCTGAAGAAGGTAGGAATTTAAATACTGTTTCATACAACCAATAAGGTGACAAATGGCAAAATACTTTAGATGTCAGCTAAAGACCTAATCAAGATTTCATTGGCCTGATCCCCATCTTCACTGGTGTAAATCTGGAGTATCTCCACCAAAATTAATGGAGTCATGTCAGGGCAAAACTGGAGAGTCAGACTACTATGCCCTTTATCAATGGGCCATTGTATAATAGGACCTTTTTGCTATATATAAAAAAGTCAATTTAACTCTTTGTTTTCTGTCTGCTTTCTAATCCCTACTAGCTCTCTTCCATCCTCAAAGTGCTAGTATCCAGGAAACACAGGAGACAGTCGTCATCATATAAAAATATATTGAATTGAATATATTTGTCTTTGGCAATCTGTTTTTTGCTCCATAGTGATTAACTATTTCAGCCATGTCTTGTGTTAGTGAAGTGGTTTGAAGTTGTGAGTTCAATGTGAACAATAAAAGGAAAAGATTAGATTCATCTTAATTGGCCTAAAGAGCTGAGAACTCAATAATTGAAATTTTCTATTTTTTTGTTGTTAATTTTATGAAAACAATTGTTGAAATTTCCCATGGAAATGTCTGCATTTTTAGCAAAACTAAAAAACTTAAAACATTTTAACTAAAAAACAAGGGGTTAAAAGCTGAAAATTTTGATTTGAAAATGCTGCTGGACTACATACTGGGAGTTTTAGTCCAGGTGCCTCATGACCTTATTCTCCTCTCTGGGCTAGGGTCCCTGGCCGCACTAGGTCTCCCGTAATGCACCATAGGCTTCCCTCTTCTTGAACCATAACCAGCTGAATATCATAGGATTTCTTGGCCATCATTCATCACAGGAAATGTTTGTCTGGAGAACCCAGTCCGTAGAGAAGGATGAGGGCATGATGGACAGAAAATAAAACTCCATAAGGCACCCCACTGGCATTTCCAATAGAAATTTTTCAATTTATGGCCAAAATGTTTCAGTTTTCTATGGCCCATACACTTAATCTTCATAGAAATATGGGGCAGATCCAATCTATTTTAGGTTTTACGATAGTATCCATTTAAGTGTGGTCTTTGCATAATGTTTGATGAAAATAAAAAATGCTGACCCAAATCTATAAGTAAACACCATTTACTGTGGTCACTCAGGTTAAATGTTTATTTTAAATAATCCCATGCCATATAGATAGTCTTCTGATTAATGGATTCCAAAAGGTCATTCCCTAGAAATGGGGGAAAGGCAACACTGTATAAGAAAATAAAAAGCTAAGTAATTTTAACACAAAAGTCAGAGCACATTACTGAAACAAAACAGGATCAGTAACTATCACTGATAGTTGCATTTGGTTTTTTTAAAATTCATAACAACCTGTTTGAATTCAATAACTGATCTTTGTTAGAATAGCAAGTAAAGCATCATTTTCTTTCATAACCACAAGCACCATCTGCCCTTTAATAAGTGTTTTCTGTGACTCAGTCTGTACTTAAATTGACTTCGAGCAGATCACGGCCATTTCATGGCTGCTGTTCTCTGCACCACCAACTAGTCAGCTTTGATAGTCAGTAAAGATAAAGCCAGTAGCAGCACTCAAATATGGGTATTTCCAGGCCCGAGTCTTTGGTGTCAGAACTACTTTGTCGATAGTAACAGCAGTACCACTTTCCAGAGCTGGTACCTTGTAAGTGTGTGGGCACATGGATTGGTGCCAGGGACAGAGACATTTTTTAAAATAAAAATATTAAGGGCCATATTTTCAGAGGACCTGAAAAAATAAGCCTTGCACGTGCAACATGTAATGGTAACGGGGCTGCCTGAGTGCACTGCTGTCCAGTTGTGTGTGCAAATTCAAGTTTTATGCATGCAAATGGATATGCCTGCAAATATTTGTAGTCACATTTTTAAAGACTGAAAATCTGCCCCTCAATTTTTATCAGAATAATTAGAGAATAATAAACTCATTATCTTATTGTGTGTCAAGATGCCTCCTCCTTGAAAAAACTTACAAAATGTACTTGTTTCTTGAAGCATTCGAGCTAATCCTGAATTTCCTACTTAGGCAAAATGTCCACTAAAGTCACTGGATGTTTTGCCTGAGTAAGTACAGAAAGAATGGGCCCTTAATGATTGGACACCACTCTGTGTTTGTCTGTGTATTGTGCTTGCTTGTACCTTTAGATTTTAAGCCTTGCATTTTGAGATCTATGGATGAAAAGTGCTATATAAGAGCTAAGTATTATTGTTCTTCTTGAGACAGGAGTTCATGTGCACTTGCTGCTCTATATAAAGAATAAGAATTTGTAGTAGTAACGGAACAGGAGCCAAAAACCAAAAGAAATTAAAAACAAATATTAATTTAAAACTATGCAACTGTTTAACATCGTCAGCTAGAATCCCCATCTGACTAGTGTGAATTTGCAAATGAGGATTGCTCTGGGTCCATGGTGGGGAAGGCCATTCCTGGACACGTGTCAAGTGTTGGGCCACATAAGAGCTCCCCTGTCAGAAGAGCGGAGTCTCCTTCATTTGCATCATTCCCAAGTATGCAGCTGCCCGTCTGCCTCTCCCACTTGCTGGCTCACCACAGCACCCCATTTTGAAAGTGGAACCTGGGGATTCAAACCTCTCCCAGAGATAAACGTCACTTCCAGATGACAATACTCTCCAGGTATCCAGTGGTAAAAGATCTCCCCAACTTCTGCCTACCCCACAGATGTGTTGTGCTGTTTGGCCACGCCTAGTGGTGAACTCCCAGTAGTATCCGTGGAATCTGAGAATGAACCAAGAAAAATTAATGGCCCTTGGTGGCCAGCTATTACAAATGGCAGGCATCGCGGTTTGAGTATTAGTAGCTATGAAGCCCCAAATGGCAAATAAGATGCATCTATTGGGAGTAAAATGTTTTCTCCCCTTTTGCTTTGCACTAAAATACTCCCTTGATTACCTGATTTCCAACTTCAGATAAACATGACGCTCAATGGCCAGGCTGACGTTCAGTTGGCTGGAAATGAAGAAGGCCTATTTGGAATAGATCCAGAGTCTGGCATTCTCTACGTCAATAGACCCCTGGACCGGGAGAAACAAGCTTTCTACACCCTTCAGGTATGGCACACTCCAATGGCACAAGCCCCATCTCATCTCACTGCCCTACTACACATCCCCCAGCTGTCTAATGCCATTGTCATTTGTTCTGTTGGAAGTAAATATTGCCAGATACCAAAAGGAAAACCGCAAGGACCAACTCCTAAGACCATCCCTCAGTTTTTCTTCAGTCCTTACACTGGCAAACTCCCACGGAAATCAACTAGGGTGACCAGATGTCCCGATTTTGGGTCTTTTTCTTATATAGGCTCCTATTACCTCCCACCCCATGTCCCGATTTTTCACATTTACTGTCTGGTCCCCTAAAATCAACAGAAGCTATGGGTTCTCTCAGCCTCTCTGAAATCATTTAGGTGCCTAAATTTGAATTTAATAACTAATGGCCCCGGGCTTCTCGGCAGTCCCGATTTTGGGGTCTTTTTCTTATATAGGCTCCTATTACCCCCCACCCCCGTCCCGATTTTTCACACTTGCTGTCTGGTCACCCTACTCCCAGGCTTGCCGTGTGCGAAACAGCAGTTTCGCGCGCCACCGGCACTCGGCTTAAAGCCTGGGAGGGAGGGGGAGAAGCCCAGCAGCAGCGGCAGAGTGGAGGTGAGCTGGGGTGGCGGAAATGCAGCATGTGCGGGGGAGGAGGCGGGGCTGGGGATTTGGGGAAGGGGTTGGGAAGGGGCGGAGTTGAGGCGGGGCCGGGGGTGGGGAGGCAAGAAAAAAACAGGGGGGGGGATTTTTTTTTGCTTGGGGCGGCAAAAATCCTAGAGCCGGCCCTGACCATATCTAGCCTTTCCGAAGAAACCATCTTGACTGCTTCCAGCTGGTTCTTCCTGGTCCAATCCCCTTTTCTCTAACATGTGCTCTGCTCTTAAAGGCACAGTACCTACTCCTAACACAAGTTTCTATTTATCCTTCTTCAGATTCATCATAAGTATCTAACATCCCTCACTGCTGTTCTAATGCTCTCAACCCTGATCCAGAGACCTCCTCCCAGTGTGGCTGATGCATAAGCCTTTTTTCTGCAGGGCAGAGAATGTACTTTTTCCCATGCAGGGGTTTGGTGATGTTAATGTGTATTTGGTGATGTTAATGTGACAAGCAGAAGTTAGACAATCATTTCAATAGACTGCCCAGCAGTAAAAGAGCTGGGCTGTTTTCTGCATATGAAATTGGAATGCCATTTAATACAGATATTAGGATGTCTGTCCAAACAGCCTTTTTCTGGACAACCCACAGGCCAGATTGTGGCTAGCCCCGTCTGGGTGCAGAAGAGAGTGCAAGGAACTCTCTCCCATTGTTCACCTAGTCAGGGACAACCATAGTCCCCTAACTTATGCTTCCTAAGGGGCTGTTAGCACTAGTGACAGTGGAGCAAAACACCCTGAAAGGCATGGGGAGCGTGGGGTGAAGGCAAGGGCGTGCTCCCCTTCCCCTTCTGCACTGGCTGGGGACCTAAGTCAACAGAAGAGCGGTGTATACTGCATCCTCACAAAAAGAAGTACCGCAGCTGTCTCCGATCAACCTCTCCCCACAGCCTCCGGAGGCATATTGTCTATGTCAGCACTGAGGCCAGCAGAGGCCTGAGCCAGAGCTCACCATTCTTTATCATATAAACCTCTATGTTAAGTTTTGTTTCTTTCTGTTGCATTTTGAGTATCGCCCTCTACTGGATAGAATGATAACTGGTCTGAGTGTCATAGACCCCATACTGCTAACAGCTAATGGCAATTCTCCTTCAGCTCAAGTGCTAGTAGCCTGTGCCTTTAGTGCAGGAGGATTTGGGTCCAGTCCCCACTGTTGCAGTAAAGTTAGAGGTGGCCACAATGAGCATCAAATTTGTCACTAAGAAATCATAGCTGGCTGGTGTATACACAGGGTATGTTAATCTTACTGTCATGTGACAACAGTAAAGAATCACAACTTTCTTCTAACTCTGAACAAGGAACTTTAAATAAAATAGCATTATCCCTAAACCTACTCTAGTTTTCCACTGCTTCTGCCTAGAACCTTCCTCAGCACCCCTCCCTCTTGGCTTCACGTTATAGATTTACAGAAACAGTACACATACCCTCACACTAATCTTAAAACGCAGCATGTGCAAATGAGTACTATTGAAATACATGTTCTTTTAAAATCAGGTGACTGTAAAAGATGAAGACAAGCAGACGGTTTTTAACCCTGTAACCATAACAATAGCAGTAAAAGATGAAAATGACAATATGCCAGTCTTGACTGAGGAAACCTTCTCTGGAATTCTTAGCAAAGGGACAAAGCAAGGTAACAGTGACCTCCCTGACTCCTTCTTTATAAAGATCTATTTCATTTTTACTTTCCTCCGCCACTTGACTCGTGCCAAGCTTTTATACACTGTGTATGCTAATCTTGGTACATTTGATGAAATGTTCCATTTTTAAGACCATTTATTTATATAAATTGTATTATGTTTGTATTAGAAACAACCCAGAGATTATCTGCTCTCTGAGGACGAGGGGGCTAGAGGGAAAATGAACAAGTACAAAATGGCTTCTCTCCTTAGAGATAACCATAACCATACGTGTGGATGTGAGAAGCTGAGTGCCTTTCTCTTTGGGATTAGCACATTCTTTTTATTTGCCATTTGGCCGATATATATGCAGTAAACAAGAGAGAAAATATAGAAACCATGTGACTGCTTGTTCCATAGCCTTTTGCACAGTGCTGCTGTGTAGTTGCTTTCAGATGTCAGTACAAAGCTTCCTGATCACTGATGCTCAGTAGTGAAATGTCAGGGAGGAGATAAGCAGGCTAAAAGGAGCCTATCTTAGAAGCTAGACTGTTCTATCATTAGTTTTATAGATAAACTTCACAACGTATTTTTAAACAACAAACGTTATTGCCCAGCTGAGCATAAAGTCATAAAGAAAATGTTTTTAAAATGGAACCCAAGATAATTTCAGGGCTTTCCTACAGGGAGTCAGAAAGTTTGACATGGTTAAGCCATCATCTTAATCTGCCCATGCATCTAACTCCTTATGTCAACAAAGACATTTTAATGTGATCTAGGCTATCAGAAACACAGAGAAAGGTTTCCTGAAAATTTACTCCCTCCAAAGTCAAGCACCTCAGTGAAATGAGGTATCTTCCAAGTGATACGTCATGATGGCATGAGATGACAAGGGGCTGGACTAGATTACCTCTTGAAGTTCTTTCTAGTCCTAAATTTCTATGATTCTATTAAACAGGGGCCAAACTCAGCTCTCATAGACACTAGTGCAACCCCACCTTGGCTCAGCATCTCCACTGAATACATGCATGTTGCTCTGGGACATCTCATGAGCTGTGATATCTTGTGGTAGATGTTGAGGTACTTTGCGCTTACAGCCTCTCAACTGATGATCTCAACATGCTGCGCAAACATTAAACCTCACAGTTTTAACAGTGGAAGAGCTGAGTGAAACCAAGGCACAGTGGGTAAGTGTCCCAAATCGGGCACCTTGAACTAAGGTATCCAACATTAGTGGACACTTCTGAACACTTTGGCCTTGGATGCAGGTAGTGCTAAGGCGAACTCACTTACACATCTTCTCTGATCTTGGCCCTCTCTGTGGTACTGGGTGAGCAATTTAGGCCTAAGAGGTCTAAGTAGGGGTAACCCCCATCCTACTTTAACTTACACTTCTGGCTTCTCAGTGCATAAGGACTGGTCTTGAGAAGGTTAAAAAAATTGAATTTTAAGCTTCAAGTGGTGACAGGGCAAGTTGTATTTTAAAGTTAGCTGGTTGAGGTGAACCCCAAAGGGGGAATTTATGGGTCACTTCTATCTGCTAATGTGTGTTAAAATACACCTTGTCTTTTCTATAGTAAAGTTTTAAAATGTTAGCAAACAACCCTTTTAAAAACACTGCTCATCCTTGCTTAACATACCCTAAGTCTAAGTTAAACACTGAGGTGGCTCTCCACTGACTTTACCCCCTGCAAAGTGAGAGCAAAAGGGGTGTAAAAAAGCTCCCATATAAGAAAGGTAGCATTTTATGCTAATATAGGTGTCAGTCAGGACACCAGGTAAGAGGCAGTGGTACTTACACTACTGAAAATCAGGTGTAGCTCCATTGGCTTATATTGCTATAAAGCAGGTGTAAATAAGAGGAGAATAAGGCCCTTAATTAATAATACAATTTCTTTGTCTGAAATCTGTAGTTGCCTTAAGTGTGACAGCTTCCTCAATGCATTCATTTGGGTTGCTTTGGTTGTGCTGCTTTGTATCATATCCCAGGAGGGGGTTCTTGACAGCAGCATTCTTTGTATTGTAGAATGTTATAAAAAGTGCATTTCCATATGATTGCGAGAGACATGGAAACAATCTCATGCCGCAGTAACAGGTTTCATAGTGTGAAGACTAAATTAGTTTTAATGGGTACTTGTCATTTGCTACAATTTGTCACAAAAACTGAGGACTGAGGAAAACAGGCAGAGAACTATACTACTGCAATCTGAATGCATTACTGGCATTTAAACGAACAGCATTTTCCTGATTCTATTTTCCAATTTGTATTAGTCCACAATTTGTATTGTGTTAACCCGTATGCAACTACAGTTTCCCCCACTACACGGTAACAGGAACACAGCAGAAGTATCGAGTCTGATAGTTCGCACCGCTCATCCCCGGGAATGATCCTTAAAGACATTATTGGACCCTCATTATGGCTTATCCAGGAAGGAAGGGAACTAGGAAGAGGCAGGTGCTTGGGACTCAGTCAATGTCTGTCTGTGTTTGTTAACCCGCCAAATGACTGTGATGACATTGTGACATCAGCACTTTATGAATACTGATTGTATAATCCATGAAGCAATTCCTGCTCTCCACTCTCTGTCTTACCCCACTTACACAAGGGGTAAAACCAGGGCAGAACTTGACTCTACTCTGACCACTACTTAAAGACAGTCAGCTCTGGTGTTTTTGAATCAGGCCTCAAAAATAATGAGATTGTCTTAAAAATCACGAGATTAAAAATAAAATAATAATAAATAATAATACTGGGGAGGGGCGTTATATTTGCCTTCCAGTTTCTGAGCCTTTACGGTGGACTTAGATCACATTTTCAAACTTGTCTCTGCCACCATGAGTGCTAGACATTTACTTTTTCCACACTGAAAGCAGAGAGCCTCACCTGATCAAATGCTTCCAGGGGTCGGTGCTTTCAGAAAAACACCAACTACAGTGAGGGCTGGAAAACGGGGATCATAAGGAATTTTGTGAGGTTTAACTCGTTGGTTATACAGGACTCCAAGTGCCTTGCGTAGAAGGTGCTACATAACTGCAAAGCATTTATATTCAAGCTCATGTATGGTAGCCATTTGAAGGATCCATGGGATTTAAAATCTTAATTGATGTAAGTTTACAAAAGAAACATTATACTAGCATGAATATACAAAGCCAGGTTAAATAAAGCAACTGAGGGGAAGTTACACACACTATACTTATGCTGTCACCTTCACATGGAAGAAATAATAATTCACGTATAAAATGCCTATAGTCACAACACAGTTAAATTGATTCTATATGGGAAGATTCAAGCTAAGGAAGGAGAATTGAAATTCTGCGAAATAAAGCATTTTTCATGTTGAATTAAAATGTTTTTTTAGATAAACCATTGTGCCATCAAACCCAATCTGTGATCTTTCTAAACCCAGGAACGTCTTTCATGCGTGTCAGTGCTATTGACTTGGATGACCCTTCGACACCAAATGCTGATCTATGGTATAAAATCCTCATTCAGACTCCAAGCGAACCCTCAGAGAATATGTTCCAGGTAGATTCAAGGACAGGAGCTATTTCATTATCTGCAGAAGGTAAGATACCGCTAGGTAGCTTTGTCCTTTGTATTGAAGTGTCTGAATAATTCTGGTCCATAAGGTTGAAGGGCCTGAGGTCAGTTGCCTCCTTTTGTGTGCATACACGCAGAAAGCAAGCAGGCACTCCTTTTGAGAGCTTGCACCTACATTGGTTTATGTACCACTAGACTGTAAAGCCTCATTGCATATGCAAGTCTATTTCATATCTAACTCACTCCGCTGATAAGGCTTCTGGATAGTCAAATTTCTACACAATGGAAAAGTAACAGAGTGCAATATCCACTCCATGACGGATTTACATTTCCAAGAGCTTCCATTACCTTTGACAAAGTAGGGAAGCCCCTTCCAAGAGCCTCCACCAGGACTCTGATTCAGATTTTAAAATCATCTAAATAGTGCCAATCTAATCCCATCACATTACTCATTTTAGTATCATTTCATCATAACCTCCAAGTTGAGTAGATCGTCTACCATCCTGGGTGGAATCCCTGCTCTTGGCTTCCCGTTGCCTTTCAACTGTGCCACCAGACTACCCAGCTATACTGCCGTACTATAGGAAACTACTTAATCACATAGCTTTTTACCTGGTTTGTGATTAAAATCCTTTCTGCATGGAACCAGGTTTTATTTTGTACTAGATTTTTCTGAAGCTGGAGATTATAAAATACAGCTGAGCACTTAAACATTGTTATCCTTGAAAAATACAGCCAGATGCTTTGTGTACACCCACATACTGCATGGCCAGTAATGACAGGCTGTACTCGTGGTTTTGTAGTGCAATGAACGGTCCTTTAGAAATTCATTTTGTGCACATACCAGCAGTCATCGTGAACTGGATAAAAGAGGCTACAAAGACTAAGCCCATGTGAATGTAACAGCCAGAAAAATCAGGAAAGTGCAGCTAAATTAAGTCAATACAAATGGAGAGGGGATTAAATCAATCTTTACACCTTTTTTAAACCCATAATTCGATTCATGGCACAAATTGTGCCTAACCTATTATTTGATAGCAATGGGGAGTAGGGAACCAAATGGCTTAAGAGAAAAATAACTCTTGTAAAAAGCCCAGAAGAAAATGGAATTATATTAAATGTTGGCAAAGAGAAGTCCTTAATAGGTTAAATGTTTGCTGCTCCCCCACAACAGAATACCCAGCTTTAGAGTTTTTTCATCCCATGCTACAACAGCTGAAAAAGGAATCACATTGTGTGGGTTTTCAATGGATATTACTCTTAGAAGGTCCTGCTGGCTTAGACTTTCCTTTCTTTTCTAGCTGCCATGTGTTGAAGAATATTGTCTAACCAAAGAGACTGTTTCCATGATTTTAATTAATGTATGCAGATAGGTTATAATAGAGCAAAATTCCCTCCAAATACAGGAATAAATATAGCATCAAGTAGAAAATAACAAAAATAAGAACGAGATAGTGGGGCCAGATTTACAGAGGCCTGCATGAGCAAAGGTACAATTGTTTCAACAACACATGCAAATGTTTGTGCATCATAACTGCTTATGAAACTGCAATAGCTGGTTATTTGTGCATGGAGCTACTGCAATAGTGCAGTGAATGCACATAATTTACGTGTGCAAATGCAAGACCTAGGTCTGGAAACCAGGCCCTGGTTTTACTTATTACTTTTATTTTAACATTTTCAAATGCTAGATAGGAGTTGCTACTATATGTAAAGTGCACTTGAAAGCAAACCCAAGGCTGAGATAGTAGCTCTAAGTGTTTCCATGAGACTGGGGTTCAAGAAATGCCTTGAAAAATAGTGAGTGGTCATCTCTTAGGAGAGCTCTTGTCTGCATCTTAGATAAAAGCTAAAGGTCACAGGGGCAGTCAGGAAACATCGAGATGAACCATGGAGATTTGTTTGCTTCCCTTATGTCTGAGCTCTGTTTTAATTAGACTAATCAAAATGTGCGTACTGAGTCCAGCAGCAAACCCATAATGAGGCAGGGTTAGCTGAACTGAAGTCTAGAGGCATATTGAGGCATCTATTCATGCACTGTTCCCAAAGTGTCTGAAACACATTTTACAGGGAATTGACTTTCATTGTGCTAAAAAGAGTTTAGTTATGGAACACAGCCGCCTTAAAACAGAGACCAGGGGAAGCAGGCTAAGGACCCCCAGACTTCCATTTTATTTATTTATTTATTTGACTCCTGGTCCTATTATTTTTCCTGCTGACAAAGCAATCTGAGATAAGCCTTAGGGCCTCTGGTGTGGGGCAAAGTGCTGCCTCTGCCTCTCCCCAGGAAACCTAACAGTACTGCTCCTTGGATTTACATCCTGCTTCACTCAAGCACTCAGGGGAAGCCCTTTCGAGTATTGGCTGTTTTTGGTTGGGATCACTTGTGGGTTTAGACCCTCATGTCCAACTTGACAGAGCTGTAGGGCGGGAAGGGCTGTTTAAAGTAAATCTGAGGGCCTGTGCAAAGCCAACCCCTACTACAAGGCCCAAGAGTCAGTGTGTGAACTTTTCCTCCCCCTACCTGTTCCATACTTCCCTGCCATCCCAGCAAGGGGGACTCATTTGCACCTAGACTGGGGTGGTGGTAAGGTAATAACGGACGGGTTCAGATCTGGAGTGTGGGTGTGTGACAGGAGTTAGGGAAGGAGGGAATGGTGGTTGTAGGTTAAAGAAGAGTAATGGGAGGAAGCATGTGACACGCCCCAGCCAGGGCTGCACTATAGTGAGAAACATTCTGAAGTTATTCTCCCACAAAGCTGTTAGACAGCATGAAGCACATTGGCATCGACCCCTTTCAGCACTAGAGTGTGAGCAGCAAACATCTCACCAATGGATGGTGGGGGCCAAAGACCCTAGGACCCAATACAGTTAAAAAAGTGGCAGTATTGGGTGAATAGGCCCTAATAAGCGGGAACAGGATAGTCCTAACGAAAGCCACTGGAAGCCCTTTATCCTGACTTTCTTCAATGGGATGAAGTCATGTGCTATATCACACACAGCACAGGTAGTCTGTCATGGGAAATTTGTGGATCCCATTGCAGGTAAATGGTAATGGTAAAAGGCAAATTCAGGTCAAAGCCTGGCCCTGAGCAGAATGGGTGATTCACCTTGAATTCTTTCCTGGCTCCAACTCTCATTTTCCCCCTTCACCTACCGCCCTGCCACATCCCTCCCCAGGGAGTCCAAACGCATCATCTCCCTCTCTTGGCAGGTTCTTCTACACTGTAGAAGTACACAGTCGGCGGCTCTTGGATGGTCTGCCCCAGGCAATACTGCTCCATGTGGCTTTCAGCAGCAGAAACCACCTTTGAGAGATTTAACAGAAAATATCCCACCACTACCAGCGACAAAAGATGATATCAGGGATCCAATGTACTCACCACCCGCTGGGGAAGCAGAGGTGGCACTTCTACCCCTGACTTTGTGGGAGTGGCAAAGCTGAAGTTAGTGTTCTGTGAGTCATCGGGGAGTGGGATATAGGAAGTCACAGAATCCCTGACCCCCACTGCAAACTAAGTGGCCTAATTGTTTGGTCTAACCTACCAAAGAAGAGGGGGACAGTTTTCATGTCCCCCGTCCAGTTTTCATGTTTCTGCTAACGGATATAAAAATGAATTTGACAAGACTCTTTATTTGCAGGTAGCTCTTTGCTAGACTCATCCCAGGTCAGCAATTATAAACTAGTTGTGCAAGTCAAAGACCTGGGAAATCAGTCTCTGGGATATCGTGCATTAGCGAATGTTGAAATTCCAGTTGTGGAGAACACCTGGATAACCCCAAGTCCCATTCTCCTTCAAGAGCATCTAAATGTGACTTATCCAAAGAAGATTTCAAAGGTGAGTCAAGGGAGCAGATTTTTCAAATTCATGTTACTTGGCTGAATTAATATCACACCCTGTAGAACTATTTCTGAGAGCTCTCCTGCATTAGTAGGATAGGCTTTGATCCTACAAACTCTTATGCAGGTGAGCAACCTTGGGTATATGAATAGTCCCATTGAACTCAATAACAGGGCCTGCGCTACCATTACATGACTCTAGGCGGTCGCCTAGGGCACCAGGATTTAGGGGATGACATTTCAGGTCCCTCGGCGATTGCGAAGGGAGAGGCCGCCGCTGAAATGCCGCCGAGCTTCCCGGCGGCCGAAGAAGCTGCCGCCGAGGACTCCGGCGGCAGCTTCTTCTGCCGCTGGGGTGCTCGGCGGCACTTCGGTGGCAGCTCTTCTGCTGCCGCCGCCTAGGGCAGCAAAAAAGCTGATGCCGCCCCTGCTCAATAATATTACTTACACGTGCACTGTGCAGATCTGCGGCTATGGCATGGAGCTTCCGTAGGAAAGGATTGTTGTGGTCAAAAAGCTAAAAAGCCAAAGTAAAACCGGCATAGCAGCAGGCTGAGTTTAATTAGGAGTACTGAAAAGGGCTATTGTTCTGTGATCGTAAAGTGATGACTGATGGTTGTGTGTTTCATCCAGGCCATAGTATTAAACGCCCTTTGGTTTTTCAGGCTCCCAGATCTAGTTATCAAAGTGTCAAAGCTCAACACCAGTGTTTGCCATTCATACCCCTACAGACACAATAGCTGATATCACTATTGGATTGCCCCAGCTTTCTTCATCCAAACCTGCCTGATTTCCTGTAAAGCTCACCCCATTCCAGCAATTCCAGAAATGCAGCGCTGTTGCTGTGTAATGTATGGACAGAAACCTGCTGTGGTTCTGTTTACTGGAACTCTGAAGGGAATCCCTCAGGAATGAACAGATGAAGAGTGTAAAAAAAGTTGCTTAAAATAACATTCTTATTTTAAACACTGCTCACAGACTGCACTGTCTCGCCTACTCTCCTCTGGTGGCTAGTCAAGAAATGCAGTAAGGGAGTTTTCAGCCACAAAACTCCATGTACATAGTTTGGGAATAGAGTCATATGGGTTAAGAAGCATGAAATCTAAACAAAGTCATCCAAGAAACATTAGTGCTAGCATAAATAAATGGATGTTTAAATTAGAATAAGGCCTCCATAATGGCTTCTCCCCTGTTATTTTGAGACTTGATGAAGCATTACACACATCCCGTTTATAAAAGTTACCATTCCACTTTCTCCTTGTTAGGAACTGTTCTGCACCCATGGAGCTGAAAGGGTTTATGCTTGTAAAAACAACTGGCAGGTAATATTTTACTAGGGCTGTGCAGTCTAAACAAAAGTGTTTGTAGCTACAACATTTCTATGGCAACAGTAAAAAATTGCTCGGAGTTTGCTTGTCCACTTTCCCTTATAATATCTGGCCTAAGACTGTTTATCACTTTTTGCTGGTATGATATTGCAGATCTTTTTAGCTTTAGTAATTTAATTTTGGATTTAAATCAATCTGAAGAAGTGATTTAACTTTCAGTCTGCTAAAGGATGCCAGGCAAATCTTTCGTTGATTTGATTTTGCTTTGGCTTGAGAGGATGTACAGATTATACCATAGAACTACAAGGAAACCTGTCCCAAAGTTTTCTAAGAATTTCAGTTCTTTTTAGCATCCAGTGATCAAAGCATTATTAGCCATTTGAATTTAATGGATATCAATGTTGACTGGGGTACAGTGGACATTTGCCATCTCTTGTCTGCAGCCTAACAATGATATGACCAAAGTGCATGTCACCGAAGGATCTCAAAGCACACTTACAAACATTAAGCAGGTAGGCAACTATTATGCCTATTTCACAATAACAGAGGCATAGGGGCTAGGGAAGTCCTGATTTTTAGAAGTGATGAAGACTCATAAACCTAATTCAAGTCAATGGGAGCTGCTCAGCCTTGAAAAATCAGGCCCTGAGTGACTTGCCAAAGGCCATACGATAACCTGACAGTATTGAGGCTACAGCCCAGTTCTCTTGATTCCCAGAACCATGCTGTAGCCAGCAGACTACATCTATACAACACTTTCAGATAATATAAATCGTTTTTAAAATCTTGTGGCAAAGTACCATGGCATGGTTTTCAACCACAGCTGCTTTAAAGACAGATACTACACATTGTCTAGGTGTCAGAGCAATGCTGCTTGTTACACCCCCTATGGCTGCCTTTTAAAAAATGAACATAATTTTAAAGAAAGGTGCTGGACTGGTAACTCCAAAGATCAACAGCCTCCATTTATCCATCAAACAGGGAAACTGTGCAAACAACCCCATGATGCTCTGCCAATATGCCTCAACACTGATATGAGTGGAAGACCTATAGGGTGAGAAAGGCAGTTCATTTTCTATGGATAGTCAATCTCTTGTTTCTCTTCTCAGACTGCCAACAAAGGTGCCAATTAGTGTTCATTGTGATAGTGACTGGGCGATCTCTTGTCCACTAGGACTGAACTGAGACCACCAACTTGTTTCATTGACTCACATTTTGGAGATGGAGCCTTTCCTATTTTACTGCCATTTCCTGTGAAATTTGGAATACTTGTTATTTGTGTGGCTGTCTGTCCCCTTGATTCCAGGTTAACTGGAATAGCAGAGAAGTCCATTACTATCTGAAGGAGAGCTTCTCTCAAGGCCTTTTTACAATTGATCTAGAAGGGAATATCTATGTGACACAAGCACTGGACAGAGAAAGCCAAGCAGAGGTACGTATGACTATAGGGATCAGTTATGGAGTTTAGCTGAATAAGTCCAAAGTTTCAGTACCCAACCCTTAATTAGCACTTGAAGATTTGACTAACAAGAAAATTCACTAAGTATTTATTCATTAACAAACCTGCATGTGGGTGAAACAGAATCTTAAAGTTAAAACCATGCAACTAGAATTTATCTATTTATGTACTTAAATGGCCCTCATCTCTGGGAGGTAGGGAAGTACTATTATCCCCATTTTACAGATAGGGAAATAAAGCATTGGCTAGATTAAGTGATTTGCCCAAGTTCATATAGGAAGTCTGTGGTTGAGCCAGGGGTTAAACCTAGCCTGGTTCTCAATCCCCTAGACTAGCTTTCCTCTCTTATTAGTGATAGACTCTGCTATCATTTATACCAGTGCATCTCTAGCATCTTTATACTCAACCTTCAGCAAACTCCCAAATATAAATAAGCCAGTATTTTGTTTTTCTTTCATCCAAATACAATGGACTGCATTAAATATGGTCTGTCTTTGTATGCCAGTATCATTCTGACCTCTGCTTGTTCATGTAGTTGTTCCCAGTGGGCTAAATCTTAAGATCTTCAGCCAGATTGTATTCAGTCATGGTTCTGGTGAATGTCAATCATTACTCTCAACAGGCATTTACCTGAATGAGGTTTGAGTAAGGACCTCAGTCTTTGGCCCACTGAGAAGAACAGAGCCAGATTTTGGCCTATGCTGTGTTGCAGAGTCGCCGGGGGGATAGAGAGTATAGATGGCTGTTTGGGGGCATTCCTGAGGCAAGGGGGGCCTGGATGGAGCACTGCTGTTCTCAAGAAATCCCTGGCTGTAATTGGCCTTTGGGGTCCCTTCTGAATTTGCTCCCAGCAGGCACCTGGGGCATAATGAGGTGACACTGAGTGCAGATCCTGAGCCAAATGGAACATGGCTGGACTCAAGGATTTGGACTCTATTGTCTGCACAGTTTTGGTCTACATGTTGATAGGAGGCAGTGTCCTGACCACAATGCCACATGTCACACTTTGCCAAGGGGATTATTCAGAACAGAGTCTGCTGATTTTTCTCTATTAAGGGAACATATGGCCCTAGTATTTATAGCAGGAGGCCTGGACCTTCCAAATAGTTGGAAAGCCTGCAAGCTGGCATCTGGGTTTCTAAAGTCTACTTTCTACCATCAATGATACAAGTTTTACCTTCAAACTCTAGATTCTTATCCCTAGAATGTATAAAGCTGAGAGCACCATGTCCAAGGAAGTAAGGGTCTAAAGACCTGTTACAAAAAAAACCACCCTTCATCATACTGTAATTTGAACCTGGATCAATACTTGTCTGTATAGTTTATAAATAGAATGAAATTTTGGCTCTGTCTTTCAGAGGCATGCTAGTCCAGAAATGATTAGCTCATGGGACAAAGTCTCATGTTCCGGATATGACCCAAGATTAACATGTTTTGGTAAAGCTTAGTTTCCAAGTGAGACTGTGCTGGTAACTCAGCTGTTTATAGTATCCACTGTCATGGTTCACATGCAGCACAGAGTCTCATAAGAATTAATTTCATATGGATCACTTCCCCCAGCTAGAGGGACAATCTGTAGCACAGGAAAGGGGAGAGAATTTTAAATATTATGGATCCAGTCCTACACTCCTCTCTTCAGCAGAACTCCCATTGCTTTCAATAGGAGATTTGCCAAATTAAGTAGTGCAAAATTAGGTCCTATGTAACCCATAAGAAATCTCATAGAAAAATTCTGTACAGTGTAATAGAGAATGGTAACCAGCCTATATAATTTCACACAGAATTATATCCCCGCTATGATAGCCTATAGGATGGCTTAAAAATCTTCAAGAAAGCATCTTATTCTCTATTGAATTCTATAGACCTTTAGAGTAATTTCTATAGAACTCCTATATAATTTTTACAGAAGCACATTGGTTCTATCCCCATTAGACTCAGTAGAACTTTTCCAAAAGGACAAATATAAATGTGAAGTTCTATTAAATGAATAAAGTTGATTACATCTCACGTTAATTATACATTTTCTTATGAATTCATTTGAACATTGTCAGTACGAGATTCAGATTTTTGCTGAGAACAAGGATGGGATGCTGTACAATGAGCCACTGCAGCTCCTGCTAACAGTGATGGATGAGAACGACAATGGGCCAGTATTCTCCCAGGAGATTTATCACGTAGAACTCGAGGAGAACACAGCCAACGGTGAGAGCTGTCTATCTGTGGCATCACAGGAAGCAAAGTCCGTACGGTGGCCAACATGTGGGTAGAAGCAATACTGATAATATGACCATTCTCTACCCCAGACCCAGTCATGCAGTCCTTACAAGGCAAGACTTCAGTGAGAGTGTTGCCTACACATGAGGCAGGAGGTATAGTTCAGAGGGTCATAGATTTTTAAGGCCAAAAGGGCCATTAGGATCCTCTACTCTGACCTAAAATAAAATGCAAGGAGAGCATTTGAACTCAGTTCCCTTTCATTTAAAGGGGAGTGCTTGTTCCCTTACACCACTATGGGAGCAGCATCAAGAAGTGGGTTATGGCAAACTAAACACTTTGTGAATCTTGTATTCACCTTAAAAAATAAAAATTAAATATAAACCAATAGGACTAGTAAAAAAGGGAAATGAAAACCTTTGTAATTTAATTATGGGAAAATTTGGCAACTCTATTACCTAAAATGGTACCTGCCTGTACTAATATTACCTAAAATGGGCGTGTTCAAAAATGTCCCTTTTGTCTAGTTTCTTGTTTTGGTTGTATTCCTGTGACGATATAACGTGCCAACATATTCACTGAATCCTATATATTACAAAGAAATTGATTGCCACACTGATCTTGGGAAAAGTTTGGATCTGGTTCTACATGTTGCAATTTAGGCTCATCTCTTATGCTAACTGAAGAGTTGAAATGACAAATAAATCACTGCTTTAAAAAGTCATTTTTAAATTTATTCACTAGTAACCAGTGCTGTTTCTCTGTGTGCAGGGAGTGAGATTATCACAGTAAAAGCAGAAGATGCTGATGACCCAAAGACCAAGAATGCTAAAATTGTTTATGAGATATTGAGCCAGGAGCCTCAAGTGTCAGACGGCTTTTTATTTCATATTGGGAAAGACACTGGAGTGATAACATTACAGGATTCTGAACTGAAGACCAATGCTGCAAAGTACTATCACCTCCTTGTTCTCGCAGCAGATCTTGCTGGGACTGAAGGGGGTACGTTTTCTGAAGGATCATTGGGTCTGATCAGTGATTTGTTACTAACCTGTTGCAATACCCAATGTAAAAAAACCCACCTCACCTAAAACAAACACTCCCTCAGATAAATACATTGCTCAAATTGCAGATGGCATGAAATTGTCACAACATGCATCACTTTCCAGGACTGAAATTCAATAAATCCAAAAACGATTGCCTTTTTTGGGAAACTGCTCAGTATAGCAGGTCTCCTACATGTAAATATTTAGTCAGACAGTAGCTGTGGCATTCACATTCTGGATACAAATTTGTTATGTGGCCCATATCATGAATCGAGATGATTATTTAAGCGATCACCCAGTGACACAGCACCCTTGGAGCCCCTGAACCTGCTGCTTTAAGTCATGGGGTGCAGATTAGCAACTTCAGCACTTGCCATTTCTATAACATGTGATGGGAGGATCTCAGAGCACTTTACAAATACTAAAGGCCACTTATGAGTCTGGTAGTACACCTGTGCAAAGAATAAGAAGCACCTGTTCGTCCCCCCACTGGGTACTGGCATTGCCAGACTGTGTGAAGGGGTGGGAGGAAAAGCAGCTGCTGCTAGGCTGCAGAGATGGGTTGGGAGTGGGCGGGCGGGCAGGCAGACGTGGTGAGACGAGCTGGAAGGCTGCCCCTGCAATGGGCCAGCCTGTGCAACTGAGCTGTAAGGGAGGGAACAATAAGCTAAACAATAAAAGGGCTGCCACCGTTGACCTTCTCCAGGAGCCAAGCACAGGTCAGACTGTGTCTGTCAGAGTCTTAGTTTGGTTCCCGGCACAGCTCTGCACTGCACCTTACTCAGGCTGGATTGTAAAGTTTCAGTCTCTCTCCAGTGAAATTAACCTCCTGCCTCCCTGGGACAGAAATGAGTATTAACAACACTTTGTACAAGGTGGCAGAGCCAGGATTAGAATTCAAGAGCCAGATTCTCAGCTACTGTAAATTGGTGTAATCCCAGTGAAGTGAACGGAGCTCTGTTGATTTAAACCAGCTGAGAATCTGGTCTCAGTCTCATCTGCTAACCAATGTATCTTGCTCCCTCCACCTGCATGTTAAACACATTGCAACCCCTGGAGAAAAAAATAAAATAGTTCCTCAACTCTTGTGAGTGATCACATGCACTAGAGACATACAGTACAACTGAGGGGAAGGCAGAGTTTCAGACTGGAATGGCTGGGGCACAGAAGAGAGCGAGTAAAAGATTATTTTTAAAGTGGATCATGTGTCATATGTGTTAGATAATTTATTTATATTTGTGTGGAAACACATTGAAATACAGACAGACAATTTTGGAATTAAGGACCTGCTATTTCAACTCCCATTTATGATGTTTACACAGAGCACCCAGACTTTGCTCTCCTGGCTTCTGTAGTCTTCAGATTCAGATCAGGCCCTGAATAGAAACAGATCATCTCCTCCTCTGAAAAGCACAATATTGCTGACTCTGTACCAGGCATCCCAGACATCCTTGCATTACAGAATAGCTGCTTCTGCATCAAATATTACTTTGGTCAAGAGATCTGAAAAAAATCCTCTGTGTTTGTTTCCAGGTCTCAGCAGCACTTGTACAGTCTTGATTAAAGTTGTGGATGTAAATGACAGCCCTCCTGTATTCTCACAGACAAAGGTAACCCTCTTACACACCATGCGAGTGATTTACAGCATGTGTAGATCAGTGACTGGGAAGATATGGTATGGTCTTAAAGACATTGTCACGGTGGCGTGACTCACCCACGTGGCACCTCCTGCTGGTTGTCCGGGAATTAGCTCTTTTCCAGCCTAGACCGCCCTCTGCTGGTCGCTGTCCATGGGCCCCATGTCCCTCCCAGACCCCAGTGCCCCTTTGACTGGGGTGCTGGCCCCTAGCAGTACCCCCTCAGTTGCTGGGTCTCCCCTCCCAGGGGAACCCTCACCCACTATCCCCACCTTCTCTCAGCATATGGGCTACTGCCAGTCATCATCAAGCCCCTGTTCCCTGGGGCAGATTGCAGTTTGTAATAGCCAGTCATCCTAGGCAAAGGAGATTTGGACCTGCTGCCTTTACCTAGCTCCAGTACCTCCGTGGGCCTTGGACAAGGCCCTGTAGCCTGGGGAGTTGCCAGCCTGGAGCTCCCCAGCTCCTCTGGCCTTCACCATCCCTGCTTCACTCCAGTACCCTTAGGCTCCAGCGGCAGCTAGGCCCATCTCCCTCTTCAGCTAGAGGGAGACTGCCTGAGCTCCTAGCTCACGGCCCTTTTATAAGGGCCAGCTGTGGTCTGTTTGGGCACGGTCCCAGCTGTGCCTACTTCCCCAATCAGCCTGGGAGCTGCTTGCCCCCAGCCACAACCCTCTCCTGGGCTGTTTTAAGCTCCTCAGGGCAGAAGCGGGGTAGCTACCCCGCTACAGACATCCACAAAGTGATGAATATTACAGCACTGTAAAGATACATGCTGTATTCTCCCCTCTGTTCTATTGATGAAGGGAACCCAGAGCACATTAGATTCAACAGTCCAAGCAAGAAATATAAAAATGTAGTCTGGGTATTGTGATGTCTTTATTAATGAAGGAACACAAACCAATGTCCATGCATGGTTGGGTGCGGGCACACCTGGGTATGGGTATGCTTGTGTTTGTGAATGGGTATGTGAGTGCATGGATGCATATATTTGTGCATGGGTGAGTAGGTGCAGGCTTGTGTTTGTTCATGGTTTTATTTGTGTGTTGTACATGTGTATTGGTGTGTATATAAAAGGTGTCTGCAGTTTTGGATTGTTGCATTCAAGTGTGGATGCATTTTTGACTAGCAGCATGTAGTTTTGTTAGCTTCATGTCTGTGTGGTTGGGCTGTATATGCAGGTGTGCATGTGGATGTATGTATGGGTTCCTCCATGTGTGTGTGTGTGTGTATGTAGGTGCATAGATGGTTGGTATGTACTTGTGTGGTGTGTACATGTCTGTATTTTCCAACTCAAGATACTGTTATCCTCCCTACTCATCGCAGAAGTGATTAATAGATTCATAGATTCTAGGGCTGGAAGGGACCTCGAGAGGTCATCGAGTCCTGTGCAAACAGAAGAAGTGGGTATTGACCCACGAAAGCTTATGCTTCAATACCTCTGTTAGTCTATAAGGTGCCACAGGACCCTTTGTCGCTTCTCCAGAGATGGAGATTCCACAACCGCCCTGGGCAGTTTATTCCAGTGTTTAACCACCCTGACAGTTAGGAACTTTTTCCTAATGTCCAACCTAAACCTCCCTTGCTGCAGTTTAAGCCCATTGCTTCTTGTTCTATCCTCAGATGCTAAGATGAACAAGTTTTCTCCCTCCTCCTTATGACACCCTTTTAGATACCTGAAGACCTGATAACTAAGGGAACACCCATAAACCCCGAAGAGCAGGGTGTATTCATGTAGGGGTAGTTCCGTGCACAGGGAGTTACAGTACGGCCAACAGCAGATGTTCAAAAACCATGAGTCTGGCCCTGCAAATCATGAGATTATCTTAAAAAACCATAACATTTAGAAAAAATAAACATGCGGCTTCCTCCCCCCCCCCCCTTTCTAATTTTTGAACTTGTACGAAGTAACAGGTCACAGTTTTAAGCTTTTCTTCACATACACAAGGGCAAAAAACTCACTCTTCATACTTTTTTAAATAAAGGCTGAGATTGTCACATAATCACCTGTCTCTAGGAGCTGGGCTATAAGCAGACCACCAGATATTGCAAGACTCTCAATAAAATCATGAGCATTAGCAACACTGAATTGGGTGTATAAAGACACAAGAATTGGGGCACTCTGCTTGATACCAGAGTGTCCCAAGGGTTGGTCCTGGGGCCGGTTTTGTTCAATATCTTCATTAATGATCTGGAGGGTGGCGTGGATTGCACCCTCAGCAAGTTTTCAGATGACACTAAACTGGGAGGAGTGGTAGATACGCTGGAGGGTAGGGATAGGCTACAGAAGGACCTAGACAAATTAGAGGATTGGGACAAAAGAAATCTGATGAGATTCAACAAGGCAAGTGCAGAGTCCTGCACTTAGGACGGAAGAATCCCATGCACTGCTACAGACTAGGGACCGAGTGGCTAGGCAGCAGTTCTGCAGAAAAAAATCTAGGGATTACGGTGGATGAGAAGCTGGATATGAGTCAACAGTGTGCCCTTGTTGCCAAGAAGGCTAACGGCATTTTGGGCTGTATAAGTAGGAGCATTGCCAGCAGATCGAGGGACGTGATCATTCTACTCTATTCGGCATTGGTGAGGCCTCATCTGGAGTACTGTGTCCAGTTTTGGGCCCCACACTACAAGAAGGATGTGGAAAAATTGGAAAGAGCCCAGCGGAGGGCAACAAAAATTATTAGGGGGCTGGAGCACATGATTTATGAGGAGAGGTTGAGGGAACTGGGATTATTTAGTCTGCAGAAGAGAAGAATGAGGGGGGATTTGATAGCTGTTTTCAACTACCTGAAAGGGGGTTCCAAAGAGGATGGATCTAGACTCTTTTCAGTGGTACCAGATGACAGAACAAGGAGTAATGGTCTCAAGTTGCAGTGGGAGAGGTTTAGGTTGCATATTAGGAAAATCTTTTTCACTAGGGGAGTGGTGAAGCACTGGAATGGGTTACCTAGGGAGGTGGTGGAATCTCCTTCCTTAGAGGTTTTTAAGGTCAGGCTTGACAAAGCCCTGGCTGGGATGATTTAGTTGGGGATTAGGTCCTGCTTTGAGCAGGGGGTTGGACTAGATGACCTCCTGAGGTCCCTTGGAACCCTGATATTCTATGATTCTATGACTGAGAAATGACTCATGAAACTTTTAACGGCAGGTCAGAGTTTTGACTGACTGTAGTAGCTTTGACAACATCCTATTTATTGATTGCAACATTATTTTATAAAAGCAAAGGCTCGCTTGCTTCACACAAACAGTCCTGATGAACTGAGTACTACTTCAAAAAGAATGACAACAGATTTTGCTTGTAATTTCAATGTTTCCCTGGGTTGCTTAAGGGTAAAATAAACACAGCACAAAACACAGAAGTGATTCCAAGTGCTCTTGATTGATATCAGCTCTGTTAAGATGTTGTCACTCTTATTATAGAAGGTGCAATGTTTGATCTCAGTGGGGACAGAATTCAAAGATTAATACACCAGAGTTGGAAACTTTGTTCTGATAGCTAGCTGTCAAAGGAGTGCTGACATCTTACAGCATGGCACCCTGGTGCACTGAATATAATGCAAATAGCCCTGCAGCTTAATCACTTCCATATGTAGATAGATATAATAAAGGTTAAGGGTAGGATTTTCAAACATGCTCAGTGTTGGCCTAACTATGCTCCCACTTAAGTCAATGATAAAACTCTCATTGACTTCAGTGGGAGCAGAATTAAGTTAATAAGGCCTTGGGAGGCAGGCCAGTCCTCGCCCACAGACAACCCGCCAACCTGAAGCATATTCTCACCAGCAACTACACACCGCACCATAATAACTCTAACTCAGGAACCAATCCATGCAACAAACCTCGATGCCAACTTTGCCCACATATCTACACCAGGAACACCATCACAGGACCTAACCAGATCAGCCACACCATCACCGGTTCATTCACCTGCACATCCACCAATGTAATATATGCCATAATATGCCAGCAATGCCCCTCTGCTATGTACATCGGTCAAACTGGACAGTCCTTACGCAAAAGGATAAATGGACACAAATCAGATATAAGGAATGGCAATATACAAAAGCCTGTAGGAGAACACTTCAACCTTCCTGGACACACAATTGCAGACCTAAAGGTAGCCATTCTGCAGCAAAAAAACTTCAGGACCAGACTCCAAAGAGAAACTGTAGAGCTTCAGTTCATTTGCAAATTTGACACCATCAGCTCAGGACTAAACAAAGACTATGAATGGCTAGCCAACTACAAAAGCAGTTTCTCCTCCCTTGGTGTTCACACCTCAACTGCTAGAAGAGGGCCTCACCCTCCCTGATTAAGCTTACCTCGTTATCTCTAGCCTGAATCGTCCCTGCACTTTTATATCTGCCTCTGGACATTTCCACTGCTTGCATCCAAAGAAGTGGGTATTCACCCACGAAAGCTTATGCTTCAATACCTCTGTTAGTCTATAAGGTGCCACAGGACCCTTTGTCGCTTCTACAGATCCAGACTAACACGGCTACCCCTCTGAAAGTTAATAAGTGTTTTTTGAAAATCTTTCCCTTAATGTCTATGTATGAGACCTGGCACTTCATCACAAATGTTAATATACTATTTCTAAGGTTACAATAACAAATGCATTTACAAATACATTCAGATACGTAGTGCTAGAGAGTCAAAGACCTGTCACAGTAAAAAAATGAAAAATGGAGAGTTTGTATGGACTTGAGATACTACCATGCTTATTTACCCTTTATATAAAAACTGGCTACCTACACATTGTGCACATAGCTTGTCTATGCAACAGCATATTTATATTACTGTAACCTCCTCCTCCTTCCCTCATCCCCTTCATTTCCTTTATAACTACTTGGTATGTTCATAATTAAGATCACTGGGGCATGGATAATTTCCTCTACATGGCTGTACAGTTCATAGCACAATAGGACTTCTAGACACTATCATAATAGGAATAATGCAAATAATATGGGTAAGCTGTATCCTAGTTAAACCAATCCTAGATTAAATAAGTAGAGATAGACTGTCCAATAATCATCCTATACTTATAACCACTGGTGCAATCATCAGGTCTTATACCAACTTCTTTTCTTCTACTGCACCTAAAAGTAACCCGAGGGAAGGTGTAAAACAGTAGCACGATAAGAAATAGAACTTCTGATTTCTCTTTCATCTTTTTAAATGCAGTATGGGCCATTCAGTTTTCCTGAGGATACGGAAGTAGGTACGTTAATAACAACTATTACAGCAACAGACGCGGATGAAGAGACGAAGTTCAAGGTCATAAACTTTTCTGTGGAATCGGGAAATGAAGATGAAACTTTCAAAATTCTAAGCAATCCACAAAATGGCACAGCCAGCATCTGGCTTCAAAAGGTACTATGTGCTTTTAGTCTGGAACACGGTCACAGAAATCCATGGGAGTGTGTGTGTGTAAGAACTACAGGAGTGGGCCCTCTATGTTTAAATTTGCTCAGATCAGTAGGCTGCCCCGCTATTTTAATATACTCCCTTTTACCACCTTCTATTCCTTCTACACCCCTTTCCTCCAACCAGTCAATTACACTAATATAGATTCCCTTAGACTTAGTGGGCCAAAATTAGAGGCGATGTGTAACTGGGTGTAGGTTTCCTATTTGTAAGCGAGTGAGAGTGTAAAGAGTGAGGGCTTGTCTACACAGAGACTTCATGCACGGCCAGCCAGAGTGAAAAGCTACAGAGGACTAGCTTGCCATACACTAACTAGCCATGTGGATCCTGCTACCACACACTAAAAGTTCTGAAGTGACAGCAATATGTCAAAGTGCACTACAGAACTTTTAGTGTGTGGTACCAGGATCCACACCGCCAATTAGATTTACACATGGGCTTGCCATGCACTAACTTTCCCTGTAGACAAACCTTGAGTCTTAGCTGGTTTTACTCAGATGCTCAGGAATAAGGTGTAAATTACAGCAGTCTAGTGTCACTTCTGAATTAAAACCCCTGTGCCAGATTCTGATCTCATTTCCTCCAAAGTAAATGTAGAGTAATTCTAATGATTTTAGTAGAGCTATTCTGCATTTACTCCGGTGGAACCAGCCAAGAACAGAATCTGCCCATTCACATCCTGTTCTGCGTCATGAGACTGGCTCTCCTGAAAAGTGTTAGGAAGCTGGTCTCTTGCTGAGACAGCAGCACCATATTGATAACATAATTGTTTTAATTTAATATACTTTTATTTAGTCAGTACTTAGCACTCTCTCTAGTCACTACAGTTACTTATGGTATAGTTTTCCTTTGTCTTGTGGCACCATATGATGAGGTAAACGCCATTAGCACTGAATTGTCTGAACATGGATGAACCTGATCAGCTCTAAATGACATTCCAGATTCTACCCAAAGTGTATAAACATATCTTCGATGGCAGTCTCACCCAAAGTGTATGAACGTATCTTTGATGGCAGTCTCACCTGTCTCTGGTTTATGGTTTAATGTGATAGGGGTTAGTGAGACTTTAGAAGCAGCCCAGCTCTACCTCCGAACATTAAATCCAAGGGGCTTTTGTTCTGAATTTTTTTTAAGCATATATAATGTTCGTGAAAGGTGCCCGACTGTCAGAGCTAGGCCATGTCTAATTGCTAAAAAAAGGTGCATTTTTTACCTTGTGGTAAGTAATGCATGTGAGTTATCCTGAGGTAAAAACACAGTGAATACAAGGCAATTGAATTTTATGACAAGTTAAGCTAGGTGAGGTCAGCACTATATCCTCGGTTGGGGTTGACCATATGTAGTTTACTCGTGATAAAACTAAAGTGCCTTGTCTTCACTGTTTTTTTTACTTCAGGATAGCTTAAACACATTAGTTAAAAAATAAAATGTATCTTTTTTAGCAGTGAAGACAAGCCCCCTAGAAAAGATTGTCCATCTGCCTTGTATTTTAAAAGACTCATGTGATGCCTAATGTTCCATGATCAGTATCCAAAAAGGAGGCACTATGAAACTTATCTTTTTTTCTTCTTTCTTCTTCTAACTTGATATTTCATTCTTCTGAGGATCCACAAAAAGAGCCGAGTTAATGGGCACTAAGCTAAAAAGAACATCTGCGATAGGAAAAAGGAGTCAACGCGAGCTCTGCTCACAATGGCCTGTCAACACTTCTGGGAGGAATTCTTTGCTAAAATATCCCACCGCTAAAACACTACTGGTACCAATTGTGGGAGCACTAGGTTAGCCAGGGCTCTACGCAGCTGCTGATGTTTTAAGCATGGTATTGTCTAACCCTGCTCAAGATCTACATGACAAGCTGCTCATGAACACCAATGACCACTAGCGCTCCTACCAGTGGCAGTCTCAATAGAAAATTTGAAGAAAAACAGACAAGGCTGTGAGCAGGGTTATAGCAAACTCCTCATTCCTATCACAGATATTTCTTTTACTCTGCTCTTTTGTAGAGATCCAGCAGAATGCAGTATAAAGTTATAGGAGAAAGGTGGGGAAAAGACAATAATACACAACTTTCTAAAACTTTGGAGTTAAACTATTTCCTTTCTCATAAAAAAAAAATCTCTGAACTCCTGGGAATTAAGTTTCAGTTTTTCTATTCACTTTAATTTGGCAATTTTGGCTTGAATTAAAATAGTAAGTGATCAACTACAGACTGAGTAAATTATTAAGTCATTGCACTTGTTAAATAACAAGCACCAGAATTAGTCATTTGACCGTCATCCCTAGGAAAGGAGATTGCCATTAGAGATCTGACCCTGCACTCCTTTACTTCAGTGGGAATTTTGCCTGGTAAGGACTGTATGATTGAACCCTTCTATATGATCATGTATCCATTTTTCTTCCGCTTTCAAGAAGGAACAATCAAAGCACATAAAAAGGCAATGAGGGTTCTGTCCTGGGACCATATGAGTCACTAATAAAGAAAGGCAACAAAGGAGATTAACTTTTAGTAATTATATAATGCAGTACATCCTTATTCGTTTATATCTGTGTAAACCAGTCTTACCTTTCCATTGACGTCACTGAAAGGGTAAAAGCTTGGCTTTTCAGTGTCATCACCGAAGGTGCTGTTACTCTTCAACAGACAGCCGTATAAGTGATAATATCCTTTCAGTGAAGTCAGCTAAAGCCTTACCTTTTTACTTTCTGTGTGCCACTTATAAGGAGAGTTAAGCCCTTTAAAAAAGTTAGTGGCATAATGTTAAACATAATATTTAAAAACTAGGGGCTCAGTGGCAGAGAGCTTCATTTTTAGCATATGACTTTGTATAGCACAGAGGTGAGAGGTCATTAGCAATATAGGAAAAGTTCAAATAGTTCTTTGTCCAAATTGCAGTGTCTGGGTCATAAATAGTAGAGTTTGACGGTATCAGCTGAATACCATGTGGTCAAATACACCCTCTAATATCACAGTTGGGAGTCCTAGCTCAGGAGATCCCCTGCTATTTCAGTCCTGGCTATGTGGCAAGTTAAGTTTGAGATGCCTGTGCTGAACTGCATGGAGAACCTTGCACCATCCCTGGCTTGAGCCAGTATTTCACTGTCATGAGCTGCAAATTCTGGCCTTTAGACTGCAGCAGACATCTCACTTGTCTTATCTGAATGTTTGAGTTGCTGTGAGGGTCTCCCTCTCTGGAACAGCAGGGGGACTGAGAACCCAATAGTCAGGAACAAAGTAATGAGAATGATTCAGAAAAAGCAGCTCTTGAATCAACAAATTTCTTTGTGGGATTCAGCCACCAAGAGTGTTAGACCCTAAAATCTGAAACACAAAACGCTAACCCTGCCCAGAATGCTTTATAGGCATAAACCACAAGCCACGATCTAGGGGCCTGATCCAGAACCCATTGAAGTCAGTGGAAAAACTCCCATGAATTTCAATGGGCTTTGATCAGGCCCCCGAAGCACAAAATTTAAGGGGTAAATTCTAATCTTGATAACAGGAATATCGGACCAAATTCCACCATCAGATTAACATATCACTGGAGTTAATCGGGTAGCTGAAATCACACACATGTATCTGAAGACAGCATTTGACTCATAGCCAAGATGGAAATTATGCAGAAGAATCCCCTTGTATCTCTGTACCAAAGCAGAGGGTACTGAGCACAAGGCCAGGAACACCTGAGTTCTAATCCTCTGACACTAACTTCTAGTTGCTATGCAGCCTTGTCACTTTCTCCCACGTCTCAGTTTCCTCATCCCTAAAATGGGGATTACACAATTCGCTTACCTCAGAAGGATGCAGTGAGAATTAGTTAGTTAAAAAGCATGAAGCGTATTGAAAATGTAAGTGCTAAGTGTAATTGTTATTATCGGAGAATGCTTAAAACTATGGTTAAACCTACTGGAAGAATAATCTATCAATCTCCTTCCTTCTCACAAGCCTATAGTTCAGAGAGATACTATAACCGAGATAGCTACACATAATCACAACAGTAATCAGTAGGAGAAAGGAAGGAATCCTACACCAAAAAGTGAGTTGCAGCCAATCCCAGAGTGCTGTTTCAATCCATGAATGTATTTATTTGGTCTGTGTTTTAAAAGTTGCCCTTACAGAATGATGATGATTACATTATTCTAATCTTATTTTAAATCGTTGAGAGGAATGTTAACTTTGTTTTAGTGTTTAGTAAACCAGCAGGGTTACTAATAATTCTACCCCATCTCTGGGGTTTGTGTGCTCTCTGACGTATGCCAGGCACATCTGGAAGTAAATAATTGCCGAAAGTTGTAAAACCAAGATTCTGTCAAGTCATCATGGTTTTCAGAATGCTCCTCCTCCCTAGCCCTGATTTGAGGCCCTAGGTATTCTTGTCAGAAGTGCTGGTTGGCTTGGCTGGGACCTGCCCTTCCCTCCCACACTCCTACTCCTCCTTTTCAGGGGCTTTTTTGGGGTGGGGGTTAATTTGCTGATTTTTAACATATAAGGAAGTGAGAAATTAAAGTATTTTCTGTATCTAAACAAACACATTAGAAGTGAGTTTCAACTAAACTCAGACATGAAAAGAGAGCAGAAGTTGGGGCCCTACGAGTATGTTTACACTGGAGTAGGAGGTATAATTTCCAGCTCGGGTCAACATACCTACACTAGTTCCGATCCAGCTAGTGAGTGGAAAGTTGCAATAATGTCACCACAGCTGAATGGGTGTCAGAACGGGTTAGCTGCCCCGAGTACAATCCTGTGTGAAACTCTAGGTACGTACAGTAACTCCCCACTTAACGTCCTCTTGCTTAACGTTGCTTCGATCTTATGTCCGTGCTCGATTACAGAACGTGCTCCGTTTAAAGTTGTGCAATCCTCTGCTATAACGTCGTTTGGCTCCCTGCTTTGTCCACAGCCCCCCTATCTGCTCCCCTATGCCCCCCCCAGCGCCTCCCGCCTGCCGGCAGACCCCGCAGATCAGCGCCTTCCCCCTGCTCCCTCCGCCTCCTTCCCGCGGCAATCAGCTGGTTTGCGGCATTCAGGAGGCAGTAGGGAGGAGCAAGGACTCGGTGCGCAGGCTGCCCCTCCCTCCCCTGCCTCCTGAACGCCACAAACCAGCTGATTGCCGCGGGCAGGAGGCAGGGGAGGGAGGGTGAAGGAGCGAGGACGCGCGTGCAGAGTAAAGGGGGAGGAGGTGGGGGAGGAGAAGAGGCAGGTTAAGGCTGGCTTGCAAATCCTGAGTGATGAGGATCCTGTCAGGGAACACAGCTCCAAAGTGATTAGGGGAGTTGGTCATCTAATGACTTGCTATAAAGAAATTTACCAAGAAAAAAAAAGGAAAGCAAAACAACAATCTCTAGATGTGTTTTTTCGAGTTCAGAAAGTTCAGCAAGAAGAGCAAGAGGAGCAGCCGGACAATCCATCCTCTTCCACTCTCTGACTCCACCACCTCAACCAAGCTTCATACTCAGCAATGATGACTGTAGTCTTAAATTGTTTAAAACTTATACCTGTATTAAATTGCTTGTTTAAAATTGTTTTAAATGTATATAATGCCTTTTGTCTGGCAAAATTTCCCCCCCCTGGAACCTAAACCCCCCTATTTACATTAATTCTTATGGGGAAATTGGATTAGTTTAACATCGTTTCGCTTAAAGTCACATTTTTCATGGAACATAACTACAACGTTAAGTGAGGAGTTACTGTACTCAGGCAACTAGCCCGTCCCGATGCCTATGTCCTGCTATGGCTGCATTGCCATTCTTAGCATGCTAGCTCAATCAAAGCTAGGCCAGATACACCTACTCGAGCGCCAATGTAAACATATCCTAACATTGACTCCTCTTTGTGGCCTGGGGCCAGTAGCGTAGCCAGGTCTTGAGCACAGGGGGAGCGGCGGCGCTATAAAAAGGCGCCTCCCCCCCCCCCCCTGTGACGCTTTAAAGGGCCCGGGGCTCCAGCCGCTGCGGGGCTCCAGCCGTGCTTTAAAAGACCTGTGGTTCCCCGCAGCGGCAGGAGCCGCAGGCCTTTTAAAGCGCTGCCCTAGCGAGGCTGGGGTGGTGCCTTAGCGCCACTTTTCCTCATAGGGGGAGCAGCCGCTTCCCCTGCTCCCCCCCTGGCTACGCTACTGCCTGGGGCAAGTGGCTCTGCTTCAGGTTTCCATCTGGAAAATGGGGATAATAGTGTTCATCAACCCTGTACTGTAGTGGTTGTCGGGTTTCATTAATGTCTGTAAAAAACCAAAAAACTTGGAAGACAAAAGTGTTAGATCAGTGCTAAGTAGTGGCAGTAGCATTCTGTATTTCCATGTAAAAACATCAGACAACCATTGCAATTTATAGGTAGAATAAAACCAAAATATTTTACAGTGCCTAATCATTTAAATTTATATAGCACCAGGATTTCACTTCAAAAACATTATCAATTACTTCCTTAGGACTTGATCTTATGTTCACTGGAGTCAGAGGCAAAGCTCCCATTGATTTCAGTGGCACAGAATCGGGTCATTATTAGATACAAATTAGCCCCACTTTACCCACAGGAAAGATGAAAAACAGACGTGAAACAACTTGAACAAGGTCCCCGAGTGACTTGACAGCAGATCTGGGAATAAAACCAGTATTTCCTGACTCTCAATAGTGTGCATAACCAGCATACCACACTTCCTCTCTGGAATGAAAGAGGCAGTGTTATATTTTTGTATTTTGCCTCTTTTAAAGATCACATATTACAATTGCATCTTCCTTTCAGTAATGTTGTCATACCCCTCATTATGAAAGAGGCAGTATCCCAAGTCTCCACAGGTTCAGTGTACTAGAGGAATACTTACAGAACAAGTTAGTTTCTTAGCAGGGGGATTTCAATGCACACAGAGGAGGCAGAACGCTCACGGAGTATTGTGCCATGACCAAATAAGGAAGAAAGGAGATTTCTACACCCAAGCCTTAGTGAAATATTGCATATAATGGGTTGTTCCTGAGTTGTCCTCTGAGTTGTTCCTGCTGTGCTTGATGACCTGCAGGTTTATGTTAGACCACAAATGCTAATAATGTAATGGGAAACCCTTTCACAAATGGACTAGGGCAGTGTTTCCCAAACTTGCGATGCCGCTTGTTCAGGGAAAGCCGCTGAAGCACCCGCCGGTTTGTTTAACTGCTGCATCAGCAGGTTCGGCCGATCGCGGCTCCCACTGGCCGCGGTTTGCGGTGCCAGGCCAATGGGGGCTGCGGGAAGCAGCGGCCAGTACATTTCAAGTTGTTTCACATCTGTTTTTCATCTTTCATGTGGGCAAACTGAGGCAGAACTCAGCCCTAAGAAATAGAGAAGGGCTGGTATTGAGATTAAGTTTAGGGCAAGGTTTGAATTTGGGATAAGTGGTAGAAGTCTCAAATTCTCACCATTTGAAGCTGTCATGGAAAAAGTCTGTTCTCAAGAAATTTAAACTCACAGACGACCCAGATTACATCCCTTCTAGTTTTGGATCCAACCTAGAACAAAAATCTAGGCATAAGTTTGGATCTGGCGATTCAAATTTTCTCTCAGTGAAATTCAAAGGCTTTAGATATAGGTGGCTGGTTTCAGTACATTTCTGTTAGGGATTCAGATGAAACATTTATTTCATTCCTATTTTTTTAAATAATTCAAAACAGTTATTGAAATGGTTTATCTTTAAATATAGTGACTTACAAAAACAGCTAATTGGAAAATGGTTTCTCCCCATGGAAAATTTTGACTTTGTGGCAAAAAATTCAAAACTAAAGATTTCTAGTCAAAATGGTGCCACAGTATCTCAATGGAGTTGTACTTTGTGTGCTTTGTATCCCCTTTCTCTTTTTTGGTCTGGGCTTCCTGGCCAGACTACATCTCCCACAATGCACCACAGTCTCCTTTCTTGCTGAGCCACAACCAGCTGAACATCATGGGATTCTTTAGTGTTGGTGCATCATGGGAGATGTAGTCTGGCGAGGGAACCTGGTCCATAAGGGAGGATAGGGGAATGAGGCAGACAGACAACAACTATTGATATGAGGCAACAGCATTTCTGAATTTAAACTTTTTGGCTTTTGGGTGTTCAGCTTTTCAATAGAAAGAATATTTTCTACAGAAAGCAGCTGCTTTTAGTGAAAGACTTCATTCAGTCACAAAACCCGATTTTGTCAAAAAATGTGTCAGGAAATTTTTGACTAGCCTGACTTACAAAGACACCCAATTAATGTGATTACAGGAGTTTGACTACGAGACTGCTCAGGAGTATGTTTTGATTGTCTTGGTGAGAAACGATGAAGAATTGGTTGGGAAAGAGCAGGATGCCAGCTCTACAGCTACTGTGCATGTGTTGGTTAAGGATATAAATGAAGCACCAGTGCTTACACAGAAAAGGTATGAGGTCAGCACACCAGAAAGCGTGGAGTTGGGAACAGTGCTACTGACTGTTAAGGCTACTGACCCTGACATCTACACACCATCATTAAGGTAAGACTTTCCCTTTATCTGATTAGATTGCGCTATGTTGCATCCTTTGGGACTGATGATTTTTTAAAGCGCTCTGAAATGTTCTCATTTGAAGAGCCTGAACTGATGCGTTCAGTTAACGTGGTCGTTTCTGGTGCCTTGACATGGCGTCGGCCTAACGGCAGGCATCATTAGAGACAGTCACCCCTGGCCTGATTCTTTGATATACGGGACAAAACCACCTTCAGTAATGAATCTATAACCATGAAATGACAACACCTTAAACTAGAATAGGGAATTTATCACACTAAGGAACTGTAGGAGGTGATGCCTGGAGAGAACTGGCTGAGCCAAATGAATAATATGAGATCCTGGCATGCTTGTGATTTTAGAGGGAAATAATATGTTATTTCAACCCAAAAGGACATTCCCCATCCTGGTAACTTTCCAACACTTGGGGCCAGGCCCTACCCTCAGAAAAGCCCCATGGAGGCTGGGGTGGGCGGCATTGTGAATTTCCCCTAAAAGGGAGTCAAAGGGGTGAAGGTTGAGTCCAAAACACCACATCCACACATTGGTGGATCCATGACTGGGAGGAATGTGGCTGGGGAGTGAGGAGCCAGAAGAAAAGCACCATACTATCCCAAGACTTGTAGGGATTTCCTTATGTAGGATACTGCCATCTCTAGTCCTGATCCAGATGGACAGACTGCTGCGGAGTTGAATAGGCAATAGATCAAGGCCTCTGTTATCAGTTTCCTACCCGGTGACTACTCTGCACTGTGAAACAACCTGAGGGACAGAGGCAGGTAGAAGTGAGTCAGAGTGGGAGCAGGGAATAGAGAGGGGGCACACAACTGCCCCAGCCCTCCATGGCTCCCCCAAGATCCATGAAAATTCCCTGTAGAAACACCATTACCATGGGTTTTGAAGGCTACACCCTCACCTCTCCTGTGGTAGCAATGAAGTAAATCCACCCCTAAGTTAAAGGGATGATCTGTAGGAAACTGAGTTGAAACATGTAGACTTTATTTGGGCTTTTCCTGTGTAGGCCATAATCTGGCTCTTGTTTAGGCAACGCAGTACCCACTCTTTCATAAATATGATCACATTTATATCCTTCACTGTCTGAATAAATGTAAAAGCCAAGTATAAGGAATGCTAACTACGAGATAGTTTTGTTCATGTGGTCATGTGGAGTTTGTTTCCCTAATGATGCTGGAGAGGTTGTCAAATTAACACATGAGCAGGAACTGCATGTACCAGCATGTGAGCATTACCTTTAAACATAGGTTTCAGTGTAGTAGCCGTGTTAGTCTGTGTCAGCAAAACAGGGGACAGTAGATAGAAAAATATATTTATAGATGAATACATTCAAAATGCTAAACTGATCTGCAAACCCCATGAAGCATGGGTTGTTGTTGTTTTTTTTTGACCAAATAGAAAGGTAACAGTTCATTTTTTATTCAAAACCTAAAATGGAAATTGCAATTGTTTAAAGAGCATCCAGGGCAAGAGAGAATGAAAAATTCTCGCATGTTTTAGAGGCACATGTCTGGATTTCTGGCTAAAATGGAGAAGGTAAATTATAGATGCCCTGGCACCCTGCCGGAAAGCAAGCAGGAATTAATGAGCCAGTGTATAATTTCCTTCAAAGCGCAGTCTACAGTTCAAATTACCTCTTATTTGTTCCTGTAAATGTGTACCCAAACAGTATTAAAATAAGGACACAGTTTTAATCTGATCCTTTTAAAAATGGATTAACCACTGGTCTAGTAGTGTCCAATATTAAATATAAACACAAAGGGAATCCTACCCAGCAGATTCCTGGGGGCCTTCAAAATTTTGGATTTCCATTTTGTACCCAGTACTTGAAAAACAGTTTTCCCTGGGAAAGCCAGAGGTAACTTCAGAAAGTGCGGCATGGCTCTGTTCCAAATGCATGCTACAACATGCTAGCATTGTCTTGTCCTCTCCCATTTTGGCTATTGCAGCCTCCTCCTCTCTGGCCTTTCTAACATCCATCTCGTCCCCCCTCAGGTTCATTTTCTGGCTTTCTCCATCATATCAGATATCCCGAGTATCAAAGTCTATGAATATGCAGGTGGGGATTCTTTCAATGTCATGGAATTGTCAGCTGGCACAGACTTGGTGTAGTCAGCTCCAGGAATCCTCCTTGGAGCACGCTCTGGAGCCAGGGGGCATGCTGGGAGGGAGCGCTGGTGAAGCTGATGATCTGGCCCTAAAAATCCCACCACCGCCCACCAGTCAGACAGTATGTCAGATTGAAAACAGTAGTGTGCATCTCTCTCCACCCCCATCTCTTCTGCCTGCCACCCATAACTGGTCCATAACTCTTCACTTCACCAATAAAAACCATCATTTGTGAATCAGGCCCACAGGTGATTTAACTCATTCAACTGAAATTGATCTACACAGCCCCCATACGCCACAGAATAAGAGGCCTTCTCATTGACTTCAGTGGAAATCACCTGTGTCCCTCTATGGGAAAATATGGCTCCAGGAGAATTTCTATCTATTGTCCCCAGTTTAAAGATAACACTCCTTTAAGAATTCCTTAAAGGAGACAGGGTTATTTTCACATTTATTTATATGATGAAGTGTCTGTTTTTAAAATTCTGGGCTTGAATATTTCAGACTCACTAGATATTTTATCAATTCTATCTTAATTTTTGATTTAGCAGAGTCTATGATTTAGCAGATTGGAATTTTTTCCCTTTAATTCCATGTTGGTGATTTTGACTTTACCCCACACTTTGAATCTTACTGTTCAGGGGAAAGGTGAAGTGAATTATATAATTAATAGCTGCATCATAAATGTGCATAGTAGAACTGGCAGGCTAATGAGGAATAAAGCATATTCTGCTCATTGTGAACTTGCAATGATATTACAGGCTAATAACAAAACAGAGTAGGCCATGGTCTTATTCATTTAATAAAATATTAAATGAACATACTATAGATCACCTCTATCACATTTCACTTTGCAGTTACTCCCTAAGAAATGATTCAATGAACTGGCTTTCCATTGATGAGCATTCTGGAGAAGTTAGAGTCATGCAGGTTTTGGACAGAGAAATGATGCAGGATGTTTACACAGTGCAGGTTATTGCTCAGGACAAAGGTAAGAATGTGTCTTTGGTTTTGGATGAGAGGTTTCTTTTGCTCTCAGGCACAGAGACAGAGGACCAAACTCAGAGGTGACTCATACAGGTTTCTAAGTGGCACATTTGTAAGTGGGCATATGTCTAAATAAGACATTCAGTCTAAATTGGCATAACATATGCATTTGGAAAAGAGAGGCAGAAGAGTTGTATTTGCTCTAGACTTTGACACATCTCTCAGATTGGCCCCGTGACTCTCCATGGAGTCTGTCTCGATTACAAAGACAGGAGCATCATGAGTCTATGAAACCTTGCATGATTTCACTAATTTTGCAAACAGCATGGAGACAGAGAGAGAGATTTCTGGCTTAAGGTTTTATTCCTGCTTACTTTAGGGACATGGGACTAAATTCTGTAAGCAGTGCTGGGCTTGTGTTTACATTATGAGGTAAAAACTGACAGTTTTGTCATTACCATATATGAAATGTGCAGCAGAACACACCTTCACCAAAATCCTTCCTTCATGGACTTACTGGTAGTCCATTTACTACTGAAAAGGACATGTTGCACTTCCTGGACCTATGCATCATCTACACGTCCATGTCTGAGATATACACACTGCAAGGATTAGTAGTTTTGACGATCTGTTACAGCCAAATTCTGCTCTCATTTACATGATGTAAATTTGAAGTAACAGCACTAAGTCACCAGATTTACATCAATGTAATTGAGAGAAGAATCTAATCTTTTGTTTCACCTTCAAACCAACCTACCAACCTGAGAGATCATTTCTCCCCCACCCCCTCGGGTGTTTTGTCAATTTAAAAATAAAGTGACAACTACAGAGCTGGTAAACTTAAGGGAAATTGCTTAATGCCAAGAAAACAAATTATTTAACAAATATTTTGAAACATACCTAAAGAAAAACTAGCTACTTTTTCCTGTGGTGAATGGTTTTGATTAACAGTCTGTCCTCCCATCCCCCTCCACACTAAGAATTGTATATGGATGGTCTTATTGAAATGTCCAGACTTAAAAAACTCTTTCAGTTGTATTTAACAAGAGAGCTTGCTGAGTGATATACAATTCAGATTCAGCATCACAAACAACATAACTTGATTTTAATTTTTCTAACTCTACCACCACTGCAATCAGTGGACACAGGTGCATGGTCTGATTGTATGGATGGAAAATGACGAGGTAGTTTTTTAAAGACCAAAGCTTTTAAGTAAAGCATATAAACCATTTATTCCTATAAACACTGCTTCTCAGCAATGATTCACACTTCAGTGATGTCACAAACAAATTTACTTAAAAAAACCCAACTAATTCAGACAAGAACATTCCTCTTTCAGCCTGTCTGATTCACACCTGTGTCTGACACCAGACAGAGAATTTACTATTGTCATTGTCAATGAAAGAATCATATGTGAACGCAAGTATTGTAATTATATAAAAATCTTCTGTGTCATATGAAGCTGTAGTCATCTGGGTGCAGTGTGTAGTGGATGAAAGGCTTGGCATTCAAATTGCCTAAAGCCAACATCACCACTGAATGGTAAATCACTGAATGCATTTAAAGGGACAAGGTCAAGGAAATGACTGATCACATTTCTTTAGACAATTGCAGTGAGAAACAAATAGGATGATTCATTCCAAAATATAAATAGGCACAAGCGCTCAAAAGGCCCAATCCTGCAAGGCACCGAAGCCAGTAGGAGTTGAGGCAGCTCAGCACCTTATGGGAGGAACTTGCACATCCCGGGATCACACCCTGATGTCTTAGCTTAGTGTTCCCTGGTTACTGAGGGAGGATCCATTCATAGAACTATCTGTAACCATACACATAGTGTTCTGAATACTGACAGGGCAATAGTGGAATCACCTCCACAGTTCTAACAGTTACTGGCTGCTACTAGTTAGTAAGGGATCTTTTTTTCCTACCGCCGCTTTATCAAATTTATATTAGTAAAGGTACAAGTGACTCAACTTGAGGCTCACAAGACTTGCCACACAATAGGAGTCATTCTGGCTTTTGATCATTTGGTTGGGGCACAGTACATAGACAGCTTTGGCGCGTATCTTTGTCCATTAACTCTGACAGGGATTTCATGACTATACTGATTAGGTCTGATATTTGGGAAGTATTTGCCAATACATATTGTTTTATTGCAACTTCTAAAAAATATCAATCGGTTCACATAAGAGCATCCTCCTCACATGGGTTGAGACTTAAATTCTCATCCGTTGAACATCTTTGTCACCCTTCTTTAGATTCTCTGGTCTAGGAACATCCCTTTTATGAAGAGCTTAAAATTATAGATATTCCTTTGAGTGTGGCTGTATCAAGGCAGCATAAAGAGGTGTTATAGATATCACTTGTAGGAGAGAGGGATAATATCATACATCACATGAAAGACTGCATTCAGACCCAAGTACTGAGTTTAAAAAAATAAAGATGATTGGTTTTAATTTTACCAATGCACTAATAAGACAGCTGAGGCCTTGTTTTCAGCTGTTGCCACTAAATGTGCAGACACAAAAATGCATGCATACATGTGTTCACACAAATGAGAATTTGGTCATGCAGACTGGATGCTGTAATTGAGTGCATTTCACTTATATGCTAGCAATCAATAGCTGTAAATGGTTAAGAACACTTGAAAATTTGGCACTGGAAAGTCTACACTGACTTCCTATGGGGAGAAAGGGTTAGGATTTCTGACAAAGTTAGATAAGGAAATGTGCTTTCATACTCCTCCTTACAAGTTACTTGAAGGTTCTCAAGACCAAATGATTCATGCTGTATGACCAGGCTGAAAATGTGAGGAAGCTTCCAAGACACTAGCTGTTATATTACCTAGGATGTTAGACCATGATTGCATTATAGTATCTGATTCAGAACTGTATTCTATTAAGGCTTTCTGTGAATCTCATTTCCTTTATATGACTGTCTGGTTTCACAGAATTACACAAACCTTCCCGCTTTCTCAAGTTTTATGGCCAAAGCTTTCAAAAGGGCTCAGCAGCCAGAATCAGGGCCAGATTTTCAAAACAGCTCAGAATGCTGGGTGCCAGTTGGGGACTGAACACGTTTGAAGATCTTATTCCAGATTTCCAGAAGAGCAAGGAAACATTGTAAACAGCAGTAATTCCAGCTCAGAAGTAATTTCACTGCAATTTTATCTGCTTCAGTTTGCGGTTTTCTTGCAGGTAGCCCATCAATGACGGTCACGGCTGATCTAGCAATCCGCATCTTGGATGTCAATGATAACTCTCCATTCCTAGTAGGAGACTACTCCAAATCCCATCTCTGCACACCTCAGAGGGAAAAGCAATCCATCATTATCAGTGCATTTGACCCCGATGGGGCAGAAAACAGTGTCCCATTGATTTTTGCTCTTGCCAATAGCCCCATGCTTCGGAGAAACTGGAGGATCAACCTGATCAATGGTGTGTGAATTGTAACTATAGGCATCATTACAGAGAAGTGATAGAAAACCCTGTTTTAGTCCCTCTCTAACTTTGTCTTAGGAAAATTGTTTGGGCTGAGAATTCCCATGTTGAACACGAAGGCCAAGGACAATGTTTGTGGGAAGTGGGAAGTGGGAAGGACATCTGGCAAATGGTTTTGCATTACTGGTCACTAAAACGTTATTCTGATTTCAAAATTTGCCTTTTGTCCTTTTTGTTGTTGTTACACCAACAGCTTTTTACTACACTTTCAAACGTTCCAGGTTAAACATCCCTGGAAAGCTCAGGATGTATTTGAGGGAGAGGAGTTTTAATTAAGCCAAGTGATCAAATATTGTTTTTTATGGATGGGTTGGGGGTCCAATCCTGCTCCCTTTGATTTCAATGGGAGTTACTGACCCAATTCCTGCCCTTAATAATGCCAGTGGGAGTTTTTGTCATTTTTTCCATAGCTGACTGCTAACAGTTCTCCATTCCACTCAAGTGGTGGAGGGCAGTATTTTTGGAGTGGGGGCAGGGGGCCAACATTCCAGGTCAGCACATAAGGGTTGTTTCATTAGGGAGAACCAGTAGGGTTTTTTCCCCTAGGTAAGACTGAAAATATAGTCCCATTATAAGGCTGATTTTGATCTCCTTGTAACTTTTAAAGAAGAGTAATAGTCTCATGCTTTCCAGCTCTTCCAGTTAAATCTCAATAGCAACTAGAAGATTTTCTGAAAATGCTGATGAAACTGAGTAGGCTCCTGGAGATCAAAAGACTTTAAAATGGCTCCTTATTGAAATCTTTGGAAATTGTCTCCTGTGTGTTTGTGCCCATCTGACTACCCCATTCAATAACATTACACAGAAAATTTCAAACATTTCAACTTTGGTTCCCACAAGTGGCAGTTTTAAAAGGCAGGAGTAGTAAAGTGTTTAAGAAACTGTCAATATTTGAAAGCCAGATGTGATTATCATTCAATGATGAAGCTTACTGAGAAAGGAATTATAGCAACAGAGAAAGGTTTTCTCATCAGCCTCTGAACTAATTCAACCTCTTGTTAGTTTTCAAAAGTCAAAGGAAGTTCTCACATCTGGCAAATAAATCTACAAGGTGTTTACATGGAAGATGCATACATTCTATCTTAGAGTTTTTTATACAGCTAGTGAGATAGATGGGTCAATAGGGATTTTAATATAATATTTGTGTTAGTCAGATACCAAAATCAAAGTATTTTCTCTTAAGGGCTATTGTTAATGGGAAATATTACTTAATATAGTTGTCAATGGACAATAAGATTTTTTAGGAAGGCCTTATTATTGCTGCTTCTTGAGAATAATGTTGTAAATATAGTTTAATAGGAAAGTGTATATCGTTGTTATGATAACATTATGTATACATCCTTGCAGTTGATATTGATCAGTGTGTGTCCTTAATGTGTGTGCGCATGTTTCCTCTCTCCTTTGTGTATTTTGAGGTTACTGATGGAATGGGGTTTATTTTGGGTCAGAGTTAAGGTCGCTATATTGTGATATAACACACATTTCTGATAAAAAATAATGGGTGAAATCATCACCCCTCCTCTGGCCCCTCAATGCCAGGTAAAATTGCCAGAGCAGCAAAAAGGAGGCCTACAAATTCTGGCTCCAACTGGGGGAAAATTCTCCTGCACCGGGTCTGTGGAAGACAGCTGTAAGGCTGTCTCCCAAGCACCCCTTTGCAAGCCCCGGACAAGAGCAGGGGCTGGCCTGGGAGGGGTACGTTAGAGGCAGGGCAGAACACAGTGCTGCAGAGATTCCAGGCAGTGCTACAGACTATAGGGTGGCGCAGGGAGGCTGCTGTAACTTAGCCCCACAGCTTCTTAAGGTACACAGCAGCCCAGGATCAGGGGAATGCTAAGCCACCATAGCCTTCCTCCCGCTGGGCTGTGAGCTCTGTGCTGCATGTGTCAGAGGTGCAGCCTGGTATCTCATCAATGATATTGTTACAGGGGCAGTGTAAATGGCATGGTGTCCTTAATTCCATTTCCTTCCTTTTCATTGTGTAGACTTCGTAAATGATGTGATTGGCAACGGCACTCGTGTCACTTGGCAACCTCTTGTAACAAACATTTTAGTGTTTGGAGCCTAGTGCTGCAAGGTGCAGAGTGCTTCCTGTCTTTAGAACATACAGCACCTTGTGGGACTAGGCCCTCGATCAGCAAGAGCACTAGTAGTGTTGATGCCCTGTAATTACAATCACGCCAGAAAAAAGAAAATAAAGAAATAAATACTTGTGGCACCTTAGAGACTAACAAATTTATTTCAGCATAAGCTTTCGTGGGTTAGAACATCCATGCATCCGATGAAGTGAGTTCTAACCCAAAAGCTTATGCTGAAATAAATTTGTTAGTCTCTAAGGTGCCACAAGTATTTATTTCTTTCTTATTTTCTTTTTGCTGACACAGACTAACATGGCTACTACACTGTAACCAATCACGCCAGAGATTACTCTGTAAGTGGTGGCTCTGGCAGCCACTGGAAAGTATACTGAATATTTTCAGTGTAAAGTTAGAAGAGAGGGAGTGAATGCAAACCACAGCTAGTTTGCTTTGTTGTTTCTCTCTCTCCCCCTCTCCCTCCCTCCTCACCCCCAGCTCTAATATTTGTCCTTCTGTTTCATTTTGCATGTTCTCTGTTACTCCGCAGACACACATGCTTCTCTCACCATGGGAATCAGTTGGCTGGAACCCAAAGTTCACCTTGTTACCATTATCCTGAAAGACAGTGGAACTCCATCTAAAGCCCAACACATTCAACTACCAGGTAATAAGAAAGCATTTCCTGCTGAGAGGGTTCTTATAACACAGTCCATTGTTCTACTCCAGCGGTTCTCAAACTGTGGGTCGGCACCCCAAAGTGGGTCACGACCCCATTTTAATGGGGTCGCCAAGGCTGGCTTAGACTTGCTGGGGCCAGAGCCCAAGCCCCATTGCCCGGGGCCTTAAGCCCAAGGGCTTCAGCCCTGGGCAGTGGGGCTCAGGTTACAGGCCCCCTGCTGGGGCTTTGGCCTCCCTGCCTGGGGCAGTGGGGTTTGGGCATTTCCCCCTCCCACCCAGGGTGGCGGGGCTCGGGCTTCGGTACTGCCTCCTGGGGTCGTGTAATCATTTTTGTTGTCAGAAGGGGGTCGCAGTGCAATGAAGTTTGAGAACCTCCGGTCTACTCTTTTCTCCACATTAATAAGTTAAGGAGTTGCAAAGATCTTCCTTTGTAAATTATGGTCTCTACCGGCCTCTCTCTTTTCCCCTCTCTGGAGCTTCAATTTTAAAGCGATCAGTAAAGACATCTGCTTGTAAAAATAGTCTTGCCTCACCTCAGGCAGCAGAAAGAGTTGGTAATAGCAGAGAGATCTGGCACAGGGGGAGACGCAGGGTCAAGTGCAACCTCAGGAAAGTCCCTGATTTGATAAGGTTGCTCAGATATGCTGGCTGTAAAGGTGGCATGCCTGCTAAGAGTCCATAGCAGTAGCAGAACAGCTTGGGGTGGGTGATTGCTCCTCATCTCAGCTGGAGATACAGTGCCCCCATGGCAACCCTCTGCAAGGAAGAAGGATCACTAAGAGACAGACTGGCAAAGAGAAGACACAGGGATACTCTTTGGACCAGTCTTGGTCACTTCCAAATAAAGGGCTAAATAGCTTCCCTTTGCCAATACCCTAGGAAGGGGAGAGGGCACAGGGAGCCTCTCCAACTAGCACATGAGCCAGACAATGTAGACCTAATATTCAGGCTGTGTGGGGCCAGTGACTTCACCAAGCAGCATGGCCAGCAAGGCTAGCAAGACTAGCAGCATGGCCAGGGCCCTGCCACACTGTCTCCTAGTGTGAGACAGCAGATGCTGTTCCTTTTTGTAGCAGGTGTAAGCACAATATAGCACATTCACTGTGGGAAGGTACATGTGTCTGCTTTGCACTGATGACAGTCCTCAGAGTATCTCCAGTCAGCCATCTTCTCCCCATACCTCCTGGAGAGAAGCAAGTCCATGATTTGGCACATAAGGGAGACTCATGACAAGGGGTTTAGACTGGATAATCAGAATGGTCCATTCTGGCCTTAAAATCCACAAGTCTGAAGTAAGAGGTGAAATATTCACAGCAAGCTATTCAATACGTGCAGGACTTGCAGATTCATTCAAAATTCTCCAGCCAGTGCAAATTATTAAGCACAGCAGAGAAAGATTTCATGCTTGTTATTCAAAACGTCCAGGTTAGGAACATGCTTCAGCAAAAATAAAAATGAATTTTCCAGAGAATTAAACCATGTAGCATCGATTGGATGGAACATGTGGGATGTGAGAGATGGCTGGGGTGGCTGCTGATCCATACACAGAGATTTCTAATAATGGTTGCTATTGAGGGACAGAGAGGGGAAGTATGGAGACTGGAGGAGACTGCCTGTTAAAGATCCTCCTGTCCCAATGCTTATTGAGTTGACTAGTTTATAATCTGACTGTTGTTCACTTCGCCCTAACCTGTCTGTCCTTAAGACTGTGAGCTCCTCAGTGCAAAGACCATCCTCAGAAGTGTCTAGCACTTAGAAGTTGCTACTGTGAGTAAAACACTGCTAAGAAATGACGCAATCTAGGAGAGTATGTTGATTATGAGCATGCATATGAGCAATCCAGGCTTACAACAGTGGTTTGAAATTCCGAGGACTAGCAGGATGGGGGTTCACCCCCATTAGGTGTGTATTCATGGGCATGTTTCCTCTCACTACATAGGTCAGGAGTATCAGACCAGGTTGCTGAACCATGTGTTGATGAGCCTTAATAGGATAAAGCACATTCTTGGCTATGCATCTGGCCTGGAGTAAACCCTGGTCTGGTTCACCCAGCTACATGGTATGGCAGTGCTGAATACCGCCTCTCTGAGGCAAAGTGGGATGCTTGATTTGTTCACAGCCCTGCCAGTACTCAGGGTGCTCCTCTGGCTAACCACTGTTTCATAAATGTGCAGGCATCTGAATGCTGGGACAAGCCTAAAGGATTAGGACAGGCTTGTGTGAGCAATGAACAAATGACACCAAAATAACTGCAAAACATTTATTGACTTAATCTAATCCTGCAATGAGCACCCGTTAATGTCAGTGGGGTTCTGCACAGGGGTTCCCTGCCTGGAGCTCACTCCAGAATCAGGAACATCGTTGGTAGAACTATATTTTAATGAGACGTTTCCTCTTTTAGCAGACAGTCTGCACTACAAGGGAGTGTATTCTTATTTCTTCAGTCTGGGCATTGCTGCAAAACATAGAAACATACAATATACACCAACAACCTATAGCATAACTAAAATACAACAAGACCTCAGACATATTCCTATTCAGCACAGTCTGGGAATCACAGGGTACTAGTTTATGTTTCAAATGCTATTCTTATAGTTTCAGTTTTATACTGGCTAGAACAACACGTCTGACGTGTTGTGATCGGCGCTTTCTCTGTGAAGGCTGATAGACCGATCGATGACAGTGACAGTGATTAAGTCCCGCATATTGTAACTGGATGCTGTGGGCACATGGAACAGATCCAGTTGCAAGATCAGAATCCACTACACGATGCCGCAATATATTGAGATTTCTAAATAGTTAATGCACTGTAGTTTGTTTTGTCTGAATTCACAAGATGTTTCAAAAGCCTCAGTTACATTTTATAAGGTCAGCAGGCACTTACATTTTTGAGAGCCCATTGCAGTAGATGTGCGTGGGTTCAGTAGTCTGTAATGTTTTGATATTTGTATTTAAAATTGCTACACAGATTCATCTGCATGCATTGCACTTGTATTTGAAAGAGAACCATTTAGAAGGGCTATTTTAAGGATCATTAAGTGGAACATCCTAAGTGCAAACACACTGAAAAGATAAATGGAAAAATTTAATAACTATTCTGCTGCACCTCAGTTGTCTGTAATCAGACTACTGTTCCATAGCGCCTTTTTAAAGACTGCCATAAGAAAGTAAATACATATAATGAACTGTAGAAGTAACACCATTGATTAACACAGGCACTTACTTTCAAATAAGAGAAGTCTGTGAATTCGATAGCAAAATCCTAGCACACCTATAGCGCTGGGAAGACAGGAGAGAAGAATACTCTAAAAGACTCTTTCACCCTCACAAGAGCATGGCAGGATACTGAGCTCCGTTGAACACTAAGGGCATGGACCTTATGAATGGAGGCAATGCTATACCAGGTCAGACTGAAGTCTATCTACTCCATAGTCTCTAATAGGCTATGTTTACACAGGAATAAAAGACCCATAGGGCTGTGGCTGGCCTGGGTCAACTAACTCGGGCTTGCAGGACTCAGGATGCAGGGCTAAAATTGCTGTGTAGACATTTGGGCTCAGGCTGGAGCACAAGCTCTGGGACCCTCCACCCTGGCAGGTCCCAGAGCTTAGGTTCCAGCCTGAGCACGAATGTCTCCACAGTGATTTTTCATCCATGGAGCCTGCACCTCATGAGCCCAAGTCAGCCGACCTGGGCCAGCAGTGGGTTTTTTATCCCTTCGTAGACATAGTTATAAAGGCCAGTGTCTGATGCTTCAGAGGAAGGTCTAAGAACCCACAGTAGGCAGACCTGGGAAATTTGACCCTCCCGCACCATTAATCTACCAATCTAATCTAATAGACATTGGTTTAAACCCTGATGTATAAGATTTAATATCCTTTCCAAACATTTTGTGAGCATTAACTGCTATAACTTTGGATATTCTCCATTACATGACAAGTCCCTTTTTGAATCTTGCTAAATTCCTGGCCTCAATGACTTCTTGTGGCTATAAGATCTACATGCTATGTATTGTGTGAAAAAGTCTTCCCTTTTATGGGTTTTAAATTTGCCATCTTTTAATTTCATTGAACGTCCCATGATCCAAGTCTTATTGAACTCAATAGAAAGATTCCCTTCAACTTCAATGGTCATGGCACTGGGTCTTTAGTGAAACTGACTAGTGCATCTGTAAGTTTGCATAGACAAATGCTCCACTTTAAATATATGATTAGTCAGACTGAACTCAAAAGAACGACTCATGTGTAAGTTAAGCACATGCATAAATCTTTGCAGGAGGGGTGCCTAAGAATTTCACAGAGATTTGGTCACACAAAGCTTTTGTCAAACAATTTGAATCTCAAATAAATGTATACAATCACAGGTCTGTTTGCAGACAATCTATGAACAGGAAAAAGAGCTAAATTCACCTTATAAATTATTTGCTGTAAGTTGTTCATCTGGTTCTATTAATGCAAATGATTTTCTCATGAAAGGGTTAAGACTGATATCTCAGAATTGAGGCTTTGTTGGTACGTACAGAGTTGAATACAAGCCAACCTCTTGCTTTTAAAATGTTAGTTTATACAGCTAACTGTGCTAAGTAGGGTTGGAAAGTTGTTATTGCTGAAGATGTTACTATTTTAAAATAATTTTGTTAATGATTTCTTTGCAATTTCTCTCCCTGTCACATTGCTAGCTAGGGCTAAAATATACGGAAGATGGTTTTTATTTTTGCCAAATAGCTAGGTGAAGGCAGAGAAATGGTTCAGGGTTGTTTACACCTCTGAAATGCAAGGTGCTCATCAAAAAGCTTGGTTGAGAATGGGGATGGGCGAACTAATCTGGGCAAAATAAACCATGAATCCTAGTCTGAGTTCCCATCTGTTTGAGATTTACCCATATGAATACCAGGTCTTTGTCTGTGCCTGTTTATCCTTTTCTTTCATAGTTTTAGATAATTTTGTCTGATTCTCATTCTTGGATTGTCAAGAAGGAGGGTTTATTTTGTTACAAATAAGGCAGAGCTGAGTTCAGTTGCAAACTCAGGATCCTCTTCCTTTCCCAATTTTGTAATCCTGTGTGACCGGGATCCCAGGGGAGCCGCACTGAGGTCACTCAGTTAAGGTGAACTGCAAAGAATGGGGCAGGCAATCCCCAAAACTGGTGAATATTGCAATACTCAGATTTACCAAACCAACACAAAACAGCATCTATAATACCTTACTGGTTACCGAGAAGCCAACACAATTCCCTTAAAGCAATCCAGCATCAGGCCTCCACTCAGACACCCCAAGTCAAATATGATGAGGATTACTGAAAATCTTATTCATCATATAAAAAGGTTCTACCAATCCAAAGGATCGGACACATAACGAATATTCCAGATCTTGCCCAAATACACACTTACAGCCAATTCTTATAACTAAACTAAAATGTATTAAAAAAGAAAAGAGAGAGTATTGGTTAAAAGATCAGTATACATACAGACATGAGTACAGTTCTGAAATCAGATTCATAGTGGAGATGGTGAGCTTTGTAGTTGCAAAAGGTTCTTTCAGATTTAGTCCACAGGTTCAATGTCCATATTCAGGGTGATCCAGTTAAGACTAGAGATCTCAGCCTTATGACTTAAGCTTCCCCTGCATGAAGCATCAAGTAGATCTGAGATCAAAAGGATCAAGACTCGAAGGGGTTTTTATACAGTTCCAGGCCTTCTCTTGACAGGTCGGAGTCCTTAGGCGAACAGTAGGCAATCATGGAGAGTTTGAAGTAAACCTATTTCCTAAGCATCACCAGTAATTAGCTATACAGATTAACATAAAGTAATTGCTTGTTTTCCACCATTCGCAGGTGATTTGCTATACATCTCAAAGAGAGATGAATACAGCGATATCCTATGTTTACAGTTCATTTAAATGTTAATATTTTCTTTTGATCTCTGAATTAACAGAATAGACAGAGACTGCTCGATTACATTGATAACAATATATATGTAAACACACAAAAACACAAACATTATCTACCAATATGTCCCTAAAGGTTGAATCTGGGTCAATCAGCCTGCAAGTTGCTTAGCCCTTTCTGGCCATGCATCACACTTTGTATAAGATTCGTTGCAATTATATAACAGTGGTAGCAAGAATGATTTGCATGGTCATACTCTAATCAGACAACGTCACACCCTGCCTTACATTTGTACTATACTTTACCCCAAGAATCAGTACAGGACTTGGTTGAGGTGGCAGTATAGGCAGGTATGCCATATCCAACTATTGTTAGTACAGACTGAAAAAAATAAGGGGGGGAGGGGGTGGGAACATGTTAGAGCAGGGGTGGGCAAACTACGGCCCATGGGACCTTCTTGTCCAGCCCCTGAGCTCCCAGCTGGCGAGGCTACCCCCAGCCCCTCTCTTGCTGTTTCTCCTCTCCCGCAGTCTCAGCGCACCGTGCCACTCTGGGCAGCAGGGCTGTGAGCTCCCGGGGCAACGCAGCTGCAGAGCCGCGGCCTGACCCGGTGCTCTGTGCTGCGCGGTGCGCGGCTGCCTGTCCTGGTGCAGCCGTGCTGCCAGCCACCCGTGCTCCAGGCAGCGTGATAAGGGGGCAGGGAGGGGGGGTTGGATAGAGGGCAGGGGAGTTGAGGGGGGAAGTCAGGGGGCGGAGGTGTGCATAGGGGTCAGGGTGGTCAGAGGGTGGGGGGTTGAATGCGGGCAGGGATCCCGGGGGAGGGCAGTCAGGAATGAGAGGAGAGCTTGGATAGGGCAGCGGGGGGTAGTTATGGGCAGAGGTTCTGGGGGCGGTTGGGGGACAGAGAGCAGGGGAGGTGGATAGGGCAGAGGTCCCAGGGGGCCATCAGGAAGGAGAGGGGGGTTTGGATGGGGCAGGAGTCCTGGGGGGACTGTCAGGGGGTGAGAAGCAGGGTGGGGGGTTGGATAGGGGGTAGTGGCCGTGCCATGCCTGGCTGTTTGGGGAGGCACAGCCTCCTCTAACCAGCCCGCCATACAATTTCGGAAACCCAATGCTGCCCTCAGGCCAAAAAGTTTGCCCACCCCTGTGTTAGAGAATGTGCCCACTTTGGAACTGATTGCTGCAGGCAGGCACAAGATCTGTCCATGTGGAGATCATCATCCCCTCCTCCAGTTTGAGTTCTGACGAAAATGCTCTTTCAACGCAGGGGATTGTCCCTATTAATCTCTGATATCCCTCATGGGAGTTAATCCTGAATTCTTTGTCTTTCTTTTAACCCAGTGACTATTTGCTTGTGTACCATGGAAGGAGCATGCATGCAAGAGGTTGGAAGGATGGAAGGGAAACCTACAGTGATTTCTGCAGTGAGCGTTATTGTTGGTACCTTGGGAACTATAGGTATGGAATTGCCCACAAAAACAAAACAAACCCGAGTCTACTCTGTTTTAGAGAATCTATGTCTGCTCATTTCTAGCTGAGGTAGCATTTCAGTGGAAGTATTCTCTGATACACAAGCTTTGTTTTGATATTCTTACTATTACCTGCCATAATATTCACATTTTTTCTTCTTCACTTCCAATATAATTTACAAAAAAAAAACACAACAAGGTCTGGTTTATGAATTGTTCTAATAAAAAATGTGTACACTGACAAAGAGCTTGTTAGCTTTAAACTCATTTTGTTTTCCATTTCTCCCCCCAGGTTTCTTCGTGCTCATAATCTTTGTTCATTTGACCCTTCTGGGAGCTAATAAAAAGAAGAAACGCAAAGCTTGCGACAACCTTTATAGTCCATAGCATGACACAGCAAAATAATGTCCCAGCTTATTTTACAAAACACTTGCAAATGGATAGGTCAACCAACACAGTGTATATATCAAATCACATTAAATATGGTACAGTATATGGGATTATGACACAAACAGTGCAGTGACTGAACTCCGTAAGTAACTGAAATGTCATCTCTCTTTAACCTAGGAAACCTCCTTCAACTAAGAAAACAAACTAGAATGGTTTTTGTCACTGTAAGAATGTTTGAATTGGTTTGAAAAAGTAAATTGGGGACAGACAGAGAGGATCAAAGACCCAGGGACTCCAGGTTTGTATCATTTTCAGCAGCAGAATGGGATTCCTTTCTCTCTCCAAGGGCCTGATTCTAAAAGGTACTGAGTAGGTACTCTTAGCTGTGTGTTGAGGGCATTCAGCACCTTGGAGGACTGAGCTCAAATAGAAAGCCCTACCTTGCTCTCGTTCATGTCAATGGTGACATTCCTGATGACTTGAATGAAAGCAGGATCAGGCCCCAAATAAGTAAATAAGTAAGAGAGCAGCAGAAGGTCTAGGTTAGTCTGGACTCCATGGAAGTCTTGCTGATTTGGTAGAAACTTGTTCCCTCTTTTCTTTAGATAGGGTACTTATTAGAAAATTGCCTTGCATCCCTGTTGTGATAAGCAGTGTTAGCCTGTCTTGCAGTATAATAGAGTAACCCAATCACATTGTCTGTGTATAATTCACTTCAATCCCCCATTGTAAGACTGAATTTTTAACAATAGTTGCTGAAAAACAATCAGTAGTGATTTTACATCGCTGTTCATTCTTACAAATAATACTCTCAACGCTCTTCTCCCTGCCCCTTGGAAGTTCATGGGTTCTAGTTATTCAATGACAAGATCAGTAACTGCAAATGCAAGCTGAAGTACTTTTCAGAGCTACCATTCTAGTGGCCTCATTCAGCACTGCGGGGGGAAAAATACTCTTCTGTTTCTTCTGCTCCAGCTTACTGCAAGTGAAAAATAATGACTTTTACTTTAAAAGATATTAAAGAATTGTAGATTTCTGGGAAGCTAGCATTTTCTACCTGCTGTGAAATTTTCGTGGGGCACTAAGCAATTTGGGAGGCTAAATGATGATTGGAGCGCATGAATTTTATAGTGCTATAAATTGTATGAATCCAATAGAGTTTATAAAATATTGTAATTAAATGACCCTTCTGTTTTCTCTGATAAGTTAAGTGACCTATAAACTAGACTCTGCTCACTAAAGTATTTCTCTGCTTGTCTTTATATTATGTCCAGATGTTAGAAAATAAATATGCACTATAAGAAATTAAAGCAACAACATTAACGCTCATTTCAGATCTCTGCTATTTAATTAAATCTACGTAAGGAGAAGGTACTGCTTTTCACATTGTTTCCCATGGCTGTGAAACATCAGCAAGGAAACACTGCCAATAAACATGGAGATTTAATATTTACTGAGCCTGAATCTCAGGTCTAGCCCAGTTGCTGGGAAGCTGGCTGAACTGACTTCCTGAGGAACCCCTGGTGTAAGTGAAATCCTTGGGTGGTGGAAAAGCAGCCAGAATAGCTCCTACACCCATGCCACCCTGCTGATCCCTGGCTGCCAGAATGGACCCTAAAGCCACCCAGAATTCCACTGGGGACAGGCCTGGTTCCAAGACCGAGGGCACACAAAGGTAACTTTGCTCACCAGCCAGCCCAGCTGCACCAAGCATATCTCAGCCCCAGTCAAGGATCTAGCCCATTGTTTGTAGTTATCCGACGCACATGCAATTCTGTATAAAACACATATACTAAATACTTTCACTGACAGTGACTGATTCTACAAGCTGTCTCTTGCAGGTTAAAATATTGCTTTTAGGGATTTTGAATGTCATGGATGATGACGGACATTTCATTTGGGTACTTAAAGCTGTGGGACAATTTCCGTGTTGACTTACAGCCTCAGCATACCTATTGACTTTAACTAACATCATCAGGATTGAAGTAAAGGGGAGTTAAGTACCTAAACTACTTAGGTGCTTTTGTAAATTCCACTAGGTACCTATCTTTAGATGCCTATCTACCTTTGTATATCAGACCCTAAGTCTAAGCTACCTAGGGGTCTGACTACACTATATATTCTACAGCAGCAGTGATGCTGCAGGAACATGGCTGTAGTACTGTAGTGTAGACACTTGCTACAGTGATGGAATGGGTTTTTCCATCACTGTGGTAAATCCACCCCCTCTAGATATGGCAGCTAGGTCGGCTGACGAATTCCTCTGTCAACCCAGCTGTGTATACAGTGCGGGTTAGGTCAACTTAACTATGTTGCACAGAGTAAAACATTTGTCAAAGCCCTGAGGAACGTAGTGAGGTCAACCTATGTTTTAGGTGTACACCAGGCCTCAGGGACTTTTGAAAATGTTACCCCCATGTCTCCTAGTTGTGGGTGGCACAGCTTACTGAGATTCTATTAAAACACACAACTTGGATTTTAGCCAGAAAAATGAGATGTCTCTTTCATAGACAACCACAGAAACTACCTATAAATCAGCTGCAGTTCATAGAGCAATCTATTAAAATACTGACTATTTAAGATGGCCTGTACTTCTGCTTTGCCTTCAATGCTCAAATTTGAAGACCGGCTATGTGAAGCAGAGGCTTACAAAGAGAGGTAGAGAGGGGTAAGGACTTGTGTGGACATTGATATTAACTGTTCCTCTCCCCAAAACCCACTTTATAACTCATTAAGCCAAACGGGTATATACAAAAGTTGGATCATTGCAACAATAGCACAAAAGTTTGTGTTCTTGCATTTCATTGGTAACAATATGCCTGGCAGATGCAGATACAGTTGCTGACTAATAACAAGCCACTTTCCTCAGTGGATGGTGACGGAGGAGACAAGGTGTGGGTGGCATTTCAGCTCTCTGGGAGGGTTGTTTGTAATCAGTGTTATTTGAATGTAGTTGTTGGCTCGTGATTTCCTTTATTTTTGCTGTGTAACCAGAATCAGATACATACATAGCGTGGGCATGGATTTTCAGAGCCTGGCTCCCATTTGCATTTGCACTGTTCTGCGCAGGATCACTCCTGAGTGTATACTTCAATGCAGCACCACCTGCAAGCAGAGGTAAATAGACTCTAACCCCCTGTGCTCTCAGCTGATGGGATAGGAAATGACAATTCTATCACCTGGATATGCAGATGTGAGAATCTCAATAGGGTTCATGGGTTGTGGTAGACCAAGGTGTGCATGCAGGTGTATGTTCAAGATTGCATGCACACAGCAGGAGGCTGGGTTTAGGCCTCCTAGAAATACAACCTTGTACTTTCCCCAAAACCATGTTATTTACTTGATAGACTCGTCTGGCTTCTCCACAACCTGCTGTGGTATTGGGAGTCTATGTATTGTGGGCTAGGCAGTCATTTTGAAAATATGTGGGTTTTACCCAATACTCCATAATGATCCCTTACAGTCTCTACAATCTAATGTGTAAAGCTAGGTTTTTTCAAAGGAGACAGAGTTAGGCGCGCAATTCCCATTGAAATTTACTGAGAGCTGGGCACCTAACTCCCTTAGGCTCCTTTGAAAATCCCAGACTCAAACCCAGGGTAGGCAATTCTAAGAAGAAGCCACTTGACATTCTTAGCCATAAGAGATTTTGTCCTGAAAGTCATCGTGTCACCTGCTGGAAGGAGCTCTGTTGCACAGCTCTTGTATGCACAGCAAGGATTCTCGTTCTTCCCCGCCGCCCCCCCCCCCCAATGGTGATCATTACAGGAGCTCAGACACTAACCCACGTGGGAGAACTCTGAGAGGACTGAACAAATCCACGGAGGGGCCACTCTGGCAACCCGGCCTCCCTTTTCTAATTCCCCTTTCAAACCATTTTTAAGGAGCTTTCAGTTCTGGCCTTTCCCTGACTGGTTTTTGGCTTTCTGTGATCAAGCGCAAATATCCCCTCTGGACACATATCTGCTATCACCACAAGTTACACATTGTCTTTTTAATCAGAGATGTCCTGTTTTATTAGTCCAAGGTGGCAAATATAGAGACATGCACATACTGAGAATGTCACTGCCAATTAGAGTTTCATGATGATAAAGGAAGGAGCAAAAGCAGCACGAACTATTCCTAAGTCAAGCAGAAGAAATCCAGCCACCTATTGTTTTTCTGGTAGCTGTAGACACCTCCTTATTAGCTAGCTTTACAGTTGGAGTTGCTCATCAGCTTTCTGTGGACATAACCCGCTTACGTTTGATTAGCAGAAAGTTTCATTTCACTGCCTGATTAAAGTAACCTTTAAGGACCACAGCCCGTGCCCACGATCACATTTAAGGCCATTTTCCTACATGGTCATGCTCACAAGGTGAAACTTCAGTCCCTTCCCTGTCTAAACAATCAAAAATGAACAATCATTTTTAGAAACTAAAATGCAGTCAATTGGCTGAGGGGGCTTTTGCCAATCCAGACCTTTGATTTATAATTCATAAAAAACAAAACTAAAACAGCAAAAACCCCATACACACAACTATCCCTGGGGATTAGAAGAGTGTTTTGGTTCTGTTGTAACAAAGCTCTATTGAAAGAGAAGCGGTTGGGGGGGGGGGAGGGGGGGAAGAGACCTTTGCTACAATTGAAGCCGATCTCAAAGCTTGTAACTTGTACAATAATTAAATCCACCATCTGCATGTTTGTTCCTGTTTTTAGGAGCTTTTTTCTTTTTTTTTTTTAAACTGACCGTCTAAGGCTATCCTGACCAGGACATGCAGTACAGCCTGTTCAGTTTAAACTTGGGACTGAACCCTGCACAGAAGTCAGACCAAAATATGATTTGCTGGTTTTCTAGGGCGGGCATGCTTCCATGAGCCCATCATTCCATTTCTGAAGAGTAAACTCCAGTGGAGTTTCCACCTAGCAAACCGAGACAACGGATATCCTGTAGCAGAATGGTGCCAGATTCTACCACCCTACACAAGGATGCAGAGCTGATCTTTAGGTCCTATAATCCTGAACAATGACGCAGTGTGGTTAGTACTAAACCCAAGTGGACTAGCTTCTACCAGGTTAGAGGCTCTCTCAGAGGCAGAAGGAACTAGGGTCTGGAATGGGGAGGCATTTCCATAAATGGCTTTGCTATAGCTAGGTAAAGCTTCCCATAATAAACGCGCAACCTCACTGCACGAAAACCAGCTGAATTTCTGCTCTTCTTGTTGTCCTTGCATTACGCATATTCATCCCCTGTCCTAAAAAGATGATCCCTATGAGTAAAAAAAATCTCCTTCCTAGCTCATGGAATAGGGTCCAGGTTCAAGCGGGTGCACTTTGAGGAGTACTGTATTTGATTAGTATTACCAATACTTAGCCAGGCAAGCCTGATAAAAGCTGAATCATTGTTTCAAAGAGTGTCCTCGGGAGATGGTCACACAAACCCACTTCTTGCAATCATACCAGATGCATTGCAGCATGGAATTAATATAGTATATTCAGTTATAGGTCAAACTGTAAAAACACTTGCATTCATTAAAAAAAAGTAAAGCTATAATTAAACAAATGGAGCAGTGATGTCTCCTCTAGTGAGTAAGAGATTTAAAAAAAAAGATTGAGTGGCAAATAAAAATGCATTAGCTCGTTGAGAATTAAGTTTTATATCAAGAAGAACTTAATTCCCAAAGTGATTCTCAAGTCAAACAGGAGCCATGCACAAAAGGTAACAGATTGTATCACAGTCAGTCTTCAGGAACAAGTCAGATGGAAGTCTCTTGTGCCCTAGTGATAAACCAGTATTGCACCTCCATATTTGAATAAAACATTGTGATCTGTCCTGTGGAAAGCCTTCATTTGGGCAGTCAGATATCATTTAGCCAAATGCAGCAAAGTTCCTTAATTCTTTTACTGGTGGTCTACACTACACCATTAACATTCCATGGAAATCATTAGGACATACCCGCTATTTTTACAGCACAGAAAGTGCATTCTGGTAGAACCTACCTTAACATTCAGCAACTAAGCAGTTAAGGGGAACAGAAATCATACTTTGTTAACGTCTAAACCGGACTGTTAAAAGTGTAAGTTATTCACGATTATACACTGGTGACTTTGACAGCACATCCATTCCCACTCCCACAACCCTCATACAATTTTTGCAGTCACGGCTGAAACAGAAATTGGGTGATAGCTGTCCAGACCCATATATAGTACGCAACTAAAGAGGGGCCGAAACTAGACAGTTTCCAATCCAAAATAAGCTTAAAAATCAGCAATCAGCCATTAAACAAATGAACCAAAAATGAGAATAGAGCCATTACTGTAAAAGGAATGTAAACATGCAGTGTATTTTTAAACTTTTTTCCATCCCAGAGTGGCTATAACACCTTCAATATGGTAATTGTTTTCTCTAGACCTGAAACAGATGTAAAAGTTTATAAGCTCTCTCTTGATCCTTTTGATTTATGCATGAGCGTGTCTGACTTGAATACATAACTGCTGCGTAGGTGAAAGAGTGGGCACGCTGCTCAATTAACTGCCCCTGGACCAGCTAGGAACTGATTGTAGGGAGCAGGCATGTATGCAACTGTGGATATGTAAATATACTCCTACCTTGTATGTGCACATACACACACCACACACACACACACCCTTATCCTGGCTACATTAACTGCTGAGGCACTTTTAACATCATGAGAGTGAACCACACTAAAAACAGCATTTACTCCTGGGGGAGTTCTGCGCCAAAAAATTAAAAATTCTGCACACATTTTAAAATACTGCACATTTTATTTGTTAAAGTAATGCAGTATAATCATACTGGTTTCAATTATTTTGGTAATTTCTTTACACTATAGAACAATGGATGGGGAATGGGAGTGTGGGGCACTGGAGAAAGTCACCAAACCCCCTCTGTCTAACAGTAACTTAGCTAGTATTGACCCTTTACTTTTAGTTATTAGTCAACAAATATATGCAGCCATATTCTCTGGGTTACATCATAGGCAACTGAAGAGGAAGTGAGGGCTGGGGACTCAAACTCACAGTTTACATTGGCTACTGACCATCTCCAGAAGGGTCAGTAGCAAACAGTTCATGGAGCACATTTTGAAAGGAAATTTTTTCAGTCCAAAAATTTAGACTAGTTCTAATCACTAAAGCACCCTAGGCATTGATAAGGCCATACTGTCCTTTATAATAAGGCTCCTTCACACCACTTTGGCAATGTAAAGGAGCCTTAAAATGTTTTACACGTTTTATACTCCTGGGGGAATTCACTAAGAACAATGGGAACAATTCACTAAGCAGGCAAGCTGCTACATTCTGCTCTGCCTGAGGGACAGAGCCTGCCCCCCACTTACTTCGTCAGAAACATCCCAAAGCCTTCCCCTCCACTCCGAGCATGCCGCAATAGCGAGCGAGAAGGACAGAGAGTCTCTCTCTCTCTCTCACACGCATGCAGGACTGCTGAGCCCTCCCACCCCAGCAGTGATTTATGTGTCTACTGGCTGCTCTCAGTGCCCAAACTAACCTGCTACACTGCTGGTGAGGGGTGCGTGACTGCTTTTGCAGCTTCCCTTTGCTTCCCTGTAAGAAGTCATTTTCTACAGGGAAGCAAAGAAATCTGTGGGGGCCATTAATTCTGCACACGCAAAATCCCCCCATGAGTAAGCATTTATGGATACAAATTTGGAAAATAACAGCCCAAACAAAAACAGATCCAAAGACCTCCAAACTTTGGAAGAGTTTGGATCTGGATCTGAAGCTGGCAGCTCAGCCCTACTGGGTAGTCAATTAGCTTGCAGATTCTGCCTTTTTAATGTCAAAGGCACTCTGGCAAATGATGGTAACAACAAACCTGGGAGTGGGGGAAAAAAAAACAGTCCTGACTCCTTTTCCTCACAATCAGAGTTCTGCCAGGTGCTATTGAGCATGCCTGCAAAAAGATGGATGCAGAATTAGGTAGATTTTGAAAGTGTGTCCACAAGGTTCCTTTCCCCAGCCAGTCAGAGCGACTCACTACCAGTCACACAGAAATAATCATATTCCTGAAAAATGCAGAAGAACAGAGTCAAGATGACTATGAGGGGTCAGTTTAGCTTAGACCTTTCCCCTTTCTGTGCTATTTTCCTCCACACACTTAATCCTTTCTCAAAGCAACACAGCAGCATCACACAGCAGTAGGGTTGCCAGGTGTTCGATTTTCAACCAGAACTCCCGGTGGAAAAGGGACCCTGGTGGCTATGGTCAGCAACACCGACCAGGCTATTAAAAGTCGGGTCCACGATGCTGTGGGTCTAAGGCAGGCTAGTCCCTATCTGTCCTGGTACCACGCTGCGCCCCGGAAGTGGCCAGAAGGTCTGGCTCCAAGGCGGAGGGGCCACGGGACTCCGCGTGCTGTCCCTGCCCCGAACACCGGCTCCACACGCCCACTGGCTGGGAACCGCAGCCAATGGGAGAAGGGAGTGGGCGATGCCTGCGGGCAAGAGCAGTGCACGGAGCTGCCTGCCCACCCTGCGCCTAGGAGCCCGATCTGCTGGCCACTTCCGGGGCACAGTGTGGAGCCAGGACAGGCAGGGAGCCTGCCTTAGCCCCGCTGTGTCGCTGACCAGGAACTGCCTGAGGTAAGCCCACACCCCAAACCCAAGCCCCAACCCCCTGCCCCAGCCCTGAGCATCCCCCAAACCTGGAGCCCCCTCCTGCACCCCCAGCTCAGAGCCAGTACACTCTCCCACACCCCAACCCCCTGCTTCAACTCACAGCCCCCTCCCACATTCTGAATCCCTCAGGCCCCCCCACCCAGCCTGGAGCCCCCTTCTGCACCCCAAACCCTTCATCCCCAGCCCCACCCCATAGCCCGCACCCCCAGCCAGAGTCTTCACCCAGCCCAGGGAAAGCGAGTGAGGGTGGGGGAGAGCAAGCCACCGAGGGAGGGTGAATGTAGTGGGCAGGAGGGGGAGAGGCTTGGGGAAAGGGCAGGGCTAAGATGTTCGGTTTTGTGCAATTAGAAAGTCGGCAACCCTACACAGCAGCTGTGCTATATACAAACTCCCTTCTTATATGGGAAAGCAGAGATAACACAAGATTAATCAAGCTTTATAAATGTATGCATTTAATGTATATGGATGAAAGCGTCAGGTCTATTGCAAGGGCTGTCCGGTTCTCTTATTGAAGCTGCTCCCCATTCAGGACAGGAAACACATGCAGTTAAAAAATAAATAGTTGAAAGCAAACAAATCAGTCACCACATTATATGCTATTGGATCCCCAGTGCAAGATAAAAGCTGCTGTGCAAATCCTCTTATCAGTGCAGCTGTTTTTGTTGCTGCACAATTGATTTGTTAAGAGAGGAACAAGAACTGGATAAACTTGAAGGAACAGAACTGGAGAAACTATACAATGTAATCAACACAAAACAACCTCGCCCACTGACATTTATAAATAGCAACTCAAATTTGTTACTCAGTTTTGTCAGTCAAATGTGAAGGGAGGAAGGAATTTAAAAAGCAATGTAAATGAACAAATGAAATTGTAAAAGATAATATAGTGGAAATGTTATCAAAGCAGCCTTACTTAGAAAAATAATCATCCCACAATATACAGTCATAAATGTAGTCTGCATTGCAAATGTAATGATAGGGAATAATTTCATCTACTGTAAAATTTCCAAAACCCAGACAATGAGATTAGCTGAATCCTTCTTAGTCATTAAGGTGGAATGGAATTGTTCTGTTGATCCATTTAAAAAAAGAAGAAGATTAATTTGCATTTCAATTTTGAGGAAAAAGATGAGAACAACATGCAAGGGCTGGGTTGTGACATCAGGTTCTGTTGCTGCAGAGACGGATTCTTTTAGTGACAAAGTCTGTTAAGCACCCCACACATTCATGCCTTGGCTTTTCTACTTGTCAACTCCAACTCCCCTACTCATCAGTGGGAGCTCCTCATCTGAGTCATTGGGATAGCTTGTTCAGACACTGCTGTCCTTTCTGATTTCCATCCACCCACAGCTCTTCTCAGAGTGAGCAATCCAGACACAGCCCTAACCTACAGGAATGCTGGCTTTCGCATGGCCTCTCTTTCAGAATGTCAGTATCAGGGGCTTCACAAGGGGCAAGCACCACACAGGAAATGCTTGGAATCTGTCCACCTGAAGTTGTGCAATTGCCCTTGCAAAGTCATTTATGAGCTTTAGAAATGGCCAAGCTTCGATCATAGAGGAATGAAGTACTCATAATACACATTGGATTAATAATCCCAGAGATTGCAGTCCTCTGCTTATCCACACACATCCTGGCTTCAGCTGGGAATGTGCCCTGGTTGGTAGCAGCTGTATGTCATTAGCATCCTGGAGCTGTTAACCAGGAACTCAGATCTTGCCTATGGTTAACTGGATGTGCTCTAGGTTCCACACCTCAGAGTCCCCTCCCAGAAGACTCGTCCCCCCAAACCACATTGATCAATGGAGAGAAAATTAAGAAGAGGATTAACTATAAAGCAAACTGGTTTATTAAACAGTGACTCAAACAGGAAACAGTAACTTATAGGACCCCCAGCAAAACAATACACAAAGGGCATATAGGTACAGCTTGGCACAACAAATGGACATAAAGTCAAGGTCCCAAACCCATGAGGACAAAGGGGAATTTACTACAGGTAAGGTACAGACAGGGCCATCCCTAGCCATTTTGGTGTCCTACGCAGCCCCCCCCCCCCGCCCTCGCCAGCCTCTGCCCCCTGGAGCACCCATAGAGTCGGCACCTATGCATGTACTGTACAGCCATTCAGGAAGGAAAGCCTCTCCTCTTGGGTGCAGCAGTCTTTTATGCTCTCCTGTTACTAGACAGAACACAGGCCATGTGATCCTTGCTCTTTCCCACCTTAGAGAGAAAAATGCACCAATTGTCTCAAGAAGATCACCAACATGGTGGAGAAACAACAACTCCTTACAAACAAAATGGAACTTGTAGTTTTTCCCCTACAGAGCTGTTCAGTGGTTCTACCTGCAATTAGCTTGATGGTCTCATTTCAAGTCCCTAATAATCAGTTCCCACTTCACCTAGCCAACCAGCACCATTGGAATTAACTGATTACCTGTTATCAGCCCAGCAGAGATGACAAGAACTAAAGAACTACTGAGGCAAGGTTGAGCACATGGGTATTGCTTTCCCTGTTCTATCGATACACAGAGAACTTCCTTCTCAAGGGTTCTCCATACACCACCTTTCACCAATATTCATTTCACCGAAATTTTTTTGAAGTTTAAAAAAATGTTCAGGTGAAATGTGTCCTTCTGGTCAGGGAGTTGAGATACAAAGAGAGGACATCCCCTGTCCTCTGTAAGTTCAGTGTAACCTACGTCCTCCAGACCAAACCCACCTGTGCTTTACTGCACAGCTTCAGTGTTCGGATGGTCCATGTCTTTATTCAAGATATTTACTAAGTGGCATCCCAGAAATAGCATTAGCTTTTATTTCTTCCATTACAGTCCACATTAATTTATCAAGTGCCATTGCATAACTGTAATTAATTACATTACCTCCTCATTGCCAGTTCTGAGCATAGAATGCCTCCACAAAGTTCAGAAATGCCTTTCTGAAAGCTCTTTTCAGTACAAAGACTATGAAGCTAAGTAAATGAGGATAAGCAGAGGGCCTGGATTTACAATGAATGGGGTAAATCCAGGTTCTTTCATTAAGGCCAAATGAGATACAGGTAGGCCTTGACTTTATTTGAGTCATTTGTGACTTATCTTGCACTTTTTCATTAAACACAGAGGATATTTAAGAAATTCTGGGACCATAATGGGTTATTCACTTCTTCTAACCACATACATAGAAGTTATTCTTGCAAACTATTGGTGAAATGCTGGCCCCAATTATGACAATAACAATGCTCCCATTGACTTCAACTGGGCCAGAATTTCACCTGGAATCTTCAAGGTAGCACCTGCACAGCCTGACGAACTATAGAAACTGGAGATGGGAAGGTGTTTTAAATATCTCATGCAATAGGGGCTTCAACCACTGCCCAAGAGAGACTACCGCATAGAGCACTGTTGGGAAATTTTTCTTGGTGTTTAGTTTAAAATGTCCTTTTCTTAATTTCTTTACATTGCCTCTGGTTATTCCCTTCTGATTATTCTTCAGAGGAAGTATGTAGATCACTGGTCAGTGTGCAATACACCATGCTAAAAATTCTTCTTTCTCCTTAGTGTTTCCATGCTTCAGTATTTGTATATAATTATCAACGCCCTTTTAATGCATCACATAGACACGGTTAGTTCTTTTAATCTTGCTTGTCTTTGCAGCCCTTTAATCCTTTGAGTTTCTCCTCTCTGAACTCCCTTACGTCTGTCTATTCCTCCCTGGTAATAACTGAATGCAATGTTGCTGGTACTCTCACAAGGCTGCGTTAGGAGGATACTATATTATCTGCCCCAGATTCAGAATGGGGGCGTCTCAGTGCACGTAACCCAAAATTAAAATGGCCTTTTCTGCCATCACATCACATTGTCAGAGAGGAAATTTGCCCAATTTGCCTTAGTTGTTCATTATTCCCTTAAAGAGTCTGACCCATCCCAGACCGAAAAAGAGATTGCAGTCCAGGAGCCAAATTATAATCTGAGCTATTCTGGTGTAAATCTGGACTAAATTAACTGAAGTCATTCAAATGAGTCTGGATTTACCCAGGTGTGGTTGAGACCAAATCTGGCTCAAGGTCATTTATTTATATATTTCTCAATGATTAATAACTCAATTCAGTTATAAAAACCAAACCTATCAGTTGTAAGCAGGTGCAGAAGGCTGTGCAAGACCACAGAAACAATGGGAAATCAATCTACGAAGGGTTTCCTGCCATGTGTAAGCATCAGTGGTGAACAACCCAGGTGTGGCTTTTTACTGATTTGGGTCAGAAAAGAACAACAGATATAAATAAAATGGCTGCTCTGCCTTATTTAAGTCCTAGGCTTGGCATGATAGTCATATCACCTACTGGCATGCTTCCAGTTGGCTGGAAGGAGATGATCAGGAACCAGGCTTTTTGAAGTCTGGTGCATGCCTTACTAGTGCACGTATATACCCAATGCATGTGTGTAAATCAGGGATTTGTGAGTGCAACTGTATAGCTATCTGCCTAACAGTGCATACACTAGAAAGCTGCATGCAATTAGGTATGTGCCACTGTGTGCATACAACTGTGCCTGTCTCTAAAACTACCACCATGAGGTAACATTTCAAAACATTCCAGTGGTTTAGAGCAGGGCTTGGTAATGGAATACATGGCCATTCTGGTTCCAACCCAGCCCACATCATTACCATCTAAGGCCTGTTTGGTGATCAATGTGATGTCAGCTGGTGGTCTAAGTCCAGTTCCTTGAGGACAGCTGCCCATACAATGAAAAACAATATTTCAATTGACCAATAGGCGCTTGTGTTGGTCGTCCTGACAGAGAAGCCAGGGACAGAATGGGCCTGGAGACTGAGCTACCTTTTCGTTCCTGGAGATGGCTTCTCCATGCAAAGGTCAAAGCACATGTGTGGGGCAGCTGGGGGAAGCTTACACTGACACTAATTGTACCATAACCACTCTCTGGATAAATAGTAATGCCTTCCAACTATCAGCCTTATGCCATGCACAAACCCTACATTTATTTTAAAGCAAAGACACAGAGGAAGAAAATAATGGGTTTAACCCCCATAAAACACATTTTACAAAACAGCTTTATGATACAGATTTTTAGGAAACTGTTAAGGAGATTTCCAGTCCTGGGAATAAATATAATTAGATCCCAAAAGCACAGAGACCAAAGTCTGCTCAGACAGAGCAAGGAACTGTGCTCTCTATTCCCCATAGAAAGAATCAGGGCTGTCTCAATTTGGCATGTCACTTTTGGAAGAAAAAAACCCTTCTGCCTTATGACAGCAATGAATGCATAGTCCATAGTCATAAAGCTCTGAACATCTGTGCACTGCTTTGGGGAAAGGGAGTCGATGAAATCACACACACGGAACCAAGATCCATGCAAATTAGATAAGGAAATTCTTATTTTTAGCATTTGCCCAACAGCAAAGGCAAAGCTGCAGCACATAAACAATCCAGAGTGGAGCAAGTAACCTAGGCTAAGCCAGTGCATACTAAAATAGTCAAGTTCCAGTCACACGGGTTGTTCTTGTAGCATAAGCACAGAAGGAAACCTATAATGGATGAAGACAGGGTGGGTAAGGAAATATCTTTTTTGGACCAACTTCTGTTGGTGAGAGAGAGAGACAAGCTTTCGAGTCAAACAGGACATAGGTGCCGACTCTGTGGGTGCTCCGGGGCTGGAGCACCCACGGGGAAACATTGGTGGGTGCTCAGCACCCACCGGCAGCTCCCCGCCAGCCCCGGGGCCTGCACCCAGCTCCCCGCCAGCCCCAGGGCCCACGCCCAGCTCCCCGCAGCACCAGGAGACATTCCGGGCCCCGCCCCCAACACCGGGCAACGTTGCGTCGGCGTCAGGGGCGGGGCCCCGAAACGTCACCCGGCGTCGGGGGCGGGGCCCAGCGTCAGGGGCAGGGCCCTGCCCCCAACGCCGGGCGTCAGCCCCCACCGGCGCCGCCGGAAGTTGGCGCCTGTGAAACAGGATACGACTACACAGCAAAGAAAACCCCCCGGCCGTCTGTGCCAGCCAACTCGGCCTCGTGGGGCTCCGGCTGCGGGGCTGTTTCTTTGCTGTGTAGACTTCTGGGCTTCGACTGGAGCCTGAGCTCTGGGACCCTCCCACCTTCCAGGCTCCTAGAGCCTGCGCTCCAGTCATGCTATGTCTACACAGCAGTGAAAGAGCCCTGCAGCCCGAGCCAGCTGGCATGTGTAGACATACCCACAGAGCTCTTCTTCAGGTCTGGGAAAGGAACAGTGGATTTATGGCTTATTACAATCTGTAACCCCCCTCTTTTTTGTGTTATGACTGCAGAGGTGTTAATGGGCCACTCCTTTGAACAGTCCCTTACCTATGTGCTAGCTAATTATGCTAAACAATCTGTTCCCCCTTGCATTTAGCTGTGATCCTGGGAGTACCTTTCCCAGACCTGAAGAAGTGTTCGGTGTGGCTTGAAAGCTTGTCTCTCTCACCAGCAGAAGTTGGTCCAATAAAAGACATTACCTCACCCACCTTGTCTCTCTCATATTTTGGGACTGAAATGGCTACAGCTACACTGCATATAATGGAGGAAGTTAAACAGGAAAAAGCAAAAGCACATATCTCCGTCCCCTGAGTATCCACACAGGGATTGATCCTGCAAAATGCAAAATGCCTTGTACTGAAGGCGTTCATAGCACCTCACAGGATCAGACCAATAATGAATAGCTCTCCCAGCACAGGCCTTATCTGATCAAATAACAATGTTTGCGCTGATGCATGGGACTGTGCAGAAATAGACATCTCAGGTGTCCGCTTTCGCCTGGGCTAACCTTGCATTGTGTCTGAGGTCTCTGGTTGGCAGGGGTCAGATGGGGCGCTGCTGTGATGCGCTCTGATGCTGAGGCCTTGGGCCAGTCACTGGTTACATTCTGATCTCTGGCACTATGCAACCTACTCAAACCCCAACCTCTATAGGAAAACCAGTGTTACCATAGTTCATGGCTTCCAGCATAGCTAACCTGCATTTTTTTCACCAGCCACCTGCTAAGGCAGGGGTGGCCAACCTGTGGCTCCGGAGCCACATGCGGCTCTTCAGAAGTTAATATGCGGCTCCTTGCATAGGCGCTGACTCCGACGTTGGAGCTACAGATGCTAAATTTCCAATGTGCTGGGGGGTGCTCACCACTCAACCCCCTACTCTGCCCCAGGTCCTGCCACTACTCCACCCCTTTGCCCAAGGCTCCTGCCCTTCCCCCGAGCCCGCCATGCCTTCGCTCCTCCCCACCAGAACCTCCTGCGCACTGCAAAACAGCTGATTGCGGTGGGCGGGAGGTGTGGGGAGAGAGGGGGAGGCACTGATTTGCAGGGCTGCCAGTGGGCAGGAGGCACTGGGAGCTGGAGGGGGTAGCGGACGGGGGGCTGCTGACGTATTACTGTGGCTCTTTGGCAATGTTCACTTGTAATTTCTCGCTCCTTCTCAGGCTCAGGTTGGCCACCCCTGTGCTAAGGGCTCATTCATGATACATATATGTGAGAGTCAGGAAACCCAGCTACAATTCAGTTGTCTCCTGACCTAGACAGAACATACTTGCAACCTGTAGTGTAAACAGGATCTTACCTTTGTAAACATAGTTAAAACATGGTTAGGTCTTGTCCACTCTACAAATTGCAACTGTGTTGCCATCATGTCACTTGACTCAGTTGTGTTTGTAGTATGAACTGCTAGCTGTTAGTAGTATGTTATCCTAGTATTGGCTATGCTTCCATCTTTCCTACTTGAGAATGTGCCTGTCTGTTGGTAAACCTGCAGTTATCTTCATGGCCTCTCAAAACCAGTTCAGTCACTATATTTCCCCTTCTACCTTCATGCAAGTTACCTTCTCAAAGCTCATTTCATTATGTTAATCAGCCATGTGAAGATGACATAATTAAGCCGATGTAACTTATTTTGGAATCTTTTGCCACGAGACCCATCCAAGGAATGGTAGGGTCCTTCCAATGAAAGATGAGGCCTAGAGTACATACAAGACTAAATGCAGATCCAGCGTAAGTTGCACCCATTCACAGTAGTTGGGCCAAAGATTTTCCTTAGGGTGTCTGGACAGATTTATTACATGGATCTCTGTAAAAAATGGAAATACTTGTGTTTCTGTATGGTAAGTATTCTTTGAAAAAATTCCATAAGTTATGATCCCATGGTCTTAGTATTGGGCAACAAAAATGTTTTCCAGAGCAGGATCGTAGACCCACAGACTGAGTTTTCCCCAAAGCTTATTTAAAGCACCCTGTTTTGGAATCATATTTTATTCAGGCCACATCCCAGAATGAGATCTCTTAGTACTTAGTTCCAGAGGTGTTCTGCCCTTTCCATATTGTGTTTCAATACAGAATGCAGAGAAATAACAATTGTAAACCCAATGTCCGCAACATCACCAGCTTCTGTCTAACTATATCATGCCCACTACTCTGGCATCTGAGCATTGTTAATGTGCTTTCACACAAAGCATTGAAGGAAGAAGTAGTAATTCAGCTGTTTTCAGCATTCAACCTGACAATCATTGCCTGTGTTTTCCGTGCTATGATAAACAATTGAGACAGTTTCCTACTCCTGTCACTCCTTCGCACTTTACCTAATATTCCATTGAAGACTGAATCATTTCTCAGTGAATCTATTTAAAATGTAGTGTATTTCAGTAGCAGTCTTTATTTATCTGGCTTTCAGCATGACGAATAACAGATTCATACAACATCTCAGCAGAATTTCATTAAAACAGGAATTCTCTTCCATAATGCAATAAAAAAGATAAAAATTCAATAGCCCAGTGTGTGAAGATGCTTAGAAATGAATATACTGTGGAGTGAAAAGAAGCACAAAGATAGAGTTGTATTAAATGTTTAAAGCAATAAGCAACCCTTATTAACAAGACAGAAGGAAAACACTGCAACATGTGTTTATTTTTGCTTGGAGTAAATTTACTTTATATAGATTCTCCTTGAATGAATAATCTCATAAACGGATCAAGCCCCAAGTGGCAGAGTTTTCCCTGAAGACAAAGTTGGCAAGTTCTGCTTATGTCACTGCAGAACAAATATAAACAACAACACTGTCATGTTTCAAAACATTTTCCTGAAGCTTTCCTTATAAACCCCACCAGAAATAAACAAGGTGAAACAGTTTCTATTAATAAATTATGCACAGAGCTAAGTCTGGACCTACTAAATATTTAGCTAACCAGATAGGCACTATAAATGATTTCTTTTGTTCCATCCCTACCACTTAGGAATTTGTTCCAGTAAACACAGTGACACCTACAAGTTGACGATATAACAATTTAATGCCGCTTTTTAAATTTCAGATCCTAATTATTTCATTGCTATAAGGAGCACTGACTTAGAAAAGCAAGGCAGTTCAATTTACTCTTTCCATTGTTACATTCTCAAAAGGATAAAAGGTTCCAGGGAACCAGAAATCTCCACGTTCTCATGTCATCTAGGTATTTATACTGTACTCATCAGGGCCGGCTCTAAGTTTTTTGCCGCCCCAAGCAAAAAAAATTTTGGCTGCCCCCCACCCCACCCCTGGGCTCCCCCCCGCACCCCTGCTGCCCCAGCCCTGGGCTCTCACCCCCCCCCCCCACAGTGCCCTCCCTCACCCACACTCCCTGCCGCCCCAGCCCTGGGCTCTCTCTCCCCTCCCCGCACCTCTGCCGCCCCAGCCCTGGGCTCCCCCCGCCACCAGTGCTGACTCTGCCTACTCCCCCCTCACCTCCAGCCTGTCCGGCGCTGGCAGGGTCGGGGTAAGCAGTGGGGCTTCCAGGCCCCTCCAGCCGGGGCTCCCACCTCCAGGATCGGCCGGGACCCGGGAGGGCAGAGCTGGGGTAACCGCCCCGGCAGGGGGCTGAGGAGCTGGGGCAGGACAGCCCCAGAGGGAGCGAAGCCCTGGAGAGCGGGATGCAGGCCCCGCACGGCAGCACCCCAGGCACCGGTCCCCTCTATGGCCCCGCTGCTGCTCCTGGCCGTCCTGCTGCAGCCGCTGGGTGGCTGGGGGGTGGCCGCCCTGCCGCAGCTCCTGAGCAGCTCGGACACTTCACCCAGCCTCGGCTGCGGCGCTGGGGGACAGCTGCCCTGCGGCACTTGCGGGTAGCTCCATGCGCCCTGCAGGGCAGCCCCCAGCCCGAGTGTCCCAGTCCTTACCCAGTCCTTTTGCTGCCCCAAGCAAAAAAAAAAAGAGGATGGCCAGAATGCTGCCCCTGGAATTGTGCTGCTCCAAGCATGTGCTTGGTTTGCTGGTGCCTAGAGCCAGCCCTCGTACTCATCACCATGGTACTGGAGTGCCTTGGAAATATTCTACACATACTGTACCCTGATTCTGAAGTTTCAGACCTGACACACCAGGCAGGATTTCAATTAACTTGAAAGTAATAAAGTGCCTCAGGCCATAGATGTCTGAGCATAGAGTAACTCCGACAGAGATTCACTGAAAGCAAGGCAGGAGTTACTTAGACCTTTTTTCCACAGTACTTTGATATTTATATTATGGCCACAGGAGATAAATCTTTCAGGGAGAGAAAGAGATTCCACTATGCTTCTTTGTAAAGTTTATTATTCAGTCTATTTCTACTAAGTTTGTTTTTAAATCCCCCACATAGGCTTTCTGAGCCTTGTTTCATTGTCCTTCCACAGAATACTGGAAACATTCAAGTTTCCAAAGCCCTTTGTCACTGGGGCATGGTCCGCTCAGCTACAAATCTTCTGAAGTGCAGATTTGTGTGTACCAACCTGCCACGCATGCACAAAACAAGACTCGTGCACTACATACAAGCCAAATGTGTGCAAAAGCACGCTCTGAGATTTGGGTTCTGATATAATCAGTTGCAACCCTGACATGTCTCAGAGTCTGCCTTATGTTAGCCCATGGCTGCCTTCTGTCAGATGACATTAAACAGTAGTGTTTTGGCAATTCCCTGCTGACGTTTTAAATCCGAACTGTAGCCACTCAGGGAACTCTTCCCTTTCAAAACTATGGCAGTACTAAGCATGATATAAATAATAACAACTAATGGAAGAAAGAACAATGATGTGCAAATTCAGGCTGCTGTCTGAATGAGTCAGTTACAGGGCTAGGATTCCCCCTTGCTTTTCCCATCTAGATCAGAGATCTCAGCTAAAATCCAGCTTCTCTTTCTGAGAAACCAAGTAAAATGGTTACTGCTGACCATCTGGTCACCCATCCGGGAGAAAAACCATGAAACTTACTCCAGGTATCCTTTGCCAGTTAACATAAATCAAACAATAATTCCACCAGCAAACAGCATCTTCAGGAGGTTCATGGCTCTCCAAACGAAACCCAGAACCATGACTCTGGCTTGGGAAAAGGTTTGTGGCCACAAACAAAATCTGAGCGACCCATGAGTGGGTGAGGGTGAGCTGGAATCACAGCACATTGAGTACATTCACAATAAAGCTTTGCACATGTCTAGTACAGAGCAGGGATGGGTCTGAACCAAGACACCCCACAGTTTGGGGGAAGTTTGAGAACTTGGCAGCTCAGGCCCCTCTCACAGATGCTCTGATTTTAGTTTAATCAGCTTTCTTTGACAATCCTCTACAGCGCACTGATTTAAGGTGCCAGAGTCCCTAATGCAGGGTCTGTGCCAGTATGAGCCGGTGCTAACTTTGGTGGGGGGGGCTCCTACAGCTGGAAAATCTGCCAGGAAGGGAGCTGCGGTGGTGCCTGAACCCATCTTCTGCTGGGATGGCTCACAGCCAGACAGCACAACCCCCATAATGAGGGCACTGGTCAAGAAGGAGGTAGTGTCACTGCATTGTCTTTGCAGTCATTCCTCCTAAAGCCCACCTGCCTCCAGCAGAATTAAATCTACTCCTACCCCCAGGATGACTCTCCCCTCCCCTACAATGCAATGGGCCTTTTTAGTACCATGAGATTTACTCTGCACCAGAGGGGGTGACAATCCCAAAGCTGCCTATTTACTATGACACTATTAACAATTCATTGCTCTGACTTTTTGTTTCACTAACACCAGTGGGTTCCCCTACTGCATATTAGCACTTATTTTAAACCCCTTTTTTATCATCTCACCCTGACAGAGGTAGTAACAGCTCTTCTCCCATTACAGCAACCCAGCTTCCTTCTTTACAAATCGTATATATGATAAAATGGAAAACATGTTCTATTTAGACAGAGGCCGGTTGTCAGCCTCCTGCTATTTTGGGCACCACATTTTAAATACAGTAACTGGAACAATGAAGTTGACTTCTGTCTAAAGTGAATTAGAGAGTAAGGCAGGGATAAGGCTGTCCGTAAGCCCTACACAAGATTCAGATTTTTATCTAAATCTTAGAAAAAAATTGCAAAAACCAGTATTATAAAAATTGTTCAAGTTAAATCTAGAGTAAATCAGGCATGTAGCTGGTCCATAAGATCAGAATCTTACCTACTCCTTTGTATGCATCATGGCTGCTTCAGCAAGGTACTTAAACGTGATTAACTTTAAGCACGTGAACAACCTCACTGAAGTCAGAACATGCCTAAGCACCTTGCTGAATCAGGTCCCAAATTACTAAGAATAAACCATTGAGTCAGATTTTCAAAAAGAGCTTTTAATTTTACCCTTTGTCCAAACGTGTTCCCTGCTGTCTATTGAGTGGCTGCTTAGTAAGAGCCCACTGTAAGGTTGTTTTTATTCATATAGCTCTGTAGCATTTCTGTTTGCCTAGAGGACAAAGGGCCATGTTTTTAAAAGTCAGCCGTTAAATTTGTGCGCACAGTACTGCACCCACAATTCATTGATTGAAGCATGTGCTTAATTAACTAATTAAGTGTGTGCTGACTTCATTGGGACTATGCACACACAAAGTTAGGCATGTGCTTAAGTACCTTGCTGACTCAGAGCCATAATGCCATACAAAGGTGACGAGAACTGTATGTGTTTGGCTCTCATGGTACAGTGCAGTAATTCACAGGGGTTATAGACCTCCAAGAGCATGTTTTCAAATGAAACCGCACTGCAGCTCTGGCTGTATTTAATACACAGGTTTCTTCTAAGGGCTAATTCAATTGAATCAGTGGAAAAAGAGAATCACTGTCAGCCTTCCTAAGTGCCCTTAGGAAAGAGGAGGTCTTCCTTTTCAAGAAAAAAATCCTTTTCCAAAAGGAGGCTGGGAGTGTTTTTCCAAAGCTAGAGCTGTTTATAGAAAGAAACTATAAGGCTGAAGTCTCTGTAACCCTCCCAGCAAGCAAAGCTCTACTGTAGCTGTATCGAAATAGAACAAACCAGAAATAAATACAGGCACAGCAGGATTTCTATGAAAAGAAGGAGCAAAGCAAGGGCATGCCCTGGGAGCACTGGGGGCAGGAGGAAGAGCTTTTCCCACCAATTTGTATTTTTTTTAGGGTTTAATGGAGAAGATTACACTAGGGATGGGTTTGCCCCATTATGGATACTTCACTGAGTTAGATGGAGTTGCACCAGGAATTCATCTGGCTCGTTGCTTCTCTGGTGCACAATCTTACTGTGCCACCCCACTTCTCCTCCCAGCTCAGAATATCCAGAGATTGCAACCACTGTCCCAAAGGACAGCAATTCTACCAAGCTCGTCGAGTAAAGCCCATGTGTGCTGACCCCCAGAGCACTCGGCAAAATGTTTCTATTTTCCATAGCTTTGGGGATGCGGGGGGTTGGGGCAGGCTGATGGGCAGAACGATGATTCATTGTGGACACTGGGGAGGCTCGTTTAGGAACCATGTTCTTTTTAATTTTTGTCCAGTGCCCAGACCCTGGCTAGATGATTTCTATATGCAAATAAATAATAAATAGTGCATGAGCATCAATAACACAAAAAGAGTTCCCCTATGAATGGGTAATAGTTTAGAAAAATCTGCAGGGTGGGATTTTCAAGGGAGCCTACAGGAGTTAGGCACCCAATCCTCAGTGAACTTCTATGAATTAACTCCTTTTGGCCCCTTTGAAAATCCTAGGCAAAGTGTCTGTTAATTTTTCCTCTAATATCTCTGCCTCTTTAAGATTTGAGTTCTACCTACTAGTTTAGTTCCATGTACCCCAACAGAACTCCATTGCCGTCAGTGTGGCTTTCTTTCTTTAGTAGGTTTTACGCCGTCTTCTAGGTGAAAGGCAATGATGTCCCTGAGCCATGTGTTACTCACAATAAAAGACAAATTGGTTTTAAAGCTTCCTCTTCAGCCTAAGTAGCAGATCATTTTTCCTGAGGTGGCCGCACTGCAATATGCTCCTACCTTGTCTGGGGTCCTCGAGTATTTCCCATCTACTTTCTAATATACCTTGTGGCTAGAGTGGGAGACTGGACAGTTGAATTTTACTCACTGTGAGACTGCCAGGAAGTTCCTTATCCTCTCTGGCAAGTGGCACTCATCCTGCCCTTTTGTATCATGGGGATAAGACTTTGCTGCCTGGCAGAGGGGATGTCAAGATTTTTGTGACATACCTCGAGCTCGTCAGATGAAATGCTCTACAAGGGCCCAATCCTCTCAGCTCCCACAGAAGCCAATGAAAAGTGAAGATGTTGCAGGATCCAGCCAGAGGCTATAAGTATTATTGCTTTATTGCCCAAAGGGCCTTTTATGTGTCTCAGATTTTCCTCTGTCATTTGGACTAAACTCAGAGCACTATAGCAACATGGAGCAGAACCACAGTTGTCAAACTAAATTTTCAAGGCGCCTCCCAATAGCAAAAAAGACAAAAAGCTGACTAGACTGGAAAGAGGCCCCATCTGACTTACTTCAGGAGGCAGACCAAGCTTTAACTAGAACCAATGGAATTACCAAGAAAAGAATAATAGAAAAAGCTTTTAAATACACAGGAGGGTTGGTGGTATGTTGGGTTTCAGTGCTTCAATTTGGGATAATTCAGCATCATTAGGATGCTAGGGCTAGAAAAGCAGGGCTGTGAAAGGCTCAGACTGAGGCCCTTGGCTCAACAGCAAGGAAAGTTACTGGCGTGGTACCTAGCGCTCGCTACCACTAACAATCCCTCACATCATCAGCACAGTTTTTATTTCAAATGCTCCACATTTTCAGAATCCCTTTGAAGCTATGGTCCCAAATATTTGTGAAGCTTACACACATCTTATAATATTGGTCCAGATCCTAAGCTACATCTAGCTCAGATGAAGAGGGGGATACAGAGGAGGTCTTGAGGTCATTCTTGGGTTGGATGTTTTTCAGACAAGTCCCCCCCTCCCCAGTGTAAGTTACAGCAGCCTGAAGGCTGCTCAGAGTTACACTGACTGCCAATAGTCCCAAGGAGCTGATATTAAAACCAGAAATCATTATGACATGGGGGAAGCCCAACCACATCCACTTCCCCACCCACACCTCCTTTCCTGACAGAAGGGAGAAGGGTGGTGTAGGAGCCTTTATACCTGCTCCATGCTATTGGAGAATCACCTAGGCTGAGGTGATTCTAGTATGGCTGGCTAAGTCACCTTAAAGACTGCTGGTGTTTTAAAGACAAAACTAGCACCAGTGGGGCCCACACAAACCCATAAATGACCTTTCTCCATCTTTGTTTCATTCTGACACTTTCAAAATTCAGAATCACGTGGGTAACACTTTCAGAAAGCAATAACTCAGAACATGATTGCCATCCCCCCGAACTTGATATGAATTACTTTCAGCCCCATCCAATATGGGGTCGTTTGATCCTGCTGTTTTTCTGAAATCAGACAAAAAGGGTTGATTTCTTCATTTCAGCTCATCAAGAGTAAAGTCAGGAGTAATTACTTTGATGAGCTGAGTAATGAGTATTTACAGGCCAGAAGTGCCAATATCAATACTAAAGCTGCATAGAGGAGGGTAATCAGCCCCTAGAGAAGAAATTGAGGAGAAAGACAAAAAGTCTCATGGGACCAGATTGGTGTATAATAATTTTCCTCACCGGTGATGTTAACGAATGGTTCATATCTGGCACATGAAATCCAGGTACTTTCCTGAGGTAAAAGCAGAATCCCACAGCTTTTTAGTCACAGACTTGAAGCAAGTGAAGGGGAGCCACTGTCCATCCTCCAAAAACTGTGCAGGAAGACCAAGAAAACAGATCCCAGAGACAACTTATCCTGTGTTTGATGCTTCCTTTATTGCTAAGCTTCACTCTGAGAACTGGCGCTGCCCCCTTTTGATAAGGCTGGGTAAGCAGCAGCTCTTATGAGTTGCCTCTTTACATATTTCTGATATTCAGTAATTCAGGAGGTACCACAGCTCCTAGCCTAGATACTGCATAACAATTTTCATCTTTGGAGCGCTTCACAAATATTAATTATTCAGTTCTCACAACACTCTTGGGAGGTAGCTAGGAGCAACAGTATCACCCCATGTAGGGCAACTAAAGCAAAGACAATTGATTTGTCTAAAGCCAGAGCTAGGATTAGAATTTAGGGATTTCTGGATCCCAGTCCTGTTCTCTGACTACTAGAGTCTAGTGACTAGACCAGGGGTCTCAAACACACGGCCCGCGGAGTTATTTCCTGCGGCCCACCATAGGCGCCAATTCCACTGGCAGCCAAGCTCCAAACATTACTGAGTGTTTATATTTTATTAAAACCCCTCTTTGCATTACAGTTTTTAAAAAGTGAATACATTGACTTTTAATAGAATACTATATTACTCTTCATTTTGTTCATTTTTTATTATACTTTTGTATGCCCCTATAAAGTCACATGATTCTCCAACATTTGTACTGAATGTTTCTTTCATTTGTTTATACAAAAAATACACAGGACTCAATGGAATCGCCCTCCCCCGGAGAAACAAGAGATTTTCCAATATTCCACTCTTCACTATTCTCCATAGCTTCAATGCTGAGAGGGGCATTCCTCCCTATTTCAACTGTACCAATGCTTATTAATTAGGGGCACTTTTGCCTCTGCTTTGGCTGCTCAGCAATTCAATGAAGTCCTGTGGTGTTGGAGCCCCCTACTAGAATATGAATGTATACTCTATGTAGTCTAGGATGCTGGAGCAGCTATCCTCACATTGGTTCCTTCCTCTAGAAGAGCTAGAAGGGTTATGATATTAACAGCTGAGAATTTTGCACAGAATGAAGAGGGAGGTTCATTTTTGTAGTCCAATTACATTCTCATCTTCCTCAGGGGAGGACGGGGGAGAGGGCAGGGGTTTACTTTCCTCTCAATAGCAGAACTGCTGCTCCCAATATGGGCTCATCAGAGATCACACCTCAGAACAGCGTACTGCAGGCCTCCTTGAAAACCTGCAAAATCAGTCTGATCTTAGTCTGAGAAGGTAACTCAAATTAAAAACAAACACAGCCTAGTGAAATGATTGAAAGCAGTTACTCAGCAAAAGGGAAACCTCGCTCCACCTCCTCCCCCTTCCCCGACCCCCTGGTCTGAGAAGTCACCTTGCACATTGCAAGTACTTTCTCTGCATGACTGACAACTTGGCATCCCTAACAAGAACAATTTGACTTTGGATGGAAGCTGGATCCGTGGCAAGTATATAGTTACAAAGTAAGTCATCCTTTCCTGCTACTGAGTGCATGCTCTATTTATGGCACATTCCAGAGTCTGCAAGGATTCCCAGAACACTGCAGTCTCCAGTTGAAAGTTATATCTGCAGAGCATGGAGTAGAAGGTATAATATTAAAAAACCCATCGTTAGCAGAAAGGGTGCCTTGCAGATGGAGCCAATGGGGAATATATGAAAAGTTATTGTCAGACAGTACAGTCTATTTTGTCTTGATTCCGAATGGTAAACCATTGCACCTTTTAATATAATTTAAAGAGCAAAATAACTATTACATAGGAACATTTAAAGTGCAAAGTCATATACTTAAACATATGATAGGAAAGTGAAATTTTCCTGCCATGTTTTATAATAATGTGAATGTTAGCATTTAAAGACACTTTAACATCACTTTTGTCTAAAAAAAAAAAGAAAAAAGTGCTGAAGTAAACATCCTGCAACCCATTCAGCCATGGGATAGAAAGTTTCAATATTTAATTTGCCTCACTAACAAATGTCAATAATGTATTAGACTGTTGCATTTGAAAATACAGCTCTAATAATAAGAGCTTTTAACTCGATAGCACAAAAAAATAAAAATAAAAAAGGCAATGACACATAATATACTGCCAAGGTATTCGAAAGACTAAGAAGGAAGAAGAGCAGAGGAGAACAGTCGAGGTTTTCTTAAACGAAAAACAAATAAATCACTGGATTTTCTTAATAGCTTATGAAATTGGTGGGGCCAGTCCATTTCTTAGTTGTCCACACATCACCGAAGCACCATCGCCACTGGCACTGATAAGGATCTCTTGACAGACCAAGCAGAGATACAAAGGTTAGTATGGATAATCCCTCCTCAAAACTGATTTCTTTTGGTTAACTTTCCTGAATTAAGAAAACAAGAAAAATACCTGTGGCACCTTAGAGACTAACACATTTATTTCAGCATAAGCTTTCGTGGGTTAAGAACCCACTTCATTGGATGCATGGAATGGAACATGCAGTGAACAGATATTTATACATTCAAAGAAACATGAGAAGGTGGGAGTGTCTATACCAATGTTAAGAGGCTAATTAATTGAAAGGAACTGTTATCAGTAGAAACTTTTGAAGTGATAATCAACAGGGGCCATTACAGACAGTTAGGGTGACCAGACGTCCCGATTTTTGAGCATGTGTCCCGCGTCCCGACCGATGGTTGGTCGGGACGCCTTTTGTCTCCATTTTCAGTGTTCTTGTTTTGTCTTCCGGTGGAGGCTCTTCCGTTTCTGGCAAAAGAGGATTCTGCGCCAGAGGATTCCGGAGGCAGATGCTTTTTTTTTTTTTACTCATCAACTTTGAGCCTCTTCCGGTTTTTTTTTTCCTCAACAACTTTTGCTGAAGAGCCTCTTCCGTTTTTGGGGGTTTTTTTTGGTGGGAAGTCCCGATTTTCGGGTCTTCTCATCTGGTCACCCTACAGACAGTTGATACAAAGGTGTTAAGGGGGGAAATAAATTCAATTAACTTAATGACCGAGCCACCCACATTCAATATTCAAGCCTAAGGTATCTAGTTTGCATATTAATTCCAATTCCGCAGTTTCTCGTTGGAGCTTGTTTTTGAAGTTATTTTGTTGCAAAATTGGTACTTTTATATCTGTCATTGAGTGATTAGGGAGGTTGAAGTGTTCACCTACTGGCTTTTGAATGTGATGATTCCTGATGTCAGATTTGTGTCCGTTTATTCTTTTGCGTAGAGACTGTCCAGTTTGGCCAATGTACATGGCAGAGGGGCATTGCTGGCACATGATGGCATATATCACATTGGTAGATGTGCAGGTGAACGAGCCCCTGATGGTGTGGCTGATGTGATTAGGTCCTATGATGGTGTCACTTGAATAGATATGTGGACAGAGTTGGCATCGGGCTTTGTTGCAAGGATAGGTTCCTGGGATAGTGTTTTTGTTGTATGGTGTGTGGTTGCTGGTGAGTATTTGCTTCAGGTTGGGGGGCTGTCTGTAAGCGAGGACTGGTCTGTTTCCCAAGATCTGTGAGAGTGAGGGATCATCTTTCAGGATAGGTTGTAGATCTTTGATGATGCGCTGGAGAGGTTTTAGTTGGGGGCTGAAGGTGACGGCTAGTGGCGTTCTGTTGTTTTCTTTGTTGGGCCTATCTTGTAATAGGTGACTTCTGGGTACTCTTCTGGCTCTGTCAATCTGTTTTTCCACTTCAGCAGGTGGGTATTGTAGTTTTAAGAATGCTTGATAGAGATCTTGTAGGTGTTTCCTGAATTAGGGCTCAAACCCCAGTCTAATGCCCAATTAAATCAATGTCAGTCTTACCACTGAGTTCAGAGGGCATTAAATAAGCCCTTAATATCCATTCTGGTGCTGTTTCAACCAGTGTTGGAGCCCAAGCTTTTAATAGTCTATCAATAACTTTACTGAAACCAAAGCCGTTGACACGATCTACTTGTACCCAATAACGCTCTCCCAGTGGCTGCATTCCAGGGCCTTCCCCAGCAGTAGCGTAGGCAGGTCCAGAGCACAGGGGAAGCGGCGCTATAAAAGGCACCTCCCCGCTCCCCCTGTACTCACCTGGGGGCGCCTCCGGCGGTCCGGTCCGGCATACCGGCAAGAGCCAGCGCCGTGCCAGACCGTACCCGCTTCCCCGGCGGTGATTTAAAGGGCCCGGGGCTCCAGCCACAGTGGCAGGAGCCCCGGGCCTTTTTAAGCATCACCCGAGCCCCGCTGCCGGAGCCGGGCTCGGGCGGGGATTTAAAAGGCCCGCGGCTCCTGCAGCCACAGGGCGCAGCGGGCCTTTTAAAGCGCCGCCCGAGCCTGGCTCCGGCAGTGGGGCTCGGGCGGCGCCGCTTCTGCTCCCCCCCTGGCTACGCTACTGCCACCCAGAGGATTCAGGGAACCTGGGGGAAAGCAGGATTCAGGGGCCCGACGATGGGGCCCCTCCACCGAAATGCTGCCGAAAGCGGCGGCCGCGCTTAAGCAGCCACCGAAATGCCACCCAATAAGGCGACGGTGACCAAGCTCCCACCACAGTTCCACCAAATACGGCGGCGATCAAAAACCGAGGTGCTGCCGGAGCGCTGGACGTTGCGGGGCCCCGACACGGACATTGCAGGGCCCCCTTAGGCGCAGGGCCCGAAGTGCTGCCAAAGACCCAGAGCGCCACTGGGATTCTCGTGGGGGCCCCTGTAGCAAATTGCCCTACTTGCCCTCCACTCTGGGCGGCCCTGCTGCATTCTCTCTGCATAACTTACTTACTCCCTACTCACATTATTTAGTTAGTTATCTGCCTAATGTATGGCCCATGCCTGCAAATTGCCAGGCTCCTTCATCTCCCATTGGTTTCAATGACTAACCAACTCTCAGAAGATCTTATCTCAGAAGATGATGAGCCTCTCACAGGATTAGGCCCTTACGGTTTACTCTTTTCAGCACATTAGACAGAATTTTCAGAAGGGCTCATCACCCACAATTGATATAGTTGCCTAAAGAGGAGCCATGCACGTCTGAAAACTTGACCCAGTGATGAATGCTGAGCACATTTGAAAGTATGGCTGCGTTTTGCTGAAAATCTGGCCAGTTTCCTTGGTCCATGCTGCATCTGTCCTATGATAAGAGTGAGAAGGATTTGCAGTCATCTGTGCTCACTATAAAGCATCTTTCATGAAAACTTGGTGCATCTGGAAGAATGGGGGCGGGGGGCGGAGGAAATCACAGGAATCTAAAAATAAGATTACAAATAAGAAAGCATTATACTGGTCTGATTATGAAAGATGAACTAAATTACATCACATCTAATACATAAATAACCTATTAAGGTCTTTTTCTTCTATTGTCAGATAGATGCCTCAGCTTCCAGTAGTCTAGAGTGGATGGTGATGTGATGTTAATCAAGTAGGAGAGTATGCTCTCAAAGCCCTGTTCAAAATCAGAACGAAAGGCGCTCGCTCCTGTGTGTATTTATACTGCTGAAACTAGTTGCTTTAGTTGGAAGGTCAACTGTGCGACAAGAAAAAATGCTACTTAGAAGAAAATGTTATTTAAGATAGAATAAAACAATAAAAGATGGTTGAAATTTAAAACAAAAAACCTACATTTGATTAAAAAAATAATGAGACTCCTAATTATATCTCAAAGGTTTGGTACCGCTGAACTGCACAGTTTTTTACTGGTTAACATAATAGAGGCATTGCTCCGGGAGAAGCCTAATTGATCATTTAAACAATAAAGAGCATTTCTGTGTCACTGTAATTTGACATTCTTCACAATCGTGACTGAGAAAAAAACCTGATGTATTGATTGGGTGTGCTAATGCGTTTTGGATTAGTTGAATCATTCTAGATGTTTCTAACCAGTTTGATTGACTGTCAACACTACATAAGAACAAATTGTACTCTTGTAATATTTTATTGTAGTTTACTAAATAATGGCAAAGCCTTGTTACCACGGGAACTAGGCAGTATGGCAATCAAACATATTTACAAAGAGTCTGTAAATTTATCTTCAATAATGAATTAAATTTATAAATATAGCCTGATCTCTGCTGTAAACTTTCTCATTATACCTTAAGTGCACTATAAAGCAGACAGTTGACAAATACTGAAATGAACATCAAACCCTCATATGTACCTTTTCACTTGGCCTGGTTACTGTATATTAACTGTTGCATAGTAAGAAAGGATATTAAACTGTCAGGTGGCATTGGGACACAGAGAACGATTGACTATTTCAAATACAGGCAACGCTCTCTATACATTTTGGTACTGAATGAAATTCTAGTTATTCATTAAGTGCCAAGCCAGGCAGGTGTCTTCATTAAAAAAGTCAGCATTTATTAAGTCACCAGACTGTAGTATCTGAGAAACTGCTCATTTCTCTATACTTAAAATGGGAAATAACAGGTGGTTTTCAGATGCCATGGTGTGATACTGAAGGGAAATGTTGTGTTTTTCTTCAGTGGTGACCACTATACTTTTAGTTTCACTTAATGACATTTTAATTTCTGAAATGCTATTTTTCCATTAGCAACCTATGGAAAAGAGGGAAACATTAGCTCCCCAGTTATCTATCCTATTATTCATAGTTAATGTGGTGAACTGCAATGTAAGCCTTCATGTGTAACTTTAGCTTCAGAAAGAAGCCAGGTAAGAGAGTATTTTAATTACCCTAGAGTTACCATTTGAGTTCTCTCTTTTTATACTCCTTTATTTTTAAACCAAACTTCCAGTCTCACACATTGGTTTTAGCACATTGCCCACCAGATACTGGAATAATTTACGCAAGGTGTGAAGTAGTCTGTTTTTAGCTATCTGTTTGTTACTATTCTTATTCAGCCTGGTGTGTAAGATATATTCCCACACTAGGGGTAGTATTTAGTAAGGTCATGAGGATGCCCAGCCCTTATCAAACACATTCCCTGGAAACTTGGCAGGGGCTTCACTTTTACAAGAACTCTGGGGCAAATCAGTTGTATTGTTTTTAGACTTGTTTGAATTTTTCCATGTTCATGCAGAAAAAAATTGTCATGCGTAACCACTGACAAAGAATTTGTGAGCCTCTAAGGAGAACTGGAGCTGTGTTCCCTCTGGTAACATGTAGGTGATAAAGCCTGATTGTGCTCTCATTTGAGCTGGTTTTGTAATGGTTTAATTGCATTGACTTTAGTGGAGTTACTTCAGATTTACACCAGTGTAAATAGAAAAGAATCACTCCTCATGACTTTGTTCATACAAAAGAGATTTAGTTTAACTGATTTCATCATTTCATAAAAGCAGCAAAAAGTACATTCAAAACTGTGTGTGCTGCATGGTTGTAAGGATGCTTATCTCAGGCTGAAGGCAAATGCAGGCTCTCATTTATTTGAGCATTGGATGCACAGGTTTTTCCACATTTTATCTGTTTTATATAATCCAAAAACCAAAAGGAGAGACTTTTGCATAAATACGCCCCCTGCATCAGAAAAGATTTGCTCAGAGACTTACGTCTAATAGTTTGCCCATTACTTCCCCATCACTCCTCCCAAAAGCCCCCATCCTGCACTATTCTCACACTCTGCCTGGTCTGCTGGCAGGAAGCTCCATGGCCATGTGAAGTTTTTTTTTACTTCAAGGGCTGAGCATCCTGCTGCCACAGTACTCCCCAGGCCCTGCCCCGCGGGATAGGGAACTTGGAAATCCTGCTGCTAGACTTCCAGGCCAGACTGAGCTATGTATCTTCCAACAGAGCTGCACTATATTTAACATGCTTCCTGGCTGATCAGAGATGTTGCCTCCTGCACTCAAAGGGTGCGAAAAGGGGAGGAGAGGAGTCTGGTTTCAAAAGATATTAAAAAAAAAAAAAATTTTTAGGAGGGAAGAAAGCAGAGGAAAGACAGGTCCATGGAGCTCTCACTCAATATGGGAAATTCATTAGTTTTAATGAACTGGAAGGAAATTAAGGCCTTAGTCCTGCCCTCTGCAGAGTCGATGGGCCACAGGAACCCTGGTTCCTCACCACACAGACAAGCACTCAGGCAGGATGAATCGACAGCACACAGCAATGCACTGGCAGTTCAGCTAGCTACATTGACAGCCCACACACCACGCTCTCAAAGGGACGAATCTTGCTCCACAGCGGCTCCGTCAGCAGCAGGCTCTAGCCAGAAGATAGTGGGTGGATGTGGCTTGAGTTCAGCCTGGCCCACAGGATGAAGCCCTTCACACAAAGGATTCCTGTAACAGAGGACACACCAGATGGTGTCTGTCCTAGCCTTGGCTGCTCTGGTGAGGGGAGTCCTCATGTAACCTATTTGTCACTTTCAAGGCCTGTTCCCTAGCCTCCCAAGTGACCAGTCATTATAGTGTCCTCTCTCTCTCATCCTCCCTTGCTCTGTGTCATCTGTTCCTGCTGTACTCATCTATCTTCTTTAGATTGGTAAGAGCTTCAAGGTAGGGAGTCTCTCTTTATCTGTGTTGCAAACCGCTGTGTACATCTATGACAGCCGCGGAATACACAAAAAAGAAAATAGCTGACTGCTTCCTTTTTCAAAGAATTCACTGAATTTTCCAACTCTGCTGTACCACCTTGTACTGAACTCATCAGCCTGTGAGAGGAACTCACCATTCCTCAGGGAGAGGAAGGACGGTCTAGTGGTTAGGCAACTAGCCAAAGACTTGAGAAACCTGGATTTAAGTCCTTGCTCTGCCACAGACTTCCTATATGACCTGGGGCAACTCATTTAACTGCTCTGTGCCTCAGTTCCCCATCTGTAAATGGGGATAATAGCACTGCCCTACCTCACAGGAGTATTGTGCAGATAAATACATTAAAGATGGTGAGGTGCTCATATGAGCAGGAGGATGATGGATCTATAAGTATATAAAGAGATCCCTTTGATTCAGACTTTTTCCTGAAGCATGGCTTTGGATATCAACCACCCGAAGAAGATACATGGGGGCCAGGGAGTCTAGCAGCAGATCACTGAGTCAGAGTTCAATGTTTCCAGGTCGGAAAGGACTGGGATAATGCAGAGGCTGCAAACTCAGCTTTTGGGAGAATGAAATCTTGTGACACTCAAATATCTAACAATATGTGGCCGACACAGTGCAACATCCAGCCCTTCTGGGATAGAGGGAGGGTCACCCCGCTGTAGGGCCTTTCAATGAAGGAAAATGCAGGGATACTAGAGGACCCAGACAAAATGAGGGGAGGTCCATGTTACACCACTGAAGAGACCAGATAACTACATAAAGCTCACGAGTGGTAGCCTTCCCCTGCTTAGCTCACATGAGAGTCACGTTGTTCTTTGTACAGTGTTACTCTTGGAGCTCACAGTTCACCCGCTCTCTTTCTATCAGCCTTGATTTTCAAGTGGTAGTGTCAACGCTCTCAACGAAAATAAACCCTCCTGACAAATGACATGGATATTCTGCAGGCTTAGAGGAGTCTATTTATAGCAACCCTTTGATTTTAGATACTGAGCGTTTGCTATTTTTGGCATAAAGACTTGGAGAAACTTTCCAGGACCTTTGGCCCATGTGACTAGCTTCATGCACAGCTTGGACCCTGTCACAGAGCTTATGGCTTCTGTTAAAGATAGTGGAATATGTTTATTCTAGCAGACATTTATATGCACTAGAGAAACAGCTGACCTAGAAAATGGAGACTGCTCTCACACATGTGCTTTTCTACTTTACTGCTGGGATATTAAGGACTTGTCACTTCAAGAGGTTTTAAATTATCCCACAGCTTGAGGTTCAGTGCAACACCAAAGCGTAGCTTTGAATTGCACTGCCCAGCTACATTCCGTTGCTGGTTAGCACCCAGCCGGAAGATGCTTTCTGAGTTAACTACACGGTGACAATGTATTTGTATAATATTTTTTAAATAAGTGAACATGGTACTAGTGACAGCTGCCAGATTCACATCTCTGGAGACCAAAGTCCTGTTTATCCACAACATAGACAGCTACAGGCTTCCTCATATTAGGGCCCTGTCACTACTACACACTTTGTAAACACAATTCACCACTAATGCAGCTCCAGCAGCGATGGAATGGCAAAAGTGGAAGCTGTCAGCTCAGTACAGTTAGGAAACATGCTGGAGGCCCTGCCTGCAGTACAGCTTCCATCACTGCCCCCACCAGTGGAAATGCCCCTGTGATGCACCAGTGGTGAATTAGGACTATGAAATTTGCTAGTGTAGTCAACACCAGGGTGCAAGGGAGCCTATTACTACTACTGAGTTTGCTAATGGAGAGACACCAGACCGTGCCTTTGGTGTTATCTGGAGAGACCCACAATAGGGGATGGAGGGTTCAAGCTCCTGGCCCACTCACACCATGACCTCTCTGCTGAGATTACAAAGAAGGATGGCAATTTTCATGACAATTGCAACCTGCCTGCTAGAAACCGGACTGAGACTACAAAGTCATTTTATCTAAAACACCAGGAGATGGACACCTGGCCTCTGTGGAACTAGACTGAATTTGAAACAGTGATTTAAAAGTCAAAAACCGATATCCCATATCAATGTACATAGCTGTCCAGTCCCCACATGAGCTAAAACTGTTACTTATATGACTATGATTTTCAGCAAATATTTTTCTTCCATATCTCTCATTCAGCTCACTTAGGTCTCATTTCCACCCAGTTCAGAGTTCTTCAGATATTGCTCATTTTCTCTCAACTTGCAGTAAGATGAGACCGCTGTAATACTAGGAATTGGAACTGTATACTAATTGTTAAAGAAATTGTATTAAAGTGACACCGAGATCCAACATGATTGTGCTAGGTGTTGTGTAACACAGAGCAAAAGAAAGTCACCAGCCCTGAAGAGCTTCCAGTCTAATTAGACGTATCAGACAATGGGTGGGAAAGCAAAGAGAGATGAAGTGACTCGCCCAAAGTCTCCGGGCAGGTCATCAGCAGAGGCAGGAATAGAAACCATTTTAAAAGCAACACTTCCATGAAGTCAGTTCATAGGCTCTAATTTCTTCTTGCAAATTAATGTTTTCCTAAGTACCAGTGCGATAAGGTTGCTTATCAGTAGGATGATTCCAACCAGTGCTATTGTAGCAGGCATCAGGGTATATGTTTTAAGGCTGCTGAATGCAATTCATTCACAATTACTTTGAAAGGATTAGAAATCTGACCTAATTAGCTTCAAAGCATAGGTCCTCCATTGCAACAGCTGAATTTAGAACTTCACATACCTATTTATTTTAGGTGCGCGATAATGTAGATGCAATTGATCATTGTTAATTAAACCTTCCTGTAGACAAAATTCCTCTCGCCAGTCCCTTTGTCCAGTGGATTTATTGGTGGAGGCGAATGAGTTATTTTTTTCAGTACAAAATCTCCCTTCGTTTTAACATTTGTCCAATTCTAAACTTTGAAAGAGTTGGCAGCCTCCGGCTGAAAGCTGTTACTGGACTAAATCAACTCTGAATTGGGAAAAAAAAACAAAAAAAAAAAAAACCCCAAAGAATTGTGGCAAAGTCTAGTCTTTCAAAAGTTAAGTGGAAAGAAATAGAGCTTTGATCCTCCAAGCGGTTGTGTGTGGCTGCATCCCTGCACCCATGAATAGCCCCTTGACTTAACTGGGACTCTGCACTGGTGTGAAGGTTTGCCTGAATGGAATCTTGGAGGATTGGTTTTATTGTAGGTTTTATTACCTATTTCTTTCTGAATTGTATCTTTCACCAAGGAATTCATTTGTACAAATCTCAAGGGTGGTGGGGGGAAGCTAGACAAAGATAACTAGCAAGTCAGAATATATTCAGCCAACCAGAATTTTAAGTACAGAAAAATATCTAGCCATGGTGGGGGAGAATTCTTTCCTGGGGTGGATCCCCATAGTGCTAGGTGCTCTATAAACACAGATCAATAGAAAATCACCAGCCCTGCAGAGCTTACATCTAATTAGACATGTCAGACAATAGGTAGGGGGGCAAAAGGAGCTGAAGTGACTTGCTCAAGATCTCAAAGGGGTGTGAGAAATTTTTCCAGGCTTAATCTAAAAATAAATCAATGACTCATGCTTTGAAAAATTGTCAATGAAAAAATGGAAATGTTCTAAGAAAGTATTAGAGCTCGATGGAGCTACAGTAATCATTGCAAGGGAGTTGCACCTTCTTACACCAGGTTTGAGTTTGACCCACCATTTACATTTATTTCATTCAAAATTAAATGTGAATTAGAAAATTATGTAGAAGAAACCTTTTCTGCTACAGTTTACTAGAAGAACCCAGAGTTCCCTTTGGACTTGACTGATTCTACCTTCTATTCCTCTTACTATAGCAACCCAGCCTTCCCTTAGCAGGCTTGAGTGCTCACTTTAAACACCAGGAAGGAGCTACATACTATTATGAAGTGCTGTGTGATAAATTGTAAAAGGCTCTAGTTTACACTAAGATCTCCCTTACACTGGTGTGCACCCTGAATAACCCCACTGACATCCGAGTGACTCAGGATTCAGACCAGTGTAACAGATCAAACCCTTGATCCATGTGTCAGTCAAATGATGGTGTACTGGCAGCATGCTGCACACAACTCTGCAAGGCAAGGTGAGTGTCTGGACTGAAAGGCTGATTCTCAGAGGCTGACTGGAGGCTGAAGCCCCCTCACTCCAGTGTAAATGGGAAGTAACTCCAGTGAAGTCAGTGGAGCTACACTACAGATGGTGTGTGGGAGATCAGATCCAACACCTGAAACTCTTATAACTTACCCTTGGCTGGGAAGGTACTAAAATAACCATTAATGATGAAAACTACAGCTGAATGTCATGATGCTGTTTGTTCATGCATATGTTATCAGTTCATTTATTAATCTTTTAAAAAAATCTGGTGCCAAAGGTGAACCTTGCTGTTAAAGGATGCACAACGGAAACTGACAGGAGTCTAATCTTTAGGAAGGCTTTTTCCTGTACCCCTCATTTGAGGAGATGGGTGAGAACAAGACTCTGCTGAGAGCAGCACAGATGACTGATAAGGTACATGTTTTACACTAAGTCTGATCCTCCCTCCCCCCATACATACACAGACATTGCTGTAATTAACATTTGGCAAGCAAGAGGCAGATAAGTAGTCAGTAGGTGTTTTACTCGGAACTGAATAGCTCTATTCATCTGTGTAATATGTTCACCTGCCAACTATCAATGGGAGCCTGCAGAGATTCCTCCAGGCTAACGGTGTCACATGGTTTCACCCTTATTATTTCACAAAGGCAGAATTCCCCCTTGTCCAGGAGGAGACACAAATAGACCACTTAGAAGATGCCAACACAAAGTAGATTGCCAGAAATTCTATACATGAGATACGTGGGTTGGAATCAGAGTAAGCTTAGCATATTCCAAGTGTTTCCATAACCAGGAACTAGAGAAGTTTAAAGCATCTATTTTGAGACGCTGACCTCTCACAGAAAAGGAATAGCTGCATTTGAAATACATATTTTCAGCAATGGTCATCACTAGGGCTCCCTCCCCAGACCCTGACACCTTGTGCCCCTCATGTACAGCTTAATGGATCCACTTAGTGATCCACATCTATATTTGATGTTCAGGGGAAGGCTTGGGCATTCTGACTGCAATGTCGTAAATCAGAGCATTACTTTTAACATTTTCATAAACAGAAATATGTCCAGAAATCCTGCTTCCCGCTCACCTCCCCCCGCCCCCGACTCTACTCCCCAAGCCTTTGACAACAGATTCATTAGCACTATTATAGGAGGAGCTATGATGTTTTTACCATTAGAGCTGACCACGCTCAGCACCATCCTTTGAACGGGTTATCTGCTTTTTGTGTTCTGAAGAGGGACCCCAATGCTCAGAGAAGGGAGATCCCATTTTTCCTTCCCCAGCAACACCCCCTGACTAGCAGTCTTTTAAAAAAAACAAAAAAGCAGCAACTGACTGAAACCTTCTGTCACCCCATGGCCAGGCACATTGTGGAATTTGTTCTGAGTAGGATCCTTTTCCCCCCAAAGAGTTTAGGGTCCTGCCCAATTAACTGTTCCAGGTCATCTTTATCCTTAATTCACCCGTTTTCCACTTATATGTATAACAACCCCTCAAAGTAATTGCAAAGAATAAAACTGAGAGTGGGTCGGTTTTTTGAGAGTGGAATGGCAAACAAGAAAAACATATTCATGCTCATAAAGGCAGATTAGGTCTGGAATGTGATGTACAGTCCATTTAACAAAGAAAACAAACCTACATTAGATGTGGGAAATGGGCACAGAGGCCATCAAACACGGTTAGCATAGGTCATAATGAAATTCACCGCTAATGGGGCTTTCATATGCTAGTCACTCCCCTGGGAAAGAATTGTTCAGTTTCTTCTTTGATGCATTGTTACAGCATTTTAGTCAAGCAAATAACAACTTTTGGGTGATTTAGTAAACGTGCATAGCCACAATCTGAAAGCACAATTTGATTGTCATAGATTCCTGCTGGATAACTTTAATATTGAATGCAGGCCATTTCGTTGTAGCTTCTCAGGGAGAACCAACTTGCAACAGGGAACTTACCAAAACAAAGGGTGTGTATATACACCGTACGGGGCACCTGAAAACCAGGTACAAAGCCAGCATAGGCCCTTGGAGTATTTCATGTAGGACAAAGCTGTCACTTGTCCATAGATACCTGTTCTGAGGAGGAAGGTGCATAAGGCCCATCCCTATGCAGCCTTTCTGGATAGTGACTATGAGTATTGAGAGGAAAGAAGGCTTTGCGTGGCTCCTTATACCCCTGTAAGCCAGTGGGTTACACCTGGCCAAAGCACCGGACAGCAGAACTAAGATGACACAAGGGAAAAGAAAGCTGCAGACTGATGAGGGCTGCTCTATCCCACTGCCCCACTTTGGAACACAGGACGTAGGACTGGAAGGGACCTTCTGGGTCATCCAGGCCAGTCCCTTGCTATCACAGTTACCTCTGTCATATGATCCTATTAAATTTATCAAGCTCCATCTTAAAACTAGTTAGGTTGTCTGCCCCTCCTACTGGAAGGCTTTTCCAGAACCTCACTCCTCCGAGGGTTAGAAATGTTCCTCACTTAAAGCAAGAGGGAACCAACCAGTGGTGCAGCAGTCTGGAGAGCCAGACTCATGGTTAGTAGCAAAGGCTCAGTTTGGTGCTTAGAAAGCAACAGAGGCCACCCTTGGATTCATGTTAAGATTTTCCTAATCCAATGTACAGTCTGAGCAGGCGAGGTTCAGGTGTATCTCCAGTCATTGTTAGTTCTGCTCGTCCTTCAACCATTCCAGCTGCAGAGTGTGCCATCATGTGAGACAAACAGCCAACCCCATGAACACTAGCTGAATCACATGCCTGCACTAGGAATAGAACCCAGGAACTTCAACTCAAAACAACAAACAAGCTACCACTTCCACTAAAGGAGAATCTTCTTTCATTGTTACAGTAGGAGAGCAAACAACTGAACGTGTCTCTTTCTAAACAGCATACAAGAGTGGAATACAGAAACCCAATCATTGCATGTTTACTCGAGGGGTTACACTTGAAGAGTAGAGTTTTAGATATATTGGGACAGGCAAACCAGGTTGATAAAATAAGAACCAACCCAACTCACAGCCAAAAGCTTGAACTCAACCCTTGAATGTCACAGATTAGGTAGTAATTACCCCTCCATCTCACTCTCAGCTTCTTTCATTATTTGTGGTTTTCAGCCCATTTAGGTCCCAGGCCAAGCAGAAAGAGGAGGAAGTACTAGAAATTTCATTAAACAGCCAAATCCCATATATGGAGGTCACTGCAGGTTTGGGGTTTTAATCACCATCTTCCAGGGTCCTGACCTCAAGAGATGTTCAGCCAACAAACGTGCTGTCATTCGGATGTAGTATCCTGCTGGGAGAGAGGCCTCTGGGAAATTTAGAGAACATTCCTTCAGCTTGATTCTGAAGTTAAAAGAATTCTAGAATCGTCTTTAATTTGAATGCCCTAACACAAAGGAAGAATAACAAAAGAGACAGATGTATGTGCTCTGCTCTGTCAGTTGCAATTCTGTGTGCTACCTGGCTGGTGTGGCATGTCTGTGCTGTTTTTTCCCCTCCTACAACCCCTCCCCCTCTTTTTTGTTTTGTTTAATTACTCCAGGTATCTGGATAGAATAGACTTTTTGTTTCTGAGCTGCTCTTCTCCTGTTGCTGTTTCCTCACCTGCAATTGTGATCTGTTGTTTTTCTCATCATAAACATTGTCACAGCAACTAAGTGTGATGCTACAAATAGACATTGTGACATCAAGAGAGGAGTATGCAGCAGGACTAGATGGACTGTTAAGGGAAAAGCAATCCTGTCTTAATGGAAACGTCCTTAATAATAAATGAGCAAAGAAAAATGGAGGTAACATATCTGTTACTGGAGGTTCTTCAAGATGTGTGGTCCCTATCTGTATTCCACACATGGATATGCATGCATACCATGTGCCTCAGTCCGTAATTTATTTATTTGTTTAAACAACCAATGTCCATTGGCCCCACACATGCGCTTGAAATAAATCTTTCCTGAACCCCTCTCCTGGCCTTCACAACCTCTCCAAGCTCATCATCAGAAGCAAGCTCCCCACAGACCAGGACACACCAACTCAAAGTGGCACCAGACCCTGCCAGAACAACAGATGCAAAACCTGTAGACATATCTCCACTGATGATGATCAACACCCCACACAACATGGTCTTACACGTGCCTATCACAACATGTGGTGTAGCTCATCCAGTGCATTAAATGCACCAATAATAACTATGTGGGTGAAAAGATTCAATCAATATGCTCTCAAATAAACACACACACAGAAAAATGACAAAAGACAAAAAACAACACATCACCTGTGGGTGAACACTTTTCACAAAGCGATCACTATATTTGATTCATCAGTCCTTATCCTCAAAGGAAACCTGCACAACACCTTCAAAAAAGACAAGCCTGGGAGCTTAATTCATAACTTTGCTAGATACTAAAAATCATAGACTGAATAGAGACATTGGATTTATGGCTTTTTATAACAATCTATAACCCACTACCCCTCCCCCCCCTCCCCATCTCCTTTCCCCGCTATGACTGGGGGAAGGTATCCCTTGCTTGTAAAGCATGAGTTCATTTGCTGCCACTTCCCTGTTCTTATTACAGTTGTGGCCTTGAAACTGGATTCATGTTGTGCCTTTTTCTGTTCCCATTACAATTTTTGTCACAAAAGTTAGGTTCTAAATCTTTGATACACTCTGTCAGAGGCAGCCTTAGTACAGCCTATTACGCTGCCCTTTTCAATGTCCTGTATGATCTGATTATCTGGCCATTCTTGCTGTTCTCTCTCTGAGAAAGAGGAGGAATGCCAGCCTCAAGAACATGATGTAACAATGAAAAGCGAAATAGCTAATAACTGTCCTTTGCAGATCATCAGGGCCCATTTAATGCCTCCATTCTCTCCAAGAAGACAGTCTGGAGCTGAGAAAATACTGTCTGGGTCAGCTTATGATAAGTTTCTCAACTGACCTTTCAAGTTTTGGTTCATGAGGTCTGAAAGCAAAACAAGGTCCTGTAGGTTCACTAAGACTTGGAGCCTGAGGTTCCGGCAATAAAATAACTACTTCAACTTAATACCGAGTGATTGGATTAGATGCTGTCACCAAAGCTTTCTACAGACTAACTGCTCAGGAACATAATGTACTAGTCCACTAAGCTATCAGATTGCTGATTTTACAAAATTTGTTATAAATATTTTTTTTTATTTTTGTTAATTCATTAGATAAAAAAACAACTCAACAGCATGTTTGGTTTACAAAGGAAGGAGAGAGAGACCAACCCAGACCAGAAGTGGAGAAGTCGTGATTGCAGCAGCAGGAGAGAGATGGAAATGTTAGCAAAGAAGAGAAGTGTTCATTATCATGTTCATTATCAATATAGGGCTGTGGTTCCATCTCGGGGTCCTAATGGCAACAAAGCTTTTAGCCAAGAACTATCTATCCCTTCTTGTATGCCGGGAACATGCCAAGCACATCTTGGACACTGCTAAAAACGATAATAATAACAATGACAACTACTCAAGCTTTGCTCTTGCAATTGATGTTGTCACATGCACACTTCACTAGAATGAAAACTGGGCGTAAATAATTCTATATTATAGATAGCTGCTGCTCAGTTATTCTGTTTTAAATGGCAACGAATTTCTCATAATGTGCAGTGCTAAAGTTAGAAACTGGCACATTCCATATTTCCCAGCTGGCCTTTAACTCAAACAAATGTTGTCACATTTTATACAACTCCTGAAATATTTCTATCTTTAAACATTATTAACGTCTGTAAAGGATCTGGGACCTTCACAAAAAACTATACCAGCCGAGTGTTTATATCTATATCTATAGAGTGTACTTTATTTTGCATGGTTTGTGTTCTAGGCGCTCTACATTTAAGTATGTTAATTTTAATACATGTCTGATGTGACATTTGACTTTTGTGTCTGTCTTCAGAAACAATAATTGATGTTAACGTAATAATATAAAGATGGAAAAATAAATAGAAAACCTACAATAGCAATACAAGTTTTTATTTCTTTGTTTTATTGAAATTAAAATAAAGATTGGTTTTATAAAATCATGGAATTCATATCCTAATCAAAATATGCATTCACATTATTTTAATAACAGCTATCAAAACCAAACAACACCGCAGTAACACAAAAGGCCAATTTTCAATAAAGGTCCCAGCAATGATCAGACAGTATTTATTAAAGTTTCTGTAGCATTTTCAATGTTATGGGGCCTTCAGACCCCTTAAACTGATTTCTTCCCATAGTTATATCCATGTAGCCATACTGACTTCAGTCATTGGAGCTTTCTAGGGATAACGTAGAGAAAAATCTGACCCCCATTTTCAGTGTTTTTATAGCCCAAAGAAAACTTAACATAATATGGAATTTCTCCTTGAGAAACCTAGACAGTAAGATCAGGCCTGGTCTACACTACAAAGTTAGGTTGATGTAAGCTGCCATGAGTCCAGCCTACACTTAAATTTGTCTCCCACCGATGTAAGTGCCCTGTTACAGCGACACAGTGACATCACCTCCCCAAGTGGCGCTAAACCAAGGTCAATGTTCTGAGATCAACACTGTGCAAATGTAGACACTGCATTATTTATATTGACCTAACAGTCCCCCAGCAGCTGTCCCACAATGCCTAACACTGACCACTCTGGTCACAGTTGTGAACTGCACTGCCCAGGGGCCATGGAGACCAGACACCCCATACTGAGCATAGGCAGAAGGGAGAGGAGAGTCTCCCCTGCCTACAGGCAATCAGGCTGAACATAGCCCATGCAGCCATCAGAACTACCAGTCATGGAGACATGCACCCACAGCTGTGATCAATAAAGAAAACAAGCCCAGTTATAAAGGAGGGAGAACAGAGATGGAAAGGGAGGCAGAAAGGCCTGGGACAGAAGAGCCAGGATGCCTCTGAGAAACTGACAGAGAAACTAAAGGACACTGAAAAACCTGGCATTTAAGGACTGATAAATTCAACATAAGAAGTTCTAGACTTGTCTAATGGTAGACGAATTGAAGGGCACCAGTTAGGAGAAGAACCCTAGAGAGACTGCCCCAAGATCAGTTGACAGTCCCCCTCCTCTTTAAAGCCCCTTGAATCTGTGAAATGCCTTTTCCTGACTGCCCAACTTGGTGAGGACACCTAGCATCTCTACAGTGTCGTGCACAATTGCCCAGCTGACTATGCTGGCTACATACTCCAAATGTGCTCTGGTTTGTAGTAGACAGGAGATATTGGATTTGCTGGGCCTGTGGGGAGAAGAGGATGTGCAGGCACAGTTATGGACCAGCCATAAACACATCAACATCTACAAGCAGATTGCACGGGGGATGAAGAAGAAGGGGTACAACGGGACAGCAGCGGTGCTGTATGAAATCAAAAGAACTGTCAGGCACAACAGAAGGCCAGGAAGGCAAACAGTCAACTCAGTGCTGAACTGCAGACCTGCATAACATATTTGGTGGAGACCCCACTACCATCTCAGAGGTCACTTTGGCTACCTCCAAGGAGCAAATCACAGGCCCCTGGCATGAAGAGTAAGGATGAGGAGGAAGTGGAGGAGGACAGGGGATATGCGACCAGGTGATCCAGCTGTGTCATTAGCTGCGACCTGTTTGAGACTCCACCACAGTCCAGTCAGTCCCAGCAGTCGAGCATGGGTGAGCCTGATGCAAGAGAAGGAACCTTCGGGAAAGTGTGTAATTGTATTTCCCACTAGAATGATGTACCGTTGGCACCCCAATTTAACAGGACACAGATATAAGGAGAGGCAACATTATTATCTGCTTTCACTCCCCTGTAGAGTTAGGTGGGGGTTGGGGCGGGGGATATGTGGAGCAGTTTGTTTATGTACACGGGGATGTCCCTTGAATTCTCCTGAGAGATCACAATGACATTTTCATGGACATACTCTGCAATCCTCTGCCGAAGGTTTTGAGAGATGGCAGCCTTATTTCTTCCTCTGCAGTAGGACACTTCCCCACACCAGTGGATGATACCTTCAGCAGCACCAGTGCAGTACACAGGCTAGCAGCATAGGGGCCTAGGCAGCTTTGGGACACCAGCAGCAACTGTGCATGCTGTGCCTTTGTTACTTATAGTGTCATGCAACCAAGCAATTCCCGCCTCATTTCCCTTACCCCTGGCAGGCCATGCTCACCATTGCTGGAGCTGTGACTGGTGCTGCTGAGCACAAGCACTCCAAAGCAGAAGCATCACTAAGTATGTCTTGTTTAAAATGTATGGGGAACATGGCATGGGAGTTTTGAATCTTAATTTCCACTTTCCATTGTGAGCAGACCTCTCTCTGTGCTTTATCTGCAGCTGCTGCCACTGCAGCCTTGGGGGGTTCCCTCTCCACACCCACAGAACAGCTGAGCCAGAAAAGGAGGAGAAAGAAGAGGACTTGGAACAACATGTTCAATAAGATCCTGCAAGCCAGTGCTGCACCAGACTGCAAGCAAAGGGCCAGGAGGGTGAACATTGCAGACAGCCTGGAGAAGGAAACAGGAGAAAGGCCTTGGAGTCCAGCAGGAAAAGAAGAGGGAGATGCACCAGGACATAATGGGACTTCTCCAGCAGCAAACACAGATGCTGCAGACTCTTGTGGATCTACAGGTTCGACAATTATGGGTTCACCTCCCTTTGCAGTCTATAAAGAACTCCATTACAACACCTCCCTACTCCTGCCCTCAACATGCCACATGGCATCAAGGGCCCGCCCCTTCCAATAGTGCAGAGCTATGCAGGTTCCATGCTTCTGTCTGAGATGGCAGACAGCAAGGAGGGCCCTGGGGGTTTGTGGGATTTTTAAAAAAAGGCATACGCATTATGAAATATAGATGATATTATGTGATGGGGACAGTTGCACACTGGGAAGTTGACCCCTTGCTCCCAGTTACCCCTTCGTGACTGATTTCTGCCCCACCCCGTATTGCCAAGACTTCCCAACAGACAGTGCACTGAATGGTGGTGGGTTGCACACTGGGATATCTACCCATGGTGTACCACACTGCGCATTGACACAAGCACTCCTGGTGAGTATGCACAGCACAGACACAAGGAGCCAAGTATGCATGCACACAAGCAATATACTAACTTTGGCAGCATTACCCCAACATAACTTGTGTCAATCAAAGTCTCTAGTACAGATATGGCCTCATTAAAGAAAGTCGGAGAACAGCAGGAAAGAAGCAATGGGAAATAAGCGACACAAGCATGATGTAATTCAAACTGAGTTGTCACCAGACGTTCTATGCGAAAATGAAGATTTCCCAGATGCTGACGTATAGAGGTAAGAGTAAGAGGCAAGAAACTACAAAAATATGCTGCGGGAACTGGACTTCATAAAGGTTTTGGGAGTTCTGCTCTGGTCACAACATGGGAGACAAATTCTGAAAATGCACAAACAGCTTTATTTCAGCTACACAGCAATTCTCCTTTTGCAATAATTCAGTGTAAGAAAATAGATCATGGAGTATTTACAGGGAGGGGAGGAACAAATTATACAAAAATCATAGCAGGATTCAGCAATACTCTTATAGTGAGTGCTTGAATATTGTGGTTGAAATATCAGTCTGCTGTAGGAATAGACATGTGGTACGAATAAGTAGAAGGATAGGAAATATTTGGGAAGCCAAAAAGTGATCCAGCATGAAGACTCCCCTCCACCATCCACTCCCAACATAGGTTCCACTGCTCACTGGCTTGACCCCCCAATGTGACTTTCCTGAGTAAAATTATCATCTCTGGCCAGACGCAGATTGTGGAGACTGGGTATCAGAATGCATATTTACTTCCTGTCTCCATGAAAAACACAGATTTTAACATTTTATTTCCACCCACAGACTGTAAATCTCTTCCTTTGAATCTTACAGAGACCGGTATTTTGAATAGAACTAACAGCATGGCGAATTCCTTGGTCAAGAGGGTGGAGTGAGGCTTTTCAGATTATTTACCTTCCAATACCTGCCAGGTCCTGCATTGCCATGGCACCAATTCCTCCCTCCCCACACAGTCATCTGTGAGCAGTTGCCAGCATAGTAGCTTAGTAAACAAGCTTAAGTCCAAGCGCAGATTCTCAACATGGTACAGTAGTATGAAGCACTACTGCTGCCAAAGAGCACCCAAAATCAAAACAGACCTCTTTTGACTGAGTAACAGGACTAATAAACACGAAATGTCACGTTCGCATAATAAAAGTGTCCTGCCATGACTCAGTTCCCCTAATCATATGAGATGCCATCAAAGAATAGTCACAATATGGTGCAATTAGTCAGTTCCCTCAACAGTATGTTAGGCTCCTGGAATCCTCAAACAATGCAGTAAACTGCAACAGCACAGAACAGAGCATGGTCTCTGATATAAGAAGAGACATTGATGTGTATTCACAATGGGGCTTGATATGAATGAGTTTCCAACAAGGTTTGATCCAAGTTTCCATTGGGTGGGAGGTAACATGAGTCACTTCCAACTGTGGGACAAGATACAATTGGATCCTAATTCCAATACACCATGAAACAAACATACAGAATTAAGTTTAGTGGCATTCAGATCAGATCGTCATGCCGTGAGATGAGTCAAATTCTGTTGTAGTTTTACTCTGCCACTAAGTCATTATTAAAAGTTTCTAACATTTAGTCTATTCCCCAATGTGTGAGCCAATAAACAGGTAATAGTAAGCACCCAAAACATTTAAACAACAGGTGTTCTATATGTTTTCAAAGAAAGCGTTTGCATTACAAAAAACCCAAGCAATTTAAATGTCCGGGCTGGCATGCCAGTCATTAGTTCACTGTGGGGGTGGGGAGGGGAATAAGACTACAGAATGTTTGTTATAATGCAGTTGTGGATGTGAAATTCTAATTAGCATAGGGAAGGAATGTAGTCGTGAGAGCAGGGAAAATGGAACTAAGGACTCCTATGTTCTTGTCCTGTGCTCTGCCACCAGTGGCGTAGCCAGGTTTAGAGCACAGGGGGAGCGGCGGCGCTATAAAAAGGCGCCTCCCCCTCCCCCTGTACTCACCCGGCGGCGCTTTAAAGGGCCCGGGGCTCCAGCCACTGCAGAGCCCCCGGGCCTTTTAAAGCGCTCCCCCCAGCACAGCTCCGGCAGCGGGGCTGGGGGGGCGCTTTAAAGGGCCAGCAGCTCCCCGCAGTGGCAGGAGCCGCCGGCCTTTTAAAGTGCCCCCCCAGCCCCGCTGCTGGAGCTAGGCTGGGGGGGGAGGCGCTTTAAAGGGCCACCGGCCTTTTAAAGAGCCCCCCCCCTGCCCCGCCCCGCTGCCGGAGCTGGGGGGGGGGGCGCTTTAAAAGGCCAGCGGCTCCTGCTGCTGCGGGGAGCCGCTGGCCCTTTAAAGCGTCCCCCGAGCCCGGCTCCTGCAGCTGGGCTCGGGCGACGCCTTAGCGCCGCTTTTCCTCACGGTGGAGCAGCCGCTCCCCCTGCTCCCCCGCTAGCTACGCTAGTGTCTGCCACCAGCTTGCTGTGTGAACGGCAAGTCAAGCGACCTTCTGTAAAACAGACATAATACAGTACTTATCTACCTTGCAGATTTGATCAGCATTAATTAATGTTTATGAAGGGCTGAGATCCCCAGATGAAGACAGGCAAAACGAAAACTGGGACAAATATTCTTCAAGTTGGAAGAATATTTTTCCTCCCTTGTATAACTCAGGTTATGTCTACACTGCCAAGTTTTTTCACTAAAACTTATACCACTTTTATTAAAGCGTTTCAATTAAACTGCTGTTGCATGTCCACACTGTGCTCCTTGTGTTGCTGGAACGCATCCACACTAGCAGCTCTTGCAACGACAAAGAGAGCAGTGCATTATGATAGCTATCCCACTGTGAAACTGGCCGCAGGGTGCTTTGGGAAGGGTTTGCAATGTTTCATGGGGCAGGCACAGTGTCACGATGCAGGTTTCTCAATCCCATTGTTCCATGGGCATCCTACTAGATTGTCAGCGGTTTTTCAGCTGAAGTGTGTTGACAGAGAGTGTGTGACAGGGAGCGTGTGTGTGTGGGGGTGAAGAGAGAGCCAGTGTTCGTAGTGTGGGAGACAGGAGGAGCATTCTACGTGAATGATTTGCTCATGGGCGGCGGGTAGCATAGGCCGGGGAAGGCTGTGCCTCCCCAAACAGCCTGGTGTGGCCTTGCCCAAGCTCCACCCCCAGGCCAGCCCTCCTGCCTGCTGTTCCCATTCCTTTCTCCTTTTCTGTGGCCGAGAGGCTGGGGCAGGCAGGCTGGGACTGGTGGTCTGCGCACAAGACCCTGGGGCTGGAGCCACGCCGCCACTCTGCCCATCCGCCCAACGCTGGGACCGCACTGCCCACCCAACGCTGGGGGCACTCTGACCACGCCGCCCACCCGGCGCTTTGGGGCTAGTGCTGGGGGTGTTCCAGCCGCGCTGTCTGCCAGCTCAGTGCTGGGGTTAGGGGCGCTCCAGCTGCGTCACCCGCCCGCCCAATGCTGGGGCTGCTCCGGCCCCACCGCCCGCCCAGTACTCGGGGGCTAGGAGCGTTCCAGCCGTGCCACCCATCCAGTGGTCAGGGGCTGGGGGCAAGCAGAGGGGTGGCAGCCGTGGGGTGTGTGTGCTCTGGGATTTGGCGGGGGGGAGGGGCAGAAGGGGAGGGGCAGGGCCTTGGGCGGGGGGGAGGGGCAGGGACTAGCCTCCTCCAAGGGTGCATTCACCTGCCGCCCATGGATTTGCTCTTTGTTTCCCAGAGCAGAGCAGCACAGCATGCGGCGCTTTGAAAAGGAAGGGGCGTGTGCCTGCAGGGCTGCTGAGTTCAAAACAATGAGCAGAGTGAAGGCATTGTGGGACACCTCGGGAGGCCAATGACAGCGATAAAAGCAAGCCAGGGGTTTACACTGGCGATAAAACCTTTGCGTAAAAAAGCCTTATCCCACTTGTTGAGGTGGTTTTATTACAGTGCTGCAACTGAGGAGTTTCGTCGTGAAAAGTGACTTTGCAGTGTGAACTGCTGTAAAACTTGGTAGTGTAGACCAGGCATCAAAGTTGAAAAGATTTAGTTTAAACTATTTTTAAAAGGTTGTATCTCTTTCTCTCTTTCTCTCGCTCTCTCTCTCTCTCTCTCACACACACACACACGCACGCACGCATGCACGCAGTCACACACTGTTTTTACCTGAGACCAAGTATGGAAATTTTTAGGCCCAAAGGATTTTTGAGAAAGTTATGAGCAGCTGAACGATGGGGGAAAGTTAGAAGAGACAGAGATTCTCAACCTTAACTTCAATACAGCATTTTGAGGGTAGCCACAAACACTACCCCCATATATTGCATATTTCCTTGGGCTACAAACCCTGAAGATGGAGTTGAAACATGTCAAGGTGATCATTTTCTGAGGCTCTTTTCATTTGCTTCTGTGTCTCAACAACTGAATGCCCAGTGTGAAAACAATGTTTTTAAATGCACATGTCATTTTACATTTATTCAGTTTTCACGCTCAACTGAGCACCACCAGATGGTTTTCATTTTGAAATCATATATTTCGGTCTACTAGTATGTACATGTGTGTATGAATGTAATTACACATGCCATATTATCTATTTGATTTTTTTCCTCTTCAGTTTTTAAAAATATACCCCCATAATTGTCTCTGAGCACAAATCATACAAATATTATAGAATTAATGACTCTTGGTTAAAAAATAATCACAATGCCAGAATGTATCCACTGACTATAAATAACTGCTCCGGTTTCCTTTTGGAAAAGCCAGATGGGCTTTAACGTGCAGGTGGGCTTGAGAGCCTGAGCTGCAACATCTACACTGCAATTTTTAGCATGCTAGCTCAAGCCCTGCTAGTGAAAGTCTGTCTACCTGCCCTGGGAGGCTGGTGTAGACGTGCCCCTGTCATTTTTCAAGACCAGCTGCATTACAGTAATCCTATCTGTAAATCACAAAGGAACAGATGACTGTGACAAGGCCCATGTCAGCAGGGCCAGCTCTAGGCACTAGCAAAGGAAGCAGGTGCCTGGGGCGGCAACTGTGAAGGGGCGGCACTTGTGCTGCTCTTGGGGCGGCACTCCGATTTTTTGTTGTTGTTTTTTTTTCCGGCGGCAGCTGTGGCAGGTCCTACATTGTTTCTTCTTCGGCTGCAGCTTTTTTTTTTTTTTTTGCTTTGCTGCTTGGGGCGGCAGAAAAGCTAGAGCCGCTCCTGCATATCAGAAAGAACTGTGGCACATCAAGCAGATGAGAAAAGGTATTTCCAGGAGAGCTAAGCCACCTAGGACTCCAGCAGCACCTCAGTGACAAAGACTGAGAAAACTCTCTCCATCACGGGGGCAGAGAGAGTCCTCACCACACTCTTTAGATGCTTTCCTCAGCCAGCCAGCATCATGTAAGCCACTCTCTTGGCTAGGCACTGTAGAAGCAGACACCATGCCACTTGGATTCAGCAACAACAAAATGAAGAGGCGTCTGCTTCTCCAGTGCCTGGCCAAGAGAGGGGCTTACATGACAGCAAGCTTGCTGAGGCTCCATCCTGGCAAGACTGGCATGATGCACAAACCTCCACTCGTAGGGAAAAATTAATCCCGGGTTTGACTACTGCAGCTGCTGTGGAATTACGCCCTTATGACTGGCCCATTAAAAATAGCATGGCTGCATAATTGAATTGGTTAATACATTGTGGTAGGTGGGCTAATTCTGAAAACATTATTCATCTAATGGACCATGTCCTCTTTCACTTTCAAAGAAGTCTCTGAGTTATTATACAGATGCGGCATAACAATGCTTTTGAAACCTTAATTTATTTTCCTAGAAAAATCTTCCCATAAATTAAAAATGGCCACTTTTGTTTTAACTGACTCCCAGATTTAGATCTTACGTGCCAAGTTGAAGCACAGAGCAGGTTTTACAGGCATGTTATAAACCACTGAAAATAGACATAAATAATGAGACAATCTTTAAAAAGTGTGAACAATTATATTGTCATATAAAATCTGTGTATAATAAATTCCCAGTATGACCAGTGATGAATCAGAGGCCCATTGGTGCATAAAGATTTTGAAGATGAGTCACAACCTACATTGCTATACAATATCATATTTTTATGAACTCCCCAAAAGCCTCATTCTTTGTTTTCTCTGAGCTGACAGTTTCAGTATCAAACATGGGTGAGCCCCAAACAATTAGGAGGTTTGGTTCTTACCATTTATCTCAAACTTATCCAAGTTATTTTGGTTTGGTTTTGAAACCCACTTGAAAACCTTATGAGACCAGGATCCCCCCATTAGTACTGCTTGGTATTAATCAGGTCCATAATACTGCAAGAAGAGTCTTTCCCTTGGTATATCTGCTTCAACTAGTAAGTATACAAGCACATAAAGTAATGATTTTAAAAGTCCAGACATATTGCAAAAATCAAAGTTCAGGTTCAGCTCAGTGAAAATTTTAAGCAGTTTCTTATTTTATTTGAAATGAGTCATTCACCCATGATACCCAATTAAATCTGAGGGGAGCCAGATTACAACATGCTATATTGAGCCACTGATGTCAATATCTAATCTGCTATCATGCAGGTCAGAATCCAATACATATACTATATAAGCAATTGAAAACATGGTCTTACAATGGAAAGTGTTAGGCCACATTCTTAAAATGTAGAGAGCTATTACCTTTTGCAGCTGCAGCATCTGTTCTTTGAACCTTAAAGCGATCGGTGTTGGCAACATAGTTTTCTAACTTTCCTTTAAATAGTGCCCTCAGAGGATCAATTTCCTGACAGCTAGAAAAAAATTACCAGCAATTTAAAATGAGAAAATATTGAATTGTGTCCACTCATGATACATATGTGAATATTTGCATTTCAGATTATGCTGTAAAAAGTCATATTCCATTGTTCTGATGTGAAAGACACAGGCCATTAGTTTGTGGTCAGGATGATGAAACAGGACTTCCACAGAAACCCTCCAGACAGGAGGAAGAGAGCATCCCGCATCCCAGACCAGAGCCCTGGCCCCTATACACAGCTTGGTGGAGCAGAAGACAGCAAGTCAGGGATCCTGGATTCCATTCCTTGCTCTGCCACTACCTTTCTGTTTCCCTTCCCACCCTTTGTTTGTTTCATCTATTTAGATTGTATGCTTTTTGAAGCAGGATTGTCTCTCATTCTGTGTTTATACAGTGACTACCACGATGGGGATCAATGGGACAACCACAACTAGGATTTCTAGGCATTACCTGTAACACACAACAAACAGCAACAGGAAAGACATTTCTAAACAGCTCTTCTAAACTGAGCTGCAGTTCTCTGGATCTTTGCTAACTGACAACTGTTTAGTACAGGGCATGGTCTGCTGCCACTCAAGTCCCACATCTTATACTTACCTAGGATATATTTCAGACACTACACTGTCATTGCTCAGATCTTAATGTTATTTAAAGAACATGACACAACTGAGTTACAGGGAAAATAGTTCCACTGAGAGGTTTTGTTGCTGTCTGTAGAACCATCAATAGATGTAATTCACAACTGTCAAGCCACTGTTTCATCTCTTGTCTAATAGCAACCTATGGCAGAAAGTACAGAACTAAAATGAAGCTGTTCTAGGAAGATAGGAGTGGGATGGGTTGATTCTTCATCCCATAATTCTACATAGTGGAAGATTACAAATCCTATAAGGCTAAGGCAGTAGGTCCATTCCAACTATAGGTAAATTATAAAATTATAGGGCCTTCCCCCAGCATAGTACAAACACCATGTCCAGTCTCCCAGTTTAGGGTATCGTTTTTGCTGAAGGAAAGTTGTACTTTAAAAAAAACGAGATTAACACAATCCCTCTTGTTTATTAATTTAAGACACGAATGCAGGGCAAAATAAATTAACTGAACTGGACGTATAAATCCAACTATATTTGAAATCGGCTACAAGAGATTGGTTAGGCAACCAAAGATTTCATGTCTGTTTTGGACAAGACAGCTTGGTGTTACTGATTTGCTGTTGGAAAACATTCTGTCGAAGAGTCAGTGCTTTAAACTTCTGGAAGGTATTTTATGCCAGATGTTTATTCAAAGCCGCATTTATGCACAGTATTCACCATTGCTCTCAATCCAAATACTCTCCTGGATTGATGCAGTAAACCTTTAGTTTTCAGTGGGGGTAAATAATTTTAACAATTCACAGGTCTTCTATTAGAGTTAGTTATGCCATCAGAAGCCTGTCTCTTACTGAACCTTTTATCTGACTCAGGCTGGGCAGTGGTTTTACAGGCTGTTTCTAGCACTGAAAAGTTGCCATTAACAGAAACATCTGCCTTCCACAGATCAGGAGGAAGGACAGAGCTGCTTTGCAACAAGGCTTTCATTTTGTGCAAGCCTCATCTCTGAAGGTAGATAATCTGCCATACCACAGATCACCAGTTTGTTTCCATCACATACTCTCCATGCTCATTCCTTAACATTCACTAGCCCAACTTTCCTTTATCTTCTCTCTCACTTCCCATAAACACTCCCATGAATCCCTCTCTTTTCCAGGTCATTTCTTTCACCCTCCATGATGATACAAAAATAGCCCATTTGTAATTTAATGTTCATTCGGTTTAGAACCAATCAGCTAAATCTTTGCCTTCTTTTCATCAGTGCAAAACTTCTGTAGGTCAAATCATGCTGTTCTTCTGACTGCCCTTAATGAGCTAGAATTTCTCATCCAGGTGGCTCCCAAATTCTATTTATAGCATCTTTTCCAACAATGTTGTTCAGAAAACAAGGTCTGACTGCTCAGAAATAAATTGTAATGAGCCACATCAGCAAATACTAGATGATGGTAGTGCTGAAAGAGGGAAATGAATACTTCAGGCTCATTTATGATTTATGAGTTCAGAGTTAAAATGGAACTGGGCACAGAACAAGGAATGATGGAAATATCTGTTCCTCTGAGTTTGCAGTTGACTGGAATGTTTAGGTTTGCTTTCATCAATAATCCGTCAATAACCTATCCAGTTACAGCTGCTGCAAAAAAGGGGGAAATCCTAAAAACCTAGTCTTGTGCGGCCATGAAAAAGGAAATAGAAACAACATCACTGGAGTCCAGCAATGTTGTATGTCTAATGTAATTTGCATAATTTATATACACACACAATGTGTACATATAATAATTTTAATTCTCTCATGCCTTTAAAATGTATGGCTCATGAACGGGCTTTAGATTAGGTCTTTTAAATCAGAGGGAGCCTTTCCATTTGACTTTAATGGGCTTCAGATCAGGCCCCAAAAGAAGTACATTTTAAAAGGTTAATAATTATGTTTCCCTCCCAGGCCGCTAGTGAAACCTCAAGTGACCACTCAAGGAAGAAGAATGAAACAATCAGTTTCTCGTAGAAGTGGGTCTTTAACCAAAGGTCAAACAAAACAGTAAAATCCTCTGAGACCTGTTTCAAGACATTTGGTCCTGCTGAGCCATCCATACTACTTCACAGAAGCTATTGGATCCTACTGAGAAATTGCTAGAAAAGGCTGACCAGCTCAGAGGAACAGCCTGCCATAAGAAACTTCCTCCATTGCTGGAAAGTATTTATTTGCATTCAGATTCTTTATCTGTCTTAAAAAACCAAACAAATTGGACTTGGAAAGGGTCTTAAACCATCCAACAAAGAAAATAATAGGTGAAATCCTGGCTTCACTCAAGTCAACGGAAAATCCCCACTGATTTCAGTAGGACCAGGATTTCACCCAATGAAGCCATACGAAGAGCAAGCAACCTCTTTAGGGAAGCATATACATATTTTCAACTGTACTATTATGAATAAGCAGCCTTTTTTGTATAAACGGATCAACAGTTCTTTTCAATGTAATACCCACTAATCTTTCCATGCACCTTTCACAGCTTGGAACATGCAGTGCAGAATGTATACATCTTATAACAATGCAAAAGTATATTTAAATATAAATTATAATGAAATTGTCATGTGATTATGCAAAATTCAGCAACAGTTCAAAGATGTAGGTTTTACTAAACATATCTTCAAAATAAACACAGTTGAAGTGCAGGCATTAGGTTACCAATATGCAGAGTTTAAATCAGTTTGCTGGTGTTTACTAAAGAGAGGGTAGTAATTAGGAGCAGATGGTGCACAATGTATTACCAGCTTCTTGTGCTTTGTACCTGTGAAATGTAAAAGAACAAGTCTCTTGACCTAAACAGAAATTGCAGGATCATGTAAATAAACAGTAATGAAAATGAAAGATGAGGAGGATGGAAAGATACTACAAAGCAATTACTTTTATTTTAATAAAAATTAATGAGTGAAATCATGGCTCATTAAGTAAATAGAAGTTTCTCCATTGACTTCAATGGAGTCGGGATTTCACCCCATGTGTTTTCCCTGAATTCCCTTCTGCATACAAACCTTTTCTAATCCCTTTATAATCCCCAAGAGAATGAAAATGGCATCCAGCATAAATTCAGTCCTTATGAATCTTCCCTAGCATATCGCTAATAATCACACTGCTTAGCCCTTGATCCTGCAAACACATAAGCAAATAAGTAACTGTATGCAAGTGAGAAGGACTGCTCATGCAAGTGAAATTAAGCACAAGCATAATTTCAGGATTAGGACTTTAGGCACAGCTGTGCAAATTCCTACTACTGAGGTTCAAGACAATACAAAGAAAATACATTTGCTTTTTGGTACTGTATTTATACTCTGCAGCAGTAATGTGCACAGATTTAAGAACTTTGTATTTTTATTTTATCTCACTAATTTTATTGGGTAGTGTCGTCTACCCTGTCTCTGACTTCTTTGATTATCCCAAAGAAATATTATAAAGAAAATAATTACACTATTTTTAACTCCTTAGAAACTGTTGCTAACATGAGTAATAGAAAACTGATACATTAAGTGGAATGGGAAGCTGTTAATTTTGCAGTGGAAAATTATGCTGACCCCTCTTTCTGCAATGCCAAGTTTCATGTATGATTTTACTTCTGTTTTCATCAGCAGGATGAATAAAAGATGAGCTGGCAGGTGAAGAAGGCAGAAGTATCCATTACTAGGCAGGCAAAGAAAATAGTACTAGAATGGCCTTAAAAGCCTGAGTGAAGAAACCACTTAAAAATTTATCATATTAACTAGCCAGGCCAAAAAAGGAAACAAAGGTAACCTGGGACACTCTCCTTCCAGTCACTGGCCTGGAACATGACACTTAAGTGATTTTAAAATTAAGATGAGACAGCCTCTTCCTCTGTTTGAAATGTGTAGGTTGGGAAAGGGGAATGCTGAATGCATTGGATTGGGAGCATACGTTCCATAAGCATATTTGTTTGCATGAGGAAGGACCCAAGTAAATCCCAGCCCATGATCCCAACTCCATTCTATGTAAAATCATTAAAGAATCTATTTGTAGACATATGGATCAGAGGGATCTATTGCATTACAGCCAACATAGATTTTTGAAAAAGGGCATACTACAACAAAAACAAAAGAATACATAGCCTTTTCAATAAGTGATGGCACATAGAGCCATAGGCAATCTGCTGTTGCCATAGGTGACAAATGTGGTAATTGTTTGCTTAATTCTTATTTGCAAACTTAGCTCTATAAGTAGGATAGAGGTCCCAGACAATATTTATCAATATGTGCAGCAAGACCTGATGCTGTACTACACAGGAAGCTCATGCAAGACATAGCTAGAATCCCTAAGGCAGAGGGGCAAAAAAGACCGACAAACAGGAGAGTTATTAGCATATTGCTATAGCAGAATGAGTGAGGATATGCTGATCTTATACATTTACAAATACTCAGTCTTCAACATGTGTGCGTATGGTGAGAATTATGAAGCATTTGTATTTTCCATGTTTTGAATGGGAAAGTACAATATTTAAAAGGTGGCCTTTACCAAAATAGGGCATAGCAACTGGGCAAAAACACCATCTTAAAGTGGATCTTCATATGTAAAATGTAAATACTCTCCCCTTCAGTAAAGACAAGTCCTAGCTACACTGTTTAATTATTCAGAATAATGTTTAAAATACACGTGGGCTCAAAATCAAAACCCGAATCCAGCCCACATCTGACTTTAGAGTATGATCAGATCTAGGAAAGACTGAATCCATACCAACATTTGGAAACTTATTTTTATTACTCCATTATTGCCTGTTATCTTAATCCTAGTATGAATTAGTCAGATGGATTGGTGAAATCCCATTTATGTTCATGGTAAAGGTGCAGGATGCCACAAACATATCTGAATCTGGACTTTGAGATCAAACAGAAGGTGAAGCTGGGCTGTTTACTGTGGTATGAGGAATAGCATCAATAGCTCCGGTCCTCGAGAACTTGAGTGCTTCGATTATTTGCTCTGCTATAGTCCATCTTAGTGTGGGAAACTGCAGCCCTGAGAAATAATAACTAGCCCCAGAAAACTGCCTTTTCCAAATCAGGCAGGATATAAGTCACTATGCAAGCACCTAATTGATTGGTACTCTATCTGTTCCTTATATCGCTTGATTTAGCAATCAACAAATGAACCTTACATTGCACACACCGTGGGATGAGTCTCAGAGCCCAGATCAAGTGACTCAGGTTTGCAGGGCTAAAAATTGCAGTGCAGACATTTAGGCTCGTGCTGGAGCTCGGGCTCTGAAACCCTGCGAGGTGGGTGGGTTTCAGAGCCCGAGCTCCAGCAGAGCCCGAATATCTACACTGAAATTTTTAGCCCTGCCAACCCGAGCCCCGTGAACTGTGTCAACTGACCCAGGCCAGCCATGGCCATGCCACAGATCTTTTATTGCAGTGTAGAGATACCCTGTGGGCCCTGAGGATAAGGTGACAGACTACAGCGGTATTATCAATGATCTCAACAAGGTTATTTTCTAAATGGGAATAGCTTTGCTTAGGAACCAACTCATGACTTCCACAAAGTAACTAACCCAATACTGCTGATTGTTTTAAAGTTCAGAAAAGAGTTTTAAAGTTCAAAAAACTTCTGGCAGTCATGGCAGCTTCAGGAGCAACTGCTAAGTGCACAGTAAGGAGAACTGCAGGAAGAGAAAAAACTAATTCGTTTTTTCCTCTGTCCCAGCTGGCCAGGAGAATGATCACAAGCTCAAGCTTGTCTCGTGTGAATTGCATTGCTGGCAACTAGAGGGGCTGGTTTGGTGTGGGATTTTGTTTGTTTGTTAGGGCCATGTGAAGTTCATAGATCTGCCTGTGAGTCACCTGCTCCTCTCCACCGCAGGCTTCTGGGGGAACAGAAATGCATCACAATATAATAGCAATTTTAGGCCATAGCTTTTTACTGCCTCACACCAATAGATTGAATAGTACGCAGGGCTAAACAGTGACCATCTGCAGCTTTCTGACTGTGCCAAAGTGGGAGCTAGAAGTAGGAATGATGCTACAGCAAAGTCTCCCCCAGGCTAGGGAGTTTTGTCCTTTTCCTACCTGTGTGAATTAAGATTCTTCAGGAAATTCAGTGGGTTCTGCCTGACCTCAGTGCTATGTGGTAAGGTCAGGATGAGGGAGCAATTTTCTCCTAAACCAAGGCAATTTGAGATAATTGGGCTACACCAAGCTGACTTGAACCAAGATAGGCTGTGAGAAGCGGAGAGATCCAGCAGGTAAAGACCACGATTTCAACAGTCTACTCAATAGAGGAGCTGTAAGACTTATGTGTGTAAGTAAATTTGGCCTCCAAAATCACCATTTTATGTTTCAAATGTAATTTGAAATCACTTTTAAAAACTATAGCATTTTGTCTACATTCCACACATCCACGTGGAAACAGAGCCAGAACAGTGAACAGCTTTCAGAGAGAGAGAGAGAGAGAGAGAGAGAAGAAAACAATCAGAGCTATGCATCATTCCTTCTGCAAGATCAAACACTGACATCTTGTGGTTGATGTTTATGCCACACTTTTAAGTCCTATCTACAAAGAACTGCCCACTAAACCATTGCAGTCTGCTAAAATGAACATTGCAATGAAGCTTTGTCATGCAGAAAAACCTGATGGAAGGGCAGAAAATGGAGGTGATAAAAAAGCCACTGAAAAACTATAAAAGTTGTTTCAGAAAGGATTAATCTACAGCACTTGTAACAAAATAAAAAGGGACTGGATCAATCAAGGACTTTCTGCTTCTGCCACAAGTTCAAATCCAACTCGGTGTATAGGCGGCAGCAGTTGTTCATTTCTGATGGGTATTAGGTACCCTGGGTGCAATAAGGGTGGTGGCCTCACCTCAGTTTGTAGTGGACAGCTGATCACAAAACCACAACAGGACTGTTCGAGTCTGCACTGAGACGGCAGAGAAGTCAAGTCAGCAAGCACAGTCTTTTCTAGCCCACTCACTCTAGTCTAGAGATAATATCTCTCTGGGTGCAGCGAGGACACGTTGGCAGGGTAACGAGAAAGCCTGCGCTATCATTGCTCGTTCTAGCCCCATGCTGTGGATAGAGGGCTTCTAGTCTCCAGGGTGACCACATCTAACGCCTTTCAAGAGCATTAAATGCATTTAAACATTTAGCAAAACTAAACTAATCTAAACTTTATATATATATATGGCATGTATAACAGCACTATTCAGAACATGCTCCATGGGCTGGTTACCTCCCCACCAATTGTTTGTATGCCTTGAGATCTTCTGCCATATCATGCATTTCTCACCCAATACTATGGACCACATTTCTCCTTGCTGCTCTCTCTGCTTTACTTTAGAGAAGTCAGTTCCAGCAAAAGGCAGAAGCAGGTGTTGTTTCCTCTTGTGAAGATAAAAATTGTTCCAGAAAATATAGACTAGTTTTTATTTTTATTTAATTTCAATAGGAATCCTTTCTCTCTCCATCTCCCCTTCCCCAGATGTTCTGGTGAATTCCCCCCTCCCATCCACCTCTATTACTCCAAGCAGCTATTTTGAAACAACTTGTGCGCTCATATGCACAATCTTGCTTTTAGTCATTCCTCAGTTGTGGCTCAGCTGTTAATTCTATACAGCTATGACTGTGGGACACTTTTCCAGGAGACAGAAAAACAGATTAACTGATGCTTATATGAGAACTGCATATCCCATCTTCCTCTTTCCCCCATCCCAGGAACATAGCATAGTACCTAGAGTTCATGTGTCAGGACTTGGATATCCCACTCTCTGATCTTCCAGCTGGTGCAAGCTTGCTAGTTTTAGACACTTTACATTGTGCCACAAAGAAACTCTTTTCAAGAGAAGTTTCTCATTTTTATATGCTTACTAGAATATTCAATTTCAGCATTTTGTGAAAGCTATTTTAATGACTGTTTAGCTGCAGCTGATCACCTTCTTAAATATTTGCAAACGTACCAATAAAAAAGCCTTAGCCACACATGTAAATTTTTATTTACACACACACACACACACAGAAAAGGAGTCTTTCCATATCACTTTCTTCATGACAAAAAGAGTATGTTCCACTGTCTCAGAATTGCTGGCGGCAAAAATGTATGTTCCACTATTGACAGATTGGGAGACCCACACAAACTCCCAGCTTTTAATTAAAAGCTGGAAGACAAACAAACAGCAGAAGGGCCCACTCAGGCTTATTCCCAAGAGTTGCTAAGTACCCACAACTCCCATTTAGCTTACTGGAAATTGCAACTGTTCAGCATCACCCAGTTTAAGACTAAAAGCAGCAAAGGATCACTGTGCCCCCTCTGATGATACTAATCTCTTATCCTTTGTCAAGTCATTTGTGCATATTCTTCCCCATTCTATCCATGGTACTGTTAAGACTTATGATTCTTACATTTATTTTTTAAATTGGAGTTTGTGCATTTGATGGTTGTCTGCTATTGATGGTTTTGTTTACTATTTACATTTAGAAGATGATGGAAAAAAGTAAGACCTGTGTGTAAGAAACAGCCTGAGGATAAGGACATAGTGAGAAGTTAGAAATATTCCTTAGAAACCTTAACTGAATCCGAACGTGAGAATAATTTTATTCTGGGTTGTTTTGCGTTCACAACAGCAGTCCCAATGTTTGAGAATGAAGAAGCAGAAAAACCTTCCTCACAGGCTATTTTCGCAGCATCCCACTGCCTCCCACGATGTCCTCATCACACTTCCATAGATCGGCACTTTTAAGTGACAGTACATTTGTACAGTAGTTGCCAGGGTATTACCAGTTTAACAGCAGCATCCAGGGGAAGCCTCCACTAGCTGAGAATAACTGAGTAATGAAACTAATTAATGAATTCAAAAGACTAGCACAAGCACATTCAGTGTAATCATCCCAATATTCTGCTGTACAACATATACTATTCAAAGATAAACAGGAAAAACATAGTAGGTTTTGAACCCCTACTATACTGAAGTGAAAAGTAAGTGCCTGAATTACAATACTACCCCATTTCAAAGGCTTTAGAAAAGGAAATTTATTTTTTTCCTACAGTTAAGGACACTTCCCCACACTCCCTCTGCCGTTTTCTACATGAGACACACTGATTTGTGTTCTTGTAGTCTTCCCTGGGTAAGGCCACCACTGGTGCTGAGCCTTAGGGTATTGTCTACACTACGAGAGTAGTTCGATTTTACTTAAACCGAATTTGTGAAACCGATATTACAAAGTCGAACGTGTGTATCCACACTAAGGACAGTAATTCGACTTTGAGAATCCACAGTAACGGGGCAAGCGTCGACATTGCAAGCGGTGCACTGTGGGTAGCTATCCCACAGTTCCCGCTGCCCATTGGAATACTGGGTCAAGCCCCCAATGCCTGCTGGGGAAAAAAATGTGTCACGGGTGGTTTTGGGTTACTGTCGTCATTCAACCCTCACTCCCGCCCTCCCTCCGTGAAAGCGCCGGCGGGCAATCAGTTCGCGCCCTTTTCTACTGATTGACAGGGCGGACGCCACAGCACCGTGAGCATGGAGCCCGCTGCGATCATCGCTGCAGTTATGGCCGCTGTTAACACCTCGCGCCTTATCGTCCACCTGTTTCAGAGGCAGATGCTGAGAAATCGGGCAAGGAGGCTTAGGCAGCATTGTGAAGACATTGACTCTGAGATGGTTACAGACCTCTCACAGAGCACGGGACTCCGCACCATGGACATCATGGTGGCAATGGGTCATGTTGATGCTGTGGAATGGCGGTTTTGGGCCCGGGAAACAAGCACGGACTGGTGGGACCGCATAGTGCTGCAGGTCTGGGATGAATCCCAGTGGCTGCGAAACTTTCGGATGCGTAAGGGCACTTTCCTGGAACTTTGAGAGTTGCTGTCCCCTGCCCTGAAGCGCCAGGACACCCGGATGCGAGCAGCCCTGACTATCCAGAAGCAAGTGGCCATAGCCCTCTGGAAGCTTGCAACGCCTGACAGCTACTGGTCAGTCGCGAATCAATTCGGAGTGGGCAAATCTACAGTGGGGGGTTGCTGTGATGCAAGAAGCCAATGCAATCGTTAAGCTGCTGCTCTCAAAGGTAGTGACCCTGGGAAACGTGCAGGTGATCATAGATGGCTTCGCTGCGATGGGATTCCCAAACTGCGGTGGGGCTATTGATGGGACTCACATCCCTATCCTTGGACCGTGCCACCAGGGCAGCCAGTACATTAACCGAAAGGGCTACTTTTCAATGGTGCTTCAAGCACTGGTGGACCATAAGGGACGCTTTACCAACATCAATGTCGGGTGGCTGGGCAAGGTTCATGACGCTCGCGTTTTCAGGAACTCTGGTCTGTTTAGACGGCTACAGGAAGGTATTTACTTCCTGGAGCACAAAATAACTGTTGGGGATGTGGAGATGCCTATAGTGATCCTCAGGGACCCAGCATACCCGCTAATGCCCTGGCTCATGAAGCCGTTCACAGGTGCCCTGGACAGTGAAAAGGAGCTCTTCAACTACCGCCTGAGCAAGCGCAGAATGGTGGTGGAGTGTGCTTTTGGACGTCTGAAGGGGAGATGGAGAAGCTTATTCACTCGCTCTGATCTCAGCGAAACCAATATCCCCATTGTGATTGCAGCTTGCTGTGTGCTCCACAATCTCTGTGAAAGCAAGGGGGAGACGTTTATGGCGGGGTGGGAGGTAGAGGCAAATCGCCTGGCTGCCGATTACGCGCAGCCAGACACCCAGGTGATTAGAAGAGCCCAGCGGGACGTGCTGTGCATCCGGGAAGCTTTGAAAGCTAGCTTCCAGACTGACCATGGTAACCTATGACTATTGCGTTTGTTTAAGCAGAAGCTGAACCTGCCTCCGTTTCTTTACCCAGTTACTGTTGCCTATCCTCTGCAATTACAAAACCCCTTCCCCACCTTCCCACACACCCTTAAAAAGAAAATAAATGAAACATTGTTCATTAAAACCATCTTCTTTATTAAGGATTTCTCAATAAAGAGTTGAAACTGGGAAGCATACTGCGGTTGGGGAGCGGGTGGAGTGATAAAAAGGACGCTTCTAAAGTCGGGGAATGAAAGGCTCCTGCTCCTAGAGCAGTCCGCAGTGGTGGACCTGTTGTTTCAACGGAGCCTGCCACCCCTCCTTTTTGGGACTCTGTGTAGTGGGGCTATGTGACTCTGTTGCGGGAGAGGGCAGTTAAAGATCCCCTGCTTCGTGGCTCTGTCATCCAGGCTACGGACCGCTGCATAAGATCTGTAACCGCCCTCTCCCACCACAAACCCACAGAGCCCCCACACACAGAACATGAAAACCACCTCCCAAACTGACCAGGGTGTCTAATGGCTGCAATGTGAGTGTAACCTTCTGGTGAACCTGCACCCCTGTCGTTACCCTGCTAAATGCGCCTATCGCCTCTAATTACCAACCCATTCTCCTCCCCTTCAGATACACTGTCCTTTACAAGAAAATCAAGGAAACAATATCCAACAGAAAAGTAATTTTTATTAAGGACTTAACAGTTATGTGATGAAACTGGGAGGGTGGCTAGGGTGGGGTGCGGTTGCAGGGAAGGAAAGGACCCATCAAATCTTGGGGAATGAGAGCCTTCTGCTGCTTGAGCAGTCCGCAGGGGTGGAGTGATTGTTTCCACGGCCCCTTCCGCCCCTCCGTCTTGGGACTTTGGGTGGGGAGGGGATGGGACTTTGTGACGGTGGAGGGCGGTTATGGATGGAATGAAGTGGGGCTCTTTCATCCTGCCTCCGTTCCTGCAGAACATCTACAAGCCGCATTAGCCCAAGCAGCGTCTGAGTAGCCTGCTGGTCTTCCTGCCGCCACCTGTCCTCATGAGCGTCAGTCCTCTCCTCCCATTCACTGGATGCTCGCCAGTACTGAGAGATGTCCTCTCTCTGCTGTGCCGCCTCAGTTCTGGAACTGACCATAAGTTCCGAGAACATCTCGTCCCGTGCCCTTTTTTCGCGCCGCCTGATCAGTGCCAGCCTCTGGGAGGGGGATGCCGGGGTAGCCCGGGAGACAGTCACAGCTGTGGGATGGGGAAAAGGGAATGAATTCCTCAGAAAGATAAATTTTCGCGAACAATGAATATAGTCTTTCCCTGTGAACTAGACCATGCACACTACCTATCTCATGTACTGTCAGTACCAGGTCGAATTTTCTGTCTTTATACTAAGTGCCTGTGGCCTTGCTGTACAGCTCACACAAGCGGGGCCGGACAACGGAATTCGGCTAGCAGGAGGCCATGGTAAGCCGTAGGCTTTTGGCTGCTGAAAGCTTACTTTACAACAGCAGCACCCTTCTTTTCACGTTCCAAGCACTGCTCCTATCGTTGCCCATTTCCTGCTGCCGGCGATCCGGCAAGCATGAACTCTCCCCCTGTCAGACCCATGGCGCGGCTGTACCCATGAAAGATCCCTGCATGCTGCTGGCGAACCGCTCAGCATGAACGGTTCGCCTCCCCACCCCACCCCTTGGCTGTGCTCTGGAAAGATCCCTACATGCTGCTGGCGAACCGCTTAGCATGAACGGTTCGCCTCCCCGCCCCCGCCGCGTGGCTGGGCTCGGGAAAGATCCCTGCATACTGCCGGCGAACCGCTCAGCATGAACGGTTCGCCTCCCCGCCCCCGCCGCGTGGCTGGAAAACGCCGGGTACAGTCATTTAAAGGAACAGGCAACCAGTCCCCATACTAAAATTCCCCTAATTCAAACCAGGAAACCATGACTGATATCACTCTGATGAGGATTGCGGAGAAAGACTGTACGCTGCGTGATTGCCAGCAAACACCGGGGCCGTATGCCGCCATGCTTTGCCAGGCAAGGATACCGGAGTACCAGCTACTAGCCTGGCGCAGAAAAGTTTCCTACCATGGAGGCGGCCATAAAGCCACTCTCCCCAGGAACCTGATGCAAAGGCTGGCACATTACCTCCAGGAGAGCTTCATGGAGATGTCCCAGGAGGATTTCTCCTCTATCCCCAGACATGTTGACAGACTTTTCGAGTAGCTGCACTGGCAACAACTAAAAACTAAAGCGCCTAGGGCTAAATAATCATGAGAAACCCATTGCTAACATTCCATGCCAATTCTGTTCAAAATAAATGTTTAAAACACTTACCTACTGATCCTTCCCCTGATTCACGGTCCGGGTTACCGCCTTGGGAGGGTTGGTAGCGGATCTTGGTCAGGGTGATGAAGAGATCCTGGCTGTCTGGGAAATCAGCGTTGAAAGCGCTGTCGACTGCCTCGTCCTCCTCATCTCCTTCCTCATCTTCCCCGTCCGTGAAAATCTCCGAGGAAGCGGCCATAGATAAGACCCCATTGTCGGAGTCCACGGACACTGGGGGGTAGTGGTGGCGGCCCCTCCTAGAATTGCATGCAGTGCCTCGTAGAAACGGCATGTTTGGGGCTGGGATCCGGAGCGTCCGTTTGACTCTTTGGTCTTCTGGTACGCTTGCTGCAGCTCCTTGATTTTCACGCGGCACTGCGTTGCATCCCGGCTGTATCCTCTCTCCGTCGTGGCTTTTGACATCTTCTCGTAGATCTTCACATTCCATTTTTTCGATCGCAGCTCCGAAAGCATGGACTCATCGCCCCACACAGTGATCAGATCCAAGACTTCCCGATCAGTCCATGCTGGGGCCCTCTTTCTATTCTGCGATTGCATGGTCACCTCTGCTGGAGAGCTCTGCATCGTTGTCAGTGCTGCTGGGCTCGCCATGATGTCCAAACAGGAAATGAGATTCAAACTGCCCAGACAGGAAAAGGAATTCAAATTTTCCCGGGGCTTTTCCTGTCTGGCTGTCCAGAGCATCCGAGCTCGGACTGCTGTCCAGAGCGTCCACAGAGTGGTGCACTCTGGGATAGCTCCCAGAGCTATTGGCGTTGAATTCAGTCCACACTAAGCCTAATTCGACATGGTCATGTCGAATTTAGCGCTACTCCCCTCGTCGGGGAGGAGTACAGAAATTGATTTAAAGAGCCCTTTATGTCGAATTAAATAGCTTTGTTGTGTGGACAGGTGCAGAGTTAACTCAAGTTAACGCTGCTAAATTCGACAAACTCCTAGTGTAGACCAGGCCTTATTTACTCCTGTGGCATGTTCATTACAGCACTACGTGGAGAAGCTGATTGGTAAGCTTGTTCTCCCTCTGCTGGCTACTCCATTAAAGATCAGGCATAAGGTTGTTTTGTAACACCAGACTTCCACAGTGACATGGATCAATCATTATGACCAGGCTACACTCCATCCAGCAGAGCAGACATTGCTCCACCCATCAACACTGAGACTGCAAAAAATTGAGGGAAAATGTGTTAATGTACTCAATTTCCATCTCATACGTGGAATCCTGCAATGTACATAATGATCCAGTAATATGTGCCTGTATGATAACACAAGATGCAGTTGTCTTATACAGGAACTGATACATCAAGAAATGCCTATACACCAGAATAGCAGTAAGAGCTATAACAAACTGAACAAAAATTCAAGTGTCAAGTGCGTAGCTTTGTCACAGACAATGTTGCAAACGCAGCAAAAATGAGAAAAAAAATCTAGAAGATAATGAAGGGAACTTGAAACTTACATGGTGCAGTGCTCATTTGACATCTCTTAACTAAAGACTTTATTCCTGGAGTTGAACTTACAGAAAAAGTATTTTGCAATTTCAACAACAGTTACTTTGCTTTAGCTTCACTGAAGACAACAGAAGGATCCAAACTTAATTCTCCCCCAAGATGTACAATGGAATTCACTGGTTGGCTGTTTTGAGCTATTTATTAAGAACTGGCCAATTCTAATGACAATCTGTGAAGAAAATCATAATGCAATAGACGCAACTATCACAGCTAAAGGCTACATCTACACTAGAAACCTTAAAATGGCATAGCTGTTTTGATGTAGCTGTAACGCTGTAAAATCTCCTGTGCAGCCATTCCATGACAAGGGGAGAGAGCTCTCACGCCAACATTATTAAAACCACCCCCAACAAGAGGCAGCAGGAATGACAGCACTGTCCACACTGGCACATCTGCTGGTGTAACTTATGTTGGACGGGGGGTGTTTTTCATACCCTTGAGCGACATAAGTTTTGCAGATAGTGATAGCATAGACATGGCCTAAAAGGAACTATTCAAGCACTACCTGTTTGTTGATAGTGTTTCAAATAGAGTCACACCACCGAACTGGTGGAAGTCACTAGCTGAGCACCTGGAATCAGAATTTGTTGAAGTGCTAAACCAGCTTTTGACAGCAGTAGCCTCTTCTGCAGGCAAAGAAAGAATATTTTCTTTCTTTGGACGAATTCATTCAAAGTTGAGAAACTGCTTGGGAGTTGAAAACAGCAGGAAAACTTGTCTTTCTTTTCCAGTCAATGAATAAAAATGGAGGAGGAAGGAAATGAGATCTACTAGTTTTAAAAATCTGTAGGACAGCCTACATAACTTAGGAGACTCATTTTCAAGAGACGTGGGCGAGTAGGAACTTATGCCTAAGTGAAAGTGACTGGAGCTTATCTGAAAATTGTCCCAGTAATCAGTTTAATTCCATGACTGGCTACTTCCTCGGTTTAAATACATCATTTAGTTGTGAATGTGAAACATGTTTTGATAAGAGAAGTTTATATACACAAACAACATTTAAGGTTGTTTTAATAAAAAATATGTTTAATTAAATTCCAGTTACCATTCTAATGCAGCTTGACACAAATCATAAGCAAGTTAGTTTACTAAATAAGCAGTTTATTATTCACCATTTTCTAACATACTAAAAATGTGCAATTAATAAGAATTTGAAAATAATTAAACTATACACATTAAAGCAATGATATAGCTTTAGTTTACCCTCCCAGGTAACAAAAAGTGTACCAAGTCTAGTGTAAAGGTTCTATTTAGTTGTAAGTCAACATGTTTTAATGGTTATATCAACCAATGAGAACGTATCTTTGTTTAGAAAGTAACTGAAGTACAAATGGAAAAGTTGATTAAGTCATGATTCAAATCAAGGCTTTCCACTTGATTTAAATTGCTGATTTTAAAATCACCTTGATTTAAATCAGGGGTCAGCAACCTTTCAGAAGTGGTGTGCCGAGTCTTCATTTATTCACTTTAAATAAAGGTTTCACGTGCCGGTAATACATTTTAATGTTTTTAGAAGGTCTCTTTCTCTAAGTCTATATATTATATAACTAAACTATTGTCATCAGTAAAATAAACAAGGTTTTCAAAATGTTTAAGAAGCTTCATTTAAAATGAACGGGGTTCTGTTCACCTAGGCCGGCAGTGGGCTGAGCGGGGCCAGCGGCCAGGACCCCAGACGTGCAGTGGGCTGGCTCAGCCCACTGCCGCTCAGGGGTTCCATCCGCTGGCTCCTGATAGCCGGGATCCCGGCTGCCGGACCCGCTCAGCCCGCTGCCAGTCTGGGGTCCCGGCCCTGCCCACGTAGAGTGGGTACCTACCTTCTCCCTGGTTCTGGCCCATTCTCTTCCTCTCTCTCAGCACTGAGCACAGGGCTGGGGGTGAAGGAGCAGGCTGGGGGTTGGGGTGTAGGGTCTGGCCAGGAGAGCTAGAATGAGGGAGGGGGCTCAGGGTTGGGGCAGGAGGTTTGGGTGTGGAGCGCTTACCTGGGCAGCTCCCATTTGGTGCAAGGGGTGCAGGTGAGAATGTGGGGGGCAGGTGCAGGAGCTCTCATTTGCTGCTGAGGGTGGAGGTGGGGATGTGGGGAGTGCATGAGTCAGGGCATGGGGGGCTGGGTATGTATGGGGGTGCAGAAGTCAGGGCAGGGGGCTGGGTGTCTGTGAGGAGGGTGCAGGAGTCAGGGCATGGGGTGTGGGGGGCCTGGGTATCTGTGGGGGTGTGTGCCAGAGTCAGGGTTGGGGTTGTGTGGGGGTGCAGGAGTCAGGCAGAGGGCTGGGTGTGTGTGAGGGGGGTGGTCAGGGCAGAAGGCCGGGGTCATGGAGGTGCTCACGGCAGGGGGCTGGAGGGGATGTGCCCCTATTCCACCTCCCTCCCCAAAGCCCTGCCCCCGCCTCTTCTCCGCTTCCTCCCCGGAGCACGCTGCGGCTCCTCCCTCTCCCCCTCCCTCGCAAGGGCCACCAGCTGATCGGCAGCAGGGAGAGGGAGGAGGAGGGGCAGGAACCCAGCCCGCTGCGGGAAGAGGCAGGGGAGTCTATCCTGCAGCAGCAGCCGGCAGGACCAAGCTTCTGCCCCCTGCCCCCACGGGGGGGCGGAGAAGAGCGGGCCGGGCAGGATTTTTAATGGAATGCTCTGGCAGGCAGCAGCATGCTATTAAAAATCGGCTCACGTGCCGTCTTTGGCAGCGCTTCAGTGTAGACACTACCTATGCTGATGGCAGGGGTTCTCTCATCAAATAGGTAATCCACCTCCCCAAGAGGCAGTAACCATGGTGACGGAAAAGTTCTCCAGTCAACTTAGCACTGTATACACCAGGGGTTAGTTTAACATAGCTACATCTCTCAGGGTTGTGGATTTTTTACACCCTGAGAGAGAGACAGCTATACCGATGTAAGTTTTCAGTGTACACCAGCCCTAGTCTAGCTCTCACACCCACCTTAGTGCCCTCCTCTCCCCCCCCCCCCCCCCGACAAATAAGGTTTGGCTATTAAAGTGGCATTTTGAAATCAGTTTCACACAAGTATAGGATGCATATTTTTATTTACAAAATATTAATTCACTTCAATATTTACAAAAGGTAGAAAAATCAACAAACCGTATGAAGGTTTGAAAACAAATACAAATAAGTCATAAGTACAGAGAGAAGAGCATTCTTAAATCAAACACTCAACAAAAACAAATATTTTTGCATAATGTAAATAAGTTTCAAAATAATACCAGAAAGTTATAGTTCAAATCCAAGATAAAGTTAGGTTTACATAAGCACATTTCCTGGGAAGGGATGACTACCTGCACCAGTGTTTCAACTAAGATTGTTTTATTTAGATTTAAGAAGCCCATTAGGTATGCAAAAACCAAGTTCCATAGGCAGTGGGTAATTTTATTCCTACATCTTGACTTGATATTATAAAAAATATTGTTAAAGTGAAAAATGTTTAATCTCCAGGCATAAAGTTGTCTCGTACTGTACACATTAATGCCTCTTAAACATGTTTGTGCAGTTATAAAAATAAATTATGACCACATTCTGACTGAAGTTGACGGGAGTTTTGCTATCAACTTAATCACCAAAAGGAATTAGCCACCATTGGTTTCCAACAAAATGCAAGAGAGTGTGCAGCTAAACACCATTATTTGCGAGTAAACTGAACACTCAGCACTTGCTTTAATGTTACCATTTTCCAAGGAACAATAATTACAGTGGTACAAGTTAAATCAGGTACATACTGGCATGAAATTAGAGCTAGTACCACTTCTATTGTCAGATGTGACTGCAATCCCCAAAATAATCATCACCAATTTGCTAACAAAAAAAAACATGTTATATTTGCATATGTAGCAGTAACACATTAGACCATTTAGGACACTCGTTGCGCACACAGCTCAATTTTTGCACAACAAAACCCCATACCACATGAATTATATAATATTCACAAAATTAAAGACTAAGTCATTTTAACTATACCTTAAAAGTACTTAGATTGCAACACTGTACTTTAACAGATAAAGGCTTGCATTACCTCTGAGTATTTTACTGAGCATATTGATTGCTTTAATATATATATATAATTTTGATTTTATCTACTCTACCAGAGTCTAGCACCTTTGTTCTCTTAGCCACATCCCTATTGATATAGTGCCCTTATCTAATAAGAGGTAGTCTAGATATACACTCCTTTACAGCACTATTTTATGGTTACAGTCTGACTGACGTGAACAACGAAACCATACAGCTGCTCATGCATAGACACTTACAAAAAACCAAGTGTAGGCACATGGGAAAAGATATCCCACTTAAACCATTGAGAGAGATTAAGGCTAAATGGGAACTAGAGGTTTGGGGAGGGCTCTCAAAAAAACTTGCTCCGAGACTAGTCTCCTCCTTAGCTTTGCAGCCTACAATTCCTCCTTCACAGCCTCTCTCTTCTTCCAAATGAGAGATGTCAGTGAGCCCAATGCCACCCAAGCAGGTAGGGATGGATTGAAACTATGAGACACCAAAACTTCAACACCCCCTATAGCAGGGATCAGCAAGCTTTGGCACGTGGCTCGCCAGAGTAAGCCTCCTGGCGGGCCGGGCCGGTTTGTTTACTTGCTGGGTCCGCAGGTTTGGCCGATCGCGGCTCTCACTGGCCGTGGTTCGCCATCCCAGGCCAATGGGGGCTGCGTGAAGTGGTGCGGGCTGAGGGATGTGCTGGCTGCCGCTTCCTGCAGCCCTCATTGGCCTGGAGTGGCGAACTGCGGCCAGTGGGAGCCACGATCGGCCGAACCTGCGGACATGGCAAGTAAACAAACCAGCCCGGCCCGCCAGGGGGCTTACCCTGGCGGGCCACAAGCCAAAGGTTGCCAGTCCCTGCCCTATAACATTTCCCCATCCCCAATATACACACACACAAATTTTTCCTTCAGCCTCTACCACCAATCCAAGACGCAAATCTTCTTCTTTCAGCCACCCTTTCTGCTCTATACATCAAACACAAAAATGCCACATTTGACTAGCAATATGGAAAAAATGCCAGCTGCCTCAAAGTTAAATTGCCTTTTCTGCTCTGATATGTGCTTAACAAAATACTTTAAGGTATGTTGCTTTTATGGTGCTAGGATCCTGATTCAGGAAAGCATCCCTTATTATGCAAAGCAGTTAAGCATGGGCTTAAAGTTACACATATGCTTAAAGTGTTTTCAGGTACTGGGACCCATAAATCAAGACAGCCCTATCTGAGGAAAAGAACATTTAGATAATATGGAGAGAAAGCTGCGACGGTTGCAACCAGGGATGCAATAATTATTAGCGTAACATCAAAATACGTACACTTGATTGTCCTAAATCTGCCTACGATTAATCGCCCATATTAATATTTTTAACAGTTTGTAGTTTCCTAGGTAGCTTTAATGTGGAATCTTATTTAAATGCTCTACAAACCACTAATAGATGGTTTATACTGATGAATAAATGAATTGTTTTTTGGAAAAGCCACATTACACAAATGCTACTAATTTAGGCCCAAAACTTTATCTACTTTACAGTTACTAGGAGGAGAAATATCCTCTGAACTGTAGATATCTTTAACACTCTAACATGCAAGAAAATTAAGGGAAAAAAGCCACCCTTTTTTCAAAATGGAGCACAAGGGGGGGGGAAGGGAGGAGAGTGGAGCTCCACATATTACTAACTCTGAAGCACACACAGGTACTTTCCTTGTAGCAAGCACAGTAAAACTGAGGCCTCTGTTCCCAGAACTACAGTATACACATTCCTGAAGGCAGCAATTATGCCAATGCATAACAAAAAATGTCACTACACTACAGTGTAGGCCAGATTTTTAAAAAGGAAAGCTAGTTTCAAGCTTTAAATAGGGTATTCTAGAAGGTGGAGTATAAAAGAAAGCTATACAACGTTGATTTTTTAGTACAACTTAAACACGAGTGTTTTTAAATGTAAAAAAAAAAATAAAGAAATATTCCAGAGAAATAAGGATCTGAATAGTAATCGAGAGCATTTAAACAGCATTGTACACACAGACATAAGCAGTTCATGTCCCAAAAGCAAAAGCAGGGGGAGTAGAAAAAAACAAGAGTGAAGTTCTCTTTGGTGAAATGCCAGTATTGTCGTCAATTCTATTTTTTAAAGAAAAAGTAAATGCAGTATCGTTTCTAACTGCTACATTTAAGTTTCAGATGCACTTAATTCCAAATACATAGATGGACAATATCTAAGTTGCAATTTCACAGATTAATCTATGAAATATTGTGCACTAAAGCAGCAGTTTCGAATATAAAATGGATTTTTAGTAAGTCAAACAATATGCATAAGAAAATACTCCAATCAAGTACGGTTGATGCGGTAAAAGTATTCATTAAATTAGAAATATATAATATTCCCAAAGACAAGATTGTAAACTATTTTAAAGTGCGCTAGAGCTGTGGATTGTTACATATGTATGTGTTCGCAAACATGCTGTTTCTATTCAGTTTCACACTTTAAAGTCAGCCAGTCTTGAAAAAAGTATGGTTTGTTTCCTTACAGTAGGCTTAAAATATGATTAGCAAAAAGTAGTCTGGCCTCTAGAGCTGGCCCAGAAGTCCAAGTTTACAGTCTGGTTTTAAATTAATTTCCAAGCATACAAGGCAACACTTTATAGTTTAAGGGAGTTAGTTTCAAGTGTCTGAAACAACCTAGTGTCCATTCCTAGTGTGCAGTCCTAGATTTTGACTACTATACTTTGAGAGGAGGCCACCCTATCTTACAAGAGGTCTTTGAACAATGGCTCCTTTTTGCTCTTGCTTCTTGTTACAAGTACTACCCTTCACTGACAAGTTATACTAGTTTAGATCAATTTGTCTGCTTTTTGTTCACTTCAGGAGTTTTGCCATTGGTGTCAATGGGACCAGGCGTAAGTTCACTGTCTTTCATTCCTGCCTCTACTTACATTCTGCTGAACTGCTAGCAGTACATTTTACTTCAATCAGCACAAAACTGGGAGCCCAGAGAAGTCTTACAAATTAGCTGTTCTAGAAAATTATTTCCAAAAGAGCTTATCGCTACTCAGTATTAAAAAAACAGGGGACTTGCAGACAATAGCATTTGTAATGGCTTGACTATTAGTGGAAGTAAACATTAATGGTCCCCAGTATCAGAGTTGGCCATTATATGGTACAATATTAATGCAACCCCTATTCATTTTCTTTGTAGTAGCTGTCAATTGTATCTGAATTAAAATATACCACAGTAACAGTGATGTCATCTCTATACATCCTTGCTAGATCTTCAGGTAAAGTCAACATTGCAGCAAGTTTCTCTTGGTCTATCTCTCCATACTCATTATCTCCAATTGCGTGCCTTATTAGGTGAGTGGCTATATTCTGGTCATATGAGCCAACACCTCTGGCTTTTCTATGATGCAGCAGACTTTGCATGTAACCCAAGCTGGCTGGTTTCTGAAAAGTCATCCTTGGTTTCTGCACATTAGCTTGTGCTAGGTGTTCTGGAACAAGTTTTATGACATCCTCATTGTTCAGCATGTCCCACAATCCATCTGAAGCAATAACTAGAAATTTATCTTGACACCTTAGTTTATGGTAGGTCACTTCAGGCTCTGCAATTAAATAGGGAGGCGTATAGTAATTAGGAGGAGCATACTGATAAATATTTAAAGCCTCAACATCACAACCATTCTCCAGAATATTGTGTTGCAGTTCTTTACTCCATTTGAATCTGACATCTCCGAAAGCTCTAGAGGGCATGAGAATCCCCAGCAGCCTGTTGTTTATGATTACGGTTTCCTCCTCAGATTTAGGATGTTCTCCCTTTAACCTTCTGATTTCTGCTTCATCGAAAGCATTGTGGTCTCGAGTAAGAGACAGTGCAGACCATGTTCCATCTTCTTCTTGAACCCCTAGGATTGCCCTGCAATCCCCAGCATTTGCAATGTGTAAGTGAACACTGTCAACGTGAGCCACACAGGCTGTTGCACCAGAGAAAGCCACTTGAAGGGCAGTGTTTCTCATCATTTCATTTTCTATGGGAGCCTGAGCTTCCAGTGATATATCTGAATCTAACCTTTTGAATGCATATATCAAGGCTTCTTCTACACTGAATCCCAGTTCTATGTCTAGTTCCAATAATTCCTGCCAATAAACTCTGAGGTGATCCAAGTACAGTGAGGCTACTTCTCGGTACATGTCATTTGGATACTTGTACCACTGCAGAATTGGCAGAACTGGTTTCATACGTTCCATGGCAAACTCAATCTCTTCCAGCGTTTGTTGAGACATGAGAGAGACAGCTATATAATAGAACAGTCTCTGACTTACCGACTGAGCACATGCATAACCTGCATGACCATCAAAGACCCCAAACATCATCCCTTTGGTCTGTAAGCATGTGGCTGCACTTCTACGATCTTCATTAGGTGTGTTGGCAGCCAACTGGTTACTCTCAAATTTCAGCACAGAATTTGTGTTTTTACCATCAAATTCATGAATTTTATGAGAGAATTCACCTGCTCTTAGTATATTTTTTATTTGTGATGGTGTCAACTGAAGACTGAAGTCTTCTTCTTCAGTTGAAGTATGTCTGAATGCTTTTTTTAAGGTGAAGATATTGTCGATGCTCCAGCTCAGCACAAACGGGGAAAGAGGCTCTTTGGCAAACCCACACTTCCATTTAATCTTGTTTCTGTTTGTGATGTACCTTGAGTACAAACGTCCTTTTCCTTGCAAAACAATGATACTGTTTCTCGCAGAACTTAAAATCCTGGAGGATACAGTACTGGACATCATAAGATGAACTCTTTGTAGAGTGAGTCCTTCAGCAAAGGAAATTTTTTCAAGACCTAGGAATTAAAAATAAGGCAGATGTAAAAAATTAGAAGCCATACACAAATGTTTCACATGTAGTCCCTAGAGCTTGAAAAAACAGCTGAATTTTTAACATGCTATTGAAGGAAAAGAGAGTGTTATACAAGCACTGGCTCTTCCATCACTTAATTGTAAGTTCACGGAATATAAGAGCCTAAGTGTGTCTCTTATAATTATCTCACTGGAACAGGTAGGGTAAGTTTATCACACCTCAAATAGTCAAAAACTATTTTTCGCATTAATCACAGTAAGATTAAAATAAGAAACTGCAAAAGTGATGAGAAATGCAAGTTTCAATAGCGCATTGTGATAGCCTACAGGTGAAAATAAGCAGAACAAGCAGTTAAGCATGTGTCTAACTTTAAGCCCATGCTTCAGTGCTTTCATGTACTGGGACTCATAAATCAAGATAGTGATATCTGAGTGAAAGGAACAACATTTAGACAATACAGAGAGAAAGTTATCTGATGGTTGCAGTATGTTAGCTATCCCAGGCAAGGCCTAGAAATAATTCTCTCCCCCTGTTCAGCAATACTGACCCTATAAGAAAAGCCAAGTATCAGAATGACGACTATGCTACTAAGTATTCATTATGTATTATTTAGTCCTAGACACCCAGTCACTACATAGTAAATGCCCAGAGAAAGCAAGTCCTGCCAAACAGTCATTTAGCATAGCTCCTAGAACAGAAAGCTGCTGTGGATAGGCATATCCAGTTCTAAATTGCTTATATCCAGACAGTGAGTCCTGCTCCCTCGTCAAATAATTTCACAATGGCATGACATAATATGTATGCACTCCCAAACGAACGAAGAATCCCAAACCACTGCACCCCGGCTGGGGGTTAGCGGGCTGCCAAACCTTGTCAATCTTCAGAAACCAGTCTAAAAAGGCCATAGGCAGAGAGCCCAGTCTTAATGCCTGGATGCAAACACAAACAAATTGAATTTGAGGGTGCCAGCAATCACCTAGGGTTAGTCGAACCGATTAGAGCAGGGGTCGGCAACCTCCAGCATGCGTGCCAAAGGTGGCCACTGGCACGCGAGCTGATTTTTGATGGCACACGGCGGCGGGCTGAGCCGCTCAGCCCACCGCAGCTCTGGGGTTCCAGCTGCTGGCCCCTTGCCAGACAGGGTCCCGCTGCCGGCCCCACTCAATGCCCACTGCTGGCCTGGGTGAAGGAACCCAGGCTGGCAGGGGGCTGAGACCCCAGCTGGCAGGAGCCGGCGGCCGGAACCCCAGAGCGTTAAAATGTATTACTGGCACACGAAGTCTTAAATTTGAGTGAATAAATGAGGACTCAGCATGCCACTTCTGAAAGGTTGCCAACCCATGGATTAGAGTGTTCATCTGTAAGTGGATCTGCGACCAACAGGAGAGGATGCACTGGGCCTGACAGCCACAGACATCCGGAGGCGTTCATGACAATCTAGATAAGCTGCCACCATCTCACTGTTTCCTATACCAAAGTAGGTGTTAGATACCTGTAGTGGCACATGGCGAGAAAAGTTTAAGCAGTTCACAGGCTAAATGACCCAGATTCAACCTTTACAGACATGTTAGAAAAGTATGTAAATGGTAATTAGGGCCATTCCATGTTAGATAGGCTAGAATTAAGTTTGAAATGTAAACCTCTATTGTTAGAGAATTAGAGGTAATACTAACTGTATGTGTTTAGTTATATCTTGTTAGATGTTAGCCATGTAAACAAACAGTTCTTGTCTATTACTATAGCTATTGATTCAGAGCTCAAAAGGGAATAACAACATTTAGATGAAACTTGGGTGAAATAATGTCATTGTCTACATGTCTCTTTTAAAGTTTGTGGTAAACTGACTGGTGATGTTTGGGAAAAGAAGGTTACATCAAAAGCCTATTGTTCACCCAGGACTATATGGTTAAGAGGCTGTTAGAAAACCGTATAAAAGATTCTTGGAACCTGATCCTTTCATCTCAGATCTGATTGATGCTTTATGCAGAGGAATTTTCAGTCATAAGACTGAGATCTCCAGTCCCATCTGCATCATCCTGAATATGAACATCAACTATAACCTATGGACTAATTCTGAAAGAACTCTTTGCAGTTACAAAGCTCACCATCACACTGTAATAGAGCACTTGTCTGCCATTCAGAGGCAGAGGGCAAAATGTAGCCTGAAAGCATATAATTGTACACTTCTTACTCCAGGGCTAAGTTTTGTTCTCTGCCTACGTGTAACAGATGCAACACCATGGTAGTTGCACTTGCTTAATCAGAGCTGGGTTTAAACCCCTAGGGCAAAACATCATTGCATGGAGAACAAAGTAATATAGCACTATGACGGTGAAGTTGCTCCAATAAAAGATATCACCTTATCCACCTTGCCTCTTTAAATTGAAGGAACATTCAAGCATTTTCAATTACACTACTGATATTCCCACACAGAGTTGAGTGTGTTTTTTAAAACAATGTGTGACACTGATATATGCCACTGAGACAGATCACCTAAGAGGACCATCCCATCTTCCAAGTGGTCATTAAGAGAGGTTGAGATGTCACAGTGTGGTGGCTTCTCTGGCAGAGAAGTTAGCAACAGAGACCCAGGATAATCCTCCTAGTCTATCTTTTGATGAATGGCAGCAAATCTCAATCATCATCAAGAACAGAAGATGGGAAAACCCTTTTCTACACTGGTGATATTTACTTAAAGATTCCCACCAAAGCCAACAATGTCTTCCACCAGGGGGAGCATTACTTGATTCAAGGCTTCCCCAACCGGATCCATTTTTAAACAATGTTTTTACTGGACTTGCTTTCAGCAGGTTTAATTAAAAATAGTAGTTTAAAAAAAACAAACAAAAAAAACCTTACAGGTCCATCTCTCTTAGTTCAACTGCTCCAAGAGTTGATTGACTGATTGAGTGGTGTAGATTTCACAAAGGCATTTCTACCTCCAGCACTCCAACCAAGACTTGTAACTCAGGCCGTTAGCAGCTTTGTCTATTTTCAGCATTGTGACCCGGCATGCATCGGTGGTAGGTATCATAGGCTGGGGAAGGCTGTGCCGCCCCAAACAGCCTGGCATGAAGACTGTGCCTCCCCAAACTACCTGGCATGGCCCCACCCACATTTTACGCTCAGGCACCCTTCTGCTTGCTGTTCTGTGGCTGAGAAGCTGGGGCAGGCAGACTGGGGGCTGCAGTGTGCACAAGACCCGCAGGCTGGGGCCATGCCACACTGCACCACCCATCTTTCCGGTGCTGGGACCATACCACTCACCCAGCGCAGTGGGGCTGGGGTCGCCAGAGGGGCTGGCAGCTGTGGAGGGAGGTGCTCCAGGCTCCAATGGGGAAGGGGGGAGAAAAGGGGCCTTGGGCCAGGAGGGCGGGGCGGGGGGGGGGAAGGGGCCGGGAGCTCACCTCCCCCAAGGGCATATTCACCCGCCGCCCATGCCTGCATGCCTTAGTGCCAAACCCCTCCCCATCACACCAATAGACACGTTTACAATTCCTTGTGTGTCTATCCTGTTAGTAAATTTACAATTGAGTAGAGTAAATTAATTAGGCCAATTTGTCTGGAGTGGTCCTACCAAAGAGAAATCTATTTGAATTCAATAACCCTCCTTGTTTTGCAAAGCTATACTAGCCATTAGAGCAGTTCTTACCTATCTGATGCTTAAGTACTCAAACTCTGAGCTATTAAACATTGGCTAGATCCCTGCAAGAGTTTACAAATTCAGCTGATATGAAACTATCAAGTTTCATATCATTCATATAATTGCATTCAGTAAAAATGTGTTACTTTACTGTAAAGGGGGGCTTCATGGTATATGTGAGATGGAATGCTTATGAAACATCCCTTCTACTGAATATCTATTTTGTTATATCAGAGCCAACTGTACTACTCAACCAATACACATTTCACCTTAGCCAAACTTTTTGCCTCAGGTTCACAGATGTTCATGACTGGAGATGAAATGCCTGAACAGTTAGTGGCATTGTTAATCTGAAAACATCCTGTATCAGAAGAGAACAGCAAAGTCCTGAGGTTTGCATGGCTATGTGTTGTCATCCACAGATTAATCCATGCTGAAATGGAGGTCTTTGCTCAAGGTGCCATGATGAACAGATCCATGTTCTGAACATCATAGTAGAGACTGTTGGAGCAGCCATCTCTGAATTTGGGCTTCTTATTCATGGTCTTCAGTGCCTCACCGTCAGCCCCTTTATCTTCTCTTTGCACTGCTGTCAGTCCATATGATCCTGTGTTCAGACTGCAGCTATTGAGATATACCATCTTACAGTTCGACATTCCTCTTTGAAGAGCTAAAACAGTGCTTTTTGCTTGCTTTGGCCTAAAGCTGCACACTTGTATCTAGGTTTACCAGGCACTCTGCTGCTATATCCAATAATCGGAAGTGGGTGAGGCTGGAGAAACTGAATGCAGACAGGCCATGCGGAACTGAGGATGTTTAGCAGAGGCATAGAAGCAACTTCCAGTCAGGAGTCGGAGCACAGGTAGATGGAAAGATAGTAACCCTGGAATTGGTTCTGGGGCAGGTGGTGGGTGGTTTGTGGGAAGGGAGTGGAGGACTGTCAGGTCTTGATTTTTGTGACTGGCCATGGCTGCACATTTTCACTGTAACTACATTGGGTTAGTAATATGTAGGATAACCTAACTCCAGGTGTGCCTTATACCTCAGGACATGGTGGTTGTATGAGCACGTAGATAAGTGAACACAGAGCACGTTCTAGGGAAAACCTGTGATTGAACCCAAGTCTGCAGAGAAGACAACGCCTAAGTTGCAGTAGTGTAAACCTTGATTTACATCAGCGCATGCATTAATATTAAGGGTCTATAGAAGTGTAATTATATTGCTGCAGTTATACTGGTGCCCTTTTTTTCTTTTTTTTAAAGTGAACAGGACCTATCAACATATATGTTGATTCCTGCTTTGCCAACAGCTTGTGTTGCTCGGTGGCAATTTATCGTCCTGGGTCATCTGCCACATCGCTGTTGCCATCACCCTCTCTGTACCTTCCTTGGGGTACAGAGTGCATGCTTCGGCTCGGCTCAGGGCACTGCAGAGTTGTGGAAGTAGGGGAAAGTCATATGGACAGGAAAATTTCATTTTGCAGCACCCTAGCTGCAGTCAGACAGAACTAACCATTATTTAGCCTCCTGCCTGTTAGGCCATTTCTACAGTAGTGGCACAGATGTACCAATGCAGCTGCGGAGCTGTAAGATCTCAAATGTAGCCACGCCACACCGATGGGAGAGAGCTCTTCCATTGGCATAAATAAACCACCCCCAACGTGCAACAGTAGCTATGTCAGCAGAAGAGCGCCTCCTGCCAACATAGCACCATCCACACCAGCACTTCTGTCAGTGTAACTTAGGCTGGTCAGGGGTGGGTTTTTTTTCCACACCCCTGAGCGACATAAGTTATCCCAACAGTGTTAACTTTAGTCTTAGTGTGAACACCTCTTTGTGAATTTCTTTAAAGACCTAACAAGTCATTTGCTTAAACTTACCACTTAGAGCTGGAGGGAGGACAAGAATTCCATTTTGCAACAACTTCTAAGGTTTCAAATTTGTTTTCATTCCACAGTGAAGTGAAAACAAAACCTTTCAAATATTTTTTGTAAAAGGGATTTGTGTCAAAGTCTCTGTTTTCCAATCAAAAAGGTCAGGGTTTCGATTAATCTCTCTGTCTGGATTTGTTCAGCGTTCACAGTGGACTTCAGAAACCTTCCTGGTGAGAACTTCAGTGAATTGAAGCGACAAAAGGGTCCTGTGACACCTTATAGACTAACAGAGGTATTGAAGCATAAGCTTTCGTGGGTCAATACCCACTTCTTCGGATGCAAGCAGTGGAAATGTCCACATGCGGGAGGGAGCTCCTGGTTGGAAAAGGGGGTTGGGGTGCAGGCTCTGGACAGGAGTTTGGATGCAAGAGGGGACTGGGGCAGCGGGCAGGGGATTGGGGTGCAGGAGGGGGGTTGGGATGCAGATGGTGCTCTGGATGGTGCTTACCTGAAGCAGCTCATGGGAAGCAGCCACACGTTTGGCTCCCAGGCGGAGGCGCAGCCCCCGCAGCTCCCATTGACTGCGGTTCCTGGCCAATGGGAGCTGCAGAGCTGGTGCTCAGGGCAGGGGCAGCGCTGGAGCCCCCATGTCTGGCCCTACGGCTAGGAGCCAGGACATGCCGGCCGCTTCCCAGCAGCTGCACAGAGGTGGGTAGGAAGCCTGCAAGCTCGGAGCCAACCGGACTTTTAACGGCCCAGTCAGCAGTGCTGAGCGGAGCCGCCAGGGTCCCTTTTTGACAGGGCGTTCACCCGGCACCTGGCAACCCTATCAGAGGCACCTCCCGCCCCTCCCCAGGGCAAAAGGGTAACAGCCGCCCAGCCCTCGGCTCTGTGCGCTGGCGGGACCAGCCCACCCCACCACGGCTCGGGGCCCGCCTTGCTGTTCACTCGAGCCCCCCACTAGGCGGCGAGCCAGCGGGCGCCCGGCCCAGCGCAGACACACGGGCGCGGCCGAGTCCCGCCCGGCTCCTCGCCACCCGAGAGGAGCGAGGCCTCCGCGGAGCGTGCCCGGGTCGCACGCGCTGCGTGGGAGGCTGGGGTAGGGCTCAGCGGCGCCCCAAGCGGGAAGGGGCAGCACCATAGGCCCGCGGCTTCGCGCCCTGCAACGGCCCCGGCCTCAGCATCGCCACAGCGCCGGGGGAGCCACCCCGGCTCCCGCCCGCCAGTCTCCCCCCGCCCCACGCGGCGGCTCCCGCCCAGCGATGCGCTTCGGCCCCGCAGGCGCCCTTACCCGGCTGCAGGGACGCCGCTCTCAGGCTGCCCGCCCGCCGCGCCAGCCCAGACCTTAGTCCCCGGTGCCGGTTCCGGGCCCGTCCGGCGGCTCCAGGGCCCTGACGCGCAGAGCCCGCAGCCAACCGGCTGCTCCGCTTGGGGAGCCGCCCACACGCCCCACCTCGGGCAGCTCCCCCCGGGGCGGCGGCGGCTGCTGCTTCCTCCCCGCGTGAGGGGAGCGGGGAGAGGGGCGGCAGAGCTGGGCCGGAGGGGAGACGCTCCTGGGCTGGGCTCGGAACATGGGGCTCTCGGCACTTCGCGAGCCCGCCAGGGCGGAGGCCCCTCCAGTCCGTGCCCCGGGCTCCGTGCCCAGGAATGGTGCTGCAGGCCGCGTCTAGGGTCCCCACAAACCTTTCCACAGCCAGTCCTGAGGAGACGCGCTTCTGGGCCCAGCGTGCCCACCACAGCCATTAACAGCCACGGGAAAGCCCAGCTCAATCTTGGTCCCTAGTGTGTGTTTGAGTCTAGCAAGAGCTATTAGTTAACGGACCGCCATTGCCTCCGTGCAACCAGACAACGTGCTATCTACCCCTGCAGAGACACTAATGATACATGTAATACTTTGTAATACATGTCTAAAGCAGGCGCCTTTGTTCCCTTCTTGTCCTCTATCCACTAAGCCGTCTACCCTGGATTTATGTTAACCGTCTAATTCCCTAAGCAACTTCAAATAGCTGGCATAATTTTTTTAAAGAAAGGTGATGTTTCCTCCTTTTCCATCCATTATCATGGTCTGAGACACGGCATTTCAGCCTTACATCATCAGTAACAGTTTTTCCAGGTATAAAAGTCTCATATGCCACACCTGTGCAGAGCTAGATATAGGAGCTCTGTACCCTTTTCAGTAGGACCCAGTACCTGTTTTTAACCCTTCATCTCAACAGAACTGATGGAAATCTATCTGAGATACCTGTAAGGTCAAGGGTCTGGGTTAGGAGAGAGCTAGAAGCTGATATTCTTACAGCATCACCCCCTTGGTACCCCAATATTAAACAAAGACTACACAGAAAGAGAGAGCAGAAGGGAAGAGAAGAAAAGTACATTTGGGGACTCATTTTTAAAACTGCATGCATACGTGCCACAAATATTTGCAGGTCACAAGCACAAATTGTGTGCCATAGCACAAGAACTTAGGGTCACCAAATGAAATTAATAGGCAGCAGGTTTAAAACAAACAAAAGGAAGTATTTCTTCACACAATGCACGGTCAATCTGTGGAACTCTTTGCCAGAGGATGTTGTGAAGACCAAGACTATAATGGTTCAAAAAAGAACTAGGTAAATTTATGATGGATAGGTCCATCAATGGCTATTAGCCAGGATGGGCAGGGATGGAGTCCCTAGTCTCTGTTTGCCAGAAGCTGAGAATGGATGCGGGGATGGATCACTTGATTACCTGTTCTGTTCCTTCCCTCTGAAGCATCTGGCATTGGCCACTGTTGGAAGACAGGATACTGGACTAGATGGACCATTGGGCTGGCCCAGTATGGCCATTCTATATTCTTATTGCAACTGTAAATGCCAACTGGGTTGAACAGCACACAAATGGCCAGTTATATGAACAACTGGACTTTGTGAGGAAAACTTTACTTGTATGTACAATCTTGGCAACTACCTTAGCAAGGTAGGTGCATCTATGTGTTCATACAATTTTAAACCTCAGTATTTTAAAGTCAAGCGGATACAAACATGCACCCCTCATTTTTAACAAATTTTACCAACAGGCTAGCCCTGCCTATTTAGAATCTGATTTATGGATAGATAGCTTTACAGAATCAGAAAAATTAGAAATGGAAGTCAGCTATTTAGATTATAAACTCTTTGTGGCAGGGACCATCCTTGTGTTCTGTTTGTATAGTGCCTACCAGGATGGTGTCGGGCTCTGACTTAGGCTCATAGGCACTACCATAATAATACAAATACTAACCAGGTAATTCCAAGCCAATTGTTTCTTGGAGTCTTTCCTACAGTACATTTTCTTTAGCGTTATTCAACCTTATTTTACACATTCCAAGTGGTGGTGGATTTTACAGTTTCATAAATAATCTTCCCTAATAGTTTAACGTAATTTCAAGTACCTGGATTGTGCTTTCCTGAGACGGTAGTTTAGTCATCTGTTTGATTTTAAATAATTGGTTTACTGTATTCCAAGTAATGAGCAACAAAAGGTATCTAATGAGCACCCATAGGATAAGAGCTCCTTTTCTTTTAAAGCGCTTGCCCCCCACTGAGCATACTTAAGGGTTTTTCTTTTGGTTTGTTTATTTAATCATTAAGTTCTCATAATACTGACTCATGATGTCAGGGGGACATACGGATACTCAGCACTTCTGACAAACAAACCAACCCCAAGGAGCCTCAAGTTGTTGAGCACCCAGAACTGTGGCAACCAAAAGTTACAGGCCATTTTTGAAAACATCATGCATTTAAGGCCTGATCTGATACTCCTTAAAACCCATGGGAATCTGTTGACTGATTTTAATAGGTTTTAAGCACACCCTGAAAGCACAGGCCTGGATTGGTGGGGTGCAGCTGTATCACCTCAGAAGGAGCTTTGAGACACCAGGGAAACTTTGCTAGTTGCTATAGCCCTTAAGATAAATGCAGCACATGCTAATTTCCACAGCCAGCTAGCCCTGTTGACTGGTGTGGTTGTGTAGATGGAGAAATGTGAGGTTATGAAAGACTATGTTTGCTCAAGGACTATGCTTGTGATCAGTCTTTGGGGGGAAGGGGAGGACAAGGCTATGGTACCCCATGTGCCACTGCCTAAAGTAAGCCTGCACCCCAACCCCTGCCCCAGCCCTGAGCCCCCCCAACCCAGAGCCCCCTCCTGCACCCAAAACCCCTCAGCCCCACCCCAGAGCCCACACCCCCAGCTGGAGCCCTGCACCCCAACTTCCTGCCCCAGCCCAGAGTCCCCTCCCACACCCTGAACCCCTCATTTCTGGCCCCACACCGGATCCCACACCCTCAGTTAGAGCCCTCACTCCAACCCCCAGCCCCAGCCCAGTGAAAGTGAGTGAGGATGGGGGAGAGCGAGCCACAGAGGGAGGGGGAATGTAGTGAGTGGGGCGGGGGGCGCCTCCAGGAAGGGGCAGGGCTAGGGTGTTCGGTTTTGTGTGATTAGAAAGTTGGCAACCCTAAGCAGAGCACACAGAGTGAGCTAGGCCTCGCCCACACACACAGTGCACTCGTAGAACTACATAGGTTTTTGAAAGGCAAAATGGCCTTGCCTCACCCCACATGGACTTTTGAACCTCCATGCAGTTCCATGGGAATGAATAACTAGCACTTGAATAGACACAGATCTAATTTTAGAGATGAGACAAATAAAAACAAAGCTGGGACAAACAAGTTTGCTCAAGAACTTCAGTCAGAGCAATAACATTCCTTTAGTTTCATTAGGGCAAACTCCAAGCTTTGAGCACCTGCTAGGTAAATAACCTAAAACAAATACCCAAATTCCAGAAAGGCAAACAAACTGAACACACTGAAGCACACAGGATAAGCACAAACAGTCCCGACCTCATCCTACCCCTGCTGTTACAGCACTGACCAAGGCCTCGTCTACAGACAAAGTTGACCTAGTTTAAGTGAAGATGGGATTTTTAAACACTGATTTAGTTAAACTGGTGCAAAAGGCTGTGTGGACACTTATTTTGGTTTGAACATGGCATATTTTGGTTTATCTTATTTGGCAAGTTAATTGGGAATCTGTTTAAGATTAACTGGAAAACAACCCACTAATAAGGTGAAATAAGAGTGCCCACACAGGGATTTGTATCAATTTAACACCTGATTTAAATTAAACTGGTATAACCTTTCAGTTTACACAAGGCCTCTGGCGCTATCTACATCAAGGAAAGTCAGGCTAATGCAAAGACATTGATGTAGGTTCACCAGTATAAATTCCTAATGCACTGTATTGGTGCAAAACAGAGCTTGCACCAGTGCAACTTAATTCAACATGCCAAAGAAAAGTGCACTAGTGAAAGCCCCACTTCACACCAGTGCAGCACATCAATACAAGGTGTTTGTACCAGTGTAACTACATCAGTGTTATTACGCTGATGTGAAATGTAGATGGATCAGAGTTGTTACAAAATCTAGATCTTATTTACTATAGCATATCCCTACACATATGTGGGCGCTCTACTATGTTCTGATCACCAAGGGGGAACCCTCAAGGCAAGCCAGGCCAAATTTAGACCTGGCATACATGGGTGCAGTTTTCCCTGAAATTCCCTGAAAGTGTTGTAGATAGCACATTAGAGGTCTGATTCCATTCTGCTTTACATCAGTGTAAATTAGGAGTAATTCTGTTGACATCAGTAAGTGTGAAACTTGTGTAAATTGTTTTGCAGTATTAACAAACTTCCCAAAAAAACCTTCTGTAACAAGAGTAGAATCTACTCTGTACCACTGCAGCTATCTCTGCCAGTAGAACTGCCAACTGTGTGCCCAGGGTAAAATACTTTTTTTTAAAAAAAACCCTCACATATCTTTGTGTTCAGTTTCAGATTAGCAGCCTTCAATTTATCAGGGACCACCCGTAAATGTTTCAATTCTTGTTCTGAAAAGTTTTAGTTTGCACCAGTTCATCATCTAGGCATAACAAACAAGCTGAGAGGCATGCGATGTAATACGCTTACCACTAGCCTTTCACATGTGGCCGTCATTTTAAATTGCCATAGGCTTTGTTCGGCTGCCAAAAAAAGTTCTCCTTGTCCTTTGGATTCACTTCCACCTGCCAATACCCACGTTTAAGATCCAGTGTGGAAAATTAGATATAATCTGCCACAGCATCCAGGGACTTGTCTATTCATGACAATTGATAAGAATCCTTTAAAGAGATTTAGTTTTGTTTTCTATAGTCCACGCAGAATCTGATGTTGCCATCCGTTTTCTTAACCAGAACTATGGGTAAGGCCCGAGGAGCTAGTTAATAGCTACTTTATATTTATCATAGATGAAAGGCAGCTGTTACACCCATCTACTTCAGTTAGATCGGTTATGGGTTGGGTCAAACCTAAATACTTGGGAATTGTTAATATATCTAAACGTATTTAGTAGCCCTTGCAAAGGGAGGCTGGTCTATGATGAGCTGAGCTGCCCTCAGCAGACCGTACAGACTGAGCTAGGCCTTCCCTGCACACTAGAAGTGCACCAATAGAATTAAATTTAAAAAAAAAAACATACACAAGCTACACACAAAATGATTCTGCCTCACACAACAGACTTTTTTGCCTCCACGTGGAGGGCATGCACTGAACCAGGAGTTTACAGTAGATATTGTGCTGCTTGGATAATGGAACATTACCAGGAACGCTTTACAAGAAGGTTAGATCTGTGTGTTTAATAAAGACATCAATAAATAAGATAAATAGCTGGAGCAAAACAAATATGCTCAAGACTTCAGTCGGAGCAATAACATTCCTTTAGGTTCATTAAGGCAAACTCCAAACTTTGAGCCTATTACATAAATAACCTAACAAATACTCAAATATCAGAAATGTAAACAAACTAAAAACAGTAAATGTGCATGGGATAAGCACCATCAGCCACTAGCAAAATGTCATTCCAGTCTCCCTGACCTCATTCCACACCCACTGGTGCAGCAGAGACCAGTCTGGTTCTATCTACATTAAGCGAAGTTGTGCTGGTGACATTGATGTAGCTTCACGAGTGCAAGTGCCTAATGCAAATACATTGTCCTGGTGCAGAGTGGGTCATATGCTGATCAACAATCCAGTAATATACCAAAGTAACCTGCCGCACATATATCCTATCCTAGCATATCCCTTAATACACATGGGCTACTCTACTGTGTTCAACAGTGCTGAGATCAAGGGGAAACTCAACACATACTGGACAAAGTTTAGACCTAGCCTAAGCACAAGCAGTTTTTAAAAAAAAAAACAACAATACTGAAATTAAACGGTGATACAAATAGTGTGTTAAGTGTCACAGTGCGGGTTTGATTTCCCCTCTGCTTTATATTGGTGAAAGTCAGGAGTAACCCAGAGTTTCATAAGTAAAACTGATGTAAATAAGGAAAATCAGGGCCCAACTGTTAACTTGCCAGGTATTAGTGGCAAAATAGTACCATTTGCTGATCTGATATTGGGTGGTTGTGCAGAAGGACCTAACGTGCCCTAAGACTGAGAGGAGCAGTGTAGCATGAAAAGCAACTAATAGGAGATGCAAGATAAGTTACCTTATTTTATATAGACTATCTTTGTTGCTTTTCCTGATATGCTCCCCTTCTGCTTCCTTAGCCTTTGCACACCATTCAATGCCCAGTCAGTACAAGTCACCCTATAGTACTTTGCCACTTACACCCATTTTCTGGTCAATTTACACCTAGGGCTTGTCTTCACTACCCGCCGGATCGGCGGGTAACAATCGATCTTTCAGGGATCAATTTTTCGCGTCTCGTTTAGACGCGATTAATCGATCCCCAAAAGCGCTCCCCATCGGCTCCGGAAATCCACCTCATCGAAAGGTGGAAGCGGAGTTGACGGGGGAGCAGCAGCGATCAACTCGCCGCCGTCCTCATGGCCAGGTAAGTCGATTACGATATGCCAACTTCAGCTACGTTATTCACGTAGCTGAAGCTGCGTATCGTAGATCGACCCCTTCCCCTAGTGTAGCCCTTGGCCTAGAGTGAAGCTTACCACTGTTTATGTCACCACTGAACTAACATCTTCTTGAAAGTACCCAAAGTTTTTGTCTTCAGAAGATAGAAAAATTCAAAGTCAAATTGGAACTATTACTGATGAAAAGTTAGTAGGGCTGTCAATTAATCACAGTTAATTCACATGACTAACTCAAAAATATTTATTGTGATTAAAAAATGAATCGCAATTAATCACACTGATAATAGAATACCAACTGAAATTTATTAAATATTTTTGGATGTTTTTCTATATTTTCAGTATTGATTTCAATTACAACACAGAATACGAAGTGCACAGTGATCACTTTGTATTATTTTTTATTACAAATATGTACTGTAAAAATGATAAACAAAAGAAATAGTAATTTTCAATTCACCTCATACAAGTACTGAAGTGCAATCTCTTTATCTGCTCAGACAGATCCCAGGCAAACTCCTCTTGTTTGCTGCTCAGCTGGTTCGCAGCTGACTGCCTTCTTATAACAGTCAGGCCCAGCTGGAACAAAGCACTCCCAATTCACACTGTTCAAACAAGCAATCAAACAATCAAGCACACGGTCAAACTGCCAAACTGTCTCCTCAACAGACACTCAGATACTCACCAGCGCAGTCCCCCTAATGCAGCACTTAGCGTACCTTTGCTCAGACAGATCCCAGGCAAACTCCTCCTGTTTGCTGCTCAGCTGTTCGCTGCTCGGCACAGCAAGGAATTATGATGTAATTGGAATAACAGAGACTTGGTGGGATAACTCATATGATTGGAGTACTGTCATGGATGGATATAAACTGTTCAGGAAGGATAGGCAGGGCAGAAAAGGTGGGGGAGTTGCGTTGTATGTAAGAGAGCAGTATGACTGCTCAGAGCTCCAGTATGAAACTGCAGAAAAACCTGAGAGTCTCTGGATTAAATTTAGAAGTGTGAGCAACAAGGGTAATGTCGTGGTGGGAGTCTGCTACAGACCACCAGACCAGGGGGATGAGGTGGACAAGGCTTTCTTCCAGCAACTAACAGAAGTTGCTAGATCACAGGCCCTGGTTCTCATGGGTGACTTTAATCACCCTGATATCTGCTGGGAGAGCAATACAGCGGTGCACAGACAATCGAGGAAGTTTTTGGAAAGTGTAGGGGACAATTTCCTGGTGCAAGTGCTGGAGGAACCAACTAGGGGAAAAGCTCTTCTTGACCTGCTGCTCACAAACAGGGAAGAAATAGTAGAGGAAGCAATAGTGGATGGGAACCTGGGAGGCAGAGACCATGAGATGGTTGAGTTCAGGATCCTGACACCAGGAAGAAAGGAGAGCAGTAGAACAGAGACCCTGGACTTCAGAAAAGCAGACTTCGACTCCCTCAGGGAACTGATGGGCAAGGTCCCCTGGGAGAATAACATGAGGGGGAAAGGAGTCGAGGAAAGCTGGCTGTATTTTAAAGAATCCTTATTGAGGTTGCAGGAACAAACCATCCCGATGTGTAGGAAGAAAAGCAAATATGGCAAGCGACCAGCTTGGCTTAACAGTGAAATCCTTGCTCGTCTTAAACACAAAAAAGCAGCTTACAAGAAGTGGAAGATTGGACTAATGACCAGGGAGGAGTATAAAAGTATTGCTCAGGCATGCAGGAGTGAAATTAGGAAGGCCAAATCACACTTGGAGTTGCAGCTAGCTGGAGATGTTAGGAGTAACAAGAAGGGTTTCTTCAGGTATGTTAGCAACAAGAAGAAAGTCAAGGAAAGTGTGGGCCCCTTGCTGAATGAGGCAGGGAACCTAGTGACAGGATGTGGAGAAAGCTAGTGTACTCAATGCTTTTTTTGCCTCTGTCTTCACAGACAAGGTCAGCTCCCAGACAGCTGCACTCCGCAGCACGGTATGGGGAGGAGGTGACCAGCCCTCTCTGGAGGAAGAAATAGTTCGGGACTATTTAGAAAAGCTGGACGAGCACAAGTCCATGGGGCCGGATGCACTGCATCCGAGGGTGCTAAAGGAGTTGGCCGATGAGATTGCAGAGCCATTGGCCATTATCTTTGAAAAATCATGGCAATCGGGGGGAGGTCCCGGATGACTGGAAAAAAGCTAATGTAGTGCCCATCTTTAAAAAAGGGAAGAAGGAAGATCCGGGGAACTACAGGCCAGTCAGTCTCACCTCAGTCCCTGGAAAAATCATGGAACAGGTCCTCAAGGAATCAATTCTGAACCACTTAAAGGAGGGGAAAATGATCAGGAACAGTCAGCATGGATTCACCAAGGGCAAGTCATGCCTGACTAACCTAACTGCCTTCTATGATGAGATAACCGGCTCTGTGGATGAGGGGAAAGCAGTGGATGTGCTATTTCTTGACTTTAGCAAAGCTTTTGATACAGTCTCCCACAGTATTCTTGCCAGCAAGTTAAAGAAGTATGGGCTGGATGAATGGACAGTAAGGTGGATAGAAAACTGGCTAGATGGTCGGGCTCAACGGGTAGTGATCAGTGGTTCCATGTCTAGTTGGCAGCCAGTATCAAGTGGAGTGCCCCAAGGGTCGGTGCTGGGGCCGGTTTTGTTCAATATCTTCATTAACGATCTGGAGGATGGTGTGGACTGCACCCTTAGCAAGTTTGCAGATGACACTAAACTGGGAGGAGTGGTTGATACGCTGGAGGGTAGGGATAGGATACAGAGGGACCTAGACAAATTAGAGGATTGGGCCAAAAGAAATCTGATGAGGTTCAACAAGGACAAGTGCAGAGTCCTGCACTTAGGACGGAAGAATCCCATGCACTGCTACAGACTAGGGACCGAATGGCTGGGCAGCAGTTCTGCAGAAAAGGACCTAGGGGTTACAGTGGACGAAAAGCTGAATATGAGTCAACAGTGTGCCCTTGTTGCCAAGAAGGCTAATGGCATTTTGGGTTGTATAAGTAGGGGCATTTCCAGCAGATCGAGGGACGTGATTATTCCCCTCTATTTCGCACTGGTGAGGCCTCATTTGGAGTACTGTGTCCAGTTTTGGGCCCCACACTACAAGAAGGATGTGGATAAATTGGAAAGAGTCCAGCGGAGGGCAACAAAAATGATTAGGGGGCTGGAGCACGACTTATGAGGAGAGGCTGATGGAACTGGGATTGTTTAGCCTGCAGAAGAGAAGAATGAGGGGGGATTTGATAGCTGCTTTCAACTACCTGAAAGGGGTTTCCAAAGAGGATGGATCTAGACTGTTCTCAGTGGTAGAAGATGACAGAACAAGGAGTAATGGTCTCAAGTTGCAGAGGGGGAGGTTTAGGTTGGATATTAGGAAAAACTTTTTCACTAGTAGGGTGGTGAAGCACTGGAATGGGTTACCTAGGGAGGTGGTGGAATTTCCTTCCTTAGAGGTTTTTAAGGTCAGGCTTGACAAAGCCCTGGCTGGGATGATTTAGTTGGGTTTGGTCCTGCTTTGAGCAGGGGGTTGGACTAGATGACCTCCTGAGGTCCCTTCCAACCCTGAGATTCTATGATTCTATCATGAAAGTGTAACTTAAAAATGCAGATTTTTTTGGGTTACATAACTGCACTCAAAAACAAAACAGTGTAAAACTTTAGAGCCTACAAATCCACTCACTCCTACTTCTTATTCTGCTAATCACTAAGACAAACAAGTTTGTTTACATTTTCGGGATATACTGCTGCCTGCTTCTTATTTACAATGTCACCTGAAAGTGAGAACAGGCGTTAGCGTGGCACTTTTGTAGCCAGCATTGCAAGGTATTGACATGCCAGTTATGCTAAACATTCATGTGCCCCTTCATGCTTCGGCCGCCATTCCAGAGGACATGCTTCCATGCTGATGATGCTCATTAAAAAAATAATGCATCAATTAAATTTGTGACTAAACTCCTTGGGGAGAGACCTGTACATCTCCTGCTCTGTTTTACCTGCATTCTGCATGTTTCATGTTATAGCAGTCTTGGATGATGACCCAGCACATGTTCGTTTTAAGAACACTTTCACAGCAGATTTGACAAGACACAAAAAAGGTACTGATGTGAGATTTCCAAAAATAGTTACAGCACTCGACCCAAGGTTTAAGAATCTGAAGTGCCTTCCAAAATCTGAGAGTGAGGAGATGTGGAGCATGCTTTTAGAAGTCTTAAAAGAGCAACACTCTGATGCAGAAACTACAGAAGCCAAACCACCAAAAAAGAAAATCAACCTTCTGCTGGTGGCATCTGACTTAGATGATGAAAATGAACGTGCGTCAGTCCACACTGCTTTGGATCGTTATCAAGCAGAACCCGTTATCAAGCAGAACCCATCATCAGGATGGAAGCATTTCCTCTGGAATGGTGGTTGAAACATGAAGGGACATATGAATCTTTAGCACATCTGGCACGTAAATATCTTGCAACGCCAGCTACAACAGTGCCATGTGAACACCTGTTCTCACTTTCAGGTGACATTGTAAACAAGAAGCAGGAAGCATTATACCCCACAAATTGTAACCAACCTTGTTTGTCTGAGTGATTGGCTGACCAAGAAGTAGGACTCACTGGACTTGTAGGCTCTAAAGTTTTACACTGTTTTGCTTTTGAGTGCAGGTTTTTTTGTACATAATTCTACATTTGTAAGTTCAACTTTCATGATAAAGAGATTGCACTACAGTACTTGTATGAAGTGAATTGAAAAATATTTTTTTTTGTTTTTTACAGTGCAGATATTTGTAATCAAAAATAAATAAGTGAGCACTGTACACTTTGTATTCTGTTATAATTGAAATTACTATATTTGAAAATGTAGTAAACATCCAAAAATGTTTAAAATAAATGGTATTCTATTGTTGTTTAACAGCACAATTAATTGTGATTAATTTTTTTAATCGCTTGACAGCCCTAAAAGATAGTTAACAGAACATATATTTTATTGGTCTGAGGATTCCCCCAGTCAGTGCCAGTGCTAGCCCAATAGGGGTCTTAAGCATGAATATTTTGGGAGCCCCCCACAACACACAATAAAAGCGAATAGGGGGTCCCCTTGAGCTGCGTGGGACCCCAAGCAATTGCTTAGTCTGCTTATGCCTAGCATCCAGTCTGTCAGATAAAGGCGTGCAATAACATGAACTGATTTCTAAACACACAGAACACTGACTCTATGATTATGCCCTTACAGCCAAAACCAGAATTTCTAGCCCTGCTACCTGGACCATTTTTCCCACTCCCCTGGCCACTAGCATTTATGACTAGAATTGGCTAAGTTTTCTCAAAGAAAAATTTTCATGGGGTATTTCTTGTATCTTAATGATATGAAAACAGGCCACTAGATGGCATTTTCAGACTACTTATCATTGAGCCCCTTCTTTTCTTATGAGTGCTGACATTTAAGCATAATACCTTTGCACTTCTATAGCAGCTCTCCCCTGATGATCTCAAAACACTTGATAAAAACTAATTGAGTCTCAATATTCCTCTGGGGCATTATTATCCCCACTTCACAGACAAGGAAACAGGCACAGAGAATGGTTTAATGATTTGCTCAAGGTCTCATGGCAAATCACTGACCGTATTCAAAACAAAACCCAGGACTTCTGACTGCCAGCCTCCAAGGCTATCTATAATTAGCTAGCTACATCCATTTTACAATACCATTGCTTTTTTTTTAAATTTAATAAAAGTGATATTCTGGTCAAGATGAAACTACCTGGTTTTAGCTGGTGTTAGCTGATCTACATATTCTACAGCATAGGAGAATGAGTAGAAGGGGATCGTGCTATATTGGTTCTGTTTCTCTATAAACTTTAGGGCCTCATTTTACCTTCATTTTACCTTCATTTTTCGTTTTTAGGGATCAAATTTGTATTTTTGTTGAGCTATCACAAATGATATCTGATGCAAAGGGCATATCATTTAATGCTGGGGAATATTCTATTTCATTGTTCACCGTGGTAAACTACTTTAAGAAAAATCTGTTGTCTTTAAACAAGTCTGCATCTGCTTAAGAATTCATTTACAAACAAGAATCTTTTAGAACCTTTACATTTGTTGAAGGCCTTCATAGAAATGACAATGGTCAGTCCTATGCAAAATAATAACTAGAGAAGGGCACACAAGGACACCCTGCACTAGTTGGGTAAACAGCCAAACAGAGGACTGTGTGTTTGAAACTCACTGCATTGCATAGCAACACAGAATGCATATTCATGGTCCAGTCCAACTCCCTACTGAAGTCAATTCATGTTGGACTGGGCCCATACTGACTTTCCAAACCATGGAAATGAGTCTTGTATTCTTTACCAAGAGTGGCATGTGCAGGAATTTAAATTCCACCGCTTTTGGAGGGGCACGTTCTGTGCCTCCACTGGAGCCAGAGGAGTTTGTGCCCCTGCCAATTATTGGGGGGGTGGACCTGCCTCTACTTGCCCCCCCAGTTGTGCACACCCACAAATGTTTACAAAACAGGACTGATAAGTGTTCCTTTTACTAAGAGGCTTGTGAAACTTTAATGTACTTCAGATGTCCCTATATATTTTCCATATGGACTAATATATGGCTCAGGGATTTGTAATGGGCTATAGAACCTTTCACCTTTAGCCCCTGATTGCAGATTTGACCTAGGTCATCAGTGACTGACCATCATTAGTGCATGAAGGCTGTTCAGCAGCCTAAGTAAATTGGTGTTCTTCATCAAAAAAGTCCATACAGCAGGGCTTATCAAGTCTGGATTTGGGACCTGCTGCTGCCTCAGTTTCTCCTCAGTTCCCTAGGGACTTGACTTCATACTACAAGTGATTTTTCCTCTTTTGGGAGTCTGATTTATTAACATAAAGCTCAAGACATCAATCTTCTATCCAGCCTTCCTCGCTGGGCACACTTTTGTGTAGGGTTCTAAGTCTTGCCCCTGCTGAGGCTCCTCCTCCTAGCAGGTCTCCCTCCCAAGCCTTCTGCCTAGACTGTTACTCAGCCTAGGCTTCTTCACTGGCCCTTATCCATTCTTTACAGAAGCACTCACTCCACCTGTAATGGTGCAGAATGCACCACCACGGTGCCTCCTGCTGGCCATCCTGGGAATTAGCTCATTTTTTTCCCAGGGCGCCCTCCTCTGGTGGTGTCTCGCCACTGTCACTTCTGCTCTGCACCCAGGCCACCTCAAGGATCATGGCGTCCTTTACTGAACACAGCCTTCCGTCCGTGCCTCATTCCAGGCTCCCCCACTTCCAGGGGAACAGCAGTCCTCTGTCCAGCCATTCGCCTCCGTGGCCGACTGCAGCCCAAAGTTCTAGCCACTTGCCTCAGTGGCAAACTGCAGCCCTTCACTGCCCACTCCCCTCAGTGGCAAGTATGGGTGAGGTGTGGGGGAGACCTGGGCCTGCCCACTACTCCGGGTCCCGACCCAGGGACCCTCTAGGTCATAGCCAGGCGCTGTGTCTCCTTCAACCCCCACTATCAGTTTCCTTGGGCCACTTCCCCGTAGCCCTAGCACCTTCTCTGCCCCTGTATCAGGGCTTCAGTCTTTCAACTTCTTGCTCCCCTGACCCAGCCCAGCCCAGGTGCTAGCAGTTCCCTCAGCCCTTCAGGGACCCAGTCCCTTCTCTTTGGGCTCCCAAGAGGGAACTGACTCCTCTGTCCTGCAGCTCTCTTTATATATGAGCCTGCCCTGCCCTGATTGGTTGCTCATTGCAGCCCCTCTCTGATTAGCTGTCTGCTGCGCAGCCTCCCCAGTGCTGCTTTTAACCTTTTCTCCCCTTTGTGGGGAAGACACCCCATCACACTGCCAGATCTACTCATTCTGGACTTTCTACCTCTTTGATGTCCTGGAAGGATGGGTAAAGTTCAACTAAAATTCAGAGCCTTCCTCAATCAAGGGAGGGGCCACTGAACCAAGGCTCAATAGATTACAAGGGACAACAAATGAGAACTGTGGCAGGAGTGAGTTTGTTCAGAAGACAGAATCCAAAGAGGGACAGTGAACCTGGGTCGTCACTCACTGCTCCAGAAAGGAGTCCACAGAGTCCATGGTCACAGCCCCGAGAACTCTGCCTGGATACATGAGGAAAGGGAGGAACAGAAGTGGGTCCCAGTCGCAGAGCCCAGCCCCCATCGAGCTTCCTCCTTCTGGTCTGTTGAATTGTTACCTTGACCAGTGCCAGAAGGAGATTGAGTAGGAGTTCTCAGTTTTCATGGGGCAGCACCTGAGCAGGAGGGTCCGGAGGAGCCAGAAAAATGGCTGTAACCTAGCACACTACAGACAGACATGCGCTAGGGTCTCCCTCTTGCCACAAAAGAACGAGTATCAGGAGACTCTGAACCACACCAGCCATGTGCCCAGGCTTTGTGGAGGAGCTACCAACTAATATCCTCAGCAGGCTATGGGACCTGAGTGGAAGATAGGTTGGCCCACCACAGCTCCTTGCCCTCCGATGTTGGTAAAGCGTCATGCCATTTAGTGGCCGGCAGGACATAAGGGCAAGAAGTGGATGGTATGGCACGCAAGTGCACAGAGTTGTTCCCAAGGTGCGGTTCAGACAGACCAGCTGACAGCCAACTTGGGTCATGCACTGAAGGCAGCTGGGGACAGGGGAAGGGAGGAAGGGCTCAGTGATCAGCTCTGGAGTGCCTGGCAGCACCCTCTTGTAGAGCCCACTCAAGATAACCCAGGGAGGCAGAGCAGCCTTCACGTCGTGGAGTACATGGCAGGTGACACATCAGGGAGGCAGCCCCACCTGCTAGGCAAGCACCATGAGGTCCACCCACTCCTACTCACCATAATCCAGGAAGGCTCCAACTCTGATGACAGCACCCAGGACCAGGCTCCAGCACACTTGTGCCCGAAGATGAGCGTAGAGCAGCAGGGGCTCAGCAAGGAGGTCTCACAGTGGTCACTACAGACCTGGTCACTGAAATAAGCATCCAGGTCCCTGAAGTCTCTCCCAAATGGCCCCAGGCTGCCCTTTATGTCTCCCAGCAGGCCTAGGTCTTACTCCCCATCATGTGACCCTTGAACTCATTCTCTCCACCTGGGGAGGTGGGCTAACACTGGCACAGGTGAAGCTGAGCCCGGTCCCCCTTAAAGGGCCAGCTCACCCTATGAGAGTCCACCAAATCACCACCACCATTGTAATCAATATCCCTATTGGCAGTATCAGCAGATAGGTCAAAGATTTAATAGGCAAAGAAACTAATGCCTGTAGGGAACGTAAGAAAGCTTAGCCTGTTGCTGCCTGTGCAGTACCCGTAAATCTCCTGTGGGCAGAGAGCAAGCTTGGGCTTAGTTCTCCACTGCCTTTTATCTTGCATAGTCATAAGCACCTATGGAAAATGGGTGCACAGTGGATGCAGAGTAAGGCAAATGGATTGGAGAAGTGTAAGGGAGTAGGAGTATGTCCAATCATTTACACAGGTTAAGGCAGAACCCTGTTTGAGCATAATGAGATTTAACAGTTGTTTGCAACCTTGAAATACCCTGCCATTGCTGAGCTGTCACAGAAGCACGAACTACTGGTTGTTCTCCCTGTTATCTAATGTGTTCATGATGAAAGAGTTCAAGCTGAACAGGCTGATGAATATTACAGTGTCAGGGGTACACATTATTTTGGACTTGCTGGAATTCTGTACGACTCTTTAATTTTTATCACTTTGTCTAGTAGATATAAGAAAACAACTCTTATTTTATTACTGCCACAGAAGGAGCTTAAATTGGAAGTTTGTTCTATGGCTGGTGCAAAACATTTTCAACCTATTACCAGTATGTTGGTGTTAAGGGCTACTGGCCTCCAGGACAACCCCTTTGGGGGCACATACGCTCAGCTCCCGCTCAGGTCCTTTCTAAACTTAGACATGTACCACCTTTTTAGGGTCTGATTTATAAAGTCTTTCTAGAAAGATTAATTTACTTTGTTAATGGCACCAGGTCACCCCACTCTGAGTTCTTATAGGAGTCTGATCAGCTCTCAGCTGTTCAAGAGATCTCCAATTCCCTTCCTGGAGCTGGGGTTGTACTTCAATTGGTCACTCCCTCAAACATGGAGTTCCCAGCTCTCCTCCTGTAGCTGGGGGTAATTCAGTCACTGTCTCTTCTCAAAGCAGGAGCCCCAGTTCTCTTCCTGGAGCTGGGGGTACTTCAGCCTGCTGTAGGGCCTTAGTCAGCTTCTCCCTCAGCTGGCCCCACTTACTCCTCAGGCTCAGAGGAAGGCTTCTGCTACTAGCATCTTCTCCCTACCAACTCAAGGCTCTGCAGAAGCCTTCTTACTCCATAGAGCATCTGCCTTGCTACGAGGCAGGAGGCAGCATTTATGCTGGTTCCCTTCTCCCAGCCCATTCCCAGTTGGTTAGGGGCAGAGGCGAATCTGGCCTTGTACTCTCTGCAAGGCTCCTGGACTTGGGGCCTTAAAGATACAGTGACAGGATTTCCTCCCAAGCACCATTCATTCCCCAGACCACTTACTTTCTCTCCAAATCTCCCTTAAGTCCTTAAACTGAACCTTCAACCCCTTAAAAGGCCATACCATGTGGCAGGGTGGGCTGACCCTAGGCACTACTGCCTTTAAAGGGAAGACCACCCTGTCATGGGTGTATTGTCTTATAAACTTTTATTTGGTTTGGTTGCATTTCAGTAAGTTCTACACTTTCAGATATAACTACATCCTAGTTAGTATTTTGTCCATTATAATTCTGACAGTGTTGCTCTCTTGTAAATGCTGCTTCCAGATCATGGCCCACATAGCAAAGACTAGGATAGATGTAAAGATAAATGCACTGACAGACTATAATTAACTATGTCAGTACAACAGATTCCCCATGGGCGCATATCCATCGTCTCTCGAGACTAACGGACGCCAACAACAACAACAACAGATTCATTGGAGGAATGCCTGTTATCCCAGCAGGAGGTGAAGTGATACAATGGTCATGGCATCATGTACTGAAATATTTATCATACTCTACTACAAACGCTGAAAACAGAATTGTATTACAGCATTGCAACTAAGGCCTGATCTACATTACACAGTTAGGTCAACATAAGCTCCCTGTTACTGGCCTTCAGGAGCCATCCCTCAATGCCCCACAATGACAATACAATCGATACAAGTGCTCCTGGTGAGGACACGCACCGCTGACACAAGGAGCCAGGTGTGCGCACACACACAAGCGATTTAATAACCGTGGTGACTGTATGCCAAGGTAAGCGAGATCGACATATGTTTGTAATGTAGACATGACCTAGGATTCATGCAAAATAGAGGGTTCTTTTAAAAGTCAAATATAATTAATTTAAACACTTTACAGATAAAGGTTAAGGGTCTGATCTTAAACAGAATTATGGATCAGTAAGAGTGCTAGAGTTGGATCAAGAGCCTACCTGTGGAAGTGTCTTCATTTAAATTTGACTCCCGCTGATGTAAGTGACTCTCTACACCGATTTAGTAACACCACCTTCCCGAGTGGTGTAGAGTCAGGGTACGTTTACACTTCAAAATTATGTCAACCTAAGTTAGGTCAGCATACAGCCACCACAGTAATTAAATGACTTTTGCGTGTCCACACTATGCTCCTTGTGTTGGCAGTGTGCATCTTCACTAGTAGCACTTGTACTGATTGTACTGTCAGTGGGGGCATTGTGGGATGGCTTCGGAAAGCCAGTAACAGTTGATGTAAGCAACGCAGTGTCTACCCTGACACTGCGTCAACTTAACTACATCGACCTAAGTACTACGCCTCTGGTGGAGATGGAGTGATTAAGTCGGCTTAGTGGGGCAGCTACATCGGCGGGAGCAAAATTATAGTGTAGACACTGTGACATTGCACTCCATATGATTTTATGAAAATATGCTAATGAGTGTGAATATAATGTAACTGGAATATGCTTCATGCGAAAGGTCTCTTGTAAGGTATCATTACAAAGCTTATAATCTACTGAGTGTGGTCATTCTATTTGTATAAATGTATCATTCTTGTATCTGAAACTAGAAATATGAAATATAACTCCTATTGTAATTATGCAAAGTGTGGGCCATTAATGGTGGTTTGGAATCTTGATGGCTCCCATCAACTAGGACAATTGACTGTAGATGGCTCTGTTTACTTGCAAGCCTTCCTGTGAGTCAGGCTGGGAAGAATGAAGGCTTGGGATCTCACAGGACATGTGACCATGTCACCTGGTACTGGAATCCATCTTAAACCTGGTGCTTTTCCATTTAGAACGAGGAGTTGGGACCCAGAGAGACAAAAGATTCCCACCTTGTGCCAAAGCTATAAAAGGGTGTGGAACAGAACAAAGGAAGTTCCAGTCATGAGAAATCCCCTAGCTACCACCTGAACTGGAACAAGGACTGTACCAAGGGAAAGGATTGGGCCCAGACTAGAAAGGAGCCTAGTCTGTGAAAGAGGCTTATTGGAACATCTCTGAGGGCGAGATTTCATCTGTATTCAGTTTCCTTCTGTATTAGGCTTAGACTTGCATGTTCTTGGAACTACTTAAGTCCTACTTTTTATATTTAATAAAATCAGTTTTTGCTTATTAATTTCTGGGGGAGTAAACAGCTGTGCATATCTCTCTATCAGTGTTATAGAGGGCGGACAATTTATGAGTTTACCCTGTATAAGCTTTATACAGAGTAAAACGGATTTATTTGGGATTTGGATCCCATTGGGGTCTGGGTGCTGGAGACAGGAGCACTTTTTAAGCTGTTTTCAGTTAAGCTTGCAGCTTTTGGGGGACGTGGTTCAGACCTGGGTCTGTGTTTGCAGCAGGCTAGCTCAACAAGACAGGGTACTGAAGTCCCAAGCTGCCAGTGAAAACGGGCTCAGAGGTAGTCTCAGGAAATCAGGTGGCCGTCCCAAGGGGGTTTCTGTGACCCAACCCATCACAGACACTTAGGTTGATGTAAGCTTCCCTGCATCAACCTAACTCTGAAGTGTAGACCAGGCCTCACGGTCGATGTAATTAGGTCGACTCAGTGTGGACCCAGCATTGCTTACATCAACTGTTACTGGCCTTCAGGAGCTGTACCTCAATGCCCCCCAGTGACAATACAATAGATGCAAGTGCTCCTGATGAGGACATGCACCACTGACACAAGGAGCCAGGTGCACGCACGCACACACACAAGCGATTTAATAACCGCGGTGACTGTATGCTGATGCAAGCTAAGTCGACATACATTTGTAATGTAAACATGACCTAAGATTCATGCAAAATAGAGGGTTCTTTTAAAAGTCAAATATAATTAGTTTAAACACTTTACAGATAAAGGTTAAGGGTCTGATCTTAAACAGAATTATGGATCAGTAAGAGTGCTAGAGTTGGATCAAGAGCAAAGATACATGCTCTGCTGTACTCGCATTAATTTTGAAATATTCTCCATTTTCAATTCAATCTATTTCAGTGTAAACACTGCATTTTACATATAAAAAGTGCTGTTAGCAACTAAAAAGTAGCAAGATCTCCCTGTCCTATTAATATCAATCAGAAATAGTGTAGGGTCCTTCATTCTGGGGCCCAGAAGACTCTGCTAGTTTTCAATGATCTAGACAAGTGAATGTCTTTTTAATAATACGACAGAGACATTAGGCTTAGCCACAAGGATAAGAGACAGGCTTTGTATGTTAACAAATGTCTCTCTGAAATAGTTCCCAGAATCATTAGAAATTCTCTCTACATATCAGCTTAAGAACTAGCTGCAAATGCTTCCCTTTATAGAAAATCTGCCATTTAGAAATATCAGATTGTTCTCTATACCCTGCCCCTGGAGGGGGATAAACTTTTCCCCTCTCTAATTCTGTGAGATACTATTATGTGCCCTGTACTGCTAGCTTTGGGCTTCCTCCCCATTTGCCAAGTATATTGTGAAGTAGAGTTCAGAAGTGAGCCTGGATCTTTCATTTGGCTGGATTCTGACACTGCTCATGGAGCTGAAAAAGAGAGAGGTTTGGGAGAATCTGAACGCTGAGGAACCGCAATAGTTTGCTGTACCAGGAAGACGTGATCCTCATTTATCTAGGAAGGAAGTTCCAGGCAGATAATTGCAGCCTGTTATGAATCTGCAATTTTAAAGCTATGGAGGACTTCTTATGCCCTGGATCCTAGAAGAACCCTGCACTTTTGTTTCTGGATAGAAGTTTCAGGAAGAAGCCAAAGATATCTAAGGAAAAGTAAATGGGATGGAGCCTTACTCTCTTGCAATCAACTCTGCTTCATTAACTAAAATTTCCAAGATGCCTAATCGGAAACCCATACTCACATTCAGCAGTACTTACTCACACAAGTAGCCCTATTTTGTTTATTTACTCAACATAGATAAAGGGTACAAAACGGAGCCCTCAGTAATTATCAGACTTGAAGCACAAAACCACTTGATAAAGTTTCACTTAAAGTAGAATCCAGTGCTTTCCATGATAACTGATCTCTGTGCAAGGGGTGGCTGGTTTTAGCACTGCATCTCAAGTGATCTGTATTGGCCATTACAAGACTATGTGGCTTTTGATCACAGCTCCTTTTGGAAATAACTAGCACTCTTTCCAAAACCCTTTGTTCTCTCATGCATGGCTCTATTCTGAAAGAACATGGAATATATTTTAAAACTCTGCCTTTAATATTTCCTGGAAGCTCAGCATGAATTTTCAGCTTTTCAACTCTAGAATGTATTAGACTAAATAATGTTTAAAATAATGACAGAAAATCATTACTTGCTTGATAAAGAGAAGACCTATTAGATTAAAAGGGTCTTTCCCAATGTGGGCTGCAAAATGGAAGAAAAAGTTTATCTGGAATAAGAACAGCTAAACAACTGTAATAAGTAAACTTGACTCTGTATTATATATATATATATATATATATATATATATATATATATATATATATATATATATATTCCATGTTTGATCGTGTATATTAAACTGTACAATAGCGGTTTGTACATGTGACCTTTGCTTAACTAACCAGAAGATGGCAGTAACTAACAAGGATACTTGTGTGAGTATAAGAATCTGTCTGTTTAATACCACAGATCTGTGCCGCCTGAAATACAATGTTTCATTTTCAGTTACCTGTACTGAAGTTTAGGAAAAGTTTAGGGAAAATGGTAGTGTTGCTAACTGTTCCATTTTATCATGAGCCTCACAGAATTTGTTTTTTTCTTAAACTAACTCCAAAAGCCATGTGATTGCATGAGAATCTCAGCTAGCTTTCTTTTTCTTTTCTTTCTCCCCCTTTTTTTTTTTTTTTTGAGAAAGGAAGGTTTCTGGCTCTTGTAGTGCCACAGAAAATTTGAAAATGTGAATTCTAAAAGCTATAACACCAAAAGGCAAATATAAAGAGCAAAAAGGAACGTATTATTTTTAAAAAGTTCATGAATTTTAAGCCAATCTCATGATTGCGGGGGCCTGAGTCTTGATTTTTTAATACTCAGGGTTGGCAATATTGTAGAATCATATAGACAGAAAGATGGATTAGGTCACCCAGTCCATTCTTCAAGGGTCAGTGCAGGATTGCTCCCTGCAACATATTCTGTAGTGCTTTTCCTAACCAAGCTTTGGTGGCCCAACCCGTGTGAACTCCATCACTTTCCTGGGGACACTATTCTAAAATCTAAGAAGTAAAACACTTCTGTTTTGCCTCACAATACAATTAAAATACAAGAGAATAGAAAATTCTGAATGTGCAAAGCTGTACATTCAAATCCCCGATCTCTTACCTCCTCCCCAAAATGGACAGTATTTCCCACTGAAGGACTAACATAGTTATTGCTATAATGATGGTGTAAATACACTAGGTCAGATTTTTAAGGGCAGCTTGATCAAGCTCCATTCAAGACAATGGGATTTTTTCCATTGATTGAATGGCAGCAAGACTAAGCCCCTGCCGATTTCACTAGTTGGAGATCAGACCCATAATATCTTCCATTTTGATATGGCATTTCTCTTCAGGATCCACAGGACGCCAGCATAACACATGCAAGTGTTTGCAGCCATAGATGTGTTTTGACAACTCATCCCTTAGCAGCAGTGATTAGTCAGGCCATATTGAAGAAGAAGGTTTTGCATGGATAATAATAACATTATAACAAAGATGATAGAAATACAAGGCTGGCAGTATGAAAAATATTAACTTTATTTTTGTTTTGTTCTTGTTTTCTCAACACTTTGCACAGCATCTGCCATTGATTTCAGTATTATGCAAGGAGATTAATGGAATTTATCAGGAACAGTTATGAATCAACAATGTTGTATGGATCAAAATACAGTAGAACTTCAGAGTTACGAACTGACCAGTCAACCACACACCTCGTTTGGAACCAGAAGTATGCAATCAGGCACAGAGACAAGAAAAAGAGCAAATATTGTATAGTACAGTACTGTGTTAAAAATAAACTACTAAAAATGTAGGGAAAGTTCAAAAAAAGATTTGACAAGGTACGGAAACTGTTTCTGTGCTTGTTTTATTTAAATTAAGATAGTTAAAAGCAGCATTTTTTTTCTGCATAGAAAAGTTTCAACACTGTATTAAGTCAATGTTCAATTGCAGACTTTTGAAAGAACAACCCTAAAGTTTTGTTCAGAGTTACAAACATTTCAGAGTTACGAACAACCCCCATTCCCTAGCTGTTTGTAACTCGGAGGTTCTACTGCATAGAGATATATCAGATTTCTGAGCCATATCTTTCAAGAATCACACCAGACTCCTATTTCTTATCATCCCAGATTTCAGGAGTAATCCCAAACTGGACGTGAGTGGTTCTGTGTGTTACAGTTCCCTTCTAGAGCAAAATCCTTATCCCATTGGTAAAACTCCCTTGAATTCAGTGACTATTTGTTGCTTGCATCCCAGCTGGGGGTAATCCTCAAAGAGAGCAGGGTGGTATAAGAATGAGAGACAGTGGCCTCCAATTTACCTCCCTCCTCCGTCATCTCTGCTCATGACACTGACGACTCTCAAAGAACAGAACTAAGGGGAAAGGGTCCCAGGCTGAAAGGAGACTGAAATTTACTGCAGTGTATTGTGAGACAAAATCTTATGCTTTTAAGTTCACTTAGTTTGTTAAGTTAGGTATTCGTTTGCGTTTTACTCTTTTATTTCTTTTGTAATCAATCCTGACTTTTATGCATCATCTCTTGTAATCACTTAAAATTGATCTTCCTATAGTTATTTTGTTTTCTCTTAACCAGTGTGTTTGGATTAGAGTGTATAGGAAACTTCATTTGAGATAATAACGCTGGTGCATTATCATTTTCCTTTGATGAAATGATGGACTTCTTATGAGCCTCTACTGTTCAGAAGGGTACTGAGCAGTACAAGATGCACATTTCTCGGGGTGGAGGGGATTAAGAATTTGCAGGTGTCACCCTGTATGTAATTCATGAGTGGCTGGTCAGAGAGCGCATGTATTTCACTGGGAGTGAATTTGCATGCTGAATGCTGTGTGAACAGGCCAGGAGTGGATGTTCTGACAGCAAAGCAGTGTAAAAGGCACTCCAGGCCAGAGAATTAAGAGGACACAGCTGATCAAGGTCCAGATTGTACCCTGGGTAATGTCACACTCACCCCTTTATAAATGCAAAATAATTACAAAGGGTTAGGGTTACAGCATATAACTATAATCCATATTGTACACTTATGCTTTTCTACTGGAAATTCCAATAGTTATGCATTTTGACTCCATCAAGAGAAAATAAGAAATTCATAGGGTAACTTTGCTATCAGCAGGTTATAATCACAGTAAGAATGGTTCACGATTTCTAATCTCAAAGCAAAACAACTCCTAAATATGGGCTTGTTACACAGGGAGTTATTCCTGATTAACTGTTTCCAATTAACCCCACTCTTATTCTGGAATAGTGCAGAGACTCTATAGAAAGAAAGGAAGTTGAGGGTACTAAGCACCTCTCAGAAGCACTGAGCAACTTGTGGGATTAGGCCCCTAAAGCTCTTTACAAACAACATTTAAGGGCTTGTCTATATGAACACTTCAGTTGTTGGCAAGCTGGGGTGTAAATCTACCATGTATTAGTCTGCTGCACACTAAGTGTCCATGTGGATCCTGCTGCCTAGTGAACTTTGATCTACCCCCTCACCCCCTTTGAAACGGGAAAAGATTACAGCACACCATGGAACTTTTAGTGCATGGAAGCAGGTCCACATGGACACTTAGTGCACAACAGGCTAGCATGGGGTAAATTTACACTCCAGCTTTCCGTGAAATAAGTGTTCATGCAGATAAGGCCTGAGCCTCACAATAACCTCAAGAAGTAAATATTATCCCTGTCTCACAGATGAATAAACGGAGGCAGAGACAGATTAAGTGACATGCTCAAGGTCACAGAATGCCTGTGGCAGAATCAGGAACAGAACACAGGCAACCTTGGTTTAATTAGACTATATTTCTTTCCTCGAGGGTCTCCGTTCATAAGTGGAATAGAGGATCCCTTAAATTCTTCAATCATATAAATGTGCAGAATGAGGGAATACATTGAAAATCTTAAATGGTAACCTGGCATATAAATGGCTTTATTGCTGATAATTAGAAAGAAGTGATGTTCCATGATGGTATTTTTATTTTATCAATAGGCTATTTGTGATCAATACAATATTTTCATTATTGCCGAAGATGTGACCAGGATAATATTTTTATTAACTTCAGGACTATCAAATCTATGTTTTATTTTTAAATGCATATCTTACATTTTAAAATGAGGGTTTGTTTGGTAGATTTTAGCTAAATAAGAACGTAAGAGCTGCCATACTGGTTCAAACCAATGGTCCATCTAGCCCAGTATCCCGTCTCCAACAGTGGCTAGCAGCATATCTTCAGGGGGGAGTGCACAAAACAGGACAATTCCGAAAGTCCGAGGTATAGGGTTGCCTAGAGTCAGCTATTAATAGACTTAACCTCCATGAACTTATCTAATTTTTTTTTAAACAGACACATATAGCACTCATGACATCCCTGTTCATCTCTGGCACAAGGCAAGAAAAGATCTAGCCAAGACTAGAGCTGAATACATCAGATACAGAAAGATGGTGGCTAAGAGGTTCTTTAATTTAGATTACTCCATTTAACAAAGAGTGGACCCACTGAGCCACAGAAGACGGGTAAAAAATGCTTTTGTGAAATAAATATGGCATATGTTATTAATGCTTCTTAGATTACAGGTTTCAGAGAAGTGGCCTGCCCAAGGAAACTGATTTTTTAAAGTCAAATGTTTGAGAGGAGATAAATCATATCTGTATTTGTGCTGTTCACTATGCAACATTTGAGACTGGGGAAAACTTGAGTCATTAAGTAGTTTGGAGTCTCCCTTGATCTCAGGCAAATCTGGTAGAGTCTTATACAGAACAGTTCTGGAGAAAAAGAACACACAGCATTTCTCAGTTATGGTGGTGGGGGAAAGCCCTAGAAAAAGTGAATTACAGTGGGATGCGGGGGAGTGTTCTTCTAATGCAGCACAAGAATTAGACCTGTTCAAAAGAGACCTAGAGCAAGATCCCACACACATTTATTAAAAAAAATATTTGATTTGTTAAAGAAATGGAGAATACCTTGTATAAAGAATTCCTGCCTTCTGCAATAGCAGCCTGCACTACAAGCTGTACAGATCACATTCATAATGGTCAATCCATTGCACTTGATAATGATTTTCCACTTTGGTAGTACCTTACACCAAGGATCTCAAAGCACTTTCTAAACATTGCTGAATTAACCCTCACAACACCCCTGTGAGGTAGGTAAGTATTACTATCCCCATTTCACAGATAAGAAAAGTGAGGGATGGAGAGTTTTAGTTTAATGCACAAGCTGCACAGGAAGCACCAGGTCTAGAAGCCTGAACTCCCAGTATTGTCTCAACCACAATACAATGCCTTCTCTCCCTTTCTGAGGAGACATGCTCATCTGAGTCAGCTCTTCTCTTTTTTAGATTCTCTTCTCCCCTATGCTCCATAGTTTTTCTTACACAGCAGGAGGGAAGTGGGGGCAGCCTTGGTTGAAAAACAGAGATTTGACAGAATGGTTGACTCTTACCACTTTTCCATCTGAATTACGCAACATGCACATGCCATTCTGCATAGGGCTCAGGATTTCTGATAACTAATTGGAATGTAGTGATGTCAGTTACAACTAACATCAACGTCAGGTTGATTAGCTGGTACAAAAGAAGTCTGTGGAGAATTTTGCCACCAAAGTGGCAGAAATTCTGATAATATGAATACTTTGCCCAGCTCGGGGGCACGTTTCCGCAGAGCAGGTGAAAGCACCCAGAGTTGAAGCCTCACAACTACACGGTGGGCTCAACTTATGCCTGAAACCTAGGGGCTGAGTCACACATCAGCTACACCAGTGTAAGTCAGGACTAATGCCAATGAAGTCAGTTAAGTTATAACTTATAACTTAAAAAGTTATAACTTCCTCTAAAGAGGAACACAGCATCTGCTTAACTATGCACAGCAACATCATAAAGTTTAGGGCGAGAAATGAAGGAAACCAGGCTGCAGAGGAATGCACTGACTTGAGGTAGAATTTTAAGGGTTAACATCCCTGCCATAACAACACGGACCTCAGTTTTACACCTAACATACTAAAAGACAGCACATCCAGCAGCATGGCAGCTGGTCCATTATTTCACACATTTGGCACGCCCACAGAACAGCACCACCTACTGGATCCCCAGCAGCATTTCATGCAGCATATAGGTAGATGTTCTTTAGAACAAACACTGACAGGGCTAACCCTGTTTAGTTTGGTAAGATCAAACTAACTCACGACACAAGGCAGCTGTAGGACTTTTAAGTGGGTGTCCATGGGGTATTCCAAAGCTGTGTACTAATTCTGCAGTGGCAGGGGTGTTTGTTTTCTCTGGGATTTGTCCTTATTCCTATTTTAGTCATTGTGAACACAAGGAAGAGTTAAAATATTTATATTGATAGTGATACACTGACTTCAGTGAGTCTACTTGTGGGGTAAGGTAGTACTCTTCGTGAGTGTGAGTATCACAATCTGGCCCTAGCTTATTATTCAAAAGTCAACTGCCCACACTGCTTCTGGGTTAAGTTTGCTAGCAAACTCTCACAATCCCACCCGAGTGGAATAACATTAAGTATTTGTAAACACTGCATTTACTCTAGTTATTTTAAGAACAGTAACAGCTGTCTCAGTCATCTGAATGTAGCCTTATTCCGAGGGAACATCCTTTCAACTGAATTAAACATTAAGGCCCGATATTTATGCATGGCATACTGGCTTTGGGTGAATGTTTGTACAATGTACAATGATGTGCAGGGAGATGGGTTATTTGTGAAACACTGAGTGCATTTATAACACTATGCGAGTTATTTTTAATAATTATTTTTTAAATGTTAACACTAAAATTGTCTGAATTAGGCTTCAAAGTCAACCTCATTTGAGGTGAATGGAAGAAATCACATATTTTTAGTATGTGCTACTGTTTCAGGTTGCATGTCAGAAGGCAACTGCAATTAATTAGAATATAGTCAAAGTATCTTCTAAACCATAGGAACTGAATAGAATCCACAGGAAATCTGCAGGAAGATCTAAGCCTTTGCTCTTCCAACGTCAGAGCTCATTAATATTATCCCACTCTTTATTAGATTATGAACAATTGCTCTAATCATTAGAAGTTGTGCCCATCACTATTATTAGATCATAGCACAAGCAATTTCCCGTTCTAAAATATTAAGATTAAAAACTTTAAATTATGGTTAATAATATGGAACATCACCACACTATTCTACTGGAGTACACCCTGGATTACCAAATTATTACTGATTTTTAAAAATGTTCTCTCTTTTAGAGAACAAGATCCCATAATAATTATTTTAAAAGAAAGGATCTGGCCCATGCAAAGCATAAAACCAAGAGGTATTGACTTTTTTGCTGCACCACAACACAAAGTGTTCATGGAAATGGCTTGCTTTCTCAATGAGATAATCATCTGAAGATCAGTGATCTTGTTAGGCCTTTCGGACATGGAAGCACTTGGAAGTTTGAAGCTCATTATTAATTTTCTTCTTTAGGCTTTGAAGGAAGCACGAATTATTCTTCCCTTAAGAGGTTGAGGGGGGCGAAAATTATTCACCATCTGGATCCTTTCATCTCCCTCGCTGGTGAAGAGAAGAGTTCGGAATTTCTCCAGCTGTAAATTCATATGAAATAACTTTACTACTTGCAAAGGCAATTGCTGTTAATGTCACTGAAAAAAGGTAAGAGGAAGGCATTCAATACTTTTCAATCTGATAATAGTACATTTTCAAACTAAGAGCCTAGAAAGACTATTAACAGCAGATGAAGGCCCCCAACGGTTACTGAATATTAGATACCTTCAAAAGTAATTTGTTTGAAATGCATGATTGGCTCACTTCAATATGTTCCATTGTTTTCTATATTTGGAATCTTTAATATGAAAGGTGCAAGTTCCCACTTCTGAAGCTTCAGTTCCAGTTAGAGATGAAAAGACCTGTTTGGTCATCTAAACAATACCCCCACCATTATTAGACTATTTCCTATGGTGTTTTGCTCAGTCTAGTTTTAAATGCACCAAGAGACTGTGTTTCTATCACTTCCTATCAGGGAGAATATTTCAAATGTAATATGTCTCACTGCCAGGAAATTCTCATGATAGTCAGCCTAAAGTTTCCCTTTTTTTGGGCCAGATCATACCCTCTACTGTGACTGGATGGTTCAGGAATGCAGAAGATCCTGGATAAAAATTCTCAGTTTGTAGTGCAGTGCAGATGGAAAAATAATAAACAGGGATCTAGAAATATTAGAAACCATCAAAAGGAGATTCAGCTTGGAAATCTGCAAACTAATATATTTATGCAAAACGTATTTGAAGCACAGATATCCAATGGGAGGAAGAAATTTGGAAAACTGTAGTGCTAAGTGACCTGGGGGTAGAGGTTATCAAATTAATAATAGTTATGTGGTTTGGCAAGGGGTAGGATTGTGGTATCTACAAAACCACCACCACCACAATAAAGACCGGTTGGCAACCCTGTAAGAGACACTCAGGAGAGGCCAAGGTTTAAGTGGGCTAAGAGGAGACTAAACAATCCTCTCACCCTCCAAGGTGAAGCACGTTGGCGGGGCAGTGTGGGAAACTTGCACTGCTGTTGCCTGTGCTATACCTGTTTTGTTGATAAAGAACCTCAGTCTCCAGGGCTGACAATCAGGCACTTTTCACATGCACTAGAAATTCACACAAAAGAACAAAAAAATCTAGTCAATAAAAACAACAGGAGATTTAAATGAAGAGAGATTCTGATGGAGGTGTTAAAATTACGAAGAAAGGAGTTAGAGACCTAAAATATAAAATGTTTGGAAACACAATGAATGTGCAGATGTGACTGCTCTCTTTGAAGATGGTTGTATTGGGAGGAAGCCTGCTCTTGTGGCTAACACAAAGGAGTGAAAATTCAGGAGATCTGGATTGTATTCCTGGCTCTGCCAGAGACATTCTATGTAATCTTGGGCAAGTCACTTGATCTCTCTGCCTCAGTTTCCCTATCTTATAAAATGAGTGATAATTATACAGCAGTTTTGAAAATACGTAAAAAAGTGAGTACCAAATATTTTTCTTGCTATGCCAAAGATCATTTAAGCAACAATTTTAAACAAGATTGTTTGGAATGAGTGGGCAATGAAGATGGCAAATCTGGGCTTGGAGTGATATTACATTATGCATAATAATTTATTATTCACTCTATAGTACCAAGTGTGCAAATATCATAATTGGAAATTCAGAAAAAAATAAATCCCATCTTATAAGTCTGTGCTTTAAAATGATTACAGATAGGTTCAGTCTCAAATCTCCCCTGCAGTCTTATGTGGAATCTACTTCCTGTGATATCAATTACTATTTGGGAAGGTGTTATGTGAACATTTCTTTTACATTTGTTCAGACAAATATCAAAAGCTAAATCATGCTGAGTTACACCAGTGTTTGTTAAAACAGAATTTGGCCTAAGGGCCAGATTTGTAAAGGTATCTAACGATGCAGATAGGTATCTAGTAGGATTTTCAAAAGTACCTTGGTGCCCAATTCCCACTGAAATCAATGGGAGTTGGGCACCTAGGTACATTTGAAAAGCCCACTAGACACTCATCTGCATATTTAGATACCTAAATACCTTTGAAAATCTGAACTTAAGTTTTTAAATCATTTTTTTAATTCCTGGCAAATACAGGAAGAGTGAAACAGAGAGAATGTTAATTTGACAGATAGCAAAGAAATTCCAGGCAGGATTGCATTCAACTAAGACATGGTTGCATGGGTGTAAATGAGGGCAGAATTTAGTCCATTATATCTTTGTGGAGGCATAACAAACAAAATGTTGGCTTGCCACAAAATCCATCATTCAGGACTTCAAGAGTAGTCATCTCAGGCTATTTGCCATTTCTTAAATTAGTCCCATTGTACAAAGAAAACAATCACTGCCCACAGATCCCATTTTGAACCCTAAAAAAATGAAGTCCAGAGTATCAAAACTTGGGGACAAGCTGACTGCACGTTTACCTGTTTCTCAGAAATCCTGACAGGCTCTTTCAGCACTATCCACGTTACACTCTCATATAGAGGAGGTGTTGTTAGAGAACCAGGATATGTCCAGTAATTTAGACGTGAGGGCAGGAGGCATTTTGGGTTGAAGGTTCTGAACTGAGCTTTTGTCCCCTGGAAGGAACAGATACATCATATTTCTTTTTTTTTAAATGTGATTAATGAGATCGATATTTATTGAGAAACAGAAACACCAGCTGATAGCTTAAAATTGCAAGAATAATGGGATGATAATTTGGCTCTGTCTAAGCACAACAACATCATGAGAATAGCACTTATGTAGTACTGTGGTGATATCACATGGGCTGTGGCAATCCCAGACCCAAATTCTGGCTTAGGGATGTATGTCCCTGCTGCCCGTGTTAGCACTGAGCTAGTAAAACACAAGGTCCCCTTGCAATTAGTGCCCCTTCCCCCATGGGGAAATTAAGCAGAAAATCTGTCCTCTGTATAGTGCCCAGCACGAGCTGCTAACTGTGCACACTTCATCACCAGCATTTGCTTCTATGGAATTGTGGAATTCCTGTGCTAATTACCTGCCACTTTTTGTACCTTACTACTCTGCTTGGCATCTGGAGCAACAAGGTAATCCAGGCAAAGATTGCCTCTGCAATCGAACACCCAAATCTAGAACAAAGAGTAGGTCTATCCTGAAGCTGCAGGTGTAATTTCAGCTCTGGTAGGCATATGGCAGAGGGGTGCTGAGCTGGGCACTGAGTGCAGTGCCAGGAGAGGTTACACGACTACCTTCAGGGTTACAGTGGTCCAGAACAGGACTCCTGGATCCATGCATTGTTACTGAGAAGCAGATCAGGAGGAGTGGGCACCTGCTCACTCACACTCCACAGCCAAGCAACCAAAAAATGCCGTGTCTGCAAAATTCTGCTCACCCCAGAATCCAGCAGGCGTGAGGACAAGGGCATCTCATCCTGAAGGGCAGTCCTGCCATTTTTAAAAGGAATTACAAGAAATGCCTGAAGGGCTTTTCAAAGCGGGGAAGCAAGTCATTGTCATGCCCACATCGAGTTATGGCCAAGCACATATCCACAACATCAGAATTCAATAGTCCCTTCTCAAAACACAAAGAGGAAGGAACAACGTGTTCATTCATTCTGAACTCCTTGTTAGCATAAAGGGATTATATTGAAGTTTTGTGCCTTAGAGCCTACAATTCTAGGATACAAGGCAACTATGAGTGGTGAGAGACAATACATTAGAATGAAGTGTGTTTAAACTATCACTTTTACATGCCCTTGTATCACGTTACGTACTAATGATGCGTGAATTTCAGGGGGGGAGAGATGGAATTTGCTGCTTTAATTTGTTTTTATTTCACTCAAGCTCATGCACCAGTTTATACTGTTTAAAAGTCATCCAAGAGAGGGGAAGAAACAAAGATACAAGAGCAAACAAAAAACTTACTTTAAATTTTACCATGTACAAGGCATCAGTTAGTCTGTTCATATTGGCATGTTCTTCTCCAGTCTAAAAGTGTAACGGATACAGTTGCATGAGAATATAGATATGATATAGTTAATAATTGTGCTTTGAATATATAACAGGCCATTTTTTGTCTTAGGCATGTTCCCACTGAAGTAGGTTTAATTACAGTCTGCCTTGAGTCACTGCTTCCAGTAAAGTCATTTATTTTCCCCAAACAGTTCTTCTCAACTATGTGTCTTAGTTAAGCTGACCATATTTCCTTGAGACAAAAACAGGACATTGGGATGGCAAAAATGGGACGGGGAGACAAGGGGCAGCCGCAACAAGTCGCCCCTTGTCTCCCCGCTCAGCAGCTCGGCGGGGAGATGAGGGGCAGCCGCAACAAGCCGCCCCTCGTCTCCCCGCTCAGCAGCTCTGCGGGGAGACGAGGGGCAGCTGCGGCAAGCCGCCGCCCCTTGTCTCCCCGCTCAGCAGCTCGGCGGGGAGACGAGGGGCAGCTGCGGCAAGCCACCCCTCGTCTCCCCGCTCAGCAGCTCGGCGGGGAGACGAGGGGCAGCTGCGGCAAGCCGCCGCCCCTTGTCTCCCCGCTCAGCAGCTCGGCGGGGAGACAAGGGGCAGCCGCAACAAGCTGCCCTTTGTCTCCCCACTCAGCTGCTCGGCGGGGAGACGAGGGGCAGCTGCGGCAAGCCGCCGCCCCTTGTCTCCCCGCTCAGCAGCTCGGCGGGGAGACGAGGGGCAGCCGCAACAAGCTGCCCTTTGTCTCCCCACTCAGCTGCTCGGCGGGGAGACGAGGGGCAGCCGCAACAAGCCAGCGTTCAGTTTTTTACAAAAAAATAAAAACTATATATAGTTTATTAAAAACGGGACAACATTGACATTTATATTAAAACGACGGGACGGTCGGGAAATATGAAAAAAACGGTACTGTCCTGTTTAAAACGGTACGTATGGTCAGCCTAGGACTCTTAGTTCTTAAACAGTTGACAGTTTGATGCTCCTCTACACATAAAACACACACCATTATTTTCATGACTCTTACCTCCAAGAAAATACCAACTACCGCCAAGCCATCTGGAGCTGCTGCTGCTTCTCCAAATGTTGCATACTTCCTGGCATTCCAATGAACCAAGTGGAGCTGTGAAGGGGAATCATAAAACAGAAGTATGAACAAGCTAAATGATAAAGGTCCTCACACAGGTTGTATTATGCTTAGTAAGCAATAACATCAGTCAATTTATCACATAATAAAGCTTTGCTTGAAGGGCAGATTTGCCAGAAATTCTGGAACAAACCAACTCAACTAGGAATTTACCAGGTTCCAAAACAGCAGTCCTTTGAGTGGATTAGACAATGAACCCCCCTGTCCCTCCCAAAAAAAGCACTCCCAGGGTCAGCTAGAACTACGTCCCTTCTTCCTTATCTGCAAACTACTATTGGCTGTCAGAGGTATGGCCCCACCCCCAAAATCATGTTTATTAGGATAGTGCTAAAGGGCCAACCAAGAATGGGGCCCCTCATGCTACATACTGTATGAACACAGTATTAGACAAATATAAGAAAGAGATACTGGTTACTTATTTAAAGTGTGTGGTGCAGAGCTGTTGCTTCCAGACCCCATTGTGAATAGAGAGAAATGGCCAATTAGAAACTGCATGTAGACAGCATTTCAATTAATGAATATAAATAGAAAAATATTGCTTGGTTAAATGGATGGATGGGCCAAGCTGCAAAATTCAGATGCAAACTGTTCCAAATTTTGTTTCAGGTTTGCATCCAGGTTGTAGTAAAGTGGTTGTGAAAAAGTTCTTACCTCAGAAGGAAAAGATTTGCTGTCAACTGTATGTTCTGATCCCTGACTGTGCTTCATTCCCCAATGAAAATGAAACTGCTTTAGCCTAAAAGGACCTTCAAGGGGGCCCCCATTGATCACTGTAAATGGAAGTGCATAAAGAGAATGTAAAAGATTAAATATTTGGGTGTTTTACTGCCTGACTGTAGAAACTAGTTGGATCAACTGTGGAGAAACAACATCTCTCAAGAGCCAAGAGGGGAAAAAAATAATATTTTTAATATACAGTATACAGAAGAGAAGCCAAAGCCACAATTAACAAAATACAAAGAAAGTGCTTTATCTTGGCTCTCAGATTCTTAGAATTAATAACACAGGGCAAATTTATTCCTGATTGAAGTCAATGAAGTTACATTAGGGATGTATCTGACCCATGATCCAGTGCCACCAAATCTGTTGGAAACTCACAATATCATCTGCCTAAGTAAATATCTTACGTCAGCTCCCCCTACCCAAGTTTTGGAGAAGATGAGTGAGGGTAAAGAGTTTTTCCTCCTGGCTGATATCAGAGATAGCAGAAAGATTCATACCAGAAAGAGAAACAAATTTTTACAGACAATTACTTATATACAAATTTACCATATTCCTATTTAGCCTTTGGAAATGTAAATTTGAGGTAAGAGGAGACTTAGTAGATATCCATCAAATAACCAAGCTATGGATGCTTGCTATTGAAATTCAGAAGGCTGAACTAGTTTTAGTATTTAAAAAACAATTGGAATTAGAAACAGTTTTTCATGTATTTTTAAATATTCTTTGGAATTGTAAAGGTACTTGGGACTTTGTGGAAGACAGGGAGTGGATCTGTTGAGTTAGAAGGTGCAGTTTTACACAGCCATAAACCATTTTGCTACAGTATTTCCTCTTTAGGATTATCTTTTTCCCACCAGCAGAAGTTCTCTATATTCTGTTTTCTGTTAATACCTGATCCTGGGAGAGGAAGTTCATGAAATACCTTGTACTTAACATAGCATCTTTCATAAGAGGATCTCAAGTCACTTTACAAAGGTGGGGAAGACAGATATGGAGAGATTATGGGATTTGGTCAAGCTAAATACAAACTTTTAGCATTTTAAATATTAAAATAATACTTTTAATAAATGCAGCCCATTAATACCTAGGCAATATGGTCTACATTTATAGAAAGAAAATAACATTTCAGCAGAGTTCTAGTAACTTCATTGTGCTTTAAAGAGACAGGACACAGTTCTGTCAAACGGAACTGAAAACTGGTAATTCAAACTATAAATTAAAAAAGTAGTGTCTGTAAATTATTTTTAACAAGATAGTCATCATTTTCTTTACTTCCAAATTTTTCATGTTATGGAATTATTTCACTGCTCTTCACGTGGAATATTAACTTTTAAGGGTGCAGTCCACAACCCCACCATACGGCTCAAATTGGACTTTGTGTAGGAAACTAGCCTTTATACACCAAAGCGCATAAGCACATGCTTACGTCCCTCTGACGTTAACTGGACTAAAGTCCATCCCCTTAAAGTTAACATTCTTATATGTTTTGCTAAATTGGGGCTTATAGGGTAGATGAAATGCATCCCCCTCATCCAACCCCACCTCCCCCCATCAAGTCTTGATCAGTGAACCAAGCTCCTCCGTACCCTCTATACAAAGGTTTTGAGTCACTGGATCTTCTCTCCAGGTTTGCTCTCCTCCAATCGCCCCCTTCATGCCAGTCTAGTCAATGGAAAGTCCCTCCATAATGCACCAGGGGCAGAGAGCCCCTTCCATGGATGCTGCGGTGGTGCTCTCCCCTTGAGGAGCAATGCAGGACCCTGTAGTGCAAACCCTCTGAACCTGGCTGAATTTCACTATTAAATGGACAGATTTCTATTATTTATAACTAAATTAAAATTGCCTGTGAAGATCGTTTTTCCAGACACATTTTGCCAAGTCACTTTCTAAGGCAACATGCTTAAAAGAATCTTTAAAGAAGCTAATTTTAGGCAAGCTCAGATCCATTGTCTTTACTTAAAACTCGGAAATTACACTTGCAAATTGATCATTCACTGAGCTGTTTGCTTGTCCTTGGGTTTTTTCCTTTTAAAAGATCCAGTAGCTGTAACTTAAGCTCACACCTGATAATGCTCTGACAACCTTATGGGATTACTTCAAAGGCAATAGAGAGTACCTCAGCATTACAGGACATTCATTTTCCAGCAACCATAACATTTGGTTTGAATATCAAATTAAACTGGCATCAGCAAAAGCACCAAACTGGATGAATGACCATTAGTTGCTGACATAAGTTAAAATAAAACAAACTAGCCCATCAGAGACCAGTTATATAAAAGCTCCTCTCTACTCACCGGTTACTAATAGATTTCTGATATGCTGTGCTTCAGAATCAGTGTGTAAGTGAATCAGAGCAAAATTTTCTATAGAGGTAAAAGGAGAACAATCTAATACAGAGGTGGCCAAACTGTGGCTTGCGAGCCACATGCGGCTCTTTTACAGTTGCAGTATAGCTCATGGAGTCTGTCAGGTCCCCCGCATTCTCCACCTACCAGACTGAGGGGGAAGCTTGGGACCTCTGCCTTGCAGCAGGGTGGTGGGGTAGGGGCTTCTGCAGGAGTGGAGCTGAAGCCCCGAGCCCCGGCAGGTGCCTCCCACGGGGCTGAAACCCTGAGCCCTGGCAGGTGCCTCCCACTGGCCTGAAGCCCCAAGCCCCCTGCCCCGGCTCTCAAACTTCTGAAGATTGTTGTATGCAGCTCGAAGGGTCTGTGAGTTTGGCTACACTGATCAAGTGTTTAACAGCACCAAAACTCACGCTACCTAGAGCTGAAGATGAAGGATAAAAGGCAGCTGCAGCTTGTGTAACATGCACAGTCTGCCTCCTCAGCAGAACTAGCCAGAGAGTCCATGTCATTTCTGAAGAAGCCATTCTGCCACGGAAAAGAGGAATCAATGTAGAGGGACCATATTTCTGTGCTGATAGGTCTAGGTCATCAAGAGCACTGGATATCCACGTGGTCTGTATTCGGCAGAAGTGACAACCTTTCTGTCTCAGGACAATTCAGAGGAACCATGCAAATAGAAATGCAGAGTTTCCTATCCCCAGATTGAGTTCTTCCTTACCATGTAGGGATGTGGATCTTCTAAGTGACACTTTGCACAGAGACTGAGCACTCAGTCTCTCCACTTTTTAAACCTCTGCCAGATTGTGGTATTAAAAAAAAAAGGCAGGCCCAAGAAAATGGTAAAACAAAAGTGGCTCAAAACACATACCCCAGCCAAGTAATGCCACTGATCTCATATCAGAAGATTTAAATAGCTGCAAAATTGTACACTAGCCTTTAATTTTACTTCAAATAATGTATTTTTGCATCTCTCTAGCTAAGAAGGTGAAGAAATATAAGCTACGAGATCTTAATTCTAAGACAGCATCAGGCTCACCTGTCTTGTCATCAGCATCTTCAAAGTCCACCATGACTGAGTGGCCATTGTTGGAGATATCAAGAGATGTACATGATTCATATGAGATAATAAGAGGCTTCAGACTAGGATCATAAACTGCTTTTGTGGAGACTATATCAACAGGTGACTGATGATGTCCCTGGGCAATGGGATATGATTTGTACCACTCAGAAGGCCCTTTGAAACAAAGGAAAGGAAAACACTGTTACTTCACTTTTGCCACAGATAGAAAAGAATCATTAGAAATTTTTATGAGCCTCAGAGTGAATGCCGTGTTCACTGGAAATCATGTAAGTTTGTCATCATAGGAGTTATCTGAAACACTGTGCATTGTATTGTGTGTGTTTACAGATACTAGCAGTGCAACTCTTATGAAAAGTATAGTGATGGGAACATAATATAGCCACAGGAACTTTCTTCCTATTTCCCAGCTTCCTGCAGAAATTAAATGCAATTACAAATAGATTATTCCAGAATAGACTTGTTGAGGAATCTCTCTCTCTCTGTGTGTTGATATGTTAAACACGTACACTGTGTATATTAGCTTTCCTGGGTAGGACAGTGGTAAATGCTCGAGATTCAAATTAGATGCAGATGACTCACAATGTCTCAGCTACTATGTGTTAATTTTAAACCCATTTCATGACTGCAGTAAATCTTTGAGAAACAGGCATCATTATTCCATAATGCCCACTATGCTATTTCTCTACCGCAAGTGAGCAGTAGAGGATGATTATCAACACCTTTGGACTTCCTGACCCCAAAGGAGTGGGATTAAATACCAGTATAATCACACAGCTTTCTGCTCTAGAAGATGGAGTGCTCTCATGCTGTTTAAGATAAGACCATATCTACATCAAATAATTATTTATTGCTACTTTTTACTTTTGTTTGACTTATGTGTTTTATTACAACACACAGCAATGTAATTCTTCTACTCCCTGTTTTGGGAAAGTTATCATAAAAAACACTTTAATTGTAGCATTCTCATTTTTGTTGAAGAGTAGAAAAATGTTAAAAATGTTAATGTTACACAGGTGTAAACTACCGCACTTGCCCCAACCTATGTAGGTTAAAAAAAAAAGTAATGTAACATACTATGTCGGTCTTTGGCAGGCATTGAAGCACTAGCTTATAAACTACATATATTCCTTTTCTCAAACTGGGGGCTGTTTTTAAAAGAGATTTGGTACTGAAATTCTATTGAAGCCTATACAATATAACTGAGCCTCCCCATAAACTGAGCCTCCCATACACTTTTTATCAATAAAGTAGATACATACAAATACACACACACACTTACAAATAACATCTGCTGGAGCTATGCATCTTTCACTCGGTGTTTTAGCTTTCACTCAATCATGTATAAACTTGTTTTACTGGGGTAACATCAGTCATTTATCCATCCATTCTCTTCAAATGATTTAGATATTGTAAAAATTTTCAGGAGTCTGCATAGTCTCCACATAAGTTTTCTTTACACATATACTTTTTTGAGGAGTGGGAGGCACAAAAAGAGAATAACTCTAAATTAAAGGGGCTGTTAAACATCAGAAAGAACAGTATGACTTGTTTAATAAAAAATGCCTCCAATGTTTAAATACTGATCTATATAATTTCTTGGAATTCAAGGAACCTATATAGCAAGAATAACACATTTTAGTCATCTTAGTGGGATCAGACTGTCCATTACCACTCCACTAAATCTCCTTCATTCAAATGATTGTTTTAGAGAGAGAAATAAAACTCCAGTTTACTATAATCATTTTGGGGAGGAGATGGCTAAAATATTTGCAGGGAAGACTCTCAATGTCCTCCACCCCCATTTAAGAAAGATGCAGGTTTGTTACATACAGATTATGGCAGTGCTCCTGATTATGACAGGACAGCAGCAAGTGAAGTTTGTCATCTGCAGGTACCCTTCTTTGGGTGTTGTTAAATATTGATAAACTAGTTAACTGCCTGCTGCACATTTGATGCCTGCAGATGATGAAATTCAGGCATCTCTGCAAGGATTAGACAAGGATATTGAGGAGCTGATGAGCGGGAGAGAGAGAAAGAGAAACTGATTAGGTTAGGAAAGGATGGATATAACATACCGTCATCCTGTCCGTATCCCCAGCAGTGGTGTCCGGTCATTATGCAGGCTGCTGTGCTCTGTTTTGCTTTGCTCTCAGCTCTTTGATCCAATTGCTGCTGCTTACCTGCCTTTATAATGGATAGTGCAGGATAGTGTCAGCCTCTTAAAGACACAGAGCAGCTAAAGCAATTCCTGCAGGAAGAGGGAAGAAGGATCTTGGTTTCTGATGGTCCCAGCTACACAGATTCCACTCTGATTTCTGCTGCCGCTGCTCACCCCATTTCCAGTGCCTACTCTGCACTGGTACAAAGGGAACCTCTAGAATTCTCAGTGCCCCATTCCCAGTATTATAGATGCATTCAGTTGGCCAGAAGACAATACTCTGTCAGGTGGCTAGTGGCATGTGTCCTATATCCAGGGTAAAATCTGGGACAAAGTAGTAGTATTCTCTCAAGCTCCATCCACAAACCGAGCCTTACCCACTTGACCTGCCAATGTTAGACATCACTCACAATAAACTGTGGGGATCTTCTTAACAGCGTCTTCCTTCTTCTTTCTTGGGTGTTCAGCATGGAGTGATATCATCTGATTGTCATCTTTCCTCTTTTTTAAATATTTTGTTCTACAGTGAAATAGTTAATAATGTTTACATTGAAATTATCATTAAGCTTCAGAGTCAACACACACATGAGATGAATTAAAGGATTTTTCCCTTCTCAGAGCTATTGACTCAGGCTGTCTGCAGCCTCAGGTAGACACTACTATATCAGTTTATCCTCAATTCACAATTTGTACCTTTTCTTTGTAATCAGGTCATCTTTGTAAGGAGACTTACATTTTGTAAAAAACATTATAGCTTAGTTTCTGGAACACAAGATGGCAGACTCGAAAGAAAAGTACCAGCTTGCCAACTCTCCATAACCTGGTCCAGTTCAATGTCTGCCTGTGTCCTGCTACACCATAAAAGGGTCAGAGACAGCCAGATGGGCTATCCAATCTGTTGCTGCAAAAGTTCACAAACCCTGAGGAATCTTTGTGACAAGAGGGACCACTCCTCATCATGCCATGACAAAGAAACGTAGGGTCTGGTTGCAACAATCTGGTTGTGGCATGGCTTAAAGGTATCAGCTCAGATGTCTCTACTATGCCAAAGAGATTGTACCAAAAGAGACATGTAAATAAAACATTAATTTAGCCTTAGCTGGATACATTTTTGACCAACAAAAAATATAGCAACATACACTGTAGTTACCAATTAAGATCAATGGATCTGCATCTGATTACATTGAATTTGTCTTGGTGGCTCACACTAACTCAGAGCAATTATTGGTAAAAAGCATATTTTGGGAATGCATGTAGGCATTCAGACTGATCATGCTTCCAAATCCATATTTTTTGCTAGATTTGAGGGTGCCATTTTATCAAGACTGCATTATACAAATGCATCAGTGTCTTTAATTACAGCAATAGCACATGATGATATGAACGCTCTTATTATGGAACCAAGAAAAGGAAAGAGACAAGAAGAAATAAAGAAAAATCAATGAAATTATTGGTATGCAGTACTCAGTCTTGGCGTTATTTCATATGATTTAGTTTCCTTTTTCTGAAATGAGCCTGATATGAAACCTTTGTGATTGACTGATGCAAGCTAATCCACTGTAAACCAGTGTAGACTGATGCAAGTGTGTCCACACAGGACTTTTGCACTGGTTTAACTAAATTAGTTTTTACATTGATTTTAGCTAAACTGGCTCAATATCTGTATTTGATCACTCAATAGACCTGGGAGACCAGATGACATTTGGGAGATGGGATTTGAAGAGAATGATAGAATCATTTAGTTGCAAATGGCAGGAAAACTGTTCTATATGATCAGGGCAAAAACAGGAAAAGGATCAGCTACTCACTCTGGAGTAGCTGGAAAGGGAAGGAGTCTGGCATTCAAGGGCTATAGGGAATAGGCCGTAAAATTGTAAAAACTGAAGTCAGAGAGGTGGAACAGGGACAATTATATAGAAAACCTTGAAAATTCTTCTCTTACATACAGCACGTCACTGAAGTCCATTTGACATTATATGTAGTGATTAGTGTATATTTTCTCCATTCAAAACTATCAAGCTTTAGAATCATAGAATATCAGGGTTGGAAGGGACCTTAGTAGGTCATCTAGTCCAACCCCCTGCTCAAAGCAAGACCAATCCCCAATTTTTGCCCCAGATCCCCAAATGGCCCCCTCAAGGATTGAACTCACAACCCTGGGTTTAGCAGGCCAATGCTCAAACCACTGAGCTATCCCTCCCCCCGAAGTATGTGTTTACATGTGGATAAGAATTTGGCCCTAAGAGAAGGGCACAGGAAAATTTCTGAGAAGAGAGGAAACATGTTCCTTTCAGATGTGGAAGAGGAGATAAGCTCTTGCATTTTGAAAAGAATTTAAGTTTGGATAGTTGGGATTCAGGGAAACTGAAAATGCAGGAATGACAGTAGTTGAGAGAAAGCGATAAAGACATCTTGAATAAATGTTCCAGCACAGTGCTAGAGATAATGTCTAATGCAGAGAATATGTGATGTAAAACATCCCCAAAAGCCAATCAGATTTGTCTCTTTTACAGGCAGTGTCTATTCTGATGTCCCTTCTAAATGAGGGAAGGGTGTGTATCTGATTTTCATATTTGAATATGTCAAGTAGATTATTGTATAATTCTGATGGTTCCATTTGCCCTGAATTTCCATTGATTCTGTCCCTGAAACGCTTGTTAAAAATGTTAAGATGAAGGTAGGAGCCAGATTCTGATCTCGCTTATTTTATAAACATATAAATCAGGAATAATTCCATTGATGTGAACGAAATTACACTGGTTTAAGGAAAATCAAGTAGTAGATGTTCAAATTCTGAGACGTGTGTCTCCAGTTTTGAGCTGAAAGAGCAGCTGCACTTTCTCAGGCCATCTGAGACTGTGGTGCTTTTCACATGTTTTCCACAGGCATATGACTACATCCTAAGATCATTTTCTTGTTGAATGGTAAACTGCAATAAAATATGAGAAATCCATCTACGTCAGCAAAACGTGACAGGTTAAAAGGGCATTCAACACAATGATACTTAATTAATAACTTTTTTAATATGTCAGGCCCCCTAAGCTTCATTCTATTGACTCCTATTTCTCCTTGATGTAAGAGATAATAGCAGTGTAGTCCAATGAACAGACCACCAGCCTGGTCATCATGAGAGTTGGGTTCTATTCCTCACTCTGTCACTGCTATGTGATGTTAGACAAGTCATACCTACCTCAGTTTCTCCAACTGTAAAAGGGAAATAACCTGCTTAGTAAATTAATTTGAGATCTACAGATGAAAACTGCTGTATAAATATTAGGTATTATTGCTAAATAACTCCAAAGGAGACTGGAACTGGCTCCATAGGGGCTGAATAAGTCATGTTTTTCTGATTTTTTAAAAAATGTACATACCTGACTTTTTATGAACAGGCTCCAGACTCCAGACAGACTTTGTGTCAGCTGTGACAACATAGCTGGTGCATGCTAATGTGCAACTGTAGAGAGGAGCCAATGAGCACAACTTCAGTGACATAAAAGAAAGAAATAGTTATTTGGTGGTGATGTAGTGAATGGCTAAGAGGTGCTTTGAGTACATATTGCTGAGGTAGATCTTTTGTGATTTTCGTTGTAGCCTAACTTTAACAATGGAAGTGGTATATCTGAATCGGATGTGTGACACCCTGGCACCCCAATATTCACCACTGTCATGTACTTAGGATATGTTTTGTACCAAGTATGCCTTGTGAGGTATCATTCTAAAAGGCTTGATCTGCTGGGCATTAATATCTTGTTGGAGTGAATGTGCTATCGTCGTATGTGAAGTTATGAAGTTTGGCTACATATGTGTTACTGAAACATGTTGTGAGGTTGAAAACACCCCCGAGCAGCCTTTCAGGTACAACAGTAAAAAGGCCAAACAATGTGAATGGCTTATTAAGGAAATGCACATAAGCACATGGATTGCCCCAGGAACTGTGTACAGTAGAAACCTCTCAGAGATAGCACTACACAATGGGAACTGTTTGACCCAGGTCACAGCAAAAGAGCTTTCCAGCAAGTGGGAAGAAGACTGGGAGGCTGGTGGTTTGAGAGCCTGCATGTGACTGCAGCTGGGTGTGTCCCTACCTGTGTGAATGCTGGTGGAATTGCAAGCTTGGAGGGCTTTGCAACCTGTCACAGCAGCACAGAGTGAGCAGGAGCCCAGACTGGTGGGTCAGAGGCAGGGCCGTCCTTAGCCATTTGGGTGCCCTACGCAGCTCCCCTGCGGGGGGACGGGGGGGAGGGCTGTGTGGGCCCCCATGCCTCCCCCCACAGGACCTGGTAGGCAGGAGCTGTGGCGGGGCCACTTTTGGGGGCCCCACAGGCCCAGAGTGGCCCAGGGAATTAGCGGGGGCCAGGAGGACCTCGCTCTGCTTCCCTCGCCCTGACCCCAGCCATGTCGCTCGGGGGAGGGGGCTTGAGGGAAGGGATCCCCCCCACTCACCGGCAGCGGCGGGAAGCAGAGCAGCCCGGCCCCAGCCCACTCTACTCCGCCAGCACCCAGCCGCGTCGCTCTGCTTCCCGCCGCCGGTGAGAGCTGGGGCCGGTCCAATTCCCCAACCCGAGTGACATGGCTGGGGCTGGGGCCGGGGCAAGGGAAGCGGAGCAGACTGGGGCCGGTGAGTGTGGAGGGCGATCCCCAGCGGTGGGAAGCGGAGCAACGGGGCTGGGAGCTGGTGGAGTGGAGCGGGCTGGGGCCGGGTTGCTCCGCTTCCCGCCGCTGCCGGTGAGTGCAGGGTCACTGGGGGAAGAGGTGGAATGGGGGCGGGCCGGGGGCGGAGTAGGGGGGATGGGTAAGAGGCAGGATGGAGGGAGTTGTCTGGGCCCCCCCCCCGGAACGGCCCTGCCCCTTGCAGTGGGCGAAACACACGCGGGGGCCTGCCGAGGGATAGGGCTGGTCGCGGGGCTGGTGGTGCCATGTATGCAGCACGCAGCTGCCTAGGGCACCATAAAATTTGGGGCAAGTACTATCAGTGTGGATATAGGCTGTTCACCCTTTGAACCTTTGAATACATTAGATCAGAGCAGATTAAATGTTGAAATGCTCACCATTTGAGAACCAGCAAGCACCTCAAGTTCCTGAAACAGTATCTAGTTTATCCTGATAGTGCATTCTCCCCTTACACTGCAATTATTGATGCTGTCAGTTTCTAGACAGTAGTTATATTAAGGTTATATTTGGATTTTAAGTGTAAATTAAAAAAATTCTAACTAGTTGGTAGATTTATTATTATAGTACAAGAACTGCACACAGAACTTTAAAATATGTAATAAATTCTAAATAGAATTATTTATATATATAGCCAACAATCAAGCATTCAAAAATTAAGTCATATCACCCAAAAAGCATGAGGTTAGTTTAAAATTCATGAAATTTTAAAAATTAATAATTTTGGGGTCTTTTCATTTATCTTCTGATATCTGAGGCTTCGGATTCATATTGTCAAGTTTTTATCCGCAACCATGAAAGTTAGATACTAATTTTTAAAACATTTAAAGTTGAGATTCTCATGCAATCATATGATTTCAGGAGCTGGGGTTAGCTAACCCTAACCTTTCCATCCCATCATCCACCACAAAATATCACAAGTTGACACCTTGTCTTCCAATCCCAAATATCATAAGTTGGCAACATTGTTAAAATGACAAAACCAAACCAAACCAGATCCCTGCCCTAAAAGCTGATAAATCTAAAGCGATATATTGGAACAGTACAACTAAAAATAAGTCGTGGGCATATACTACTGCTGGTAGCCCTCACTGAAGATTTCAGAGGTTTCAGAAGAGATTTCAAGGAGGGGAAGGGGCTTGACATATATTAACTAGGCAGCCATTCTAATAGGTGGGCTAGAAGGAAAAGACATAGGAGTTGGTGAAGGAGAGAAAGGAAGGAAAATGTAGCATAGGAAAAAATGGAAGATATGAAGGTTTTATTGGATTCATGGGGTGGTTTACATAAAGCAAGCAACATTTGGCCATTATAGCAGTACACTTCTGACTGAGAGCTAGAGTTAAATTGTGTGTGCGTGTGTTGAAACTATGAAAAAGTAACTCTTTTGGATTATAATTTGTGATCAGTTTGATCACTGAGGATAACAAGGGAACTGTACAAAGACACCAGATAACAAGAATGAAATAAGTCAATATTTGATTTCTGTAAATAGCATATATATGCCAGATATTTTAATAGTCACTGAAGTTTCAACAGAAGGGAAAATTTATGACATGGCAAACATAAAGCCTGAGAAAAATGAAACTAGCAAAGAATATTGAGTAAAAAAAGGGGAAGCACTATATTTTCTTGCAATAAATCATCTATCCAATATACAACTATAAATTGTAATTGCACTGTTGTATATTTTAATTCAGTGGATATTTAACAGCTCCCTCATACATAGTATCCTTGAATTAGACTAAATCGACCATGTGATACCTTTTATGGGACAACAAATTGTCTAGAATGAACAAGTTTTAGGTCGCATCTTTGTTTGGTACTTTTCACAAAAAGCATGGATCATACCAGTGTAAGATGGGATAGTTTGGTCTGTCAACTACGATTTGTATTGGTCCCACAGAGAGACTTATATGAGAACATGGTTACATTAAAGGCTAATGATGGAGTTTAGAGTTATTTTACGTTCTATAACTTCAGTGTTATAATAATTAGGACATTTTTAGTATGCCCTTGATACGGCATGTATTGTACAATACCTCTACTGGTATAACCTAACTACAGTTTCCTAAATGTGGGTATCAGAAAAAGGACCTTTATCTCATTCATATTGGTGTTTAATGTTTTAGAAATTTGATACGCAAAACTGGAGTGAAAGTTGTGAAGAAATATGAATAACATAAATGTCAGAGTCCAGAAATGAGTTTGCAGTTAGGATTACAACCTTCAGGAGCTCAGTCTCACAAGGCTCTGCGCACAGAACTCCCATCAAGTTCAGTTGTGGTGCGAGGTCAACGGGAGGGGTCTCTGGGCAGGGGAGGCTGGGCATAGCGAGTCCGGGGGCATTGGGCATAGGGAACTATGGGGGAAGTCTCTGGGGGAGGGGGCGCTGGCCATAAGGGCAGGGCACTGGGCAGGGGGGCAGTGTGGAAGAGGCACGCTGGCAGCGCAGGGCTGGGTGGGCCAGTGTGCATCTAGCAGTTGTGGATTTGTAAACAGTGCCCTTGTGCTGGGCTGAGCGGTGCCAATCCCCCAGCTCTGCAGACCACCCCCCATCACATGCCCTATTTCCCCAATGGAGGCCCAAATATGTTTGGCACTGGGCCCACAAAAAGTTAATCTGTCCCTGAAAATAATCCAAGTGGTTCAGTGCAATTGAATATAACCACCTGCTGTAAAGCTGTAAATTTAAAAAATAAAATTATCCTTCTGCTCCAATAATTGCTTTCAGTGGGGTCTGTGTGGGTGCTGGAGTCCACCCACATGAAGCCCCTAGCAGAATCGAGGCATTTGGATGTGACTATAATATTCAACAAAAAGAGCTCCTGGTGTCAGCAAATAATTTATTACATGACAAATAACTCAAACAGTGAAGTCAACTGCACTTTTCTCATGGTAACTATCTGGGAAAATATGACACCATAAAAGACAGTGCATGTGTAAACCCAAAATACAGTACATTCCCATCATCCCCACTGTTCAATTTCAGCAGGCTGACTTGGGGTTTACCATATATAGATGTTTTATAAAGAGAATGAATGGCAGAATAGGAAATGTTCTGAAAGGAACATGAGACAAAACTTTCCACAGTATTACTGTGTCCCTATCAAAATGAGTTTTAACGTTATTATTTGGGTGTAGGGTCCAGTTCATGTATCAAATACATATCTCTCACTCAGTGTAGAAGAGAAGAATAGGGCATTGGAAAATACTGTGGAAGAAGGGGCAGAGATACAGACAACTTGGCAAGACTAGTTAATCTTATAGATAGAGCCCTGCAAATCTGCGGATATCCGCGTTATATCCGCAGCGGACGTGGATATCCACAGACCATATTTGCAAATCGTGGATGGATGCAGATCCAAATTTTATATCTAGAGCCCTGCAAATCTTCTGATATCCACTTTTTATCTGCGGATGTGGATATCTGCGGACCATGTTTTCAGATTGGATGCAAATACAAATTTTGTATCTGTGCAGGGCTCTACTTATCGAATTCTCTTAAAAGCATCTACTTAAGTGGGAGGAGCTTGGTAGAGGTGTGGGGTGTGCAGGGAATGAGTACTCCCAACTCAGCAGATCCAGCTACCTCTTGACTCTTCCTCACCTCCTCCTCCCATCCAGCTGCAGACATTAAGGTTGCTCTGGAAACCATAAAGCTAGCATTTCCAAACCCTTGAGTGCTTGACTTTGCCTACCTAAATAATGTTCCTTTAACATAGTCTTTGTATGTAATTTCCTAGGTGTTTTAAGGACACAAGTTATAACCAATTCTATTATGTGTCTGTAACAGCCCACTCCTAATTATGCACCACCTACCAGGTATGTACCCATAGCCTTTACTACTGCTGCTCAGACTGCTTTCACTTGAGCTACAGGAATAACTACATAAGGTGGCAGCAGCAGAAGGCTGTTATCCCAGAGTGGGGTGAGTCCAGAGGGTGGGCATGGGGAGTACTGCCCAGCTCAGGTGTGTGTGTGTGTGTGGAGGGGCCTCGTGTTTCATGTGATGCCCTGGGGGGGGGGGGGGAGGAGAGGGGCTGTTGGTACCATATGCTGGGACTGGAGAGAGCTTTAAGAGGAACCAGACTCAGCTCCTTCTTCCCAACTCCTGGAGTTCGGTAAGCTGGTGCCACCAGGGAGGCAGATGGGAAGCTTGTGCCTTATGCTAGGTCTGGGGGCATTCCAGGAGCAGCTCAGCTTGGCTCTCTTTTGCTGCCGCCTCCACCTTCCAAAGATGAGGGAACTACTGCCCTATGAGTGCCCCCATGGGGCCCATATGCCAGGTTGGGAGAGCAGGGAAAGGGCTGAGAGGGGAAGACCAACTCTCTCTTCGCCCTTCCCGCTACAGCTGCTCTGGCAGCTCACAGGTGTTCTCAGTGCAGTATCTGCTGCTGTTTGGTGGTAGCATGAGTCTGGGGGAGAATGAACGGTGGAGGGAGGGGGAATGGAGTGAGCGGGGGCGGGGCCTCAGAGAACAGGTTGAGTAGGGGCAGGGCCTCAGGTAAGTGGCAGGGCAGGGGTGTTCGGTTTTGTGCCATTAGAAAGTTGGCAACCCTAGTCTGTATACACATATCCCAATTTTTTTGTTTCTCACCATCATCCCATCTTCATTGTCATTCTGGAAGTCAATATAGCTGCAATATATGCAGTAGTTCTCCAAACAGAATACAAATCAATATGATTTAATTAAATGATTTTTATGAGGAAAGCTATGAAAACAGAAATTGAACTTATTCATGGATGTCACTTATTTCAAAAACAAAATAAACAATTATTTTCATTTTTGGTTGTCTTAATCTGGTCCTGGTATGCTGGTAATTATACCTGTTTCCTATTATTTTTCAATGCTTTTTCAATGTGAAACATTTTTTCAGTTTATACAAACTAAGCCTATTATTCATGCAATAAGCAAAACATTTAGTATATAACATCAAATCTGTGATGTATACCACTGAACCTATACATGACATTTTGCCAATCACCCTGTTTACCTTCCCATCTACGCTAGCTTCATTAAAAATATCTAACAAAGTTCTTATCTCATTTATTAAGTGAATTACTCTTTTTCTTTTTATACAGATTCAGGGTCTTTTGTGTGGTGTCCCCTTTATACGTATTTTTATCTTCCAAATATCTTTCTGCAAACTAATAATTTACTAGAAAATTCATCATAGTTATATATTTAAAATAATCAAAGTTTGACATTGAATACTTTTAGGATGAGCCCGAAGTTATGCCCATCGTGTTGTTAGTGTCACACATTTGTAGTCATACTACATGCTACTGTCATAGGCCTAGGTTCAGCAAAGCATTTAATCAGAGTCAATTCTTAGAAATTGAGTAGTCCTTGCAAAGCTATCACTGAATATTAACACGCTTGTGCACAAATGTGCTGTTTTTATTTGTTTTGGGGTTTTTTTGCATCAGGAACATATTCTCTTACAGTTTTGTTAAATCAAATTTATCAAAACTTTCACACTAAAACTTCATGTAAAGTATAAAAATAAGTATCAAATAAATCGCCTCCAATTCCTCAGGAAGCTTCTGCTATGTATTTCCTTAGTACTCAAAGAGTCAATTATTAACCTTTACCTTTGAAGCTGTTATTATCTATAAAAAAATAAATATATAGACATGTCAAAATAAGCTATAATTCTGTTATTTTGCCTCTCACCAAAAGGTAAGTCATATGTGCAGCAGACAAATGTGTCAACTGCTGTGAGGTTATATGCAGACACATTATACCTAGGTAAATTGACAAGGACTTATTTTAAGTACCAAAAATGTGCATGATCATTATGAAACATTTCAGGGGAGGGGGAGGAAGGAAGGCAGCTGAGTACATTATTTCAGATGGAGAAGAGCTGCCTTATCTAGACACTGGGCTACATTGTCCCCTTTAACACCCACCCCTTCCAGGGATGGAGAATTGAGAAAGTGATCATCTACTGAGGAACACAAGCCTTGTATCCCTCACACGTTATTTTTGCAAAGGGACTGTTCGTAAATTACATGACATGTTTTAGTGACTTTCAAGACCCACCCACAGCTTTTAATACTTTCTAACACGGAAACAAACACGCAAAATAAAGGGCTCACCCACACCCTAATGCCTTAGGTAACATATGTACAGCCCAAACACTGTAAATTGTGCCCTTCCGTTTATTTTTTATCCTCTCAGACCTTCCCTCTCCTGGGGTTACCCCAGCCACTTGCCTACCAGTGCATCTCCTCTCCCTACCCTATCTCCCGCACGTTCCCCTTAATTGTGCCTGTCTGCTCCCTCCTTCCTCTCGCCCCACAGGCTTTATCGTCCTCCGGACGCACGTGTTGCCCTCTGCACAGACTCTTCTGCATCCTGATGGCAAAGAGAAGGGCAAAGGGAGAGCCGTGCCTTCAGCGGGCGTCATTGAGCATGCCCCGATCGATCGCGCATGCTCAGTGACAGCAGAGCGGCCAATCCGGACGGTGGCCTAGGGCGGGCAGCGCGGACCCCGTTGCTTTACCGGGAGGACCCGGCACCATGGCGCAGCAGGGCGGACTCAGCCTGAAGGAGCAGAAATACGACCGGCAGCTCAGGTAGCGGGGGCTGCCTCCGGCCGGCTCTCAGGGGGCTGGGCCGCAGCCTGGACCACTGGGGGCGCAGGGCTCCTCCCCCTTCTCCTGGGGGGCCGCCCTGCAGGCGGCGGGGCAACCGGCTCGGCCGACTGCCGGGCCCGCGGTACCGGGCGGCGGGGCCCTGCGCGCTGCTTTCCCCGGGCGGGCAGCCCTGGGCCAAGGTGCGCCTCATTCACGGCTTGGCTAGTGACCGTCCCCGCGGGGCCTGCCCCGCGCTGCCTGGGGGTCTCTGCTGCCTGTGGCGTCTGGCCCCAGGCGGCTTCCCTGTGTCCGGGACCGGCCCTAAGCGCCCCCGAGAGGAGGGGGGTGTGTGGGGCGTGGGCAGGTCGGCTCAGCCTCTGTCTGTGACAGGGGGGTGTTACTGTGCAGGGGGCTGGCCACACTCACACATTGGCCTCGGGAAACTTTGGGGGGTTGAGGATGTTAATGTTTGCGGGGAACGATTTTGTTGGGAAAAACAAGCCCCCGAAGACTGAAATGCCTTGGTACTCAATGGTTTTGTTGGAAACCTCAACATTTTCCAATTGGGGGCTTAGGGGGGGGCACTTTTCGACCTGCTCTGATCACACGTGTCGATACTGCCTCCTTTATTTCTATAATCCAAAAAGTGCTCACTAGTGAACTCTTGGGGACGATGTCCATATTTCATGCTTTTATAACTGGATTCTTTTAAAAATCCATTTTATGTCAGCAGTCAAATCAGCGTTATAAAGTGTGTGGCAATTCAACAGTTGTCAATATTCCAAAAAGCTTTTGTTTAAAAAACACTGTTAAGGCTGCAAATTGGGAAGGGCGTATTTACCTGTCACATCACTTAAAAAACCTAAGCTACTTTACTCCTCCCCCAGTTTCATTTTTGAGTCTGATTCTCCAGTAGCTCCAGTGTCTGCTTATCCTCAGGGTTTAATAAACTTGTACTGGGATGAAAATGACTTGATTCTTGAGAAAGTCATTGCTCCTTAGTTTCCAATAGCAGTACTGAAAATTAATGAGACTGCTCCATACCTTTTTTACTCTGAATAGCAGCAGAGGTGCTAGAGCTGTAGGTCTGCAGGAAAACAGTATGGATTCATTTTCGGTTCGTGCTTGGAAATGATCTCTTCAACCATATAGGCTAGAATTTGTCTTTAAAGCAAAGACCCAGAGCAGGTGCATAAGCTAATTGGGTGTTTGGTCAAATAATCCTTTAGAAACAGCTCACCATACAGAATGTGTTGCATCTTGAAGACAAAAATCTTCAGCAGCGTGAGAGGAGCATGTCTACGAACTACTGTTTGAAAACACTTGCAATAGTTCATCAGTTTATTTTTAAATCTCACAGGACAATATGAATGGTTTTAACTGTTGCTTGACAGTTTGGAATCTTTTGCCCTGTCTTCTCCATAGACATTTTCTCCCTCATATCTGAAGGGACAAAGGATAAAATCCTGGCCTTGCTGAAGTCAGTGACAAAACTCCCAGTGTAAATCATGTTTTGAGATATACTACTTAACAATGTACAGAGAAATGGTATGCTAAACCACATGGACTATGACATCAGATTCCCACTGCCATTCTGACTGTATTTGCTGCCACACGTTACTTTTTCCTCTGAACGCTTCTGTGTTTCTTGTTTTTAGGTTGTGGGGTGATCATGGACAAGAAGCGTTAGAAGCTGCTCATGTTTGTGTGATAAATGCAACAGCCACAGGAACTGAAATCCTCAAAAATTTAGTACTACCAGGTAAATACATTTCAATCCTAAATTTTAGTAAGAATTTCAGTTTGAATAATTAAGAGTGCATATTTCTTACTGTATTATTTTTAAGGTATTGGCTCATTTACGATTGTCGATGGGAATCAAGTCACTGGAGAAGATGTTGGAAATAAGTAGGTTTACCATTAGTTTTCTACACAACTTCAGCAGTGATAAGGTTTCAGTAGCTTTACTATGTGCTGTTTAAAAATAATGGTTAAATTTCTGTAACTGTAGAAGTTATGCTCAAAGCAAACTGATTGTTTTGTTTTGGGAGGTGGATTTTTGAATAGTTGCGAAATGTACTTTGTGTTGACTGGGAGTTTCTTATTAATTCCCCTATTTTTAAATGCATTAGCTGGAAAGACCATATTCTTAAAAAAAATACACTAAGGAAGTGTAGTGAATATCTTAGGGCTTGTCTACACTTACTACACTTTATAGCGCTCTAACTTGCTGGCTCAGGGGTGTGAAAAATCACCTCCCCTGAGCACAGCAAGTCTGAGTGCTTTAAAGCGCTAGTTTAGACAGGCTTCGAGCGCTCGGAGCTAATCCCCTCGTGGAGGTGGATTACTAGGAGCACTGGGAGAGCTCTCTCCCAGTGCTCACGTGCGATCATACACGCACTTCAAAGCGCTGTCGCAGGAGCATTCCCGTGGGAGTGCTTTGAAGTTTCCAGTGTAGCCATGCCTTTACTCTCTTACTGTGACTTAAGGTTCCCGGAACTTTGTTATATATCTAAATATAGGTTCATGGCTTTTAATCTGTTTTGTCATCAAAACTAATTACTTTTATTTAGAGAAACAAGGTAGATGACATACTATCTTTTATTAGACCAGCTTCTGTTGGTGGAAGGTAGAAGATTTGAAGCTACACAGAGTTCTTCAGGCCTGGAGAAGGAAGCAGAGTGCTGTTCCTTCAGATGCTTCCATAATGCCTCAAAAATGCATGCAGTTAGGGAAAGAATAGAAACCCTTATATACATAAAACAATAAATGTAAATGTACATCAAAATGCAACTTCCGTGGACTCTGTAGATATTTAACAGTAATAATTAGGCCCTGGTCCTGTAAGGTGCAGGCAGACTTTTGTGCCCACGTGACGCTCTGTTGACTTTAGAAGGGCTCTGTGAGCATAGGGGTCCCTCTGCATGGAGAATTTAGCAGGACTGGGGCCTTAATTATTTTAGGAGGATGAAAATTCACCTGCAATGAGTTCTTCACTGGGAGAGTGAAATTCTGCATGTTCTACAGAGTTTGCAGATTGTGAGGCCTTAGGGACTGGGATAAAGCTTCTTTAAAAATCGGACTTTACGAGATTCAAAAAGACTGTTTTCAAAGAAGTCATGTGAAAGATGTGATAAAATTAATAACTGAAGGAAATGGATATTAAAGGACTTCTTTTGTCCTGTATGAAGCTACATAATATGTTCTGCACTGTAAGGAAGCTTAAAAGCTTTAGTTTTGTGAAAGATATTATTAATGTCCCTTTCTACTGTCTCTCTTTTCTCAGTTTCTTTCTACAAAGAAGCAATATTGGCCAGGTAAAGCAATATCAAACACGGTTTGTAAGTATATTGAGAGAGTGATTGTGTATAAAATGAAAGTTAGACATACACAGATAGGAATTTTTTATCTTCTATAGTAGTGAGTGAGGAGAACAGAGCTCCAGGAGATGAGTGGGAACAAAAGCCCAGTTTTGGCCATGTTGAGTTTAAATTGGTGGCTAGATGCCCACAAGGAGATGTTGAAAAGCCTGGCTGTGACTTAAACTTGATGGAGGAAGACTAGTCCAGGGTGGACAGGTAGATTTGTCATCAGTTTAAAAAAAACAAAAAAACCCCAGATATCAAGTACAGAAGGGAGGCAAGAATAGAGCCCTGGGAGACCCCCACCAAAATCTGAAGTGGGCATATGGGCACCAGGTTTGTATAATTTTTGAGGGTTCCCAGAAAGGGTCCAAGCAGGGCCGTCCCATCCCGTGCTTTGAAGGATGCGGGGTCCAGGGTGAGGAGAGGGGGGCGGAAGCTGGAAAGATGCAGGGTGGGGGCGGGGGCTTGGGAGAATAGGTGGAGTGGGGGCGGAGCAGGGGTAGGAAAAGGCGGGGCAGGCTGAGGCTGGGTCGCTCGCTGCTGCTGGCATCAGGCCCCCCTAGCCCCTGCATCCCCCTGAAGCGCGGGGCCCGGGGAGGTTGCCCTGGTCCATCCTTTGGATGGGATGGCAAACATTGGTAAGCCAGGCCCACGTTCCTGAATATTGGTGGACCACGGACCCATATAACTCGCCGCCTATGAGTGGGCGGGGTGGGGGAAACGAGAGCCCACTGAAAGAACAATAAGAAGTAGTAAGACAATCAGGAGAGGATAAGATTCCAAGAGGAGGGTATGGTTGACTGTGTCAGAGGGACTCAAGATGTCTATGAGAAAGGAGCACTAGGCCTGTGTTATGTCTAGCAAGATATTAGAAACCTTGATTAGAGCAGTTTCAGTGGAATAATGAGGGCAGAAGCCAGACTGAATAGGGTGTGGAATGGTACTTAAGGAAAGAAACTCAAGATGATGGTTGTAGACACTTGTTTGAGATGGGAGAAGAGAATGTGGATGATAATCTGAAGGGGATTCAGGGCCCATGGTGAATTTTTAAGATGAGGAAGACCAAGGCTGAATTGAAAGGGGAATAAACCTCTTGAAAATGAGAGGTTGAGGGGACCAGGAAGGTTAGGAGATGGAATGGAATGGGGTCACCTTTGGCCTCATCTTCTGTTGTTTTCTTCTCACATTGTAAGTATCTTGTAAATTTCTTTAGTAGCTCTTTCTCACTTCAGTATCTTCTTGCCATCACTGTCATTGCTCTAAGTTTTATTAGAGCTTGCTTAGCTTTTAACTTTTTAACAGTGCTTAAGAAAGCTGCATCAGGAGCTTATTGTGCTTCCAATACAGTGATTTTTAATATTAGATATAAGCCAGTTATTACATTTTTCCATTTTTTAGACTGTTATTTTTTTTAAGTAAAGTACAGTCTGGCTCAAACAAAATCCTTGCTATTACATGGTGATTTTAAGGTGAATGTGAGGTTTGAAATAGTTGAACTATATAAATATTCCGTAATGTACTTATTTGTAATACAGCATGTATACTACAGGTAAGGTATGTAAAACATCAACTTGTAAATTATAGGTATGTTTAAACAGGTATATTTTAATTGTTTTAAAACAGAACCGAGCCCAAAGTGCCACAGAACTCTTACAAGAATTAAATAATGATGTTTCAGGAAATTTTGTGGAAGAGGTTTGTATCCTTGAATTCCTTGCTATGTTCTGGTGTTTAAATGCATGGCAAAGTATGACAAAATTAAATCATTAGTTACAAATTTATCTGTATCTAATTGCAATGTAAGAATTTATGGTAAAACATCTCGAAATAAGATCTCAAATTATGTGGGTCAAGTTCATTTATGTATATACTTAAATAACGTTTGTAATTAGTGATGATAAAGATTCAGAAGCCACATCTAACATTTTGAATCCAAGTCCAGTGTTGAACACACATGTTTGCTTTAACTTTTGATATGCTTATGTCTTTCTAAGATAAAGCAAAATTTATGTTCCAATGTATGTGAATTTTTTTGTACTTTTATTTAGAGTCCAGACAAACTTCTAGACAATGATCCTTCATTTTTCTGTCGGTTTAATTTAGTGGTTGCAACCCAGTTACCAGAAAGGTAGAGTTCTGTTCATATTTTTTAATCTTCTTACTACAGTTTTGTTAGCAGCTTTATTGTGAGAAAATATAATTTATGTGAAGCAACATTGCCCTTTTTGCTGTCATATGCAACATTTATAGACAGGAAAACTTTATGGTGATAATTTTCATTATACCATTTGTATGTTAAAACACCAATTTTTAAAAGTTTTTGTATTGACTTGTAAGTTACGGTCTTCAAATTCACTTAAATGTTGAGTACTTCTCTCTAGTGAGGGAGTTCTTCCTAATCCACCACAGCTATGTCAGTTTAGTCATCTAATTTGAGGCCTTGCATGTAATGGGATCTGCGATACCTTCAAGTCTTCGTGGAGATCTCTTTATCACCATCCAACTTCCTCTTTTCTAACTGTGTACATAATTGTATTGCCACACATTACTTTAGTAAGAAGAATTCCATATGGCTCTATCAGAAGCTTTGTCAAGACTGTCATAGGAGTTCCACTTTACAATTTATGGATCCAACTGATCTTTCTTTCCAATTGTTATTTTATTTGCCTACATTAGTTTAAAAAAAACAAACCTTTTAAAAGTTTGGGACCATAGAAATCAATGCAATGCTAATGAGCCAATGTCTGTAAATTATCTGGTAATGTCTTTTTGGTGTAGTGTTTAAAATATCTCTTCTGATCTTATTTCATATACATTTATGGCATCCTTTTGATCATGTTATATTTTTAGATTTGAATTCCTCTTTCACGTGGGAAACTTTTTAAAAATTATTGTTGCACACCTGATTATCTCTTGTACGTTCTAAGAGTCATTTTATTTTTATTTTCAGTATATTGGTTCGTTTAGCTGAAATTCTCTGGAATTCTAACATCCCTCTGTTAGTCTGTAGGACTTATGGACTAGTTGGCTATATGAGAATTATTATTAAGGAACATCCAGGTAAGAGATTTCTTTAGAAATTAGACTTAAATGGATTTAAAAGTGGAATTGAAAGCTCTTTTCTAGAAGTTTTAGTTGTGTTATTTATGTATATTTATATATTTAAAGAACTATTTCATTTTTATCTTATGAAGTATTTAGTGTTAGTTTATAGCCTGGGTATTTGCAGTTGGAATTTCCCACCCTAAAAATCATTCTGGCCATGGACGTGACTTACTGAAAATGGCATGCAACAAGTAATTAACCTGATGATGCAGCAAAATGGGAGACTTTTGTCCAATGCTTTTTGTCCAATGCATTATGTTATGGAATACATTTACAATGAGGCATTACTTCCATTAATGTGTAATTATGCTAGTGGGGCTCACATAGGTAAACACCCAAGCACTGAATATTTACTGCTATGTTTTGTAACCTACAGTCTGTCTTGTTTATCTTTCAAATTAAATTATCTTGTGTATCTCTGGCAGTTGTGGAATCTCATCCAGACAATGCATTAGAAGATCTGAGGCTGGACAACCCATTTCCAGAGCTGAGGGAACATATTCAGTCTTATGACTTGGATCATATGGAAAAAAAGGTTGGTATGAGGCTTGCATTCTGTGCTCTAAAATGCATTCAAAATAGGCTCCATTCTTGCAAGTAATTCCATGCAGATGGGTCTCTCCTTCTGCACAGAGCCCTACCTGTGGAGAGACGGTTGCAGGATTGGAGCCAAAGGGTCCTATTTTTTTTTTAAAGAGTTTAACTGTGACACCTTTAGTGAATTTGGCTATCACAAAAGCTAATCGTGAGTTAAAATACCAAACTTTGTCTGTGCTGCTGTAAACATCACTTCACATAGTAAGCATTCTGAAGCCACATTTTTGGGAAACATCCTTCCTTATGTTAGATGGGATTAGTGTAATCTGGCCATAAAAGTATGGTAACTGGTAGCCCAGAGCCAATGTGAAGTCTCTTGAATCATTTGTCCCCTTTATGGCTGGAGGAGGAAAGAGGGTGTGGCTGGTATGTCCTGTGCTGTGCCAATTATTGGCTGTCTTTTTGACCCCTGTAGTCTTTGCAACCCAATACAAATTAGAGCAGCCTAAGGGCAGATAGAATGACCTTCACAGGGCAGCACTAAGATTAGGAGAGTGCAGCGGTAACATTTAAACCACCATTTCACACCACCCTCTATTTTATCTCTATGCAGCATGGCCATTCCCTGTTACGGAGGAAAGCAAAAAGGATTTTTGACAACGATTGTCTGGGACCCTCAGTTCAAATAGCAAATCCCAAAGCTACAAATTAAAAAATAAAAACTTTGGATAGGATTACTGTATGAGTAGCACCTGAGCAGTTAGGAAAGCAAATAGATAATCCGTATGGAAAATGTTTTTTCCAGTCAGATAAAGGAAACTGACTGATTATTGTGCAGAGTCAAGATGGGTGAGGTAATATCTTTCGTTGGACCAGCTGTTGGTGAAAGAGACAAGCTTTCAAGCTTACACAGAGCTCTAACTTGCACGTTCTTCAGCAATACTTGAGACAAGGTTTTGTCCTTCCTGAGTGTAAGTGGCCAGGTACTCGTTTACTTGAAGTTTCTACCCTGACCCTGATGATGCATTCATAGAATCATAGATCATCAGAGTTGGAAGGGACCTTAGGAGGTCATCTAGTCCAACCCCCTGCTCAAAGCAGGACCAATCCCCAATTTTTGCCCCAGATCCCTAAATGGCCCCCTCAAGGATTGAACTCACAACCCTGGGTTTAGCAGGCCAATGCTCAAACCACTGAGCTATCCCTCCCCCCATTCGCATGCCAGAACTCTGAAAAATTGCTTTCTGTAAATTGGTCAGATACTTGTTGGATCATTCAGTTTGGTGCAGAAACCAGATCTCTGAATGTTTCTGCTCATTAAATATTTATTTTTTTAATTACTTGATATATCAAGAATTTATGGAGTCTGATTTGAGATGAGTGTGGAGATTGTCCTGGTAGGCCAATTAGTTTAAAAAAAGAAAAAGGGGGGGGAAAAAAAAAGCCTGCTTTCTTCTGGCATGATTTCAAAATTCATTACATTAGTGCAAAAAATACAGCAAGAATAAAAACTGCTTCAGTATTTGATATTTATAGTATATGTGAGTAATGACAGAACCTAGGGGTATGAATTGGTCTGCATTTTAAGATGTAAATTGGGGAGGAAGATTCTAAACAGTGATTTGTGGCCTAAATCTTTCACTTGTGGAAATGCAAGTTTCATGCTCCTGTCACAGGTTTAGCAGCAGGTCTTACTTTCCAAAGAGAGTACAGGGAGAGTTGCAGTATTAAAAAGAAAGTCCTTTAGCTTTCCTGTAGTGGGTTAGGGCAGGAAAAAGGAGATTAGAAATATAGACCAGCCCTATCAAAAGTGTGACACGTGGTCAGTACCCTAATCATAATACTAGACCTTTGGATCTAAGAGGGCTTACACTTAATTACAATTATTAAATCCACATGCGGGACAGTTATAAATAATTGTGCAATTTGCAGTTCTCAGACTTAGGTTTTAAACTATATAATGCATTTTTGACCATCAAATTATTTCCTGGGTTATTTGTAAAAGTTCAAAATTGAGCACATCATAACTTTTATAGACTAGTATTTATTTTCTCCCCCTTCTTAAAATTTATTTGAGATATGACAAACATAAGAATGGCCATAGTTGGTCAGACCAATGGTCCATCTAGCCCAGTATCCTGTCTTCTGACTGTGGCCAATGCCAGGTGCTTCAGAGGGAATGAACAGAACAGGTAATTCATTCCCTGTCACCCATTCCTAGGTTTTGGCTAGGGATACCATCCCATCTCTGACAAACTTATTTGAAATTTAATTTAATTTCAGAATCTGTTTACATAATGTTACAGGCATTGCCGTCAAAAACTATGAAACTTTACTGAATCAGAAATGTTCTGAACTCTCCTATGGTGTCTCAATATTACAGGATTTTCAAATTGTGGTGATCTAACATACAGTGCTGTCAGCTTTAAAGAAATAACCTATTTCTAACTACTTTCAGAATTATTTCCATTACAGCTTTTTTTTCTGTTTGTTGATTGCAGGACCATAGCCACACTCCATGGATTGTGATTGTAGCAAAGTATTTAGCAAAATGGTACAGTGAGGTATGTTGATAATGTCTTATCATGAATCCAACATATAGCATCCAGTCTTTCTAATGTAGGCTTTTAATGAAAGTATCTCTGACTCCAAACTAGATCACGTGGGAGTAAAAAAGAATTGATAAAAGTGTCACGTTGAACAGTGTCCAAAGATTTATTTTTGGGCACTGAGTGAAGCCTGTAACTACTGAAAAGTGTCTGGTTTGATTTTTACCCTATGTTTCCTTTATCACTTATTGAAACACAAATAGATGTGTATTAACTTTGACACAAACTATGTAGAAGGTAGTCATGTGACAGGAAAATTGCTATATATTTATCTACCTTTTGTTTATACTTTCAATTTAGAAAAGTGAGCCAATACCTAGGAATTACAAAGAAAAGGAAGCCTTCAGAGAGCTTATTAGACAAGGTAATATATGTTATGGGCGTTTCCACCACTATGAAAAGACATTATACAAGACACAACTTGTCACTGTGGCTTGAAATTGAACTTATGTCAATGCAGATTCATGATTTCTTGAATAGGTGAGTCTTGGGATCTTGAGTCTGCTTATGAAGCCAGCTGGTAATACTGGTTTCTTTTTCTAAGCAAAGGCAAGCACTTTCATTCTATTGCAGTTCTTTAAAGAAAAGACAAATGCTAACTTTGGAAAACATATCTAATTTTGCCTAACATTAAAATTTTGCTAAAGGAGGGGACTGGGGTTTCCTTATTAGTGGAATTAAGAGGCTATGTCACTGGTATAAAACCAGCCTGAAAATATCTGTTGGCTGATTGGCCAATGTGAAATAAGTTTGTACCCATTTCATTTTCAAATGGTTGTGTCCACATCTCTCATGCTTGCACATGCATGTGGGTGCTTATGCACACGTACAGGTGAGTTCCAAAGTTAGTTCTTTTCTTAACAGCATGAGCAGAAAAGTCAAGGATTAAGATGAGCATGGAGGTTGAATTACTTCCTCAGCCCTAGAGGTGGTGATTCTATGGAGAGACCCATAGTTGGTAGCATGGGGAAATGTACATATCTACTGACCATATTGTAATTAGTCTTTGGATGGAGGACTTTGCTATTAAGGGCTGTCAATCTAGCACCCTTCACAAGCATTAAAATTTACAGAGTATTTTTAAAATAAATGTAAAGAAAGCATTTTAAATTGCTATAGAAACAAGGCCATGTTCTTTCCAGTTATGAACAGGCTTAGTTCCTGGTACAAACAAATGGATTTGTTTTTCTCTTGATATCTCAATCCTATTTACATCGCTAAGTTATTCAAGAAATTATTTATTTGCATTGAAAGAAAGATTGGCTCCCTAATAGAACTGAAGTGCAGCGTTTTATGCTAATTGGATTTTGCTGCATCCTAGAGTAAGTACTCTATTCAACAGATGTATTAAAGTGAAACAGTAGTTTCACAATACAGTAACATTTCCTTATCTCCTGTTACTTATGTTCAACTATATTTTGGTTTTTGTGAAGTAAAGACAGAGCTTCAGTGTTTCATAACCTGCAAGTCACTTTACAGATACCAGAAGTATTTTGATATGTATAAGATGAAGAAGCAGTTGTATGTGAGAGAAAGGATGGTCTCGTATATCTATATATAGTGGTTAAAGCACTGGACAAAAATTCAGGACCTCTGGATTCTGTTACAGACTTTGATTTGAACTTCTGTATAACCATGAGCAAATCACATGCTCCATCTGTGCCTTAGTTTCCCTATTTGTAAAACTGGTGATAGTATTTTCCCTACATCCTATATGTTGTAACATTTAATTCATTAATGTTCATAACATGAGCTTTGAGATCTTACGATGGAAGACGACATGAGTGCAAAGTATTTTTAATACCGTATCAAAGTATTTGTACACATGGATGAGGGAGAAGGTAGCCATTTTTGTCTCATATATATGTTTTGTGATGACAGAACTAGAACAGTGATGTCTCACAGATTGTCCCAGAGAAAATCTGATGTGTTGCCAGGACATAAGTGTAATGTGGGAGGCGGAGTTTGTATTATTGCTTGTGTTACTTGTTTCTTTTCAAACAGGAATCTTAAAGAATGAAAATGGGATCCCAGAAGATGAAGAGAACTTTGAAGAAGCTATAAAAAATGTAAACACAGCACTAAATGTTACTAAGGTAAAAGTAGTTTATTAAGTTTGAACTGATATGATGAACATAATGCATTTGAAGAGCTATGGGGACTATGTATCTTTGATAGTATCATTGGTTTTTAAAACAAAAATTCCCCAGCAGATCTGCAGTCAAAGTTAGCTTGATAACCTCCTCTTACTCTTTCTCTATAAACCAAACAAACATTTTGGAACAACTTGGCAGGACTAGCAGTATGTGCACAAGACAGTAGTTCCAGTTGGGCTATAATACAATGGCAGAGTTGTATTGGGAAACATATAAAGCACCTGTCCACGCGCTGCCTGATTGGAGCCACTTGCTAAACTATTCTTTCTTCACTTTCATAAACCCTGCATTAACTTTTTTTTTTTAAAATAGTCCTGATGTATTAAGAAGAGTAAGGCTTACTTTTGGATATCATCACATGACTATTTTTTATGGAAATTGGGTTTGTGTTTCAGAGAGATATGTTCCTTCTTCTAAGCTCTGCTTCTTAACTAATGTTAAAGGCCTTGTGCTCCTTGCTGAGGAATTTAAATTAATTAAAAATACTTTGTGTTCTACTATCTGATTTCACTATCTTTCAAATCAGTGTCAAAAACATTTCCACAGTATCACTTATAGTGAACATGCAGTACTTTCATGAGTGTCTAAAAGAATTAACAGTGAAATAAATTTTACATTTGCATAGAACTTGCCAGTTCTTTCTTAACCTAAATCAACAGATCTACAGAAAGTTTTTAGAGGGTTATGGATTTCGTGTAACAAACTATATATGTTTTTTGGAAAACATTGTTGCATGGTCTTGTGTGCTTGAGGTGTTAAGCTTTTCTTAAAGACACATACAACTTGCATTTATTAGGAAGCGTCAGGTTATTGCAGAACTGGTCTACTCCCCAGTTAACATACTGTATTGATTTGTGAAGGGCTAAAGGAATGTTTGATGGAACAAAACTCCTATTTGACCAATAATATTAGTGTGGACATAACCAGAATCTATTAACATTACCAAAACTAAATGCCAGGAGCATCATTTGCTATGGGGTGGAGGGCAGTCATATTTCTCCCTTTCCCCCCGACTTTGGATGTAGTCGTTAGGAAAGCAATAATTGCCCAGTTTTTCTTATTTGTGTTGCTATTTGGGACTGGAAATAATGTGTCAGCCTACAGACCTTCCCCCTCCTCCTGCCCTCAGAATTTTTCTGAAATGATGCCCTTGCTAAATGTATGTAATTCCTAACATTAGGGGCAAATATTTCCATATCTTAAATCCTCTCCAGTTCTGACTGAAATTGCAAGGGTGTTGCTAATTACAGATTTGGTGTGTAAAGTTTGGGTTAATTAGAAGCCGATACTTTTAGCAATTGACACTTTTCTAAATATGATGATAAAGAGGTAATTTCTCCCAAAGTACTTGTAGCCAGTGGGACAGATTCTTTCATAGAGGTTCAGAAAAGATTACTTTTGCCTAGAAAGTCTAATGTCGTTTAGATATTGAATTGCCCACATAATTACTTTTGGGATAATTCTTGAATAGAAAACTTGGGTAAATACATGTATATATTTTTTTCTTACAGATTCCAAGCTGTATTGAAGACCTTTTTAATGATGATCGTTGTATCAATCTCACACAGCAGGTAACAAGAGTAACTAAGGATAAGATGTTTGTTTAGATATATTATTACAAATAGAACTTTTGTGTACAAGAAAAATAAATTACTGCTATTTGTACTTTTTCAGACGCCGTCCTTTTGGATTTTAGCTCGAGCTGTAAAGGAATTTGTAGCAAAAGAGGGGCAAGGAAATTTACCTGTTCGGGGCACTATTCCTGATATGATAGCAGATTCGGGTAAATTTATCAAATTGCAAAATGTGTAAGTATTTGAGTTTCTTCTTCAAAGACAATCAGCATTATAGTAATGGAGGGCATTGAGTTAGATTTCACAGGATGGGCCACATTCTCAGAGGCCACTTCTTAAAAAAAAATTAGACTGTAGATGGTGCTACAACCTGGTCCCATCCTCTTATCTATATCCAACTGCTGAAGGCTACATGCCTCTTAGCGCCCTGGTTCTGGGAACTGATCAGTGTTCCTACCTCTGGGCCTCTTAAGCATGCTCTGAGGTGTAAACGTCTCATCCCTGACATTCTTTTTGGGCAGTAGAACTGCTCAATCTGGCTGCCTAGACCCCAGAACCAGTATCTCAGCCCTCCCAAGCCCCATAGTTGCTTAGACACATTTTCCCAGAGATCACTTGGTTGTGGGAGTTCTGGCTTTCTAGGTAACCTTTTCAGGGACAATATGGCAGTAAAACAAGGAAATACACATTTAGCAAAGGAAGTTCTTAACCATAAATACTTACTCTTTAAGCAGCACTAGAGTTACAGCTCTTGAGAAAACTGCAAACAGTCCTGAACACGTTGCCCCTTAGTGTGACTTCATGACCCCTATGAGTCCTCAGTGTAGTCTGAATCCTGGACCTGGCTTTGTTTGTCCACTGCTCACCCACCACATGCTTTAAGCAGCCTCCTTTTAAAAGTCTGTCACCTTTCTTGCTGCTGCACTTCCCTTGGCCAATTTTTAGGCTCCAAATCCAGTAGGAAAAAAGTTGTTCAGTGTTGGCTGTCCTTGATTGCTCCATCACAGCTTCCTGGACATAGCCTCGGCTACAAAATGGATGTACTAATCTACAACAACAGTTGCAATCATAAATGGTATTCATAAAACAAAACAGAATTAATAATTCAATACAGATATGTCCCCAAAACTGTCATAGATGGCATTAAAATATAATGTAGATTCGATTTTAATATATTTGGGGGGAGTTCTGTACAAAAAATTTCCTCTTGGGAGGAGAGGGGAGAGAGAGTGTTCTTCCATGTAAGGAGAGGAAAAAATGAACCCGTTGCCTCATCCTGCAAAAATGAAAGCACAGCAAAGTATTAAGTGAATTATTGGATTTGCATAGGTATGAAAGACATTTTTCGTTCTCTAAATTCTTGAAGGCCTATATTGTGTTACAAACCTATTTTGTAAAATTAGAAATAATTCCTTGAGACACTTCAGTTTATATTTAAAAGGAGTATTAGCGTAATGTTTCATTCATTCCAGAAAAAAAATTGAAAATAACTATTTAAGATATGAGAGAGACAAGGTAGGTGAGGAAATATCTCTTATTAGACCAACTTCTGTAGGTGAAGGGACAACCTTTTGAACCTCCCAGAGCTCTTCCTCCGGTTTGGAGAAAGTAACCAGTGTGTCTGAGCTAAATACAAGGTGACAGATTGTTAAGCGTAAGAGTTTCCGTGCATGCTGTTGGAGACTATTAAAAATGAAGTGGGCAATTAAGGATTAGAAGGCAGTGGGGTGTTTGTTACAAATTGTTGTAATGACCCATAAAACCAATGTCTCTGTTAAATACATGGTTTTTAGTGTTCAGCTGAGTTATGAATTCCAGTTCCTAGGCTCGTTTTTTGAAAGTGGTGTGCAGGTTTCCTGTGAGGTCGAGGATTGAGAAGCCAGATATGGAGTGATCATTTTGTGAAAAGTGTTTTGCCCATGGGCTGTGTTATCATTTTTCTTTGTGAGCTCATTTGAGAGTAGTGATTATCTGGTTTCACCCACATAGCTGTTGGGGTATTTAATGCACTGGATGAGGTATACCACATGTTGTGATAAGAATGTGTGTGACTCATGGACCTTGAAAGGTGTGTTGGGGGGAAGTATTGGTCATTGTAGCAATGGAGATATGGCTGCAGGTTTTTCATGGATTCTGGCAGGGTTTGGTGCTGCTTTGAGTTGGTGTGTCCTGGTCTGTGAGGAGCTTGCTTCTGATGATGAGCTTGGGGGTGGTGGGGTTGTTTGAATGCCAGAAGGCATTTGGGAAAAATTTCTTTTAGGATGTGGTCCCCATCAAGTATGGGGTGTTTGATAAAAGCGTCAGTTGTTTGATATCTCATATGTGTTCTAGAGTGGGATAGCAGGTAAGAACTAGGGTTGTGTGGTCGGTGTGTTTTGTTTGTTTGTTTGTTTGTTTGTTTTTTTCTTCTGTATTGAAGCAGGTTCCTTCAGGGGTATTTGGTGGGGTATTCTTGTTTAGTGAAGGCAGTTTTAAGCGTGTTTAAATATGTATCCCAGAATTTCTCTTTGGAGCAAATTCTATGGTATCTGAGTGCCTGGCTGTAGACAACAGGCTTCTTGATGTGTCTGGGATGGTTGCTGGTTCCATGGAAGTAAGTGTATTGATCTGTGGGATTTTTGTGTATAGTCAGTTGTAGGGTTGCATTGTTGAAGCTGATCTTAGTGTCCAGGAAATTGATGCTGGTGGCAGTAGTCTTCTAGAAAGAGTTTGGTGGTTGAAGCTGTGGTGGAAATCTGTGAAGGAGTTTAGGTTGTCTCTCCAGAGGATGAAAATATCAACGACGCTCAGGTATATCATTGGTTTCATGGTGTATTTGTCCAGAAATTCTTCTCGAGGTGGCCCATGAAAAGGTTGGTATATTAGGGAGCCATCCTAGTACCCACAGCTGTTCCCATTGTTTGGACAAAGTGTTAAATGTAAACTTGTGGGTGAAGATGAAATGGATCAGTTTGATGTGTTTGAGTTGGATTTTCGAGCATTGTTCGTTATCTTGTAAGGTGTTTGAAGCAGGCAGCAATACCATCATGGTGAGGAATGTTGGTGTATAGGGAGGTGACATCCATGGTGACAATGATGGTGTTCTGGGAGAGGTTGATGATGTTTTTGAGTTTCTTGAGGAAGTCAGTTTTGTCTTGGAGGAAGCTGGCCCTTTGTGTGGCATATGGTTTGAGGATGGTTTCTCTGAGTCCTGATATTCCTTCAGTAAAAGTGCTGTGGCCAAATATGATGGGTCTTCCAGGGTTCCCTTGTTATTTAGGGTATAGCACTTTGAGCTTCATAGTGTGTGCCCTGCTGCTGAGGTTGCTGCCTAAAGAATTAATACAATATAGTTAAAACATCATAAAATACAATATAAAAATTGGTCAGTTGTATTTGTATAGTATATTTGGTTCAAAGTTTTCTTTAGTGCTGGTCCTCTCAGTGTTGAAAGGAATTAGTATTTTTTGCCCCGTAACCTTCCACAGTAATATTCCTTTTAATGCTTACTAATGGCAAAGACATTCTAGTGCACTGAGTTATGAAGCTGCTTCTACAAGTAACTTAGAGCTACAGCAAAACAGTCATGTGATTGGTACCATTGGCTCTTCTGCTGCTGAGGTAGCTGATCTTCTGACTTTATCATGTTTACAACAAATAGGGTAAGAAGGGTTATAAACGTGATGTTCCATTTCAGGCTCTTAAAATAAAACTCTAGCTTTAAACTACAGTTTAAACTATTAAAACTATTTCTTACCCTTTACAGATACCGTGAAAAAGCAAAAAAAGATGCTGCTGCTGTGGGTAACCATGCTGCTAAATTGTTACAGTCAGTAGGCAAGGTAGTTATGTTATTATCTCATTTAATTTCTCTCAAAAGGACAATAATTTTCCATATAATCTGTAAAGAATGGGGAAAGGAGCAAAATAGAGACAGTAAAGAGCTGACTTAACTACCACATTCTCTTGGAGAGTATTACTAAAGTTCTAATATGATTTCACTACACGTACAGTGTGTGTATTTCTGCATTGTTTGTACTTTCCTGTGACTATTTAGAATGTTTAACTGAAAGGGACATAGGAACACAATAAGTCTTCTTGGATAACATTTGATCTAACATCCATATCAGTATAATTTTGAAAATGTAAATCTTCTAACCATTGCCTTGTGCAGGAACAAACATATTCTTGTTCCTTTGCAGGCACCAGAGTCAATTTCACAGAAACAGTTAAAATTGCTTTGTAAGTATTTTTGGATTTTGCTTTACATCATTCTTGTTTTATGCACACACACATTTTCAGGAAGTCTTAAAATTATTCACAATGTGGCTATATTAATCTCTAGCTCAGTATTTAAATCTCTCTTGTATTACAAATGTTGTGCCTCTTCCTGAGAAGTAATGGACACAAGTATCTCCCACTGAATTCAATGGAAGTTGCAAGTGCTTAGCACCTGTCAGAATAAGGTGCATAGAAAGCTATAGGCAGATGCCTGAATGTTAGATGCCCACAAAAATTTAATTACTGATGATTCTGGATGGAGATACTGTTCATTTGGGCAAAGTTTGTTTTACCCTTGTATATTAATAAACACTATGGAATATGCCAAGAAAAACCGCAGCCATCTGAAACAATAAGTGTTTGTTGTACTTGAAGTGCTGTAGTTGTGGCATGTATTTAGAGTTTTTGGTTTGTTTGAGGTGGGTTTTTCCCCCTTCCTTATGTTCATCCATATTTGTCTATTTTTTTCTTCCCCTTTCTGCTATTTTACCACTGCCACAGATTCACTCTTGCCCTTCCCCAACCACTGATTTTTAGAATGCTGCTCTCTCTAGATTGCCTGTTGCCAGAGAGAGAGTAGACAGCGCTGCAGGAAGCAGCACTATTTAGTGCAACTTAGGGAAGAGAAGGAAAGAGAACAGCTTTTGGGAGGACGGAGGAAGAAAATGTGGGGCTGATGCCTGTGGTCCAACAGATCTCCATAAAAGAGGAGATGGGGCATCATCTTTTCTGGAGTCTGGTACCACATGTACTGACAATCCTTATCACAGTACAATAGGCAACATGACTGGAATTTTGAAGTACACAAATATAGAACATTTTAATAAAATTGTTTACCTTCATAGAGATATAAAGAAAAATTACTTATCTAAAAGATTTTTATCACATTGCACCACTGAAGAAATGCAATAAAAACTAAAAAGACATCAGTTGGTGATAGATTTACTGTACATTGTTTAACAGTAAGTAAATTCTGAAATGGCTGAAGAAAATATTGCACCCTTGCAACCAGTGCTCCAATATTTCTTTTCTGTGTTCTTTGTTCAGGCAGCAACTCAGCGTTTCTTCGAGTAGTGCGGTGTAGATCCCTGTCTGAAGAGTATGGTTTAAATACCTTTAACAAGGATGAAATTAGTAAGGATTTTTTATTTATTCATAGTTTTTCTTTGAATTTCTTTTTTATCATGAAACCATACTTAAATAGAAAATACATATTGTATATATTTCAAAGCATTATTTTAAAAATATTTTTATGACAGTTTTGTTTTAAAAGCTCAAAGATGAGCCACTGAATTAATGTGTGTGGTAGTTTTCCCTGGCAGATATTTTCTCTTCAGCAGCCATGTAAGTAAAACATTCATCCTCATCATGATGTTAGTCTTTAAATTATATTCTCTCCTGTCTGACTTAAGTTATTTATAACAGGAGCTAGAAAGGTTCTTCCTCAGGAGCAAAGATTTAATTTTCTTTTTAGCCACTGACTGTTGTATTTTGTGAATAAATTATGTGGCAAAGTATCATTTAATAAAAATTAGGCACATAACCGCTACAGACTTTTCAAACATACATAACTCCAAATTCCAAGGTAAATACTAAAAGGGAAACAGTACTTGTTTAGAAAAACAGCACTCGTTTAGTGTGTGTCTTTTCGGTCTTGTCATAATGTTTCGGCCAAACAAATTGTTTGTTTTTGTTTTGTTTGTCGCATTCACAAAGTACATAAGTAAAATTTCCTTGAAATGGTTCATATTATGTTGAGTACAATAATTTAGGAACTTGTTTAATTTTACATTTAAAAAGTTCAATATGCATTGTCCCTACATCATTTTTTGTGCCTATCTTAAGGAGACTTCCATTTATTATTTAATTATTGCCCTTAGTGTTTCTTCTGTAAATATACATTGCAAATAGGCTTGAAAGGATTAGATTTGTATTGGTAAACATTGATTTCATGAATGAAAATGAACAAAAAAAATAGTTCCATTGATTTAAAAATTAAAATGTACAGATAAGCAGATAAGAAAAATCTTCTTGAAGTAAGAGTTTGACTTAAGGATATTTACTTTGTGTATTTTGATGTGATGTTGACAATTTGTGTTTTAATGGTTATAAAGTTTAACTTTTTGACTCTGTGTCTACTATCATTAAAATAATTGTCTGACCTCCTTCCCCCCTCCATAATTTCCTGCAACTGTGTATATTTAGATCAACAAAAATATTTAAAAATGCTTAAAAATAGCCCATTATCCATCACAATTATAAAAATAAAATAAAAATCAAGTTCTGCCAACTGTAATTATGAAACTCAAAGTATGACTCAAGGTAAATATCACAACCAAGCAATTGTTGGCATTGTTGGAGTTTAAGTAGGAACACGTGGACAGCTCCAAACTGAGATTATATAAAAATATACAGGTACATAACATTTAGTATACTTAGTCACTTATCATTGACATTTGAAATTACATATCTAAACAATCCATCACTAAAGCTTGAAGGGGAGACCTCTCAGTTGTATCCCATGGGAGTGTGGTGGCAAAACTATAAAAAATGGATTTTACGTTCAAGCAAATGGGAAATATTTTTATCATTCCATCTCCAAGTCTATTTTTAAACCAATTTAAAATCTGTTTTGTTTTTTTCCCCCTAGTTTCCAGCATGGATAATCCAGACAGTGAGATAGTGCTATACTTAATGCTACGAGCTGTGGATAGATTTTATAAACAGCATGGTAGATACCCAGGTAGGTTATTACAATAGTTTTAGATATACATCAGTCACTCTAGGAAATATAACAATCTAATTTATGAGACAGTAGTACATCTGAACTATAAAACATGATTAAGCAAATATTTGAACTAAACTAGAGTACATGTATTGTGCAAATATTACAAAGTGACCAGATTCTTAAGATTAACAAATTAATGCAGATTCATGATGATGGTTTTAATTGCTTGTAAAAATTATAATTAAATTACATGATTTAGTATTCTCCTGAATGAACATCATCGGTGATATTTGATTGTTAGAGCTACAATTAAATACGAATGTATGTTACTTGAATAAAAATGTTAATGACTGCAATAACAAGGTAATCATAGCACAATTAAAAAAAATTATTGGACCTGTTAAAACTCTGGCATATTGAAGTCCAATGAGGAGAAATGGCTCATACTTTATGTCCTAGGTGTGTATAACTACCAAGTGGAAGATGATATTGGAAAATTGAAATCTTGCCTCAGTGGTTTTCTTCAGGAATATGGGCTGTCTGTAACAGTGAAGGATGATTATGTCCATGAATTGTAAGTATTGTATGATAAGATGTCACTTTCATTAGTTTATTTAAACTGTCCTAAAATACTAATTATTTTACTTTTTGCTATCTAGTTGTCGCTATGGAGCTGCTGAGCCAAATACTATCGCTGCATTCTTGGGAGGTAAGAATACCATTTTATTTTCACAGGTCCATTTAGAACTGTCAACCGAGCTATTTTTGAGCCCAATTTTTATTATTTTAATGGAATTCCTCTTCAGTATATTTGGAGCAAAGGGAATAACTATCGGACAAGTAAGCAAAGACTGCATTAGTACTGCAATGTTTTGCAGTCGGTGTGTCATAGGCTGTATGGAAAAAGTTGGCCAAGAAAGTGATCAGATTGGAATAAAAGAAATAATGGAAAACTACAAAATGACCTTATTAGGCCAGTTATACTACTTGTGCTTTTATTACTCTAGTTTAAAATAAAATTTATAATGTGTGTGTGTGTGTGTGTGTGTATATATATATATATATATATGACTAGTGAAAATATAAAAATCTGAAGCATTGACAGAAACAATAGTACAATATGACTAATTTTAATTTAGTTCTAATTTCAATGTAGACATTGCTAATTCTGCAAACTTTGTAAATCTGTACCTAACCAACATTGCCTTATTTCAGGCTGCAATAAATATTTTATAACCAAGATGTAAATAATTTAAAAATGTAAATAATAGAAGTATTGCAATTTTAGCTGTTTTTGCTTACTTGTCTTCTTACAGTACCAGTAAAGGGTTAATGTTATATAAACAACTTGAATTTTTTTTAAAGGTTAAAGAAAATTATATTGCCATGAGTGTACATGGTACTTTAGAAAAATGTATGAAGACAAGATCTGGGTTCTTAAGCGTTTATTATTGCAAAGAAAACATGAACACAATATTTTTATAGAGGTATTAAAACAGGTTATAGCAATAAAATAAAATTTAAGAGCTTGTTCAACAGTTAAAAAGAAATAAAACATTGTAGAGAAGCTAATTACTAGCTAATTTTTCTATCACCAGAATTTTCCAATACTCAGACTCTGGACTGCATAATCTCTTTTAAAATGAAAGGGGATTTTGGGAGGGGAGGAAGTGGTTTAGAAAAATGCTTGATTAGGAAAAAAATCAATTATGGGGATGTAGACACTTCTCTTGCATTAATTCAGAAAGATCAGTTTGTTTCTTTTTCATCAGTTCACATGATAAATATTTACCTAAACTTATATGTATATGCATTTAAAAAAAATTGAACTGAAAAACAAATACCAAATCACTTTTTGCTCTGATTCAGGAAAGCATTTAATAAACTCAATCTGTTTCATCTTTATATTGAAATCTGGACCAGATATTGTTGTTTTTGTTTTTTTAAATATAATTACCCGCCAACGTCATTCTTTTCCCCCCTTCCCTTTAATAGGTGCTGCTGCTCAAGAGGTTGTCAAAGTAATTACAGGACAATTTGTAATTTTTAATAACACATATATTTACAGTGGAATGTCACAGACTTCAGCAACTTTCCAGTTGTAGAACAACTACGGTATAGATGTTAGAAATTGTAATTGCTGTCAGGTTTGCTCCATTCTGTAAAATATCATTAGTGTGGTGTTTACCACTAACTAAACCTTTCTGTATTTTCCTCAATATTAAAATCTTATTGCAAATAAAGGGTTCTTGTAATTATTTTATTCTGAGGATAAGACAAGTAAATCATACCATAAAATGAAAGATATTTGTTTTCATGTAATATGTAGAATGTTCTGATCATTATTTCTTCAGGTGTCTTCAAACAATACAATGTCTATTCTGTGGTATCAGAAGTTTAAAGGTAGTCATTTACACCTTGCTGATTTAGGTTTAACAAGTCTCTGCTTTGACATATCTGCTTGTTCCAGGATTAGCTTCTTTATAAAAGCTAAGCACAATAATAATAAACCCTTGTACCTGCAACCTGTTAACTGTAAGAACAGTACAGTATTTTAATGGGGAGTATAATCAGCTATGGGAAAATAATCTTCTCAATCCTGGGCCCCATGGCACAAAAGGGAGAATTGGCATCACTGTGACACAACTGCAGCTTTGTGCAGTAATCAAAAAATGCTGAAGCCGGTGCTAGTATTAAAAGCATGCTCGATGGGAACAGGTGAGAGAGAGCGGGGGAAGGGGAGGACGCTTTCAGCCTTATCACCTTATTACCAGAAGAAACCACCACGCCGTGATTCATTGTTCGGAAGGGGGGGTGTAGATGACTGGCTCCAGGAGCATGGACAGGGAGCGCATCTATCCCCGCTGCATGGGCAGCTCTTAGCGGGGAGGGGAGGACAGTGCCCGGGGCTGGGGACCCTATTAAAGGTAGCGGCTCGGGACGGGGCCAGGGCGGGTTACGTGCGAAGCTGGCGCGTGGCGAACTCGGCCGCCCCGTGCCCTACATTTCAGCTTGGACCGTGGGCGGGGGGCAGGGGCCGCGGCACAGGGCTGAGCCCATTGGCAGGGCGCTGCACGCGCTGCCCTCTGCTAGAGCAGCCTGAGGCGGGAGAGACAAGCGGGTCTCTCCCAGCCCGCGCGGGGCTGAGGCGCGCCGCAGGAGCGAGCGTCCCTCTCCGCAGGCCGCGCGGGGAGCCACAGGGCTGGGGCTGGCGTGTCTCTGACTGGAGAGCGGCTGCTTTCTCCCATCTTCCGTGAGGTGACTGAAGCCCCGCGCTGGAGGGAGCGAGCGGCGCGGCCCGGCCTTTCGACCGGTCTTCGTCGCAGGTGCGCGCCGTGCAGCTGCGCGAGCTTCGGCCCTGGGAAGCGGCCAGTGACGCTCGTAGCCGTACGCGGGGCGAACGCCCCGCTCCGCGGTGCCGCGCTCAGCGCCAGCACCCGGCCCCTTCTCCACACGGGCTGGTTCAGTCGGCTGGGCGGGAAGCAGGTAACGCCCTGCAGCTTGTGGGCGCTGGTGCCAGGGCCGGCAGGGCAGAGCTGTTGATCGGGTGACCGGGCTGTGTCTACCCTGCAGCTGGACATCCGCGGGTGGCCTGGGCTAAGGGCTGTTCTTGGTGCTGTGTCGGTGTGCACGCGCCTGCTGCAGCCCTGAGCTCTAGGACCCCGCCTGGGGGGAGGGTCACAGAGCTCGCTGCAAAGTCCATACCGCAGTGAACCAGCCCCTTAGCCCGAGTCAGCTGACACGGGTCCCCCCATGGGTGTCAAACTGCAGTGTACTTGTACCTCTATCCTTGGAGCCTCGCGCCGGCTAGGACAAGCCCCCTCCCCCACAGCAGTAACTTTGGGAAGGGGCAAAGGGGTCGTTCTGCCGTTCAGCCATTTACCTGAGAGGTGGGGCTAGTGTGCCTGGCTCTAGGACAGAGGTGAGCAAACTACGGCCCACGGGACCGTCCTGCCCGGCCCCTGGGCTCCCGGCTGGAGAAGCTACCCAGTAGTGTAGCTAGGGGGGAGCAGGGGGAGCCGCCGCTCCCCCGAGCACATTTTCCAAAGGTGACGCCTTTCCAAAAGTCCCACCGCTGGCCCCACCAAGCCCGCTGCTGGCCTGGTTTCTTTCACCCAGGCTGGCAGCGGGCTGAGAGACCCCAGCTGGCAGGAGCCCGCGGCGGGAATCCTAGAGCGGCGGCTGGCTGAGCTGCTCAGCCCGCCCCGCTCTGGGATTCCCCCCTCCCCCCCCGCGGGATTCTGCCAGCAGGGGTGGGGCCAGCGCCTGCTGTTGGCCTGGGTGAAAGAACCTAGGCCAGCAGTGGGCTGAGAGACCCCGGCTGGCAGGAGCCCACGGTAGGGTGGGGGATCCTAGAGTGGGGTGGGCTGAGTGGGGGCAATTAGGGTCGGGGGGTCTCGGGAGGGGGCTGTCAGAGGACAAGGCCCGGGGCGGGGGTTGGATGGGTCAGGGATTCTGTGGGGGCAGTCAGGGGACAGGGAGCTGCGGGGGGGGGGGGGGGGGTTGGATGGGGGCAGGGGACAAGAAGCAGGGGCGGGGGTTGGATGGGTCAGGGATTCTGTGGGGGCAGTCAGGGGACAGGGAGCTGGGGGGGGGGGTTGGATGGGGGCAGGGGACAAGAAGCAGGGGCGGGGTTGAATGGGTTGGGGGTTCTGATGGGGGCAGGAAGTGGGAGGGGGCAGATAGGGGGCAGGGGCCAGGCTGTTAGGGGAGGCACAGCCTTCCATACCCAGCCTTCCATACAGATTTGCTGGCCCTCGGGCCAAAAAGTTTTCCCACCTCTGCTTTAGGGTCTGCTGCCAAGAGTGCTGCTCCTCCTGTCTTCCCCACACACACTGATTTTGGGAAGGTGATGTTGCCCTAGAGTCCCCATTGCCTGAACAGATACAGAAAAAGGCAACAAAAATGATTAGGGGTATGAATAGAGATGAATAAGACTGGAATTTTTCAGCTTGGAAAAAAGATGACTAAAGGGGGATATGATAGAGGTCTATAAAATCATGACTGGTTTAGAGAAAGTAAATAAGGAAGTGTTATGAGGAGTAAACATAAGAACTAGGAGCCACCAAATGAAATGAATAAACAGCAGGTTTAAAAGAAACAAAAGGAAGTATATCTTCATACAATGCATATTCTTTGCCAGAGGATGTGAAGGCCAAGACTATAACAGGATTCAAAAAAGAACTAGATAAGTTCATGGAGGATAGGGCCATTAATGACTATTAGCCAGGATGGACAGGGATGCAAAACCATGCTCTGAAGTGTCTTTAGCCTTTGTTTGCCAGAAGCTGGGAATGTGCGATGGGGTAGATCATTCGATTACCCGTTCCGTTCATTCCTCTGAAGTACCTGGTATTGGCCACTGTCGGAAGGCAAGATACTGGGCTAGATGGATCATTGTTCTGACTCAGTATGGCTGTTCTTATGTTCATGTAGGCCTTTTGATTGTACAGGGGACAGGGGTGCCCTGAAAGCTCAAGCAACCTCTGAGTGATCATGGCAGCTCAGCAGAATGGGTGGGGGAAAGCACTTAAGTTGCAGCCTGATTTCTGTCTAGTGTGGGACTCTAAAAGCCCTAAAGTCTGTTTGGGGTGGGATAGAGTAACCAATAGTTTTTTTTCGGTGCCTGATTCCTGCAATTAATTGTTTCCCACCACACACATTGAAATCATTAACATATGTGAGCCATTGTGGGGGGGGGGGGGGGAGAGATGGAATGAACACACAGGTGGCAGACTAGGGGATCAGAAATGATGACCATCCTGAGGCTACGTCCACACTACCCGCCCGATTCGGTGGGTAGTGATCAATGTTCTGGGATCGATTTATCGCGTCTTGTCTAGACGCGATAAATCGATCCCAGAACCGCTCCCCGTCGACACCGGAACTCCAGCTCGGCGAGCGGAGGAAGCGCTGTCAACGGGGGAGCCTGCCTGCTGCCGTGTGGACCGGGGTAAGTACTTTTAAAAATCGATCTAAGATATTCGACTTAAGCTACGTTATTCACGTAGCTGAATTTGCATATCTTAAATCAATTCGCCCCCCCTAGTGTGGACCAGTCCTGAGTGTTGTAAGTTCACCAAGTTGTTACCAATTAATGATAAACACTCTGGTATATTTGGAAATATAAAGGTCAGATCCTCAGCTGCTATAAACTGTCATGATTTCAATGAAGCTGTGATAGATTGTCAGCTGGTGTAAACTATCTGTAGGGTTTTAGAAATTTACAGTTTTTAAAAAGGGCTTAATTAGCAGCCAGGGAGAATTTTGGATTTTTCCTTTCTATTTGGTGTTACAGCAGAATGATTGAGTCAAACAGCTCATATGATAGCCTGAATCCGGGCATTGAGTGTCTGGAATGTTCTCATCTACTTTGAAAAGCATTCCCCTGACTTCATTTTTTTAGGTACATTTCTGAATATTATAAACCAAGTGTTTCCTTATTGCTGTACAAAAATACAAATAGGCCTGTATTTGGAAACATATTATTTGGGTTGGATATCCTTAGCTGATGGAGAAGAAAGAATGTTTTCGTCTTCTACCCTATATCAAACTTATAGGCTTCACAAAAGTTCTCTGCTGCAGCAGAGAAAAAAAAAGTCCATTTAAAAAGTATTCAAGTAGAAACTGATCTTAAAAGTATTCAAAACTAGCAATGCACATTACAAAAAAATCATGTTTGTAATCATAAATTTAAAAAAATTACTTCAGCTGAACTGAAAATGATACTTGAAGATCCAAGGTGAGAAAAGTCAGTCCTTTGCTAAATAAATAAATAGGAAGCTGATCTAGTATTCTGTCAGCCTCACAATGTGGCCTCTGTGGGAAGCAGAGGGAGACTGGGAAGCTACAGAGTTTTCTGTCATTGGCGAAGGATCAGGAGAGAGTGTGTGTGTGTTTAGTGGTAAAAATAGGATGAGAATGGAAGAAGAGTCCTTCTTGCTTAAAAAACTCAACCTCTCCCTCTCAAGTCATTTGTGTGGTTGACAGATTTGAGGGACTGGGAAGGTCCTTGTACATGAGCCATTCTGTGAAGCAGTGAGGAATGAGGTAGGGGAAGATCAAGAATTCTTAGTGAAGGCAAGAACTGTCCTCGTTTATGATAGCACTGTGATATTTCTCAAAGGCACTACTCTGGTGCCGTTAAGTAGCCATAAAATTGGCTTAAGCAACCCCCTTGAAATTCTCACCACATTGAGCTGGAGAATGTTCAAGAGGCTTAAAGATACCATAGTGGCTTGAGGCCAGCCTTTGTTGACCCTTGGCACATTTGGCATGTCCAGGGAAAAGGAAATGCAGTTGGGTCATGCCTATGCTCCAGGAATTCTCAGTTGTTGGATTAATCTCTTGGGAGCTGCGGGTAGTCAGTGTAATTTACAGCACCTCTCAATCTACTTTAATTTGCTTGCAAGTGTCTGGACTGATGCAGACCGGCCCAAGCATTTGGGGACTGTGGCTTTAAGCTACCTTTGTGCTTCCCATTCCTACGGCTCACTCTGAATGCTGCTCTGTCGGACCAAAGTATCTGGGCCTTTATGTTTGTTTTTAGAGTTGAAATTGTGAATTTTTCTGATTTTATGTAAAATATGCTAATTTTACTAATCAATTAAATATTCAAATCTTAATTGAAGGAGTTGCCTCTGTAGTCCATGTTCCATCAAGTGTCTTTGTTTTTGATCCATACTGGTTTTTAAACAGTCATAAGTGTATGCAATGCAAGGTTTAGTTGCTCCTAGTTAGTGGTAACAGCAGGAGCTAGAAGGCCATAGATTTCCTTTGAAAACTTGAACTACTAGGTTTTTAAATTGGCCTGTGGTTCAGTATCATCAGCAAGCAGTTGAAGTAAGTTGGCAGCCAGACATAGGGAGAGAAAGTGTGGCAGATTTTTTTAGATAAATAACATAATCAAAATTAAAAATGTGTGAGGTTGGGAGTTTTCGTCTTTACATGCATTACAATGGTAGAACCAAATTACTTTGTCTACAAAATGAAAGGGCCCGGTGTGGTGGCATGCACATGTAATCCCAGCTGCTTGGTAGGCTGCGGTTGGCGGATCACTCAGGAGTTCTAGGCTGCTGTGCGCTTTGTCAATCGGGTGTCCGGTGCTACTGACAGCTTGGTCAGCGGGTAGTTGGAGGACTGGCTAGAACAACGCATCTGATGTGTTGTGATCGGTGCTCTCTCTGTGAGCATAGGCGTCGACTCCGTGGGTGCTCCGGGGCTGGAGCGCCCACGGGGAAAAATTGGTGGGTGCTCAGCACCCATCGGCCCCGCGCCCGTTACCAGAGAACTTACCTTTGCCCCCGACGCCGGCCAACGTTGCGGGGCCCCGTCCCTGACGCACCCAGTGGAGCCGACGGAAGTCGGCTCCTATGTCTGAGGGCTGATGGACCGATCACTGACAGTGACAAAATGAAATTGGATAAAACCCTTGTAACTGCAGTAGTATATTATCTTATAATGATACCTTTCCAAAGGGAATCTTTTTCATTCATGATCACTGATTTGAGTGTATGTCATATGACATGTAGTTTAAAATCAAATAACCAGAAGAGGAGAGTGGATGTTCTAAGAAAGTTGGACTAATACTGTGTGTACACTTTTTGTGAACATTGCTGATCTGAACTGTTAAGAAAGTGCCTTTTCTTACAGTTGCAGGGTAAGAATAGGAATACAATTGAAAATGGAAAATATAGAAGTACAGAACACACAATTTGGTAAGATCTCTAGAATCACTTGCCATATCTGAATCTGTTTTTCTCTGTTTTACCAAACTCTGATGGTAGCTGGGCTACCATGGGGATGGGTAACTGTTGGATGAATTTGCTTGTGCCTTGCTACTATATTCATATATTTGGATTATATGTTGTGATGAAGATTATATGTTAGACAAAGCTAATGGCATAATTTCAGACACTAAATGGTGTCAATATGAAATCACATGTTTTTGATAATTATTGTTTCCACATTTATCTCTGTTTTCATTTAACAATTTATATTCCTTTGAAATCACCAAAGCATTGTGAGTTTTAAGATAAATTCAGTAGCTACTATTAACAGAAGTGGTAAAATAATTATTAATAAAGTCACCTTGGTAGCACACTCAAGACCCTAAGGGCCAGATTTTCAAAGGTATTTAGGCATCTAAAGATGCAGATATGTGCTTAGTGAAATTTTTGAAAGCACCTAGGCATTTAACTCTTAAGGGAGTTAGATGTGTAGGCACTTTTGAAAATCCCACTAGGCACCTATCTGCATCTTTAGGTGCCTAAATCTAACCCTATCTTCCCAACAGTTCATCTGTCCTTAGGATGTGGTCCAACTCCCAGTGCTAGTTAAATTAATCTCTTAATAATTGAGATTAAGTCCTGGTTGGTGGTGAGTGTCCTAAACTCCAATTGTCTTCAGCAAGAGTAAGGGCACTCTGCACCTGGGAGGATTAAGCCCTAAAAGAGAATTTGCTATACCAAACACCTAGCTTCTCCTGATTTGTCCTTGAAGTTTTTATTTATACAGTACATTGTCATGATCAAGATTTTAGACCCATAAATTTGACGTAATTTATAATTATAATCTAATGGGGAAAGTCCTCTAAATTCTGTTCTTTGAAAGTCCTACAGTGATGGGCATGTGGTGACAGGGACAGGCAGAGGATGCTGCTGGGGTCCCTAGTTACAAATTTGCATGCAGGCAGAGTGAGTGAGGTGGTCATTTGTCACTGACTACAGTCAACCCTCCTTAGTGCAGAATAGTGCTTCACTCCCCAATCCAGAGAAGGGGGAGGGAAGGATCTCTAAACATCATTCACTCCATTATCAATTTGCTAGTGTGCTGCAACTATCTGGTCATCGTTGTGTGGTAAAAAGCAACATCACACAAAAAATACTGAACTCTGCATCCAAAACGTCCACACTCTTTCTGATGATGCTGGTGGGCTCAAAAGGCATACTTCGCTCATTTGAAAAGAACTTCGTCAAATATAACATCAGTGTAGCTGCACTGGGTGAAACACGTCTCCCAGGTAAGTCCCATCTTGAAGAGTTCGGTGCTGGATACACATTCTACAGGATAGGCATGTTCGTGGAAGAGAGGTCACTATCAGGAATCGTCTGTATTTTAATATTCTAAAATAGTGTTACAAACAATGGAAGATTAAAAAAAATTAGGGCCAATCCAGTATTCCTTAATAAAACAAAATGTGTTCTGGTCCTGATCCAGTATTAAATTCTGCTAGTAGAGATCACATTCTGTGGATGAAATCTTGGCCCTGTTGCAGTCAATGACAAAACACCGATGGACTTCAGTGGGGTTTCAATGGGGATTTCAATCTGTATCTCTTTCATTATTCCATATTCTCTGTTTAAATTCATTTTGCAGCGACAGATCATAACATTGTTACTGAAGGCAACAAGGTGAATATGAAAAAGGGATTGTTCTATTAGCAAATAAAATAATCATCTAGTAACAAAAACTACTTAGAGACACTTTTTTGGGCTGTGCATAACATTTATTGCTAGGTTGGAAACAAAGAAGATTCAACTTCAGATTGTTCTTTTTTTCTCTTCAAAATAGAAGATGGTGCCATATTTTTATGACAGTCTTAACATAAAAATTAATCGTTAATTTAAAAAGATGAGATCAAAAGAAAACATACATATTTCCTGTGAAATTGTTCTAAAACTGTTTTTTCCCCTCACAGAGATGAAGACAGATCTGAATTTACTGCTTGAATGTCTTAAATACCAAATGGACAGCCCTGCTTCTCAAAAAGAAGCCTTGGTCACCATTTATTCAATCTGCCAACAAAACAGTAAGAAGTATTCTACCATGACATTTCGACTGGGGCATTTGTTATTTACTATCTGGGATATTTGAATATGGTAATAGTAGAAATTTTTTTTCATAGTACACATTAAACGTCCCTTTTTAAAATAATGTCTAGGAGTCATAAGACTCTATAGAGGTATAAAATCTTGCAAATGTTATGTATTCCATACTGCTCTGATTGTTTTTGGATTCCCAAATTAGTACTTAACATAAACTTCCCTTTTTGTTCATTATGTCTGTATATGCAACAGGTGATGCAAGTGATTATTTCCGAGAGATTGGTGGTTTGATGTTTGTAAATGACCTTGCAAAGTCAAGTGTGCACTGCATAGTAAAGGAAGCAGCCTTATTTACATTAGCAGTTGTAATGGAGAGTAATGGTAATGTATACATGTATTTATTTTTCCAAGTTCTATATCACTGCACTTTATTGTTCCTGAAAATGTAAGATTTCCTCCTTTGCCTCTATTTATCATATCAACTAATGGTTTAATGTAGTTTTAGATAAATAAATTTATCAGGTTACAACAGATACCAGCCTGACAAATGGGACCAGATTCTTGACTCTGCTGTTCCATACTTGCTCCATTCTGGAAGCTCAAAGTGACCAAAAAGCCAGCTTAAATGGCCATCTGAGAATTCCTCTGGTTTGGGGGAATCCCTTGGGTGGAATGGTTGGGGCTACAGCACCAGCCCCACTTATAGGCTTTGATATAGAGGGCATGGGTGGGCAAAAGCAGGGAGGTGCACTTCTTCAGTCCCCCACTAGCATGGTGGTCTGAGATTGCTTGGCATCATGCCTGTGGCCAGGATGCCTCAGAACTGACTCCAGGATCAGGAAGCAGCAAATAGCTCTTTTGCAGCCCTCTTCCCTCAGATGCGCCCAGCACATATTGGTCACAACTGAGGATCTAGGCAAAGACCTGCAGGTAACATTATCAAGTTACGTTGAAAATTACTGATAAGTGGATTTGAGAATTGACCCTTCAGAGTGAGTCTGGAAGCTACAGTCTACCTAGTAACTGTTAAACTGTTGCTAGGTAAGATGAATTTCTAATGTCCTAGGTCTTGAAACGAATATCCCAGAACTTCTGAATTAGTGCCGTGCCATGAGGAGGGAAATTAGAATGGGAGCTTTCACGTAGGCCTGATACTTTGTGCCATAAAATGACCCAATTATGGTTAGTGTATGTATCACCTTGTTGATTGGGGGAAAGGTTGCTGTCAGTCACATCTATGGAAGGGTCAAAAGACTTTTCAGCCTGGCTCTCAGATATGTTGGTTGCGGGGGGAAGGGAGGAGAGGAAATTTGCCTTACAAATACGTAATGGTATGAAATATTTAAATTTTAATATCTGATTCAATCCTGAAAATTGTTTTTCTCTTGACAGCCTTTCAGTATAGGTCAGTCTGTATATTTTAGACAGAATCTTTTTTATCAGTCTGTAATTTGTAGACTTTATTGCCTAAATAGAAGTTGTAAATGACTTAATAGGAATTAATATAATTCATTTTCTGGTTTCAGTTTACTGTCAACAAACTTTGTGTACATCTGAATTGTTTGAAGACCTCATTTTCTTCTTAACTAATAAGAATTCTAGTGTGAATTTGAAAAGAATGTCTGTTTATGTTATATTAGTACTGGTTTCAAATAACAGTAAGTATTTTGCATTCACTTGTAAAAATACCATTAAATTATTAATACTCTGTAACTCATTTTAAAACACACTGCTGGTTGTCAGGCCATACTATTTATCATGACTTCAAGATTTCACTAATATTTTGTAAGATTAGTATATAAAGATTACTTGTGACATGGATTACTTTTAGGTGATCTCAAAATCAATTACAAGTAGATCAAACATAAGAGGGTTTTTTTTAAATGTTGAAAGTACTTTATCTTATTTGTGTAAGAAACTTACATGTCGTTTTTAACAAAATGCAATGCAAAATGAGGGTTTCTCACATTTTGTAGAGAAATTGAAACATAACAATTGATCATTATTAATTATTATTTGTATTACAGTAGCACCCAGAGGGCCCCATATGTCTGGGCTCTGTACAAACATATGGTTTAAAACAATTAATTTAGAAGATCTTGTAGTTTATAAAAAGTGAAGAACATTGTTAGCACTTTTTGTTGCTATACAGTTAAGGATGCAAGTACATAACACATTGTTTATTTGTACATGGCATACTAAGGGAGCTGAAGTAAAACTGAACTATTTAAATGGCATTTAAAGTATTAATACTTTGTTTAAAAGTATGTATTGTCTCTCCCAATACTGGCATATGGTCATTTATAGAAAGTGGGCAAACTCACATCAGAGAAACAGGCTGCATTGGTGTTCTGCTACAATTATTCAGGTAAATAAACAGTTTCTGTTAAGATATAAAGTAACAGACTACTTAGGTCCTAAGTCATCTTTGCCATTATGTTTGCCTTTTTCTTAACAGAACAACTCTTTCAATATCTGAGATGAATCTGTCAGATGAAAATATTAATCAGTATTATCAGCTGTGGTCTTCAGTCTGCAGTACTCTGTGTGCATGTGTTAATAATCCTCAAAATGGTAATTATTATTAAATAATTGTATAACATAAGATGATAGTAAATGTAAAAAGAACACTTTTAAAAAGTGACATCTGACTTCCATTTTCTAGTGTCTATAAATGTAATTATATATTATGTTTAGATTTTTGTTGTTGTTTGTTTTACATCTTTACAGAAGACAATCAAAACACTTGCTGTTTGGTTTTTCCACATGCAAAAGACTGGCTCCAAAGTTGCACAAAGCCTGAGATAGTTCGTCCTATTTGTTCATTTGTTGGACTTACAGTTGCTAATAATTGTAAGTACATGACATCCTGTCAACAATTTAGATTTCATGGAACTACGTTTCATTGGAAACGATAATTAAATTTTAAATTTCTTCCTCTTTCCCTACCTCCCCAGATTCATTCACTGATCTTCCGCCTTCTTTACAGAAGGCAGGGATCAGCTACCTCTGTGTCATTGTCCCTTCTCCAAACCTCACAGAGGACACTTACAGGTCCGGGGTTTGCACCAGGCGAAGGGGTAGGGTGAGCAAGGGGCAGGCGTAGGCATTCGCATCATCCCCCTACTGGTCTCATGGAGATTCCTAAGAAAAAATAATGCAGGCTCTGGTAGATCAGCTCCAATGGAGCCATTCTGCTGGAGTGGGAGGTAGAGTGCTCGAGGCCAGCTAGTCATGAATCATGTTGTTTAGAGGTATCCAGTTTGCGAGAATGTCTGCGTGTGTGAATATTTCTCTTATGAAACCTCTCTGGAATTTTCAATAAGATTGTTATTGTCAGTAGTAATCTTAGAAATACCAACTGTAATTAAAAACTTTGCATCAAAGGAATTATTGCTCTAGTCTCTATTTTGTCATTTTCCTCAAATAGTGCAGCATGGGTGTAAAAATGTCACCCAGATCAGTGTAGTAGTGTTTTACATCCATTTTGTGCTAGGTAAGAGACTAAACAAGGTGCAGGGAAACAGTGAATCAGGCTCTTTGTTTTCAAATATAGTTCAGTTTAAGCATGGTGAGAAATATTTCTCATTTATATTGCTTTCCTGAGGTAAATGGATGCAATTTTCTTTTAAAAGCACCTTTGCCTTGTGTGAGTCTTTCTGTCCTTTCTTTGTCTCTTGCCACCACTTGGTTATACCACAAGAGAACATGGCATCAGAATAAATATCATAGATACTTTTAAGATCCCCAGTCCCTTATGATATTTTTTTCTTGTGCATTTCCAAAATGCTTTTCTGTTGAGTTAATCAACTATTTTACTGTTAAATAGAAGTTAGGTAAAATAGGTAAAGAGAGTTTATTTTGAATTGTATACGATGTATAAAAGCTGATGGTATGCTGGCTGTATCCACTAGCAGTTTTGTCACATCATCCTTCTCTATTTCAGTGCATTCCTTTAGCCTCTGTCCAGCAGACTGTAATGTCCCACGTTGGAACAGTCTTTCAGCACTAGTTTATTAATCTTCCATTTTTCCTATCTATATCTATTGCCTGTTTGGACACATTTCCTTTGTTTGATACATTAGGCAGTACATGGCCTGTCATAACATTCACTACTAATGTATTGTGAGCTCCAGATATTTCCTTCTTTTTTACCTACTCCCAGTGATTTATTAGTGTTGGGTTCTAATAAGGAAGTGGATACTATGCTCCAAGACAGTGTGGAGACTCTAATGTTTGGTTGTCATGATTAACAGACCTCAAGTTCTTGGTGTTTTGGCATCTTTGCTACATAAAAAAATTACCAAGGAAACTGGGACTTTTTCTAGGTCTTTAAAGCCCGCTTTTTTCCCTTCAAGTATTTTTTTTCATAGTTTATAAGCATATTTATCCAGTGACTTGTAACTTTCTCGAAGAAAGAGGAAAAGCAACCAACCAACTTCTGGGCAGCCAGAGACATCTCTGTTTTTCCTTTAGGGTGGACATAAAGAAAATACTTGAAAAAGATTTTTTAAATTGTATTATAATAAATAACACAATAATTATATTAAAATTAATTCTACTCTGCTGACTTAAATTATTCCTCCAATTTCAAATTGATACAGTTTACTTCACTTTTTATTCTATTGGATAGTGCTTCTGTGTTTTATTAAAGAATTGAAGAGTTTCATCCCAGAAGTGGCTGCACTTCCATAGTGGACAAATTAATTAATTTTTATTCCATGTAAAAAAAACCTGACAACAGCATAGCAGTTTCGTGAAGCCTTAAATGCTGTTTGTAAAGTGCTATGTAAGTGAAAGGTATTATTAAGCCCAGTCAGAGCAGAGGTGATGCTAGAACTTGGGAATTTTGGACTTCCAGCCTAATGTTCGTTCCGAGAAGGGCACTATTTCTTTGTCCTCTTTTTGGGAAATTCTGGTACAGGATCCTGGGTATCAAATAGTATTTGCAATGTTTGGTAGATTTTTAAAGACTTTTTGAGTTTAGTTTAAGCAGAATGCATCTCTAAGTCCTCATTATTTTAATTTACTTTAGAGGGAGCACAAAAACAATTACATCTACTGCTCATGCTGGAACAATGGAACCTAACAAAATTCTTCAATACATACATAAAACCTTTTCAGCAGCCATAAGTTAAAAACTACTGAGCCAACGTCCTGTAAACTGAGCTCGCTACTTACATTTTAATAATGTCTACAAAATAATCAAAGTTTGAACAGTGAAACTGTATCTGAGGTATCAGTTAACAGAATTTCTGATCAGAACACATGGGAGAAATGTGTGTGACTTTTTTGTTTTTAAACACATTGCTGGGTTTCCCCGAGAGTCTTTTCCATTCCATTCTCAAAACCTCAGTTCAACCCTGAAATTCGTCACTTTTATTTGGCATACAGCAACACTATGCCTAAGCTGCCGAGGCTTAAATGCAGGCGCTTGCGCGCTCTCTCTCTCTCTCTCTCAGCATTTCGCTCTCTCTCTCAGCATTATGTGCTTCATGATTAACTTGGTTACTTTTCAGGAACCAATCCTTGTACAGCATGCTCTGTCAATATGCTCTTCATGTATAAAGTGATATCTACATTCCAGGTTTATCTTGTCAATTGTCCATTGTACCAGGGTGTTCCTGCTTATCTTAGCTAGACCGACTGCAGACTAATGCTTGTTACACCCTTATATACACAACTTAATCTTCCATTCACCTTCTCAATCATTGTCCTGGAAAAATTAGGTCTTATTTATGTCAAGTTACTCATGTCGAGTTAGGCCTTTTCCAGATAACTGACCAGACTCTATGGCCAGGATCTTTCACAGAGCTCAAAATTCTCAGTTCTTTTGTCTCCACAGGTGAAGGATAACTTAGGGATTCTCTCCCCTTCTTTTTACAGTCCAGTAAACCTTTGAAAAGTAAGCCCACACGAAGTTCCTTTCTCCTGCTGGGTATAGACACTATGCTGTCTGGTGTAGACACCATGCTGGTTCTTCCCCAGTTGGTGATTTTTACAATGCAAATGATCTCTTTCTGCAACCTCTGATACAAATCAATAGCTCATTGAATTTGCCTAGACCTGGTTTGAAGTGTTGGCCTCCTTTCTTTTTCTGAAGAAAACCTGTTTAACTCCCCCAACATGTTTGGTTTAAACACATTTTAATCACATATTTCCAGTATATCTGTAAAGATCTTTCTGAGTTTGAGGGAACCTAGAAAAGTCCACTTTAATTCCAACGTGTACTAAAGGATTTATTGGAGTGACCCTGGACTCAACTACAGCCAAAGTCTACTTACGTCACGACAGGCTTCTCATAATGAGGTACATCATTGTCCAACTCTGACCAAGTCTCTGGATGACAGTCCACCTCCACTGGTTCTTCTGGGCCACATGGCCACCCGCACATACTCAAAGCCCCACCTTTGTTGCTTTCAGGTTTTGGCTTCATATGGTCTATACTCCAAACAGAGATGCTTTAAACAAATGTGTCATGAACCCACAGAACATTCTGTCTTCACTCACCTGAAGGGAAAACAAGAAGGCTGTATGTGTAGGGGCTGGGGGAAGGAGGGATCTAGACAATCAAATAGTGCAAGGTTCCTGGACCCACCGGGAATTCTAACTACACATCCACCTCCTTAAAATTCAAGCAGCACACAAGGCTTTCAGAAATAGTCCCATTAGCTTGAAGTTAGTAAAATCTGTAAAATTCTTTGGGAGCCATTTTGATTAAAGGCATTTTCCAAATGTAAGTTCATTGTTATTACAACACAGAATATAATGGCTATAACTAAATGAAATCAAGCAAAACACAAGTACATTGTTTACATGTGTATATTATGCTTGTATATTTTCTATAATTCTTATGAAAAATACCTTTCTAAATTTGCCATCTATCCTATATTTCCAGTTTTGATTATGTTGTATTGATAGAATTGGAATTGCATTAGATGGCAGGAAAATTTGCATACACAAAGAAAATTATTACCATGTTGCTTTATTAATATTGTTTTAGTTAATAGAGATATAAATGTTGGAATTCAGTATTTATTCTTTTTTTCCTTAAGCACGTGTACAGGAATACTTTGTTTCTGTTGGTGGATTAGACATATTAGCTGAAGTACTTATCAAGCTGGTCCGTGATTCATCTAGAACCTACTCAAGCGCAAAACTTGCAGTAGTGGTAACAAAGACTCTAGATGCTTGCATTGCTGATAACTGTGAGTGAATGGACCCCAAACATTTATATATATATATGATATTTCTAGAAATAAATTAATAGGGCTAGATTTTAAAAGAAAAGTATGTAGATGGACATGAAATGGCAAATAAGTGTACATATATTGCACATGTGCAAAATACAGTTTTACATGTCAGAATTCCCTAAACACTCACAACTGAACTTAGAAAGAGTGAAGAAAATGCACGTGCACCTGTTGGGATTTGCAGAGACATGGGGATGTGACTAACAGCTTGATTTTTAGCACATTAGATACACAAACAAATTTAGGTGCCCCTAAGTCTTTGGAGAAGCTTGACTTCTTTATAGGAAGTATCTCCAGTTGTTCTATGGGGAGGATCTTATGGCTGATAAACCTAAGAGTTCTATCTTCATGTCCTCTCCAATTGCAGTGAGTTCTCCATGTGCTGTATCTGGTAAAGGATTTGGGGAACCTTTCTAGAGGTCTGCACCCCAATGTGCTGCAGAGCCCAAATCAGGGCTTCTTCCGCAGAAGGATTTGGGGGATGGGACAGGGTTGGGGCTGGGAAAGAGCATTTACAGGACTGGTCCACTGAAAGGAGAGGATACTGGCTTCAAATGTTGGAGTGAGGGAGTGAAAGCAGGGGGAAAATATGGGCAAACTCAAGGCTTCTTCAGGGATATGGAGGACACCCTGAAAAAGAAAATGTATTTTTGTTGCATTGTGTTGTGTACTTACTGTTATAGGTTAATTTTTGTCTCTTTAAATTATTTTATACAATAGCTGCTGTTGGTGATGTCCTGGTAAAGTATCAGATTGTGTCTAAGCTACTGAGGTTGCTGACTTATGACGCTCTGGATTCAGGAGAAAAAATTAGTATTATTCTTACAATTGGGCATTGCACAGAAGGTTGTGGTAAGATTCTGATTTCTTTTATGAATTTTGGTTTGTGGCTTTCACCACTTCAATACCGCACTCCTCAGCAGTTTTCATTAAAATACTATGCTTCAAAGCAAAGTTCTTGCACATAATTTAATTCACTATTAAAACTCAAAGAAAATGTTTAGCTTTCTGTAGTGTTCTATCTTTGGTTTTGAAGAGCTGTTATCTCAATACGACATACAGTATCTCCAGGATTAAAAGAAAGTAGAGTCTCATGAGGAGCACTCAAAGGACCAAATCCTGTTCACCTCATTCACATAGGGTGAAATTTACATTGTCCAGAGGGCCAGAACAAGACATATGCATCACGTAAGTTCCACTTAAGTCCTATTTTAACTGCTCCAGTAGTACTTGGTGCATAGATTTTGTGCTGACCCTTTGCACAGGGATAAATTTCACCTATAAATAATCTTACTGAATTTAATAGCGTTACTTTTGGAAGTGAGAACAAGATTTTGTCTGAAATGCTTTTGCCCGGCGTCTTCGAGTTTGTCCAAAGTAAAGTTGCCCAACCCAGACTGTCAATTGGTACCCTGTGGCAGTGAAAGCAAACTGCGTGGATAGTTGCAAGATACTGACCATTGTTTGTTTATATTGTTTGCATTTCTCTCAAGAGCACTGTGGAATCTGTCAAACAGAGAATATCTTGTAAAGCCCTGATCCTGCTTCCTTTGAAGTCAGTGGAAGTTTGATAGTTTCGACAGGAGATGTAAAAGAACTAATTGAATCAAAGGAGGGCTTTGCTCCATGGAAAATATATTGAAAATTTAAATTTTATGATCTTATAGAATATAAGAATTTTTATTTTAATATATTATTGTTTGCAGGGTTAAGGATTTTTTTGAAAGAAAAAACTCTCTAATTATATTGGATCTTTTATTAAGATCCTGTCTGAACTATAAAAATGTTTTTGGAAAGTTTGCAAATGATATGCAAATGTTAGCATAGTTTTAGAAAACACAATATTAGACAATTACATGAATTATGCATGTGTTCTTTTCTTGCCCAGGGAAGAACTGATTAGATAGGCGCTGTCTAAAATGCAGATTTTTGTATTGGTGTACCTAAATGTTGAACTGGAGTAAGCCAGACAATTGTAAATCATAGTTTATATTATGCACATGTACATGAGAGGTTTGCACTAATGCAGCTACCTTAGTGCAAAAAACAAACAAACCAAAAAACAAAACAACCAACAACCCTAATGAAAAATAAGGCCCTAGTCAACAACTGAAATTCACTTGGGTCCCATTTAGTATATTTACAGGTTTTTTACTAACTTAAGCTCTAGATTTTTTTTAGTGCAGACTTAATTATGGATAGTTATGTATTTTTCACTTGAATTAGCTTTATTTACTTTTTAGATGACTCAGTCCTTATTGGATTTGCTTATACTACTACTGAAATTCTAGAAGAGACTGTTTCATACAGTAAGTTAGAAGTTATGAACCATCCCTGATTGCTTCCTAAACTGGACAAAAATAAATAAAGCAATTCATAATAAGTAGTTCATGCATTATTTGGAAATTACCCAGATACGATTTCATGAATTTTGCTGAATTTTATTTAAAGTTGTTTATACTGTCTTTTAAAGATAATGTAAGAAAACTGTTAACCATGGTACAAGTTAGAAACTGATTTATTTTCCTTTAATGCTAATCTTCTTTAGAAGAAAATCAGTATGATCTGCTTAAGAACAATGGCCTTCCACTTATGATTCAGTTATTAACAGAGTCTCAGGATGAAGAAGTAAACAAAGCTGCTACTTTTGTGCTGCAAAATTGCAAGCAAATCAGTAAGCTTGTTGTTGTTTAAAAAAAATTAAATTCATTGTTCTCAGTATTTGAGGTTTGTAAACTTTCAAAATAATTGTAACCGTGGCAGGTTGGTGATGGAGTTCATTTCAGTAACCTTTAATTTCCTTGGGAATAGTTATATATTTACCATCATGGAATGGTTATAACATTTAGGGGGTGAAAGAAACATTGCAGTGATTCAGGTGAATGCAAAAATGCACGGACATAATCTGTGAACAAAAGGCTGATTGGCTTTAAATTATAGAGTTGCCAACTTTCTAATTGCACAAAACTGAACACCCTTGCCCCCCCTGCCTTGCCCCTTCGCCGAGGCCCCGCCCCCACTCAGTCCATCCCCCCTCCTCTCATTGCTTGCTCTCCCCCATCCTCACTCACTCGCTCTTTTTCACCGGGCTGGGGCAGGGGGTTGGGGTGCAAGAGGGGTTGAGGGCTCTGGCTGGGGGGTGTGGGCTCTAGGGTGGGGCCGAGGATGAAGGGTTTGGGGTGCAGGAGGAGGCTCTGGGCTGAGGCCGAGGGGATTGGGTTGTGGGAGGGAGTATGGGCTCTGGACTTGGGGGTGGGTCCAGAAATGAGGGGTTTAGGGTATGGTAGGGTGTTCTAGGCTGGGACAGAGAGTTGGGGTGCAGGAGAGGGCTCCAGCTAGGGTTGCGAGCTCTGGGGTGGGGCCAGGGATGAGGGGTTTGGGGTGCAGGAGGGGGCTTAGGACTGGGGCTGAGGAATTTGGAGTGTGGGGGTGAGGGCTGGGGTAGGGGGTTGGGGTGTGGGAGAGGACTCCAGGCTGGGGCAGGGGATTGGGGAGTGGACTCTGGGAGGGAGTTTGGTTTCCAGAGGGGGTTCAGGGTGCAGGCACGAGGAGGGAGTTTGGGTGCGGGAGGGCTGGGGCAGGGAGTTGGGGTGCGGGCTCCTCCAGGCGGTGCTTACATCAGGCATGTAATTTATATAGACGTCCTCCGGCTCCTAGGCGGAGGCGCAGCCAGGCGGCTCTGCGCACTGCCTCCGCCCGCAGGTAACGCCCTCGCAGCTCCCATTGATCGCGATTCCCATCCCATGGGAGCTGCTGAGCTGGCTCTCGCGGCAGGGGCAGTACGCAGAGTCCCCATGGCTGCCCCTACGCCTAGGAGCCGGAGGAACATGCCGATTGCTTCCCAGGAGCCGTGCAGAGCTGCGTAGGGAGCCTGCCAGCCCCACGCCAACTGGCCTTTTAATGGCCCGGTTAGCACTGCTGACTGGAGCCACCAGGATCCCTTTTCGACCGGGTCTTCCGATCGAAAACCAGACACCTGGCAACCCTATTAAATTAGCTCTGCAGGGATAGCCTGGGCCTCGCTCCAACCTGTGATACTGTCTTTAGAGACAGAACTGGTTTTTAGCAGTAAGTGGAGTCTTATATAGGTGGATTAATTTATAGACGTAACTCCACCAACCGTTTAGGTGCTGATTCTTTCTGCTACTTATATTAGGTAAAAATAATAGAATTTACAGTTATGGCAAGATGTTATACTCTTTTCAATATGTTCTCTGGCTGCGTTTTGTTTGTTGTTTTTTATAAATGAGATGTGGTCAAGCATTTTTTCAGTGCCATGATCTGAATGCAACAGATTCTTTAGAAAACTCTATTTTAGCTTTCATTTTCATTCACTTATACAAATATATTTGTAACATTCAGTTTGTTCTAACATGTGAACCAGTTTTTATAAGCCCAGGATCTATGTGCAACTCTATGCCTTTATTTGTGCACATAATTATTGTGATTGTGTGTGCAATTTGGGTAATAGTTTGTATTTAACTGCATAACTATCTATCCAGACTACTGCAGTACTGCATATTCATATATGGGTGCATAGTTGCAAGCACATTTTTGTTTGTACGAGTTGGGACGCTTACATACAAACTAACCAAAAAACAAACAAACCTGGCTTATAGTGTATTTCCTACTGAATTTCCATTTTTTGGTGGACAGGGATAAAATATTACAATCAAACCTTAACGTATGGTCTGATCTTGATAAGTACTGGGAGACTACACCTCTTGAAATTCAGATCAGGTCCTTGGTAAAGTCGTTTTTCAAGGAACAACTTCTACAGAAGCAAGGTGTGGCCCCAATTCAGCAAAATACAGAAGCACATGTCTACTTGTAAGCACATGAGCAGTTTCAATTACTTCAGTGAGACTACTTATATGTTTAAATATCTTGATGAATTGGGACCAATAGCTATAATTGCAATTTGCATTTTGAAATACATTGAAGCTATATGGAACTTTCATTCTACTTCATTATACCCAAATTTACTATAAACAGGTAGTAATATATATTGTAACTGAATAGTGGATTTAGGTTTTTTATTTTTTAATGTTTAAGCTATTAAAATATAAAAATGAAGCATTTTTCAATATACTATTCAGTGTAGAAAGACCACATTTTTATTTTATTTTCTGCTTTACAAAGCTGAGAAATTGTCTCTGAAAATAAATGAATATTCATTAAATCTGAATGATGCAGAACAGTTGAAAATGGATCTACAAATCAAAGAGAGGAATCTAGAGGACTACTGGAAGAAAGTAAAAGAAATTTTACACAGAATAGAACTTCTTGAACAAGAGCGTGATGAGGTTGGCACATTTATTCAAAATATGGTAAACCTAAGCAAATCTCTCAAAAGAAAGCTTTCTCCTCAAGAGTATAGGGAGAAGTAGACTGAAAGACATTAGATAATCTCAGTGAACTATAAAAGTGGGAAAGAATTGGACATCTGAGAAACTATGTCTTACAACTCTTCACTTTGGCATTACTGTATATTATAATAAGATAGAGATGAGAGGAGGCACTCAGAGAAGGGAATGAATACAAGGTTGAGATCCTAGTTTTAGTGCATTGTGAGAAATGTGAAAAATATATTATATTTTAGAAAATCCGGTTCTGTAGTACTTAGTATGCAGTTAATCCAGGTTGAACAGTGAGGCAGAAAAATAATACTCACCTGTTTTAAAGTATCTGTAACGGGTTGTGCTCACCACCACGGCACCTCCTGCTGGACGCTCTGGGAATTAGCTCTGTCCTAGCCGTGGAGCGCTCTCTCCGGGTGGTGTCCTGCCCGTTGCCTGCTTGACTGTGCTGTCTGGGACCCACGTTGCTCTCTGGCTTGCGGCGTCCTCTTCTGGACACAGCCCTCTGGCTGTGCCCCTGCTCTATTCTCCCCCCTCCTGGGGGGAGGGTATCAGCAGTCCTCAGTCTGCACCTGCTTTCGTGGCCACCTTCCGCCCCAAAGTCTAGTCCCTTGCCTCAGGGACAAGACACAGTCCATCGGCCACGCTCCTCCATGGTAAGGTGCGCTGTAAGGTGGGAGGGGAGGACCCAGGCCCGCCCGCTACTCTGGGTCCCGATCCAGGGACCCTCTAGCGGCAGCCTCCCACTGCCCTCCTTCAATCCCCTCTTCTCCCTGTATACCATGGGCCTCTTCCACTTGGCCTGTGCACCTTGGCCATTTTCGTCAGGGGCTGCCACCTGGCAGGTGACAGGCCAGAGCTCTCTCTCTGCTCCCCTGGGCCTGCCTAGGTGCTCTGTTTGCAGGGAGCCTAGGTGCTCTGTTTGCAGGGAGCCAATCTTTCTCCCTTGCTTGTCAGGAAGAGACTGCTGTCTCCTCTGCTTTGCAGCCTTTATATAGGGCCCAACCTGGCCCTGATTGGCTGCCTTTCTCTGCCCTTTCTGTCCTTCTCAGTGTCCATATGTATTTTGAACCTACCATTTCCACATTCGTGTGTGAAATGCCTGTGCAGTCATAATAACTTCATGCACAAATGTATACTCAAATTAAGTGTCCAAATATCTAGCTCTAAAATGTAAACTCTTAAGCCTTCTAGGACTATATCTTGTTTGAATTGAGAGACCCGGGTAGCTTTCATGGTTCATTGAAAAGTAATAGTCTATATGTATTTCAAATTAATTAAAATGTTTCTTATGTTTAAAGGATATATGCAGCAACTTTCAACCTGTGGAAACAGTACATAAGCCATCAAAAGCAGTATCCAGCTAAAAAAGCTATATACTATCTGTAACATAAGGGAACAAATCAGATAAAAAAAGCCTTGTAATCAACCCTGTGATAGAAATGGAGATAAAGAACCCAAATTATGCCAAGTGACAAAGCTAGAAAATAATTGTGTGAAATGACCTAGAATCATGCAAGAAAAGCTATAGGCATATTGGTCTGAGTGCAACAGGAAAAGATGCTGAAATATTCAGAGAGCTCATTAATGTATACAGATTATTCAGTGTTATATAGTACTGTATCTATCTTGTTCAGCATGCCGTTCAATCTGTTCTTGATGGTTTCATACGTCTGCCATTACTATCTGGTCCCTTTAGGTAGTCAGTAGCCAAGTGCTCAGTGACTTAATTTACATGACTCTCAGGCCTCTAGAACTGCTCTGTAATATGACCCAGTTTATTGCTTTCAGAACCAAGTTCTCACTAGTTTACAGTTCCTTTAAATTCTTTCTCATAGCGTTGCTGGATTTCTTGTTAACAGTGTCTAACTATAGCCAGGCACTTCTGCAGCTTCGTAGTTAACAGGATCTACCCTCAAATTGTCCAGATCTGTCTTCTAACCCTACGATAGGATTTATTAATGCTTTGTACAATCATTAATTGGTATTTTTGCAATATAGGAAACAGCAAGAAAACAAATATTTGTTGATATACCTCGGGAAGCAGTTATGCAAGCAACATCAAAATACCATAAAATGAATGCCAGTGACCAAAAAGCAAACACTGAAAGAACACATACAAAAACGCACTGTTCACAGCTAAATTGTAAGTCTGATGATTTGGTTGGTACTACATCTGCAAATAATCAGTCATCCAAAAATGGAATATTAAAGACTGTGAATCCAGTAGATGCTTCTACCAGAGAGAGTGAGCAAAATGTTACTCTACATTCAGCTGATAAACTACAAACAGGTAGTGTACAAAAAGGTCATACTACACATGAACGAACTGCTTGTGAGAAGAAACAGTCTGTTCCTCAAGCAAGGTATAGTATTTGATGTCTCAATGCAAAGTAAAAATGTAAAGTTGCTGTTCACTTAATGAAAATTTCCAAATCAAATGTCATTTTATTTAATTATTTAATTATTTTTTTAACTAACTAGCTCAGGGGTCGGCAACCTTTCAGAAGTGGTGTGCCGAGTCTTCATTTATTCACTCTAATTTAAGGTTTTGCGTGCCAGTAATACATTTTAACATTTTTAGAAGGTCTCTATAAGTCTTTAATGTATAACTAAACTATTGTTGTATGTAAAGTAAATAAGGTGTTTAAAATGTATAAGAAGCTTCATTTAAAATTAAATTACAATGCAGAGCCCCCCGGACCGGTGGCCAGGACCTGGGCAGTGTGAGTGCTACTGAAAATCAGCTCACGTGCCATAGGTTGCCTACCCCTGCTAGCTCTTTATTGTGAGAGAAAACAGAGAACTTTTTGGTCACCGCAGCTTTTCTTAGGTGCATATGTAGTATCTTTGACATCTTAGATCAGGGGTAGGCAAACTTTTTGGCCTTAGGGCCGCATCGGGTTTCCAAAATTGTATGGAATGCCAGTTAGGGGAGGCTGTGCCCCCCAAACAGCAAGGCGTGGCCCGGCTCCCACCCCCCGCTTCTCACCCCCTGACGGCCTCCCTGGGACTCCTGCCCATCTTCTTCCCTTTTTTAAATATGTGCACTATATCTGCCTTTTTCCAGTCGTCTGGGACCTCCCCCCCATCACCACAAGTTTTCAAAGATAATAACCAATGGCTCTGCAATCAGCCGACTCCGTCAGTACCCTCGGATACATTAGATCCGGCCCCATGGACTTGTGCATGTCCAGCTTTTCTAAATAGTCCTTAACCCGTTCTTTCACCACTGAGGGCTGCTCACCTCCTCCCCATACTGTGCAGTCTGGGAGCTGACCTTGTCTGTGACCTATTCTATTGGCCATGGATAAAGACTGATGTGGAGCAGTATTGTAAGACCCGTGTCCAGTGTATACAACAGAAGACTCTACCCATGAGAGCTGTTCCACTGTTTCATCTTCACAGTGAAGGCCTTATGGGTTTGGTCTGTATAGATTGTCTCACAATTGAACCCAATAGCAGAAATACTTGTAATGTGCTAGTCGTAACTGATCATTTCACAAGGTATGCACAGGCCTTTCCCACTAAAGATCAAAAAGTTTCTACTGTTGCTAAAACTCTTTGGGAGAAGTACTTTGTGCATTATGGGTTGCCCAAACGGCTGCACTCAAATCAAAGATGGGACTTTAAGAGTCAATTAATTCAGGAACTTCTGACTATGCTAGGAATAAAAAAACTAGAACACCACCTTATCATCCACAGGGAGACCCACAGCCTGGATGATTTAATCGGACCCCACTTAATATGTTGGGAACCTTTAATACCAAACAGAAATCTAGATGGAGCCAGCAAGTTAGCATGCACAAGATGGCTTACAGCTGTACCCAAAATGAGGCCACTGTGTATTCTCCGTATTTTCCTAATGTTTGAACATGAAGCACAATTATCAATAGACCTCTGTTTTGGGGTCTCAGTGGATGAGTCTTCCCACCAGTCTTACCTCCAGTATGTGGCTAATTTAAAAAAATACTTGTGTGCTGGTTATCAACTTGCTCAGGCAGCTTCTGATAAGGTGAACTGGGGCAATAAAGACCGTTATGACCAGAAGGTGCGATAATGTGATCTGCAACCCAGTGATCGTGTTCTTATAAAAAATCTTGGGCTCCCTGAAAAACATAAACTTGCAAACTGTTGGGATTCACAGCCCTACATTGTGGAGAATCAAATGCTTGGGCTACCTGTATATCACCTAAAGCCCGAAAAGAATGGCAGCCCATTAAAGACTTTACATCAAAACCACTTACTTCCTCTGGAGCAACACGTCAGACTGGATGACCCATCAGATATCAAGCCTACCCCTCTACCCAGATCATCTAACCAAAGGACAGCTCTGACGTCTGAAAGTTCCTCCCCCCAATTCCATAGGTGGTACTAATCCTATGGCCGGCCCTGCTAGCATGATGGACATAACTGGTGCCCCATCAGAGACTGATTCTGAGAAGGTTTACCCTGAATATATATCTATGTATCATGAACCCTCAGATATGTCTCCTGGGTCTGTTGTACTGTCACTTCAGCCAGATCAACCTGAAAGCGCAACTAGCACACCCCCTTTAAACCCTGAAGCTCTTCCATTCTTTCCTATGGGAGAAGTTCTTAGGGAGGGCATAGATATATGCAACAATCCCCCTGGGTCTTCAAGTGTAGGGAACGAGGTTGCTACAGATGTTGCTCCTTCTACAATGGGTAACTGTAGTGGACGCTGAAGCTGACGGAGCTTTTTTAACACCTCCTGTAGGGGAGGAAGAAGGGATGGCACAGCCTTTAAGGAGGTCCCAGCGAGAAGTCAGGCCCCATAGCAGTTAACATATGATGTGGTTGGAGTCAGCAGTGAGATGTCCATCCCCACAGTACATCATGGGGTGGTTGTGCTGAAAGATTTTAAAACACCTGTGGAGTCCAACCCAGAATATGTATCCTCTAAGGATGAGCTCAAGTGTTTTTCATGGTGGTGTTCACCTCGGGCTAGATGCCTAAATTGTGCCTATTCTAGTGGGCCTATACTTTACCCCGCATTGAATGTTACCCCAGCTAGCAGTAGGAATTAAGAATGTATGTATTATATTGTAAATTAATCTGTTTTTCCTCTTTGTTCTGGTTCCTTAATGGGGACATTAAGGATTTTTCTGGTTGGGGGAGAATGTAGGCACCCTTTAGTAGAGGGGCCTCTGAACTTTATTGAGAGTGTTCCAGTTGGGAAGATCCTGTGTGATTCAATCTAGCCTTAGAGACTACAACTCCTATGATGCTTGGGGAAAGGGTGAGAGACTTCCTCTTGCAGGCAGTGCAGGGAGAGCAGGTGGTGGACTCCATTTTGGGAAGAGGAGTGAGATTGCTGGTGTGGAGCTCTGCCCATACCAGGAGCTGCTGCTAGGAAGCCAGAAGCTGCTGCTGGGAGCCTGCAGGGGCTTTGATTGAACAGGGAGCCTGAGAGGCTGTTGGTGGCTTCACTGGAGCCAGGGCAGAGACTGTTGCTGTGCCTAGAGCTGACTGAGGTGGGCCTGCAGTGAAGGACTGTGAGTAGCCCCCACTCTTGTTTGGGAAAGTACTTGCAAGGGAAGGGGCACAGCAGAGAGATGGAGTCTGAGGAGAGGCAGAGTGATCTTCCCACCGAACCAGGACCCAGAGCTGCTCACATTTGGTGGGGCCAGCTCCAATTGTCAGAGGGTTGTGCGGCTTGTTGCCTTGGCTGGACTGATACACAGAACCAACAGAGTGCTGTCTTCAGCTGCAGATCTTCCAGCGCACTCACGCAAGCATCTATGACTCCGAAATCCAGAGGAGTGTACACTCTGGGGTGGGGTAAATGGTGGCAGTGTAAATGCCAGTTAAATAGTTTTCATTTATTACTGTGTACTATATTTGTTAATTGGTTTTATTCAACTGCCCCCTGTGGATTTAAATTAGTAGTGACATATAATCTTAGACTGTTATACCCTGTTTCTTTAAGTTGTTAAGTAAAGGTGTGTTAACTCTAATGTAAGTATACTGGATGTATATTATTTATAATTGGTATTTCTGAGTTACACCCATGCCACAGATTTTATTATTATTTATTATTAGAATAGCTTTATTCCTGGAGGTTCCCAAGGCACACCATTGAGTGTGTACTGGGCCCAGCCAGGTGGGGGCACCACCAATTTTAAATTCCTGTAGGAGTAAAGGGACTGCAGCAGAGGGGTGAATAGAGGATTCCCACCTATCCAACATCACCACTGGGATACTCAGGATCTTCTTTAATGTCAACAGATGAGTGTTGCCTGCTCCCGAGTAACCCAGGGAGGAAAGGGACGTTACATATGTAAGACACGGGAGGTAATTGTCTCGCTCTACTCAGCACTGGTGAGGCCTCAGCTGGTGTACTTTGTCCAATTCTGGATGCCACACTTTAGGAAAGATGTGGAGAAATTGAAGAGAGTCCAGAGGAGAGCAACAGAAAACAATAAAATGTTTAGAAAACCTGACCTAGGGGGAAAGGTTAAAATAATGGGCATTTTTAGCCTTGAGGAAAAGAAGACCAAGGGGGGATCCTGATGACAGTCTTCAGATTTGTTAAGGGTTGTTATGAAGAGGACTGTGATCAGTTCTCCTTGTACACTGAAAATAGGAAAAAAAGTAATGGACTTAATCTCCTGCAAGGGATATTTAGGTTGGATATTAGGATACATTTTCTAACCTAAAGATAGTTAAGCACTGGAATTAGGTTCCAAGGGAGGTTGTGGAATCACTGGACGTTTTAAGAACAGGTTAGACAGACGTGTCAGGAATGGTTTAGCTATACTTGGTCCTGCCTCAGTGCATGGGGGCTGGACTAGATGATCTCTTAAGGTCCCTTCAAACCCTACATTTCTATTATTTTAAATGTTGTGAGTTTTGGTTTTAATGTTATTAATGTGTTTTTGATCTTTCCAGTGAACACTTGTTTAAACAGCCATCACTAACTCTTCAAAATCTGAAACAAGCACAAGTAGCAGGTACAAATAACTGAAGTATATTCTTTTTTTCCAGATAATATTGTATGTTATGGATTGTTATTGGAAATAAAATATGGTCTATATCGCTTACTTTTAAAGTTATATTTTATCATACAGTATGTATCATACTGTATGTACACTCCCATTGCATTATGTACAGTGTTATAAAATTGTAAATATTTGCATAGAGTTGGAATTGTATATTAAATAACTATTAAAATGATAAAATCTAAACAAAAGAAATAGATTATCTTCTAAAATGTATTTTTTTGTAAAATAATTTCTAATATTACACAAGATAAGTTTAGATAAATGTTTTCTGCTATGTCTGAAAATTTTTTGGGATTGAGCAATGAAAGCCATCAATAGTACAAGAATTTGTTTTGACCTCTGCTCTAAATATTGGATAGACAAAGGAAATGATCTTGTGAACTGGCATTTAAGCATGTGTATTGTTCCATTTTGATTTTAGTTGGACTATTCGTGCATTAAATTAAGCACGTGTAAATGTTTGCAGGATGGGGCATAAGGAATTAGTGTTGATCTCTGCTTCATTATACTCAGTGTATTTTGAAGTATAATGATCCATCTAATCTTTATTCTTGAATAACCTATTGACAATTTAGAGGAGTAAGAATTTCTCATCTGAGTAAGTGTTTGCCTGATTGGTACCTTAGAAAGGGCCAAATTGTGGTCTGTTACATCACTGTAAATCAAGAGTAAGGACTACTACTTGTGTAAGGTTTTGCAGGATCAGACTCTAGATTTGAAATAAATACAATGAACCTGATAGTCAACTTCATCATATCAATTTTACACAGTTGCACCAGGTAATAGTGGTTTGATCAAATGAAAAAAATCAGGCCCACTGCATACAATGAAGCAAAGATTGGTACTGAATTCCCTGGAGTTAATCTGGATTTACACTAGAGTAACTGAAATTCCCATTTGACCTATAGTATTTTTTTATTCTTTGCTGTTGTGTAAATTAAACATCTATATGTCTTCTAGAAATGTAAAATAAAATTGGACTTGTGTATACTATGGAGAAGTTACCACCAGAAAGACAGTTTGCTTTTTCCATCCTAGTGAAATATACTTTTTTCAAATTTAGAAACAGTTACATTTTGTTCAGACTCAACAAACAAGGAAATAAGTATTCCAACTACTTCTGGATCTCCTAAAATGACAGATTTAAGGTGCTCAGGTAAATGATATTTATCTTAGACTTTTTATTCTGATACCATAAAAATCTTTTTATGCCCCATCAGAAATACATTAAATTATTTGATATTACATCTGATTTGACACATCTACAATACTAATAAATCTATTGCCTTTAACCTATTTTTCTCCCCAGTAATAAAGTGTAATTGTCCCCATCTGCCACTGAGCGATTCACCAGCCAGAGCAATCTAAATAAAGCCCACATACTGAAGTTTAGGTCCACATCCTTTTCCCAAACAGAAGATACAAAGGCTGAAAATAACACACAACGCTTGGATATTTTCCTGCTTTCTGTAAGCAGAAAGGGGAGAGAATATATTCTTTCTCTGCTAAATAGGTCTCCTGACTATTACATCCCCACCTGCTCCATTGCTAACCTGGATCTTTCACTACTAAGCATAGGCTGTCTCAGCAGTTGCTGCTTGCAACCTGCAGTCGCATAACCTGTCATGTGCTTTCTGAACTCAGTCCTCTCAGTCTTAAAGGGACAAGCCAACAAACTGGGATGTGTGTATTTACCATAGGATCAACACCCTGTTACAGACCCCCACTATTTTTTTAAATTTACGCTAATATCCAACCTGTTGTCTAATCCTGTATGGTGTACGCATGTTTGTGGCTAAATTGTAGCATTAAGTCACAGCCATTTAATGGGAACACTGCAAAACTGCAATGCTCCAGAGGGTACAGTGGCTATGCCACTATTAAAGAGGTTGTAGTATGCAGTGCCTTTCACCTCTCACACAGGTGTTGGAAGCATGCTATCATCCCTCTCTGGCCACTATATACAGCTTAGAATTAGCAGTGTCTCTGGCCCTGAGCACAAGGACTTTTTGTACTTGGCCCATGTGCGTGGGCGGCGCATAATGGAGGCTGGGGGAGCCTAAGCCTCCCCAAACCTCGCACCACCGGGGGGCGGGGGCAGTGGAGGATTTGGGCCCCTGGAAAAATCTCACCCTGCCACAGCCCCAGTGGTGGGGACACAGCTTTTCTGGTCTCGGGGACACGGGGGATGGGGGGAGGAGTGAGGAGGGGGTGGAGCACTGGGGGAAGAGGCGGAGTGGGGGCAGAACAGGGGGTGGCCATGGGGGAATGGGCGGAATGGGGAAGGGGCTCTGGGTTCAGAGCTCCAGCCAGGGCCAAGAGCTCTGCCACGGTCCCAGTTGAGGCTGAGAGCTCTCAGCCGCCTCCCCCCATTGCCCTGACCAAACTCTCAGCCCCCCCTTCCCCAGCCGGGGCCATGGAGGGAAGGACTGAGCTATCAGCCCCCTCACCCCGCAGCCAGTGCCACAGGGGACTGAGAGCAGCAAGCAGGGGCAAGGCCTTGGCTGGAAGGGGTGGAACACAGGCTCCTTGTGTTCTGTCCTGTGCCTTCCTTGCACTTCTACACAGGGTCTGTACATAATTTGGCCCTTTGAGGATATAATGTTTGGTTTTGTGTATGTTTTTGGAGAGCTACTACAAAGTGTTAAACAAGCATTTTCAAAATTATACATTTTAGGGCTAGTCTTCCTTGACGTGTACATAGAAATCTAAGAACAAATAGAACCCTTTTTGGGCAAAACAACAAATCTGCGGAGTTTAGTAGTGGCTCATAGAAATGCATGCTGGGGCTTCAGAACAAGGGTTTACTGGCTGCATCAAGGTTGAACATTGTAGAATATGAAAGAAGGAAATTAAAATAAGTGTCACTATTTGGAAAGACTGTGTCATAAGCTCTACAAACCACTCTGAAGACATTTTTAACAAATAGATTTGATACATCTACATTTTATATATGCCATTTCTACAACTTAGGTTTTTTTTTTTCCAGGATGTATAACAGTAGGACTGCCTTTCAATAGCAGAAATTTTAGCAAGATCTTGCATACTTGTCCACATCAGTGTGATCGCCACAAAGTCATTCTGGAAGCTGAAGAGAGATATAAAAGGGGACTAAGAAAATTGGTTATCTGTAATAACAGTAGTTCTGAGGCTTTTAAGAGTAATTATAAGGATTTTTTTTATAATAGATAAGGGTATAGTTTACAAGGTATTTGTAATTAGTAATTTGTTTTGACTCATTCTGATTTAGTAATCTTACATGGTGTAACTCCATTAATTTAATTGGAGTTAGTCAATTTATACTGGTGTATACTTGAGATCATAATTAGAGTCCTGATCCCTGGGAGTAGAAACTACAACGTACATCTCTTGTGTGTTCCTTGGTAATTGGCTATATATCCTCATTATGAACTTGGATGAGGCTCTGTCTGTCCTCTTAGCCAGAATTAGTAAGTCCCTGCCTTCTACCATTAGGAAAGAGTGAATGAGTGCATGACAGCACAACACGTCCTCTCTAATACCAGTATCACTTACTCAAGAATGTGAGAGGCTTATAACTCTTGATTGAGATGGTGGGTGAGGGAAAGTACATCTTCAAATGTATGTAGCTTTCTACTGAAAAAAAATGAAACTGGATTTTTAGAATGAAAGTTTTTAACTGCTAGCATTTATGATGATCATAAAACATTTGTCCTGTGCTTCCCAGAAATACTGTTGACCCCAGCTGAGAAAGGAAGTCTGAATACAGTGTCGTCAACCTTCAAGAGCAGAAAAAATCCTCAGGAAAATTTTCAAAGTAAGGGCCCAGTCCTGCAACTCAGGCTGATGCAAAAACTTCTTATTGTATGAGTAATTCTATTGCATGTGTACACAAGGGGCATTTCTACATAAGCCTCCCCGCCCAGATCCAGACTTGTTGTATCAGGGCTTGTGTTAATATGCTAAAAACAGCCACGTAGATGTTGGTTTTTATGTTCTGCCTCAAGGTGGAACCCCTCCCACCTTAAGAGCCTGAGCCACAATGTAAAAGCAACATCTACCCAGTTATTTTTAGCATGTTAGTATGAGTCCCACTTACACAAGTCTGTGGATCCTGGCTTGGAGGCTTGCTCCCAGGTGCTGTGTAGACGTACCCATACAAGACTTCATTGTGAGATCTTTTGTATGGGGAATTATGTCCTCCTCTGGGTACTCTACAATATTAAGCATAACTATGCCACTCCAATAATAAATAATAAGACACTGTCTCATTTCTGTGTAGCAGAAAACAGAGAAATAGTCATTGTAGGCATTTTTGCTTTTATTAGCAGGAGATAGTGGATGGATTTGCAGCAATGGGGTTCCCAAATTGTGGTGGAAATAGAGCAATAGAGGGCACACATCTCCCTATTTTGGCACCAGACCTCTTTGCTACAGAGTACATAGACTGAAAGGGCTACTTTTCTATAGTTATGCAATTGTTGGCAGATCACCAGGGATGCTTCACTGACATCTGTGTTGACTGATCAGGAAAGGTGCATGAGGCATGCATTTTAAGAACATAGAAAATATGCTGCAGAGTGCCTAGCTGTTCTGAAAGCACCCACTTGTTACTGTACAGTGTGACACAACTCATAGGATCAGTGACAGTGTAATAATCAGAAATTTACAGCAAACACCACAAAATCAATATGTGCATTGACATCAAGCACCACACAATTCCTAACAGGCCCCAAAACATCAGGGTCAGGTTGAGCACAGAAAGCTACAAGCAGGACCTTTCTTTCCTGACTGGGAGATTACCATTGGTAATGTTGAAATGCCCATAATGATCCTGGGGGACCCAGCATACACCTTGGTCCCTGACTCATGAAGCTGTACATCAGCCACCTTGACAGCACCAACGAAGGATTCATCTACCTGTAGGTGCAGCTGAATGTGCTTTAGTAGGTTGAAGGGACACTGGCATTGTTTTCTCACAAGATTGGATCTCAGTGGAAAAAAAACATCCCAATGGTTATACCTGACAGCTGTGTCCTGCATAATATCTGTGAAGCAAAGGGGGAGGACTCCTAGGGTCAACATAAATAACACAGTGTCTACACTCACACTGCGTCCACGTCAGTACATTTGCCCGGGCTCAAAGCCACTTGAGGAGGTGGTGTTACTGCATCACTGTAACTGGGCACTTTCGTTAGTGGGAGACATTTAAGTGTAGACACATGCACAACTAGGTCAACATAAGGCAGCGTACATTGCCCTAATTTTAATGTAGACCAAGCTATTGACTTCAGTGGATTTGCTCCTGATTTCCACTGATGTGCATGATTCTTCTCACTAGTTTTGTTGAAATGCACGTTGACAGGTTACAACAAGATCAGAGTAGTCTTGCAGACTTTGTCTATACATATTCACAATTGTGAATTAAGTAAGGAATATACTGGTAAGTACAAAGTCAGAATTTTTACAAAGCACTTTTTCTGGAGCAAAAGCATTGTATTGTAAATATTAAATGCAAAAAAAGGGAATTTAGTGACCTCAAGAAATGAAAAGCTTCAGCTTGATAACCTAGGAGGCAGAAGTCTTCTACCCATTCACAGAACAGGCACAGTGAAGGACAGCAGCAGTTCCTCTGAAACTGCCTCCCAGTAATTTGCATAAACCTGACATGTACCAACAACTTTCAGAATGAGAAGGGAGTTCAGTATTCATGGCTCATTCATTCTTTAGCCCCTTTGCCTTTATTCCCTTTATTGGTTACTGGTGCCATTTGTGATAAGAGGAATCTTGGTGTGATGTATACATCTGCACTAGGGCTGTCAAGCGATTAAAAAAATTAATCGCGTGACTAATTGCACTGTTAAACAATAATAGAATACCATTCATTTAAATATTTATTGATGTTTTTTACTTTTCAAATATATTGATTTCAATTACAACACAGAATACAAAGTGTACAGTGCTCACTTTATATTTTATTTGTATTACAAATATTTGCACTGTAAAAAAACAAAAGAAATAGTATTTTTCAATTCACCAAATAAAAGTACTGTCGTCCAATCTCTTTATCATGAAAGTTGAACTTACAAATGTAGAATTATGTACAAAAAAACCCCTGTGTTCAAAAATACAACAATGTAAACTTTTAGAGCCTGCAAGTCTACTCTGTCCTACTTCTTGTTCAGCCAATGGGTCAGACAAACAAGTTTGTTTACATTTGCAGGAGATAATGCTGCCCATTTCTTGTTTACAAGGTCACCTGAAAGTGAGAACAGGTATTCTCATGGCACTGTTGTAGCTGGCATAGCAAGATGTTTACGTGCCAGATGCGCTTAAGATTCATATGTCCCTTCATGCTTCAACCACCATTCCAGAGGACACGCGTCCATGCTGGTGGCGGGTTCTGGTCGATAACAATCCAAAGCAGTGCGGACCCATGTATGTTCATTTTCATTATCTGAGTCATGCCACCAGCAGAAGGTTGATTTTCTTTTTTGGTAGTTTGGGTTCTGTAGTTTTCGCATTGGAATGTTGCTCTTCTAAGACTTCTGAAAACATGCTCTACACCTCGTCCCTCTCAAATTTTGGAAAGCACTTCAGATTCTTAAACCTTGGGTCAAGTGCTCTAGCTATCTTTAGAAATCTCACATTGGTACCTTCTTTGCGTTTTGTCAAGTCTGCTGTGTTCTTAAAATAAGCAACATGTGCTGGGTCATAATCCGAGACTGCTATAACATGAAACATATGGCAGAATGCAGATAAAACAGAGCAGGAGACATACAATTCACCCCAAAGGAGTTCAGTCACAAATTTAATTAACACATCATTTTTTTTAAAGAGCATCATCAGCATGGAAGCATGTCCTCTGAAATGATGGCCAAAGCACGAAGGGGCATAAGAATGTTTAACATATCTGGCACATAAATACTTTGCAATGCTGGCTACAAAAATGCCATGAACATGCCTGTTCTCACTTTCTGGTGACATTGTAAATAAGAAGAGGGCAGCATTATCTCCTGTAAATGTAAACAAACTTGTTTGTCTTAGCGATTGGCTGAACAAGAAGTAGGACTGAGTAGAGTTGTAAGCTCTGAAGTTTTACATTGTTTTGTTTTTGAGTGCAGTTATGTAACAAAAAATCCTACATTTGTAAGTTTGTCGTGAAAGTGCAAGAGACTGCACTACAGTACTTGTATGAGGTGAATTGAAAAATACTATTTCTTTTCTTTATCACTTTTACAGTGCAAATATTTGTAATAAAAAATAATATACACTCTGTGTTCTGTGTTGTAATTGAAATCAATATATATGAAAATGTAGAAAAACATCCAAAATATTTAATAAATTTCAATAGGTGTACTATTGTTCAACAGTGTGATTAAAACTGCGATTAATCATGATTGGGTTTTTTTGTTGATCACGTGAGTTAACTGCGATTAATCGACAGCCCTAATCTGCACTAAGAATTGGATTGAAACTCCCAGCCCGTATCTCAGCCTAAAACTCAGTTCATAATCTCTCGGTAATAAATTTCAGTCTAATGGTTGTGGATCAGTGTGTCACTTTACTCCATAAAATACAAGAACTCTCATATTTCTACTTTTATGATAATTCACGAGGGATTCTCACTTAAAATGTAGTAATTATGGTATCTTAGACACAGCACCAATCATATCCATACAGTGCTAGTGACTGACACCGTTTTGTATTATTAATTACCATGATTTAAAAGTAGCTCGAAATTATGTTCCAAAATCCATGTTTAGGCTAAATAAGTGCCCTGACTTTCAAATTTACTGAGCATGCAATATTGCCCACTCTAGTCAATGAATGCTCAGTGCTTTTGAAAATCAGGCCACTTACTTAGGAACCTAACTTCAGGCTCGCTCTTTTGAAAATCTGGGGTTTATATTAGTGTCCAAATTAACAAATTGCTGATACCAAGTTACTAGCTAATTTGTTAATTTATTCTCCAGATTCCAAAATTGGTTATCTTTTTTTCCCCAGAGAGATTGGCCTGCCAGCCTAACCTTTTCCAAATTACTGTCTGTTTTCATCAACCCCTTTAGATTGATATGACCTGGCATCTGGAAGGCAGAGGTTTCCTGCCTGGCACATTCTTCTAGTCCAGCGCAGCTAAATTAATAATATAGCTGGGAAGAGGGTCTTCCCTTGAATTTTGGTTCCTAAATCATTACCTTGTTTGTTGTGTTTTAAAAGGTATTCGTTTGACTCCTATGAAGAAAAGCCAAAGTAGTATTTCAAATATAGATGACAACCTCAACAAAAATATTAATTTCCAAGAAAAATATAACTTAATGCCTACATACACAAAAAGTGAGTATTACCATAAAATTAATCACAGAATTCAGGAAGTTGTAAAATCAATTTTACTCTGTCTCTGGTTGAGGGCATTGCAATTGGCTGTTCTGCACAAATCTATGCTCATCACTGAAGATCAAGGTATGAGAATTTAAAATGATATATACTATTATCTTCCAACTTTAATAACTATGGATTTTGACTTGTGAGCATGGTCTTCTGTCATCTGTTGGTTAGTTACTTCTACTGCACCTCCCTCGGCCCGGGCCACGTCCCGCATCCCCTATTGGCCTGGAGCAGTGAACTGCAGCCAGTGGGAGCTGCGACCGGCCGAACCTGCGGATGTGGGAAGTCAACAAACCGGCCCCTTATATATTTAATGCATCAGTGACATTGAAGTCGCCTTAATGCTGGAGAAAAGATACTTTTATATTATTTGAGTATTAGAATTTGTACTGCTGCTTTACATTACCACATTCAGTTCTATCTTAGATTTCAATTAGTTTAAATTAACAAACAGAAGGCCTTGTTCATAACTCCACAACTCTCCAAACAGACCAAGACATACACTTGAAGAAACAAACAGTCAAAGAGACACACAACACAGAATATCAAGGCTTGAATGAGAAAAATAAATATTCATTTGATGAAGATGAGGTAAGTTATGAGGCTAGATAGTACTCTCACATATTTGCATAAAAATCCAAATAAAGTCAGTACCTGTGGGGTTTTTTAAAATGTCTTTATTATTTTTAGTGTAGTCACTTGTAACAGGAACCCAGCACCAGGATGAATGACCAAGTTGAACCCTAGTGTAAACAGGTGCCTCTCCATTGTTTGTCAGTGCAGTTACACTCACTTATACTAGGGATGTATTTAGTACTAATTTTTTTTCAGCCCTTCACTCTCCTTTAACCACCCCAGGGTCTCCCCTTCTGCCCAGTACCTGGTCCCTGTGGCCACAGAGTGCGGGGCTGGGGCTGACAGGTGGATGATTCAGGATGGGGTAGCTGGGGCTTGGCTGCTCGCCCAGTGAGGGGGCATGCTAGGCAGGTCAGTGTGGTCAGAGCAGGGAGGATGGGACAGAGCAACAGCCGCTTTAGATCAGGCTCTTCAAAAATCATCTCCCTGCCATAGTTTCCGCCCCCTGCCTCTGGTTTCATTAATAGGAAGTGAATCACAGAGCCACAGGAGATAAGGTCTCTGAGGGCTGGTCTACACTACGGTCGATGTAAGGTGCGCAACTTCAGCTACGTGAATAACGTAGCTGAAGTCGACGTACCTCGCCCGACTTACCTCGCCGTGAGGACGCTGCAGTGTCGAAGGCTACCGCTCCCCCGTCGACTCCGCTTCCGCCTCGCATCGGGGTGGATTACCGGAGTTGACAGAGAGCGCGTTCTGGGATCGATTTATCGCATCTACATTAGACGCGAAAAATCGATCCCCAAAAGATCGATTGCTACCCGCTGAATTGGTGGGTAGTGTAGACTAGCCCTGAGAGACACCACACACACATTGGCTATTCTGCTGTCAAGGCAGCCGTTCAGGAGGGCTATGAGCCTCACCAAACATGAGACCAGGTGCAGATTCTTACTTTAATCTCCCCTTTATTGGAAAAATCACGATATAGGGCTAATTTAGCAATTTCTGTGCAATCTGTGAAATCACAGTTTTCCCAGGGCCCTTCTCATCTGACCATGGGGAAGCTGCCCTCCACAACTTAGCCATTAGGATGTGTTGGCCTTTTATCTGGACAGGACCAAACCCTTTAGGACCCTCTTTTGCTGCCAGAGTTAAAGGGATACCTGTTTCCATAATCGAGGGACGTGATTATTCCCCTCTATTCGGCACTGGTGAGGCCTCATTTGGAGTACTGTGTCCAGTTTTGGGCCCCACACTACAAGAAGGATGTGGATAAATTGGAAAGAGTCCAACGGAGGGCAACAAAAATGATTAGGGGGCTGGAGCACATGACGTATGAGGAGAGGCTGAGGGAACTGGGATTGTTTAGCCTGCAGAAGAGAAGAGTGAGGGGGGATTTGATAGCTGCTTTCAACTACCTAAAAGGGGGTTCCAAAGAGGATGGATCTAGACTGTTCTCAGTGGTAGAAGATGACAGAACAAGGAGTAATGGTCTCAAGTTGCAGAGGGGGAGGTTTAGGTTGGATATTAGGAAAAACTTTTTCACTAGTAGGGTGGTGAAGCACTGGAATGGGTTACCTAGGGAGGTGGTGGAATCTCCTTCCTTAGAGGTTTTTAAGGTCAGGCTTGACAAAGCCCTGGCTGGGATGATCTAGTTGGGGTTGGTCCTGCTTTGAGCAGGGGGTTGGACTAGATGACCTCCTGAGGTCCCTTCCAACCCTGAGATTCTATGATTCTATGATTCTATTCCACCCAAAGACTTTCCAGTTGTATCCTCTCTTGTTATGAGGCTGCTAATCACCCTGATCCTAGGGTTATATCCCATACCACCAGATCTCAATCTATTTCCATTTCCATGTTGAAGAATGTGCCCATTACAAAAATATGCAACGCTGCCACTGAGGCTTTAGTTCACACTTTCTCAAAACAATATGCCTTAGCATCTGTCCTGGAGGCATGCACTACCTTTGTACTGCTGTTCTGCACACCATCTTAGACCAGGTTCTGAAGCTTCCACCTCCTTCAGGGAGTACTGCTTAGGAATCAGCTGAAGTGGACCACCCATAAGGAGAGATTACTTACCCTGTACAGTAACTGGAATTCTTTGAGTAATATCCCTGTGGATGTTCCACTATCTGCCCTCCTTTTCCTTTGCATCAGAATCTAGTCTTGAAGGGATTTTGTGGTAGAGATGGAACTGAGGGTGGTTCACCCAACACTGCCCTATATATCCTTGGTACAGGGCACAAGAATAGTTAGAGTGTATGTGCAGGCCAGGTGCAGCTACCAAATCTCTGCTCAAAGGTGTATGGGGCAGTTATCGTACAGGGTAAGTAACCACTCTTTCTGTTATTCTGTAGGCCTCTATATCAGAACTAACATTTAAGAATTATGTTAAATGGTATTCTTAATGACTTATATTATCTTTTCCACTTCATTGCTATGTACTTTTACATAATTTTTACATAAATACTTACAGAGCACTGAAAGTCTTTCATTGGACACACATGCAAGAGCTTTAAAAAAGAGTAAACGAAGAATCCGGAAAGATTTTACAACAGAAGAAGTAAACTATCTTTTGAGTGGCGTAAGGAAAATGGGTCATTGCTGGAATTCAATTTTGTGGTCCTACCCATTTCAGAAAGGAAGGACAAATGTTGATCTTGCTAAAAAATACTGCAAGTTACAGACATATGTAAGGGAAATTTAATTTTCTAATAGTCTCTTTATGCTAAAGTTAAAAACTGATTTGAATTGTAACCTCTGATTGCATTTTCAGTTTTGCTGTGCAACGACAAAAGTGTGAGATTTTGTGCTGTGCCTTTGAGGCACGTCACAGAAGTTGCAGCCTAGGGGACCAAAGGGCTAAAGTGACTGTAAGCCACCTTTTGTGCCCTCCCAGTTCTGGCTGCTCCCTCTTGTAACTAAGATGGAGCAGCCTGTTGCTCGCTGTGACTGTCTGCTCCAAGCCCTGTGCTGGGAGAGAACTATATTGAGGACTTTTAGAACTCCTTAGCGCCATTCCAGCCCCATTACTCAGAATACAGGGGCCAGAATGAGTGAGAATCTCACCTAAGATCCCTAGGATAGTCCAACATATTGACTAGGGACTGGAAGCTAGGAATTTCTGAGTTCTAATTTCTCTTTGACAATGACTTGTTTGGCCTGGGGCAAGTTTCTCTATGTGTATATCTGTTTTCTCTATCTGTAAAATGAAGATGATTTTTATTTACCCCTTACGCAGGGGTATGAAGGATTATAATTGGTTAGCTAATATTTGTAGCATGTTTTGAACAACTATCAGGTATTCTTCCTCTTAACCCTGTTCTAGAATGTGTACTAGATCTTGTATCACAATTTAGTATATGAAAATACCAGTTTGTCTTGACATTTACTTTTTTTTTTTAATTTTACAGAGTAATGAAAATAAAGAAGATCTGTAACATCTTTCTAAAGTATTTTGTATTCTACTAAAGAATGTGGAAGTTTAAAGGACAGAATTATAGTGTAAATGAGTTAGGTACTGTTAATATGCACTCTACATATTTCACTTCAGATTTTTTATTGTGATTTATATAGGGCTAGGTTCTGATGTAGACGTAAGTGAAATGTATTTTGATAGGTATTTTCAGAATGCTAATGTACATTCCTTAAATAAAATATATACCAGTAAAATGAAAATGCTTTAACTTTACTACAGAGGCACACCCCCAAAAAAAACGCAGAACAAAACTATTTGCATGCAATATTTAACTTGACCTTCCAGTCCTTAACTGAAATATTTTTACTTGCTTTAAATATCTCACTTGCTAAAACTATATTACAGATCATTTTGTTCCCTTTCATTTTTGTACAAAAGTTTAACATTGCTAAATTGATATTTTATGCCACATACTGATACATTTTAAAATATTTTTGTTGGCTCTGTTTTTATTTTCTTGCCCTTTTTCATTCCACTGTCCCTGAGATGGAACAAGAGCACAGCATTATCTTTAAGATATAGCCATTTCTACCTTTTTCTCTATTTTGTACCAGACTTATAGATGTTATTGCACTTGGGTTTAGTACTCTGAAATGTACAAGTTTATTTTAAATGCTTAAGTGTGATTTTTATCACAAACTACCCTGCTGTGTGTGTATATAGAACTAATATTGAAAGCTGCTAAAGTTGAAGGAGCCCAATTATCATGTACACCTATACCAGAATGAATAGGAAAGCAGGATGTAGCCATTTTTATTTTTAGAACATTACTTATTTGCAGTCCTTTATAAAGCTCAGTTATGGACCCTGTCTTTAGGAGATTACTATCAAACTAATTCTGTTTTGGATGTTCATTTAATTTCCATGTTTGTGTGTGTGAGTAGCCATTCTTCCTTTACTCTGAAGAGCACTGGGTACTTTAAGCTAGTGTTCTTGTATTCCCCTTCTACATGGTAGTAATAGTGTTGGGAATGCTAGGAGAAGTCCTGATCAGAAGGCCCAGGCCCTGGGAGGTTGGACTGATGTCTTACTGTCAACTCCCAGAAATAAGCAAACCAGAGAGCCAAGCTATCTTAGGTTTCCTGCAAATGTGGAGCAGTAATACAATGGTTGAAGGACCCTTGCAGGACAGAAGGGCTAGTGCTAGTCTTTATTTCTGTTAATTTAGTTTTCTTTCCTTTGTCACCTTGGAAATTGGGACTAGAGGCCTAGCCCTAGAGCAGATCCCTGCCAACAATGCAAACCCCCTGAGGAGAAGGTGGGCTGACATAGGAAGCAGTCCACAGAAGAAGCAAGAGATCTGATGAGGCGGACAACCTCTTGTTACAGGTTCCCTGAGCTTGGAATCCAGGCTGGAGGGAGGGATTGGGTTCCTGTACAGCCTCACCACAGAGGCTAGCGCGAAGACCCCTGATACAAGGATCAGAAGGACTACTGAGCTTGGATCGGGGCTGATGACCTAATGTAGAGTCATGGCAGTACTCTAGCATTGAACTCTGGTTTTCTCACCCTGAAAGAGGTGAGACTAAACATGACCTGGCCAGAGTGCTGAGTCACAAGATGAGGTGGGCTAGCAGCAGACCTGAATTGCCAGCCAGTGGGGCTACATAAAGTGAAAGCCCTATAAAACTGCACCAAGCCACAAGGTGGTGCATCAGCAGGTGAGTCACTTTTGGTTATGTCTGCATTGCAATTAGACACCTGCAGCTGGCTTGGGCTAAGGGGCTGTTTAATTACAATGTAGATGTTCAGGCTCAGGCTGCAGCCTGAGCTCAGACCCTATCATCTCACAGAGTCCTAGAACCCAGGTTCCTGCCCAAGCCTGAATGTCTAAACCTCCATTAATAAGCCTTTTAGCATGAGCCCTAGTCAGCTGGTATAGGCCAGTGTGGGTGTCTAATTCAGTGTAGACATACTCTCAGTAACTAATACTAATTCTTTGATCATCTGAACAAGAAAGAAGAATGAATAGGATCCACGTTTATCTAGCTGTTTAAAAAAGGATGAGGTTTTTAATACCAAGATGCGACATTGGGTTGAAGTGTATCTTGTACTTCATTCACTCTGTCATAAAATCTGATGATAGGGCTAGAACTGCACATGAATAAAGCCATTGTATACCACAGCTGAACAGCAGATCATACATCTGACAATACATTGTTTCCATAGGAAAATAAATTTACCTTCTCTAGTAGTATTTTGATAGAACTTGTCATAACATAAAACTGTCAGTACATAAAATCAAGTAGTTGGATATAAAACAGTACCTACAATGTATGACAGTTTATTTTCAAATTCCATCCTCAATGTTGAGAACCCCAAAGGGAGTGTGACAGTTACCTAATATCCCATTCTTCTTCGAGTGGTTGCTCATATCTATTCCAGTTAGGTGTGCGCGCGCGCGTGCACAGATGTTGGAAACTTTTTCCCATAGCAGCTACCCGTCGGGCCGGCTGGGGAGCCCCCTGGAGTGGCGCCGATATGGCGCTCTATATAGTACCCTGCCGGCCCGACCCCCCTCCAGTTCCTTCTTACCACCCGTGACGGTCGTTGGAACAGTGGTCTCTTGTTCGCAAGTGCTCCACTACTCCCTAGCTATCCGTGTTAATAGTCATTGTAATTAGTGTTAATAGTTTTCATTGTACAGTAATTAGTTTAGATAGTTGTAGTAGTTAGTAGTTCTTGTTCTACATTTTTTCGCGGGCTCCTCCCGAGCCCTCCGGGCATAGGGCATGCCTTCTCAGGGTTTCAAGTCCTGTGGATCCTGCAACAGGCCCATGCCCACCGGGGACCCCCACGACGCTTGTCTTCGGTGTCTGGGTGAGTCCCACACAGCTGATAAGTGTAAGCTGTGCAAATCCTTCAAGCCCCGCACCAGGAAGGAGAGAGAAATCCGCCTGAGACAGTTATTAATGGAGGCAGCACTCTGTCCCTCTCAAGGTGCGGGCTCCAGCGCCTCGGTGCGCAGCGCACCTCCATCGGCACCGGCTGCGGCACCGCGGAAAGACTCCCGCCCACCTCGGGGCCGGGCGGCGTCGGGGACCCGGGGCCGCTCTCGGCACCGCTCCTTTTCCCCATCGGGAAGGAAAGAGCTTCCCAAGTCTTCGGACGCTGTTGCGGTACCGTCCTCCGGCGCGCTGGAACACACAGACGTCAGCCCGCGCCCGCAGGCACCACCGTACCTTGAGGTCGTGATTGCACCCTCGACACCGGACACCTTCGAGGCCGCGAGGGGACTCATTGAGATGACAGCGTCCCCCGTGCCTGCGCCGATCCCGGCACGACCCCCTGTCATCTCTAGAGGCAAGCCAACGCTTCTTGGACTGTCGGCTCAGCTACAGCCTCCTACACGCCGCTCGGAGTCCCGGCGTCGTTCGGAGTCCCGGCACCGCGCGGTGTATCGGTCTGACTCACGACGCCGGTCCGACTCGCGCCGCGGGACTCGCAGCCCGGTCCCTCGGAGCCGATCACGCTCGAGGTCGTCCTCGTTTGCTAGATCCTGGTCCCGCTCGGTGTCCAGGATGAGCGCAACGCCATCTCGGCACCGCTCTCCACCTCCGGCTCAACCCTCTGCGGAGACACCACGCCGGAGTCCACCTCAACACCCGGTAGTCGCAGCACCGTCGGGACTCACCGCGTCGAGGAACATCCCCTCGACGCCGAGCCTCACTGCAACGTGAGCTCCCATCCCGGCGCCGAGACTTGCCGTACCGAGTCCCACACCACGCCGGGACTCTCCACGACGACAGTCTGCCCAATCTTTCTCACGGGACTCGTCTCGTCGCCACACGTCCCCACGGCACCGCGATGCTCCATCGAGGTACCGGGACTCACCGCGCCGACAGGAGTCCCCACGGCACCGGGACTCACCGCGCCGAGGAGCGTCACCACGGCACCGATCCCCACCGCGACACCGTGAGTCACCATGCCGCGCGGCGTCGCAACGGTCCCGATCTCCACTGTCCCGATCTCCACGGTCCTGATCATCACCCCGGCACCGTGAGTCTCCACGGCGCCGATCTCCACCACGGCACCGTGAGTCACCACGCCGAGCGACGTCACCACGGCACCGATCTCCACCCCGGCACCGTGAGTCACCACGTCGAGCGGCGTCACCACGGCACCGATCTCCACCCAGGCACCTTGAGTCACCACGGCACCGATCTCCACCACGGCACCGTGAGTCCCCACGTCATCGGGATGACAGAGTGCACTACCGTTCTCGGTCCCGCTCGAGGTCACGTGACTCGCGCACCTCCCGCTTTAGACCATCCAGGGACCATCCTGCTTCACGCACCGCCCCACCTTGGCCATCCAGAGACCACTCGTCGGCCAGCTCAGGTGGGCCATCTAAGACGCCCGAGGGGATCCAGGTAGCTCCAGTGCAAGATTCGGGGTCAGCGGGTTGGCAGCCCCAGTGGCCATTCTGGACACCCTGGGCATACCACCAGGCCCAGGGTGCACCACTGCCTACCTATCCAGTAGTGCGTACACACCCTCCGGTGGCCACCGTCAGCCGCCCACCTGTGGAGCAAGCTACTTCTGGAGACCCTGCCCCGGTGCCAGGGGAGGCGCCTGCCTCTACCCAACAGGTTCCTCCCGCTGTTCAACAGGATACCCTACCAGACCCACCCCTCCCTCTCTCAACCTCTTCATCATCCCCCGATGAAGCAGTGGCGGGCACATCATCTGCTTCGCCCCCACCTATGCATTTTAAGGTCCTGCAGGAGCTACTCCGGAGGGTGTCTCTCAGCATGAACCTTCCCATAGAAGAGGTTGTGGAGGAACAGGATGACCTGATGGTGGACGAGATCTTGAAGCCAGAAGGTCCTTCCAGGGTAGCATTGCCAATGAATAAGACCATCCGCGGCAATGCTACTGCACTCTGCCAAACCCCTTCCTCTATCCCTCCAACAGCTAGAGGAGTAGAGAGGAAATACTTTGTGCCAAACAAGGGGTTCGAGTACCTCTTTACCCACCTCATGCCTTGCTCCTTGGTGGTGGATGCGGTCAACGCAAAGGAGAGGCATGGTCAGCAGGGTCCCGCCCCTAAGTCCAAGGACTCTAAACGCCTGGACCTTTTTGGCAGGAAGATATACTCTACTGCGGGCCTATCACTCCGAATCGCCAACCAACTAGCGATTCTCAGCAGGTATGCCCATAACTCCTGGTCAGCGGTTGCGAAGTTTCAGGACCAACTTCCCCCTGAGTCCAGGACAGAGCTTAAAGCCATGGTTGACGAGGGCAAGTTGGTGAGCCGCACCTCCCTACAAGGCGCCCTAGATTCTGCAGATGCGGCAGCCCGTACGTTAGCAACGGGGATTTCCATGCGACGGAACGCCTGGCTCCAGTCTTCTGGTCTACCAGCTGAGGTCCAGAATACAATTCAAGATTTGCCTTTCGATGGTAAAGGCCTCTTTGCGGACCAGACTGACTCCCGACTGCATAACCTCAAGGACACTAGAAACACCATCAAGTCCTTGGGTATGCACACCGTGGCCACAGTCAGGAAACCGTTCAAACCTCCGCCTTTTCAGCAGCGGTCTTTCCCATCCAGACCAAGGCAGGATTTCTCCCGGCGGAGAACCAGCTTTACCCGGCGCAAGCCTTCCCGTCCCTCTCAGGGACAAAACAGAGGCCAGCAAAAGCCATCACAGGGCGCTAAGCGTCCATTTTGATGGGACTTTCGGGGACGACTTACCACCACCACAGAGTCCAGTCTCTCTACCCTTCCTGGATCGTTTGTCCCGATTCTACCATGCCTGGTCCCGCATCACGTCAGATCGATGGGTCCTACGGACGGTAGAGACAGGATACTCTATCCACTTCCACTCTATCCCTCCCTTCCACCCATCCCCCTCATCCCTCTTCAGGGACCCTTCTCACGAGCAACTCCTCTATCAAGAGGTACAAGTGCTCCTCGAACTTGGAGCTGTGGAGGAGGTACCTCACGATTTCCAGGGAAAGGGTTTCTACTCCCGCTACTTCCTTGTCCCCAAGGCCAAGGGGGGGGTCTACGACCCATTCTGGACCTAAGGAACCTCAACAAGTACATCGTCAACCTGAAGTTCCGTATGGTCTCCCTGGCCACCATCATCCCCTCTCTGGACCCCGGGGACTGGTATGCCGCCCTTGATATGAAAGATGCTTATTTCCACATCTCTATCACACCGGCTCACAGACGTTTCCTCCGGTTCGTCGTGCGCCAGACACACTACTAATTTACAGCACTACCTTTCGGCCTGTGTACGGCCCCACGTGTCTTCACGAAATGTATGGCAGTAGTGGCCGCATTCCTTCATCGCCAACACGTGCACGTCTTTCCGTACCTCGACGACTGGCTAGTTCGAGGCCGGTCATATCAACAGGTGCAAGCCCACGTACAGATGGTTATGGATACCTTTTCTCATCTAGGTATCATCGTGAACACCTCCAAGTCGGTGCTGATGCCAACTCAGTCCATCCAATTCATCGGAGTGATCCTCGATGCAACCAGAGCGCGGGCGTTCCTCCCAGATGCTCGTCGTCTCGCCATAGTGGACTTGATCACCACGCTCCGCCGGTTTCCCACCACTACCGCGAGGCAATGCCTCAAGTTGCTGGGCCATATGGCGTCCTGCACGTACGTGGTCCAGCATGCCCGATTACGACTTCGTCCCCTGCAGGCGTGGCTGGCTTCAGTCTACCGACCAATCCGAGACGACTTGGACATGGTCGTCACAGTCCCGACTCACGCGCTGGACTCCTTTGCCTGGCCCACTCCGTCTCTCTCCAGGCGTCTTACCTCCCTGGAGTCCAGAATGTCTTGGCAGACCAACTGAGCAGACGCTTCCTGGTCCACGAATGGTCCATTCGCCCAGACGTGATACACTCCATTTTCCGCACCTGGGGTTTTCCCCAGCTCGACCTGTTTGCATCCAGAACCAACAGGAAGTGCCCGACCTTTTGCTCCTTCAGAGGCCACGGCTCGGGCTCCCTTGCGGACACCTTCACGATCTCGTGGTCACATCGCCTGCTCTACGCGTTCCCGCCTTTCCCGCTGATCCACAAAGTCATTCTCAAGATTCGCAGGGACAAGGCGGACGTCATACTGGTAGCCCCTGCCTGGGCGCGGCAGTGCTGGTACCCGACCCTGATGGACCTGTCAATACAGCCCCCCATTCCTCTCCCGATCAGCCACGACCTCATCTCTCAAGATCACGGTCGTCTTCTCCATCCAGACCTTCACTTCTTGCATCTAACAGCATGGAGAATTCATGGCTGAACCGGTCAGAGATGGCTTGCTCGGATCTGGTGAGACGTGTACTCCTTGAGAGCCGCAAGCCCTCTACAAGGCTCACGTACGAGGCAAAGTGGAAAAGATTCTCCGCCTGGTGTGCCCAACGACACATATCTCCACACCTTGCCCCCGTACCGTCTATTCTGGACTACGTGCTACACCTCAAGGACAACCGCCTTGCACTTGGGTCCCTGAAGGTCCATCTTGCTGCCATCTCGGCTTTCCATACAGGAGCAGAGGGCCGCTCAATATTCACGCACCCCATGGTGTGTCGTTTCCTCAAGGGCCTGGAAAAGGTTCACCCTTCACTGAAGTCGCCTGTTCCGGCATGGGACCTCAACCTCGTTCTCTCTCGACTCACAGGCCCGCCATTTGAGCCATTGGCCTCCTGCTCCCTTCTCTATCTTTCATGGAAGGTCGCTTTTGTCGTGGCTATCACATCAGCCAGAAGGGTATCCGAGTTGAAGGCTCTCCTGTGCGACCCTCCGTATACCATCTTTCAGAAGGACATGGTCCAGCTTCGTCCTCACCCGTCCTTCCTTCCGAAGGTGGTCTCGCGCTTTCATATGTCACAGGACATCTTCCTGCCTGTCTTCTTCCCCAAGCCGCATGCCAACTCTAAAGAGCAACGGCTGCACTCACTAGATGTCAGGAGAGCGCTCGCCTTCTACATAGAACGCACAAAGCCGTTCCGTAAGACCTCTCAGCTCTTCGTCGCGGAACATGTGAAGGACGCACCTGTCTCTTCGCAGCGTATATCATCATGGATTACAGCCTGCATCCGTGCCTGCTACGACCTGGCAAAGGTGCCTCCGCCACTTGTCATGGCCCATTCTACCAGGGCGCAGGCTTCCTCTGCGGCTTTCCTGGCGAACATCCCTCTTCAGGAGATCTGCAGGGCCGCAACCTGGGCATCGGTGCACACCTTTACGTCGCACTACGCCATCACCCGTCACTCCCGTGATGATGCTGCCTTCGGTAGGGCTATCCTTCAAGCTGCTTTACCGTAACTCCGAACCCACCTCCAAGGTAAGGCTTGGGATTCACCTAACTGGAATAGATATGAGCAACCACTCGAAGAAGAAGAAAAGGTTACTCACCTTTGTAACCGGTGTTCTTCGAGATGTGTTGCTCATATCTATTCCACACCCACCCTCCTTCCCCACTGTCGGAGTAGCCGGCAAGAAGGAACTGGAGGGGGGTCGGGCCGGCAGGGTACTATATAGAGCGCCATATCGGCGCCACTCCAGGGGGCTCCCCAGCCGGCCCGACGGGTAGCTGCTAGGGGAAAAAGTTTCCGACGTCCGTGCACGCGCGCGCACACCTAACTGGAATAGATATGAGCAACACATCTCGAAGAACACCGGTTACAAAGGTGAGTAACCTTTTCTTTAGCAACATCAATTTCTGCCCATAATCCTGCAAAGAATTACATACACTTAGTGCACTGTGAGTAGTCCTCTTCCCTGGGGGACTTTTAGGCCAATATTTTACATTTACTCTAAAGAAACTCTTGCTACATGTATGCCTGTCCCACTTTAATCCACTTTCTACATGCCCATTAACATGACTGTTATCACTGAACTAATTGTGTGTGTTGAGTATAAATTCTTTAACTTTGTAAATACAATGATCCATTATGCTACGCTCATTTACACCAGCGGAGGTTCTGGAACAGTAACTCCACTAACGTTAATTAGTTACTCATGTAATAGGAGAATCTGGCCTTTTCTGTAATATTGTACTGAGTCACATGTAAGATGTCACAAATCAATAATAGTAAATAATTTAGTTAGACTTAAGCAACCATGCTTGTTGTGATCTTATATAATGCAATACAAGACTTCAGGCAGACCAAGAACACCAGGCTACTGTGATGGGGTGTATAAACCCCACTCTGGACAACAAGGGACTAAAGAGCTGCTCTGGGATCAGGCAGCTTCATACCATGCCTTCAATACATGCACATGCATAGGCTAGAGGAGGAGCTTAAAAGAGAAGCAAAGAAGCTTACCCGTTGGCACAACCAGTAAGAGAACAGACCCTCAACTCCTGAAGAAAGGGCTGACTGAAGATAGGAGCTTCTCAGATGAGTGCTCCCAAATGGCCCTTCCCTGAGAGAAGGGAAAGCCAGATTCTGATGCACCTTGAGAGGGAATAATTCCCCTCTATTTCCTATGAGCTCTGTTTATTTGCATTAATTCCCCTTTCTTTTTGTTCATGGATTGCCCTGGAAAGGAAGAGATTTTAAAGTGACCTGGTCAGAAGGCCGAGTCACAGGAAGATGCAGACCACCGCAGAGGTGGGGCAACTGTCATCAGGAAGTCCCCAATGGGAAGAGAGCTGCTATGCCAGGCCTGGCCACAAGGAGGTCCTAGCAGTGAGTCAATCCCTTCACAGCTATAAAATGGTGTATTCCTTAACAATGACAAATTTGTTAGTATAGTAGAACGCAGTAGCGTAGCTAGGACTGGAAATTTGGGTGGGCTCCAACTTTCGGGTGGGCAGGCAATGACAGACTGTGCTAGCTCAGCTTCTCCTCCAACCCAGGCCCTCTTCCTAGCCCTGGTGCCCCCAGACACATGGCTTCACCTGCTGAGCTGGGCATGCAAATGGGACGGCTCAGAAAATGGCAAGGCAGAGGTGCCGGAGCGTAGCTTTCTGAAGGGCAGGCACATAGCTCAGTCCTGGATTTCACGTGCCCAAGTGACGCTCTGAGCCACTGTGGCAGCACTACACCCCTGCTCAGATTTGGGTGGACCTGGATGCTAAGTGGATGGGCTGCGGCCCACCCGTGGCTGCGCCTCTGGTACAACCTCAAAGATATGAACACCAGAGTTATGGACTTACCGGTCAACTGGACACCATGTGAAACTGGAAGTCCTTGGTCAGGCAGCAGCGCAGACCAAAAAAAAAAAAAGCAAATACTGTACTGCCTCAGGACTTTAGCCCCGAGACCCAGGTCTTCAGCCACAGCGGGTTGGGGGCTGCAGCCGCAGGGTGGAGGGGATTAGGACTCTGGGTTGGAGGAAGGCCCTCAGAGCTTCTGACCCTCGGGAGCACGGGGACTCTGACCCTCAGGATCTGGGGGGGAGTGCTGGGGCTTGAGGCTTCAGTCGTGCAGCTCTGTTCCTGGCTTCAGCCCCGTGGGGGATGCCAGGGCTCTGGGCTTTCGCTACGAGGGGAGCATCAGTTTCAGCCCCAGCGATTCCCCCGTAGCTAAAGCTCCGAGCCCTGGCACACCCTCTTCCCCTGAAGCCAGGAGTGGAGTCGTGGGGAACTCTAAGCTCTGGTGCCCCCCGTGACACTGAAACTGGGAGCAGAACTGTGGGGCTGAAGTCCCGAGCCCCAGCGCTCCCCCCAGGTCTAAAGCCCTGAGTCCCGGTGCTCCCACAGGGCAGAAGCCCTGAGCCCCCTGCCTGGAGCCCTGGCACCCCAAGGGTTAGAAGCCCCAACTCTTCCCCGTCCCCCACCCAGCGACTGCAGCCCCAACCCTCCATGTGGCTGAAGTCCGTAAGCTCTTCTTCAGAGTTACGGAACATTTCAGAGTTACAGACAACCTCCATTCCCAAGGTCTCCATAACTTGAGGTTCTACTATAGATGCATTTTTGCTGCAAAATTATGAATAGTGACACCAGGTTCCCAACTAATTTATGCTTTAATTCCAAATGATGTATGTAAACTTTAATGTGTATAAGGTTTTGTGTATTGAAGGAATTGATTAAGTCAATGGAAACTTTCAGCAGTGTGAAAAACTAGCCTAAATACTCAAGGAAAAACTTTTTTGAAAATTACAGAAGCTAGTAAAACCATTGCATGTAAAAAAAAAAAAAGCTGCAGTGAAGTCAGAGCAACAAATGTAGCAGAGTTCTACACCCTACAGAGTCTAGAAACAACAGATGGGAGGTTTAGAGAAAGAGATAGGGTTGTGGGTTAGACAAGCCTTGTAATGTATCTTTTGTTGCATACAAGAGTCCTATTTCAGAGCTGTTTAAATTTATGCCATAAAAGACTAACCATATAAATGGGTGCTACTAAGTGTATAAGCATTTACAGTGACCGCTGAGAAAGTCTTATACTGATAATTAGCAAAATTTAAGTAAATTAGTAAAATTAATATATTGTTTGGATTGTTCTACATAGAGAGCTGAAGAGAAGGTCAGAACTTTTTGTACAGAAGATTTAAGTGTGTCCCTGGTGAGTTGAGCTATAATAGACCTTGTCTGTTAGCATTGGCTGGGGAGCTGTCCAGAGTACCATGTACAATTAGTTAAATGTTACACTAAATTATTAGAATGCAACTACTATCAAATTTGACTTACAATTGAACAGGTTACCATATGACATTCAGAAATCTGAGTAGACCCACTATTTGCTTTGGTTATGTCATATCTATAGAATGTTTTGAAAGTATAAGTAACCTCATTTTTCATTGGAAAGTTTAGTATTTATTTTCTAGTTCAAATTATGTAGAGGCTCTGATATCATTCATTTTAACATGCAAATCATGTTAATATTCTATAGTTAGTTAACATAGGTTTCTCCTTATTCGGTGTGCAGTTTTCTTAATACTACACTAACACATCATTATGGGGCGGGGGAAGTAATTCTGTAACTGAAAATTACATTTGGTTTTCTGCTGCAAAAAGTCTTTCAAAAATCCTCAATAGGTATTTTAACATTTGTAGCTGTTGTGTTTTTAGCTCTGTATAATATACAGTAACTGCTTTGTAGCAGCTGACTTGATGTATCATAAGCAACTTTCTTCAAAAACGTACAAAAGATGTTCTTTGAGAGACATACCCTCCAAGACCCAGGTCTTGCATACACTTATGAAGATGCTTAACTTTACTACTATTAATACTCTGCTCAGTGGTGCTACTCATGCTCATAGGTGCTGGGGTACTGCTGCACCCCTTGGCTTGAAGTGGTTTCTATCATACACAGGGTTCACAGTTTGGTCCAATGGCTCTCAGCATCCCCACTACACAAATTGTTCCAGCATCCTTGCTCATGCTTGTAAGGTTAAGCACTTAGATCAGGGCCTATCACTCGATCAGAGACAAAGTTACTCCCTGGGAGTGGCATGGAGAGAGACGGCGCATGTGCAGGCCCAATGGACACTGCTACCGAAGTTCTCTGATCAGCAGCACAGGGACGCAGACACACCTACAGTGGAGCACCCTTAGGGGGACACATCTTGAAGAACCATCATTATTGCACAAGGTGAGTAACTTCTTCTTTCTCACCTAGCAGCTGAGAGCAAGGACTGGGGAGAGAAAAAGCAAAACTCTTCCTCTCAACCTCACTCCTCTTCGGCAGCTGGACGTTAGGGTGAGCAGAAGTAAATGGCCTCTTCCAGCACTCATTCACCAGCATCAACTGGGGCAAGGAAAAGCCTAAGAACCACTAATTTCCCACATCCTTAGCAACATTGCAGAATCTGTGGTAAGGAGCACAGTAAAAAGGGATACAGATAAAGATGGATGTCTCAGAATTCCACTGCTTTGTTTTCGGACTTGGCATCCAGTTGTCTGAGAGCCCTGCGGACACTGTAAGCCCTGCGGACGCTAGGGGGCGCTGCTCCCTGCGAACACTGTGAGCCTAGGGGGTGCTGCTCCCTGGGACACACACTGTGAGCCCTGCGGGCGCTAGGGGGTGCTGCTCCCTGGGACACACACTGTGAGCCCTGCGGGCGCTAGGGGGTGCTGCTCCCTGGGACACACACTGTGAGCCCTGCGGGCGCTGTTCCCTGGAACACTGTGAGCCCTGCGGACGCTAGGGGGCGCTGCTCCCTGCGGACACTGTTAGCCCTGCGGACGCTAGGGGGCGCTGCTTCCTGGAACACTGTGAGCCCTGCGGACGCTAGGGGGCGCTGCTTCCTGGGACGCAGGGCGGCGGCTCCTCACAGCCGCTGAGCTCATAGCTGTCCGTGTGGCTGCCTGACCGAAGCGGCGCGCGGTCCGGGGGCGGGCCCCGCCTCGAGGACTCTGTCGGTCTGCCGTGCTGAGGGTTTGTGCGGGGAGCGGGCGCGGTGTCTCCCGGGCGGGAGGCGGCGGCGGAACAGCCCAGTCAGGCGGGTCCTCGGCGGGCCCGGGTGAGGTCACTCTTTGTGGTGGCCGGGGCTGCTGTTGGCAAGATGGCGCCGGTGCTGATGGAGAAGAAGTTGCTGGGGCCGGAGGCGGCCGCCGAGATCCCCAGCGAGGAGGAGGAAGGGCAGAACCTGTGGTGAGCTGGGCCGGGGGCTGGCCTCGGCTGCCCCCGAGTGTCGGGCGGGGCTGCGGTTTCCCTAGTGGGGGGGCGGGGTCCCCTCCCGGACGCCCGGGGGAGCGGGGTGGCAGCCTGGCCGCGGCCCTGCCGGTTGTGGGGCCCTGCTGCCTGCCTGCCCGCCCTTGATGACTAATGCGGCTTGGGCCCCCTGCAGCGGACAGGCGGATATCTCCCGGGCCCTGCCCCTCCCAGCCGGGGCTGCCCCGCGGCTTGGAAGCGGAGCTGGGGCGCAGTGGCGGGGCCTGCGCTCTCCGGGGGGGACTGGGTGGGTGCCGCGCGTGGGCTCGTACCCGCCTTATCCTGGCCCCCCTCGGGGGACTCTCCCTGCGCCCTAGGGATTTCAGGGACTGAAGCCCCATGGCAGCCCAGGCCACAGGTCGCTTCTGCACTTCCTGGGTGGGGACATGGGGTGCGGAGAATGACTTGCGTGTTGTCACATAGGAAATCATGGCAGAGCTGGGGATGCTCTGTGGTCTTCCAGCCCTTACGCTTTCACCACTAAGTGATGTGTCTGATTTCATCTCCTGGTGTTAAAGGCAACAGAGTAAGGCCTTCCGTAGGTTAGTACCAGTCAGCAGTCACAGCTTTAGGTCTTCTTACAATTAGGAGGCCTCTTCATTAGAGGTTCAAGTTTGTAAAAAAACGATTTGCTGTTAAATGTGTCATTGAGACACGACAACATTCCTTGTCATAAAAGTGAGCTGCTTCTGGTAGCTGCCTTTCAGATTATCCGTGCGAGGTATCTGTCTTGAATATTTTTATGTAGCGCTCTCATAGCTGGTAGATATCTTTTCTGAATGGATGATATTTGACAGGTCTATTTAAATATCTGCTCATAAGGGCTTTGGAGCTGACATTTACCTGATCTTTCTTTTTGGGTGCCCCACTCGCAAACTAACAAGTGGTGCTGTCCCCATAGGTCCTCAATACTGAGTGAAGTTTCCACCCGGTCCAGGTCTAAATTACCATCAGGCAAAAACATTCTTGTTTTTGGTGAGTAGTATCTTCAAGCAGTGGAGAGAGTTGATTTCTTAGAAATAATAAAGCATGGTTCACACACACAACGGGTTTTTGGGGTGGAGGGAGGGAGAAGGTGGAATTAAATGATTTAACAAAATTGGTTCAAAAATTTGTATGGACAAAACCATGAGTTGATGTACTTAATTTGACTTTAAACCTCGCTTATATCAGTTGGTAAATGTATAGGTGCAAGCTAACCCAATATAACAGGGCAAATATAGATCTGCATTTGCACTGGTTTAACTTAATTCATTTTAAAAATAACTTTAAATGGGTAGACAAGGCCATTTTGTTGAGGTAGAATTGGCCTATCATGGGTGATCATAATTTTTATCTTTTCTTTCAGGCAGCAGAGATGTAGTATGGGATTCCCAGGTTTGGTGGAACTTGAAAAGTTGCTCTGGAATTGGCTTTGCTTATACTGGGTATTAAGAGGCGGCATATCATATATATCAGGGATTGGCAACCTTTGGCCCGCGGCCCGCCAGGGTAAGCTCCCTGGCGGGCGGGGCTGGTTTGTTTACTTGCTGCGTCCGCAGATTTGGCTGATCGCGTCTCCCACTGGCCGCGGTTTGCCGCTCCAGGCCAATGGGGCTGCGGGAAGCGGCGGCCAGCACATCCCTTGGCCCACACCGCTTCCCGCAGCCGCCATTGGCCTGGGACGGCGAACCGTGGCCAGTGGGAGCCGCGATCGGCTGAACCTGAGGATGCAGCAAGTAAACAAACCGGCCTCGCCTGCCAGAGGGCTTACCCTGGTGGTCCGTGTGCCAAAGGTTGCTGATCCCTGAGCTATATCAATTTATGTTAAGATATAGATAAAGTTCCTTTAAATTCATGAGGTGCTATGTGATGTCCCTGTCCCCAGGCTAGTGAACTATTTAGCCTCATACTGTTAGACTCTATATTCGAATATGGTTTTTGAACAGTTCAGCTGCTTTTCTCACTTGTCAACCTATAATTGACAAATTTAGCCCCAAAACGTGAGGAAGGAGGATACACAAGACCCCTTTACAAAAAAATTAGAAAATCTTTCTAGTAACGAATAAACTTCTGAATGTATCTTTTTGCTATACAAACTTATTGGCAGGTGATGATGGTTCAGGTAAAACAACACTTATGACTAAAGTACAAGGAGCAGAGCACAGCAAGAAAGGAAGAGGATTGGAATATTTGTACCTAAATATTCACGATGAAGACAGAGATGGTAAGTTACATGCTTTCACATGTAGTCTTTTGCTGCAATTGAGTAGTTGACACATTTTTCATAATCATTATGGGTGTCCCTGGTGTATCTTTGGATTGCAGTGAAGTAGCTGGTTCAGCATTCCCTTGTTGTATACGTTGTAAGAAATTGATATGGCTCATAAAAGAAAAATGCATTTCACACATAGTTTTGTGTCTTTCTCTGCCCTTCTCACAGTCTGGGCTCTTTAAGGAAAAATACATTAGAACAACTTGTTCTCAGAGGATCCATTTACCTGCAGGATGACATTTTGCTGATGTTGATTTACTAGTACATTATTCATCCTGCCTACACTCAAATAAAGGTTCATACCAAGTCTTGAGCTACAGGGAGGATTCTTAATGCATCCAAGAGCAACCAGCATCTTAAATATGGATTTCATAACTTCTTTTTGTAGCCAAAACTTTTTAAACTAAGTTATATGTAGGTTATAGTCTTCTGTATCTTGTGTCTTTGGTTAGGTTGTTGCCATCGTCTACATAAGGAGAAATTCCAGTAAGCATGGTTAGGTGAGTGAAAAGGAGATCTTAAGCCACTGACAGAACCAATATTTCCTTTTCTCCAAACTGGGGCTTGTCTTTCCTCTTTTCCTCCTTTCCCACTTCCCAAAACTTGTTGCTAGTTTCATTTCAACTTTTCTCCAGCACACTGGAGGCAAAAGACAAGTTAACTAAAAGAGTCAGCATGGTCCAGGAAGTAGAGCACTGGCCTGAAAGTCAAGAGAGCTTGGTCTCGCACATATCACTTTACCTCTCTGTGCCTCAGTGTCCTTATCTATAAAGTGGGAATATTGATATCCATCATTGTTTGTAAATGCTTTGAGCTCTCTGGATGAAAGTGATAATGGTGTTGCTCTTCTGTGCCCATGAAAATAGAGGATCTTGGGGGAAGTGCATTGGCCACATTGCTGCTTGTGTGTAGGACTGACACAGCTCATACTCACATCGATAGTCAGCAGAGGCTCTGTACTTCCCTTGCCAAAGATGGCTTATGAGTCATACTCCTTGAATCCAGAGACAGCTAAAGAAGTCTTCAGGCTGTCATACTATATTTGACCCATGGGCTATGTGGTCTTGCTGGAAGAGGTGGTCCTACTTACACCTGGGGGTCTGGAGATAATTAATCAGACATAAAACCTGCTGCAGCTTATCCATCTCTTTCCCCCAAAGCAGTGAAGATGTTATCTTCACTGCTACCTTCTCTGTCACCCAAATGGATACTATCATCTGCAGTATTCTCTCTTCTATTGGCCATTATTCCTGACTGCTTGCCTCCTTCAGAGTAAGATGGGAAGGAATTTGGGATCTGCAACAGTACTTTCAACGCTCCTTAGTCTCTCTTATGGTCCTGGGTAACTTGCAATGTACCACTTTCCTCTTTGGAGAGACATCCTCTTTAGTCAGCTGCCTTTCTGAGGAGCAGAAAAAGAGAACAAAGGAACTGGGGAGTGTGAAGAATGCAGTGTTCAGTAACATCCAATGAGCAGCTTACGGTGTTTCAGACTTTGACTTATACAGTAGCATCAATATCTTTTCTAAGATGGTACATCTGAGTCAGATCATCTGCCTTTTATCAGGGACTCAGGCCTGTGTCAAAAGAGAGGATTTCTCAAGACCAACAAGATGCTGGAGGAAAATCAACAGTAGGTCCCTGGAACTCTTTCAGTGAAGCAAGATGCCTTTGCATCTTTCTTTGGTTCTAGAGACTATTATCTGGTATCTTCAGGTTTCCAGACTTGGGTCCAGAAGAGACTTAATCTTGGGACGAAAATGCAAAATACATTGGGCAGAGAGCTGGTTCGTCTTCCCTCCCTACTTAATTTAGCCTTTAGAAGCAAGATGATAAACTTGATTGCTCATGAGTCTAAAGCCAGATAGACTCTTACTTTCCTTCTTTCACCCTTTGCTTTTCTCTTCCCTCCCTCCAAAATCCCACTTGAGCATTTAGTTCATTTTCTTGCAACTTCAAGTAGAATAGCTATAGATTGTTAAGCCCTGGACACTTACCTTGAAGCTATTATTCTTACCTTTGTCCTTTCTACCCCATCAGAGATTTCTGCCCAATTCTTGGGAGTGATTGACATCTGTCTTGGGTGCCAAGTTATTCATGTAGTCCTTTTCTTAACTGGCCAGTTCAGGCCAGTTATTGCTAGGTATTAGTCATTCAACATTACATGCACGCTGTTTTGATCTGTAGGTCTCCAGACATATTAGAACAAATCCACTACTGTTTTTCTACCTGAAGAATCTCCTTCATAGGGTATTATCCCCTGCTCTACCTAGGCCAAGGGATTTATTCCATAAAAGAGGTTCAGGGACACATGGCAAGCAAGAAGATCCTCCAAGGTCAATGAGCCTGTACCTGAAGCTAATGTCGTTTCTTCCACATACATGACACTTAGGCTCATCTGAACATTGGTTGTCAGCAAAATTCACTCAGTGTGAATGATCTGGAAGCCTTGTATTCCTTTGAAAGTTTACCAGATGGTAAACTAATGGAGAGAGGTCCTAGGGATTGTGATGGAGTTAATTTCAGTTTCTTTTCCCTGGCTATGTAATCACGACCAATACATCTCATGTAGGCAGGGGAGAACATTGTCAAAAGCTGATCTAATCAGTGGAATGTGTGGAAGATGAGCTCCATGTAGTTCTTGTTACAGCATATTTATTTATAAAGTGGCTTTTAAAATCTTTTCTGCCACTGATCAAGGGCAGCGTTGTTAAGTGATAATGAACAAGACAGCAGAAAATTCCATCAGCAAGCGGTGAAGTGGCAGGAGACAAAGGCTGTGGGATTAATGCACAGTGTGTATATACTACAGATAACATGTAGAAAGAGAATGCTATCAGACTGCTTCACACTGCAGGGGCAATATAAGCAGATTCTGACCATGGCAGACATGGTTAAAATAGGACCATTCTTCTATGGTTGCATTGCTGTTTGTAACAAAGATTAGTAGTCTTAACTGCAGAGCAATTCTGGGCAAGATGGTATCACAGATGTGTGCTGGTTGGACTAGTCGCTCCAGCATGAGACAGATGCTGTTAGTACACATACCTCTCATCACAGGAGAAATGGAGGCTCCTGTTGGTGTCATTGGAGCTGCCATCTCAGGACAACGATCTTGTCTTGCATTTCATTTTGGAGCTGCTTCACTTTGTGAGTGATTGACTACCTTTTGACCTGATATGCCACATGTAAATGCAGGAGATTCAGCTGCAATAGAGAGAGCCTTTTCCCCTTTGGAGTAACAATTCACCGTAAATGGTTTTCTCAGTTATTCTACTACCTGCAATCTGTTTCCATATTCTGCCTCCATGCATCATTTTATTTTATTTATTGTACCCTAAATCCATTTGCCCTCCTTTTATCTTAACAAGTTGCACCTGTCTGCATCTCAGTGTATGATCTGCTAAATGCTTGATTCTTTATTCAGTCATCTCATTGTCACAACTTTTCTGAAAGATCTAGTTAACATCTTCCTATCATGGAATAGGTTCTGACTGGTGGGATGTTGCCATGACGCTGATAAAGTTGATAGACACACTTGTCAAACACTGGCAAGAATGCTCTTTATACTACTTGTTTATAAAACAAGTTACACCTCAAAAAAATGAGTTGCAAGCTTTACTACTGATCAGCCCACTGAACACAGAACAAATTTTGTCCTGCATCTTCATCTCTCATTAAACTGAAAAGGTGTCCAAGTTTGACACCCATTAGATTTCTAGTGTTTTTCCCAGCAACTTGATTTGACTTAGGTAAACTAGTCTCCATATACTGGATGCTAAGGTGGCTTTGAGCTGCTGTTTGGATGGGACTAAGGCATTAGCAGATAAATAAGACTGTGTAGCCATTTGGAATCAGTATAAAGCCATTACTTCTTAGGCATGTGCTCAGTGGATTAGGCTGTGCAATGAGACATGATTTATTATTTAGAGTCTTAGCACTCACACTACCATAGTTACCGTATATACTCGATCATAAGCTGGTTAGTTTATAAGCTGACCTGACACCCCCCCCGCCCCAAGATAGATAAATAAAAATGGAAAATTTTTGACCCGTTCATAAACTGACCCTATAATTTGGGGGTAGGCAAACTTTGGCTCCTGGGCCATCAGGATAAGCCACTGGTGGGCCTAGATGGTTTGTTTACCTTGAGTGTCCGCAGGCACAGAGGTAAACCTAAGTAAACAAAGTGTCTCAGCCCACCAGCTGCTTACCCTGACAGCAGCTGGTGGGGGCATTTTTTGGGGGGAGGGAGAGAGAGGAGAATCGAGGGGGTGGGGGGGTCAGGGGAGTAACTCCTGCGACCACCCCCCACATGACCCCACCTGTAGGCCAGGACCCCCACACTCTCCCCATCCCATCCCTTTCCACCTTAGCTGGGGCGGGCCAGGGGAGGATGTCTCTGGCGCGGCCGCAGCCTGCCAGCCCCAGAGCTGCAGCTGCTTTGGAGGCTGTGGAGAGAGCAGCGTGGCCAGAAGCGGAGAGACTCTGGCCCCACCTCTTCCCTTCTGGCTCTGCTGCCTGTGCTGCCTCTCCTTTCCCCCCTCTGTTGGGGGGAGAGGCTGTGTCCCAGCTCTCCCTCTCTCTATACCCATTCATAAGCCAACCCCCTTTTCTTTTGTTTCCCTTTTTTACTAAAAAAAAAAATTCAGCTTATGAACGAGTATATATGGTAAGTCAGCATTGATTTAAACGTTTCTGTGGAGTTGCTAACTGGAAGCGTGTACCTGAATGTATACAAAACCACTTGACTTGTATCTAGAACAAGTTGGTCATCTTAACTTTCAAAGAGTAATTTTGCAATTCATGTTTTTATTAAAAATTCTCAGCCCACCTTCCTGAAGCTTGTACTATCTGCTAGACTTCCACAACTGGAAATGCCGATGATGCTTCTAAAAAATAGAATATAGTTGCTGAACATTACTCAGCCCAACGTCCCTTCTGTATTCTCATAGGACTTTTGGGCTTAACAGAAGGGACTGAGGCAGTAGGACTGCTTGGCCTTTCTATAATTTCAGCTCCAAATATTCAGCGCTGTGAGTACTTCTGTGGCCCCAATGGGCACCACTTTCTAGAAGTTCCAGAAGCGTGATCTCTCAAGTGGGAATATGCAGCAACAAAGCTCCCTAAGAACCACAGTTACTATGATTAGTAACTGTTTAAAGTAAGTGAATACTACTAGGAAGCACAGATGGGAAACGAGACATCTTTAATCTAATTAAAAGCATAACTGTTGACCTGTTTTCTGGGTTGATGGTACTTGGATAACTTAATTGAACCAAAGTCAAGCAGTAAATCAACTTTTGACTGTTTCCTGAGTTCTTAATTTTTAAAGTCACAGTTTAAAAAAAAGCCACAGTTAAAAAAAAGTGGTAATATTTGTAACTGTATATGTTCTCCTTGTGCTCAGTCTTTTATCCTCTTCATCTTTCTAAAGTGTCCTGATGAAGTCTCAGGTGTGTGACTCATTGGCTTAACCATGTGAAGATGGCCACATTTGCTATACTTTAGATTATTTTGCAGCTTGCACCAAGTGAGTTTAAAAAACAAAATTAAGTTATCTTTGAACAATGGTCCCAAACTGTGGGGCATGCCCCCCTAAGGGGGTGTGGAGGAATGTTTTGGGAGAGTGCGGTGGGGCCCGAGCCAGCCCTCACAGGGGATGGTGAGGGAGCGCCACTCTACCCCCAGCTCTGCTCTGGCTCTGCCCACAGCCTTGGCTCCCGTCCGCAGCTGCTAGGGAGGCGCAGGCAGATTACAATAGGGATAAGAGGGGGCGCATGACTTAAAATATCTGCTGAACTTAGAATACATACAGATCTTCAGTAGAAAGTTCGAATTCTCACATGTTGCAAATAATCATAAATCTTGCTACAAGAGTGGAGACCAATGATTGCTAATAGATAATTCAGTGTTCTTGGCAAAATATTGGCTTGCATAAAAGATTAGCTGTATAGGTGGAGTAGGTGTTAAATTATATTGCAATTCCAGTTGGGCTTGTTCATAAATGGATTACTTTGATATCTGCATCTTCAAATTTATTAGAAATGTGTGTTTTAACCTCTCATGCTAGACTTGCAATACTTTGCAGGATTCTGGCTAAAAATACTAGCACCTAGCACAGTGAAGCCTTAATTATAGGCACAACTGTAATGATCTCATGACATACTTGGAGTCCAGGTATGAATACATATGCCAAATTCAGCTGTGCTGTATAATATATTAAGTGAATGATTGTAACACACTAAGCAGAAAGTATCCTTTTATAAAAATGAAATGTGTACTTAGGAAAAGTAAGAGAATACAGATGTTCATACTTCTTTGCCACTAAGTTAAAACCAAGATTCTTACAGAAAGCAACAACTCATTTTACAGGGACGCTGCCAAATTGCTTTGTAGGTGCTCTTTTCTCCCTAAGGGATGGATGGTACACATACACTCATTATGTTAAATGCGAACAGGTTAGACTTGCTGGTAGCTAGCTTCTGCTCATCTTCAATTTGGCACTGTAGTACCATGTTGGTTTGCTACTTACTGATGGGCTAATGTGGCTGTAGCAAAAGGCACGTTAGTTTGACGTATAACTTCCCCTTTTCCTTTTCAGATCAGACTCGCTGTAATGTTTGGATTCTAGATGGAGACCTGTATCATAAAGGGCTCTTGAAGTTTGCTGTTTCTGCAGAAAACCTGCAAGAGACCTTAGTAGTCTTTGTGGCAGATATGTCTAGACCGTGGACTGTTATGGAATCTCTACAAAAATGGGCCAGTGTCTTACGTGAGCACATTGATAAACTGAAAATTCCCCCGGAAGAGATGAGAGACATGGAACAAAAATGTAAGTCTAGTATGATTTTTCTTAAATGGCTTCTTACATCTTAATGACAGTTTGTTTAAACCGTGTCTTGCTGTACTTAAAGTACTTGCATAGTACTTCAAAGTTTACATTTAGCCATCTCCTGCTTTTAAGTTTAACTTTGGAGACTAACACTGATTTTAAATGAATGGACTTTTTTTTATCAAGTTTTAAAAGAACTCCTCTAGCTTTTGCTTGTATTTACCATCAGAATATTAGTTGAGTTAATCACTCTGAGTAAAGGATGTAATATTTCAAGTTGCCTTGTATTTGAGCCTTCATGCTTTCATTGAAATAGATTAGTATTTAATCAGATAACTTTAAATATGATCAAGCTTTTTTAAAAAAAACCTAACAGAACAAACTTACACTTTTCTCCTTCTACTCATTGTTCCATATGTAGCTATGTGTACATAAATATAATACTCACAAATATATACTTTCTCTAATTCACTTCTACTTGCCTGTTCTTTAGGGTTGGGTATCCATGGTTGTATATTCCAGTGTCAAACTCTGGATTATGATTTAGGTGAAAGCATGCTTTAATAGGATTTTGCAGGCTATAAACAACCACAGTCTTAACTGTGGTGTTGAGAGAAGAGTACACTAAAACACACTGTCATTTTGAGACTAGTGGTTTCCCTGTAATGTACTTTCTAAAGAACTATATTCCTGGTTTGAAAAAGCTTCAGGGTATATTCATATGGCTAATATCCTCAGAGGAACTCTTTAAATTTGTCATTCTACAATGTCGTTGTCATTGGTCAGGGTTTTTTGCTACGTGAAAGAGTGCTAAAATCTTCACCAAATTGTGGGTTTTCTTGGTACATATGTTTAAAAAAACCAGAGTGATGCTTGGTGTTTAGAGTTGGATGCAGTGTTACATAGGCTAGAGTCCTGAAAATAGTTTGAATGCTTTTTTTCTAGTGTGGCAGTAATTCTATATTTGGAAGTTCTTAAAGATTTTTGAGATTTCCAACTGAGATGAGAAGATATAATGTAATAGGACTGATGCATAGGTGTGAATTCTTAGGAAATAAGGCCAGAAGACTCATCATGTGATGGTTCACCAAATGGTGTCAGTCTTGGAGAAAGCCCTTCCTCACCCTCTGCCCCATCCCCCACCCCACACCCACTAAGGAGGTAAGCAGCAATTCAAACAATACAGCATGTAAAGAAGCCACCAAGCCAGAGAGCAATATGAGTGAGATGCAGCCTTCAGAAGAGAACATGTACTATTCTGTAGCTGGATGGGAGAGTAAAGTTACTTAGGCCATATCCATGCCACTGGTGTTCCAGTGGCAGAGGTACGGTTCCAGAATTATGCCTCTGTAAACCTGTAATGTAGACGCAGACAACAGCAACAGAAGGGGATTTTCTGTCGCTGTAGGAACTTCACCTCCCCAAGCAACAGTACTTAGGTTGACAGAAGCATTCTTTTATCGACCTTACTGTGTCTACGTTGGGGGTTAAGTTGGCATAGCTACGGTGCCCAAGGGTGTGTATTTTTCACAGACCTGAACACCTGCGCTGTGAACCTAAGTTTTAAGTGTGGACCAGGTCCAAGGAAAATGGTTTGGGGGTCATGGTGGATGCTCAGCTGAACGTGCGCTCCTGGTGCGACGCTGGCAATCCTTGGATGCGTAAATGGGGAGGGGATCTTGAATAGTAGTAGAGGGATTGTATTACTTACGTATTGGCACTGGTGTCCATAATTCAAGAAGGATATTAATAAATTGGAGAGGATTCAGAGAAGAGTCATGATAATTAAAGGATTTGAAAATACCTTATAGCCTTATAGTGATAGACTCGAGGAGCTCAATCTATTTAGCTTAACAAAGAGAAGACTAAAAGGTGACTTGGCTGCAGTCTATACATACCTACATGGGGAACAAATATTTAATAACAGGTTCTTCTGTCTAGTAGAGAAAGGTGTAACACAAGCCAATGGCTGAAACTTGAAGCTAGAGAAATTCACACTGGAAATAAGGCTTAAAATTGAGAGTGAGTAACCACTGGAACAACTTATCAATGGTTGTGGTAGATTGTCCATCACTGTCTATTTTTAAATCAAGAGTTAATGTTTTTTCCTAAAGGATTGGTCCTGGGGGGATTCTGCGGGACTGAACACCCACAGAATTTGTGCTTCCCTCTAGAAAATGGCAGGGAAGCCGCAGGAGGGTGGGGGGCGATCATGGGCACAGGTTTTTTTGGGGGGAGGGGAATTGCCCCCCCAAACAGAGGCAAGGCATGGGGGAGTACATGGGGTTACATGCCCACCCATTTCTGCAAGCACAGAGCTGTTCAGCTGAAGGAGGCTGCCTCTTCTGCTGACACTGCAGCTGAATGCTACCTCCTGGGTCCTAGAGCTAGTTGAGCTCCCCTTCTGTGTGCTAGGAACCTTGTTTTCTGTGCAATAGTGCAGTGTTTCCCAAACTTGGAACGCCGCTTGTTTAGGGAAAGCCCCTGGTGTGCCCGGCCGGTTTGTTTACCTGCCGCTTCCGCAGGTTCGGCGGATTGCGGCTCCCACTGGCCACGTTTCGCTGTACCTGGCCAATGGGGGTTGTGGGAAGTGGGGGCCAGTACGTCCCTTGGCCCGCGCCGCTTCCCGCAGCCCCCATTGACCGGGCACAGCGAACGGTGGCCGATGGGAACCGCAATCAGCCAAACCTGCGGACGCGGCAAGTAAACAAACTGGCTGGGCGCACCAAGGGCTTTCCCTGAACAAGCGGCGTCCCAAGTTTGGGAAACACTGCAATAGTGAGTGCTTGCTGTGGGGCTGGGTAAGGGGCAGGGAGGAAGTGGGGAAGGAAGGGGGGTGGAATAGGGCAGGGGGAGAGGAATGAGGGGAGGAGGATGGAGAAGAAAAAGGGATAGGGAAATCACAGAAGGAAGCAGGAGCCCGGCATGTGGCATCCCCGTGGCAGCAGCTGGGGCTCCACCGTTAAGCAGACCCATCGAACCCTTACCCTGACAAGCCCTACACCTGGGTCCCTTGGATGAGCGCCCCCCACGGATCCCCATCCAGCTACACCTGAACCCCCAGCCCATCAAACCTCACTCTCCCCAGCACCCTGAGACCCCAGACCTCCCCACCCACCAAACCCTATCTCCCCACACCTAAGTATTAGGGGGAGTAAGTATTCTTTAGGGATCTTTTTCCATCCTCTTCCCCATTTTCCATCCCCTTCCTCATTTGAAGAGACAGCACTCTCTAGATAGTGCTGCTCTGACACCCAGAAAGGATACAAACATGACATCTTCTTTAGTCTATGATGAACGACCATTACTCCTCTCTATCATCTTCAGGAAAAGTGCCAGGAGAAAAACTGTGCTCTTTATATGATAAGTCACTTTGTTTAAAATAAAGTATTTCTTCAGACAACACACAGTCAACCTGTGGAACTCGTGACCAGGGGCTGTTGTGAAGGCCAAAAGTTTGACTAGATAAGTTCGTGAAGGATAGGTCCATTAGTGGCTATTAGCCAGTCAGGTCAGGGATGCAGCCTCATGCTCTGGGTTTCCCTAAACCTCTGTCTGCCAGAAGCTGAGACTGGATGACAGAGGATGGATCACGTGATAAATTGCCCTGTTCTGTTCATTCTCTTTGAAGCATCTGGCACCAGCCACTGTTAAAAGACAGGTTATTGGGATAAATGGATCATTAGTCTGACCCAGTGTGACCGTGACTTATTCCCCCAACTTCTCTCCCACCTTTCTTGATCACTGTAGACAACACCACCATCCTGCTTGTAACCTGGCCATCATCTTTGACTCAAGAGCTCTTCAGATCCTCACATCCAGCCTGTCTTAAGTCGGGTCCACACAAGGTGCTTTTGGCAGCAGATGTCTTGGTCAGGGGTTTGATGAAGTGTGATTCCCTGACCCACATAGCTATGCTGACAACAGCACCTAGCGTAAATTCAGTATTGCTGATGTAAGATGCGTCCACACTTCCAAGTGCAAACCTGGCCAAAATCGTGCAGATTCTTTCTGCATAACGTCTAAGGTATGGCTTTTCCTATCTGTCCACACAGCCAAAACTCTCATCCAGGCTCTTATCTCTGATCTCAATATACATTATTTTATTAAGATGTTTAAAAAAAAAAAAGTGAACAGTACAGAGTTTAAGCGTAGATGTTTCTGGTTATCCGGGACTAACATACAGTTTATGAAGGGGTGCAAAGTTTGTTTTAAGATCGGATGGTGTAAGGAACACAATCTGCAATATCCCTGATTGGGGGTAAAAGGTTAACAGGTCAAAGTACAGACATTGAGATACGAAGGTATGTTGTTCATATAATGGCTATGTTCAGGTGTGGAGTATAATAAGTGGATACAATGATGAAGATGGATCGACCCTCCTTTGGTGAGTTTAACGTTCAGTGAGATTATGGTTCCAGTTCATATGGTCCAACGGACAAAGTCTCTCAGTCCCTTTCTCATAGTCGATCCATGATGTCGCTCCGGGAGCTCACGCCTCCTGGTACTGTCTGTGGCCAGTGATGTGTTTGGTGTAGATGTCCCTGGACCGATCCCGCAGGTCCGCGGCACACGCTCGTTGCAGTGGTCCCAGGCGCCCAGGGCTCCGACGATCAGGGCGTCCATCTACTACAATATCCTTCTCTCTGGCCTTGACAAAGGCAATCTTGCCCCACTCGTATCCATTCAGAATGCTGCTAAGATCACTCTTTTAGCCTGTTGTTTTGACCTTGTCTTCCCTCTCCACTGGCTACCCATTTTCTGTTATATCAAACATAAGCTGCTTGTCTTCACTGCTAAGGCCTTTCCTGCCTATCAAACTGTGGGTCGGGACCCCAGAGTGGGTCCCAATCCTGTTTTAGTGGAGTCACCAGGGCTGGAATTAGACTTGCTGGGGCCTGGGGCTGAAGCTGAAGCCAAAGGGCTTCAGTACTGCGTGGTGGGGCTCAGGTTACAGGTCTCCTACCTGGGGCTGAAGCCCTTGGGTTTTGGCCCCCTCACCCGGGGTGGTGGGGCTCGGATGGGCTTAAGTTTAGGTCCCTCCTCCTGGGGTCGTGTAGTAATTTTTGTTGTCAGAAGGGGGTCTCAGTGCAATGAAGTTTGAGAACCCTTGACCTAGTACAGGGGTGGCCAGCCTGAGAAGGAGCCAGAATTTACCAATGTACATTGCCAAAGAGCCACAATAATATGTCAGCAGCCCCCCATCAGCTCAGGGAGGAAGCGAGGGTACTGCAGGCTCAGGGGAGTGGGCAGGAAGGGGTGGAGTGGGGGCAGGGTCTGTGGCAGAGCCAGGGGTTGAGCAGTGAGCACCCCCCACCCCTCTGGCACATTGGAAAATTGGCACTGTATAGGAGTCGGTGCCTATACAAGGAGCATCATATTAACTTCTGAAGAGCCGCATGTGGCTCTGGAGCCACAGGTTGACCACCCCTGGTCAACCTGTTTACCACTGCTAGCTTTGCTTTGTTACCAATATTTTAAACTGAGCACAAAATAGTATACAATATATTTATGGTGATTGTCAAGTTACCCCATCATGGTTTAAACCTACCAATAGTATAAGATTGTGTGTGGAAGAAAGGAATCCTTTTAGCCACTAAATTATGTTTGTGTTCATGAAGGATTACATCACTTCACATTTCCCTCATGAGAGAAACCGTGAACTGATTATTCAGTGATATAATGAGATGCATATTTTTTGGTCTTTATCCCTGTTAAATGCTTTGGAATAAATTACTTCCTCTATACTTGTGCGTGTAAATATACATAATACTCCTGTATATTCTGTATGTAGTGTCTGTGGTGCTTTCCATACTTGTATTGGAATTGAAACTTCCATGTGGTTTGATCGCAAAGGTGCAAAAAAGTAAAGTCTTTCCTTGATACTGGTATTGCTATGGCCTCCATGTGCACGTGAGAGGGCTTCACTTTAGTTTGGAACAAAAATAACTTCAAGTAGCAATGCGTTATGGAAGATCCTCTATATAGGAAAATGCACTTGGAGATGTTTTTTTTTTTCCTGCTGGGAGATCTGTCTCCAATCTCTAATGTTTAATTGGAAGGGGGAGTTAATAAATAGCCTTAGAAGAAAGTTTTATTTCTGAATTTCTCTTGGCTGCCAATTCAGTTAATGGTGATAATTGGAATTGGTGGCTGAAAAACCCAATATGTCACCTTGAAAGTAAGTAGTGGACTGTTTCCCTTCCCTCTTCCCCTGCTATCCTGGGTGCGTGGTGGTGTCAAACTGTAGTGTTGGGGTCCTCTTTCCTTGGTCTTCCTATCACAACTACTTCAGTCATGGGGGGCACCCTTCTTTTTGAGAAGCTTATGGTGGTTTTGTTTTGAGAGCATTGGTTTATTACCTCTTCAAAGGTTTTCCACTTCACAAAGCTCAGAATACCAATTGGTATTGCTATATTGAATGAGTCAGGTATTTTCATTTTGCATTTTTGAATTATTTTAATACTCAGTTTCAAAAAAGTCTTCAGAACCACGATCTTTGCCAAATCTCATTTTTCTACATAATTCATTGCAGCTCTGCTACATAAGGCCTTTCCAGATGATTTAGATTTCATGTGCCACATACTAAAAATAGCCTTGAATATAATTTTGTATTCAGTGTGCAGATAGTGTTTGACTTCCTGTAAGAGACAATAACAGCAAAAAAAGGAATTGCTTTGTAAACTAGGAGTGGCTGTTCAATTTGGTGTTTTCTGTACTTGTTATTTAAGCTTTTTTTGCAAAATGTATGTCTAAATAGCATTTGCTTGCAGTTATAGATGGTAATTCTTTTAGTAGGCTTGTAGCGAATACAATTTACAGCCCTGCTTTGCTATAAGTTACAGTGAACTGTCTGATGTAAGGCACAGAAAGAAATCATGTGGGGCTTTTTGGCCTGAACTGCCAGAACAACCCTTTTATTCTCGATGCTTCTGTCAGTGCACACTTAAAAATACTACGGAGTTTGTTTGCTTTGAGTGCTACTTCTATGTTCAGCTCTTAACTTCTAGATTTCTTATTTATGTTTTGTGTGTTGTGATTAAACCTTCAGTACCCTGAATTGAATGTGTAGCTTTTCTGAGCCTGAAACTGCTTTTCAGAAACACAATTTTTGTTCAGCAAGGCTCCTATAATATCAAATTAGAAATCACTTGTTCGAGTAGTTATGCATCTCATTTTCTTTAAATTTTATGCACTTGTACTTTAGATTTGTGATCTCAACATTTTTTTACTGTTTCTCGATTTGAGTATCAACAGTCACATTAATTCTTTTTTAATCACTAAGATTATGATTATTTTTTTGTTTCCATTGGCTCCCCCTGTAAATACAAAACATAGAGCTCAATATCTTCACGTTGTCCAAGTTATCCATAAATATAATTTCAGAGTTCACTTCAAGTTGTTGGATTGTTCCGTGGCATGGAAGCTTATTTGATATTGCATGATTTTAATCCCCCAAAACAGCATAGTGCACTGTTTGATAACACTACCTGCTTTAGAGATGGGAAGCACCACTGCTTTAAAAATCTGGGGAACAATATCACTTTCTTTTAATAAAACATTAGCTAATGTACAGAATTTCATGTAATACTTTCCCTTACATACTTTATATTACCATGCGAGGAGTACTACAATAATATAATGCATTGGTCCCCAACTGTGGGCGCATTCCCCTAGGGGGGCACGGAGGTTTAGGTGCAGTGGGGCCCGGGCCAGCCCCCACAGGGGATGGGGAGACAGCACCACCTAGCCCCGCTCTGCTCTGGCCCTGCTCCCGGCCATGACTCCACTCCTGGCTGCGACCCCTGCTGGGGCTCCCAGCCCCACTCACATCCACGGCTCCTGAGGGGGCCTGGACAAATTCTATTATGGGTGTGGGAGGGGCAACCTAAAAAGTTTGGGGACCACTGATATAATGGATAGATTATTATACTATCATTGACTTCAGTCAGTGGTGAGACCTTGTTATGTATGCCAACCTTTTTAAGTGAACAGCCACAAAACCTTGTACTGTAACTTGTTTTTGCAAAGTGCTACATTAGCGGGGTTGTCATTAAGTGCTTCTATTTAATAGCTTGATACAGAAATAAAATTAAGTAAATCTGGGTTTGCAAACTTTCATATTCATTACTAAGAGGTTTGATGCTTAGAAAAGTTGAGATTTAAGTTGACATACTAAAGCATCCTAATTTTCAGATAAGTGCTGAGCACTTTCTGAAAATCAAACTTCCACAGTCTGTCTAGTTGAGTACCCAAAAATTGAAGCACCGAGAATTGCTAAACACTTCTGAAAATGTTGGCCCTTATATTTAAATTACAGATGTACTTTGGATTCAAAAGCTGAAAGCTAGTAATAGCCAAATTCCAAAATCTTATTTTTTATTTGGCTCAATAGAAATTGTACAATTTCTTTAAGCTGAAATTCTGTTCTCAATTCTTGCGTCACCTTAAAAAGGTTGTTGAGAAGATGTCCCAGCTGCTCATAAACATAATTATCTGAAACTATTTCACTTTAATACAAATTTTAAAAATGTATTCCCGTCTCTTACCTTACAAAGATCTTTTTTCATAGTTATAAAGGAATTCCAGGAGTATGTGGAACCTGAAGAAGGCTACCAAGGATCACCACAGAGAAGAGGTCCTTCATCTGGCCAAGAAGATGAAAATGTTACTTTGCCACTTGGAGAGAATGTGCTAACTCACAATCTTGGGATCCCTGTGCTGGTGGTTTGTACAAAGGTGAGCTTGAACTTGAATTTACTAGAAAGGTTAGTTACTTTTCCTTTTGGAAGATATGTTTGATGCAGATGTTTGCAAGCTGAAAGTGAAAGTTCTGGATTTAGAGTAGATTTTTGTTTTTTAATTGTTGGTGTATAAACAAGACTTAAAAATGTTTTAGATTTTTAATTTTTTCTTTTTGCCATAGAAGGATTGAGAGAGATCAGTCTAGTCTTTTCAGTCTGGCTGAAAGACATATTAGAGGTCTAAAATGTGGACTTTCTCCATCCTTAATTGAAAAAGGGAAGATGTTATGTTTACCAAAAAAATATTTTCTCCAAGTGTTTTGAGGCATTTGAAATAAATGCTTCCTCTTACCATCAGATTTCACTTGCATAGTATCTCAGTCTTTCCTTAAATTGTCTACGGGTGGTAGTGTAGATGAGATCTGAATTTCTAATGTAAGAAAGAGTCAATTGAGAAGGGTACTTTCAAGTTATCTTTGTGCATCATACAGTCACATGAGTTACCTGAGTTACCACATAAGAAGGTGTTTAGTAACTAATGACTTAAAGGAAATACCATAAATGTGTATTTTTGAAATGCTATCAACTCAATTTCTGGTTATAAAGAATGGATATTTGATGTGGCTTTAACTTTTAATTAGACACTTTTTGTCTTTGGTAGCTTGTGAGCATTTTACCCATTGGTTAATTAGTGCAGTCCCCCCAATAAAAAGCGTGAATTGAATGCTGATTAATACAAGGGAAGATGTGTACAGTAGAACCTCAGAGTTACGAACACCAGAGTTACAAACTGACCGGTCAACCACGCACCGCATTTGGAACTGGAAGTACTCAATCAGGAAGCCTGAGACCAAAAAAAAATTCCCCACACACTAATACAGTATAATACTGGGCTAAACATAAACTACTAAAAAATAAAGGGAAAGTTTAAAAAAAAAAGATTAGACAAGCTGAGGAAACTGTTTCTGTGCTTGTTTCATTTAAATTAAGAGGGCTAAAAGCAGCATTTTTCTTCTGCATAGTAAAGTTTAAAAGCTATATTATGTCAACGTTCAGCTGTAAACTTTTGAAAGAACAACCATAGCATTTTGTTCAGTTACAAACATGTCAGAGTTATGAACAACCTCCATTCCCAAGGTGTTCGTAACTCTGAGATTCTACTGTATTGCTTGAAGAAAAATGCAGGTTATATGCAAGGAAGTGTTAAGTGGCTTTGCCTTTTTTTTTCTTTTCTTTTCAGTGTGATGCAATGAGTGTACTAGAGAAGGAACATGACTACAGAGAAGAACACTTTGACTTCATTCAGTCACACATTCGTAGATTCTGCTTACAGTGTATCCTTTCTAATCTGAGGATAGTGGCAGAATAAAATCTGGAAGATAGGAAATGTATTTTATTGTAGTGCGTGAGGGAAATAAAATAACTTAAGGAGAAACTGCATCTCAAAATAACTTCTGGATTTAGTAACTTAATGTATAGTATTTGGAGTATAGTTATGAAAGTATATTAAGAAGTTTGTCACGGTTTTTTTTTATCTGAAGCCATACATTTGATATAGGGTCTATTACATTCCTTGGCAGGGGATTTCAGTTTTGAGATGCACCACATTGCTCTTTCTCCCAGAACGTGGATTTCCATACTAAACTTGCAGCCTGTGCCTTTTTTTTTTTTTTTTAAAAACAGCTTTCTGGTGTCTATATTGGTCAACATTTTAAAAGCTGAATCTGTTCCCTAAGTGACATGATTCTCATCCTCTTTTCCCCTCCCTCTCAAAGGTGCTGAACACCTATAGTTTCCATTGACCTCTAAAAATTGAGCCAGTAGGTGCCTAACTTTAAGCACCCTACTCTGAAAATTTTGGCTATTACTCAATAGAAAACTTCAAATATTGTTTCAGTTGAATTTAATGTTTAAGTACTGTGTTTTATAGTTTTCCTTAAATGAAGTAATTAGATGGAGCTGCCTTGATTTATACATCAGTTAAGGAAGAAAAGAACCTTGACTTGTTGTATAAGTACATTGTACATAAAACATATGGTTTTCACTTTACCACACCTGCCTTAGTGGTAGAAAAGGATGCAGTTTTTATGTAAGTTGATGTAAGAAATATATTTTTCAAACTTTTTGTTTCTGTCCGACGCCCTTATCACTGAAATGTTGTATTTCCTTATGAACACAAGTGAAACTTGTACACCCCAAGCTTTAATGCATGTAATTCTTCAACAGAAAATAAAATCGCCATTTGGATGTGAAATATTCTGTTCTAATATGTGGAATTTAAATTTGTTAAAGTAGAATGAAAAATTCTTTCCACATAAACAATTCATCATTAGATCCATAATAGCTCTGCCTCTCACCCTCCATATAATTCTCTCATTCTGTGAAATACAGTGGAGTCGCATAAACGCACGTTTAACTTGTGCAAATTCAACTATACGTGCTTGGCCAAAAAAAAAAAAAAAGAGAAATATAACAATTTAAATACTGTACCTATAGTGCCGGCGATTCCGCCCGCCATTCCACTCAATGAGAGTTTGACTATACACGATTTTCGCCTTACGCACTGACTTTAGAACCTAACCCCCACATAAGATGCGACTCCCCTGTACTTCAATATCTGGTTAGAAGTCTGCCTTCCAAAACCATATTTCACAAAAAAGGAATAATTTGCATCATTTACTTAAATGTACTATTTTCCATATGTAAGTAGGGCTAAAGAAAATTAATTGAAAGGGTTGTTTACTTGTAGGAGCATTTCATACAATAACTTATTGAAATGAAGTACATTTGTAAAGAATCTGATATCTAATAGTCACATTCAGCATGCTGAAAGGAAGTTGGAAACACCATTTAGACTGGTTCTCCAGCAGGTACTTTCTGGGTTTTAAGAAAAAAAATTGTACTTGCATTGTTTTTAGTGCTCAGTCCCTAGGTTTATTATAGTCTAACACGCTTGTGTTCCACATTAGCTTAAAAAAAGCATAGTGGCTATAGGTCTATTTACCCAGAATGATAATGCCATCTCAACATCTTGGGAAGCATAGCCTGTGTTTTCAGAGTGAGGACTGTGCAATGACCTCTTAATGACATGATAAAACTGTTACAGAGGAAATACAGCAGTATGGTAATAAGATTACTTAAATGTGCATGCGCTGTGCGAACAAACTTTTGAGTCTAAAAAAGCAAACCTTGCCCTACAACTTTTTTTCCTATAGACCTGCTGGTTGGGACAATGAAAAGAAAATTGCTATTTTACATGAAAACTTCACAACGGTGAAACCAGAAGATGCATATGAAGACTTCATTGTAAAACCTCCAGTAAGAAAGGTACAAAAGAGTTAATTTTTGAAGTTCAGTGTAAAGAAACTGCAAATCACTTCACTATAATTGGATGGCTGATATTGACTATTAATAATATAGAACTTCAGCTTGTACAGTAATATGCTTTTCTTCTAAATGTTAAACCACTTTTGAAGTACTGGCATACATTCTCCAGTGGTCTAGGGCAGGGGTTTTCAATAGGGCTGTTGATTAATCACAGTTAACTCACACGATTAACTCAAAAAAATTAATTGTGATTAATTGCACTCTTAAGCAATAGAATACCAACTGAAACTTATTAAATATTTTTGGATCTTTTCTACATTTAAAAAAAATCGATTTCTGTTACAACAACAGATTACAAAGTATATAGTGCTCACTTTATATTATTTTTATTACAAAAATTTGCATTGTAAAAATGATTAAACAAAAGAAATAGCATTTTTCAATTCACCTCATACATGTACTGTAGTGCAGTTTCTTTATCATGAAAGTGCAATTTACAAATGTGGTTTTTTTGGTCACATAACTGCGCTCAAAAACAAAACAATGTAAAACTTTAGAGCCTACAAGTCCACTCAGTCCTACTTCTTGTTCAGCCAATCACTAAGAGAAACACGTTTTTTTACACTTACAGGAGATGATGCTGCCCACTTCTTAATTACAATGTAACCTGAAAGTGAGAACAGGCGTTCACATGGCACTGTTGTAACTGGCGTTGCAAGATATTTACGTGCCAGATGCACTAAAAATTCATATGCCTCTTCGTGCTTCGGCCATCGTTCTAGAGGACATGCTTCCATGCTGATCACGCTTGTTAAAAAAATGATGCGTTTAATTAAATTTTGACTGAACTCCTTGGGGGAGAATTGTATGAATTCTGCCATATATTTCATGTTATAGCAGTCTCGGTTGATGACCCAGCACGTGGTGTTTGTTTTAAGAACACTTTCGCTGCAAATTTGCCAAAATGCAAAGATGATGCCAATGTGAACAGCACGTGACCCAAGGTTTAAGAATCTGAAGTGCCTTCCAAAATCTGAGGGACAAGGTGTGGAGCATGCTTTCAGAAGACTTAAAAGAGCAACACTCCAATGCAGAAACTACAGAACCCAAATCACCAAAAAAATTAAAAATCAACCTTCTGCTGGTGGCATCTGACTCTGATGATGAAAATGAAAGTGCGTCAGTCGGCACTGCTTTGGATCGTTATCAAGCAGAACCTGTCACCAGCATTGACACATGTCCTCTGGAATTAGGGTGACCAGATGTCCTGATTTTATAGGGACAGTCCTGATTTTTGTGGTTTTTTTCTTATATAGGTACCTATTACCCCCCACTTCCTGTCCTGATTTTTCACAGGATCTGGTCATCCTTTCTGGAATGGTGGTTGAAGCATGAAGGGACATATGAATCTTTAGCGCATCTGGCATGTAAATATCTTTTGACGCCATCCACAATAGTGCCACGCAAGCACCTGTTCTCACTTTCAGGTGACGTAAACAAGAAGCAGGCAGCATTATCTTCTGCCAATGTAAACAAACTTGTTTGTCTGAGCGATTGGCTGAATAAGTAGTAGGACTGAATGGACTTATAGGCTCTAAAGTTTTACATTGTTTTGTTTCTGAATGCAGGGGTTTTTTGTACATAATTCTACATTTGTAAGTTCAACTTTCATGATAAAGAGATTGCAATACAGTACTTGTATTAGGTGAATTGAAAAGTACTATTTCTTTTGTTTTTTACAGCACAAATATTTGTAATCAATATAAAATGAGCAGTGTACCCTTTGTATTCTGTGTTGTAATTGAAATCAGTATATTTGAAAATATAGAAAACATCCAAAAATATTTAACTAAATGGTATTCTATTATTGTTTAACAGCACGATTAATTGCGATTAATTTTTTTAATTGCTTGACAGCCTAGTTCTCAACCTTCTTCTTGTTGAGTCACCCCCGTCCTCCCCATGCTATAAAAACTCTACGTCCCAGCTGTGCCACAACAACTGTTTTTCAACATTGAGTCCATAATTTGAGTTCTACAGCAGGGCCCCTATTTATTCTCTTACTTGTTTTAAATTATCACCAAAATATATTCTGTAAAAGAATTTTGTAGTACAGAATATATATTTGTAGAGTAGATGTGGAGCACAATCTAGGAGTACAAATAAATATTCTGTAGACTGTTAATTGTCTGAACAATGGTCAGGTAACTTATTACAGATGGAGGAAGAATGCATTCTTCTCTAATGGGGCTGGAGTAGGATAAGTAATATGTAAAACCCTTAAATGCTATTTAAGGCCATATTTGACAACTCCCCAGGGTTTTTTACCTCCTGTCTTGGGTGTTTGCAGTCCCATCTAAAACCCTGGTAAATGGGAAAGAAAGGAAGAGTGGGGTCATTTTAAGACACTTGCGGGGACAGAGGAGGAGGGGAGAAGAGTGGGCCTATTGTTCTCCCTTAAAGATGCTAATGATATAGCACACCACTGGCAACTCTTTTTTTAGGTGAGGGCATCTATTGCTCTGTTGTTGGAGGGATGGGAGAGGCAGCCCTCCAAAGTTCAGGCAACCATCCTCTTTAACATCAAACTGTTGCTGGCTTTAGTACATTTTAATATGACTATTATTTGTCAAATATGTATACAGCCCAATGCCAGATCCTCATCTTATCCAGGGAATTGTCCTCAGAAAATGGTTTTTTTGCAACTATGCCAGGCCAGTCATTCTAATCCCAAAAGGTTTTACTGGAAGTAGTTTCATTGCTGCTTAAGGTGGTAGAGAGATCTATTAAAAATATAAAAGCAGCATGTCTTTATTGTGGTCTAATGTACTGGGCAAGTGACTGTTCAGTTCTGATGGGTTCATCTGCACCATAGGTGCTGGTGTGGATGTCCAGCAGTGAAGCCACTATTTGGCTACACTGTTTAGGTATATGCATGAAATAGTTTGTCTCAGATATTAAAAAGCTGATGATATTTGATGGAAGATCAAATATTTGCATGTAAATACAGCACTGAGCTAGTTCTAAAATCTATACTGTCCTTTCTTTAAAGGAAAAAAACACTTAAAATATTTCTACAGCTGTGCCTATTTAACCAGCAAAAGCACGGATTAGGGATGCATATAAATGTTTGTTCTTGAAATTTACACTGGATCAATATCAAATCCTGTCACTGTTATTTTACACTTGTTAACTATTCAAAAAAATGCTGTAATCTTGGTCTTGCATTTCCTTAAGGGAAAGTGCTGCAAAAGTGTCCCTCCTTTTGAAAGCCAGACAAACTTACTGCCCAGTTAGTAGTAATTCTGCACCTGAAATAAGCCACAAGTCATAGAATGGATGTAAAAGATTGAATGGATGTAAGAAGTTGAAAGGGGTTGAAGTTAGGCTTTTGTTTTTATATGCTGCTGTAATTGTTTATAGTTTGGCTGGCCACTTTCTGTTTCTAAAGAGAAATGCCTTGTTCAACAGTTAGTCCATGAGAAAGAGTTGGCAGCAGAAGATGAGCAAGTGTTTCTTATGAAGCAGCAGGTAAGAACGTAAAAATGAAACTATTTGATATGAAAGATTACTTAAATATAAACAGTGCTTCACTTTGAGCTTTTCAGTGTTATATGAAGTTTAGGGCAAAGTACATTGTTTTTAATATTTGATTTTTGAGTGGGTATCCATTATTCTACTTTGCAAATTAAAATGGAATCATCACTCTGAGTGCATAAGAAATGTCCATTTTTATTTTACGTCCATGCATATGAATAGAAAGTATGGCCACAATTTTCAAACTTGGAATACTTGTTAGTTGAGGGTGAGTGCCTTTGAGAAGCCAGGAGGAGCTGGGGATACTCAGCACTCTTGAAAAATAAGGCCACTTTATGGTGCAGAAGTATGGATATGGTTGCCTAATTTGGGGCACTCAAGTTGGAAAATGTGTGCCTGTGTCTTCTAAAATGGAATCCTATGACCTTTTTGGATGTTTGCCATAACTGAAAATATTAGGTGTACCTTAAGAAGCTTGGCTGTGAATGGGTGTGGCATGCGGGGATTACATTGGCATATTTTCTCATTTGATGGGAAAATACCAGACAGGTACAAATGAATGCTAATTCATGCAGCAGAGGAGAAATGGTATTAGGGAAAATAAATGGTATTAACCTAGCAGAAGTAATCGCAGAATGTTTGAAATTGGCTACACAGATATGTAAACCCTAAAAGTGACGTGAAATTGTTTTGTAAAACATCAGTAATAATGCAGTAGCCAACCTCCCAATTAAAATGTCTCATTCATCAGAGACTTTAATATACAAGCAAACACTTTGGCATGGGCTTTCAAGGTGTTAGGCATGAACAAAGCCAGCCTCCAGACATGCTGTGTATTAAGTAATAAATATATACGGTAAAGAAATGAGAACATACCAGTGCCATACAGTTGTATGTGTTTGGGTGGACGTGCTTGAGTGGCTCTAAACTGAGCTCTAAGGAATATTATAGGTTAGGATTGAGATGCTTTAGTGAAACGGTATAAGGAAGCTCTTGTACATTTATCACACAGTATTCAGTTCTTTTAATTGTAGTGCCCTCTATTGGTAAAATTTGGAAATGTATCTAAATGTTGTTACAGAATGACCATGTGTTAATTTAACCAGTCTGCTTCCCTGCTTTTATTTTGAAAAGTGTGTAGTTTTACTGAGGTATATTTACAAATCACTGTACTCTCTTTGCAGTCTTTACTTGCCAAGCAGCCAGCCACGCCTACAAGAGCATCAGTAAGTATACACTAGTAGCCTCTCAAGAAAGGGGGGCAGCTTTTCCTAGACTAGGAAGCTATTCATATGGTCTGTAAATAAGGTACAGACTAGAGCTTCTTCTCTGAACAACCAGAAATGAGCCCTCCTTCATAGTGCATGGTTCTAATCTGTGTGGGGCATAGCATGCAGTTCATAAATGCAATCAAGACCTAATAAAAAAAATCTTCCAGTGCAACGGAAATTGTAAAGTGTCTGTAGGTATTCAGATGTAATGTGACAGTGGTTTTAACAAATAATTGTGGAAACATGGCATTAAATAATCTGGAAATTGGGGATTAGTTGAATTTAGAAATATGTTATGGTAATTATTGTGTATATTAGTGCAGAGGCACTCACTCTCCCAATATTGGCTCTTGTAGCTGATAATTTTTCAGGGTAAAAGTGTGTATATACATCACAATATCAAAAAAGGTAAAAGTAGGAGCTTCGTATGTAGTGCAATATTTATAGATGGTCATAAATTAATCTGTTAATTCACTTACTTGTATTTGGACTGTTTTTATCTAAGGAATCTCCTGCAAGAGGACCTGCAGGATCCCCAAGAACCCAAGGCAGAGCTGGTCCTGTCAACGTACCCAGTGCCTCACCAATAACATCAGTTAAGAAACCAGATCCAAATATTAAAAGTATGCATTACAACTTTGGTATTTTACCAGACATTTTTTGTTTCCCTTTGAAAAGGGAAAAACTTATTCTTTCCTGATAAACCTGTGTACATTGGTTTTGAGATTGACTCACTGAGACTTTATGCTTTGTGCAACTCACAAAGACATCAAATCCTTTGAATTCCAAATTGTCTTCTGAGACACTCATTGCTTCAAGTAGCACTGCACTGTTGTCTAGCTGGTCAAAGTTCAAATACATTAGTGTTTAGCATTACCTAAAACAGTGTAACATGACTGTTTCAGCCAACTGGTTTGTGCCCCTTGCCTTCTCCCTCTCCCACCCCCACTTTTTTCCCCTGCCATCTGATCCTACATCTAGTTTCATGTTTTTTGTCTCAGCTGTTCCTTCTGGGACCCAGAATTTACCTTCTCTTTTCCCAGGTTCTCATAGACATTAAAGCCAAAAGGGACCATCATGATGATCTAGTCTGACCACTTGCACATCCCATGCCTCAGAACTTCACCCATCCACCCACTCCTGTACTAGACCCTAGTTTCCATAGTGCTGCAGAGTTTAGTACTTAAACATATTCCTAGGAAGATGGAGCTCTATTTTTCCTACCCTACTGGGGTCCCCAGGGCTGACTCCTCCCCCTCTCTCTCCCACACGTGCATTGAAGGGCTAGGGGGCATTCCTCAATGCCATTCTCATATACTTGATCATGTAGACTGCTCTTGTCAGAATAGCGTATTGATCCACTGCCATGTCACACCCACTGCTATATGTATGGCTCCTGGATTCTCATTCAGAGTGGCTATATGTTGAGTCATGTGTATTCAACTCCTTTGGGTCTTAGATGTACTCAGGAAGCCTTTCTGCCAGCAATCACAACAGGTGAAGGAGGAAGCAGAGTTGTCCCCACACAATATCTTGTTGCATCCAAGTCCTGAAAGCATGTAGCCAAACTGAGAATAGCAGTTAACTCAGAGAAGCAAAGCCCGGGTTATGTAGAGCAGAGCATACTGAAGAGATAAGGGGAAACGCTTCCTAAACATTTTATAAAGAAAACAGATCAGAGAAACATTGAAGCTACTACTTATTTAAATTTGTTTGAGCTTTAAAGACTCTCAATTAAATGTTATAACTAAAAAGTGAAAAGAGTAGCCAGGATAAAAGTTTTTTTTATGCAACATTTGTAGGATTTGGCCAAAGTACACAGAGAAGTTTTCAAAGGCAGAAGGTGAATTCATAACAAACTAAAGCTTTGTCTAAACACGAATGTTCACCATTACAACTAAACTGGCTTTAATTCATACATGTTGTAGTTTCAGTGCAGATCTGTGTGTAGACACTCTTATTTTGGGATATGTACTATTTTGATTTAATTCGTCAATTTTTACCAATTTAAGCATCATTAAAATAGGATATTTTTATTCCAAAACAAGTGTCCATGCACACACTTGCACTGAAATAACAAAAGGTATGAATTAAAACTAGCACATATTGGCTAATGCATTCTAAAAGCCTAGTAAAGACAAGGCTGTTGAGACATCAAGATGTGTTAGGCTGATTGAGTGAAAGCCTGGTGATAGTGTCGCTTTAACGTGCTTAACACGTATTATTCGGCTTACACATTCACAATATATCTTCATTTTTTTTGTCCTGCATACTACATGGGGGGAGTTGGTTTCATATAACTCTGGCTATATTAGCCTTTATTAGTTATATTTTTGGTCTAGATATCTGACTTGCAATTTTTACTCAGTGTGGTAGTGCTTTTTGCTACTTTGAGTATTCAAGAGCCTAGTAACATTGGTGAGCTTGTTTGTTTGCCTCTTTAAAATCAAATATATGTGTGTATGGTGAGGGGGGGAGGGATGAAAACTGAGCAGTTCAGTCTGAACTTTCAACACTCCATTTATATCATTAATATTAATTTGACACTAGCTAGCTGAAGTTTTCAAGGCACATCTGCAATATATACAGCTTTGCATACAAAACTTACTGAAAACTCTCCACAGAAATTCCACTCCTGTTTTAGAATGAGGCTGAAGAATGGCAGCTGAAGTGCTAGGACAGTTAATTTGCTAACAGATCTTTAGGTAAACCTTGTGTATAGACACCATCTAGTCCATGAGACTTCAGCTTTTCCTTGTCTAGATGGGAAATGTAAGTGCATAGATTGAGATTGAAATTCTTGGCCGCGCCTTTAAAAGGCTCAGCACAGAGGGCACAGTCAGAGAGAAACAAAGTGCCGTAAACCACCCTTACACCTTGGGATTCTGGACTACTTCAAGAGCTTGTGCATCCCAGAATCCTCCTTGGCAATCTATGGTACAGCCCTGTCCCTACATGCCTCCTGTGCCAGAGTGCAAATATGTGTGGAGGGTGGTAAAGGAGGAGCTAGCAGCAAATAGGGGCTGAATAAGTGAGACAGTCTGTCCCATACTTCAGATTTTTCTCTTTTGGCTAGTGTGTGTGTATAACGTATCTTTTCCCTAACACTTAGAGAAATGTAGGGATACATATGTTTTACAATCTGTGATTTCAAAAAAGTAATCTTATTGATTATTTGTTTTTTAAATAGACAATGCTGCAAGTGAAGGTGTGTTGGCTAGCTTCTTTAACAGTCTGTTGAGTAAAAAGACCGGCCCTCCTGGGAGTCCTGGAGCTGGAGGAGTGCAGACCACAGCCAAAAAATCAGGTATTGAAAATCTGTGTTGTTGCAGGATGTTTTGCATATTTTTAATGTTTTACTTGGACCACATTTAAATCAATGTGCTTATCGTTTAAGCTGATCAGTCAAATAACAGAGTTTGAAGGATATGATATGGAGCCAGGATAAAAAGTCTCTTATTATAGTTTTGCAGACTTTGGGGTTGCTATTAAACTTGCTATAGCTTGACTCTTTTAATGAAGTTGCATTGCTGGGAAATAAACAACAATGAGCCTTAATTGTATTCAGAAGGTATTAATCTACCTTGTAATTTAAACTTTATTTCTGAATTCTATATGTGTTACTTTGCTACTACTTACCTGAGAGGAAGAAATTTAGCTTATTTGTTTTAGGCTGCTGTTTCCAATCAAATCCCTAAAATCTCTCTGGCATTCAAATTTAAATTAATACATAGCAACTAATATGAAGGAATGTCTTAAAGCTACAGTAATAAGTATTTAATTCAAGTACAGTATCATCAAAAGCAATTGACAGCTTTGATCAAAGGACTCAATCATATATATGTAGTTGTGGCTATAATGAACAGTTATAGTAGGCTGAAGGAACAGAAAAGTTAAACCTTCAGGATTTTTGGCACCTACATCATAAAAATGAATGAATTCAGTTTTCTGATATATATAGTTGCGTAATAATTCCACCCAAAAGGCAGCTCCCAAGATTACCTTCCTTTACTGCTGCTCTAACCATGTCTCCTTTTAACTTTGATATTGGCTTCCTCTTTTTTCCATTAAATTCATGCTTCTATGTACTTTGAAAAACTATTCGTAATGCAGTGGATAAATATACGGCTCCTTTTTCAAATTTCTCAAGTCACTCAATATTACCCCAGGTTTAAATCCTGAGAGGGCTAACTAAGCCCCAAACTTCCTGAACTTAAAAAAAAAAAAAAAAAAAAAAAAAAGTTTAGTCCCTTAGATACCAATATGACAGCTGTAATAAAGGAACTAGAATAGAATATTTATCATGGAGTAGGGGTGTGTAATTTTTTTGCAGGTATAACTTAATTCAAAGGCTCCCTCCGTCCCCCCATTATATTATTTTCCATCCTCTCATAGCTCAAATGGTTGCAAGGATTTTGCTCAAAAATTAAAACAAAAGACCTTCAGGCAGAGATTGAGCATAAAAAATTTCAATTCAAATTATGTACACTTTGTAAAGTTTTATATGGGGAAAAAAAATAGTAAAATGGAAACTTCTTGAAAACTCAATCCAGAGGGCATTACTAGGCACTAGCTATAAAATAAACATTGTCAACAATTATATACGAGATACGGGTGGATAGTGTAAAAGTAAAATGTATGTTAGTACATTATGTAGCAGAAGTGGATGTTAAACCTAAAATAAATAGCTTTTTGAAAATGACACAATGGACTTTCCATCACAAGAAAAATCTTACCTCCTCTCTGACAGTAAGTGCTTTTAATTTTTTTCAAGGAACACAAAATTAAACTTTCAGCTAAGGTAAGAGCTCCTAATAACATTGGTTTGGTGAGGCAGTGATGTTGAGGATACAGGGGAAAAGAATTCAAGGAAACCTCAATAAATGGTCCTTGAGGAGCATATCTTGAAATGACACTTACTGTTGGTCGGATTAGAAAGTGTGTTATTCTATGGCACCCTATTCTACACTAATAAACATGCTAAAGTAGTCTTGGTGTAGTGATTTTCAGGTGCCCAACTTAAAAAGCCCCTAGAGGGACCTAATTTTCAGAAGAGGGATTCTCAGTACTTTCTGAAAGTCAAGACACTTTATAGTGTCTCAAGTTGGGTACTCAAAATCACTAGTTGCTAAAATACAAAGATTTTCTCCAGACAGTTTTGTTGAACTACTTTACATCACAGCAATCAGATTTGTTTAGTGTAATTCACTTATTTTAAGCAAAGTAGCAATTAAGTGACAGTGTAAAATGTCATAACTCTCACTTTCTTCAGTACGTCTGTTTCAGTAGTAAACTTATTCCCAATGTATTGTTTGAAGAGATCTGTCAGTGTTGCCTTTCAATGGGAGGAATTATAGGGTTATGTCTTGGGTTGAGAAAAATGCCACAGATGTCAGTCAGTCCGTCAGGATGGTTTTGAGTTGTATTATTTTCCAAAACTTTTTTCAGCTCATGTTTGAAAGAAGTTCCTCACTTCGGCAGATGCTGCTCATACAGTCTTTGCCTCCCCTCCGTGTAGCCAGCTCCTGGCACATCTTTACTTTTTGATGTGTTCAAACATAGGCCTAGTTCTGTTTTGTGAGCAGGCTTTCTTCGTGCCTTTTTAACTTAAATGTGTTCATAGGATGCAAGAAAAATGGGCTTTGTGTGAATATTTGTGTGTACACTAATTTCAAAATAAGTACTGTTTGAACAGATGCTTCAGTACTCGTACTGCTGATATGAGTATTGTGAAGGGATTTCAACTCGAGTTTGTATTTTAGCCCCTTGCAAAAATTAAAGATAGCTGTTTTTAACTTTGTCATGCCTTTGTACTTTGGAAAAAGCACTTAAATCTCTGAGCAGTCATACCTTGCCACTTAATGTTTTCAGCATGTACCCTGGGAAAAATTCACCTAATATTTCACACACATCTCTGAGCTGGAAAACAGATGCTTGTTAAATTCTTTGGCTATGAAAAAAAGACTATTGGAGGAAGTTGTACAGAGTTATATAATTAATCTATTTTTTTATTTTGAGTGCCTGTCTCAAAACCTTGCTTTTATACCTTAACATTTGTGTAGTGTACGATACATAATTTTTTTTCAAGTTAAACAAGTCCATATTCAGACAGTGATAAACCAGGATACAAATAGGCTAACAAATGAATATTAATTCATACATTAAGCACAAAGAGAGAAGAAAATAAAACTAACTACAAATTGCTAGTGATCTATCTATAACTGAACACTAATCCTAATGTATAAAAATCAGAATGGTAAAATCTCCCATTTGTACACTTACTGTAGAATATCTGTTGATTTTAATCAATGAATGCAACACATTCAAATTCTAACACTTCATGCGGTATTAAAGAATGTGCAATTTGGTGCCCCTCAAAGAAAAAAGGGGAAAATGCAGAATGTGAATTAAACTTTTGATTCCTGAGAGAGATCAATACAGTTAATAATGAAGGAAACAATGAGTGTGATTAAAACCAAAGTAACAACACTTTGTAGCAAGTGCACATATATCATGATTTTTTTTCTGGTGTAAATATAAAATACTCTTTGATATGACAGACATACTATGATCATCCTAATGATGGAAGAATTGTCAACTTATTAGTTTTTTGGAGGAAACATCTTAACATGATTGCTGTTAAAATTTCAGTTGTCATAACAATGTGCATCATCATACATAAAAGCTGAATTACACAGCAGTCTCTTTTATTTTATTTCTCATTGAAGTTATTAGGAGTCTTTCTAGAGACATCAATTGATAATTGGATCAAGCCCTATGTTCTTAGCAAGATGGATGAAATAGTGAGAAGTTAAATAAAATACTGACAGAAACGAGAATAAATATTTGTGCTGCTGATATTTCAAACAATGCATTTCAACTATATTACTTACTATTTGTCCTTTCTCTTTAGGACAAAAGACTGTTTTGACAAATGTTCAAGAAGAACTGGATAGAATGACTCGCAAGCCCGATTCCATGGTAACAGCAAACTCTCCAACAGAGAATGAAGCTTGATAGTGCTTAAAAAATGTATATGTAAATGACCAAATAACTATGTATATTGATCTGATAAGACCAGGATTTTTCTGCTATGGCAGATGCTATAAGTTTTCTTGGGGCAGGGGAAATGAACTTAAAACTTCATTGGCTTGTCCCAGTATAAAGTGCACATTCAGGAAGTTTGCATATAAAATCCCTCTGTATAAGATAACCATTTAGAGTTTATATAGGGCAATTCTCTTGATTTTGGAGATAAGCAGGTACATCAGCAGAATTTCTTGTTATGAAGAGCACAGAGAAGCAAAATGCAGAATTCCTTTTGCAATACTACTACTGACTGCACGCAAGGCAAGAAAGACATGAAATCCCTTTTCAGAGTTACTAGAATTGACCATTTGTATGTTGGCAAACACATTGGTGTACTTGGAAAGATGGTGATATAGCACAGCATTAATTAGATGGAGGAGAGAGAAATCCAGGTAGGAAATGCAGCACTAGTAGGGGGACGCAAGATTTGTCTCAGTAGGAATAAAGAATGCTGACTGGACTGGAGAGGGAACACAGTTACTAAATCCTGTGGTCAACATAGGGCAAATAATCACTGTTTAAAAAGACTTCTTAAAATTAGAGAATTTCCAAGCCAAACACTAAGCATCATGGGAATTATTCTTGTTATAAATTGTCTCTTTACTTTAATAAAAGATGTATAAAATGTGAGGATGCCCTTTTTGGTATAGCTAACACAGGGAGAAACTACAACTTGCTTAGATCCAAGTGCCTGGCACAGAGTGTGACGTCTTTAGAAGGTGCTTGAACTTATTGTGCACTGTAGTACAAACAGTCACTGTTTGGTTTTATTTTAAAATCAGTAGTTTTGACAATTGTATTTAATTTCAAATCCTGTTTTCTGATTGCTCCTGCCTTGTTTTTTTAAACGCCAAGAGGCTAGCCTAAGAGTGATGGGTGACATATCATTTTCCCATAATGAAACGTGCTACATAATACTCAGATACTTCTTGTTTGTAATTAAACAATGGCTACCAAGCTTAGACTGATTCCTGCCTTATACCTATGGAAGTTTATAGACTTTCATGGTTCTTGTTCCAGCCATGTAGGCTGCAATCTGCAGCAGACTCTCCAATTCTAACAATAAATTGAAGAGTATGAATGTGTACACTGAAGAATATAGAACCAGTGACTGTTCAGTTTGTACTTTTCCCTAAATGTAGCATTTTCATATGGAAAGTTGCAGTTGTCCCCTGTTGCTATATGGAGTAATGTCCTTGGTCACTTCAAGCCAATGTTCCGTAGAACACTTCTTCAGTTACTGAAATGGCACTTTGATTTTATCACGGTATATTTGTTTTACACATAAACACTACCATAAGTTAACTGTATCAAGCATATTTTGTGCTTTGAAGGGAAAAAAACCACAATTTGAATTATACAGAGTTTACTTTTTATTGATATGAACTTGTTTGTTGTACTAAATCTGATGTCTGGATATAGCTTCCCTAATATATATCATTACTTAAATATACAGAATTAGATTGACGATTAACACAGTCCTGGACATAACTTCAAATCCTATGTTAAATCAAGAGGCTGGCTTTTTCCTGTTTTTGTATGTCTGTCTAAACATTATCTAGAAAGCTAAGAGTATTTACTTGCCTCTTTGACAAACATTAACATAAAAGCATGTTACTTGTGCCAGTTTTATTATTGAAAATATATTATATTTTTTCCATTTTTTTTACTTTTTTAATGTTATGACCTTGAGATACACATTTGTCTAAATGGTTGAAAACTGAGAGGCTGTGGACAGCAGATAGGTTGTGTGGTTGTACTGCCTGGTGTAACAGGTGCCAGTGACAAGATGAAGTTAAAAAAAAATCCTGTTACCATACCAGAAGACGCAATTGCATACTGTCCTTGTGATACTGAGATTGGGGAATAAAACATCAAAAGCAAGACACGTAAATTGAAAAAGCATGTGTTTCTAATGGTATACAGTTGTAATGAAACCTGTGCAAAACTGCATATTTGTATTAATGTTTTGTCATTTGAACTGATAAGCACTTTCTGTATCAATATGGCTAAAAGTTACAAGTTTAAGTATAATTTCTTAGATCTACTAAAACTGAGCAAAAGCCAGTAACGTATTATACAATTTATCAGTTGTGTAAAGAGATGCTTCTGACAAAACAGAAGTTTGATATCCAGTTCTTCATTGCAAGTCAATGCTCCTAGTTTATTGGAAGAAAGTTGTAAGTAATGTAGTGTCCACTGTTTGCCAAAGTCTAGCAACTTTGGAGAGCTGCACAGTTGTTTTTCTGGTGTTTTCAAGCATTGGAACCAAAGGCCAAACTGCAAACAGCCTTTACATTTTAAAATAAAATTAATTTTATTTGCAGGATACACTTGTATGGTAGACTGTTAAAACTATTATATGACTATTTATATGCATTATAGTGATTGCATCTACTGTTCTGTTTAAACTTAAGAAAATAAAATAACTTATCAACTTGAAGATAAGGCAAGTATAAAGGTTAAGGATTGGCCCTCCATAAAAATGCTATGGTTATGCTGCTTGATTTAAGTTTGCACTTTTTTATTGGCGTTTTAGAAACTGTTTAAACTGAACAGAATTTGTCATATTTTATTTAATTTAACTACGTTGAAGGTGACTGCTCTGTACATCATGAACTTAACAATATACATGCTGTAAATGAAAGTTAACTGTCCTGTATACTAAGTTTATTGATGTTTTTTAACTTACAGTTAGGACTGCAGATGTATCAAACACAAACCTTAGTCCAGTTGTATGGCTTTAACCAGGTGCAGTATGCAGTCATGTGGAATCTTGCTTTCTAGTGCTGGCAAAAATGAGGACATGTCTTTAGTTACTGGCTTCAATAAACACGAATCCAGACTGCTTAGAACGTTGTGCCTTTTTTATTAAACAAGACAAATTCTAGTACTTTTTGGAGGGGGCAGAATCTCAAGGCATGTAGGTAACAGCAGACATGATTGACTCATAGCTGAGAAACATCACTGGCTTTATTATCGAAGGGTCCCATTGCAGATCTTACTCCTGCAACAGTTGCACTGAATTTAGTGGGAGATGTTTACATGAGTAAGGCCATGGCTATACTACACATTTTTGCTATGTTGTGATCCCTGACCAACATAGCTGGGCAGGTTTTTCCAGTATAGCTTATTTTGGTTGGGGAGTGGGAGCAGGGCTGGCTCCAGCACCAGCATTCCAAGCCGGTGCTTGGGGCAGCAGTCTGTGTGCCGCCGGCTGCAGTTCGGCGACAGCTAGTCTCTTCGGCTGTCCGCAGCGGCAATTCAGCTGCAGCTCGTCTCTTCAGCCATCCGTGGCGGCAATTCGGTGTGCTGCTTGGGGCGGCAGAAACAGTAGAGCCTGCCCTGAGTGGGGGAGAGGGGCTGGAATAAGCAAAAGCACAGTTTGTCAGTATAACCTGCTGCATCCACACTAGGAGTGCTTTGCCAGTATAGTATACCATTATAGCTATGCCAGCAAAGCGTTCCAAGTGTAGACCTGGCCTTAGGTCTGCAGGACTAAAACCAAGTTACTAGGGGTTAAAGTAAGGAGGTGCAGGGGCAGTGCAGTTCACCATTCTCTGCTAAAAACTGTGAGGAACTCCCCTTCCTTTCATTGTCTTGAGCAAGCGGTGCTCCATCACAACGCCCTCTCCTTGGCTGATATGGTGAGAGCTGCCCCTCCAATCTACTAAAAGTTGATTTCGTTTTGGCTTCAGTGCACACCCTTTCTTGATTTCCTATGCGTAAAGAATTGAGTATCTCTAAGAAAGTTGGCTTTTATACTTTAGACACCTGTTCTATTATTTGTTACTCACCAAAATTCTGATTATTCCAACGTGTCTTAGGCCTGGTCTACACTAGTGGGGGAGATCGCTCTAAGATATGCAACTTCAGCTGCGAGAATAGCGTGGCTGAAGTCGATGTATCTTAGATCGACTTAAATTCACTTACTTCACGTCCTCGCAGCATGGGATTGATGGCCGCCGCTCTCCCGTCGACTCCGCTTCTGCCTCTCGCCGTGGCAGAGTTCCGGAATCGACAGCAGAGCAATTGAGAACTAGATGCGATCGATCCCCGATAGATCGATCACTACCTGCCGATCTGGCGGGTAGTGTAGACGTACCCTAAGATTTCTTTGGACATTTTCCCGTTAAAATAGCTGCCTTCCACGCCAAGATTGACGGGTTTCTACAATAGAGTTTTTGCTGAATTCAATCCTTTATGAAGGCCTGTGCAGCAATAATATGAGTTATTGATTATAGAGGATAAACTTAACCATGTCTGACTTTTAATTTTAGTTCATTAATGTACAGTAAAGAATGTAGCACAGCAAACCGTGAAAAGAAATGGGTGAAATCAATAAGGTGAAATTTAGAAAGAACACGAACTGTTTATTAGCAGTAAGAGAATTACCCAATATGTTCATTCTTGTGCACAGAACTTTGTATTATAGGCAACTAGAAGAGTTTTCGATTTCCAGCTGCAGCATCACTGAAGTGACAGTTTTCAAACGGAGCATGAAAACACTGGCAAAAAAGGAAGAATGCCCAAATCGTACCCGTTACCCTGCTGCTGTTGATCAGTATCATACTCTGGGCATAAAGAAGCAGTTTTCCCCATGCTAACCACAGTTTGAAAGAGAAATGTCTCAGCCTGGCAAACGGCAGGAGTGTCTTCACTGTGGAAAAGACAAGGTGGGTGAGGTAATATCTTTTATTGGATCAACTGTTGGTGAGAGAAACAAGCTTTTGAGCTTAGACAGTTCTTTAGATCTGGGAAGTGTACTCAGTGTCACAGCTAATAGACGGTGGAACAGATTGCTTAGCATAAGTAGTTAACACATTTCAAAGGTGGAGTGGTCTGTTAACACCCCTCCAGTCGGGGAAAAGAAAAGAGGAAAAAAAGGGGGAGGGGTTAAGCAGGTTACAGATTGTTGTAATAAGCCATAAATCCAGTGTGTCTATTCAGTTCAGACACAGGAGCAGTGGCTACTACTGAACACTATGCCAGAGTACTGTTTGTTTTAACTCCTGTATTCTCATCCAGACAAAGCCAAACTTTAGTGTTTTTATTTCATCATTAAAAATCTTAATCAACTTTTACTCTAATGTTCACTTACTGATTTTTTTTTTCTTGCTGATCATAGGAAAAATGTCTCCAGGGAACAACGTTGTCTGCTAGAGAATGTAGCTGGAAATAGGCAAAAATTTCAATAACCATCAAATTGATGAAGAAACAATTTGCCAGATCCCAAAAGACAATGAAAAATTACTTTCAGATTAAGGTTTCAGTGTAGTAGCCGTGTTAGTCTGTGTCAGCAAAAAGAAAATAAGAAAAATACCTGTGGCACCTTAGAGACTAACAAATTTATTTCAGCATAAGCTTTCGTGGGTTAAGAACCCACTTCATCAGACGCATGGAATGGAACATACAGTAAGCAGATATTTATACATTCAGAGAAACATGAAAAGGTGGGAGTGTCTATATCAATGTTAAGAGGCTAATTAATTGAAAGGAACTGTTATCAGTAGGAAAGAAACTAATTAATAAGTTTCTTTCAATTAATTAGCCTCTTAATGTTGATATAGATACTCCCACCTTTTCATGTTTCTCTGAATGTATAAATATCTGCTTACTGTATGTTCCATTCCATGCGTCTGATGAAGTGGGTTCTTAACCCACGAAAGCTTATGCTGAAATAAATTTGTTAGTCTCTAAGGTGCCACAAGTATTTTTCTTATTTTCTTTTTTCAGATTAAGGTTTCAGTTCATATTTTTTTAGAACAAATAAGGCATTCGTCAGCGGATGTGGGGTTTGGCAGTCAAGTAAAATATTGTTGCAGTCAATATTAGCTGTATGGGAGTAGAATCTGCTCTGTGAGCTGGCTATCTGACCGTGTTGCTCAAGCCCATCATTAAACTTGGGCTACTACAGAGCCAAGAGCATAGAAGCCGTGAGGAGCTGCCTCCTCCCACTGCAGAAGGAGATCTCTGTGGATTATACAGGTGACTTGAAACTCCCAGCAGCTGCTAGCTTTGCGTGTGCATAAGGCTGGCTGTGACTTTTGCTTTTAGTTTTAATTATTTTATGAGCTGTAACTCATCATTCTTGACTATAACCTGTTTAATATGCGAAATTAGTATTTGTTGAAGGGAAATTGCAATATCATCTAAAATGTGAAGCTTACCAGATTTATTATCCACCATTGCATATGCACTCTTAAAAACTGACAGATTGTACATTGAGGGGCAAACATCAGATTTACATTATCCTTTATATCATTTTATTTACTTTATTAGAAACATTGACATTCTAAAAAGAACCTTGTATCATTGAAATATGTTTGGCACTGAATATGATGCAAGAATATAATGCAGATAGCCATTGACCTAAATTGTTTATAATCTAAAAGACAGCAGGGAAGAAGGGTCACATAAGGAAATCTAGAGGGGCGGCACTCAGAACATGGTGTAAACAAACACGTAGCTTAACACATTGCTATAATTCAGTTCCTATATTTTAGGGCTGTCAAGTAATTAAAAAAAATAATCGCACGATTAATCTCACTGTTAAACAATAATAGAATACCATTTATTTAAATATTGTGCATGTTTTCTACATTTTTAGATATATTGATTTTAATTACAACACAGAATATAAAGTGTACAGTGCTCACTTTATATTTATTTTTGATTACAAGTATTTGCACTGTAAACCCCCCCAAAAGAAATAGTATTTTTCAATTCACCTAATACAAGTACTGTAGTGCAATCTCTTTATCATGAAAGTTGAACTTACAAATGTAGAATTATGTACAAAAAAACTGCATTCAAAAATAAAACAATGTAAAAGTGTAGAGCCTGCAAGTCCACTCAGTTCTACTTCTTGTTCAGCCCATTGCTCAGACAAAAACTTTTTTTTACCTTTGCAGGAGACAATGCTGCCCGCTTCTTGTTTACAATGTCACCTGAAAGTGAGAACAGGCGTTCTAATTGCATTGTTGTAGCCGGTGTCACAAGATATTTACGTGCCAGATGCACTAAAGATTTGTATGCCCCATTGTGCTTCAACCACCATTCCAGGGGCCATGCATCCATGTTGATGATGGGTTCTGCTAGATAACAGTCCAAAGCAGTGCGGACCGATGCATGTTCATTTTCATTATCTGAGTCAGATGCCACCAGCAGAAGGTTGACTTTCTTTTTTGGTGGTTCGGGTTCTATAAAAGCTGTGTAGTGTAGACATACCCTTAGATAAGTTCATGATGGATAATCTATCCATGGCTATTAGCCAAGATGGTCAGGGATGTAACCAGTGTTCCCTCTAATTTTTTACATCCATGTTCAGAATGAATTTTATGTGCACCAAGATGAAGGTGATGTGTTATGTGCACATAACAAAATTCATGTGGTAGGGGGTGGGGTCGGGGGATTCGGAGTGTAGGAGGGAGCTCAGGGTAGGACAGACGATTGGGGTATGTGGGGGATGAGGGTTCTGGCTGAGTGCAGGCTCAGGTGGGGCTGGGGATGAGAGGTTTGGGGTGTGGGAGGGGGCTCGGATGGGGCAGAGGGTTGGGGTGTGGGTTCTGGGGTGGGGCCAGGAATGAGGGGATTGGGGTACAGGAGGGGACTCAGGGTAGGCCAGAGGGCTGGGTGTATGGGGGGATGAGGTTTCTGGCTGGGGGTGTGGGCTCTGGTGTGGGGCTGGGGATGATGGGTTTGGGGGGTAGGAGGGGTGCAGGGGGTGAGGGCTCCGGATAGGGGTGAAGGCTCTGGGGTGTTGCCAGGGATGAGGGGTTTGGGGTGGGAAGGGCTCAGGGCTGGGGCTGAGGTTTGGGCTGCAGGCTCTGGGGTGGGGCCATGGATGAGGGGTGTGGGATCGGGGCGACTCTATGTTTTGTGCCGCCCCAAGCATGGCAGTCAGGCAGCCAGCTGTCGGTGGCGTTTCTGCGACAGGTCCAGCGGATTCGGCGGTGTTCCTGTGGGCGTGCCGCCGAAGCCGTGGGACTGGCAGACCTCCCGCAGAAACGGCACCGCAGGCTGCCTGACTGCCCCCCTCGCAGCTACCGCCCCAGGCATGCGCTTGCTGCGCTGGTTCCTGGAGCCGGTCCTGTGTGAGACGCAGGCTGCAGTGGGGAGAGAGGACTCTCAACTCAGTAAAACTACTTATGTCGGTATAAAGATACGCAGTTGGATAAATGTTCACAGGAGTGTGGCATGAGATTGTAAACTCTTTGGGAAAGGGATAGAACATACAAGCAAAGGGTTCAAGGTGATTGGCACTCAGTTTTAGACCCATAGCACCCCCAAAAGCAGAGGGTTTTTTATGTGGAGTGAGGGGAAGTGATAGAAGCGGGTGAGTTAATAGGACAATGGAGGAGGAAAAGAAAGGAAAACTAGGAATCCCTGAAGGGGAGGATGGAGATGATCATGGAGGCAGAGAGTGAGGCAAGCATCACAGTGACGGAGGGAAGGAGGCAAGCAACCAGCTATTTACACATTTGAGGAACATAGGATTTGCCCTGGTTCCTAATTATTGATTCACTTCAAATGATGGCTATGTACTCACAACACACTGGAAACACTCCACTTTCTGATGGTTGGCTGGAGTGAGAGAGCAGGCTCCCTCTACACCAGGGGTCTCAAACTCAATTTACATTAGGGCCAGTGCCAGTCCCCAAATCCTCCCAGCGGGCCAATAATGTCACGCATGCTGCCCAGAACCCGCCCCCCCACCCCCCAAAAAAACTCTGCCCCATACCTGCCTACGGCTCTAGGAGGGAATTTAGGTTGGGGAGAAGGTCTGGAATAGGGGATTGGGGTACAGAAGGGGTGAGAGATTGGGCTCTGGGAGGGAGTTTGGGTGGGGGAGGGGGTCGGGTGCAGGCTCTGGGGTGGGGGTGCAGGCTCTGGGAGGGAGTTTGGGGGCAGGAGAGGGTGTGTGGGAAGGGGGAGGGGGTGCAGGCTTGGGGGGGGGGCTGTGGCGCTTACCTGGGGCTCCAAGGCAGGGGGGCCTCCCCGAGCTGCTGCCCCCAGGTACTGCCCCCAGGTACTGCCCCCACAGCTTCCCATTGGCCACAGGGGCGCTCAGGGTGGGGGCAGCGCACGGAGGCACAGCCCTGCCCCAGGGCTGCAGGGAGGGGCCAACAGACATGTGGAGTGAGCAGGCAGACGCTGCTCAGCTCCGCTGCGCTGCTGGGACCCTGGACCATTGTAAATCGCCTGGGGGCCGAGGGAGAGAGCCGGCCCCAAAACTGCTGAAGCCCAGTGGGCCCCATTGGGGAGGTTCGCAGGCCACAGATGGCCCCCGGGCCGTGAGTTTGAGACCCCTGCTCTACGCCTACATGCAGAAACAGAGACAAGCAGACAGGAGGGATTTTCCTGGCCGTGTAAGTAATCCCCACACCCCAGAAGGCAGTAGATAGGGAGGGGGGTCTACACTGGCACTTGAACCAAAACTTTTGTCTTTCAGAGGTGTTAACCCCACCCCGAAAGACAAAAGTTTTGCCGTGACAAGTGCCAGTGTGAACAGCGCATTGTCAGCAGGCGCGCTCTCTTGGCGACAACACAAATGCCAGTTGTTGGAGGTGGAAGAAAAGGCTACCAACCCTCCTCAAACCACCTCTGAATTTGAATGGCAAACAAATATAGCGCGCACACATTTAAAAGGTTGCTGCCAACTTTAAACGACTTTTATTTTAATTTTTAATTTGACTAGATTTCAGGTCCTACACCTGCCTCAGAGTTTCTCAGCCAGTTTTGCTATTATTTTCCTATTTGTTTAAATGTTCCCCTCTCCCCTATTGCTGTGTGAAAGATGCACATAAACAGAAGAAATTACTATACAGGGGAAACAGCCAAACTGTACAACAATTGCTGTGAAATGTAGAAATTAAACACAGAAAAAACAAGGAAATATTTTTTCTCTAGTCTGTTTCGGTTGCGGTAATCCTAGGTGTCATTTGTAACTAAAATACATTGAAACAGAAGAATGATGTTGACGTTAACAGTAATCCCATTAAAAATAAACAAATATTTGCATTTCTCCATCTGAGCAGTGAATGAATTGGATTAGTTACATAACACCAAGCTCTTATAAAACAGTTGCAGTCAATCATTTTCACTGGCCCCTTTTGTCTATGGAAAGAAAGAATGTAGTAAATGAACCTCATCCTTCTTCAAAACTGCTATGGGGCCTTTAAAACTCTGACAGCTTATAAAACAGTTTACATAATTTTGCTTCCTCCCGTCAACTCCCCCGACCTTCAGCCCCCCAAAAGCACTTTTATTCCAAAAGCTTGGTTGTATCCTATACTTCGTTCATTCTCTTACTATAAAAATACTATGCATCACATGGAGAGCATGACTGCACTCCTACTGCTTTCTGACCTTGCCTTTTGTGCCTGTGTTTTCATGTGACTGTTCAAGGAAAACTACCTTTTTTCTCTGCCCAATGGGACATATTTTCCCAAAGTAAGAAGCACTGATTGCCATGAGTAAACTAAGCATTGCAGCCTGTCCCAACACACTTTTAGAAAGTTATCGAATATGCTTAGTTTTTCAACACATTTTACTGTGTTGGGCTCTTTCAGAGGAAACATTCTAACCCAAGCTCTTGTCTGCTCTCCAGCACCATTAAAGGGTCCAATTTTTGCCTCAATGTCTTTCTTTTCCCCTCACAGTTGTGTCGCTGTTCACTTGTCTGCTGCCTTCACCCCAGAGGTGGAGGCATTATGAAACAGTGTGTATAGTTTGCAAGTGCTTTGCAGTCCTTGGAGATGAAAGGAGCTGTATCTGTTTCAAATATTTATTATACCTTTTCAGGGTGATAATGAACGACAATGTCAGTGGGGAAGTATCAGACCCATTGGGCTCTATTGAAACACTTTCAAATGTAACTCTTTTGTAGTAGATATCTTTCCCTTTGCCCTGTTTTACCAAGCTCTATACAAAAGAAAGCCCCGATCCTGCAAAGATTTACACACTGTGACTAGTCCCTTTGCTAACAGTATATAAAATTAGGTATATCGGTAAATCTTTGCAGAATCAGGCCCTAACTAATCTAATTAACTAATTGTGGTGCTTCTTTTTTTTTGAAGGGGGGGGCAGCTAGATGTGCTCAAAAGATATTGGAACTACTTGACAGTTATTGGTAAAGGATAAAAAGGCATCCCCAAAAGCTCTGGATCTTCTGCCATTAAACACATAGGTGAGATTCTTTGCTGTTCTTTTAACACAGTGGTGGGCAAACTATGGCCTACAGGCCACATCCGACCCGTCAGATGTTTTAATCCATCCTTCAAGCTTCCACCGGGGAGCAGGGTCTGGGGCTTGCCCCACTCCGGCACTCCAGCTGGGGAGCAGGGTCGGGGGCTTGCCCCGCTCCATGCATGGTGTGGCTCCGCACAGCTCCTGAAAGCAGCAGCATGTCCCACCTACGGCTCCTAAGCGTAGGGGCAGCCAGGGAGTTCCGCACGCTGCCACCACCCCAAGCACCACCCCTACAGCTCCCAGTGGCTGGGAACGGTGGCCAATGGGAGCTGCAGGGGCGGCGCCTGTGGACAGGGCAGGGCGCAGAGCCACCTGGCCAGCGCCGCGCAGGAGCTGGAGGGGGGGACATGCCGCTGCTTCCAGGAGCTGCTTGAGGTAAGCGTGGCCTGCAGCCTGACCTCCTGCGCCCTGATCCCCCTTCTGCCTTCCGAACCCCTCAGTCCCAGCTTGGAGCACCCTCCTTCACCCCAAAGCCCTCATCCCCAGCCCCACCCTAGAGCCAGTACCCTCAGCTGGAGCCCTCACCCCCCCCCCAACCCTAAAACCCTGCCCCAGTCCAGAGCCACCTGCCGCACCCTGAACCCCTCATTTCTGGCCCTACCCCAGAGCCCAACCCCCAGCCGGTGCCCTCACCCTCCTGCACCCCAACCCCCAATTTCATGAGCATTCATGGCCTGCCATACAATTTCCATACCCAGATGTGGCCCTCGGGCCCTGCTTTAACAGGTGCAGCACAGAACTTGCAGCCCAGAGGGAGAAGGACCTAGGGTGGCTTGAAGCCACTTGCACCTTCTTGACCCTGGGCAGTTCTGGGAGTTGGAGAGGCCCCTGGCATAATTTAGACAGCTTCAGAGGACTGGCTATGTTACAGCAGCATCCCCTGGGTGCCCTTTGAGCCAAAGAACTGCCTGAAATCTCTGCTGTACTGGTACTGCAACCCACCTTCCCAGCATACTCCACACAAGCCAGAGCTTGTGAGGGGGTCCCAGGAGGGCAGCTTTTCTCCCACCGTGCCTGCATTGGGGAACTCCAAGCTGCATACAGGGATTTTAGGGCCCCTTTAGGCTGCTCCAGCCCTTTTATTCAGCTCAGAAGGGCTGAAGCAGAGGTGAGAAGCTCCATACAAATTATACAGGTAGAGGTGTTGTAGCTGATACAGCATATAGAGTATGGCGATGAATAGGATTGACCAGCTCTCTCTTTAGGGGACTTGCACAATGCATTATTCCTGAACTTGTTTGCAGATCCTGGGATTTACTCCTAAAATTAAATGTTTTTGTCTCATGAGTAGAACATTTGTTGAACTTTTTGACCCACTGAGAATAGTTTTTGTTTGTGACTTTATGGCAACTCCATTGGAGATGTTTGCCATTGTCTTTCCTAGTCGGTAGCCTCTCTTTATACTCTAACATGAGTGCATTGTAAAATACTGAAACCAACAGAAATGTGTAAAACAATGATTATTCTAACTGACCAATAGCATTTTAATAGAACCAAACCTCTCGGGCCTTTTCATTTGTTTGGGTAAGGAATCTAAATCTAAATGCAGATTCATGTTTTGCAGCAGAGGCCCTTGCTTATTTATGCACTGAGATCAGGTCTGCTTACCATGTGAACTTGTAAAAGGTGGGATGACCAAATTAGATGCAAATTAATTGGATTCCTTTAAGACCTATATTTGGCAGAACCTTCAGGCACAAGTCACATGTGCAAGCTCTGATGAGGCTATCTGGCCAAAGAGCCTGTCAGACACTAGTGAACGCTGTCTGTTATTCTACATCCTTGGAAAGCTGTTCAGTACATTTCCAAGGTAAGCTAGGCAGACCTGTATGTCTGAGAATAGAGCACTTAATTTTCAACAATGTCTGAGCCTTTCAAGGATCCTCATTGGATCCTTCTTTTCCACATGCTGTCCCCCACAGTACTTTCTTTCCCCTGCCCTCGTCAGCCTGCCTAGCCCATTAGCTGAGGACTAAACTCAGTTCTCTACAAGGTCCGTCAAAACTGCTCCTGAGCTGGCCAGAGGGATCAGCACCAAGTGACACACAGCATTTCCCCCATCCTGGAGGTTCTGTCTGCTGCTTCTGCAGCCCTAGCAAATTGAGACTGAGCTAGAGCCGTGAGCTGCGCTCTTCCCCTGCAAGTTAATCCTGGATTGCTGCACCAGTCCCCATCCATGGTTCAGTTCTGCTTCCACTGAAGGTCAGTGCCAGAACTTTCAATAGGAGCAGGATGGGGGCCTTTGTCCTTACCACGTACTGTAGTAATCTCTAAATCTGATTTAGCAAAAAAATTAGCCTGGTTCCCATGCTGCTCAGGGCTACAGAATTACACACACACACACACAAATTGGCATGCTATGTGTCTGCATGGTGTGAAAAATTATTGTATGTTTTGCTGAATTAAGAAATTGAAATACACAGGAAGTTTCTCCCAAGTGAAATTCCTTTACTGGTATTTATTGGATGTTTTTGAACTTGAAAAGTGAGAGGGCTGTGGAATTTTGTAGAGTTGGGATATCAAAGGAAAACATTTCTCTCCTATGCTGGAGTTAAACTCTAATCACTGCTCAGCTCTCTTGGAATTTGGCAGCATACCAGGGCTCCTTCCCTTCAGTAGGTCATGTGGAAATACTAGCATGTTTTCTTAAAGAAACTCTCAGCTCTTTCCAAGTACTTACACGGATGCTACTTTCCTCTTTGAATTGGGTTCTAACTGCTTCAGAAATCAAATTGCATTTTCCCTGAAATAAGCACTATTCATATCTACAGCATTTTATATGTAATCATTAAAATATAACAAACGCGTTAACATAAAAAAATCCAACTTTTAAAATTAGGTTTTAGGTTGACATTTGTATTTAATTACAACTGAATCAAATATTTTAAATTTGAAAATGTTAAAAATGTAATCAATATAATTATTGTGATGTTCAATATATTTAATATTTGCTTCATTTTTATATAGGTTTCTATTAATCTGAAGTTGTCCACATGTTCACCAAAGGCTGTAAACCTTATATATGAACAGCTGGTACACAAGAGCTATTTTGTTCTGTTATAAGGGTAAGTGACATATGGTTATGGATTCTCTTCCCTCTGCTCTTTGTGCCTGGATTAGTGATTGGCTTTAAGCTATAGCCATAGTACTGTAGATATTTTCTGATAGGTAACAGTTAATTCTGTCCAAGTCTGGATTATCTATTCTGTACTAATGTGAATCTTTGACCAGGCTCGGTGCCTGATCTCAGCATTCTCTCCTTTATAGCTATTATTCTCCTAGAATGATAACTGCCCTTTAGTTTTTTCGGTCTTATCCACTGGTTCTTCTTCGAGTGCTTGCTCATATGTATTCCAATTAGGTGTACGCGCCGCGCGTGCATGATCGTCGGAAGATTTTTACCCTAGCAACACTCGGTGGGCCGGCTGGCGCCCCCTGGAGTGGCGCCATTGCGGCACCTGATATCTACCTCAGCCGGCCCAGCGCCCTCTCAGTTCCTTCTTACCGCCCGTGATGGTCGGATCTGTGGAGCAGCATAGCTGATCTCCACCTCCCTAGCTTAGTTAGCACTCGATTAGCATTGTTAATGTTTTAAGTACTTTAAGTAGTTGTTAATAGTTTTGATAGTTGTAAGAAGTTTAGTTTAAATACTAGTGCGAGATAAGGGGCTTTTCCCCTTCTCTCGCCTCTGGTACCGGGCTCATGCCTGGTTCACCAGGATTCAAGCCGTCGGCTGGCTCCAAGCCAATGCCTACGGGGGACCCCCCCCCCACGACTCCCGTTTGAGGCGCTGGGGGATCCCATCTCGCAGATAAGTGTCAGGTCTCCAAGGCTTTTAAGCCTAGAGCCAAGAAGGAGCTTTCGCTTAAAGCAGCTCCTAGTAGAACCGACACTTGGCCCGAGGCCGGCCCCGCTGTGACTCAGCAACAGACCCCGGGGCTGTCACCGCCGGACGCCGCTGTAGCTGCAAGTACAAGCCCTACCGGCCCAGACTTTCGGCCTGGCGCCAGCACCATCGGCTCCCGGTACCGCAAGGTCCATCGAACTTGGTGGCCGTGAGCTCCCCGGTACAACCCGAGGTAGAGCTAATACTACCGTCCAGACCGGCACCGGCCCCAGCGACTCCGGTACCGCAAAGTCTGTTGAGCTCTGCGCCCCAGGCGAAGACTCCGGCACAGATGACTCCTGCACCCTAAGGGCCGTCGACCTCGGTGCCTGTGCGCTCCCCGGTATGCACCGAGGTAGAGCTAATGCGGCTGGCTGCATCGGCACCAGCATCCGCCAACTCCGGTACCGCCAGGGCCGTTGAGTTCCGTGCCCGACTGAGGCACCGGCACCGTCACCTCCGGCACCGTACGAGGGCCGTTGAGCTCGGTAGCCGCCTGCTCCCCGGTATACACCGAGGTAGAGCCAACACTGGCGCCTGCATCGGCACAGGCAGCCTCAACTCCGGCACCGCCATGGCCGTTGAGTTCCGTGCCCGACTGAGGCACCGGCACCGTCGCCTCCGGCACCGCAGGAGGGCCGTTGAGCTTGGTAGCCGTCAGCTCCCCGGTATACACCGAGGTAGAGCCAACGCTGCCGCCTGCATCGGCACCGGCAGCCTCAACTCCGGCACCGCCAGGGCCGTTGAGTTCCGGGCCCGACTGAGGCACCGGCACCGTCACCTCCGGCACCGCAGGAGGGCCGTTGAGCTCGGTAGCCGTCAGCTCCCCGGTATACACCGCGGTAGAGCCAACGCTGCCACCCGCATCGGCACCGGCAGCCTCAGCTCCGGCAACGCCGGTGCCGTCGAGTTCCGCGCCCGACGGAGGCACCGGCACCGGCGACTCCGGCACCGCAGGAGTGCCGTTGAGCTCAGTAGCCGTCAGCTCCCCGGTATACACCGAGGTAGAGCCAATGCTGGCGCCCGCATCGGCACCGGCAGCCTCGACTCCGGCACCACTAGGGCCGTTGAGTTCCGTGCCCGACGGAGGCACCGGCACCGGCGACTCCGGCACCGCAAGAGGGCCGTCGAGCTCAGTGGCCGTGCACGAAGATTCGGCACCGGCGACTCCGGCACCGGCGACTCCGGCACCGCGAGGTCCGTCGAGTCCGTGGCACTGAGCTCCCCGGTTCGCACTGAGGTAGAGCTAATGCCGCTGACTGCATCGGCACCGACCCACTCCGGTACCGCAAGGTCCGTTGAGTTTCTCACCGTAGGCGAACAGACCCGGCACTGATGCACCGCAAGGTCTGTTGAGCTCGGGGGCCGTGAGCTCCCCAGTACGTACCGAGGTAGAGCTAATGCTGCCGCGAGGCACGTCTGCCATGCTGTGCCCGCTACCGCACACCGGAGCTGGCCGACACCGATCCAGCTCCAGGCGGACCCCCAGTCCCGGCACCGCTCGCAGTCCCAGCCCCCGATCCCCATCTCGGCGCCGGTCGCACTCGCGGTGCCATTCGAGATCGGCCTCTATATACAGCCGCTCCCGGCACCGCCTTCGATCCCGGTGCCGGTCGAAGCGCAGGTCCCTGGGAAGCCGGTCCCGCAGCCGATCGATGAGATGGCCCCCTTCAGGGTCCAGGTCGGGCTCTCGGCGCCGAGACATGTGTCAAGGGCACCGCCGGCAGGAGCACTCCGCTCCACCCTGGACCTTCCGCTCCGCATTTAGATCCCCTCCCGCCCCAGACAGGGAGTGGTTGCCATATGGACCAAATCCACGGGATGGATTGTCCTAGACGCTGGCTGCAGAACGCACAGAATTCTGCCCAGAGACCACATCAGTGGTATTCCTGGACACTGCGGTCTTATTACCAGGACCAAGGCGTTCCTTCCACAGCCTCCCAATCGGCCCACTCGGAACCCCGAGTGACAGGGGCCACAGTATCCCGCCCTTCCCTAGAGGAGGTGCAGCAGATAGTGGAGCTCCAGGGTCACGTGGTGGTCATCCTCTTGGCTGACACCCTTGCCAGGCTAACCCTGCCTTTCGCACGTACGTTCCAGACCAACGCCACTTCAATCTGATGATCTCCAGCTCGATTCCCCCCACTGCCGGGGGGGTTGAGAAAAGATATATGGCGTCCTCAAGGTCCTGTGAGTACGTACACTCTCACCCCCAACCGTGCTCCTTGCTTGTTCAATTTGTGAAGGAGAGGCACAGCCAGCAGCCCCTGCACCTAAGTCTAAGGAAAAGGGATTTCCCCCAGAAATCCAGGCAGAAGTACTCAACCCTGATTGAGGAAGGCAAAAAGGTGGCCAGAACATCTTTGCAGGCCTTCTTGGATGTCTCCGAATCGGCGACTGGGACACCGGCATTGGGTGTTGCCATATGCCGTATCTCGTGGCTGCAGTCCTCTAACCTCCTGGCGGGGGCACAATTCACGATTCAGGTCTTGCCCTTCGATGGGCAAGCCCCTTGTCTTCTCTGAAAAACAGACTCGAGACTTCACACCCTGAAGGACGACCGCACTATAATACGGTCGCTGGGGCTGCATACCCCTGCCACGCAGCGCTGGCCCGTCCGGGCCCTCGAGCATCGCCCCTACCCTACGCCCAGGCCTAGGCAGGACTTCATTAGAAGACCAGGCCAGGTGGTACAAGGAGGCAGTCTGTTATCAGGCTGGCCAGAACCAGGGCCCCCCCCCTAAGCCATCGATGGGGCCCGAACAAAATGCTTGAAGTTGCAGCATCACTCCCTGTCCCTCTTCAGGGACCCTTCTCATGAGCAACTCCTAATTCAGGAAGCGCAAACGCTCCTCAATATAGGGGCAATAGAGGAGGCTCCAAGGGAGTTCGGAAAAAAAAAAAAAAAAAAAAAAAAAAGGTGGGAGGTTTACTCCCGTTATTCCTAATCCCCAAATCAAAACGGGGGTTATGTCCTATCCTGGACCTTCGCGAACTCAACTAATTCATGGCAAGTTGAAGTTCCTCATGTTTTTTCCCTGGGTTTTATTATACCTTCATGGGATCCTGGAGGCTGGTACGCTGCCCTCGACATGAAGGATGCGTACTTCCACATAGCTACTTACCTACTTACCGACACACAGACGTTTTCTTCGCTCTGTAGTCGACCAAAGGCACTTTCAATCCACCGTCTTTCCCTTCGGCCTCTCCACGGCTCTGAGGGTTTTTCACGAAGTACATGGCCGTTGTAACGGCTTCTCTTCGTCAACGGTGAACCCAAGTATTCCCATGTCTCGACGACTGGCTCATCTGCGGCAGCGCCAACAGCCAGGTCCAGTCGCAGGTTCAGATTTCCATGAGCTTGACTCTCACTCGAGCGTTCCTGCAGAGCTTCCCAGCTTACCAGCATGAAGCTGCCTGGGTCTACTGGGTCTCATGGCGTCCTGCACGTTCGTGATCAGACACGCCACTTACGGCTCTGTTCGTTCCTGGCCTGGCTCTTGCCAGCGTGTCACCCACACAGAGACAACATGGTTGTGGGACTGAGGGTACCATCGCAGGTCCTAGCCTCCCTAGACTGGTGTCTGGACCCCAAGAAGGTGCCATAAGGGGTGCCATTCCATACCCCACAGCCCTCCCTGGTCCTGACCACAGACGCAGGAGCTGCGGGCAGTGCGTCTTGCCTGTCAAGCCTTCTCCAAACACCATCAGGATCGTTGTGCTATAGTCCTCATAGGCTACACAACGGCCATGCTTTTATATCAATAGGCAAGCAGGGGCACGTTCGTTCCTGCTCTGCCGAGAAGTCATATGATCGTGGGAGTTCTGCATAGCCCACTCCATCCACCTGGTAACCTCCTTTCTCCTCAGGGTTCAGAACACCTTGGTGGACCGCCTCAGCAGACCCTTCCAGGCTCCAGAGCGGCCCATTTGCCCGGATGTTACTCACTCTGTCTTCCGGGGCTGGGATTTTCCCACATACACCTGTTCGCGACTCGCGAGAATCGCACGTGCCACGTGTTCTGCTCGATCCGGGACGCTCCCCAGGCTCCCTGATGGACGCTTTTCTTGGGCCTTGGACGGATCACCTGTCCTATGCCTTTCCCCCATTTCCACTGATCTGCAGGGTCCCGCTCAAGCTGCGCAGGGACAGGGCCCGCCTACTCCTAATCGCCCCGGCGTGGCCCAGGCTGTACTGGTACACTGCTCTCCTGGAGCTCTCGATGGCCGCCCAGATCACTCTCCCTTTGTGGCCGGACCTGATTACTCAGCAGCATGACAGGGTCTCGCACCCTGACCTGCAACCTCTCCACCTCACGGGGTGGCTGCGGCATGGCTGAACCAGTCCGAGTTATGTTGTTCCGACCCGGTTCAACAGGTTCTTTTGAGTAGCGGAAAGCCCTCTACCAGGTCCACCTACTGAGCCAAAAGGAAAACGTTTTCCTGCTGGTGCACCCCTCGGGGTATCGCCCCTCGCTGGCGGCGATCTCGGCCTTTTCACTCTGGCGAGAGTGGGCACTCGATTTTTCCAACCCCATGGCCACTAGCTTCCTCAAGGGGTTGGAACAGCTGTACACACTAGTCCAGCATCCGGCCCCTGCATGGGGACCTCAACGTTGTGATAACCAGGCTCATGGGGGCCCCATTCGAGCCTGTGATCACCTGCTCGATCCTGTACCTCTCCTGGAAGACTGCCTTCCTTGTAGCCTCGGCGAGGCATGTATCTGAGCTCAGAGCGCTCACTTCGGGACTCCTTACACGGTGTTCCATAAGGACGAGGTACAGCTGCGACCACACCTGGCCTCCCTCCCTGAAGGGGGTCGGCCTTTCATGTCAACCAAGACATTTTCTGCTGGTCTTCTACCGGAAGCCGTATGCTTCTTCAAAGGGATCGACATCTTCGCTCCCTGGCCATCCATAGGGCCCTCCCCTCCTACGTCCAGCGGACAAAGCCCTTTTGCAGAACGACTCAACTGTGCGTTACTATGGCAGACCGGATGAAGGGCCTCCCGGTCTCCTCCCAACGCATCTCCTCCTGGATCACGTCGTGTGTCCGGGTGTGTTATGACTTGGCTGGTGTTCCCACCACGCACCTTGCTGCCCACTCCACCCGAGCTCAAGCCTCGTCCTCCGCCTTCCTGGCACATGTACCTATACAGTACATATGTAGGGCAACAACCTGGTCATCGGTGCACACCTTTGCCATTCATTATACCATAGTCCAGCATCCCAGAGAGGACGCTGCATTTGGTTCACCAGTCCTGCGGTCTGCAGTTTCTCACTCCGACCCCACCGCCTAGGCAAGGCTTGGGAGTCACCTAATTGGAATACATATGAGCAAGCACTCGAAGAAGAAAAGACGGTTACTCACCGTAGTAACTGTTGTTCTTCGAGATGTGTTGCTCATATCTATTCCAAACCCGCCCTCCTTCCCCACTGTCGGAGTAGCCGGCAAGAAGGAACTGAGAGGGCGCTGGGCCGGCTGAGGTAGATATCAGGTGCCGCAATGGCGCCACTCCAGGGGGCGCCAGCCGGCCCACCGAGTGTTGCTAGGGTAAAAATCTTCCGACGATCATGCACGCGCGGCGCGTACACCTAATTGGAATAGATATGAGCAACACATCTCGAAGAACAACAGTTACTACGGTGAGTAACCGTCTTTTGTAGATCCATGCATCGAATTCCACTCCTCTTTCCCCTCTCCCGCATTATTTGTTTCCTACTAAGGTATTTCTAAATTCCAGCTGGATGTGAAATCATCCTGGAAAGATGCAGTGGTCTTATTATTATTTATTTAGTATTTGTATTGTGGTAGTGCCTAGAAGCCCCCGTCATAGATCAGAATCTCATTGTGCCAGCTCCTTTATGTACGTAACACACACAATGAATTCAGACTCTGCCTCAAAGAGCTCACAATCTTATTTTAAAAAGTTATCTTAAAGGAACATAATCTGCTTTGGATGAATGCAATAAACTTTACCCTGGATCAATATCTGAAATGTATTTTATGCATTTAATATGCATGTATTTTTCTTCAAACACTATATAGCAAAATCTATAAAGGCGCTGCTTCTGTGTCAGGCAAGAATTCCTTTGTTAAATGTCAGCAAAAATCACAAAAGCCTTTGCCAAGTTGGTCCAGGGAAGCCGGCCAACCCGCCTTTTCATAAGAATGCCAAGGAATCCCCCCAGTATGGCTCAGTATTGGCTCCATGCCCTCTATGGCAATCCAGGAAGCACACTGTACTGTACTGATCGTGGGGCCGAGCAGGGTTTTGCTGTACATGCTGGTGCCCCGTCTGTTAAACCACAGTTAGAAGGACACTGTCAACATAGCTCGTTAGGAAACATTTCTCACCATTGTTAGAAATAACCAGAGATTACCAGAATGGAAAGAATATTAACCATGCTTTCTTCTCCCCATGTTTGTTCACTTTTGATAATAAATAATACTGGGCACTTCAGTGCTTTCATCCACAGTCCTCAAAATGCTCTATAAATATGACGTTTTCCTCATCCCCCTGCTCCCCATTTCACAGAGCGATAGTATGGAGGAGTTAGGTGACTGGTCCAAGGCCACACAGGAAGGCTGTGGCCTCCCACTTGTGTTTCACTCACATTCCCCAACAGCAGCAGGTGACGGGTTCTCCTGCAGCATGCTATTATGCCCTGACTGAAATGACACGGGATAATTCAAAATAATGTTAATTGATTTTGTAAATGTTTTGCTTTAAACCACTCTGTTCATGGCAATTTTGTAAAAATTCCACTCCACCCACTCCATAACAAATTATAAATGTGGCATTGACAATGTCCCTTTGAGCTCTGAAAGCCCCAGTGCTTCAGGAGCAGCTGTGGAACCCATTTACGTTAAACAGAATCCAGAATGAAGCTACCATGCAGCGGCAACCACTTAGCTCTGATGTTTCCCGCAAGCAAAGGAACTTCGTGATATACTTGGATTTCCCTGTGGACTCATAGAAATATTGAAATTAGGGCTGGAAAAGACCTATTAGTCCATCATGTTCAGCCCCTGCCAGTGCAGGATTTTAACTAGCACATTGCCATGCTTGGCATGCATGTCCCAAGCAATGGGGATCCCACTATTGATAGGTTCATCAATGGGTATTAGTCAGGATGGGCAGGAATGGTGTCCCTAGCCTCTGTTTCCCAGAAGCTGGGAATGAGCGACGGGATGGATCACTTGATGATTACCTGTTCTGTTCATTCCCTCTGGGGCACCTAGCACTGGCACCTGTTGGAAGACAGGATACTGGGCTAGATGGACCTTTGGTCTGACCCAGTAGGGCCATTCTTAAGTGCTTATTTCCCTTGTGAGACAATTCTATGATCTAACAGTCTTGTAGGACAGCTCTGCATTTATCCCTGTGGTCCTGTTGCCCCCCAGATTGTCCAGCATCTGGGAGGAGGGAGTAAAGCTGTTTTTAAAGCCACTTCCAGCACCACAGCAGAGTGCAGAGGGGCCATATGGCAACTCCCACTGTCCTGTTAACATCAGTCTCTTCTTCCTCACATTGCTAACCCTGCAGTGAAGGAGAGTAAGGTGTGAAGAGTAAGACAGAGAAATACCCCTTGCCTTGAAGGGTCCCCAGCCTCTTTCCATCTCTCTTCTTCGATCACTGTGGTCCTGCCTCTTGCGGCCTTGTAAGGAGTGACAAAAGGGGAGAAGAAAATTCCAGGAAAGTAGTGGAGGGGATGGTGGAGAGAATCCCATGGAAGTGAGGGAAAGAGAGGATGAAGGGGAATCCAAAAGAGAGGAGGGGAGAATCCCAGGTGGAGAGTGGAGGGAAAATCCTGGGGGACTGGGGGAGAAACAAAGGTGACAAAGAAGGAAATCCTACGTATGGAAATCTAAGGGGGTCAAGGGAAGAAGACAGTTGACAGATGGTGGTGGAGTGGGAGAGTCCTACAGAAGGTGAAATCCTGAAAGGACTAATAAAAATAAGAGAATACACTGTATAGAAATGTGAATGAGAAAAAATGGTGAGAAGGCAGAGAACGAGTGAGTGATGGGAAGGGAGAGGAGAGGAAGGGGCCAAAAAGCTAGAAAGAGGCAACTTGCTAGGATAATTTTATTTTAAGTTCTGTATTTGATTATTGTTCCTTTGCAGACATTGGGGAAAATAGACTATTTTGAGTAATAATCTAGTTGCAATAGTTAATACTGCTAGTTGTCTACTCTGGTTACTGTAGTATATTAGGTTTAAGTGTAGTAGCCATGTTAGTCAGTGCAGTTTCTTAGTTGCTACCTGCTTTCTTATTATTAATTATGGCTATTTTGTTGTCTTATTTCCTGCCCGTGTTCGTATTTCTGTAGTGGAGTCTCAGTGAGTTGTTGTAGGATCATTCCCTCTCTCCTCAATACATACTTTCTTGTCCCTTCCTCTGCATGGGATGGATACCTAAATGAAAGTTTGCCTGCTTTCTAGAAATCAAGCCTTTATGGATCACACATCCTGTGTACACACATCATCTCCTTTCACGAAAAAACAACTTTGCTATACAGGTGTTAAAAGTGAATACAGGGAATTAGAAGGGGGATTGCCCAGCCTTCTCTGGCTACTGCTAAAACATCACTCACTGCCAATGAAGACACAAATCTCTGGATGATAAAGATGTGTCAGAAAAACAAATATTTGCTTTTGGAATACACCTGATGATATCAATTACAAATATACATTTTGCATAGGAAAGGTTGACCATGTAAGGGTTTTAGCCCCTCCACATTTGAATTCTCAGTTCGGTCACTATGACTGTACTATCAACGTGCACACACTCTCTGAATATATAAGATTTTAGAAAATGTCTGCAGCTGCATTTATATACATTTATTTGGCAGATTATGTTGCACATCTATCCTTGGTTATGGTGACAGCATTTTTGTGTAAATTATAGAAAAAATGGAATGTGTCTCCAAGTGTTCTCTCTCCTAGGTCTGTACAGAGACAGTGATTTTTGTGGCTGTGGAATATACCCCTTGCCGTTGCACTGGGTTTCCCAATTTAAAATGTCACTTAAAAATATTTCTAGCCCTCATAGAAGATATTGCTGAAAGTGTTCAGAGTACAAACTAATGCAGTGGTGTCTTCTTGAGTTTATGGCCACTCTGTAACTGTAGTTTTAAGAGGTTTAAACTGCCCTATATATCTCAATGGATCAACGTTGAACTCTTAAGAAAACTCTGAAAATTTTCAACCTTGTTAAATATCACTGCTGATCAGCAGTATAATATCCAACAAATCTGTTTATCCCACACAATTTAATTGCCTCTGATCCCTCCCGGCGTGCCAAAAGTCTCCTCCCTAATGGTTGTAATAGCCAGCTGAGATTTATTGCACTATTATGTGTTACTAAACAAAAGATTATGGCAAAATGAAAATTGAAAGTGTGGAGGGGACAACACAAAATAAGTTGAATTCAGTAGCAAAATAACACATAGTATAGTGGCCTGACTTCATATATTTGTATTAATTTTTGTATTTAATACATGTATACTTAAATTGAAGTTTTAAATCTTTATTGAAGATTAAGGGTGAGATTTTCCAAAACTGCTCAAGGAAGTTAAGTACTTAGGCCCAGATCTTTCAGAGGCTCTGGGACCTCAGTTCCCACTGATTTTCAGTTTTTCACTTTTTTTGGACAATCCCACCCTAAATCTTTAATCTTTTTAACTTAAATGATGTTATTGTAAAACTGCCAGTTTGCTGTGTCAGACTATTGCAGAATTGAAGTTTAGCTTGTCACAAAGTAGGGGAGGCTGGAAAAAGAAAAAACATTGTAAAATGTTTTCCCATTTTTTAATCTACATTTCATTCTGATTTGTTTTCTGACCTGCTGTACCACAGAGTAGATAGCGCCTGGGTTATACTGCCATCTACTACCATAAATAGTTCCTCTTTTTCCATCTTGTTTACCCTTCATAAATATTTGCAAACTGATCTCATAAACCTCCCCCTTCACCTCTTAAACAAGACAATGACTAAGGCCAAAATGCACAACAACCTGCTCAGAAATCTGGCCAGAACGACATGCAGCGTCAACATCCAAACATCATGCGCTTCTGCCTTGGCACTCTGTTAGTCAGCAGCAGAGTACTGCGCACCAATATGGGGTTGCTCATCTCATACAAAGATGATCAATTTACAACTTAATTCCACCATGTGTATCATTTCAGGCACACTTAAATCTTCTCTACCTTGGTTACCAGGTAGAGTTCTCTGCAATATTGTTCTGCCCAGTGTTCGCAGAGAGGAAAGTGTTGCAAAGCTCATGACAAAATTGCGTGATATGCCATATGTTCCGTTAATTAAAGACTTGTTTAATCCATCACATGGTCGTCTTCCCTCACATCGCCCACTGTGGATAAATTTACTGAGTGAAAGATTTATGGTAGAGGACACAAAATGAGTTTCATGGTTCGCAAAGTAAGTGACAAATTATTTCCTTGTCTTGGATCCCACTCAACATCAACCCAAGTTTGATTTACACAAAGGCAATGAAGCCTTCTGAACCGGTTTTGTACCAGACATGGAATTTGTACTGCAGCAGAATTTCAGTGGCATTTTAGAGATAGTCCACTGTGTCTATGTGGGCAGCCACAAACCATGACATATTGTTGAGGACTACAAAATGACAGCTTCCTGGAGTTCTTTGTGCCTTGAACATCGTTGATAAGAACACTGTGGCTTGGCTTGACCAAGTCGCATAAGCCAAATAAGAATAACAACAACCTCTTAGTAAAATAGAACATGACTGCACTAACAATTATTTTAAGCCCCCATCCTGCAATGAATACTGTGTGAGTCTCATTCTCTTCGTACAGTTCTCATTGTAGGATTGGGGTCTTAATTCTTTATAAATGAGTCCTTCTAGTTTCTTAATTCCTGTTACTCTTTTTCATACTCCTATTCACAATATTTCAGCTGTGGTCACCCCAGAGCTGTATAAAACGCTTCCTTCCTTCATGTGACCCCTGCACACACAGTCTGTGACCCATTATTGCTTTGGGGTTTTGTTTTAAATATTAACATCACATCAATTTATAAAATAGTGTGTGATGTGCAGTCTGCTCTCCTATACCGAGGAAAGCTGGCCTGCTGTGTGGCGCCAGACAAAGAGGGAGTCAGTGAGTGAGCTGAGTTCTTTGCACAGTTCTGCCCGGTGATTCCTGTGTCACCTTGGCCAAGCCACAAAGTCACTTGTCCATATCCATGTCTTGGTTGCCCCATTTGTAGAAGTGGGATCATCCCACCAGCTCTCCTTGTAGAGACAGTGAGTGAGGCTGTGTAATGCTTTGGGATTTGGTGGGGAGCACTAATGAAGGGCAAGGGATTGTCTTCACCCCAGGATCATCTTCTGTCTCCCAGGTTTCTCTCCTTCTCAGCCCACCTGTGGCACGAATCGTTCTTCCCAGAAGAGAGCGACGCGGGCTGCTCCGAACCACATTTACTTTGCTTCTTTCTACGCGCGGCCCTTAAGTGCGACCCCCAGGCTTGGCGCCTGTACCCAGCCCTTTCTCGGGGGCAGGGGGTCCCTGTGGGAAGGGGGTGGGGGGAGCGGGCTGTTCCCCGGGGCGGGGGCCATACCTGACCCGTTTGCCTCACGGCGGTGCCTGCGCTCCCGGCCCTTTCTCTGGACAGGGGATGTTCCCCACCAGGCCCGCGGCGCAGGTAACCGCTCCCGCTCGGGGCAGGCGCCTCCTGGCCCCGGCGCGCCTCCAGGCGGGCTCTCCCCGCCCTTTCCGCTCAGCGGCAGGGGGAGGAGCAGGCGGCGGTAGCAGCAGCAGCAGCCGCTTCTCCGGCCGGAGCTGCCCCTGCGTAGGACAACAAGGGGAGCCCCGCAGGGCAGCTCGCGCCCGGCCGGCCTAGGCAGCGCCGGGCGGCTCCCTCCAGCGAGGGCCTGGGGCGCCCCCGGCACTAGCGGGGAGGCGGCTCCAGAGCAGCGGAGGGCTGAACGCCCCGGGAGCCGAACGCCGTCCCCGGGGATTGCGGTGCCAGAGGCGGGGTTCGGGGCGCCCCCCGGCGGGGCTAGAGGAGCGGGGCCGGGCGCCGCACCATGCTGCCCCCGCCTGCCTGAGGGCAGGGAGCCCGCGCCCCGCGCTGCCATGCTGCCGGCGCTCCGCTAGGCGAGCCCGGCTCCAGCGGCGGCTCGGGACCTGACGGGCAGGGATCGTTGCGCCGAGCGCTCGGGCGGCGGCGGCGGCACCATGCGGAACGGCGAGGACCTGGAAGGCTTCGATGGCGAGGCGTCCAGCACCTCCATGATCTCCGGGGCCAGCAGCCCCTACCAGCCCACCACCGAGCCCGTCAGCCAGCGCCACGGGCTTGCCGGCCTCCGCTGCGACCTGGACTATCTGCGGGGCGCCTTCGGCAAGATCAAGATCGCCGAGGTGGTAGGTACAGCGCCCCGGGGCGGGCCGCCGCATCCGCGAGGCGGGCATTGGTATCCGGATCCTTCCCCAAGGGGGGCATTGTTCCTCCCCCCCGCCTAGGCGCCTTTCTCCGCTGTGGGGGCAGGAGGGTGGATGTGTCGGGGGAGGGGGGCACCAGAGGAGGCAGTTTCTTGTCCCCGTCCCGGCCCCGAGCTTCCTCCAGTCCAGGAGGCTCACAGGTGGAGGGGGAGGACAAGCTCCGCTGCGCTTCACTCCTCAGGTGAGAATTTCACCTCCCTTGTCCTTCATCCCGCCCTACCTCCACGCAGGTTTCCGCTGGCATGGTCCTGCTGATAAGTACTAGCGCTGCCACCTCCTTTAGGCCACGTTAGTCTGGGAAGTTAAAAGAAACCTGTACTAAGTTGTTGGTTGGGTGTTTTAAATCCCATCGGGGTCGGTGATAAATTCTACCTTTCCACCCCCCTTTCTTGATGTGGGTTAAGTTCCACTTTTGCTAATAGTTACTTGATGATCTTTTTATTTTTGAGAGAGACCTGGGATTTTTGATGTTTTGATATATGAGGCAGCAGGTGAGGGGCAAGTTTGTGAGTCCCTTTTCTGCCTCCCATAGATTCATCATCTGGTAACAATTCGCCCATTGTTTCTGGGTAGCTGAATCAAAGGTGTGTGTGAGAGGGTGTTTTTTATGTTTTGTAGGTGTATTCACCAACTGCAGACTAGCTTGGATTTGCCTCTGTGTACATGTGCCAAACAGTTGTTAGTGTACTTTTGGTTGTAAAGATGTATAAACTCGCAACATACCACTTTGCATGTTAGAGCTCTATTGAGTAGATGTGGGACCCCAAGAACAGTGGTTCGGGTCAAACGGAAGTGAAGATATTAATGCTGTCATCTTTTGTATATTAGAAAGTCTTACTAAAAATGTGTTTAGGCCACAAACTCCATTTTTAAAACAGTCTGTTTTCCTAAATGCCATTCAGATCCCATTTTTTCATTTTCCTAAATTGCTTGAGGGTGGATTCAGCACAAACTGTATGTGTACAGATTTGTCACCAGCCAATACATAGCTTTTCATATTGTTGCAAGTGTTTGTCCAATTTATGAAGGTGACCAGTTAACCTGAAGTTCTTTAATTTAAGAAGAATATTATTTTTTATTTAAATATGATGACTAAAGAGAAATAGGATTTGTACACCTGGATACCTGTACCATCCCGATATCTTGCTTGTTGATTATTGAAGGAGTAACTAGTTGTGCAGCTGACTGTATAAGGCCCAAATTTTGCTCTGTTATATAGGTTGTACTCCTATTTGACTTAAGGCATCACTACAACTTGAACTCTAGTCAGCTCAAGAAATGAATTTTGGAAGCGTTAAGTCCTACACCTGCACTTTAATCCTACTGTTGAACTGTGTTTTATTTGATTTGCAGGACCAGATGGTGACTAATCAAGGATCGGTCACCCATTGTGCTACACATTGTATAGACATGCAGTAAAAGGACAGGCTCTGCTCAGACTTGACAATCTAGGGCCCCAATCCTACACAGACTCTGTGTGTAAAGTTAGCACATGTGTGAGTAGTTCCCTTGATTTTAGTGGGACTACTTGCAGCATATAAAGTAAAGCATTTGCCTCCATCTTTTCAGGATTGGGCCCTTAGTTCTGGCAAGATTCAACAGAGGAAAACAAACAGGAGGAGAAGAAAGGGGGAGAGGATAAAGTAACTGTAAATCAAAGAAATGGTACCAGTAAGAAGTCTCAATTCTTGTAGTTTTATAACTACAGTAACTTTAGTTTTAACTATTTTTGCTGTCCTTGTTTGTTTGTGGAAGACACACACAAGCAGAGGGCACTAATGAAAGGTTGCATCTTGCAAACATACAGGTGAATAACTTCATTCACAGGAGTAGTTCCAATGGGCACTGTCTTGCCTGAATACATGTTACTCACTTCTGTGCTTTCAAGTTCAGGCCCTAACTGCCTGAAGTGGTGTCAAATGCACAAAGAAAACAAACTGAAGAAAGAGAAATAATTTTCTAATTTCTCTTAGATAATGAACTTCATGTATTAACAATTGTGTGTTAAACTTTTTTGAACAGAAGTGTGATTAAGATGATAGTGTCTCTTTTGTGATTGTCTAGGTGATTTCCAATTGTTTTGCGTGTGCACATGTGCCTGGGATGCTAGTTTTTCTTTTCCATCTGCTTTACTTTATTAGTGGGGTTTATTTTGCCAGTTCTGTTTCTGATAATTGCAAATTTAAATTCAGAGATTTTTTTTCTATCTTCCTGGAGATGCCACTCAATAAATTAGAAATTGCTTTTACAATTTTTTGTCACTGTATGAGCAGTGCATCAGGGAAGAGATCTGTTTGAAGTATTTTTTCCTTCTTCCTTTCCCTCATATTCTCTTTGAGAGAGGAAGCACTTTAGTTGCTACTTGTGTAATTAGGAGTCCATACTGGCACATTATTGGCAGGAGGTTCAGAAATTATAGTGTGCATATGAAATATAAAAACTTAATACAGCAGAGAGCTTATGTTTTTAGGCTTAATTTAAAATATTCAGGGTATTTTTGCTTCAATATCAGGCAGATGTTAATTTTTCAAATCAGAGGTTTGAATGAAATGATTGTAAAATATGTTGATTCTAGAATACTTCTACGAATAGGTTACAAGATCAAATATTTGAATAAAGAACACTTAATATATTGTCAGTCTCCCTTTTCACTTCTCACCTCCCCCTCAAATACATCATGTTCTGTAGGAGGTGGCCATGAGCATCTGAAGCCCCATGCCCTGTAAACACTGAAAGGTATGCTTAGTTTTACCACTGAGTGTAGCCCCATTGGAATTAATGGGACGAGTGATGTGTGTGTAGGTTTGGGGCCTAAGAAACTGTCCTCAGTGTGCAACATCCACCTGTTTTGAATTGTTAGCTACAGAAGGGGGGGGGGAGTTTCTGGGGGAAGAAGTGCTGGGGGTGGTGTTTTCTAACATGCTGGAATAATCTTGTTGTTTCTCTGGTCTACTATTTGCTCTTCCTGCAGTTACTGCAATAGACACTTTTTTTTTTTTTTTTGGTAAGTCTCATTAAATATTTGAAATGTAAATGAAGATTTGAAGACTATAAATAGGTTTCTAAATTCTGATTTTGTTTGAAAGAGCAAGCCCCAGAGGCATAATCAGCATGTTTCATAAAATAACTTGAAAAAAAATCCTACTAGCAAAGAAATAGGAAGAACACATTGTACTTATGTTACAAACGTAAGAGGTTTCTTATCTGCTTAGCAAATATTTTGCTACATTTAGTCCATTGTTGAGGAAAAGGTGTGTGTGGACTAACCTTAGTGGAATAAAAAAAATGCTTTGTATGTTTTTGATAAACGTAGTCTATTTGTCATGTAGAGTGGGGCAGAATTTACCAAGACATACAGAGATTGTTGACATGGGTCTGAAGCATATTGATGCTTTACCATGGCCTGTCATATTTGGCTTCTGGATATTTGCAGATAAAAGAGAATTTATTTAATTCATATTAATAACTCAGAGTCCCAGAGAAAACATGGGTTTTAACTCTTTGGCATTACTGATGAAATTTGGATTGCTCATCCAAATGTAAATTTTTGTTTGTCAAAAGAAAAGCGGGGCAGGGAAGGGAAGGAAATGTGACTGAAGAAAATAGTACAAATAGTTCTAAAACTTTGTTTCTTCTTCAAAAGAAGAAGTCTGTATCGATTCAAAATATTGTTACATAATTGAACGTCATTGATGAAACAGGAGCATGAACACTTAATAAAATATTCTACATGCCTTTTTTTGTTAATAAGTCAGGGAATATTTTTAAGGTCAAATGTGCCTTAACTTCTTAAAATCTTAAATTTAATACATCAATAGATATACCACAAACTGTCCTTTGAAGGTGTGTTGTGTATTAGTGGTGGATTTGGTGATGTGATCCATGTTTAACTTTTTTTCCTTGCCCTGACCCTCCCTTCTCCCCGTTTCTTCCCCTCCCCCCAAGTTTAGAATTATTGCAGTTTTGCTAGTTTCTAAACTGAGTGTATAACAACAGGAAATCTTATTTTGATACCATTGGCATTTTTATTGATGTTTAACTCTGATTAATCTGTTTAATCATGAATTAATATAATTGTAAAATTAGAGGAAAAGTAAAAAAGGAGCCAGATTGAAGATTAAAAAAAAATTAAACTCAAGTTGATTCTTTAAAAGGTTTTTTTATATATAGAGAGAAATAAGTGTTTAAGAATTAGGTCTTTCAGTCATTTAATAATTCATTTAAATCATATTTAAGTTCTCACAATTCCATACAAACAGGATTCAATCCCCATCTCCCCCCTCCAAAAAAGTCTCTCACTGATGGCTATATTATCCAAATTAAAATTGCATCTTTAATGTTCTTTTGTTTCTACACTAGTGTGAGAGCAAAGAGAACACCATTTCTCCCCCCCCCCCCCCCCCGCCTCCAGAACATTACAATGTAAGCGAGTTGGAGGTGTTGGTCTGTGTAAGGAAGGAAATTTCAAGCAGAGAGAGCTGTAAGGAAGAAAAGGTGAAGAAAGATTGATAAATATGAAGGGAACAGTTAATTATGTGACCTTAAAGAGAGGGAATGAAGAGGAAGGCATGTGCTGAGTTCTAGAGAGCCTCGAAGTTGAGGGAGGACAAAGAGTTTAAACTTGAAGTGAAAGGCAAGGAGAAGCCAGTCTAATTCTATGCGATTATAACACATTTTTCCTTCTGTGAAATTAAAATTCAGAAGAAAAAATCTCCCTGGTGACTTTTCAGTGGAATACTTCCTTACCAGACTTGAGACTTCATGCAGTCATCCTTGGGGACTATTGCAGAAGTGTTTTTTAGTGGTTATTTTCAGTGCTTTCTCTGGTCTGCTTGTACATTTCTCAAGCAGTTGGGGATTTTCACTTTCCCTAGAGACTATTTCACCATTGAACAGATCTCCTAATTAAGACATTTTTCTTTATGTGCAGCCTAAATTTCTCTTTCCATCACCCAAATACTGTAGTTGGTATGTTTGCACTATGGGGACGACATCCGCTTAGCTACACTGGTGTAGTTATGTCGGCGTAACTCCGTAGTGTAAATGCTGACTACACCAACAGAAGAATTTTTCCATTGGTGTAGGAATACCATCTCCCTGAATGATGGAAGTTACGTCAACTGAAGCATTCTTCTGTCAACATCATAGCTATGTCAGTGGGTGTAGTTTTGCTGCAGTGCTGGAACTGAATGCGGCCACCAGAGCACCATTCTGGTATTTGTTTCTTATGACTTGATGCCTGTGAAATTTTATATAAGTATTGAGAACCTCAATCCTCCTACACCATCCTATAATCTTGTGGTAACTCCTGAACCTCTTTACCATTTACGAGAGCTAATTGCTATCCTAGAAATCAGTAATTACACTCTGGAGAAAAATGACTTTAATTTCTAAACGAAAGACCGGTGAGTCAGTAATTCACACCTTGATGCAGTAAGAGCTCCCTTCTCTTTAGGTGGATTTAAATTTTTTACAACGTTCCATCTTTGCTCCTGTTACATCTACTTTATCTTAACCATTCTGCTGGCTGTTCAACGTAGGAGAAATTTGTTCTATGGGTTACCATCATTACCAATGCAGCCCAAGGCTATTTAGAACGGAAAGAATAAGAGGGGACATGATAAAAGCAAATAAAATGATATAGAGAAGGTAAACTCGTTTCTTCTGTTCTCCCTGGTCCATAACACAAGAACAAGGGAACATTCAATTAAACTAGACAGTGGAAAATTCAAAACTCATAAAAGGAAATACTTTTTCACACCAACATGTAATTAGATTATGGAACTCATTGTCATAGGAAATCATTAAGGACAAGAAACTAGCAATATTCAAAAAGAGATTGGACACTATATGGAGATCAAGAGTGTCTAGAGTTGTCATAATTAATGATAAAAATGTTGGAATGGATATTAAACCTCATGCATCAGGGCTTAAATCAGTCTTTAATTATTAAAGATCATGATGAAGTCAAATGCGAGGGAAGATTATTCCACATTTGCCTACTATGGGGGGTTCTTACACCTTCCTCTGGAACATCTGATTCTACTATCACAGATGCAATACTGGATTAGTTGGACCTTGGAGTTGACAATTCTTGTATTCCTACTTTGTTTTTGCTTCTAATTTTAAGTACTGTTATTATATATTACTTTCAATTTTCATAAGTATAGCTTTTTACTCTATGTAGAGTGTAAGCTCTTTGGGCAGGGACAGTGTCACCTTACCTGTAAGATGCCTAGTCCAGTTTTGGCACTGTAAAAATAGTAATGGTTCCCTAGAGCTGATATTTTATTGTTTAGTATAGGATATGCTCATCGCTTATCCTAAATATTGGTTGCATTTGTGACATCGGTGTTATAAATGGGCTCTTTGAGGTGAGATTTCAGTAGTCTTTTTCTAACAGATAAAATATCTCTGTTGTAAACACATTTAGTAATCCTACATCTTTCATTTCTTTGAAATTCTTTTGACAATTTCCCTTTGGGGAAAAAATCTTTTTAAGCTTTTGAGCCCACTTTAACATACAGTAAGATTTTTATGTTCATATTTAGCATAGAAGTTTGTCAAGGAGAAGGAAAGACAAAATAACACTCTACAAGTTTTTCTTTATTTTTTGAAAAGCTCCTGATCGCAGCTAGAAAAGAGAAGCTTTTGGAGAGGGGTGATCTCTGCATGAAGAGTGGATTGAGTCTCTCCTTCTGCTTTGCCAGACATTCTTGCCACCTATCAACAATACAGAATAAATAATGCCAGCCTTTGGCTGTAAAATAGTCTGTCTGTTTTTGGAATATGGTGATAGATACTGTCATAAATATAAAGGGAAAGGGTTAAGAAGCTGATACAGTACTATAAAATTCTCTTACCTGTAAAGGGTTAAGACTCAGGTAACCTGGCTGGCATCTGACCAATAAGGGGACAAGATACTTTCAAATCTTGGGAGGGGGGAAGGTTTTGTGTGTGGCTCTTTGTCTGGGTCAGTGTGATCTCTGGGGACTAAAAGGACCAGGCAGAAAATCAATCTCGTCCAACCCAGCCTCACCAAACCTCACTATTTCAACGTCAGTTAGTTAGGCATTGAAATAGGTTTTGTTTGTTTTGCTTGTGGAGCTTTCCCTGTGTTAGAGGGAGGGGTTATTCCTGTTTTTCTGTAACTTTAAGGTTTTGTCCAGTGGGGGAATCCCTCTGAGTTTGGAAATTGAGTACCCTGTAAAATAGTTACCATCCTGATTTTACAGAGATGATTTTTACCTTATTTGTTTTAATAAAATCCTTCTTTTCAGAACCTGACTGTTTTCCATTGTTCTAAGAACCCCGGGGGTGGATTTTTGATCACTGGGTAACCAATTGGTTAGGAGATTATTCTCAAGCTCCCCAGGAAAGGGGGTATACGACTTTGAGGGGATATCAGGGTGGGAAAGGGGAACTCCAAGTGGTCCCTTTCCCTGGGTCCTGTTTCAAGCACTTGGTGGTGGCAGTGTACCTAATCCCATGTGCAAGGACACATTTGTACTTTGGGGAGTTTTTAACCTAAACTGGTAAAATAAGTTTAGGGGGTTTTCATGCGGGTCCCCACATCTGTACCCTAGAGTGGGAAGGGAACCTTGACAGATACACTCCAACCTACTGTATATTAAATGTCTGTCTAAGCCCTGGTCTACACTGGGGGGGGGACGGGGACGATCTTAGTTATGCTCACGTAGCTGAAGTCGACGTACTTAGATCCACTTACTGTGGCGTCTTCACTGCGGTGAGTCGACTGCTGCTGCTCCCCCGTTGACTCCGTGTGTGCCTCTCGCGGCAGTGGAGTACTGGAGTCAACGGGAGAGCGCTGGGGGGGTCAATTTAGATGCGATAAATCGACCCCCGCTGGATCGATCGCTGCCCGCCGATCCGGCAGGTAGTGTAGATATACCCTAAGTTAACTGATAGTTTTAAATCCTATGTCTCTGAAGAAATTCTTTTCTTTGGCTGAGGTTGCTATTATGGTCTGTTTTTGTCCTATAAGTAGATTTACTGATAGGATCAATGGATATTAGCATAGTGAAGAGTGTGGTTAAAGTGTGACTGTATTCTGAAAAGTTACTCTCTTGGTTCCCTTTGTAAGACCTCTGGTGGAAAAATTCTTTTTTGTTGATGAGCCTTCTTAGTGACTTAGTTATATTTTGAGATCTATCTCTATAAGGAAAAAGATTGGAGATTTATGGTAGGTTTCATGTCTTTTTCTTCTTCTTCTTCATAGCAGCAAGTTGAATGGCACAAGTCTACTCTTAATGTCATAGTTGTGTCCAATTCACTTCTAGTTTTCTTTAAAAAAATCTAGCTTAGTCTTGGATCATGGCTAATAATTTTGGGTCAATAAAACTTAGTGTGGCTTTTATTTGTGGAGATAAAATTAGACATACAATGGAAACTCAGCTATAAACTGAACTATGGAGTTGCTGACACACCATAATAGCAGCTGTTGCTATTAAATTATAACTGGACAGAGGAATTGTACTTTCTCTTTTGATGATCTGATAATAAAATGACTCACTTTTGAATTTTTTCATATGGCAAGAGCAGGCAGTTGCTTCTAATGCCAGTCTCCACCAATGGGTGGAAGTTAGGTTATTTCTGGTACTAATGCAGTGCATAGGATTTAATGTTTACTCTTGCTCCTTAGTGAAGGAGCTGGGTCAGTAATAACGAAGCATTTAGATGAACAAACTGTTTATATTTTCTTGTGCCTGGTGATGCTGGATGTACTTAAAAACGATAAATTACTATTACTCTGAAGTGATGATTGCTGTACTGGAAGAGCAGTAGTCTCTCTGGCAGCTACTTTATTCCATTTTACATACAAGTGTAATGCTAAAAGATTCTGAAGAAAAACGTAAAAACCATGTGTTTGAAAAGCCTTCCAGTTCCAGTTGCAAATGTATAGGTTTCCATTATTTCTGTTTATCATCTTATGTTAAGCATTCTCTATTTAGAAACAGCAAATACCCATAATGTGAGATCCAAAGTTACACTGTAGTATTTTTAATGGAATGGTACTGAGGCTGAAATATGGTTGCAGGTAAAGAGAGCAACCCTCAAAATAGGAAGGTTTTTAAAAAAAATCCGTAAGCATATGCATCTTAAATTTAGAAGTATAAACCAGAGTACCATGCACATAATTTATGGATGTTAATTTCACTTACTTTTGAATGTAACTGCCTGTAAGAAAACAGGATGCATAGTGACAGTTCTGCCAAAACAAGGACTTGGATAAGAGGCAAACTGTGATAAAATATTGAGACTGGATGAGTGAGCACATGATTCTGGGGAAGTAATAATGAGCTACGGACTTGGTGAGGTCAGATAAGCCAAGACCTTGGAGACCTTTAGTTATCAGGAATGAATCTCTGAATTGCATTCAGAATCTCTGAATTAACTATGGAGCAGCAGGGTTCAGGATGTAGAATGTATATGGTTCCACTTCTTGGAGCAGGAGTTTGTCTAGCTAGAGTAGTGATCTAGAAAGACTGTAGGAGCAAGATTTGCAGATGGAGTGTGATTAAGACACAAACATAAGGATTTCAGCAGAGGCAGGATATAGGTAAGAATTCATGGTGGCAATAGGTTGATTCCAGAAAAGAGGGTAAAATTTTTGGCAGGAAAGATGATTTTGGAATATAGTCTGAAAGTGAGAGAACATTTTAAACCCTACTTTGCCCTTACTGCTTAGTAGCCACATGTCTGATAAAGTGTTCAAAATAAGGGACCAAATTTTGCCTTTTAGTACAAATGGAACTCCTCTTCACATCTATAGAAGTTCCACTCAGATGTTTGGTAGATTTTGGACCCAGAATTTCGGTGTTAATTTATATATGTGAAGCTGGTTCCCTTGGGGTGTAAATTGGAGAAGCTTAAAGTTTTGTATCCAGGTTTACTGAGTGCTAAGTCACTCAACTTTTGTCCTTTTGACTTGCAAGAATATTGAAAATAGAAATGTGTGCCCTGTTAAACTAAATATAAATATTTATATTATCTACTTGACTTTTTAGATGAAAGCCTCCACTTCTGGAAAACTAAGTAAACTCTCAAGCAAAAATGAGAGTACATATCAGTAACTTTTTTTTAAAAGGGGACTGGGATAAAAAATGAAGATAACTTGAGTTGAGATGGTATTTATGAAGTGCAGAGACTTGATGGTATGGAAATGCACAGTAACTGTGCATACACAACCATAACTTTGTTCCCGTGGTTACATCAGCCTCTTGTCTTTCCTTCTTTGTTTCTTTCTTCGCTAGGGTCTCATTTTAAGAACTCTTACTCACACAATTTGTGTTTGCTGGATTAGAACCCGGCATTGTAAGATGTTTTAGAAAAAATCCTTCATCCAAAAGTCTTTAAAGTGAAAGACTTATGAACATCTTAAGTTTGGAAGTCTCTGTACTCATAGTGGTAGAATCATAGAAGATTAGAGTTGGAAGAGACCTCAGGAGGTCATCTAGTCCAACCACCTGCTCAAAGCAGGACCAACCCCAACTAAATCATCCCAGCCAGTGCTTTGTTAAGCTGGGCCTTAAAAACTTTTGCGGGTGGAGATTCCACCACTGCCCTAGGTAACCCATTCCAGTGCTTCACCATCCTCCTCGTGAAATAGTTTTTTCCTAATATCCAACCTAGACCTCCCCCACTGCAACTTGAGACCACTGCTCCTTGTTCTGTCATCTGCCACCACTGCGTACAGCCTAACTCCATCTTCTTTGGAACCCCCCTTCAGGTAGCTGAAGGCTGCTATCAAATCCTACATCACTCTTCTTTTCTAGTGATTTGCCATTGGTCCATTTCCATTTAACATCTTTTTAAATAAATGCTTTTATCTCTGGAGGGAGAATCTTAAATTTGGAGATTACGCTGTACAGGTTGTACAGACTTGTATTTATGATGCCAGTTAAGTGTATGCATTGACACCACACTAACATTTGCTCTTTTCATATGGTGCCTACAATATTTGCATATGTAGATAACCTAGCTTACAGATACATGTATAACTAGCATATAGGTCTTAAGACAGTCTGTAGAATGATGGCCTTCAGTATGCTATTTGTCAAATCAGGCACATTTGTAAAATACAGATGAACAAAAGCTGGAGTATATCCAACCATAGTAGTATTAAGAGTGAAGCTGTAACATAGGATGAAGAATAACTGATTAGATGAAACAGTTTATGGAGGAAAAAATTGTCCTAGAGGATTCTTTTTCTTCAGGACACCACGACAGGGGTAGAGTTAAGATTGTTTTGGTGTCTTAAGTCTATTGACGTCAAACGTTTCTGCCAGGTTTAATCCTCTGAGTACCCTGTGTTTCAAATGCTTGGAGTTTAAAAAAAATATGTTTGACAATTACAACATTCCTGTAAGGTTTTACCCATAGGTTTTGATATGTACTCAAAAAGAACTTTTTTATTTGTGAATTGATATTCAGATGCCAAAGCTTGTATGTGAGGTTTTACAGCTTAATTGAAATATAAAGTGTATATTTTTATGCATTTGTTTATCTTACAAGTGAGCTAAACTTTGTATAGTCTAAATTGAAGACTTGATTATTCATTTTGTTTTTATTAAACTTATTTTGTTTAGTACCCTTCATTAAGGAACAGCTTAAAAGCATAGTGACAATTTATCCAATATATGAAAATACATCCCATACTTACATCTGGAATTGCATAAAGTAATGCCTCTACTGTGACTTTAGTACTGATATTGCTATATCCTGTCAAATTTATAGTGCTAGACAATTAGACTGTTTAGTGTAAACTGTTCCCTCATGATGTTCTGGCAATTTCTCTAGTGGCATATTATTTTATGAACCAGCTACAAGGTTTTTCATACTAGAAATTTTCATTATTCTTGCACATTTTTAAGCTGCAATAATCAGATGTGAAGATAACTAACAACATAAAGGTTTTGTTGATTTTCAGATACTTAGGGCTGGTCTACACTATGGGGGGGTCGATGTAAGGTATGCAACTTCAGCTACGTGAATAACGTAGCTGAAGTCGACGTACCTCGCTCGACTTACCTCGCCGTGTGGACGTTGCAAAGTCGAAGGCTGCTGCTTCCCCATCGACTCCGCTTCCGCCTCACGTCGGGGTGGATTACCGGAGTCGACGGGAGTGCGTTCTGGGATCGATTTATTGCGATTAGACGCGATAAATCGATCCCCAAAAGATCGATTGCTACCCGCCGAATCGGGCGGGTAGTATAGACAAGCCCTTAGAAAAACTGCAGATCAAAACTCAGACTAAAATCCTGTAAGGAAGTGTAAAGTCTGTTCTCCCAACATGTAAAAACAAATATTTTGATACCAGTAACTAAAATGGTAACTTGCATGAGGAAAAAGCAAACCAGATTTGTATGGTCTTACATCAGACCCGTGTTCTAGGCTTGCAGTCCCCCTTCTGTTTACTGTACTTATCCCCACAAGTCTGATGTTACTCCAGTTCATGTTGCTTTGCTCTCTCCCAAGGGCTATGACTTTAGTGACCTGTCAGCCTCCACAAAGAACTGTACATTTATTTTAGGGATGTAAATAGTGTTTAAAAAAAGTAACCGGTTAAAGTATTAAAATTGTATTGGTTAAACGTTTAACTGTTAAGGACTTCACAACATAGGCAGGGAACTATAGGTGCGGGGAGGGTGCTGTAGCTCCCCCTCATTTGACACGGGGCCCCGCTGCCGGCCCATGCGCCTAGGGCCCCGGCTGCTTTGGGCTGGCAGTGGGGGCTCAGAGCTTTGCCTGCGAATCTCAGTGTCTTCAACTCCTAGCAGTAAGTGGGTACCCTGTGCGTGTGGGTGGCGATAGGTGTAGGAGTGGGAACAGGCAGCCCAGATGTGCCTACCTTTAAGATGTTTTGCTTTAAGTATTTGCTTCTTTTATTTTTTGTCTCCGCGGTTGCCTGATTGGTTACTTCCGGTTTCACATGGTATCCGGTTGACCAGTCAGTCCATAACTCTGCTGTTCGTATCTTTGAGGTTCTTCTGTAGTTAGAAACCTTCACCTAATTTTTGGTAGGTGAATGTTCATGGACATTTAATTGTCATTTCAATTTCAATATTGCCAATTCCAAGCATTCAAAAATCAGAGACTTTTTTAAAAAACAAACACCACTTTGGATTTTGTATTTGCCTTCTGGTTTTTAAGTCTTTAAGGCTGCATTTGGGTCACATTTTCAAGCTTTTCTCTGCAACCCTGTGAGTAGAAACTTACTTTTAATTTTTGTAATGAAATCTGAGATTCTTATCTAACAAGTGCCTTCTGAAGCTAAGGCTTTAAGAGAAACACCAACTATCGTTAGACTTGTGATAAAATCAGGAATTGGCAGTACTGCAATTTACCGTCTATAAGATAAGGTTCTTTCCTGTCATATAGTGCTTTCTCATCCAAACTAATTCTGTTGTACAGCTGTGTAGGAGGCAGGGCAAGCTTGAAGACTTTAAGCATTCCCGTCACAGCTGGCAGATCTCTTTAATGTTGTGGCCTACATCTATTTTTTAATGTTCTGTTTTACCAGTATGTCTAGACTCGTTTAGCCTTTTAAGGCCTGGCATCTGAGGGGGCCATCAGATTGCAGTTTTAGGATGCTTGGGATTACAAGTACATTTTGCACCATTTCCTTTTTATTGTTAAAATTCTTGCTCTAATGGATCCATTTTTGGACTACTTTATGTTCTTGATTGTTTATCCATTAAAATTCTTTTCTTAGTATAGCATTGGTAGGATGGATGCTTGATATTTACTCATGACTAATCTTAAACAAGACTTTTAAAGGGAATAAAGTGATTCTGTTAGTTTTAAATGGTGCTTTAAAAGAGTTCTTTGGTTTGTTAAGAAGTGAATTGCAAAGCTTTTACATTTTGTTTTTTAAATAAACCTTGTTATTACTGGTTAAACAGAAATATACATTGATTTAAACATTAAAAATCTACATTTTAAAACAAAATAATTGAAAGTCAGTTTCATTTGCTGTGGGCTTCAGAGTTAAAGAACAAAACAGAGAATGCTTTTTGGTTTAAATTAATTGAGAAGACATATATTCTGCTCCCTCCAGGCACTGACTTCGTGATTCCATGAGTGAAGGAGTGATTGACATCATATACTCTGTTAACAATCACACAAGCACACATTTATTTACTATGTTCCAGTAGTGTATGTGTGTTGTCAGAGTTTGAGTAACTGCCCCTTTCAAAGACACACCTCTCCCTCATGGTCTGCTCAAGGAATGTCCATTAAGGTTTCAGGTCTCTAGCTGTCACCTCTCCCTTGGCAGGGCCCCTCATCTCTTTCCCTTCTGACTGGGGGATTAGGCTACAGCTCTCCTGAAATTCAGTGCGACTCTCCTAGCCGGTCTGACCAAGTGTCCAGCCCTTGCACTTAGCTTTCTCTCTAAGTGCTGTGAATCATGGATGCCAGCATGCAGTTCTATCAAAGCAGAGTACATTTATTTAAGGACAAAAACCTACAGAAAAAAACATATGAAACATTAAAAGGGTCTAAATCCTTTAACAGTAGCTCCCTGTCAGTCCTGTGGAGACCCAAGCAGGATCCCGTCGCTTCAGTCCTTCAGCAGAGCTGAGTCCCTTCTTTGGCAAAAGATCATGTCTGTCTGAATCAAAAAGAAGGCCTTTCTGTCAGATTAAACTCCGGCCAGGTCTACACTACAGCGGTGCTCCTGCCTATGTAAGTTACCCGCTACATCAACTTAACTCAACCTCCGTGAGAGGCGTAGCGCTTAGGTCGATGTAGTTAGGTGATGCAGTATCTTTGTAGACACTGCATTACTTACATCACCTGTTGGCTGTCAGCGCCATGTGGGGCTCACAGCTGGAACCCCCCTCCCGCTCTGGAGCTGTCAGCCTGGCATGGGGCTCTCACCAGGAGCCCTCTTTCTCCCGAGCTGTGAGCGTGGTGCAGGGCTCAATTTCACAAGGGAGCCTACCAGCAGTGAAATTGACATTCTTGTCAGTTTCACAGCTGCTGCTATTTCACATTTGCTCCCTGAGGCTCTGCCTGGGGCTCACAGCTGGAGAGCTGGTGAAAGTGTGAAATAATGGCAGCTGTGAAACTGACAAGACTGTTAATTTCACCACAAGTAGGCTCCCTGCTGTGAAATTGAGCCAGGCATCAGGCTCACAGCTCAGGCTGACAGTCCTGGGGTGAGCCCCACATTCTGGTTGTCAGTGCCCCACAATGCCCCACTTCAGTCAGTAAAGGTGCTCCTGGTGAGGACATGCACCACCAGCAGAAGGAGGGCAGTGTGGACACCAACAGCTGCTTTAATTGCTGCGGAGGTTGTAGGTCAACCTAACTTAAGTCGGCCTTAATTTGTAGTGTAGACAAGCCCACAGCCTTTTATACAACCAGCCCTTTCTTTGTCTCCTTGGGCATCTGGAACATGTTTGAGCCAATATATGCAAACCTCCACAGGGGTGGTACTTCTCTGGAGCTGTTTACCTGTACTGTTTTTAGTTCCTGGAGGAGCTGCCATTAACCCTCCTTCATGGCATAGAATACAATCCCTACCCCACAGTGATCAACCTAAGCTTTGCTGCCATTGGCTGGTGATGCCTGATCCCTGCAGGTGCAAAGTTTGGGGAAGAGTAAGGTCCTGGAGGGGCAGAGCAGAGACACCCCCACCCCGGCTAGGACTGTGAGGAGGATGAGCCCCTGGCTGTGGGGGAAATACCTCTTTCCCCCCCCCCCCCCCCCACTGCTGAATGGCTCCATCCCTGGGAACCATTCACCAGTAGAATGGCCTCCCCCATGGCCGGGAGCTTGTCGTTCGTTCTCCTCTTGCTCCTGGCTGGGAGTCTCTGCCCACCCCCACCAGGACTGCAGCCTCCCTTGCTCCTGCAGGACTTGAGTGTCACCAGCCACACAGAGAGCCGGTGGCACTTGATCCCTCCAGGTGCAAGTTACTTGGAGGGAAGCTGCATTCACACTGACTAACTAATGGGTATTTTTTCATCAATTTCAGTGTGTCGCTGAAATCTCTGTTTACCAACGTCTGTTGATTTAAATAAAATCTTGCCAAGCCTAAATATCACATTGTTAAAGTTCATACAGTAGTCCCCAAAGATACTGCACGTGGCTGCAGTATCTGTCACATCTCCCCCATGAAGAAGTGGGTTTAATTAGGATGCTCAACTGGCATCCTGGGGAACCCACACACTCACTTCCTGGACAGAGCATCAACTGCCAAATTTGCAGTTCCTTTCAAAATGGACCATCTCCACATCAACATTTGGAGCACCTGGCTCCATCTTAGCAATTTGGCAATAGTCCCTTTCATTTGATGCAACCAGGTGAGTGGTGAATGGTCAGTATATACAATGAAGAAATGCTCAAACAGGTAGGAGTGTAATTAGCTAAGGTCCACACTGTGGTGAGACGTTCTTTTTTTGGTAGTTACATATTTTTTCTCTCAGGAGAGCAATGCCTTGTTCAGATACATGGTGGGATGTCTCTCCCACTTTCCATTGCTTTGCATCAGCACAGCCCTGACTTTGTGTCAGAGGTGTCTGTGAAACCATAAAAGGTTTGTCATAGTCTGGGCTTACTAGACAGTTTGTCATAGTCTGGGCATACTAGAATTGGGTTTGTACTTCGTGCTTCCTTCAGTTTACAGAAGGCCAGTTCACACTGTGTGTGCGTGTGCGCCTTCCATTAGCATGGTTCTGGGACAGCTTGTGGGTCAGTGTAACAAAGTTTGTGTGCCTGATAGCTTATAATTTGAAGGGTGCGCTCCAGATGGCATTAATTTTGTTTTCAGATCATCTTTCTCATGAATTCTCCCTCCAGACTTTTGTGGTGTTGTAAGTCATTGCAGGGTGATTCTTAACAAACTGGTAAAAACTCTAAAACAAAAAAGTACTTTGTATGAGGTTAACTGATGTAATAGGTATATTAGTTGCCAAAATCTGTCTTTGTTCCTCATTACCAATTTTTATTTTACAGAGTTCATGTTTTGCCCTTATTGAATCTATAGTAAGAAAACACAGCTAGGTCAGATAGTGGTAATGTTCATATTTTACTCACTTTTTTATGGTCTGACCATAGAAAATATTTCTTAGAATCTGTGTGTGTATCTTTGATTCTAGAAATTAACTAGAATAATTGAAATTATAAAAGTTTTATATTTATATATATATATTTCTTAACTATCAAAAATGTCAATTTTGGGGGGAAAATACTTAATAGACATCTTTTCATAATTATGTAATTATTTCTCATAGCTGCTTAATAAAAAACAGGGAAAGAAATGTAAAGAAATTCTCGTTAACTGTAGTACCATTAGAAGGAAATGGTTATACTCTAGTTCTTTTAGCATAGTGTGCTCATTGAATGCATATTTTTGCAACTTGCTGAGTTTCGCATAGGGCCTCGTCCTGTGAGCCCTCCTCACACGATTTCCATTGAAAGCAGTGGGAATTATGTTCACTCAGTCCTTGCAGTTTGTGGCCCACAGTGCATTTTTATTTCTGTATATTTTTCCAAGAAAAAGCATTTAACATTTTCAGTATCATTTCCAAACAAAATTTAGTTAATTTTTATGTATTAATTATCGGTGGGGGCTAGTCATTTTTGTGATACAGGCACTTAATCATTTCCAAAGCACATTAAAGTAAATGGAAAGACTTCCTTTGACTTTACTGGGCTCTGGATCAGTCCCTTGCCTACTAAAATGATCTTCAGATAGTTGCAGCTTTTGGTTGCTGCAGACTGATGACCTAGAGGTGGATGGCTGTAATATCCATTTAACAAACTTCTGATCCCCACAACCCTCTTGAATTTCCTTTTCTTAATCTACAAATCAAATCTGGATGTTAAACAGCTGGTCTAATAATTTTGAAAAGGAAAAAGTGCATTCTTCAGAGTTAATATTGTGATGCTGTGAAGAGAAGTTTGGGTTGAGGTGGTTGTGGGAATGGAGATAGAGTGAAATTACTGCTATTGTAGAGATGTTTCCTGTGGCAGAATTGGCCTATGTTGCTTTTTGAATGTTCTATACTAAACTGAATGTAGAATTTATTTGCATCATGAGATTGAGTACACAGCAGAAGTATAGAGGATGAAGATATCTATTTTAAAGTGTTTGCCTTTAGCAGTATCCAGTGAAAAACTGTATTGTGCCTATGTCTCTGTTTTTTAATATATGGAGAAAACAATATTGTGTTATTAAAAGGTTCCAAATTAAATGATAAAACCGAGTGCAGGTAATAATTCGTAATATAAATGAAGTTATATTGCTATGATCTAATTGGCCTGTTCAGAAGAACATTTTGATTTTAAAAAAATTTCTTCATTTTAGATCTGATTAAAGACTGCCATGGACATCACAAGGCTTTAGTTCAGACACATATATTATTTCTGAAGTTTATAGATTCTATTAATCATCAGCAAGGGTCATACTGACAGTTTATTCCTGGAAGCTGCCCATTTTCCTGGTTAATATAGAAGATGTAAAGACAGGTAGTTGATAAAATCACAATTAGTCTGAAGCTTTACGGAGGACCTGTCCTTGTATTTCCCAATACTGTAAAAAAGAGTGTTAATGGTCATTTGTTTTTAATTCAGTCTTGTAGACAGCATTTTTCTACTGTCCTTCCTGTGGTCAATTGTTATCATACCCTATTACTTCAATAAAGCTGGTATGCAGGTAGGTAGCTCCTGTGGAAACCAGTACTGTTACTTTTTTCAGGCTGGTTGGCAGTTGACATTGAGGAATAGAGCAGTTGGCAATCTTTTCTTCTTGAAAGACTGAGTCTGCACCATTATGTACACATTCTTCATCAGCCTAGGGCCTAGAGTCTTAATTCCAAGTGGTAACTCAGATTTAAATGGCAAAGTAAATCTGTACTAATTTGATCACTATGAAGAGATACTACTATCATTTGTTTCAAAAGAATCCTGGAAGAAGCCAATTATTTAGATTTAAATGTTATGGTAGTTGATTATTTCATGCTATTTCAGAACTACAGTATTCAAGCTTTCAAAACTTATTATTTAGCAGGGAATGTATGTGATTGTTAATAAAAATACTCTCCAGTCCCAAATATCGATCTCTTATTTTTCAATAATGCCTAGTGCAAATAGGACTTCTGATAAAACATTTTATTCTTCAGACTTCCTAGCTCTTCCAGCTGGACATGAGTGAAGAAGACACAAGGGAATGAATCAGCATACCTGTGACAATATTTAATGCAACACTGAAGCAATGTATGAACATCCTTGTGACAAATTTGAATCTAGCATTTGTGTGTGTTTGAGGGACGTGTAGACCAATGCTATTCAAATTGTGGCAAAAAATTTGAATAGTTTTCAATGGTTACACTGTAGGCAGAACCGGTAAAAAGTAAAGTTTGAGTTAATGGGAGAGTAACTTTAACTTTACTAGGACAAATGGTTGATTTTAGGTGGGGCTTAACTGAGCAAGACAAGACAAAACCTTGGTCTTCTGAGCAAAAGGATGAGAGTTGTGCAAGAACAATTGCGAGTGAAATGTAGCACTTCCTGAAATTTAAAGGAGAAATATCAGCATCTTTGTTGCTGTAGGCAGGAGTATGGGTGCTGGCAGGTAACTATGGTTTCAAGATCCCAATACAGATAATCGTGATTGCAGAGATGGATGACCCGAAGGTCCAAATATAGCGATGGAGGTGTATTCCAATAGGTAGCACTAGCCACAGAAAACTGTTGTTTCAAAGCTCTGGTCTTAGGCATTGAACTAAATTATGACAGCTCCAAAAGGGCCTAAGGCATGCAGCAATAATATAAACCTGTAGCCTTACACATGCAGACAGTTGTGATGTTAAAAATGTGAACTTATTATATACAATGTTAGAGGATTTACTTAGAATAATGTACAAATGTAACATGCCAAAAGTTTAAGGAAGTTATTTGGGTTCATGATGATGGAAACAGCTGTGTCTGTACATTAAAAATTTCCCTGACATTAGGCCACTAGGAAGTTAAATATTCCCTTATAACAAAATACTATTTTATGAATAGTATTTAAAATGGAACAAGTTTGCCGGTGAAGGAAAAACAAGGACAATCAGAACTGAGATGCTTCCAAACAGTATACAGAACACTGTTTAGCAGAAACTAACTCATTACTGCACCTGAGCATTTTTTCTTTCCGGTTGTATTGGTGATTTGCATTTTTAAAAGTAATCTATTTCCACCTCAGTCAAGAATCTTTTAATTCATCTCAAATTAGTCCTGCTAAAATAAGACACTCGGATTAATGTCAGTGTCACAGCCCTGGCAAAGCTCGCCCAGCCAGACTTTCACCAAGGTGCTGTGTTTGGGTCCCATCATGCTAGACCCGTGTGCTTTAAACTTCCTGAGTCTGAGTAGGCTCAAGCATTATCTTTCCATGACCTCTCTGGCACACATCCTGGGCATGTGCTCTCTGCTACCCCTTCATGGAAATGGGACCTCAGAGTCCCAACTACTTATACCCCCAGCCAGGGCTGATGAGAAGGTGGGAGGTGGGGGGCAGCTGTTCTAGGGTTGTGAGGCTCAAGGCCCTGCCAAACATTTGTAATGTCTGTGTAAATAAAGAAATGGGAGGGCATGGGGACCACAAATTTATCTTAATGGACCTGCCCCCAGGATCAGTGCTGACCACCATAAACACCCCAGGTGCTTACCAACACCCTTTTCCATAGCTCCAACCGTTGTGAGTATTTTAGTTACAGTTTACCCCTTCGTGGACATGTGAAATGTAGATGAAGCAGGTAACACACAGACTTTGCAAACGATTCCCAAATCAATCTCTTTACTTTAGATAACACAAGAGATGTACAAACCTTGATAAAACACCTGTATGCCATCCCTGCCTCAGGTGCCTCACCACTCTTGAGCATTCTTTGCATTTGGTAAGAGTCCTTGAGGGTCCAGGATCCCCTCTCCTTACATACGGCTTCTCCTTTGAATTATGGAATCTCTGCCTCTCTCCAGCTGCGTAGTGTAGCCATAGCCTTAGTGATGCAGAGTAGAAGTGGGCAGGAAATCAATTATCCTTCTGCTTAGGGTAAAAGGTGGTTTTTTGCTGGAGAAGCAGTACTGTGTTAAAGTCATATTATCCAAAATATTCATGTTTGTGCCAGCTGTTTTAGATGTGGGAAATGCATGTGCTTTACAAGGAGTGAGACTTGATTTCATACATTGAGTTAGGACCACTGGGTCAAGTAAAATGAAAACAATATATCTATATTTGAATGCAAGAAAAAGTTTATTTTTTTTAGATTTCTTTAAAGTTTTGTAAAAGCAATTTATTCCTTGTATACTGTATGTATGTATTGTACTGTACCACTAATCTAAACAGTCTGGAAATAAAAAATGTCTTGGTAGTGTGACAGTATTACTAAAATTTTGTGGGTATTTTTCAGGCAGAAAAAATGCTGACCATTTTGTGGTTTTTTTCTGAAATCATGCGCAATTATGTCATTTAACCAGACAATAAGGCTTTCTGTGGTGCTTTTAGATAAACAGGAAAACTCGCTTTTTACTTTGTCTGTTTTCATTACAGAACCAGCCTTTATTTTTAGTGCTTAAGTTGTTTGATATGCAAAAATAAAGCACACACTACATTTTATCATTGATAGAAAAATGTGCCACCAAAAATCTTCAAAAAGCCGCTGTTCAAGTTTGGTGTCTGTTGTTACAGTTTTTATTATTTCATTTAAGACAAAATAAATTATTGTATTTAAAATGTATGCGTTATGTGTAACTGATGCAATTGTAATCTATTTACTTGGCCATGGGGCATTTGACTCCTTTGCTAAGAGTAATTTTCTTCTATGCTGAGAGTCCAGCATTTTAAAAACCCCACATATTGAAATCCACTGCAAAATAGAGTGAAAGCTGCAGTTTTAGTACAGCAACCAGTCTTAGTGTTGGGCAGAGTTGAGCACTGTACAGCCAGTCTGGCAGTCATAGGCTATGTCTACACTACCGCGGTAAGTCAATCTATGCTACGCAACTCCAGCTACGTGAATAACGTAGCTGGAGTCGATGTACCTTAGGTCGAGTTACCACGGGGTCTACACTGCGGGGGGTAGGGGGGGTAGGGGTGTCGACGGAAGAAAATCTCCCATCATCAACTTATCTTACTCTTCTTGTCGGGGGTAGAGTACAGGGGTCAACTGGAGAGCGATCTGCTGTCGATTTGCAGGTCTTTACTAGACCCACTAAATCGACTGCCGGTGGATCGATCTGAGAGAGTCAATCCCGGCTGTAGTGTAGACCTGTCCATAGACTAACATAGCTTCAAAATCGTCTGGCCCTCTACTGAAAAACACAAGATTTCTGCCTGCAGGGGGTAAAGGAAGCTTGAAAGAACCCTCTGCCCAATAACATACTTTCCTTTTAAAATTTTCCTCTCCACTTTCTTTGTAGCTTAATCCTTACATTTTTATTCTCCAATAACTTCTCTATAAAACTAAGTGTATGAAGACATTTTATACTCCTGTTTTCCTTATTGCTAGCTGGGCTGGTAACACTACCTATTAATGTTGCCTGACATTTCCCATTATACAATGCTGTTTTTCAGTTGCTTTTAACTTTGCTAATCTTTAACAGTTTGAACTGAAAGTTTTCATATCGGGCAGAATTTATTTATTTAAAATTTTAAGCAAAATGGTTCAGCTGTTTCTGAAAACAAGGCTCGGGGGAAATACTGTTTTGCCCATGTTAAAAAAAAATGCTGGTGACCTCTTTCTTTGAACAGCTCTAATACCCCAATGTTTAGAGCAGAAACTTTAAATTTGGTGGGGAATGGCTTTTAAAATTTTTTTTAAAGGGTTGTGCCTTTTGCTGTCCCTATGAAAATCTGCCCAATTTTGGCCAAGTTTTAAGCCTTTGAAAAATTGCAGTTTCCATGTGCTCATTAGAGGCTTCTTTGACTTTCAGCAGCTAAAACCTTGAAAGATTCCATTCTCACTGAACATGTGCAAGCCTCTTGCAGCTTCTTGTGCTGACCAAATTGCACGTGCATCATCTCCAGGGTGATTGAGCATGGTCCAGCTCACGGGCACAGGGGCTCAGAAGGACTTTCTCTGTAATGGCTGACCCTGACTGCGTTAGGCCACTCACTGAATCTGAGAGTAGGGATAGCCTGATTTTTCACATGTTAGGTGTTGGCCTAACTCTTCTTCCATTAAAGGCAGTGATAAAATTCCATTAAGTGGGAGCGGAGTTATGCCAATATTTGAATGCTTTTGAAAATCTCATCTTTAACTTTACTTTAAATGTTTATACCCTAAGCTGAAACAGTTGCAATTATTTTTTATCAATTTTTAATCATGTTTTTCCTCCAAGAAAGATCAATGTTGGCTCACTCCAAGAAAACGTGCATAATTCGAAGTTAATGCAATAACATTTTGCTTAAATGATTATGCTAACCTCATGATTTTGCTTTCAGTCCATTTATATAGGAATAGCACTTTACTTACAAGAGTGTGTGTCACAGGTAAATTCCCTTTCTCCTAATAAAGTGCAGTCTACAAGTAATAATTGCTCAAAAGTTTTAGTACTTCCTTATCCATCATAACTCAGGACTAGGAAATTAACACATTATGTGCAAAATTCATCATCCTAGGTGTCTTTTACCATATGTTTGTCTCTAATTTTGTATAAGGCGATGGTTTCCTTTTAAGCTTACTGTTGAGATGAATACATAGGGGAAAAGCAGTTCATCAGCAGAACAAAAAGACCCCCTATGCTGCACAGTAGTTGCCAATTGTAATGATCAATCTGACCCAGTTTTTAGCTCCTCCTATCGAATATTTTTGGTTACTGTGGCATAATTATGTATTGTGTATACTTTAGGAATGGGGATAGAATTGCATAGAATCGTGTATTGTAATCTATCTAGAGAATGTTGTAAAATACATTCATTATAATATAAAACACTTGAAAGCATTTTAAAAAGGCTCTTGGAGCTGTTTTTGGACTACAGTGTTATAAATCATGATGTGTGAGGCTGTTCAATGGAACTTCTAAAAGAGTTTAAAACTTAGCCAATTAACAGCTCAAGTTTAGTTGCAAAAGCTTGATATTAATGCTCATGAATAAATTGAAGGTTCATAAAGTGCTCTGTTCCTTTGAAGTTAGTAATTCAAATTAGTGTCAATTGTGAGGCAGCTATTTACGGTAATGTTAGACTTCGTTATGTGTTAATAATGCAAGATCAGGCCACCTCCCGGCAGACTATCCTGCTTTTAGTTTAGCAGACTCCCACATCAAAGTCTGACTTTTGTATATCGCCACTGTAATTGACAGGTTTTCTTTTTACTATTTAATGTCAAGGTTGGACCCAAACCTTGCAGATATATTCAGTGTTTTAACATGCTTGTTTACACTGTGCTCAGTTAAAAAATATTGTTTAGACATACCTGTGATTGCAACATGTGTAGACATACCTGAGCTAGCAGAAATTGATTGTGACTTTTTGTGACTGGACTTTTTTGCTTAGGTTTTTTTGTAGTGGTGATGGAGAGATTGTGTTCATAAGGGTTGTATTGAGTTGAGTTTTAGTAAGTGCCTATGTTGTTGTTGTTTAAATCTAAACGTATAGTCACCCCACAATGAAGAAGCAGACAGAAACAAGACATCGTATGAGTTTCCTTGAAATTATTAATATTGATATGGGAAACCATCAAACACTAATGTAACCATAAATTCCTTCATTAAATCCAAAAGCCAAATGGTATTTATACAATTGCTGTAAACATGCCTAAAAAGCCTAACTAATAAGCAATTTACTACATCAAAACAGTAACAAAACATTTAATCAAGATACTTACAAATGGGATAAACCTGGGGTGCTTAGACCCATGTTGGTCGGCTCCAATGTGGTCAGGCAGGTATTAGCAATGAACCCCTTTAAGAGTTTACTTTTTATACCCTTTAACAAACAAGTGATGTCATTGCCCATTACTGTACTGACTTCAGCTAAAAACCAATTTGAGACAATTAACCCTTTTTTCCAGTCTTAATCTAGATAAGATTCACAGCCTCCTTTCTTCCCAAGGCCTTTCCTTTCTTATCTTCTCCCCACCCTCCTTGCTTACCAGCAGAACAGTGGTAAGGTTTGAGCTTGTTTATTTAAGATCGTTTTCCTTTGTCTTGTTACTGCAGTTCTATTTTTACTTTTGGAACCATACATCCTTCCCATACTACAGGTAATGCTTACTATTCTCTCAGCCTTCATTTACTTGCTGATTGGGACCTTTTCCCTCCTGGCCACGAACTATAAGGAGAAAATGTTATTTTCTCCATTAAACTTAGGCTAACTTTAATTCTTTAGTTTTAGAGGTATCCTACAAGTGCTTATATGCCTCCCCATTACATTAGCATTGTACAGTTTTTAGTGTGTTTACCCTAGATGGCCGTTTGAGGGAGGGAAGTCCTATTATTTCTGTTTTAGATGGGGACCTGGGAACCAGAGACACTAAGTGACTTGCCCAAGTTTACACAGGAAGTGTGTGGCAAAGCAGAAAATTGAGCCCATGTCTCCTGAGTCCCAGGCTAGTGCCCTAAGCACTGGACCATCTTTCCTCTTACAATATGGTTTCTCAGAGGAGGAGAGGTGAGTCTCTGCCTTAATCAAGGATCATGTTTTAGAGGAGCTATAGAGGGAGAACAAAGAACAGAACATAAAATATTCATGTTTTTCTTTTTTAAAAATCTCTAAATGCATTAGGCAGTAATTACAGAAAATTATCTAGGGTATCTAAAACCGGTGTAGGAAGGGATATTGGACATGAGCAATTCTGTTTTCACCAACTCATTCCTTTTGGCAGAAGTCCTACGATCCCATAGCTGACTTGCACTGGTTAACTTAACATTTCTAACTACAACAGATGTGAGGACCTCACAGAAATTGTTGTGAGAGCTGAAATGGGAGAGCACTTCAAAAAGTGCTAGCCTGATTAAGTCCTGATCTTGCCCGACTGAACTGATGAAACCGGTGATACTAGCCTTGAGGCAGGCCAGAGGAGAAAAGTGTGTGCTTGGAATAGAGTTGTATAGTGTTTGCCAAAGTTGTAATTACTGACTCGGTGTTTAGAGTCTAGGGTAAGAATATGGGAAGAGAACTGTATGCACAGCATTGCCCCATTGAAGTCTCTGGAAGTTTTGCAGTTAAGTTCAGTGGGAATAGAATTTCCCCATCTGTTATGGGTGCAATAGTCTTTTGATACTCTTTGCTGTTTGATATATAAAGAAGGCTTGAAAGTTATATTTCTCCTTGTGTTTTTTACATTTAGAAACTAACACAGAAATAGAGTTTGAACAATCTGACTAAAAACTCCCACCTCCCCATAGTTGCTTAATTTAATCTTTTAGGACTCCAGTGACTGGAGAACTAGCAAGATAACATCACTATAGTGTCTTCCAGGCTAAACAGAATTTCTGAGAAGCATGGGGGGGAATGCCTGTTTTGGGGTGAGGTGGGTAATCAAAATCAAACATCCTTCCGGCTGTCTTTATATATGTCACAGATCTGGCTGAACTCCTGTTGGACACTCATGAGACTGCTATGAGGGGCTCCACCTCACTGGGCCCCTTGTGCTTTAAGCCTCCAGAGTAGGAATGGAGTCCAGACACCGTCCTTGGCATAGGGTCACTAGGTATGCTATTGGGGTACAGATTCTGTCTAGCACCCTGTTCTGAGAAATGAGCCCCCCATGGACCAACTGCCTAGCCCTTGGGACCGTGTTGGCCCCTCGCGGTTTAGACTTACTCTCTCCCAGAACTCCAGCCATGTGGGAATCCTGGGTTTACAGTTTACCTCTTAAGGGGCATGTGATAGTGAAGTGAACAGACACAGATAAACTTGGCACAGGATTCTAAAACACCATTGTTCTTTACTTAATAGCATGAGAAACACAGATCCATGTAAAATAATAAACACACCTCTAGGCATTTCCCTGCCTCAGGTTTTTCGCAGCCAGCCTCTGAAGTGTTCTTTGGGCTTGGGAAGAGCCCTCTGGGGTGACCAGGATCCTTTCTCTCCAGCTTATGACTTCTCTTCAGAGCCTCCATCTAGGTCAGCTTTCTCTGACTGTGGCCAGTTGCAATTAAACAGCACTCCCTCCCATGAAAACCTGCCTGTCTCTTTCCCCTCTTCTGACCAAAGTTCCTGTCCCGGCCTCAGAAAGTCTCTCAAGTTATGGCCCCCTACCAACACCTGGTTCCTTTGTTCTGCCGCTGGTGTTCTCCATCTTCACTTCTTCAGCCCCCTGCTGACAAGCTGAAGGAAATAGCTTCTCCCTGCTCCAGCTAGCCTCCTTCGCATACAAATGGTTCAGTCAGAGTGCAGTTGTTAAGGTTAAGGACTCTCCTTTGTGCCTGGTTGGTACTCAGTCCTTGTCAGCAAGGGGTGGGTTCCACGTTCACGTATAGGCTTTCCCTGATACAGCAATTTTCTAATAACTTCGTAGTAAAACCAGGATTCTTACTTTGTACAGATAAAGTTCCAAATTTTCACAACATACAAAGAACCAAGAAGGCACCTGCCCAATTTTTTTTCACAAGTTATTTTAAAAGGGGAATTGTCAACATGAAAATTGCATTTATGTCTGAATTATACCTATTATGATTAACGAAAATAAGAAAGAAAAACTTGTAGCACCTTAGAGACTAACAAATTTATTTCAGCATAAGCTTTCGTGGGCATCCGATGAAGTGGGTATTAACCCACGAAAGCTTATGCTGAAATAAATTTGTTAGTCTCTAAGGTGCTACAAGTTTTTCTTTCTTATTTTCGTTTTGCTGACACAGACTAACACGGCTACTACACTTAAACCTATTATTATGATTAAGACAGCTATATCTAAGAGAATCCTTTTTTTCTAATATTTTGTTTTGTTCATTTTACGGAGTATATTTCACTCTATCCCCTGCATAGTCAGTTAAGCACCAGTCTTGCAAACGCTTAAGATTTACGCATGTGCTTAACTTTACACCTTCATTGAATTCAATGGGATTGCTCCCTGCGCAAAGTTTAAAGAGTGTAAGCATTTGCAGAATCAGAACTTCACACTCTTTTTTCTTTATGTGAGGCTGTAACTCAACAACAAAGGATTGGGGGGGTGGGACAGAGAATTATGTATTTGCAAAAGTAGGGAATTGTGATTTTTCAAATCATAACAATAGGGTGAGGTCCGTGGAGAACATTTAAAGCTATTCTAAAATTTTTATTTAAACTGACTAGATTTTTAAGTTGACTGACCCTTGAAATAAATGTAATGGGGAAAAGGCATTTTAAAATGGTATTGATCTGGATGTTGTTGGTACTAATAAGCAAAATCAGTTGGATATTTTCTCCAAGTTCTGAAAAGACATATGAAGAATTTAAAAAGAAAATAAAATGTTTGCTTTATCGTTTGCACTTTATACTGTTGGGTTTAGAAAAGGGGGTTCTTTTTTTGGTAGCCCTGGACCAGTGGCTAAGTTGACTTTAGATCAGTATAATTTTGTTACTATAAGTTTTGTAATACATGAAGTACCCAAAAAGTCTTCCATTAATTCCTTTTATTCTTGCTTTCAAGTAGTGCCCTATTCTAAACTAAAATTGCACATTCTTGAGAGTAAACTGATCATGTTCCCAATGGAAATTTCAGGAATACTTGTGGCTATTTTCAAAATGTGGAAATCTATTTATATTTTTTCCATTTGTTTTTTTTCCTAGGTTTTGGCACTGATTGCATTCATCTGCATAGAGACCATCATGGAATGCTCCCCTTGCGAAGGCCTTTATTTCTTTGAGTTTGTGAGCTGTAGTGCATTTGTAGTTACTGGAGCTTTATTGCTTATGTTCAGTCTAAATCTTCACACAAGAATACCACAGATCAACTGGAATCTTACAGTAAGTTCTCATCCAAATCTTCATATTGTAAAAATAGCTGAATAAACATTTTAAGTTTGTTCTTTAAACTCTGCCTGTCTTTTATTGAAATTTAAGATCCTGAATAAATGCTATGTATACTGAGTAAAATATATATCTTACTTATGTCCAATATGAACACCCACGGCGTATGAGTCTTTAGAAATGCAATGAGATTATGGGATGTTAAATTAAATAAATCTGGAATTGTCTTCTAGCAATTTCTCCTCCTCTGAAAGAGAGCCTTTCTAGCAGTGCCAACATTTATTATTTATGGCTGAGGTGGGCAAAAAATACTCTTAAACAGTATAACTTTGAGAAATGCTGTCCAGAAAAGAATTAGGAATCCATTTTATTAGATCTGTAAATCAATACAAAAAGTTGTTGAAATGTATTGCAAGTATGTTTGTAATAACCTGCTGCTGTTTTTTGACACTCCGAGTGAGGGTATATGCTAAATCTCTTGTAAACATGAACACAAGCATTGTGTTATTGTGGGGGAAAATTGCACTGTCAGCAAGGAGAAGTCACTTGCATTGACTTGGTTACATACCTAGAGACTATAAGAAACATAGACTAGCAGTCTTCATGTTCACAAATACAAGAAATTTGGGGGTGGGGAAAGAATTTCCAGAAATACATCCAAAATGAATGTGCATCTTCATTTTCTTGCCTGCTATGAGCCTAACTTTCAGACTAGTTTGCCTGAAATGAGCACGTATGTCAGCATGTAGATCCATTGAGTACCCACATCTGTATTAACTTTTGAACATATCTGTATGCAGTTCACTTGAGGAAATGAGTCTATACGCTCCTTTGTTCTGGCCTCTGTTCTGCCTTACCACCAATACTGTAGTAATCTAGTATAAATTGCTGCTGTTCTTGTACATTTAGGCGTGCAGTCCCAGTGGATCAGCCATCCCTAATCTTAGCAAAGCTGCCAGATTTTTGCTGCTCTGTGTGTGACATTTTTTGTAAATTACTTAACAGACACATTTGCAAACAACTTTCATATATCCATAAACATCAACACACCCAGTCCTGAACCATGCTAGTGGTAGGAAATGAAAGATGCACCAGAACTGGCAATTGTGGGATGCATAAATGCATGGGCGGAAAGTTGCTGGGGATACTAGTGGGCTGGATTTTGTATCTGAAATGGAAACACGGGACTTCTGAGGAAGTGACTGGTGGCTGGGTCGGAAGGTGGATGAGGGTGAATAGTGTCTGGGGAGGAAGCAGAATGAAGTGTTTGGGGGAAAGGAAGTTGGAGAAACCTGGGGTTTGTGTCATGGCCCCTCATCTTCTGTCTCCGTTCTGCTCTGCCTGCTCCTCCTGGCTGCTTCTACCCAGTTTGGATTCAGCAAGGAGAGGGGAGATGGCTGGCTGCTTGTACCACAGTGGCCCCTAACAGTGAACAATAACAACGGCAGGCCATTCTTGTAGCCCAACTGGATGCATGATGTCTCCAGTGTGAGGTGGGAATGTCGGACAGCTCTGCCAAGTGCACGAGAACGTCACGTGTGATAAATAAGACTTGGCAGCTCTGCTTAGGATGACCTCATTATTGCCTAGGATGTAGGGGAGATGCTAGATTTCATGCATATTACACTGAAGCAAGCCTGACCATGACTGCTGGGTAGTACAGATAGTATTCATGACTCCGCTAAAGACTGCTTCTTGAAGAAGCCCAAACATGTATTATTATTATTTTTTTAATTTTCTGATAGAAATAAATCAGCATGTGTGGATCAGATCTGCCATTGTATATAGCGATGTAACTCTATTGACTTCAGTGGTTTTATATAGATGAGCGTAAATAATGGTGGGATTTGGCCCTGCATGTTAGTTAGTGCTTTTACTGCTTGCAAGAGGATTTTGACTGTGTCATGAATGCGCGTGGGTAGAGAAGGTCGACTGAGGCTCCCCCCGCCCCCCAAATAATGTAATAAACGTAAACTGTTTAACTACACGGTCCCAACCACTCTTGATACTTATTGGTTTGAATAGCTCTATTCAAGTGATGACAAATATACTTATACTCAGAATGAGAAATCCATCTCTAGCATAAGACTCTGATAGAGATCTTTGAAAAGAAGGGATTTAAAATCTGTTGACTAAAAATAGAGCATTTTGTTGTTTGGGTTTTCACTTGATCTAGGAAAGTAACTTGGACGCATCTTATTTCTTTATTTTTTTAAAGTTTGTTGTATTGCTGTTCTAATAGTGTTCTGAAGGTTTATTTTAAGGCTTTATTCCATCTGCCCAAATGAAAAGGTATAATCTCAATTATATTGCAGTTATGATATGTAGTACTGGATTTAGTAAGAATCCTTACTGAAGATATTTCCCCCAGATTTTCATACATACACAGTAATGTTTGACATGGGAGAGCTTGTAGCAATACCTGACTGTGTAGTGCATGGATCTGCCTTGTATGAAATTGTGATAGACTATTAGTATTCAACTGATTGGACTAGGGTATTTTGACCATATTTCTAGGTCTTGTCTTAATACTCTATGCTGAAGTCTATCTGCCCGTAGGTACTATTTTAGTGCAGTATAAGGTATACAGTACTGTATTGAGTGGCCAGAGCGTAGCCTGAAGGCCACAAATGGGGTGGATTGCAGATGCCCTTGCTTCACTACATAGGTGTAGTCAACAGAGACATACAGTAATACTTCAGTAGCATTTCTATAGCACTTTGTTCAAGTATTTCAGTGCATTTTACAAACACCAAGTAAACTTTGCACTACTACTCTTGTGAGATAAGTACTTTTTATTACCCGCATTATGTAAATGAGGAAACTGAGATGTGGCTTGGTCTACGCTACCAATTTATGTCAGGATAACTACATCACTCCTGGGGAGGTGGAATACCTATGTAGATGGGTGAAGCTCTCCCGTTGGCATAGGTAGTGTCTACACTAAGTGCTACAGCACAGTGATGCAAATGTAGACAAGTCCTCAGAAGGGTTAAATAACTTTTCCAAGGTTACATGGGAAATCTGTTGCAGAGCTGCAAATAGATCTGGAAATTGCTGACTCCCAGTAATCCAAGACCATCCTTGTTCCCCAGCTCTCCGTGTTGAGGTAAGCGCCTGCAGGATAGTTTGTTGGGACCTGTGGGCTGGAGAATTGTACGCTGCAATCTTAATTAGGATAGCTCTAGGCTGCTCTGGTATGCATGCAAATTCAAGCTCCTGGCACACTTGGGCAAAGTTAGGATGCCCCTGTAGTACAAGAAGAATTTTATCTATGCTTTCTGGCTACATTGATTTTTGTCTTACGCAATTCAGGGATGCACTATGTTTGGTGTTTCTAATACAGGCTGTACACACACACTAACCTTATTTTGTTCATGTGGCAGATTGTGTGCTTCACACTTTTTCTCAGAGAAAATATTGTGGTGCTTTTTCTATAGTCTGACAGTTAATTTAGGAATTATGCAGCCTTTCATGTTTGACACAATCTATTAAAAGCATTTTCAGTAATGACAACCTTCATCATTTCTCAGCAGTGTTCAGGAGACATGCATATTCCTAGCTATTTACAGTTCCATTAGTTTCAGTACCTGTTCAGTTAATCATCAACTTCAGGGTGGTATTTCCTTATCTAAAGACTAACTGAAGGTTTTTGAAGTTTAATGTAACATAATTACAGAGGCTGCTCTGGCAGTACAGAGGTTCAAACATGCCACATTGTTTTTAGCCTTTTGAGTAGTTTGTAGTGTTATGACTCTTTCCTAACCTTATCTGAGATGCACCTGTCTGTATAACAAACTTCCTGTGCAAACAGTTTCTCCTCAATAAGCCTAGAAATTAAAGAGGAAAATAATTAGGTCATCTAGTTCACTCCCATGGGCCCTGTAGTATGTTGTAAAAATTGGTCTTTCTTTATAGATCAGTTGATCAATGCCACAGCATTTTACCATGGGTCATAGATGGTAGCAAACTGGGCATCTGTGCCAGCAAAGATGTATCACAGCTGCTGCTGGTTGTGTATAGCAAACTGAGATTATGCAGATTTTCAGTAAATAACCTTTTTTCATTTAATATCAGGAAACATTGAGACTGTCTTTGTTTTAACCCCCATTCAATCTGTTCATTTAAATAGTACTTGAAACCCATAGCCTATAGCATAAGAGCACAGCATACAAATATTGTGTTTTCTTTGGGGAGCAAATTTGCTTCTCTGCCCTTACACCATTTTTATCCCTAACTAGGCCAGCCTCTTACTGACAGCAATCCTTACTAGCAACACCAATGTTTGCTACAATAAGAAAAAGTGCTCCTTGGGTTCTGCCTGACTCCTCTGTCTATGGTAAAATGCACCAGTCTGCCAACATCTAGCACAGATAAGCAAATATTACAAAATCCATCGTTTTGTGGCTCTTACGTTTTCAACCATTTCAGCAACAGTGTTTTGTTTTCATCCTAATTAGAAATGCAACTGCCACCTAAATGTTATTGCGATACAGTATATGAAAGGAACGTGGGATTTCTGCAGCTAGGTAAGAAACATCTCTGGAAAGAGAGCTAAAAATTGTATATCTGTGACAGTGAGATAAAAGAATGGATCAGTCATTCTTCTGTGCTGTGTAGGATTATCAACATTACCATGAGATGTGAGGACTTGGAGGAAATGACAGTGGAAATTTCCATTTCCCTCTGTGATACACAGCTGAGATGTGCATGCTATTTTGCAAGGATACTTGAACATAGCATCAAGGAATGTGATGTACACTTCTACACATGTTCCAATGACCCATAGGCATTGTAACTGCATAGAAATGTTTCAAACAAATTACTCCTAACAAAGTGGTTAGTATAATTACATTTGGCAAAATGTGTTCATTATCTGTTTATTTGAATCATAAGCTACTTGGACAGGGTGAAATACATAAGTGAGGTACAAGTGGAATTTGTGGGTTTGCATACAAAGGGTCACTGTTTGGCAGAACTATGTTGAAACACACAATGGCATGGAACATAAAAAAGGATTGTATGACTAGTTAGGACCAAGAGTGGAAAATGTAACAAAATAACATAAAATCTAGAAGTTTTGAAAGCTCTGCACCTGGGTTACCAGGTATATAGTCTCAGTATTAGAAACTTGTCCTATGTTGCTATAGAGACGATTGTTACTGAAGAGATCTGCAGTTTTACAATAATTTCCCAAAGCCACAATGTCTCTGTGTCAGAACTAAGAGAAATCAAAACCTCCCCAGTAAAGATGGGGGTGGTGAACTTTCAGATAATCAGTAATTGCTGTGGCAGGTAGTCCAGCATGCTGAAGTTCAGCAATCTCTTGGATGAGGGAGTATGAGCAGAGTTGTTGCAGATACAGATCTTTAGTTACTCCATCAATAAAATGGACTTTTTTGTGACTTAGTATGTCACATTTAATTTCGACATACATAACCAATTGCTCCAACTAAAATGTTTGTTATACTCTGTTGATGATCTGACTTTGGTTATATCTATTCATGTTAGTCAGTGATTTGTTTATATCCAAAACAAACACAAGGCCAACAATTGTCAATAATGTTAGATGATCAGCATGTGTTAGGTTTTTAAAATCTAATCTGTCTGGATTGCAATGTTGGCTCATGTCTCCCTCAATTCTGTATCAGATACCAGTTAACAAACACAGGTTCATTGAACAAGAAGATTGAGTACTGGATGTTCATGTTGCTTGAAAACATAGTTCAGCAGGTTTGTAGAGTTTTTTAGAAAAGCTGCAGAGGGGAACAATGGGTACAAATGTCCAAGTAGGTGACAGCAAAATAATTGATGTTGCTCTGAAGAAACTGTTTTATTGTTTCAGTCTTGGCTTTAACTATCTCAATTACAAAGTTGTAGGTTAAAGAGCATCACAGAGGAGACTGTTAAAGAACACCAGACTTTTTCTACTTTTAGATATTCAGTGGGAACCTGAAAAAGTTGTCTTTTATTTTTTACTTCTGCCAAGAAAGAGGTTGTCACAGTTCAGGGCAACTATACCTGTATTCTGCCTCTGTGGTCCAGCAGAGGCACCTGTTCTTAGGATTCCAGATCCCCATTTATACCTCTCTTGGGCAGAGACATGGGTCTCTCTCCCTCCTGAGTGGGGTATTTCCAGACTGCACAATTCCCTGCCTACATTGGGAATTCCCCAGAAAGTCAGAGTGCTTCAGCAGGCCTGCTTTGCCTTCTCTTCAAAGGCTATAAACAGCCCATGGGTATTGCCCATGGGTATAAGGTACCACACAGCTTTTCCTAAGCAAGCTCACTTATTCTTAAGGTGAAAGCATTACAGAGAAAAAAATATTAAAAACAATAAAAGAACTGTAAGCTTACCAGAGATCACCCCAGCTCCAAAAATGGCTCTGACAGGTGATCAATTCTTCAAAGCCACCAAGGGGTTTTTCTGCAGTTACAAGTTCATAACCACCTTCGCTCAGAACAAGCACACCCATCAGTAGGTCAAGTTCTTCCAACCCCTTCCAGGAAGGATTGGTACCTGCTTTGGATAGAAGGTCCTGTCCATTTGCTCGATCAGGCCCCGAGTCAGTTTAAACTCGGGCTGTTTATCCAAAAGTCCTTTCTTTGTTGGTTCGCTAGAGAATCCAGTTTGAATCAGGATATGCAAGTCTCACCAGGAAGTGGTACCTCTTGTGAGGTGTTACAATCTGAGTGAATTTGACTAATAGCTGCTCCCTATTTTTAGTTCTCGAAGAGCTGTGGTCCTCCTCCCCTATGGAATTACATACAATCCCTGTCCCAAAATGATATATAAACTTAACTGAGTAAGGTTTAACTTAATTCAATAAAATGTATCCAGGATAATGCAGGAAATTGCCATATCTGTCACAGAGATGTCCTTTAAGAAGATGCATCATTTTCATGTTCTTAATTTATGAACCATTGTCAGGGTTTATTATAGGCTGCAGGCTTGTGTTCTAGGTGCACCATCCCCATTTGATGTTTCACAATTTTCTAAACATCCGTGGGTGGTGCATTCTTCTGCTAAGGATGCCCTAGTAAAACTTTAGCTTAAATGCAAGGAGTACTACTAGCACTTGGCCTCTGTGGCTAGTATAACAGTAGACAGTAACTTTTGTTAGTGTCTAGGACTAGAAAAACATGGCAGAAGAATTGGTAAGTAGTAAGGTGCAAGGGGTTGAGAGGGAACAGGAGACTGAACACCACAGAATTTAAAAAAACAACAACACACATACACCAAGAGAAGTTGGAAAATAAAGAGGTGGAAACGTGAAAACAGTGAATAGAAATGGCACACTTTGTCACTCTTGTACAAGAAACACTGCTTCCAGGAAAGCATATGCAAACACCCAGAAATGGCGAGAGCCATATAAGGACAAAATCATCTGACCCTGACCACCTCTTCCAATGACACAAAATCATGTCTTGTTCCTTAAAATATTAGCCAAAATTTTCAGACGCAACTATTGATTTTTGGATACCTAATTTTGCCATGTGCCCAATTTGAGATGTCTTAAGGTGGCCTGATTTTCAGATAGTGCTGAACTCCCAAAATCATTAGTCATTTCTGAAAACGTTGGCTGTTGACTTTCTTGCCATGGGTGGGACCCTGTCCCCATTGGACAAATTTCTAACATGAATCCTGAATTCTTTTAGTTACAATATCCAGTATTTGAATACATGCTTTGTTGCAAGGGTACAAATAAATTAATATGGAGGTGAGAGGGGTGGGAATTGGATTCTAACACCATTAATTTGGTTATTTCTTTATATGACTTATTTTTACTGTGAAAACCATGTTTCCATTAGTAACTGCACTGCAAGTGATCATATGATGTTTAATAACATGACTACACAGTAAAATTATGGAGTGATCAGGGAGATTGGGTTCAGCAGACCGACTCTGGCATGTGTATAAACTTCAAATTGATAGCTACACACAGGAACAAGGAGAAAACAGCCCAAACCTTGTAAAGTAAAGTGATGGTTTGGGGAAAGAATTAGAGACATTGGACAATGAAAATGAAGCTAAAAGGAAATGTTCGTTTCAGCTCTCTATTTTGCAGAACCTAACTTGGAGAGTGGTAGACCTCAAACTTCTATAACAGGTTTTTGACAAACTCATCCCACTGAAATGCAGGTTTCTTTCCAGATTATATACATTTAGATGGAAGTTAAAATAGTTAAATGTAAGCTTTTTCGATTTCAAGAATTGAATGACAAAGAGAAGGATTCTGTAAAAATAAGTATCCTTGTAAATGAAGTTAAAAAATACATGATTTGCCTTTACATACTTTCTGATAGCTTGTGCAGTCTAACTGTTTTCATCCAGAATTTCTCCTGGAAAATTACGTGTTCAGGTTTGAAGATGAGTGGATGAGTGCACGTGTCCGCCACCACTGGACAAGAGAGTCAGCTCCTGGCAATGGACCCAATTTGGAATGCATAATGGAAAGGCTCTTTCCCTATCTGTTCCTTTGCAGCTCTTTAGAAGTTACTTCCTGCCTATCAGCAGCAACAGACTTCTTCAAATTCACAGCCTCTATTCAGTCTCTCCACTACAGTTAGGTCTGTGGTTCCCTCTGCCTGTCCATGCTTGACTCTTAAAGGTGAAAGACTGGGATAATTCAGTTGCACATTAGAGCATCCTTGGATTGCCTCTTCTGTCAGCTGCCTGGATGCTGCTTTGCTGTGCCCTGCTCTGTTGCTTATGTCATTCAGCCCTGCCTCAGGAAGTGAACAAGAAGTCTGAAGACACAGAAATACAGTGAAAGTAAAACCTAGTCTTAATTTCACAGCTGAAAAATTGGGTGGTAATGTAGTTAAATTCAGTGTAGCTGAAGATTGGATCACAACGTTTTTGAATGAGGCCTTTATCTGTGCAGCAATTATTGTAATCTCCTGCTTGTACAGTTGCCTGGAAGATTATAATTTGTTCTAAGGCAATATCTCTGTAAACATCTGCAAAACTAACTCGTTACTGTCTTTCACAACCCTCCCAAAACTCTCCTTTTCCACGATGCCTACCAAAAAAAAAAGACAACTGTCTGCTGGTGTTCTGAGATCATTGCTTATCATGCTGACAAGTACTGTCTTGTTTCTTTGTACTCCTATACTTTGTACTCCTGTTCTTTGGTCCGTAACCATCTGTTGTCCTTGTCTTATATTGTAAGCTGTTTGGCGCAGAGACTTTTTGTTCTGTGTTTGTACAGCACCTGGGGTCGTGATCTTGGGCTCCTAGGTACTGTGGTACTACAAATAATAACTCCAGATCGCTCCCCCCTCTTGTCCCCTGCTCTGCCATCCAGCACTGCTGAGATTTTTGAGCCAGACCAATGCCCATCCTCATCAGGTAGTTTGCCACCTAGTTACTAATATGTGCATCTTCTGTCAGTTGTGGGCACAAAAAATGTGACACAGTGCTAAATGTGTAGCATAAAATGGGGATCTGGCTTTTGAAAATATAGCCCTGTGGACCTACTGTTGTCAGTCAAATATCTGCCCCATGGATACTACATAGTGACACTTTCAATCTGACAAATTTTAGATACTTCTTTCATTTTGATTAGAACGGTTAATATGACCATTAGATAACAAATCACTAGCAAGGAACAGCAAATCAATCTGTCATTAAATTATTCCTGAGAGTGTAAAGGAGCAGTAGCAGACTAGCGTGGATTTGACTCGGAACCTAAGGTTTATTCTGTTATGGACAGCAGCTTTGAACACTGTTTTATGGCGCAACATGCTGTCTCATGAGGTTGCTGTAATTTCAGCTGAAATTCTTCTATCTGTGTGATGTGGTTTTACTTTGTCTATAAATATAATAGTAAAAACTTCAGCTACATCGTGGCCAGATTTGAAACTACATCTTTTTTCAGTTAGTTTATTCTTTTTTATTGTTATGGTTACTCATTTTGTCATCTGAATGTATCTTTTTTTTTTTTACAAAACATCTTTTGCTTCTAGAATCCTCACCATAGCTTCCTCTCTTCCTTTGGGCTTTAGCTTTTTCAAACGAGATTTTAGCATTTAAAGTTTGAGGCTGTCATGTTTTTTATTTGAAATGAGAAGCACTGCTTTTTTCAGAGGGAGAAACTTGACAACTTCCTTGAAAAATTCAGTAGAATATGATGACAAATACTTGCTTTTGTTTAGACAGTCTCTCCAACTACCACTCTGCCTCCAAGCTCTCCTTCCTAAGAAAAATCATGGAGAAATCTAGGGACAGCCTAACTTCAGCGGCATTTCACATTCTGTCTTAGACCTCTTACAGTCAGACTTCAGACTAGCCTATGACATGGCGATTGGTCTTGAGGCACTGATTGGTCTTTCTGTTTATGGGCAGGGCAGAACTCCTTCCCTGTACTACTCTGTATCCTTTTTACTTGGATGTTCAGGTACAGCGTTTAAGCTCACAAGAGATCGTTAGATCATCTGGTCTCATCTCCTGTATACCACAGGCCATTAAATTACACCCAGTTACCCCTGTGTTGAGCCTAACAACTTGTTTGGCTAAAGCATACCTTCCAGAAAGACATCTAGTTTTGATTTGAAGACATCAAGAGATGGAGATTCCACCATTTCCCTTGGCAGTGTGTTCCAGTGATTAATCACCCTCACTATTTAAAAACGTGTGCCGTAATCCTTATTTGAATGTGTCTGGTTTCAGCTTTCAGTCCTTGGTTCTGGTTCTGCCTTTGTACACTAGTCAGTGGTTCCCAAACGCTTTACTAAGGCAACCCACCAAATGCGTTTTGTCACTTTTTTTTTTTTTTGTGACCCACCGAGATCCAACTTCATGGGGAATTGGGGGGGGCACAAAATCATAGACCAGTGTCGTCATCCTTCTGTGATGACCAACCACTATGCCCATACTGGCACCAACCACCTCTGCCCCGACACTACAATCTTAATTACAGCCGGAGTGGAGGAGAGCCTGGGTGAGAGCAACCTCATCCTGCAGGGCTGGGCCCAGCTCTGTGCATTTTGGCCTGTCCCCACTCTATCCATCATGACGGAGGGGTGGCTGCACCAAATTTGAGTTAGTGGTGCTGAGGCCTCATATGCTAGGTCTCAGCGCCCGGAGCGGAGAGCCAGGCTCTTCACTCCAGCAGAGAAAGGTATGATCGGTTCTTCAATCTCACAGAGGAAAGTAGAACAACAATCCAATGGCTGGAAATTGAAGCTAGACAAATTCAGACTGGAAATAAGGTGTACATTTTTGAATGCTGAGAATAATTTATCATTGGAACAATTAACCAAGGATCACGGTGGATACTCCATCACTGGGAATTTTCATATCAAGACTGGATGTTTTTCTAACAAATATTATCTAGGAATTATTTTGAGGTAGTTCTGTGGCTTGCATTTTGCAGGTGGTCAGACTTAGATAATCACAATGGTCCCTTCTGGCCTTAAAATCTCTGAACCAGGTCACAACACCTGGAAAGGTCAGAAGCCACCATTGCAGGGTGGGCCTGCTCTCAAACTCCAAACCATCCCCCACTGCACCCAACCAGCTGGGCCTCTGTACTGGGCCCACAGCCAATCACGACCCACTGTTTGGGAAATACTGCACTAAATTAAAAAGACTTTTAGTACCTTCTCTCTGTGAAGCTACTTATCTGCTGTAGCCTCTCAATTGTCACCTCTCAATTGTTTGTTGTTTTCTTTTTTTTCTTTTTTTAAAAAAAAGCTAAACTCTGCATTTGGTAATATTAAAATGAATGTTGTTTGACTGAGCCCAGCTCACCGAGCGATCCAGATTGTTCTGAACGATTGCCCTACCGATATCGTTATTTACCATTCCATTGATCTTTGTGTCATCTGCAAACTTTATCAGCAGTGATTTTATATTTACCTCCAGATCATTGATGAAAATGTTGAATAGCATCAGGCCTAGGTGTTACTGACCTCTTTACAAGACGTAGCTGAAATGGACAATGCAATACTACTGTTAGGTAAAAATCAGCTTGTCCTACTCACCCCTCACTGCCCGGGTAGGGCGGAGTTGGTTTGGAACTCCCCAAAGCTGTCAGAGACCAAGAAAAGAAATGCACCAGACCCAGTAACTTTGATCAAAGGGCACACAGCTTCGGAGGCATGTGTCAACTTTATTAGTGACAAGCATCAGTATTTATAGTTAGTTTTAAGACAGACAAGAAGGGGGGGTACTGGGCACGTGTTTACCTCTGCATCATCTCAGGCTTGACCTTGTTCAAGCTGGTTTCTATAGTTACTCAGTTGGGGGGAGGGATAGCTCAGTGGTTTGAGCATTGGCCTGCTAAACCCAGGGTTGTGAATTCAATCCTTGAGGGGGTCATTTAGGGATCTGGGGCAAAAATTGGGGATTGGTCCTGCTTTGAGCAGGGGGTTGGACTAGATGACCTCCTAAGGTCCCTTCCAACCCTGATATTCTATGATTCTATGAATTTAAATAGGGTGGCAGAGGAACCGATGCAAGCATATTTGTGCAAGATAAATGGATTTTGAGCAAGGTCAGAAGGAAGAATTTATGACAGGGGCCCCGCTTAGCTAACACTACGATGACTTGGGTCATTCTCCTCAAACAGGAACCAAAGATTAGTACTGAGCAGCTCTCATACAGTCACAGGGATCAGTACTGTCTATTTTCTCCTCCACTTCGAGAGGTTGTGAAATGCTGCTTGCTCCCTGAAAGCAGTAAGTAGACATCTTTATTTTTTGGATGGTACAGTCTTCAAGATAGGAACTGTGCCTTCATATATATTTGTTCAGCATCTATGTCTAGGCTCCTGATCTTGGTTGTAATGCTCCTTTGCAAATATAACCACCATCACTTCAGACTTGCCTGGGTATAATTTGAGGTAGCTGCTCTTTAGACAGGTGTTGGTCACATGCAAGCATTTTGATATCTTTGGTCACTGACCAGTCCCTCCATTTGTCAAAGTAGCCTAGCAGTCTTACTGCATTCATCACTGATTCTGGATACAGGTTGCAATAGTAGTGAATAATGAATTTTTCTCCGTGTCAGGAAACTGTCTCTTCCTTTTAGATGAGGATCTGGCCATAGTGATCCCTGTATTCACCTCACTGTAATTAACTGAACCTGGGCTGAAAATGAAGACAACACAAACCCCAATTTGTACAGAATGTAGTAGCCCATCTTCTCAGAAATGTTTCCAGCTGAGCACATATATCATGCCAGTGATTTGCACCCTCTAAAATGTGTCCTTCCAGTGCTTTTTCAAATCCTTGGCCTTTAAGGCAGAACATGGTTTGGGGCCTTGCCACGTCTTTTCACAACCCACAGTGACAGCTGCTTTCATAGCGCAGCTAACTGTGGCCAGGTCAAAGTTTGAGATTCCTGGAGCATGGTCAAGGGCCCTGGTCCATGGAATGCCCCACTTGAAGAAATATGTCTGAGTCCAAGCATAACCATTTGTACAGCACTTAACAAGACTTGCTTTTTTGCAAAAACGTTGCTGCAGTAAATGATGAAGAATGGGAATTGGCAGTAAGCAAAGCGACTGAATGTAGGAAAGACTAACAGCAGAGGCCACTATGGACAACTCTGTGCATTTTAATTACAGATAATACAGTGATGGGCACGTTTGAAATAACTACAATATACAATGTTTTGGAGGTGTCAGTTGCCACATTTGAATTTGAAACTGATTTGCACTGCAGCCTCGGTTGTACAAAGCTGATTCTTCTGTCCCTTCAGTTACTGTGTTATTCCCTTCCCCCAATTACTTCATGTTCCTTCAGTTTACCTACCCTGCCCTGTCCTCAGCTGCTGCATTCCACGCTCTTCCTTGCCCCTATCTCCCTCACTTTTTTCAGTTACCTTAATAATTGCACTCTGCTTATCTTGAAGAACTGGTGGTAATGTAGCTGTTTGAGCAGCTAGATTCCAAGGCAAGACGAACGGCTTCTTTCCCTTAAAATGATGCAGGAGGGTGCCCTAAATAACACACTAGGGATTCTTTATACAGTAAATGATTCTACCACTCTGTTCTTTTGGAACTTTATCTCTTGCTTTTGTGATTTTTAACTGTTGGCAATTGAACTCAGTATTGAAGAAAATAGCCCTCTTGTTAATAGCTGGTAGTTTAGAATTTGTAGTTGTGTCCACAGCAGTATGTTAGTGACCTGATTTGGAATGCTGGAAGCTTAGCAGCACGATTACTTCATTGCTTAGCAACACATAGTCTAGTTAGTTGAATTGCATATGTTGCTGCTGCAAGTGTTTCTACATTTAAAAAAAAAATCAATTTCTTTCTAATCCTTGTAACCTCTTGGAGAGAGTATGTGGTTTTTTATGGACATATATAAATAGTGTCTGGATATTACATACTCGCCTGTTCAATATCTATATAAATAAATGTGTGTGTGTGTGTTTATGGACATACATAGATAAATAGTGTGTGAATATTACATACTTGCCTATCCAATACATGTATATTAATAAGTGTGTGTGTGTTTGGGCGCGCGCGTAAGTGTGTGTGAGAGAGAATAATACAGACATTCTGTATTAGTCATTTAGGGCCATAAAGTGTAGAGTACTTTTACAAATAAGACACTGTCTAGCTCCAGTGGCTTGAAAGAGAGCAGTAGTTTGAGTTGCACATGAGAGCTGCATTAAGGTTAAGCAGTTAGAATGCTGCAGATTTCTTTAATGTCGGCTGTAGTAAAATAGTTATATTCACTGTTTGTACTAGTAGGGCTTTTTTGCTTATAAATACTGAGTAGAAACTGGTGTAACATATTCTGAATCTGCAGCGATTTGCAAATTGAGCTCACATAGCATGTGTATATATATATTTTTATGTACGTGTATGTTTTGAGTGTAATGTGCTTCCTGGATAAGTATCATTGCCTTTTTTGCAAAAGGATAAACTACATAAAAGTTGGGGGAAGTGTTAATGCAGATTCTGTTCTGATCTTCTTCTGTGTTTTATCTATTCAGTATAAAACAAAAAAGGATAATTGTGTGTAATTCTAATAACTTTATTTTTATAGGATCTTGTCAACACTGGACTCAGCACTTTCTTCTTTTTCATTGCATCTGTAGTACTTGCTGCTTTGAACCATAAAACTGGAGCAGAAATTGCTGCTGTGGTAAGAAAACAATTCAAATTTCTTTACTCTTGACAATTATTTTTCATCAGAAGTAAAGGGTGACTTTTTCCTGCACCCCATTGGATATTTCCCTCACCTTTGCTCACATATCTCTATACACTTTCAATGGTTATCGTCTACACATTTTTGGGTAGTAGCGATGTTTTGATTTCAAGGAAGTCAGCTCTCCCTCTATGACATGAGGTGATATTGGATGAACCCTCCCCCACATCCTCCCCCCAAAAGTTTTAATGGTAAGAGCCAAAGAAACTAAGTTTTGGGCTTAGTTGTTCAGATATTCTATAACTTTGAATGATCATTTGTAAATACATTATTTATTACTTTTAATAAAAGGTTACAGCTATGCATGAAATCAGACTCATTTTAAAGTTACAAAAAGTCTTGCAAAATTCTCCTTGCATGCTCTTTTTAGTAAGTTTTTCTTTTAGGGGGAGTAAAAGAATATTCATTTTTTATTACCACAACCATCGTAAGGGCAAGTGAATCGATTTGTGCCCTAACTGGCAAATGTTGCCAGTCTTGCAAGACTGGGTATAATAATGATTAAAGTCACATAACTACTCCGCAGAATTTTGCAGGGATGAAATTGAGGGGAAGTAAAAATTAACTCATTTCCTGTGCTTTGAGGGGCCTGATCTTGGGACAATGATCTCTTTCCTCTTTGCCATTCAGTGCCATATGGTAGAGTAGCAGTATTTAACTTGCATTGCTTCACAGCATAGTAGATAAGTCAGAGTGGAATTCTCATTGTGGCACTAGGTCATTTATGTTTGCATCACTGGCTTGAGGCCAGATTAGCTCCATAGTGATCAAAATCACTACCATTTGCTGAGTGTTTGTATAAGCAATAAGCTGGTAGCTTCTCTCTCACTCAGTTTCACAAAACCCACAATCTGTGTTTGGCATCCTTGTTAAATCCAGCAGAAAGGTCAAGGATTTAATGGGGAAAGAACTATCCTGTCTTTCTTTAGAGGTCCCTTTGACATGAACATCGTCTTGTATTGCCAATGTCAAGGATGTTCTGTGGCTAGAGATCTTTAAGATCATTAATCCAGTACCTTTCACAAGTGCTAAAATTCATTTAAAATAAAAGGCATTGGAGCTGATTTGTATAGGTCACAGCAATGTGTCCAATGCTAAGTACAACATCAAGCTCTAAGGGTTTTGTTATGAAACTGTTACCATTTTTGATTTGGAAGATTGCCTTTGACAAAGTTTTGCTGCTGTTTCTTTTAGATATTTGGTTTCTTGGCGATGATAGTGTATGCTGTGAATATGTATTTAGCTGTTAAAAAGTGGCGAATGAACAGCAGACAGCAGAACAGCCGGCAGACAAGTGATTACATTCGTGCTCGAACAGAATCAAGAGAAGTAGATCACCATCCTGAGATTCAGCGTCTGGATGCGTGAAAACTACAGCTGAGTGGGACTGCAAAGAGGGGATAGAAAACGGCAACATTTTATTTTGTCTCATCAAGTGAAGTTTATATAGTTTGAAGTTTTCATTTTTTAGGAAGAGTTTGGCAGAGATAAGCTGACCATTTATATGTACAGAGAGAGAAGTTGATCTGCATTTATTCAGAAGCTATTGGCTTGGAGGCTATAATTATTGGCCATTCAAAAGTACGATCTATATACAGTAATTACATATATAGCTGATGTATGTTAATATTTTAGATTAAACACCTGTATAGTACTTCTTTCCAGGTATCCGCTCTAGAGAGACATGTGCACTCTGCCACTATTTCATCACCCAGTAGGAATGTTATGATCAACACTATATTGTTCTGTTAAAAGAAAAAAATCCTCCAAAACTTAAGTACATTTTATTGCATATGAAAAGAAAGTGAGGGACAAGTAGCAATAACATAAACCAGCTTTAGCATACACCAACACTTTATACACTTCCTCATGCAGCTTTGCCAATGCAGTTCACGTCTCACCTGCAAGACCTCCCATAGTTCCATCCTTGGTGCATTTTGAAGCTGAGACAGGCAGTCATTGGGCTGGTGAATTGGTGTTATGGACAGACACACTATGGACTATACTAAAACTCCTTTCATGTATGACCTCAACCAGATTTTGAATTGGGGCTCCTACATGTGAAAGACTAGCACTTTCACCTGCTGCACAGTCAACACACCCCAACACTAGTATGTAGGTATCTACTCGTGTTTGAATATGTATTATATGATTTTCATTCATGAAATACTTTTGGGGGGTTTGTCAAGTAATAGACTCTACACCCCAATCAAGGTTCATTTTTTATTCCGAGGTTCAGTCATCTGGGAATTTTAAGGAAATCAGGAGCGACCAAAAATGCATGATGTATATATTGTAGGATATTCCAAGACTATGACATTGTGTTTTGTGTAGGATAAATACATTTTATGGCATATTCTGGTTTTAGATTGGTTGTTCTGTTAAATTAAAATTGGTTGAGAGTAGGTAAAATAATTTGGTTTAATGCCTAAATTGGGCATAGCTATAAAACATTTTTATAATGTTCCTTTGATGCTAATTTTAGGTACTGAGGACGTATGGGTGGTTGAACCTATTGTTTTTCTCTGTTTGCTTCTCATGTTTACAGACCATTTTCCTAGCTCAAATTTTGTCACATCCATTGAACTTTCAGTGAAGAGAAGACTATATTCTCTGGTTAGAGAACTTGAATTCTGCAATAATATGTCTAGAACCTCAGTCATAATTTTATTAGGGAGACTTCACCAATATCTTGTATGCTCTGCAATTCATGTGTGTCCCATGTAATAATGGGTTGGCATATGGATAAGTGTTTACAACAGTTCTCTCATTTATTGTAGATGGGAACACAACACCACGCCACCCCCTAGTGGAGTCAAAATATAAACCTTATGTACATGAGTAAAATCTTCATGGAAGTCAGTGAAGTTGTATACACACCGGATCTTAGTTTGTTCCACAGACTTTTAGCATTGTATTCATGTGTAACTATTCCCAATATGGGTTGATGTTTACACCAATACATAGTTGGAATCATAAGTATAAGACACTGTCAAGTCAATTTTAAGTGCAAAATGTAGATTTTTTTTTTCCAAACAGTTTTACCAGTCCTAACATTAATAGAAATGTTTACACGAAACTTTATTTTTGTAATTCCAAACGAAACAGGGAAGGCTCTAGATTTGAACATTCTGCACTGTTCACTTCTCAGGCAAAGCAGGCCTTGTGCTGATGCATGAAAACCAGAAAGTGAAACTGTTTCTCTTTTGTCATTCTCCAACTTGTTTGCTATTTGCAATCATTCCACATAAACTAGATTTTTCTAAAATTCTGTTTTAATAATTAGAGGAAAATAATTGTTTATTTTTAATCTGATAGAGGTCTTTTTATCTTATTATTATATTTAATGTTAGATTTTTACATTTCACTGAAAGTTATAACTGAAGGGAGTGCTGAGTTTAGAGTCTAATAGTTACAGTTCTAATGATCCTCTAGATTGGTTAAGAACATAGCCATTTTATTAATTCATTCTGGTGAAGGCTAGCTTTAATGGGGTGTCACATGAAAACCGACCCAGAACTCAGTATGGTTCGCAGTGCTGAATGGTGGTGTGCACAGGGTCCATTGGGTAAGCTGTTTTTCAGCATGCTGGGCCAACTGTTGGAGGGATGATATAATTGAGGTAGTTTGTAGATGCTGCGGTTTAAAAAAGAAAAGAAAAGAATATTCATAAACCTTAAAAACTAAATGCAGTGATCTTTAGGCTTAGTTTAAAGGATCTTTAGATCTTTCAGCTTAGTTTAAAGGAATATACTAAAATGTTATGAAAACCCTCAAAAAAGGGTTTCAGAGGATGCATTATCCAGCACCATATTAATACTTCATGGGTGAGGTCTTCCGCTGAAGTCAAATAATAGAGGAATCCAGTGTATGGTATAATAAAGACTTTTCAACATAGCAAAAGTGTATCCTGTTAGCTGATCAGTAAAAGGAAAGAAATGGTATATTATACAGTCTCCTTGTGCTTTTCTAGTTAATTTCTGACCCTAAGTAATGTTCTGGTTACTTAGAGATCTAGAGAGTGATCCATTTACAATTTTATGTACTTTCTTGGTATCTTTTAACATGTGCATTTTACTGCATGGGAAAGGAGGGAAAACTGCATAGCGCTTTGTCAGAGTTAGATCACAGAAGGTTTTTGTTAAAGTGCATACTTGGTTTGACTAGTTAATGTGAATTACCTTTTTTCCAGTAATCTGATACAATGGTCTCTAATATAGTATATTATACAATCAAATAGCAAATGTATGATATGGTTACACATGAGATACAATGGCTTTGATGTGCTGAGTACAAAATATCATTATTTATTATTTACACCATTACATGGGCGGCACAATTATGGAAGAAGATACAAAGTTTTGGAGATGAGTTAGGACAGAATAAAAATTTAAAACCCCCGCTTTCTGAACACATCTTAAATAACTAAACAAAGCGAAAAATAGATGTAACTTCCTTATAACTTTTGGGACCAAAGATGATTATAGTGTTGTATAGATACACTTTTTAAAAAAAAACTAAGTTAGAGATTTGTTAGCCTAGGAAAATGTTATTTATGAATGTCATGTAATTTGAAGGGGATGGATTCATTTGGCTTATGATAGAAAATTAAAATTCATACACTGATATCCTACAGTATGTACAAAGTGATTTGGTTTTTCCAAACTGGATTTTGTACTGCGGCATAATGCAATATCAGCATCTTGCCAACTAATTTAAAAAACTAATAACCAAAATGCAAATACTGATATTGGCCTTTATGTGACAAATGGGGCAGAAAGTTTAACTTTTGTGAAACTTACACAGGAAACTCATGTTAAAGTGCTTCCCCGTATCCAATTATGGTATTGCTTTACTACCAGTTAGTCTCACTTTGAACCACTTGTTAAACATAAAGGGACCACTTCCCTTAGTCCACAAGAGAGCTACTTTTCTCCACAAAGGGATCTACAATATTGTAAATAGAGCTCAAATTAAAACCAGACCATTAAACCATTTCTCAACAATGTGGTGCTTGAAAATGTTTTAGGCATCTGGGCATTCTTTCCAAGGCAAATCCTGTCCTCAGATGTGCAGTTCCAATGTATTTCAGTGTGTATGTGTAGCTGAGGGAAAAAATTGCCACATTTGTGCACATCCCATAAGTAGGGCCCTGCCAAATTCACAGTCCATTCTGGTACATGTTATGGCTGGAGAGTTTTAAAATACGTCAGTTTCACCTTTTTCAGATGTTTATGTCTGAAATTTCACAGTGTTGTAACAGTCGAGGTCCTGACCCAAAACAAGACTTGGGGGGTCACAAAGCTGTTGTAGGGGGGTTGTGGGATTCCCACCCTCACTTCTGCGCTGCCTTCAGAGCAGGGCTCTGTGGAGCTTCCTGCAGCGGGGGGAGGTACCCAGAGGTGGGTCTGATCTCTCCCTCTCCAGAGCTGCTGTGCAGGGGAAGATGATGTCCTGTCCCTCCCCAGACCAACTGGGATTAGCAGCTAGGAGCCCCTGGCTGGGGCAGTCCCAGCAGCACAGGGGAGATCAGACCCACCTCCAGGAACCTTCTCTAGCTGCAGGAAGCTTGGTGGTTGCTGTTTGGGCTCTGAAGGCAGCACGGCTACAGATCTTTCTGCAGCCATTGGAGGTACCTGGAGGTGGGTCTGATCTCCTCCGAAGAGCAGCTGTGCAGGAGAAGAGGAAATCCTGGCCCTCCCCAGCCTGGCGGACTATCAGCGGGAGCCCAGTGAATGGTAGGAGCCCCCCTGCTGGAGCACCCCCTGCCATGCTCCTCTCCCTCCCCTGCAATAGCTACATTTCACTGGAAAGGTCTGATTTCAAGGTCCATGACGTGTTTTTCACAGCTGTGAATTTGGTAGGGCCCTACCCATAAGAGAACATAAATGAAATAGACAACTAATGGTAGCAGCTACACGTGCAGACTTCTGGTTTTGTTTGTTTGTTTTAAATCGTTCCTTACACGTGACTTTGTGTCAATACCATATTCAATTTTGTCAGCCTGGCCATTTGCTCATATTGTCACATTCTCTGTAACTATAGCAACATGGAAGCCACACTCTGCCATAGAAAGAATTTTGCAAGAAACCTAGTTGGAACTGGGTTTTTGGTAATTTAGTTGCCTAGTAGTGAAGGTGGTTCCTCCTGCCTCCTATTTGCTTGCCCCCCCCATGGAAATCACCTAATAATTATCTTGTTTCACTAGGGAAGTTTTTGTACATCCCTCCCCAACAAACTAAATGGAGTTTGACTCTGCCTTTGGGAAGGTGAGGGCAGATTGTCCAGCACCATCTCTTTATTTAGTTAAGTGCTTCTCTTTGAGATTAGTTTGGTGGTTTTTGCTCCCTCCTTCAGAAATTTGGAAGCTGCGTGGTGTACCCAAGTCCTCGACTAGTTGTGTTTCTCCTGTAAATCATGTCTTCTGTCAGAAGCACTGGCACAGAGGTGAAAAGAATTGAAGATCCTTTCCTTTTTCCAGAGAGAGAGACAACTAGCTGAGAGATCTCATGCCAGTGCTTCAGAGGACCCCAAACTCTCTAGCCCTTGAAGGTTCTGAAACAATGGCCCTGGTCCCACAGTGTCTGTGCTATCCATCCAGTTCTTGTAGCCTTTTGAATACACGTTATAGCTTGGTTGGCTGTGGTAGCAAAGTTTATTACTCTCTCGTTTCTCGGTGGTAGATTCTGTTAGGCAAAGATGTGAGTGACATCAGAAGGGAGCTTTAAAGAGCCTTAGTGTTCCATCAGGATCAGCAGATAAAGCTTTGTTTGAAATTAACTTTCCATTAACAAGGGAACTACTCTTCCTTTTAGGTTTTGTATCACATAGCTTAGTTCCGTAGCCCATCACTTAGAATGGTCTGGACCTTTTTTGTTCTCTCCACTTGTTCCTGATAGTTAATTTTGGTGGGAAGTGGGGAGAGATGGACAGCTGGCTATCTCCAGTCTCTTCTAAATCAGTGATTGTCTCAACTCTTCTTTCTGGGGACTGCTTCATAAGAGAGAGATCCTGGCATGGTCCTGCCGTGTTACCGCAGGATCCACTGGGTCTTACAATACTCTCATTCTTACTACTAGATAGAGCTCTGTGATCTGGACTACAGTTTGAGAGTTGCTGTTCTAGACAACAGACCCAGGTAGTCCTGTGCAACTGGATTGTAGAATTAATCACTAAAACTTTCAATGAAATGTCCAGTTTGGCCTCCCTAAACAAGTGAAGATCTTCCCTTATGCTACTTACTCTTTCTGTTACATTGGTTTGAGGCATACAGGCAGAGCAAATGGTGCTTAACTTACCCACATCACATAATTGTGACAATACCAGATTTGTTTTTCAACAGGGAATCTTTTTCCAGTCTTAAATTTCCCCACCACTGTGCCTAGTGTCTTCTTTTCTAACTCTCTTTTTAATAAACATTCTTTCACCCATTTCCTTTCTGGGGGTGGTAATTAATATTACAGTGGTTCTGGAGAGCACCCGTCACAAAAAGCCTGAGGCACTCTGTATTTCAAACACTATTAAAAATAGCATCAACCATCCTCCTTCAGATATGATGTAAAGACTGAACAGCTTTCCAAGTCTAAATAGCATAAACATGATAAGCTCTTAACGCTGTAATCTCTACAGCCAAAGGTCTTTGATATTTAGGACAAATAAAGAGTCTGGTAGAATCTGACCATGAACCTAAGAAAAACTGTTAATTCTTTTACATAACTCTTTATTTTCCAAGTGATGTGTGAACATTAATAATCCTCAATGCCCTTGGGAAGGAGAAGGGAGGTGTTTTCTGCATTTCACAGAAGAGGAGACAATGAGTAAATGGTAGAAACAGGTTTGGAAATCTGGATTTTTTTTGTTCCCAGCCCCTAGGTCACATCCCATCCCTAATCAGGAAATAAGATACTAAATCAGAGAGATTCTGTGCTTGTGAACAGTATACTTTAAAATCTGTGTCAAAGCTATGCTGTTATATCAGCCAGTGTGGTTTTTGAATAACCCAATTAAAAGCCAGTAGTTGGCCAAAGGAGTCACTACAGAATGCAAGTACTGCTTTCACCAGAAGGGTGAATGTGCCCCATTTTAGGCACTAATCCTGCAAAGTTTTACACACTGAGTAGTCCCACTGAAATCAAAGCTATTTACATTGTGTAAAGTTGAGCAAGTGTGTAGGTCTCTGCAAGATCAGGATACTTAGTCCCTAGCTATGAGCCCTATCCATAAGGTGGTGGATTGCTGGGATGGCCTTGGAGTCAACTAAGAATCAGACACATTATGCAGAGATAGAAGGTTGTTTTTTAACTATTGTTTTTAAACTATTTTAGGCCTCATGGTCATAAAAATATAATTTTGAAAGGAAACTGAAATATGTACGAAAATAGCAGAATGCTGTAATGTTTGTCAAAGTAAGGATCTGGAAAGAAATTATATTTGAAAACTGCTAATAAAAGTGGTAGAGAGTTCTTCCTTTCAGTAGGGAAAGTTACCAAGACACTCAGAAGCAGGATTAAGTTAAATCGCTCTTTACAAACGATTTCTCCTTTATTCAAGAATTCGCTGGATACTTCATTAGAATTTTTCTTATTAGCACTGTCTTTACTATTGCCATTGTACCCATCATCCACTCACAGGAGCAGAGAGGTTTCAAATTTGGCTGGGAGAGTAGGAGGATACAGTCTGGCCCTAAAGTTTGTTATGCGTAAAGTTAAAAGAAAAAAGATCTTTGTCCCTAATGTAACCATTGATGTTCGTGAAATACACTTTTAAAAGAAAATCTACTCAGGCTGTGATTTGCTTTGTTTAGAGTAGATGACACAGGTCAATTTTGCTTAGGGACATGCAGGTTTCAAAAGTGTTCTTATTTATGTCTGTAAGTGAAAGTCACCCATTTCTCTCCAGAAATGTGATGAAGTACATCTTGTGCTGGCATACACTATAGTTACCTATTCACAATCCCACTGAAACTCTTTCAGCTCTTCTGGATGAATGATCCCGTGAAAATTTGTCTTTTTAGTAGCTATGGGCCAATAAATATTTTTTTTATAACTAGTCACGGGTGTTCCTTTTTAAATTATACTTGGCAAAGAAAATATTTAATTTTGTTTTTATATACAATATATGTAGTTACCTTGATTGACATATTTATAACAAGGAGCTTTGAACTGACTATAAAGGTTTCAGTCCCATGGATTTCACGAGCTAAGTAAAAGTTAATTAACATATAGTGAAGGATATGGAACTTGTCATAAATTCATAATGAAGACTTAAGAGCATTTGAAAAGGCAGCATCCAGGTTTTTGGGGTTTTGTTGGGGCTGGTCCCTACAACTATATTAATAACCTCTGGATGTGAAATACTGAGGCAACAAGATGAAATATAAACATCTGCTTCTTTTGACTTGGAAGGACCTGATGAGTATCCAGAACATAGTCAATTTCAGGGTGTCATTCTTTAGACAAATGTCTTAATAGACATATTTAGTTGAACGCTTCACATTTGAAAGGAAATATCTATAACTAGTTTGACTTAGTACTTTTAGTAATCTTTTAATCCCAAAAGTATAATAGTCTAAATATTTTAGCAGTGCTATGTTGTTCCTGAAGTCTATAGGTTTAAAGTGGTTCAGGCTAGAGCATCTTGTATTTTGAAAATTTGCTACCTTCAATTTTCTACTTTTTATACTTTAGATCTTGAATGTTTACTGGTTCCTAGTGATTGGATAGTGTGGAGGGATAGTGCATCTTATCACTACCATTCATGCAGCTTTAAATCATATTGCAGACCTATAGTAAGATAGTACTTTTTATTTGTATTGTCATCAATTTAATGCCTTTAAAAATAATTGCTATATTTAAAATACAACACTTAGGACATCCTAGAATGAATGATATAGCTACTTGAAAGGTGTTCTGTTGGCCAGGTTTCTCCTCTTCTACATTAGTGTCCATTGAAACTGTTTGTATATGTTGAAGTTTGTAAGGGTTCAGGAACCCAGAATAAAAGAGTAAAGTATGTATTTATTACTCACTTTATTGCTCAGTTTTGATTTGAAAAGTTGACATTGTTATGCCTTTTCACATACTGGAAACAAATATTGGAAAAACTACTTCACCTAGGGTGCCTTCCATGTTTGGTATAAGTACTTTGTCAGTCATAAAGACAGAAATGTAATGTATTAAACCAGTAAACACTATTTTTGTAACATGACTTACTAACACATTTCCAGCTGTGTGTTTTATTTTCACTAACACTAGCCTTAATGGTAACAGCCATTTTTTCCCCTTTGTACGCTAATAGTAACATTCTGAGTTCAAGGTGGAACAGGAAAATTGTACCTATTTTGCTCTGCTCTGCTCTGCTCAAAACTGTAACCTGAAAGGTGACGACAACTCAGACTAACGGAGAAATATACTTGAAAATACTTCTCCCTCCCCCCCACTTTGACATGCCTGAAGAGATCCTCATTTGTGGGATGCATATGCAACCCTGATGCTGAATCTGAGCTCCAACATTCCTGCATCTCGACCACTACTTAAGCTAGAATATAAATTTTAAAAAGAAATATCTTGTCTTGGCTGAAAGACTTTAAGTGACAGGGAATCCATTCCTATGCTACCATAGTTGTAACTGTGAACAGCAAGAAGTTCAGAAATGCCATCTAGAATAAAATCTTTTTTTTTTTATTTTCAAATCTGAGTGTAAGTTAAATCAGAGTTAGAATTATCTGTCTTTGAACTTGCAAACAGCTGGGCTGGGCAAAGTTGGTCCACTTTTCCTTTTAATATTCGCACAACTGCCCTGTGTGATACCTTTGTGTGTTTTCCCTTTTGGATAAGGAAATGGTCATTTTCTGCCAAGGGAAATACTTTAAGCATTTTCGTATGTGCCACTGCAAATTCAGGGCCTGATTCCGCAGCCCTCACTCAGGCAAAACTCCCCGTTGACTTCAAGGACCGTAGGCTCGGGCCCCCATGTGATTATATCACCTTCCTGTATAAAAGCATGCTCTGACAAATGAATTTTTAGTTTTAAGAAAATTGCATTCAAGAAAATGTGTATGTATAAAGATCATTTACAATCTGATACAATTTAACTGTTGGTGTTCTTATATCTATAGATCAGCAAAAAAACACAAGTAAGATGGTCAACAAATAATATTGAAAGTTTCTAGCATAGGTACTTACCCTCCAATCCAAACTGGGGTCACAGTATCAATAACTAATTTAACCTGATACAGTAGGTGTAGTAGCTGTCAGGCTTTTTATGCAAAGAAATTCTATTGATGCTCTGGACAACTTTAAAGGCAAGAAATTTATACATGAACAAACGCTTCCTAAACTTGTTTTATAGAGACAACTGATATTCTTTTATATGTTATGCACTTCTTTTCTTTTAATTAATGTTCTAGTATAAACAAAAGTTGAAGGATTGTAATAAATTTACTAATGTGATATAGAAGGCAATCTCTAACTTGCTGTTTGATCTTGTCTATATGTTTTTAAAACACACGCCTTTATAACACAACTTAAATGGTGTATTTTATCAGTTTTAAATGTCATCTTGCTTATTCAGTGTTTTGTATATGGGCACAATCATTTTTTTAAATTTTCCAATTTAAAATGTAGTATTTGTGCTGCCTTTTGAGTTTGCTGTTGTCTCTTCGCTTGCTTTTTTTCCTTTGTTCTTTTGATATATCAAGATAATGAGCTCTACAAATTTTCATGGTACTCTTCTGATTATGTCTGCATAGTGGTAAAATCTGTATTTTTGTATGTAGGGAAAATAGTTTTCTGAACACTAATTTCTGATCAGTATAGTACAGAATCATTTGTGAAGGATTTCTTGTTTAATAAATGGACATGTTAAAGTGTTTAAAATATTTTGTCGTCATCTGTAAATGTAATGTATAAATTCAGTACTAGGTGTCATGGCTGGTTATTTATCATCTTTGCTGATGATTATCTGAAATTGCCATCCACTACTACAACAGGTGTAAACTGGTTTATTAGTTGGATGCTTAAAGAAAATTGTTGTGATTGAATTGGTGAGGATGATAAAGCACCAGGAGAGAGATTCTTTGTGCATAAGAGAGTTGTTAAAAAACAAACACACACGGAAGTAGTCCCTGATAAATTCCATGTAGAGAAAGCTCAAACAGCCTCGCTGCCAAGGTGTGTGTTTGTGGCAGGATCTCTTTTGAGGGATTTTTTTGGTCCTTTACAATGAAATGCTATTATTTACTGTGGTTTGCAGGATTGTACTCTGAATTGTAAATAAGCCTGAGACTGAAATCCTCGAGGAAATGGGTAACTTTCTGCCATCTCCGAGTGTACGTGGCATGAGATATTATCCTGGGAAGTGGGAAGATGACTTTCTTTATTGCTTAGATGCTTCAGGCATGATATGAAGACATTGAGTCTCTGAAGGCAAGAAGCTAGGGGGAGGACACCTCTCGGGGGATCTGCTCACTGAATGAGTGTTGTGAAGCTTGGGAGGCACTTTATAAGGTACCTGTGAGGGATTGCTTGAGAGTGACAGGTGGTTGGGAGCTCTTTTTTAAGCCCTATATCCACCACAATTTGCTAAGATGGATGAATCCCGTGGGGAGGGATTGACTGAAGAGTGTCCAGCACTGGCGTGATGTGCTTTTTCCCCAAAGTGTACCACTTAAAATATGACCTGCTATAAGAGAGACCAGTGGCAGTTTCTGTATGGGCTTCACAGGTAACCTGAGCTACAAGTGCGATAGCTGGGCAATGATGAGGTCAGCAATGGGACTTTATTTGTTCTGCTGTAGCGTGTAGAAGCCTCAGGCACAGATCATGATCCCATCGTTCTAGATGCTGTACAAAAAGAACAAAGATTTAATGGTGGGCAACGGGCAGGTTGCTGCTGGCATTGTAACCTGTGGGGTGTGGTGATCAGCATAAGAGGTCCTGCCTGGATGTTGTGTAGAAAAAGTGAAATTTATATTCTTAATTTAAATTCTATTACCCGCCCCCTCCCCCCGCTTCGCCTTGGGGAAAAGTTGACTTCTGGTTTAGTAAAACAGATTAACAGAATACCCGGCACATTTGATTTTCATTTTTGGGTGCTGTCAAACAGCACAAACAGTCCCCTGCTCAAAGGAAACGTCTTTTCATTTATCATGTTTTTAAAAATACGTTTGCAGTGGTGTAAAGGAACATCTTGAAAAATACAAAACCTTATTAAACTCGTTTAAATTCCCTGGACAGTGTATATTCCAGTGTTTCCAGTGAGTTTTGAGGCTGGGGCTACCAGAAGCATCTGCTATTACTATTAACATTGCAAGTTCTTACAAGGATCCCATCATCCTAGCACCAGGGTTCAATGACACTGCCCACTGTTGTATCCAGCAAAGCACAGGACATAAATACAGGTTTGTGACTAACCAATGAATGTGATCACGGGCATAGTAAAACCAGTTTGTCTGCTCTTTATCCAGAACTCTAAATTGCCTGCTGCTTTCAAAGGTACCAGATTAATGGGCTTGTGGTTCTCAAATACAGCAGTCTGAAGAAACATTGTTTCTCACTTAATGTATTGGACATGCCCCCTTGGGTGGAGAGTTGAGATACAAATCACAGATGGACTTCTAGAGTTGTGATCACCATAGCTCTATTTTCTTGCCATGAAATGTGAAATTCCTGGGTGTAACTGATAAGAGTCTTCTAACTGTTTTCTTAAACACTTTAGTGTCACACCACTGGCAAGCCTGTAAGTTAATTGACAGTCTAAAAAAGGCTCTATACAAAGGGCTTGAGTTCCATGCCAGGTAGTATTCTTATGCTATCACTTGTACATCAACGACTCAGGAGACTGGAACAAAGCGTCCCCTGACAGGAATAAGGTGCAGAGATAAAACAGCGAGAGTGCCTTGTGAATTCATCCAAATGTGGTATAAATGGAGACTTTCTTTTTCTCCTTACCTATAACTTTGATAATCCCGTGAGTGGCGTTTTGAATTGTAAGTACATTGTCTTTACATGTAAGTTCACTCTGCATTTGCTATTGGAAGCTTGCTTCTCTTCCTAGCCTCATTTGTTGTGTATTGTTGCTGAGTGCTGTTCCAGAATTACAGAAATTCAAACTAGATAGCTACATTTCAGTTGTAGGTGAAGTGATACCTATATCAGCTTGTAAATGCTTTGACCTTAATTATTGTTATTGAACTAAAATGTATGGGGGTTACAAATGCAGAAAACAGTAGTATGATCATAACAAGCTGTTGCACTGACAATTTCAGTAAGAAGAAACCTCTGCACTCAGAATAACAGCTGATTCCCTCAAGGTCCGATTTTTCAGCGGTCCTGAGCAACCAGAGGTCATTGACTTGAACTTGTCAAAAAATCAGGACTTTAGTGCAGCATGGCGCGTCCCAAGCATTCAAAAATCTTGAGTCAAGCCCCAGAAAACCATGATTGGCTTTAAAATCACATGACTTTAAAAATAATCAAATTTGGGTTCCCTTTATCTGACTCCTGGGTTTTCAGAGTTAGATTTTTTTCGGTTTTTTTCCCCCGACTGTAGGAGCTAGAAATTTTGTAAATGACAACTGACAGTCTCACATAATCACATGACTCCATTAGCTGAGGCTTAAGAAAAACATCAAATATCTCAACAATAAATATAAAATCGTGACAGCAAGCAACACAATGTATTGATAAAGTAATACTGAAATATCTTAGTATTTTTTTGCATGCATCTCTTGATTTTGAGAACATCAGCACAAAAACCACTATTTGTAACTTTAATTTTGTTTGAGGAATAATTCCCGAATTCCAGAAATAGTGTGTGAAGAAATTGTAAATCTAAAGGGCAGATTTGTCTATAAGAATGACAGTATCTGATCCCAAAACACACAGCAGTTTATTTACTTCCAACGACTGCTGAAGAGATCATAACGTTTATGGTGACATCCCTTTTATGCATGGGTTAGAGGAGTGTGCTATACTCTACAATGATATAGCAGGGAGCCTGCAATTGGCGAGTGCTGAGGCAGCACATTTCTCACTGCCTCTTACAATGCTCTGTGCTAACTGGCACAATTAATCCAAACCATCTTATTGTATCTGGTGTACAGAGTGAAAGGTTATAAAAGGAGATTGTAAAATATAGAACGTGTAAAGGAAAACACAAAACTCAGCTTCTATTAAAGATGGTATAATCCAGGATGGTTTATAAACGTTAATCTTAGGCTAGTTTCCAGGGTATCACATGCAGTACATTTTAAAAAAATTTAAAAAAAGAATTTAAAATTACAAAAAGAGAATGTAAAAATTACCACAGGTCCCTTAACATCACAGTAAATGCCAGTAAACATATTACAGTAAAAGAGAGGCATGACGGAAATGCAGAATTCCACACTGGAAAAAGTCCAAAGGGCTCTTTCCTGAGATAAGTGATGATTACGTCTCACAGTGAGGAATAAACATTCATTGTTGTTACTCCTTCAGTGGTCTGGAAATGAATTGTGGAGAACGGGAAGGTTGTCTTTCAGATATCCCCTTGTTAAGCCAGACCATTCTTTTTGAAACACCTCTACGCTGCTAATCGATACCTTGCTTCTGGATGGCTAACAGCCAGCTGCTAGCAGGTCATTGAAACACAAGTGGGATATGTTTATTCCCAGTGAAAACTGCTTTTATTGTTTTGGCTCTGTTTTCATTTACTCTATTGGTACCATCTGCTGTGTCATGAAGTCTTTAAAAGAAAAAGAAAAAAAGAGAAAAGAAAAGCCACCAGTCCTGTGACTATATGAAATACTTGTTTAACATATGAGTTTCTTTGAAATAAGCATATCAAATGCCGTACATGGAGTTTGCCATTCTTTTAACTAAGTTATTGTTTGGAATGTATATAGATGTCAGAAAGTTTGACTACTGCAGATAGGTTATGTTACCCTCTCGCTAAAGAAAACCCTTTGAAATGTAGGAGTTTTCCCTAGAAACCCCACACCAAGGGACAAATCTGCCCTCTCAGAAAAACCAGAGAGGGCTGGGAAAGTGTGATTTGCTGCACTGAGATTTCTGCCAGGAGGCTGGGTTTGCCTCTTCACGGGGGAATGGCCCTTCTGTACCACAAAACATAGATAAGGTGAAATTTGCAGAAGCCTTTGTCTCTGTGTTGTTTCCTCCATGATCTGTGTCAGCCTGACTTTATCAGGAGCTGTAAGCCCTGTGGTTCCCTACCTGGGCTAAACGCTATTGATTGGAGGACTGATGTTTAAAGCATAGAGCAAGAAATTGTGCAGTGGTCTCTCGTGCGGAAATCCTTACAGGCTTGATTGGGTAGGAGATGCCATGTGGATGGCTCTGAGCCAGGCCCATCTGGCCATGCACCCTGAAACTGGAGCTAAATGTGCAGACTGCACATAGAGGCTTCTACACTGGTGGTAGGAAGGGAAGGTTAAAACGATGTGTGTCATGCTCAGCCTCGTCTTTGCCATAAAATTTGAAGGGCGTGATGTGCCCCCACAGAAGCAGATTAGAAAGAGGGTGATTTCTCCTCAGAAAATCTTACAAAATGACAGAAAATTGCATGTCCACTAAACCAGCTAACCCAAGGCATTTTCAGATTTGCTCATGTTGCAGATTTCCAGCTGCCATTTTCATGGACACACATAGGCAGCAGACATATAGTTAAATGCACTCTGAAACCTATACATCCAATATAACCTGTGCCTTCAAATGCTTGAGATAGTAGAGGTAGTGAGACTTTATCTAAAGGAATACTGTTGATTTCTTAATCTGGAAAAAAAGTAGTAAGAAAGCTCATACTCAGAAATCTAGTGGAAAGTTTGAAAGAAAGCGTATTAAAAGATAAGTCAGTTACAAGTTTGAAATAAGAAGTTCCTGTTACTCAGTACTTTGTAGTGCACTGAACAAGGGAGGGCCATGCAGAACTGAGATTCACGTTCAGACATAGATGTATCTAGGTACAAGGTTGAATACCTACAAAATGGCCAGTTTCCAAAGAAATGTTCTATGACACTGAAATATTCTTTTCCCCCACATCACTGTCTCACTGGTTTCCATGACTCTGTGAACAGTGATGGAAAAAGAGAGAGAATGTACTGGTGACTGACCAAAACAAGAAAGGGAAACATTTCAACTGGCAGTGCATTTAGCAAATAGAAAAGAGCTAAGTCATCTCTTCCCTTTGACTTCACAATCCGTAGGTGCGCTGTTCTTCAGTCCGAATCCGAATCGGAGGCCTCATCTAAAAAAAAAAAGGGCGGGGGGGACAGTGAGAAAAGTGAAGCTGCAGTGCCACCTTTCATTCCTGTTCAGATAGATTTGTTGCTCTGTTTTAGGTGGCTGCTTCAAAGAAAATAGGGTCTTAGGAGGATTTAATTACAGCTTTTATTTACCATTACAAATGGTTGTGGTGCTTCAAAGGACACACACAGTCCTGCCCAGGAGTTAGTCTCAGACAAATACGATACAAAGGACAACAGTTCAAGCGAAAGACGTTGCGGAAATACCATTGGCAAGATCACTGCGAAAAGGAAGCCTTCACCAAAGACGTGAGTTCGATTAAAGACCTTCTATAAAATTTGTGCTGCCTTTTATAAGCCTTATATTTTGCCAACGAGAGTATTTACTTCTTGCTTTTATGGTACTCCCTTGTCTTCCTAGAGGGCTCGGCTCCTATTCATATTGTCAATACAGTACATGAGTCTAGCTGAAGGGAAAGAATTTGAAACCCAATGGAAATGCATGGCATGAAAATTTTTGAGGCTAACGGGTTTTAGCTATTAAAACAGTCAATGATATATGTAAAAGACTAGAACCTTTTGGTGCAAGGAAGAAACTCCCTAGCAGTAAGATCTATTAGTCTGAGGAATAACCTCCCAGAGGAAGCATCATCAGTGGGCACATTTAAAATTTGACTAGACAAAACATGGGGGATGCATTTTTTCTTAAAACAGGGTGGAGATTTAACTTTCTCTAATCAATAAGCCTTAGTTACTATGCTATTGACTGCAATGGCTTCGTACCATAGAATAGTTAACACACACAAGTTCTGGGTCACCATGAACAGAGTCTGCATAGACTACTTAATGCTGGAAACTCTCACATATCTGTCAAATAGGAGCCAGAGGTTTTGCTTGATCACTTGTAAAACATAAGGGAGGCATTCACCTACCTTCTGACTTTTGTGCTTCAGTGGCATTTTCGGAACCGCCTTGTTTGAGAAACGTGACCAGGTCATTAAAGGTAATGTAGAAATCAACAGCAAACACTATTGTGGCTATAAAGCCAAATACCTATACAACAGAAGGATAGTCTCTTTATCAGCAGTTTATGTCAACCATCAATGGAAAAAATGGGCTAACCTTAACTAACAGGGGGAGGGATAGCTCAGTGGTTTGAGCATTGGCCTGCTAAACCCAGGGTTGTGAGTTCAATCCTTGAGGGGACCATTTAGGGATCTGCGGCAAAAATCTGTCGGGACAGTACTTGGTCCTGCTAGTGAAGGCAGGGGACTGGACTTGATGACCTTTCAAGGTCCTTCCAGTTCTATGAGATAGGCATATCTCCATATATATTTATAACAATCGGCAAATTGCTGAGGAAACATGGGGCAACTGGAGGGGTGATGGTGGTGAGGCTAAATTATGAGCGTATTTGAGGGCCTGCCTAACAACTTGTGAGGTAGATCTAAAAGGAGGCTTCCCCCAGTCACCTATGTCTGGAGCACAGGCGCTGACTCCGTGGGTGCTCCGGGGAAAAATTGGTGGGTGCAGAGCACCCACCGGCAGCTCCCCGCCTGCCCCGGACCCGTGGCAAGCTCACCTCAGCACCGGGAGACATTGCGGGGCCCTGCCCCCGACGCTGGGCAACGTTGCGTTGGCGTGGGGGGCGGGGCCCCGCAATGTCACCTGGCATCGGGGGCGGGGCCCCGCCATGTCTCCTGGCGTCGGGGGTGGGGCCCGGCGTCGGGGCGGGGCCCCGCCCCTGACACCAGGCGTCAGCCCCCACCGGCACCACCGGACGTTGGCGCCTATGGTCTGGAGATATACAAAAGGTGACCCATGGGGCCCAACATGACTTTGGAAACCCCTTTGTATTGAAGGAATTCCCTTCTGGGAGGTCAAGATCCTGTCCAGTCTAGTTTTTGCCATTTTGCAAGGCCTTCTGCCAGGCTACTCATCTGCTGCTGAATGAGCTGTGCTGGGTGCAGTGTCTCTGGAGCTGCCTATTTAAATTAACAGGACAAGGAGGCTGGAAAAAATAAAGAGGCCTTTGTAGTTAAGCAAGCTAAGAATCTGGCATATGTGATACCTCCCAGACATAAAAATAGTGACAAAGGTAGATTGAAAATCAAACCCTTATTATGAAATTGTATTTACTTTCCAATGACCTGGTTAAGGTGTCTGGCTGACAGGGAGGAAAGGATCCAAGAGATCTCTTTAAAATTATGCAAATTTGATTTATATTATTTATGTTGCATAAAATATTTATACATTTTTGGCTTCAAGTTACAAATGGAAAGAGACTGTGTCTTCGTTCTGAGCACAAAATGCTGACTGTGATCTCCCTAGGAAAAGCACTTCACAATCCATGTGTTGGTGACATGGTGTTTAAAGGGGAAAATGCCATTGCTTTTGTCTCAACTGCTTGGTGCAAAAACAGGCAGCAAAGACACAAGTCTGAAAATATTTGCATCATGGATCACATTTGATTAAATAGAATTACAACCTTTGGTAGCTATATGGGGCTTTTCGTTCAAGTATCTCTGTGCTTTTTACATAAATGGGTATTACTAGCTTCATTTTACAGATGGGGAGACAGAGGCAAGAGTAAGCGAGGTCACACAATGAGTGAGTGGCAATATCAGGAAGAGATCCCAGATCCCAATTCCCAGTTCCTTGTTCTAAACAATAAACCACTTTTTCTCTATTTGGGCCGAATCCTGGCCTAAATTAATTCAGTTGCAAAACTTCCACTGTTTTCAATGAGATCAAGATGGGGCTATTTCTCAAATATATTGAAGTACAGTTCACCAAGATACAGAGTGGAAATCACTTTTCTCCTTTTAGTACTTACTCCAGCTGCTTTGGATGCTCCATCAGAATATTTTGAAACTGCAGCGATTGAGATGGCAAAATATATAATGGCAGCAGTGACACAGCGCAAGAAATCCTGTATAACACAATGCAGTGCTGATTTAAATAGTCAAATTATCGTAACACATTAAAGTCCTGTTACAATTGCTTTTAAAATGAGCACTTTAAAAAACATTCTTTGTCATCAGAATTTCAAGATTATATGGTTATAACTATTTTATTATCTGCATGTAGATCTGCTATTTTCTTGGTATATCTGGGAAATTAAAAATAAAAAAAACAAACATTTTTTTAAAAATGTGACTGGGATCCTGACTCCAGTAGCTAGAATCTGATCTCCATGACATTACAAATCCAAAGATAGCCCATGGAAATCAATGCAAACCTTACATTGGATTGAGAAGTATAGCTTCCCACTGAGTTCACTTGGGAACAGAGGCATTACTTTGGATTTATGCTAGTGTTCCTGAGATCAGAAGTTGCTGCTTTGTCTTCAATGACTGTGCATGGAACATGATTGTGCGACAGCTAGAAATGATTATCAGATGCTTTCCAACTGGAATCAGCTTAGACTGTGGAGAGCCTCTACAGGAAATTATGAAAGCCCTGCCACTTGAGACACCAACTGGCTGGTCAAAGGACAAGAGCACATAATGTATATGCTGGGCCATGCACTGGATCACCTAGTCTACTCGTAAATATTTCTAGTGCCTCCATTCCTCTGGTTCCATCTTGTACGCAGTGATTTTCTTAGATGGTAATAAGAATAAAACATACAGCTGAGAATCTAATTACATTACAAGAAACTGTATCCAAAGCAATGTGATTATTTTCTCCCCAGGCAACATTTGTACCAGCCAGGAGACTGAGTGGCACAGCAAGTGCACAACAATGTAGTTAAATATTTCCGACTGTATAAATGGAAACATTATCTTCAGTACCTGATCAGAAATGTTTGCCTAGTGCGTAAGCTGTAGTTTATACTAAATGTGTACTGACAAGTAAAGGATGAAAGGTTGAGAGAATTCTGTTCAGTCTATGAAATGTAGAGTATCCAAGCTACCAAGGAAGTGATGGAGGGAGATGAAATCTTTCATTCTTTTAGGTAAAATGTGCTGTGTATATGGTTGACATTCTAGGCTCTTTGGGGCAGGGAACATGTCTTCTATCAATGTTTGTAATGTGCTGTGGAAATAGCATCTCTAAATAGTACGTCAAATAAAAACAATGATTTGCTAATGCACGTGTGAACCTTGTGAGATGGGGACTGATATCTTGACCTCTGTTCACATCTTTTGTCTTTTCTGAACAGATGGACAACTCAGATGTCATAAGACACAAATCCTCCAGGAAACTGAATTCCTTTGAGGTCAATGGTCAGCAATCTGAATTCTGAGGTTGATACACATTACCGTAATGAACATAATAAATATGCAATTGATTTTTTTCTTAGATGGTTCTGTGAAGGGTGCTATAAAACAGTAAAAGACAAGCATTTATTTGAAAAGGGATGAGGGGGGGAGAGGGCTCTTGAGATTGGAACTGAGAGCACAAGCTCTAAAAGCACGTACACTGTCCCTGAGATGATGAAGTTACTGCTAGTTTTATCCACCAAAGACTACCAATATTTAACTCAAAACTCATTAAGACCAAAGGTCCCTACCTTGCACTAATGGGGAATCCAAACTGAACTGGGTTGGGATTTTTTCCTAAGCAAAAATAAATTGTCCTGCTAGATAAATGTTCCCTGTAGTGAGAGTGTTTCCAGCAACAGAGCCATCCAGTGGTCAGTGTGAGTAATAACCTGCAACTCCTTCTGCAGGCTTCCTATAGATCAGATACAGTACTTTTCAGTTTAAAGGTGATTTTCTTCATACAAACTGGGTATCAACTGCCAAAAGGGTCAGATAGCTCCTCCCACCATCACACAACAAATACATTAGTACTGTGTTGTTGGGGCAACTGCTACTCTGACTGCACTTGTATAGCACATTCCAACTGAGACTCTCAGAGCACTTTAGCAAGGTGATATTTTCACCCTCGCATCACAAAATGGGGAAACTGAGGCACGGAGATTAAGGGTTGGATTTTTCAAAAGTGCCTAGTGCTGGCCCAAAACTCAGTTAGGCCGAGGCGAGGTGCTTTGAGAATACAACCTTAGTCACACAGCAAGTCAATTGCAGAGTCAGTAGGCCCTAGGCCTGGGCTCCAACTACAATGTTACCTCCCATAAAAAATGGCAGCTACGAAGTTAGAGTGTATAATCTATTGCAGTTTGTAAAGTGACTTTGGGTCTTGTGGGATGAAAGGCACTAGAACGAATTTATTAATAATAACGGTCAAGTTGTTAGCAATTAGTGTAAAATGCAGCTCTGTCGCAGCTCTATCCCTTTTATCATCTGCTTTCATACTGTACAATTGAAGTTGTGTGTGAATTTCACATCCCACTTACCGTCAAAGGCCAGTAGATTCCTTTAAACTTCTCATTAAGCTTAGAGGAGTATGCAAAGAAAAGAAACAGCGCCAGCAGAAATTCTATGAGTGGTGCCATCATGAAAGCTGCAGCTGAAGATGCAATATAACAGATAAAGGTGATAAATGACAGCACCTAGAGTACAAGGGAAAACACAGCTAATTATTCACATGGTACAGCAGAGACAGAGTCCAGGGCAGCTCTGAGAGACTTTGAAGAGAGATTTCTTGTGCATATTTCAGTCAATCCAGCGTCTGATGGCAAATGCTACTTTCTACATGCGCCTCTTGCTTAGAATTGTGTAAATTTAAAATAACTCCATCCATTTCAATGGATCTGAAGTTGGTGTCCGGGGGAGCCACTCCAGATTTACACCTATCATGTGGCTCTGATTTGTAAACAATTCTGGGAACATAATTAAGTGATCAAAGTTGGAATCTGTCAGAAAATGAATTTATAAATTCTAAGATTTCAATCATGGCAAGCAGTTCCCATCTGAAATCCAAGTCATTGCTCAGATAGCCCAGAGGTACTAATCTTGTCAGTAGAGTTAAAAGAAAAATATATAATTTCTTCTTATGATGATGATGATGTTGATTAAAAAAACCCAAAAAACTTTGACAGTTGTTAATATTCAAAGGTTCCCGTGAGTCAAAGGTTCTTGTTTTTCTTCCAGTATTGACTGCTTTGCTTTGGTAAGAACAGACATGAGTAAGGTTTTTCTCAGGAAGGAGATGGTGCTGGTTCAGATATGTGTGTTAATTATCGCACTCTGCCTTAAACCTCCAAAACAACAAAAATGGATACTATCTCAGCAATGGTCTAGCTGCAAGGAAAGGCATTCTTATATTATGGCTCAAAAAGGAAAGCTCTACAATGGGGATGTGACTAAAAAAATACAGCACAATCTGAATCACAGCCCCAAAATGGGTATAAAGAATGTTGGGCTGGACTGCCGCTAATAGGACACACCTGTGAGGGTAAGTAAAGTGTCTGTCATTTTAGTTTTACAGATGGGAAACTGTAGCATGAAAGCCATGGGTTACATACTCTTATTTCAGTGAGGGGAGGGAGGACAGATGGATTCTATTATATATTTTTAAAAATAAAATGTTATTTACCTTTACATGTGAAAATGAATTAAATCACCCATTTTGAGAAATAACTCCCCACCCAAACCCCTAGTTTGTTTTGAGAAGTTCTGGCCTGAAATACTTGTCTAAGGGTTGGAGACCAGCTTTATGGGCGTCTGGCTCTGTCTGTCTTCAGCTGTAGCCAGTCAGCCTCTCCACCTTTAATTTCCCCCCATAGGATGTGTGTTAATTAAAACCATTCAAACAATCTCTCTTCCCCCCCCCAAACTAACATAATCTCTCTCTCTCTCAGCCTGCTCTGGCCAACTGCAAGAAGAGGACACACATGCCCACAAGAAGTCAAGAAAAGACAGGATAACAATCAAACCAAGTATAAAGGAATATTTGGCAATTTTTGTATGCAACTCAATGGGAAGCTGCAATACAACATTTTCTGCACTGATGGGAAGCCAATAAAGCAGCAGCACGCCAGGCCCTACTCCCAGAATTCCAAGATGGCACCATTTAGAGGTGAGTGGCCCAGCTGCTTCTCTCTGGATCAAATTGACGTGTGTGTTTCAAAATCTCTCTAATAACAAAAATCTCTAGCATAGTCATTACAAAAATTATTATTTGCATGCCAAGCCACAAAATTTACATACTGAGTTGCCCTGCAAGCCACACCTCTTCTGAACCATTCCCAAATGCAAAATTGCAGATTTTCTACTCAGATAGTCATAGGTGGTATTATCACTGGTATTGCACTAGCTTCCTTTTCAAACAGAATGAAGCAAACGTGCTCCTTCTTCACTGTTGTTTTATTCACTACCTGTAAAATAAGATATCACTAAATGCCGTGTGCTAGGTTCTGGTCCTGGGTTACAGGTCTGTGCTGTGTTTGAGAGAGTGGTCTATGCCTGAAGAAACTACTCCACAGCTTCCTTGTTTTAATGAAATCACAGTTTATTATTTGTCAAACAGAAAAATGCACGGGCTCAAGGGGCTGCTTTTTTAATGTAAATCTAAGTGGAATGCACTCTTGAAATGTTCATTTAATCTCAGAAGTGTGATTATGCTATGGAACAGCCTTGAAACATGATTCTACCCAATTATGCTTAGAATTTCTGCATTTGCAGATGTCTGATACAGATGGGTCCAAACTTTCCTTACAGAGCCAAATGTTGAACCCAACAAAGGTCAGTGATGTTTCTAGATCATTACAGTGAGAGGCAAGCCACAAAAGTTAAATCAGAATATGCGTTCAAATTCCCCCTCCTAAACGTGGAGGTTTCCAAGCCCATCTCTAGTGTCAAAGAAGTAGGGGTGTACATGTTTGTTAAGATGGCCCTTTCTGAAAAGGAGACACTGCTTCTTGAAAAAACAAAGTGTTTAGATTGGAGGGGTCAATGCATTTGTCTCATTGAATTTCAGATCTATTGGTTTGGCTGTCTGCAGCTACAACACATTCCCTGCACCCAGTTGTACATCAATTAAGGAGCGTTACATTTGCCATATAAGTCACTAATTGCTCCTTTGAGAGGTCATTCAGTGCCCTCAAATACATATACCTGAAAAGCACATTAGGTTGAGAGAGAGAGTGCTAAGCGCTTTAATCTTGTTGAGATTATCTATTAAACTAACAAACCTTCATACTGATCTCTAATCACCTTATTAGATCATTCCATCTGTGACCAAATGTAGAGGGAACATAATAATTGAGAGTAAGAAATCATCCCATGCATTTAATATCAGATGGGTTTGTTCAGACTGATAAAGGAGTGGATGATTTGGTGTGTAATGCTTATGGCTTACTCCAGTATCCAGTTCTGTTCTGTGTCATGCTCTGTGTATAATATTCCATTTGATTCTCATGTATCTAACGGACTAAGTTCATCCTCCAGAATACTATGGAAGACACTGTTAGTAATCTCATTCCCTGTTTCAACTGCTGGCTTTTTGGTGTGTTTGTTATTTATTACAAGATACAATCAGTGCTTAAAGTGGTCTGAAAAAAGTGAGGGATCTGTCATAATCTGGGAACAATACCTCAGGTAAAACAGTGCTTAAAGTACACCTCTGTGACCTAGCTTGACTTTTTTTTTGTTGGCCAGGGATGTGACTACTTGTAACTGCCCCTTCCCTCCATGTGTCCACTTTAAGCTGTGAATATGAAAGATTGAGGTGGGTACTATAGTAAAGATAAATGAGGAACACAGAACCAAGTTGGGTGGGGGACACAAGTAGTGATTCTAACTCCAGCTAGCACTGAGGTCGTCGTAGAGGAAGATTTGGAGGCTTCACGCAAAAGTTAATTTAGAACTAAGGTTGCTAAATTCAATTACTAACTATGCAATCACAAAAAAAAATCGCTGGGAAATCCCCAGTTATGTTCCTTCTCTCCCGGTATATGTGACTTCTGAGGGCTGGTCCACACTAGGGGGGGGAAGTCGAACTAAGATACGCAACTTCAGCTACGTGAATAACGTAGCTGAAGTCGAAGTATCTTAGTTCGAACTAAAAATCACTTACCGCGGGTCCAGACGCAGCAGGCAGGCTCCCCTGTCGACTCCGCTTACTCCTCGCACGGAGCAGGAGTAGCGGTGTCGACGGCGAGCACTTCCGGGATCGATTTATCGCGTCTAGACGAGATGCGATAAATCGATCCCAGAAGATCGATTGCTACCCGCCGAATCAGGCGGGTAGTATAGACGTGCCCTTATACTCTCCTACTCTCATCCACCACCCTCTACTTGTAAACTTCTTTTGTCACAAATGTGCAACCTTACTCTGATCCTAATGAGCATAGACAAGTGAGTGCTAAGATTAGTTTCTGGGGCCTGGAAGATAGCAGTTTCTGATGGAACATATCTTGTTTTGGTGTGTTAGAATTGTGGTGGTAGACTGGGAGGGGCGGTATGAAATTCCTAGGAAGATGTAGGTAAATATGTATATGACATTCATAGAATCATAGAATATCAGGGTTGGAAGGGACCTCAGGCGGTCATCTAGTCCAACCCCCTGCTCAAAGCAGGACCAATCCCCAACTAAATGATCCCAGCCAGGGCTTTGTCAAGCCTGACCTTAAAAACCTCTAAGGAAGGAGATTCCATGAACTCCCTATGTAACCCACTCCAGTGCTTCACCACCATCCTAGTGAAAACGTTTTTCCTAATATCCAACCTAAACCTCCTCCACTGCAACTTGAGACCATTACTCCTTGTTCTGTCATCTGGTACCACTGAGAACAGTCTAGATCCATCCTCTTTGGAACCCCCTTTCAGGTAGTTGAAAGCAACTATCAAATCCCCCCTCATTCTTCTCTTCTGCAGACTAAACAATCCCAGTTCCCTCAGCCTCTCCTCATAAATCATGTGCTCTCCTAATCATTTTTGTTGCCCTCCATTGGACTCTTTCCAATTTTTCCACATCCTCCTTGTATTGTGGGGCCCAAAACTGGACACAGTACTCCAAATGAGGCCTCACCAAATGCAGAATAGAGGGGAACGATCACATCCCTCAATCTGCTGGCAATGCCCCTACTTATACAGCCCAAAATGCCGTTAGCCTTCTTGGCAACAAGGGCACACTGTTGACTCATATCCAGCTTCTCGTCCACTGTAACCCCTAGGTCCTTTTCTGCAGAACTACTGCCTAGCCATTCAGTTCCTAGTCTGTAGCAGTGCATGGGATTCTTCTGTCCTAAGTGCAGGACTCTGCACTTGTCCTTGTTGAACCTCATCAGATTTCTTTTGGCCCAATCCTCTAATTTGTCTAGGTCCCTCTGTATCCTATCTCTACCCTCCAGGGTAACAGTCATGCTGACTGTTCCTGATCACTTTCCTCTCCTCTAAGTGCTTCAGAATTGATTCCTTGAGGACCTGCTCCATGATTTTTCCAGGGACTGAGGTGAGGCTGACTGGCCTGTAGTTCCCCGGATCCACCTTCATCACTTTTTTAAAGATGGGCACTACATTAGCCTTTTTCCAGTCATCCGGGACCTCCCCCCGATCACCATGAGTTTTCAAAGATAATGGCCAATGGCTCTGCAATCACATCCACCAACTCCTTTAGCACCCTCGGATGGAGCTCATCCGGCCCCATGGACTTGTGCTCGTCCAGCTTTTCTAAATAGTCCTGAACCATTTCTTTCTCCACAGAGGGCTGGTCACCTCCTCCCCATGCTGTGCTGCCCAGTGCAGCAGTCTGGGAGCTGACCTTCTTTGTGAAGACAGAGGCAAAAAAAGCCTATTGAGTACATTAGCTTTTTCCACATTCTCTGTCACTAGGTTGCCTCCCTCATTCAGTAAGGGGCCCACACTTTCCTTGACTTTCTTCTTGTTGCTAACACACCGGTAGAAACTCTTGTTACTCTTAACATCCCTTGCTAGCTGCAACTCCAAGTGTGATTTGGCCTTCTGATTTCACTCCTGAATGTCTGAGCAATATTTTTATACACCTCCCTGGTCATTTGTCCAATCTTCCACTTCTTGTAAACTTATTTTTTGTGTTTAAGATCAGCAAGGATTTCACTGTTAAGCCAAGCTTGTCACCTGCCATATTTAGTATTCTTTTTACACATCGGGATGGTTTGTTCCTGCAACCTCAATAAGGATTCTTTAAAATACAGCCAGCTCTCCTGGACTCCTTTCCCCCTCATGGTATACTCCCAGGGGATCCTGCCCATCAGTTCCCTGAGGGAGTCAAAGTCTGCTTTTCTGAAGTCCAGGGTCCGTATTCTGCTGCTCTCCTTTCTTCCTTGTGTCAGGATCCTGAACTTGACCATCTCATGGTCACTGCCTCCCAGGTTCCCATCCACTTTTGCTTCTCCTACTAATTCTTCCCTGTTTGTGAGCAGTAGGTCAAGAAGAGCTCTGCCCCTAGTTGGTCCTCTAGCACTTGCACCAGGAAATTGTCCCCTACACTTGCCAAAAACTTCCTGGATAGTCTGTGCACCGCTGTATTGCTCTCCCAGCAGATAGCAGGGTGATTGAAGTCCCCCATGAGAACCAGTACCTGTGATCCAGTAACTTCTATTAGTTCCCAGAAGAAAGCCTCGTCCACCTCATCCCCCTGGTCTGGTGGTCTGTATCAGATTCCCACCACGATGTCACCCTTGTTGCTCACACTTCTAAACTTAATCCAGAGACACTCAGGTTTCTCTGCAGTTTCATACTGGAGCTCTGAGCAGTCATACTGCTCTCTTACATACAATGCAACTCCCCCAGCTTTTCTGCCCTGCCTGTCCTTCCTGAACAGTTTATATCCATCCATGACAGTACTCCAGTCATGTAAGTTATCCCACCAATTCTCTGTTATTCCAATCACATCTTGTTCATCTTAGGAACCTGATACTGTTCATAGGTGGTGGATGATTCTTGTGGCTCCAGTTACGGTTGGACATCTGATAGTGAAGGACGAAGCCTTTGTGTTGCGGATTATGGGAGGGTGTAGAGAAATATGAGAAATGACATATCCTGTAGAAGTACAAATTGAAAAGTGCTGATTTTGTCCCCCCCGCTCCCATTCCCATCCAAGATAAGTCTGGCCACTGCTCTCTGGCCAGGAAATATAAAGTCCCATAACTTTGTGTTATTAGCATATCCGCTGCAGTTGCATTTGCAGGACATGACATGGACCCACTGTTTTGCTTGGAGTTGGTTGGAAGGTCCATAATATTGAGAATTTGAGAAATAATATGAGTATTGTTTCTCAATGCTCTTCTTAAAAATCTCCTGTCCTTTTTCTGGCTGAAGGCAGGGCAGAAGGGATGGGGGAGGGGTGCAGGTATAGGCATGAGGACAAACAAAACAAGAATAAATACGTGCAGCAAAGAGGGGCCCTCCGAATCCAAATACTGGAAGAGTTAGACACAAACTGTACTTCATAGCCTAGGCTTATCAAAAAGAATTAAGCACAATTTAAGTAGTGAATTACACTATAAAGAACATAGAAGAAAAAGCAAAAAGACCTATTTCAGAGGTGAGTGGTCCATAAAAGCAGAGGAAAATAACAGAGAGCTTCTATAGCAGACTCCATTAATTTAGCATATTGACACCAGATTTTATTGTGCACATTTGTCATTCCCGCCAGAGTTTCTCCATCAAAGGCATGAGATAATTCAGGGGGGTTAGACATCTAGAGGAGCCTTTGCATTCTCTTAAGATCAACCTTTTGGCAACAGTTAAGGCAAATAGCAACCCACTTTGAGGCAAATGAAGTGGAGTGTACTTTAAAATCCACAAATCAAGGATACAACGTCATAGGAATAAAATGAGGAATATACAGAGAGAGAGCTTGTGTTCAGTGAGATCTTTGCAAATATCAGCAGAGATTCTGTACCTTCAGGCACAAAACTAGTGTGTGTGTGTGACAGTGGCAGTATGTGCTTGGATTAAAATCCAAGTCAAACATACATTATTGGGCTCAATACAAGGGTAACTGGGTGAAATGCAATGGCCTGTGATATACAGGAGGTTGGATTAGATATCTAATCATCCCTCCTAACTTTAAACTCTATTAATCTATGAAATCACCAACATTGTCTGCCTTATGCTGGTAAAATCCACCAGGAATTTTGTTTTGAAATAACCATATAGACGCATTTTTCCTACGTCGGCCTCATTCTATCTTCAGTTCTGTTGATGCTAATTATATTCTCTAGATGTGGGAACTTCAAAACGGAAAAAGATCGTCAGACGGGGTTTTCCCAGCATCTTGGGACTCCAGCAAAAGTGTCAAGCAAAGCAGGAAAGAACAGGCTTTTAAAAAAAGTAACGGCTGTGTGGAGTTATTCAGTGTTTTATAACTTGCAGAATTTTGCCAGTATTACTAATGGAACATGAAATGCTACTTGTCTCCTGTTTTTAGTAATGTAAATGTTGGGTCTGACAAAGATTTGAATTCTATGAACTCTGCAGTCCTGTAAAGTTATTACATTTGATAATATTAGCGCCATCACTACCACACTCCCAGTAGATACTATAAATCAGGGATCTCAAACTCAAATCACCACGAGGGCCACATGAGAACTAGTAAATTGGCCTGAGGGCCACATCACTGAAACTTTTTCATACAATAATACAAAAGTATAGTCAAAAATGAAGAGTAATATAGTATTCTGTTAAAAGTCAATGTATTAACTTTTTAAAAACTCTAATGCAAAGAGGGGTTTTAATAAAATATAAACACTCGGTAATGTTTGGAGCTTGGCTGCCAGTGGAGTCGGCACCTATGGTGGGCCGCAGGAAATAACTCCGCGGGCCGCATGTTTGAGGCCCCTGCTATAAATCATTCTTCCCACTAAGGGGTAGGTGATAGTTTTATCAGTTTTACCATCAGCCAGTTCAATTGCTTATAATATAGGACCAAACTCTTGGCTTCCAACTTTTAACAGCAAGCTTTGTTCTTTAGATTCCAACCAGGACAGTCCTAACAAATAATGTCATAGTAAAAGCCTTACAATGATCCATAGTCCAAACTCACAGAGGGGAAAAGAGAGGAGTGTTTGTGCTTTGGCAGAAAAAAAGATCCTATATTGGTGCTAACATGCCTGAGGGTAATTCTCCAATAGTTTGACTATAGAAAATGTATTCATCTGGGTTAAAGTGACCCACTTAATTAGCTGTAAGCAGCAAAATTTGGCACAAATTATAGGATTATGTAATAGTTCTTTGAGCAACTTTAAAGCCTACCCCAACTGGGGAGAGATGCTTGTTTTTTCATGATAAATAGGCCCCCACTGTGCTGTGCTCTGCTGTTATATTAAGAAAGTGGTTATAATGGATATGGGGCTGATCCAAAGGCCATTGAAGTAAATGGAAAGACTCATATTAACTTCCAGTGCACATATCTGGGGACTTTAATGAGGAAGAGACAGAGACAAGTTCAGAAGAAAGCAGAAAGGAAATGGAAACCATTGTAATCTAACCATTTTTTTTATTTGCTTGCTGACAATGTTTACATGCTACATTTGCAAATGAAAATGGGGGTTTTCTATCTGCTTCACTCTTACTTGGCTTGTCTTACCTATCCAAAAGGACAATAAAATGCAGGGACTGACTTTTATCCTGGCCACAACCTGGTCTCATTTTGCAAAAGGAGTTTGACAGCCAGTATGTTCTCACCGAATCGTAGAATATCAGGGTTGGAAGAGACCTTAGGAGGTCATTTAGTCCATCCCCCTGCTCAAAGCAGGACCAATCCCCAATTTTTGCCCCAGATCCCTAAATGGCCCCCTCAAGGATTGAACTCACAATCCTGGGTTTAGCAGTCCAATGCTTAAACCACTGAGCTATCCCTCCCCTCCAATTTCTGTTGTAATACCACTGAGTATATTGAGATGCCTGTGATTTTTGTACCTGACTGCTTGATAGTCAGACGTATTATGTAATACCCTTCTCTGAAGTCCCATCTTTAACCATTGCTTTGGGAGAGAGTCCAAGGAGTCGTAACTGGTCAATTTTTCTAAAAATCCCTGTTTTCTATTTCTATGCTAAAAATAGAAAGAGGGTGTTTGTTCTAGCCAGAGAAGAGTTCACAAGTCCCTGTTCTAAGACATTCAACCATTGAAAGCTCAACTGCTCCTGAAAGTTCTTCAAATTGTCCTTAATTGTAGCAAGCAAAGGTAGAACATTTTCATAGGGAGGACGTATTCTACACAGCTGGAGTCACGAGAACCCCCAAAATACAAGATTGACTTCTGGGATTACTCCTCATTAGCACTGAGATCACTTAGAATGCTTATTGCGCCTAAAATTGCTGTGGAAAGTTTAGCCAGGTTGCTGCCCCTTCCACTGTGTGGGAGTACTTGTGTGCTGACAACTGTAGTATAACAGTCCATAGACAGGACCGCAAAAACAACAATATCCTGTTCTAAAAAGGGTTCCACCATAAGGGAACAGGCTAATGAAGAGACTGCTATTTAATAGTATAGTAACTGTTTAAAGAGCCTGCTTTATTTTTTATTACTGCATTCAGAAAGGTATTTTTCTTCTATGTGAAACTTTCTTAATCTTATGTGCCTGGGACTCCTAAATTGTTATCAGTAATAATTCCTACCTCTTAGAGTCACATCATTCAGTTACAGGTATAAAATATAATTAAAATGGTTAGAGTGGATTATGCTTCTATTAATGAAGAATCTCTGGAGGTCATGAGCAGAGTGAGGACTTTTCTGCCCTCCCTGTACTGAGTACACCCTCCACTGCAGTTCATCAGGGATCATACTGAGGGCCAGGCAGTAGTTTAGAGCTTGCACGGTGATATATAGTCTCACTGACCACCATCCACTAGCCTGAATGTTCAAACACATGTTATTTTCCCTCTTCATGGGAAAGAGCAGCCTTGCATATTCACATTGCTTGTTGAGTATGGTCAAGGAAGATCTCCTTTAGTCAAGGGGAAACACTGGTGGCTCTGATTTTCCCTGTTTCATCTTGTTTACACACTTCATGCAAAGGGAGAAACAAATACACTTAGTGAACTTTGTGGTACTCAGTTACTAATTCTCCACCATATTTGACACAGAAATGAAGTTCTGTCCCCAGAGATTTAGCTGCAGAGGTCATCTTCTATTTACTGAGTCACAGAAAGTCGTAGGGGTCTTCGTCAGAAGAGGCATTGATTACACCTCCTTTTCAGCTGGAAGTTTCAGTTATAGGGCTCACTTCAGAGAAGAAGACTGAAAAGAGAGAAGAAAGACAGAAGACAAGAAAAACAAACATCACCTTTTCTGCATCCTTTGTGTAGCAACATCCACCATACTTGTGAAGTGGCAATTCTGAGTATTTGGCCTGCGTTCTTACAAAAATCTATAGTGCCTCCTGGAGGGCTGCTTCAGGCATACAGGAGTTGGGATGCACCACTTAATTTTAGTGGAGAAGCAGTGACCAAGACAACCATGAAGGTTTGACTTAAATATTTGGAGAGGGGAGCAGAATGGATGAGAAGGAATCTTGCCTGGGTCAATGGTATGGAAGTCAGCAGCAGCGCTGTCTGTTACTTGATTCCCTGGCATGTCCTTTTTTTGTGGGGGAGTAGGGGGCGGAACAGAGCCTAGAAAGGATTCCAAAATCTTCAATAGGGAAGGGACAATGGTTTGCAGAAAAACTGAACGGATAAAGAGGGGAAAGATTTTAAAATACTGGAAAATATAGTGGATAGAGGAAAAGCAAATAGGAACAGGGGAAAGGGAGCAATTAAAAGGGGAAGATTATTAAAAGAATTAAACAATAAGGGATTGATTGAAGGGTGAGAGGAGAGGCAGTAAGAGTGATCAGGATCAGGGGAGAAGGCAAAACTTACATATCTGAACTCATGTACCTCGTTATTGCCTCTTAGTGGTTGTGCAGTTATTCCAGGTGGACTCAAAATAAGAAGATAAGACCAAAAGGGAAAGAGACAGAGAGGGGGAACACTTGTTATGTGAATAAAATTTAGGATAGTAATTAGCTTCTGGCAGTAATTAGCTTCAGCATGAGCCTAACTTCTGCTAAATGAAGTAATGGATTTCTCTAAAGCTGGCAACTCTCAAAGTACATTACACTTTGCTGGTTCTGACAGAGAAATTACAGCCAAAGAGTAGAAATTAAACCTGTTTATTCAAAATGAATGTAAATATAAATGCTCATCATGGCTGTTTCATTCAGTATGAATAGCATGCAGCTCACTGGCAGAGCAGAGCTCACAATGGTCCTCTCTAAACTGCTAGTGGTGTGATTCACTTTGTAACACACAGCAGGATGTATGGCAACTGCAGACTTGTGTGCCCATTATGCTGTACAAGACTAAAGACTGGGTGCCTTTTAGCCATCTTAAAGGTCAGATTCTCTCCTGTGCTGAGACCTGAGCAGTGTTAGCAAAGGAGGGTGGGGAAGTGAGGAAGGCAGTTATGGCTCCCCGATTCTCAAATGGCCGCAGCCCTGATGTAAGTTAAGAGTTGCTAAGGAGCTATTCTACTTTATTGACCATATGCCAGCTGCAGATTGGTGCAATGAGGCTGTGTTCCACCCCTCCTATATTGAGATGTGGGAATGGTGGAGATAGGAGCTGCACTGGATGGATTTGCAAACTGACAATTGTGGCCAGATTTGGCCCCCTTTGTGCAACTCGGGCAGCAGTAAGAGCCTGGAACAGGGCAGATAATGTGCTCCTAGAACGGAGGTGGGCAAGCTGCAGGCCGTGGCCCACGGGACCGTCCTGCCCAGCCCTTGAGCTCCTGGCTGGGAGGCTAGTCCCCGGCTCCTCCCCTGCAGCCTCAACTCGCCTTGCCACCAGTGCCCTGGGCAGTGGGGCTGTGAGCTCCTGCCGGGCAGCACGGCTGTGAGAGTCGCCAGCCTGCCCCGGTGCTCTAGACTGCGCGGTGGCGTGGCTGGCTCCTGGCGGCATGGCTGCCAGTCCTGGTGCTCTGAGTGGCATGGTAAGGGGGTGGAGAGTGGGGGTGTTGGTAGGAGATCCCAGGGGGCAGTCGGGACAGGGAGCGGTTGGATAAGCGTGGGAGTCCCGGGGAGTCTGTCAGGGAGTGGGGTATGTCGATAGGGGTCGGGGCAGTCAGGGGACAGGGAGCAGGCGGGGTTGGATAGGGGGTGGGGTCCTGGGGGGGCGGTTAGGGATGGGGGGTCCCGGGAGGGGGAAGTCAAGGGACAAGGAGTGGGGGATGGGGGTTGGATGGGATGGGGGTTGGATGGATTGGGAGTCTTGAGGGGGCAGTCAGGGGGTGGAAAGTTGAAGGGGGCGGGGGCCAGGCCGTTTGGGGAGGCACAGCCTTCCCTACCCGGCTCTCCATACAGTTTCAGAACCCCAATGTGGCCCTCAGGCCAAAAAGTTTGCCCACCCCTGTCCTAGAAGTTCAGGCTCAGCGTAGCCATCCAACTTCTTCAAAGTCTGTCGTTAACATTCATTTTCTAGGTGCTGATCACTCAACTTTTCAGCTTTGGTTCTGAGTGTTTGAAAGAGCCGTGAGATACACTCGATAACTAAACAGAGAAGTTCTAGTCTACACTGAGACATGCTAGTAACTACATGGCTTTGAATCCTCAGAAACTGAATAGATTTCTGCAATTTACCAAGCCACTGAATAACAATGTGACTCTACTATTCAGTAATAGCAGTGAGAGTCTCACTTTATTCAAACTCCTATTCTGAAACATCCCACCCTTGTTAATGTATTTACATATTCCAGGCAGAAATCCCTTTTAATATTAATAGAATACTGAGGCTGAGAGATCAAGCACTCTGGACAGGAAATGCAGCGTTATGGTTGAAAGCTCAATCTTAACTTTGTCCATTTGTGGTTACATCATAAATTATGGCTTTGTGCTATTTGACATTACTTGTGAATTAATACTATATATAATGTAAATGGGATTTTGTTATCTTCTTGTATCCAGTAAGTTACAGCACATACAATCTGGAGACAGCTTGATTTTTAAGTCTGAGAGGTTTGAAGAAAAACACAATTCAATTATTTTGAAGCTTGGAACGCCTAAAGCTAGCAAGCTGAAATGTTTTCATCCTTTTTTAGATCATTTTACAACTGGAGCAACATAGAGTGTCAGGTGCCCCACCACTAGAATAGTCTTAAACATAGCAACATAGTTTCTGAGCTGTCTTGCATGACAGATGGTCTCAATCTCTCAACTATTTTCAAACTGGCCTCATCTGAAATGTGAAAACATGAGACCATCTTAAACTTGGCCATATAAAAACTACAATCATTCACAGAACAGATTTATTCAGGAGTCTGTTGGCTTCTGCCAGGATAGATCAAGGAACAGAGCCTTGGTGCCAATGCAGCCCAAAATGTGGGTTGGCTAGGAAGGAGAGTGGCTAGTAAATTCAGGCTGTAGCCTTCAGTGATAAGATTTAAAGCTATCTTTACCCAACTAACCCCCAAAGAAGGGTGAATCTGGCCCCATGACTGAAACAATATTCCTTACGCAACACTGCAATTGATTACATGTAAGGAGGTATAAGAGAGTCCAGTTTATATTGTGTTATGTAACAATTTATAATGATAGAGAGAATATTTTAAGTCATATACTCAAGGGAGCAAATTTAGTTGAGCTGCTTATTTCCAGAATGAATGCTTGATTGCTTATCCTGAAATGTTGCACTAATGTTACGTTTTTGCCTGGAATGTTTAAAGAAAGGGATGAGAATTATCAATGGAGCTGGTGCACGTTACAATCTGCAATTTCCAGCCACCCAAATACCCACAAAAACAAGCCTTATTTCCTAATGACATTTTCCATCTATCCAGCCAAGTCTCTTGCCTCTCTCTCTCTGTTTTCCCTATACTAGACAGCATGCCAACCCCAGCAACTGAGACCATAAATCCACAGGAAGGAGAGATGCTGTCAGCCATTCATCTTATTACCCTCTCCATTCACAGTGTGTGATTTCTGGAAACGGTACAGCCAGAGTGTGGTGTCCTGCTGCATGCTGCTGCTATGCAAACCAACTTCCTTTTCCTTGTATGAGTTTCCTTCCCCATAGCTGATCTAGTGGGTGAGTTCACATGCAGCGGTGATCTAATGATTGATCCATATATTTATTGCCTACTGATTTTAGGTGCCTCAGTGGTTGAGCACCTGCTGCTGAGTTCTCAAAACTCCAGTTAACATTAATATTTTAAATACAAACGATCTGTTTTGAAGAAAAAATGAATAACATTTTTACAATTGGAGAAGTGTAGTGTTTTAATCCTCTTGCAATTCAAAAACTGCTGAAAGTATTTTCCTCACTTTCCAAAACAGTTTACCTTTGGGCAAAAACTAAGGAACTCATCCTGCCTTGAGATCTGCTAGCATGGACCCCTGCATATGCAAAGGGTCCCCCTAAAGCCAATGGAACTCCATGTGAGCACAGGGCTTGCACATCTGGGTGCAGGACTGGGATCCAAGCATGGAATATTTCAGGTCCAAAGGTGAATGTTTTGTGAGTTATGAGTGTGTGAAAAAAGAGACTTCTAACTCAGTCCAGCATCACATTTCTGATGTGCTCTGTCAGTATAGAATGAGGGTTTCCTTTATAAACACCTTTTTCCTGATGACATGAAAGCTGGTAGGTTCCTGTTCTTGGCCTATTCTATATCTAAAAATTAAAAAGCAGTATTTTTCCCCGCAAGAAGAAAAATCTATTTTTCAAGTGTGATGCTTTTACCTAAACTGCAGAAGCTCAATAGGAAAAAAGTCAAAGAGCTTAGTGCTTAAATTTCTGGCTATTTCCAGAGTAACTGATTGAAAATGGAGATTCAAATATGTTAACTCCCCTCCTAGGTTTTTTCTTTCATTGTTCATAGTCTCTTGCAATCTTAATGTTTTTTTCCTGCCTTACTAATTTGGTGCTGTTCTATCTGTCAAACTTAAAAATAAGTAAGTATAGTGCCAGATAGACAGTACTAAAACCTGAAGTCCTAGATTCATACCCCACACAGCTCTCAAAGCTTCAGCGAGAGAAAGACTACACTATAGTTTTGGGAAAATGAATAAACACCTTTGTATTTTCAATGGATACCATAACCTCAGTCCTAGTCCATGCTGATTTGGCAGCAGACTAAATGGTGACTCTGCAAAGGAGATCAAATGCATCCTTCTCTTAGCATAAAATGGGTATCTGACCTTGTCTCTGCAAAATTCGCTATTTATTAGCAATAAGTGGAACTTCACCACAAGTTATGCTATGAGCTAGAAATCAATGATGATTTTTAAACTGAAAAAGGGATCACTCCCAACTACATTTGCACACACAAAAACATGTAAATACTGTAAGCTTATGAAACAGTCACAAGAAGTTGCATGCAAAATTACAAAAGGAAATACATGGGGAACCTAAGACTTCTAATCCTAAAGTGCCCCATTGTATCTAGTTTTGGCATTGTGTTATTGTCACTTTAAAGTGTGTGTGTGCCCGTTATCACTCTTGTGCATTTTGTTAACACACAAAAGGACATCCCTATTACAGGGAGAAATTTCTCCTCCTTAACTTAGAAACAGCCAAATCCTGCTCTCGTTTACACTGGAGTAAATCCCTTGGAGTCACTGGAGTTAGGAGGGAGCTCCACTGAGCTGAGAATGGAATCGGGCCTGTACTCTGTTTGCAAGCAGAGACACCCCCGCCCCCTCCCTGTACCCATTCAAGTGGGGCTGTCAGCTGGTTCCTATTTCCTTGAGTGAGCTTTTTGCTAGCCTAGGGGCTCGCGCTCTGCGGAGCTCTTTCGGGCAGAGAGGGCGAGCTAGGGAGCTGGAGCTAAGGCTGCTGCTGCTCCTGGATAAGGAAGTAAGCTAATGTTCATGGTTGCAGCGGGTGCTCACTTGCTGTCCCCCTGGACAAAGTAGGGCAAGCTGGCGGGGCGGGGGAGAGTTGGGGCAGATCCCGGAGGCGGGGGAAGGGGTTTCCCATTGTTTGAAATGAGAGCAGCCAGGGGAAGCCGTTCCGGGCCCGCGCTGAGCCACCCCAGGACGGCTGCAGTCCCTCCCACCCCGGGCCGTGCCTACCACGCTGCAGAGGGAAAGAGGCTCCCGGAGCCCTTACCGACTCGGCCAGCAAGAGCTGCCCTTTGCGGGAGCAGAGGAACTCCCTGGAGGGCAGGAGTGTGCGGAGGCCAGGCGGAGGCGCGGGGGGATCGGGCTCTTCCGAAGCGGGGAGGTCCATGGCCGGGAGCGGAGCGGGGCTCGCCTGGGCGGCTCGGCTGCTGCTGAGCGGCTCGGCTGCTGCTGAGCGCCTGGGGACTTGGATTTTTTTTTTTAAGGAGGGAAACGGAAATCGTGACACTGCGGAAATGTGAAAAAACTTTCTACAGCTGCAAATCTGGGGAGTGCCCGGCCCGAGCGCCTCTGCCTCTCCTCCCCGCCTCCAGTCCCTGGCTGGCCTGCTGTACTCAGCCAGCTTCTGGGCGCTGGCAGGCAGCCAAGGATTGGACCCCAGCCCCACCCTCTGTACTGTCTCTGCGCCCCCAAACTTCCACTTCCTGATACATCCTGGTGCAACAGCGCTGCAAAAACCTAGCGCTAGCACCGGGATCCGGCTATTCTCTCCCTCCTCCCAAACATGGAACGCCAAATAGAAAAGTGTAGAGGCTCCTATGACATCAATAAACCCAGACTGTGATGCTCCGTGGCATGACAGTGCTGGAAACATCTGGACCCTGCTAATTTTTGGCCCAGTTCCACAAGTCACAAGGTCTAAAATAAAGAGAAAACAAATTTAGTTGTTCCTACCGCATAAATAGTTGGATGCCCATGTATTCTGGTGCCACAGCATTACAAAACCCCAGATCTAGTTCCTGAATCTCGCTAATTTTGGCTGGGCATCCTCCCAGTCTTTACCATCTAAATTTAGTACCTATGCAAGTTCTCCTGTGCCCCCATAATAATCCCAATTCCGGTACATAATGGTGCAACATTGTTGCAAAACACCATCAACACAGTAGCAATGCATATTTCAGGTTCCTTTCATTACATGCAACACTAAACATACCATTGATACAGTAGTAAATTTAGCTATATGTACTTGAACTAGTAAAAGTGCTGGAAACAATGCTCTAAGCTGAGATGTTCCATAACTGACCAGCCATTTAAGTTGCGAAATTCACATTTCAGTCTTTGTGTTTATTTGTTATTTTGGTCAAGAATAATAATCAGGACATTATTATCATAGTGGATGGAACAGCAACAGAACCCTCGCTAGAAAATTGTGAAAGCTGGCAGATTAAGTGGCGATTGACTAGGCGTCAAGTATGGGAATACCAGAAGACAACTTTATATTTGTAAGAATAAGAGAATAGAACAAGTTACTAATGTAGGTTGTGGAAACAGCATCTCAAACATACAAGTACTGAAAGCATAGCTCATCATTGCTAGAGGAGAAAGGCAAAAAAATTATTGAGAATGCTGAAGAAAATATGAAAACTATACTGCAACCTTGCAGAGAGAGGCAAGAGGTCAAATCTAAGACAGAATTAAATGTATGAATGAAAAAAAATATGGAAAAGTACAGAAGCTGATTTAGTAGTAGTAAGAATCTATAATAGAATTTTCAGAGATGAGTCTAGAGCAGGAGTTCTCAAACTTCATTGCACCGTAACCCCCTTCTGACAACAATTACTGCACAACCCCAGGAGGGGGTGCCCAAGCCCCACTGCCCCAGGCAGGGGAAGAGGGGGCAAAGCCCAAGCCCCGTTGCCCTAGGCAGGGTGGCCAAAGCCCAAGGACTTCAGCTCCAGGAGAGGTGGCCTGTAACCTGAGCCCACCACCCAGGGTGGAAGCCCTGGGGCTTCGACTTCGGCCCCAGGCAGTGGGGCTTGGGCTTCAGTCCTGGGCCCCAGCAAGTCTTAATGCCAGCCTTGGTAACCCCATTAAAATGGGGTTGCAACCCAGTTTGAGAATCGCTGGTCTAGAGCCAGGGTCCAAGTGCTATTTGTGTCTTCCTTTCATGGACGAATTTTAAGAGGCTACCTCTTGCAATTTTCATCTATTCACTTCTGTGGAGAAGCAAACCCAGGCTTTTGCCATTCCTCACCCTGACAAATAATGAGAAGGAACAGAGATGAAATTCACCAAACTTTCACTTCCCTATCCAGAAATCACCTGCTTAGGAGTGAAAAGAGCCCTTAGTGAAATTATGTCACTGGTTTGGCTATAGATGCAAAATGTTTGCAATGATTAATTTTAACACAAAGCCCATTTTCCTTGTTTTTGCATATTCTTTGCATCTGTCAATTTATGACTATTGCACTGTGCTTATACTTTGCTTTAAACTAAAACTTACTTGCATCATGGGAGTGCTATTCAATTTGAACAGATAAGCTTTGGTTCTGAACTGTACTCAACCTTTAATGTTGTACTCTGAACAGAGCACAACAGCGTCTTCAGCAGCTATTTCCATTGAAATTGCATTGCTGTTTGTGGAAAATGAAATACATCTTAGCCCAAATGTTGTCCAATACTTTCATTATACATTAGCACTTACTATTTATGGCACTACTAGAACTGTGTTATGCTAAGGTTCATATTTCTAAGTAAGAACAAAAAAATCTAGTCTATCTTCAGAATATGAAGATGAAAACTCAAACAGGTTTCAGTAAAATTATTTCTACAGAATATCCACATACTCTATTAATGTTTCATCAGCCAATTTGAGTTATTTTTCACAAGAAATGAACATACTTTTTGCACCTAAGTTGCACTTATTAGCACCGCCTTTCTTATTTGTTATATAATTTTTGAGGCTGTATTTTTCCAGATGGAAAAATATCCAGTCTCAGTGAACAAAACTCCTGAGTTTACTTAAATTGTAAAGAACACAATCAATAAATCTTTAGTTAAGAAAAGGAATGGTATTTCAAAGTCTGTTCTGGGTTACATAGCACTAAACTGGAGCTGTACTCGTCCAATGAGAAATAAGACTAATTCTAAGGGTCATATTCAGATATCTTTACTCATGACAAATACTTTACTTCACAGTGATCCCATTAACAGGCCCACCTGTAGAGTAAGATACTATTCAGCATGACTGTGGATGTCAAAATCTATCCCTAAATATATCTGGCAGGAAAAGACTAGTGTTAATTCAAATAATTCTTGCTTGAAGTACAGTTACTACTAACTTACTGAAATAATACATCTAAGTCCATTTGTATTTTCAATTTTATTATATAAACACTTCTGTAGAAAATTAGATTTTTAACAAGTGAAAATGAATCAAGTTTACCAAAACACACAGGACAATAATTTAACTTTAACACTGGCAAAAATGTGTAGTCTAGAAAAATACATAGGAATTTAAAGAATGTTAATGTGTGAAAATGTAAACTAATTTAGAAAAACACAAGAAAATATTGTAATTCTAAGACAAACATGTTAAATCCTTTAGGAAAAATACATAGGCTAATAATGAAACAAGTATCCTATTAATCAATAGGCATTTAAAGCGGAGAATAAATCAGTCTTTTGGTAAATTGGTCATTCTTATCTGGTAATAACATTCCTTCCTCTGGGCTTATTAAATGTAATCTTCTTGAAAAGAAGAACAGAATCTGCAATACAAAGACCAACCAATAGAAGACCAAACACCTGCAAATAAAAAGAAAACTCAGTTTCCTCCTATGCACATCAGTTAGTTGTTTATCGTCTTTACCTTTCATTGAAATAACTCATTCATTACCAATTCTGAACAGATGCAGTTGCTACAGATCACTAAATTGGTTCTGGCCTTCTAAATGTTTCTGGATGAATATTTGATTTGTGATGATTGAGAAATTCAGTGTTCTCCATACTTTAGGTCAGATATACTGCAATCTCTCATAAAATGACTTTCTCCTTATGCTCTGGCAATCATCTTCCCCTGACCTTGCTTGCCCTTCATCTGTCATCTCTAAGAATAGGAAGTGACTCAGTCTCCATGGAAACCAGACTACAGACATGCTTCTTTATGTGAGATTATGCTTTCCTCCAGAACCAAATCTCCTATGTCTGTGTAAGGGATGATCTACTTAATGGTTTTGGACTGCAGTAAACTCAGTGTTTGCAGATGTAAGGCTAGAAGAAAAATATATTTTTCTCTTTCAGAAGTTTTGAAGTGAAAAAACTCTGAATTGACAGGAAGTTACCTTATTTAAATGTTTAAAATGTGAATACTTATAAAATTTCAGTCACAAGGAAGCAAAACATGTGTCTGCTAAATAGGACGCTTAGGGTGTCTTTGCTGCAGAGTTAACTTGGGTTCTTATGTGGGTGTGGCCCTAAGCCCCTGCCTGTCCATACATAAAGCACCACGTTTGGTGATGCTTTAAACCTGTGCTAGGTGGTCTGGCTAGGGGTACAGGCTAGAACTTGGGTGCCACTTTAACTTGGGCTAGTAACCACCCATTTTTCAGTGAAGTAGTAAGTCAAATCACTCAAGTGATGATAGCTCCTTCAATGCCTTCCCACAATTTCCATGTGCCCAGAAGGCAAGACAAGTTATCCCACAATTCACGGGGGAAGAATCATGGAGCAGCTCTGCTTATAGCAGCACAAGGAACCTTGGGATAAACTCCCAGAGGTCTAGCACCACATGTGGATGAGTGTGGTACCAGTGAGGGCACAGTGGGTATGGCTACACAGCAGCTAGGAGGTGTGAATCCCAGCTCAGGTAGATCTACATGTTCGCTCTAAACTAGTGTGCTACAACTAGTAGTGTACCCACAGGAGCACGGGCAGCAGCTCAGGCTAGCCAAGCAAGTACAATCCCCACCGACTCCATGGGTACCTACTTGGGTGGCTAGCCTGTAGCACTGCCCATGCCACCACAACCAGGCTGCTATTTTTAGGTGCTAACTTGAGCCGAGCTAGCATGAGTGTGTTTACCAATGCTGGGAATCACACCTCCCTGCTGCTGGGTAGAAATATGCAGTAACTTGAGTATGGCTTTGCAGTGTGGCTGCTCATACCTGGGCAGCAATCACTCAAGTTAACCCTGCAGTGAACAGTACTCTTCAATCACCAACCCAACTACCAGCACCTAGCACCTCTTTGTTACTGTATATTAGCAATTTAAGAGCACGTCTATATTTGAGCTAGAGGTGTAGCATACATGTGCTAACACACTAACAATAGTGTAGCTGCACCGGTGTGGACAGTGTGATGGGCTAGCCATCCTAAGTACGATCCCGCCCAGGATCCTAGGTACTTGGGCAGCTAGTCCATGCCACAGCTTGTACCACTGTGGCTACAACTGTGGTCTCACTCAGAGCTAACACACGTACATCTACTCGAGCTGGAAATTACTTCTCCAGCTAGGGGGCAGATATACCCTCAGTATCACTTGGAGTCCTGTTAGATGCTTTGTGTGCTAAACTACAAAGTTACATAAACCACTTCTAGATAATCTGTTCTTTGAGTGGCAGTATTTGCTCAAATTTTGGTTATAAACACTGGAATGGAACATGATCACAGGCACACTTTAAAAACTGGTTTGTTGTCCTCTTTAGCAAAAACAAAAGAAAACTCTTACTAAGTATCCACTCTTATTTTTCAAAAAAAATTAGCTAAATATGATAGTGTAAAAGCAGAGCAAATCTTAATATGCTATTTGCTACACAACATGAACAGTTTCAAAATAACAGTAATTTAGTAATAATAAATCATTGGTGAACATTATCTGAAGGAGACGACAATTCACCTCATTCCTCTTTCCTGAATGTAGGCAAGAACTTCAGATGGTTAAAATTGGTAACTGGCTATGCTAATTAATATCAGCTAAGAATCTGGCCCTTTATATTTAATCATGAAAGGCATTTGGAAAACAAATGCCAGAGAAACAAGTCAAACACTTCTGACTAAAAAATTATAGGTTCTCATGTTCTCGAAGACAAAACAATCCAATAACCTTTTTCAATTGCTTTAATAGTTCACTCTCAGCAAGTCATGCACAACCATTGTTTATATTATGCAATTTGGGGCTGTCTCAGGAGTTTTTCTGCCGAATGTTCACTTGCCCAAGATTTCTTTATTTGACATGGTGATTCTCTAGTTATCTAGAAAAGGAATGATTGCGTCTTAGGTGTCACCCAGGAGGAAACTATCCTTTACTATTTCCAGTGCCTATCGCTCGGCTTGAGTGCCTAGACTCACATCTGAAAAGAATCTGGTGTGTTTTCTTAAGTGTACTACCTTTCTGTGACAGTTGCTGCTAAAATGCATTACTCGTCTTAAGTGTAGTAGTTAAGATTTCATTTCTTTTAGAATGGGAGTTTGTTGTTTTCGTTTTAGTAAATGACCTACTCATAATAGAATGAACTGGGGTCTTCAGACATGACTAAATCCAGATTTGTAAAATCAATTTCTCAAGTGTATAAGGGGGGTGGGGAGAGAGAATCTGCTTCTCTCCCTCTTGGCAATCTTAATATCCTTATTAATTTTACCCAAATATCTGTTTTATTAGGCTTGGCTTTAATCTCTTGCATCGTGGCAGCTAATAAGTCCTCAATCTTTTTATCCTGAATATGTGCAGTGCTTTCTGTTGCTATAGCTTTTAACTCAACTTTAAATTCTACAAATTGCTCATGCATGAGACAATCCTATAAAATGTTTAATCCAGCACAGTCACTTATTTTGGAATATTTGTAAAAAACTCTCTTTTAATTTGCTTCAGTTGTCAGGACTGGAACAAAATGATAGCTTTTCACACTATGGCGCATAGCTGTATGTATGAAGAACTCAGTGTGTGAATTCTGGTTTTTATTGTTTGACCTATTTTAACAACTTTTGTTTTCAGAAAGCCAAAAATACTTTGACAGGTGAGTTTTTAGTCCTTTGTTTTTAATTGTATATTTAAACATGGGAAGAGATCTTATCAGTCTCACCAGCACCTGCTCATTTTGTGTGCTGGCCTTCCCTTCTCTGATATTGTTTAAAATTACAAATGACAAGTGGCTTGAATTTATGACTGAGTATTAAAGATCAAACCCAAACTATAAACTGAACAACAAACTTTTTTTTCCCTTATAAAAACCTATTAGTTTGCAATGCTCTGCTTAGCATGAACATGGAGATCCGGGACTGTCCTGGTTTTATAAAAATAATACACAAACATTAAGAACTGAGAGGAAAAAAAATATCAGTGTATGTCTATTCTTGGGTTTCAACTATGTTTTAATAAAAGTACAGGCACATCTCAGGAAGGCTAGTGTAACAAAACTGGATATTCCCAAATTCATTCACTTCAGATCATCCAACCTGGAATTTCAACTAATTAAGTGCAGGTGAATTACCAGTAATTGAAAATCAGTAGAATAACTGACAACATCTATATTACCTCCCACCACAGCAAACCCAAAGCAATAGTGATGTATTAAAATTGCAACTTGTATTGTCAAAAAACTTTATCCGAACTAAGAATCCTGTGATTATATGGTAAATGAAATCTTAGTTCTATGTACATTTAAGGAATACAATAATGCCAGCTAGCTCTTATATTTGTTAAATATAACTCATTGCATGTTACATCTATTCTGTTTGTGTATTCTGCGTGCCATAATATGATCAATTGGATAAGGAGGTTGACCCTCCTGTCCATGTTAAAATGTCAAAAATTAGAACACATTTATTTTGAGGAAAAAAGAACAGTAATATTTGTTACATGAGAATGATGACTAAATATTTAAACAATTTATTATTAATACTATAAATTCCCCTACTTACTCCTCCAACAAGAGTCCCAGTCGTGGTCTTGATTATTATTGCACACAGGCACACAATGATAAAGAACAAAACTGCAATCAATGAGTTGAAAATATCCTGAAAATGTATTATAAAACACAATTAACTTTCATTAAAGTACATGGCTAACAAATACTGAAATGTGTATACTTGTAGCATATAGCAGTCTTATTTTATTCCTTGAAGGAAGTCAGTGAAAACAAAATATATGTCATGTCAAAAAACTTTAAATGATTGCAAATATTCCCAACATTGTCATTACCTACCAAGAAACAAAATCTTTTTGCCACTGAAAAGGGATTAGATAATGTCCAAACCTGATCTAGAGTGACACCAAGTGGCATGATGCTAAAAATTGCATTCCTGAAATAACCCCCTTTGTCTGAGCCCTGGTCTACACTATGAATTTATGTCTGGGTGTTTTATTCATTTGATATTTAGTAGAGTTTTTGTAATTCAAATATATTCCTTATTTAAAAGACTAGCTCAATTTAAAACAAAAGAGAATTAATACAAGAAAGCAATTATGATCTTTTTCCATAGGCATCATTGTAGCTGCATCTTACCTTTGCAGAACCAATATTTACACTGTTTTGAAACAACATAGAGCCTGTTCACAACTGTTAATTAGGCACTAGCACAACGCCACTTGTTTTTATGCACAAATCACGAAGTGTACACACACACTTGCATTTGAAAAGATACAAAGCAAAATACTTACAACTAAAGGCCAAAAAAAGAATTTCATCTTTTTATCTAGTTTTAGCAAGTATAGCAGAAAGAATAACAACGTGATGACCACTTCCATGACTGCAAGGGCTATAAAGGCTTCATGGGACTTCGAGGCCGCAAAACAGATGAATGTTACAAAGGCAACAACCTGAAAGAGTAACGACAGTATTGACTAATGTCCCTCCAGTGTAATTTTAGCGTGTGGTCAACCCCGTGATGGAGACACTCTCCGTGTCGCGCTGCAACGCTCCCCGCTGCCAAAGACTGGCCCCGTCTCTGCTCATTCGGGGAGTGCCTGACAGGGACTGACCTAAACCCCGTTAAAGCCACTGGGAGCTGAATGTACTTAGTGGGTTGGTTTCAGCGGCCGGCACTGCGACCACTGGGGCGCTGCGGACCTCCCAGCCCCTCCCCCCGCGCCTCCGCTCCCAGGCCCAGCCCGCCAGTCCTCGTACCAGGCGGGCGATTTTCAGCGCCCCCGGCAGGGAGCGGGGGTAGCCGCTGTTCACCTCCACCATGGCGCGCGCGGGACCCGGCTGCTGCGGCAGCCTCTGCTGTGGGGCGGTGCCGGAACCAACTGCAGCGGCCGTTGGGCGCGCGCGCGCCTGAGCCACCTCCCCTGCCCGGCCAGCGCGGGAGGCGGCGGGGCGCGCTCTGCCCCGCGCGCGCAGAAGGGGCGGGGCGGCGCCGGGCCGCTCGTGCTGCGCGACCCATGCCCGCCCCACTCCGTGCATCCAGCTCCACCTAAACCCAGCCCTGACTCAGGCACAGCCAGACTGCCCCCGCCCAGCTCTCCCACCCCCCATCCCTGTAGACCCAACTTCATACAGCCCCCCCCCACCCCTGTACAGCCTCCCACTCCCCAGCCCTCACCCCTTGTCAGGGTTCCCACCCCACTCTAAACTCTAGGGTAAAGATGTGGGGGCCCCATGAAGAGCCCCTACGCTTATTTTTACCAGCTTAGGTTAAAACCCCCAAGGTACAAAATTCCCTGCACCCTGAGAAATGCTTCTTCCACTGCCACCATCAAGTGCTCTAAACAGGAATCCAGGAAAGGAAACCACTTGAAGTTTATCTTTCCCCCCGCAAATACCCTCTCAAGCCCGTACCCCCCTGTCCTGGGAAGCTTGAGAATAATCTCCTAACCAATTGGTTACACAGTGATCTAAAAAAACCCACCCCCGGGGTTTTAACACCATAGAAAACAGTCAGCTTCTTAAAAGAAGGATTTTATTAAAACAAAGAAGGTAAAATCAGCTCTGTAAAATCAGGATGGTAACTAATTTACAGGATACTCAATTTCCAAACTCAGAGGGATTCCCCCCCCTCTGGACAAACCCTTAAAGTTACAGAAAAAGAAAGGAGTACCCCCTCCCTCTAACACAGGGAACACACACCAAGCAAAATAAACAGAAATCTACTCACTATGCTGACTAGACTTACTTTAGAAAAGTGAGGATTTGATGAAAAGATGACTGATTCCTTTTTACTCCAAGATCACTCTGTGTCTCACAAAGAGCCCCGCACAAAGCTTTCCCCTCTCCCAAGATTTGAAAGTATCTTGTCCCCTTATTGGTCAGATGCCAGCCAGGTCAGGTGTCAGTCTGGCTACCTGCATTTCTTAACCCTTTACTGGTAAGAGGATATTATCTGCATCAGACCCTCTCCCCTTTATATTTATGACACCCCAGTACAGCTACCTCCCTCCCCAGCCCCACCCATAGCCAACTTCCCACAACCCTCCACCTCCTGTATAAACACTCCTCCCGCTCCCCAGCCCCACCCCTGTACAGCTACCCCCTCCCCAGCCCCCACCCACAGCCAACTTCCCACAACCCTCCATCTCCTGTATAAACACTCCTCCCGCTCCCCACCCCCACCCCTGTACAGCTAACCCCCTCCCCAGCCCCCACCCACAGCCACCTTCCCAGAACCCTCCATCTCCTGTATAAACACTCCTCCCGCTCCCCAGCCCCACCCCTGTACAGCTACCCCCTCCCCAGCCCCCACCCACAGCCAACTTCCCAGAACCCTCCATCTCCTGTATAAACACTCCTCCCGCTCCCCACCCCCACCCCTGTACAGCTACCCCCTCCCCAGCCCTCACCCACAGCCAACTTCCCACAACCCTCCATCTCCTGTATAAACACTCCTCCCGCTCCCCACCCCTGTACAGCTAACCCCCTCCTCAGCCCCCACCCACAGCCAACTTCCCACAACCCTCCACCTCCTGTATAAACACTCCTCCCGCTCCCCAGCCCCACCCCTGTACAGCTAACCCCCTCCCCAGCCCCCACCCACAGCCAACTTCCCACAACCCTCCATCTCCTGTATAAACACTCCTCCCGCTCCCCACCCCTGTACAGCTAACCCCCTCCCCAGCCCCCACCCACAGCCAACTTCCCAGAACCCTCCATCTCCTGTATAAACACTCCTCCCGCTCCCCACCCATGTACAGCTAACCCCCTCCCCAGCACCACCCACAGCCAACTTCCCAGAACCCTCCATCTCCTGTATAAACACTCCTCCCGCTCCCCACCCCCACCCCTGTACAGCTACCCCCTCCCCAGCCCTCACCCACAGCCAACTTCCCACAACCCTCCATCTCCTGTATAAACACTCCTCCCGCTCCCCAGCCCCACCCCTGTACAGCTACCCCCTCCCCAGCCCCCACCCACAGCCGACTTCCCACAACCCTCCACCTCCTGTATAAACACTCCTCCCACTTTCCAGCCTTGTATAACTGAACCTTATGACTTTCACATAACCACCCGCTACAACGCTCCTGCCCCCACCCCCCTAGAACCAACTCCCTGCAACTCTCTAGTCCCTACAGCTGCACTGCGTTCACCATTTATCCGGTATATAGGATCCATTAGCAGATGGGGAACAAGTGACTTGGAGGAAACAAACCCAGATAGCTTCCCCTGCAGGCACAGCAATCGAAACATTGCCGCGCTGTTGCTCGCGTAAGAAAACTGGGACGTGAAATTGACTAGCAATAAAAATGAAACCGATTAATTTATTCTCATTGTCCCGCTTGAGTTGCAAAACAGTAAAGAAGCCCAAGCAGGGTGAAAAGCACATACATTCTTAGTTTGAATAGCCCAGCGGTGTCCAATACGTTCGTCACTGGCCACATGTGGCGAATAGGCTATTGAATTGTGGCTAATGCATGTGGCTTTTTTATAATGTGGCTAATACGAAAAATTCAAACCCACAAGTGTGGCTAGCATCGACTTTCTATTGGACTCCGCTGGAATAGCCTGTGTTGGTGTTTTTAACGTAAGCAGAATTTTTAATGCAGCCACCTTCTTGAATGAATGAATGAATGAGCATCTGCCGAAACATAAGAAATAAACTTGTAAAACAGGAGTAATATTAGAGAGCGCACTGTGTCTTTAAGGGCCCTGCTGCTGCACCGGCAGTAGCTTGCGAGCTTGGGGGCTCCATGCATTGCTCCATGCTTAATAGAGTAGCGGAGCTGGGATCGTACAGGAAGCAAAACATTACAGCGGAAATGCGTGTAGGGCATACAAAAAGCTCTGTGCGGCTCGAGTCATAGCTAAAAGTCTTAGAGCCCAGAGCTACCGGAGATGGGCCATGTGGTTATTGAAATCGTTATGGATCCGGCCTCTTCTACGCCCCTGTACCAGGGGCGCTCAAGCCGGCCTCGGGTTTTGTAACGGGACGAGCCCGCGGAAGCAATTGCTACATCCACTGATGGCTAATCGCAGTCTCTGCATGGCCGGCTGCTCCCATGACGCCTCATGTACGTCTAGCACTTCTGCAGCATGAACCGTTTAATTGTGTTTAAAAGATTATTGATGCCACCCTTGCGCCCTGGTATTTGTAGCCTCGGGACTCTCTCGCGCTGTTTCATAATAGATTTATTATTGGAGATGAAAGTACGGTGGGGGGGACGCAAACGCCACTTCATTCCCCGAAATAGGTTGATAGTTACTGCTTTTCACAAAGAAGTAGCTAACGCTTGTTTGAAAGGTATTTGAGAAAAAACATTTGATCTGGTGAGTAGACCTGGTGTTACTTTATTAAACATTGTTGCTGTGGTCCTTGATTTATCTTTTCTTAAGTATGTAGCTGTATGTATATTAAATCTGCTGATCGCAGTAGACAGCCTCTATTAGTATTTGGCCTCCCGCAAATTACTCATGATAGAGGAATTACGAAGGAGGAACCCACCTGCCAAATGGGGAAGTTTAAAAAAAAAGAAATGCAGTGTATTGAAAAAGTTTCACGCCTTGCAAATATATCCCCCACTCTTAATTTTTTGAAAACAAGATGAACTCTGGTTAATTTTTTTTTGGTAGTAGAAAGGAAGAGGCAGTTTTTGAAATGCTGAGCAATCAGGAACTTTCAAAACCCCTTTATGGCACTAGTTAGTACTTGTAAAACAAGTACCCATCTCTGCTTCTCTATTAAAATGCACACATGAACAATATACTGTAATTAAATGCCTTGAGTCCTTGCTCACCCATACACAGTGAACAAAGGTGCAGTGAACATTGTAAAGGGACATTATCAAATTGCAATCCAGTCAATTTCAGACAATGAGTTAAAAGTTGTTTTAATTATACCTGTTCAGAGTCTCCTGTCAATTTTTAATTTTTTTTTACAATCACAAAATTCCCTGATAAGAACAGATACTACACTTGGTCTGGTTTAATACGATTTCCCTCCACTGTGAGAGAGACCCAAACAGCGAGAATTGTGGAACTGTGGTTTGTCATTCTTCACACAAAGTTCTGTCAAAGGTGCATAGTATCTGTTTTTCTCTACTCTTTTCAGTGATCGTCTATCTTCTATCTTAGATATTACTTGTAACAATAGTAGATACACATTTTTAGATGGATGAGTAACTTTTAAATTGAAAATGTCTCCTTTGTATCTAAGTTCCCGATCATGCAGAGAGCTCTGCTGACTGTGAAGTCAATGGTGCTTTGTTCAGGCACAGGGATCTGCCTACAAATAATTCATTGCAGATTTGGGGCCTATTTTCTTATGGTGAAAATAAGAGTTAACAAAGAAACAACCATACTTAATAAATAATCTTGTTCGATGAAGGTAGGAACCAGCCATTTGACTACTTGTAGTGTATAATATAAAGTAAAGCATATGAATTGTATCCATGGTAGTTTAATGTAACATGTTTACTCTAATTTATAACTCCTAAACCTAAAACTCATTAACATATACATTCTTACAAGAGTCTTGATAGTGGATTGGATATATAATCTAAGAGTAGTTTCCTAGTTCTTCTAACAGTGTTTCCTCCTGTTCTAGATAAACACCTGATTAGTGAAGGAGAGAAAAAGACAGTTGTAAGTATAATATTTTGCTCAAAAAATGTATTTAATATATTATTATTGCAAATAATTATATTATGGCAATGTCTACAGCCTAATGACTGGGTCTTGGTGTGAGCTGGTACACAAATCTAGAGTCTTATTCTGCATTTTGTTCCAGGCAGGCAGACCCTTGCTGAAATCATTGAGGGAACTTAAAAGAAAATCAAGAGGGTTTCATGCGAGTGCAGGGGCTGCTCGTATGGAAACCAAGTCGCTTGATGATCTATTAGTAGATGGTTGGACAAAAGACCTTTCACTAATTTTAGAAACCTAGATGGCTAAAAGAAATTGTAATTTGCCTGAGAAAAATATATTTATGGGTGTAGAAGTGATAACGTTTAATGTACAGTAAATTGTATTCAAAGTATGCTTAAAGCCTTTTGAGGTGAAATTTAACACAGTGTGGATGGCTGTGAAATGGGTGCTGTAAAAGGTGCCGCAGAACTGCAGGGAAACCTCTGCAACCCTGCGTGCCATGGAAAGGGGTTCTGCACTTCTGAAAAGGATGTTGTGGTGGGGAGTTAGGATTGGACGGTGTGGATCCAGTAGCCCAAAGCCTGCAGGCTTTGGCATTCCTCAGGTATTGAATCAAACTCTTGTTATTTTAATAGTCACACTAACTATAACAGTGCATATGAGACATGGGTGTAGGTGTGCAGTTGCAAACATAGTTTTAAAAATCTGGCCTGTTGAAGCCAGTATGTATCAGTTTGCATTAGTAAGGCCCAAAACTGTACTGGCAACTTATATCTTTAGATATTAAAGGTCTGATTCCCTACTGTGGTGTTCCATATTTATTCCAGCACAAAATTCCATTGCTTTCAACATGTCACTCCATTGTAAAACTTGTACAATGCAATAATGAATCAAGAGCCAAACTCTTGAAGTTTAGGGATTCTCTTGGAAATGCCTTAACTATATTGACACTAGAATTTGCTCTAATGCATTTATAATGCTAATAGACTATTTTTATAAGGCTATAAGTGTGTGTTTCTACATTTGCTTTCAATTATTTCTTTGCAGTAGCATTTAATTTAGTATTGAAAGTTTGGTGTCCTCTTTCACCAGATCTGTGTTGAGGGGAATATTGCAAGTGGAAAAACAACATGCCTGGATTATTTTGCCAAAACTTCCAGCATTGAGGTATGGGGCTTGAAATGTCTTAATGTTCAATCAAGTCAGCAAGAGTTTTTCTATTTACAGCACTGACAGTATTCAAGTCTACTTCAGTATTTCCCAAGATTAAATGAGAGTAAGATAAATTTAAAGGCACACTGTCAAACATTTTCTAGTTTTTAAACTGTTAGCAATAGTTTCAGAAGTTTAAAAACAATACTTTTCTTTCTTGATGTTGCCCTTTTTCATTTGGCAACCAATAATTTTCCTTGTTTTTTTAGTTAATGGAATGGAAGGCAGTATGATGTATTGTATTTTTTACTACATTTGTGCTTGGGTTAGTTGTTGCCTTGATCCTACAATCACACACATGCATAGCTTTGCTCATGTAAAATAGGCTATTGACTGCACTGGGTCTGCCTACTTGATTTAAAATATACATGTGTTTCCATAACTGAAGTCTAAGTTAGTATTAGTTTCTTGGAATATTGTAAACTGCTGCTAGAGTCAGTGGAAGAAACAGTATATTTTAGGAAAATTCTTAGTTGTTGAGTGGCAGATGTAAAATATATACAATTCAAAAATATTCAACAATGGAACCTAGTATATTTTGTAGATCAAATTATGTCCCTCAATAAACGAACAATAACCAATAGAACTACCATTTTTATTCACTGCGTTTTTAAAAATCTTAAATGGATCTCATAAAAAGCAAAGTCAGAGACATATCACGTAATGAAGCTAAAAGGTATTAAACCCATATAACTAAAATAATTCAGGTAAAGATATGCTGGTTTGTTGGGAAAAATACATTTGTATAATTCCTTTTTGGAAGTTTGTCAAACAAACATGGGATTTGATCCCACATTCTATAGGCAAAATGCTTTTGGATGAGGAAAAGACAAACCTATTGTTAATACTGTAATTGCTTTAACCAAAACAAATTCAGAATAAACTTCAGGAAGCATTTATTTATGTGTACATAAAATCTTAAAGGTGTTGATCGATCCGCTAAGAAGAATATTAATACAAAAATCTAGGATTCTTCATAGTGATACTTAGTATTAAGAGGGTCCTTGATAATTTAAAAAGAATAAATTGGGTTGAATAAATAGCAAGTAGCCCAACATGTTTTTTAAAATATGTATACAGTGCAAAAAATTAAAAAGTAAATGCATGTAGTTTAGCTGGCTAATCTCCGACTCACACTAAGATCATAAAAGTCCTTTATTCCCTGATTGTGTAGTTTGGTGGATCCTCATGCCCACATGGAGACCCCATGGAGATTCTTGTGGTTTCAGCTACTTAGGGCAGAATAGACCTTCTTTTTCCATCTAATTTTGATTATTATTAAAGTTCTAACTGCATTTCTTTTTGATCCACAGAAATAAAACGAGAGTTATGTATAATGGCATATTGATTTTCAGCTTTTATTCCTTTATTTTGTTTTGTCCCTTGGGAACTTAATTTGTGAGCAGATCTTTCGCATGAAATACCCTCTACATTCGGCTGTCAGTTCTTCTCTCTTTACACTGTTACTGATAAATGATCTTCTACGTGGTATCAGTCAGCCATTGCTTTGTTTTGGTGGGCTAATAAAAATAATAATAAAACTACCAACCAGGACAGTTTGTAATTAAATGCATCTTTTTCATTTTTATAATAGCGTTTAAATATTAAATTGTGTATTTCATTAAATCAGTCCCTTTTTTAAAAAAGGGATAGATCCTCCAGTCCATGGTACCAGTACAGATACTTTATTATTCATTATTATTTATCATTCATTTATTTATTATTCATTCATTTGTACATATGGTCTTATGTTGATACATTCAGATAAATAAAATTAAAAAAATGAAATTGCTTGGGTCACATGGAATCAATGTCACTTTTTAATTAAGGTTTTGACGGAACCTGTGCTTAAGTGGAGGAATGTACGTGGTCACAATCTTCTGGTAAGTGGCCGGAACTAATCCTGTGATTTATATTTTGTTAAAAATATGGACCCTGATGTTCTCGAAGTCCTGTGTGAGGGTTTAGAGCAGGGATCGGCAACCTTTGGCCCATGGCCCGCCAGGGTAAGCCCCCTGGCGGGCCGGGCCAGTTTGTTTACTTGCCGCGTCCGCGGGTTCGGCTGATTGCGGCTCCCACCGGCTGCGGTTCGCCGTCCCAGGCCAATGGGGGCTGCGGGAAGTGGCACGGGCCAAGGGATATGCTGGCCGCTGCTTCCCGCAGCCCCCATTGGCCTGGAGCAGCAAACTGCGGCCAGTGGGAGCTGTGATCGGCCGAATCTGCGGACGCGGCAAGTAAACAAACCAGCTCCGCCCGCCAGGGGGCTTACCCTGGCGAACCGCGTGCCAAAGGTTGCCGATCCCTGGTTTAGATGCATTGAAGTCCCTAGCAAGGATATGGTCACAATCTTATGTAACTGAAAATTCATATCATGATGGTGATTATTTTTTTTACTCTTATTGAGGAATGGGCATTAAACCTATTGTATGCAAAATGTAGTCCTGAGAAGGATTTGGGCTCCGATCTTGCAAGCGGCTCCATGCTGATGGACACTGCACCACAGTGAGCCACATTTTGAAATCAGTGAGCTCTGTGCAGGCATGAAGGTCTGTCTGCACGGAGCAGGTTGCAGGATTGGAATCTTAAAGTGATCTCAGAGACACAATGGTTCTGTTACTGTTTGGCAGTGAGTTCTTTAGTTCATAAACAAACTAAGGCTAGGGCAGCTCTTTCAAATGCCAAAGCAGGCAGGAAAGTGTTTTTTAATACTAAACAATATAATACAAGTAGAGTATGTAGTAAGGTGAAAGGAGTTGGATTTGGCAGTTGGGGAGTGCTGTGTGACTGCTGAGAAAGTGTCCTGCAAGATGTTGAGTGCCTTCATTGAGAGTGCAGGGTCATCCTCACCTCACGGAATCAGACACTTCTAATGCAGTGATGCAGCACCGTCAGAGACTCCACCCTCTGATTGATAAGTAGTACTATTACCCAGAGCAGGGGGTCAGAAATCAAAGTAAATGAATACATTTCACTTCCAGCCTAAATTGCACATACAACCTGTTCAAAGTACCTGCACTTTTGTACCCACAATATGCATTTTGGCTCCATTACTAGTAGCAGTGTGTCTTGAGGAAAGCAAATTCCCTTGGGTGGAGGTTACTGATGCTCTGCTTTCTGTTTCCTTTGGCAGTGTAGCAGGGGGATGCACTGCTTCATGCCTTGTTGTGTCACCAACATCTTCACCAGTAGACCACCTGCCTCGCAGCTCTCTTTGAGGTGGGGGGACAGGCCAAGTCTGTGTCCACAGGCAATTCAGATCACTTTAAACCCTGATGTTTGCTATTAAGTCATTTTTCAAACCAACCCTTGATCCCCAAAACTCCTTTTTTACTATAAAGCGTTATGCTTTGGCTTTATGGTAGAGGCTGATATTTACTGGTGTAAAGAATGGAAGCAGGGTGAGAGTCCTGGAGATCAGAGAAATGCTTTGCAGAGCCCCATGGGGGAATAAACCCACAATGTGCTGTGTAAAGGACCTCTCTTCTCACAGTCACAGTGGATACCGTGGACACGTCCAGCTATTCCTCTGTAGCGTCAGTCACAGTCCTGGGAGCTCCAGTCCTGTTCACACAAGCAGATTCATTTTTTTAGACTTGTGTAATTTGCATTTGCCTCATAGAGGAGACTCCTGGCTGTGAGCTCTCCTGAGTGAAATGCACTACACATACGTTTTCATTGAGAGAGGTGCTGAGTGCCTGTAACTCCCACTGGGAGTTCTGTGCGAGTTCTGAGTGCTCAGGGTCTCTTATGATTAGGCCCATAATTCCAACACATGCTCTGCCAAATACAGATGAGCCATTTCATTCTTTACTCCTGGGGAAATTCTGCTCCATTGCACAGTGCAGAGTTTTGTAGAAATTAACATTGTGCGTGCAGATTTTCCTTTTCCCCACAGAAATGAGCTGCAGTGCTGGCCGCCACTAGGGGTCACTTGATCCAACATTGCCCAGCATGCACATAGAAGACACTGCCGCGAGGAGGGGAAGGAGTTAGGCCTGGTCTATACTGGGGAGGGAGGGAAGGGGGAGTCGACCTAAGATACTCATAGCTGAAGTCGACGTATCTTAGGTTGACTTACCTGGCCGTCCTCATGGCAGCGAGTTGACCGCTGCCGCTCCCCTGTCGACTCTGCTTCCGCCTCTCGTGGTGGTGGAGTTCCGGAGTCGACAGGGAGCGCTCTCGGGGATCAATTTATTGTGTCTAGACAAGACGCGATAAATCAATCCCTGATAGATTGATCACTACACGCCGATCCGGCGGGTAGTGTAGACGTACCCTTAGAGAGCTCCTGGCTGCTGCAGTTCCTAGTATGCCGTGAGGGAAGGAGAGGGCGGTGCGCAGGAAACTCCACACAAGCCTGGGACTGAGCATCAGGCTGTTTCTCCCTCTGGATCTCCCTCCCGCTGTTTCTCCCTCTGGGCTCTGGGGAAAGAGGGGGGCAGGTGTCTGGGCTTGTGGGGGGTACAGGTAGGCTCTGGGGTGGGAGGGGATATGGCTATCTGGTCAAGGGGGGGCCTGTGGCTGGGCTCTGGGGGGCGAGGGGATTCATGTGTCTTGGCTGGGGGGGCCACAGCTGGGCTCTGCAGGGGAGGGGTTGTTGCTATCTGGTCCCCTGGCTGGGCCCTGGGGGTGGGGGGAGGGAGGGGGAAAGGGGGCAGAGAAACAAGAACTGGGTTGTCATAGGAGGTTTCTTTAACTCTCTACTCCTGGGGGAATTTTTGTGTGTGTCTGTATTGTTACAGACATACTTGCTGACAGGTATTTTGAAATAAATTCCCAAAATAATTGAAACTGGTGTGATTATGTAGTGTTGTTTTGACAAATAAAATTTGCAGGATTTTAAAATATTGTGCACAGAAATTTTAATTTTAGGTGCAGAATTTTAATTTTTTGGCTCAGAATGCCCCCAGGAGTAATAATGCTGGTGTCTGCTACCTTAATGCCATTATTTTGTTAAGTCTTAGCAGGTATAAAATATATAGTTTAACTTTATTTGTTACTAACTGGTATAGTCAAACTGATTTTATTTCTCTCTTACTCTTCTGCCTCCATCCCCAACCCCAGGGCTTAATGTATCAAGATTCATCACGGTGGGGGATAACGTTGCAGACATACATACAGCTTACCATGTTGGATCAGCATACCAGGCCAATGGTAATTTAAAGATATTTTTTCTTTTAATCTAAAGCAGAGCTATTAAGGTGCATTTATGGATCAAAATAATGTGATAACCCTGCATCCAGAAGATAAGACCCTAGGTTGACTTTCAGTCTGTGTTCCTGAAGCTAGTAGGAATTTCCATGTGAAAAGACAACACTGATATACTCAAGTCAGTGCTCAGTGGGGGCTGGGACATCTACCTCCTATATTTACATGTGTTTCATTCCAATATCCAGTATTGCATACTGTTAAATGCTAGCCCATGCCTTGGTCATCTCTCAGCTTGACTGTTATCTTTGCCTTTTTATTTATTTTTTGGGGTATGTGAATTGTAGGAACCTCAAACTCTGAGTTCACATCCGGTAATCTTAAATGTGAATATTCAAAATCACACATTGGCCAGTGTCACTCAGAATACACCCTGCTGACCCATGTGACTCTAAACACAAATGCAGCTTCCTGCTTCTTACCTCTTCCCACTCTAACCCATCCAAAATGCTTCTGCTAAGATCATCTACCTCTTCCTTTTGGATTGTCTACACTTCTTTCTCATCGTCCATTTTCCTTCTGCTCCCTTCTCACATTCTTCCCAGTCCTCTCCTATGTGCACTTTTTGGGCCGAATCTTCCCTTTTCCTTTTCTCATCCCCCCTCTTGAAACTCCTTTGTTGTTGCCTTGGAGTCTTGATTTATTGTTTCCTGCCCACTTGATAACATCTCCAGTTACTCTTATACCTGAACTGTTTGTTATTGTATCATATTGTCTGACTTTGCTTTGGGGCAGGGGTCTTTCTTTGTAAAGTCCCATGTAAGGTTATGGTCCAGTGAAAATGATTAATAGTAATTTGACAAAATAGTTCTATAAGGCTGTGGCTTAGGGCTTTCTGGAAATAGTTTCTCCTTTCCTTGTCAGAAAAGTGACATTTTAGAAGTTCCAATTTTGAAGTATGCCCTGTTCTCACTTCTCTGCACTCTTGACGATTTGGACAGATCCTGTTAACTTTCTATTCAGTGTGTGTTATCAGACAATTGTGCCATAATGCTGGGTTCTTCTTGGATGAAAACATAAATAAAAATTATACCTATATCCTGGCTGGTATGTAAAGAAGGAAAAGGGATATGATTGATAGCTTCAATGAAAAGATGCTGAGACACTAGTCTCCTAAAATGAGCAGACAGTAGCCTTTTATAATGGCTATGTCCCTAGTATGGATTAAAGCAGTAACAGCAGTGTGAGGGAGGTGGGTTAGTGTGGCCAGAGGCGCTCCACAGGGACCATCGCTGGGTGGGGTGAAATCCACATCCCAATCTCCTCTGCATCTATTAACAGCAAGCACTGGGAGAGTGCATGCTTCACCCATTTAGAGGGTGTCATCATTTCCTCTTTTGAGCACATTCCCTCTCCATCCTCAATCTGTTTCTGTGTTCCATGGACAAAATGCCTTCCACCTTTTCCCCCTATGCCCCACGCCCTCTGGCTCTCTCAGCCACAGAAGAGTCCCATGTGTTGTACAGTTTCAGGGTGGATGGAACTTTTCTCTCTCTCTCAATCTTCCCTGTAGATACAGAGGAGGCTAAAGAGTCAGGAAGCCTCCCAGAGCTCTGTCTTGCAAAGCACCTTGAAAAGTGCTCCATGCACCATCACTTCTGTGAAAGTTGTGAGATGAAAGAGCTGCCATGCAAAGGAGCATATTGAGCAGCAGACAACTGGGGGTGCTCAGTACCCAAGAAGGCCCTTTCAGTTCCTTTGTATTTCCTAGCACAGCTGTGGAAAAAACCCGAAAGCTTTGGGTGTGCTTGAAAGTGCAGAGTTCTTTTGTTTGATTTGCAAAATGTTAAAAGTCCCAATGTCTCTTAAGAGCTCATTAAAAGCTCCCAAGATTTCCCCTGCATTCTAATCTGTACTCTGCTGCCAGTTCCTGTGTCAACCTTGCAGTAGCAATTGTGACTGTGTGACCATTAACTCTGTGCAGAATAGCGGATTGGAAAGAACTCCTCCAGCACCACTTGATTCTTTAGAGACCAGGGAGAAAAGCTTAAACAGTAGCAGGAAACCATCACTCACCAAAATTGAAGCCCATTTGAGTGGTAGATCAGATGAAGCTGAGATACTCTGCCAATTACAGTGACTGCTTTGGCCTCTGTGAAGGAGGAGTAGCACACTTGAGACAATTCTAAAATCCTGTTTTCTTTCTATAGTGTCTCTGATCAGTGCCCTATGTAATAAGCGCAGTAACATATCTGAGGAGTTACAGTGTAGTAGCCATGTTAGTCTGTGTCAGCAAAAAGAAAATAAGAAAGAAAGAAATACTTGTGGCACCTTAGAGACTAACAAATTTATTTCAGCATAAGCTTTCGTGGGTTAGAACCCACTTCATCGGATCCATGGAATGAAACATACAGTAGACAGATATTTATACAGTCAGAGAAACATGATAAGGTGGAAGTGTGTATACCAACCCTAAGAGGCTAATTAATTGAGAGGAACCATAACAGCAGGGGAAGAAAAACCTTTGAAGTGATAAACAAGATGGCCATAATGGACAGTTGACACACAGGTGTGAATGAGGATCGTTAACTTAAGGGAAATAGATTCAATTAACGTAATGGCCAAGCCATTCCAAGTCTCTATTTAATCCTGAGTTGATGGTGTCTAGTTTGCATATCAATTCAAGTTCAACAGTTTCTCATTGTAGTCTGTTTTTGGAGTTTTTGTTGCAAAGTTACAACCCTCAAGTCTGTCACTGAGTGGTTAGGGAGGTTGAAATGTTCTCCTACTGGTTTTTGAATGTTATGATTCCTGATGTCAGATTTATGTCCGTTTATTCTTTTGCGTAGAGACTGTCCGGTTTGGCCAATGTACATGGCAGAGGGGCATTGCTGGCACATGATGGCATATATCACATTGGTAGATGTGCAGGTGAATGATCCCCTGATGGCGTGGCTGATGTTACTAGGTCCTATGATGGTATCACTTGTATCGATATGTGGACAGAGTTGACATATCTGAGGAGACATATCTGAGGAGGGCACCACTTCAGGCAATGACAGTTCCCATTGCTCTGCACATTCTAATGGGCTGCAGTTTATTTCTAGTCAAGTATCTAGTGATTAACCTCTTGGTATTGGTGGGTTTGGTGCTCCTGCAGTTAACCTTCATACATCTTCCATAAGCCTAGTGTGTCAGGAAACTCCTGGTTCTGGAATCCCAGATTTATATACATAATGTTTCCTGAGTAAGAGTAATTTTTTCTCTCTGACCAAACAATTAGTCCATGTTACAATCAGCATAGTTTAGTAGGAGTTTAATAATGTAGTGACTGTGAAGAAGATTAATCAATAATGGAGGTAAAAGGACATGCTATGCTGCATTAGGGGGTGAAAGAAATTAAGAACATTGGAAAATGTAAAACTAGCGAATGGCTGTTGTTTTTATCTTATAGATTTCCCCGCTAAGAATGATGGAGAGGTCAATTCACAGTGCAAAACACATTTTTGTAGAAAACTTATATAGAAGGTACAGTACATGGTTTACGACTTTAGCTTCCTGTTTTAACTGTAAAGTTTTTAAAATAAACTGATCATATTAGTTTTCTATTTGCATTTCAGTAATCCATGAAACCTGGCAGCCGTGTATTAGAAAGCTAGTAGTTGCTTACTCAGTCAATGCTGCCATTATCTTTAAATATTACAGGTAAGTTTAAAAAAAACAAACAAACAACTATATAGAAACAAATCCTATATGACAATCTTGAGAAGCCTTCTGGATGAAGTACGTTGTGCATTTAGGATATTCATTATCAGTTCTTCAGCAGGTTTATTTATATATATATAATACACTCACACATACATGCATTCCAATCTTCTCTGGGCTGAAACAAAACAGCTGTTTAGTAGTATTCAGAAAGATACACTACAATTCAGGACATTAAGAATAAAACTATAGGCAATTGGAACAGGGAAATTAGGTAGATACAATGTACATTAATTACACAAACTAGATTTTGCCAGGGTCTGGAGTTTATCTTGCTTACATTCTCATGGAATGCTAAAGAGCAAATTTTCAGGACTTCAGTTTTATAACTCATCCATAATTTGGCACATCCAAGAACATGGTGCCCCTAAAACCATGCTATTGGGTGAGTGAAGAGTGGTGCCTGTTGAATTACAAATACTTTCTGTAGCAGCCTGTGTTTTTTCCTTAGAATACCATTCATATAATGACCAGGCCCAACCCTGGTTAGCTTGTCAGAAGTGATGAGATCACACAGCCTGAGACAGTGTAGCTGAAGGCAACATATCAGTCACGTAATAAGTGCCTTCCCCTCTGAAATAATGCACTCAGTATTGTTTGTTCTTTATAATGCTGGCTTTTTAATATATTTGAAACAATCCGTAATGGGTGAAACCTCAGATTGGTTATAGGAAAAATGTTTCTTTCCCAAATCTGTGGGGAAAACAGCTGCTTGCAAGTAGATCCACAAGATGGCATCCATGCTACACAAGCTCTTCAGTTGTGTTTGTTACTGAGTAACTTTGAATGTTTACATAAGTGATAAGCTAAGATGAAGGCATGTGAAAATGGTAAGAGTCACTGTGTTTATCACAGTCTGTATTCAGAAGACTATACTTAGTTCTTTTTCTTTCTTTTAAACTAATTGATTTGCTTTATTCATGTTGGACCAAATGCTTGTGTCACAAGGATTGAAAATCTTGCCTACTGCTAAAAGGCTAAGTATAATGTGCAGTGACTTTATTTCTTGACTTTGTAACATATTTTCTAAAGGCAGCTATGGCTCTTGGAATTTCTGTTTTTGTATCTTTTTTAGTGTTGGGGGCCAGGTATTTGCTTTATGTCTCATTATAACAAACTGCAAAATTGTTTGCAAATTAAACAAACAAGAGTCCGAGTCTGTGAATGGATATTTAGGTGTTTGGGAAATGAACTCATAGAAAAGGAGACATGACAGGTAAGGTAGAGGGACAAAAAGTGATTGGTCTTTTATATTTAATAGATGTGGTTTGACAGTTAATAGATGACGTTATATGTAGTTTAGGACCTACTTTGGATCTCCTAAAATGGGGCATGTTGTAACCACTGACAATCTTATTACTTAGTGCATATGTGAGTATGACTAAGGACATTTTTGTATCGACATAGCCAGTGTAACTAGTCTTACACATCTTGGTGCATCTTAGAGTTGATTTCTCGTTTCTTGTAGAATCGTAGAATTGTAGGGCTGGCCTTAAGAGGTCATTTAGTCCCTGCCCCCTCACTGAGGCAGGATTATAAAACACTTAGGAGGGGGATAAACCTGAGGCATGAAACTAAAGCCCTGATGATTTTAAACCATCTGAAATGTGCAGTAGTTGCACTGAAATTGCTACCACAAAATAGTTTCTTCCCTACAAACATCAAGAAAATAAAGCTATGCATTGACCTGGCATAGGTATATTACTCACCAAGTTTGCATGGCAATCATATTTCTTATGCTGGGTCTTGATAAGAGGAGATTTTCAGAGACATCAGTGGGAGTTAGACACCTAACTGCCATCGTTACCTTGAAAATCTTCCCCACACTAAATAGGTATTACTACTGTTATGGTTCTGAGACATGGGGAATATTAATTTTAGAGGCATTCTCTATTTAAATGTGTGACAACAGGGGACTCTTTGCCAAGAGATCTCTGTTTTAATAAACTGCTCTCATCTCAGACCTGACAAACTCCTTACACCAAACACATATTTTGCAAGGTATTTATCCAAAAGGGATATCATGTGAGGTGTCGCAAAAAGCTCATAACTTGTCAAGACTCATAATCATTGTGAGATGTATGCGCAGGTAATATTTAAAAACCAGTATGTTTATACTGAAAGTATGCTTTATGGACCTGGAATAGAAATTTTAACACCAAGAGATGATGGGCCTCAGGGATGGCCCATTCAAGCAAGAGGAAGGTGTCACTAATCCCTAATCAACTGGCAAGGTGATGCAAATCTCAATTGACAAGCCTTGCTCCCTCCCAAAACTATCATGAAAAACCATCAGCGGCACCATAGAATCATAGGACTGGAAGGGACCTTGAGAGGTCATCTAGTCCAGTCCCCTGCACTCATGGCAGGACTAAGTATTATCTAGACCAGGGAAGGACAAACTACGGCCCACGAGCCGGATCCAGCCCATCAGGGCTTTCAATCCGGCCCACGGGATTGCCAACCCCATGGCGCAGTGGGGTTAAGGGGTAACAAGGTGACTCGCAGGTTTGGGTAGCCTGAGGACTGTCACTTCATGATGCTGAGAGTTTACTGGCATGTGATATGTGAGCATGCATGTGACTGTCAGTGTGAAGAGAGACTGTTCTTGCACAGGTGAACCTGGTATACTGGTCTGATATTAAAGTATATTCTGTCTTTATTTCTGACTGGAACCTTGTTCTCTGTTTATTCCTTCCCTGGGAGTAACTAAATTACTTCTTGAAGACACATTCAACAAAGATATAACGACAATATCTTACGTTTATCACATAGCACCTTTTCATCCGGAAAGATTCTCAGGTACTTTATAGCTTCCCGACTCTGGAAATGCAGCCACTTCTAGTGGAGGGTAGCTAACTGCTGCATAGCATGCTGCACAACAATGCAGAGAAGATTTTTGTTTGTTTTGTTCTAAGACTTTTGTTTATTTTAATGCGTTTAAGACCAGTGGCTTGTCCATTCTCCTTGCCCCATCTTGTGTGGCATGTGAACTCATTTTTTGGTGCAGTGGCATTAGCCAGAGATGTGGAGCAGAATTCCGACTCATGTTCAGTAGATAAACAATAAGCGATACACTAGATATCCTGGAAGAGAGAGTTCTGAGGGTTGTTCTGTATTGATTAGCTCTGAGAGTCATGACCTGAGTGTTGCACTGAGATATATACATTATTGTACTAGCCAGAATGAAGTCCTTGCTGTGGAAGCTTTTAGCACAATTCTAGATCGTTTAATGGAGAGCTTGAGCTGTGTGTTGTTAGCAGTATGGTGACGTTCATTGGTTGCCCGAAGGTATAAAACAAATTGCTTTTCAATAATGGCAGTGTGGGGTATGTGATTGGAAGTTGGCCCTTGTTCTTTATTTGCATTGATGAGTTATGCTGTAGTTTCAGTTAATGGGGGTCCTTTCAACCTCTGCATGAGAGTTAGTGAGATTAAAGAAAATCATTGAACTTTTAGAATTTGTAAAGCTCCATCTTAAATGTGCTGGAGTGTAGCCATTTACTTAACTAATAGTCCTCATAAAGAAATATACCTCCTTTTCCAAGTGGGAGCCAAAGGAACAATTTCTTCTGCCTTTAGCTACTCCCTGGGGGATTCTCATATTCAGTTCAGACAGGCTTAAAGATCCTTATCCCTAGGCAAGTCGTAAATCAGGTGTCTTAAGTAAACCAACCAAGGGCCATAAAGGGAACCCAACAGTAGTTGCCAATGGTATATCAACGGAATCTATAATGAGCATCCAAAAAACCAGACCAACCGGAGTGATATCTTCAGGTTCAGGCTGCTGGAATTTTATTGAGAGGTCCAGGTTCAAGCTATTCAACTAACCTTTCCAGCAAAGATTGTTTACCAAGTATAAAAACTGGATGGCAGAAGGAGGGGTCTTAGTTTAGTATCCGTACAAGGGGGTATTTATTTAAGGGGTTTGCTATCAATTACAAACAAAGTGCATTTTTGTTAAAAAACGGTGTAAAAAAATGGGGACCTTGAATCTTTTGAAATAAAGACCCAGGCTGCTCAGAGGTGGATAGGCATTCTGTATAAGAATAGAGGTTAGACTTTGCTTATAGAAAGAGGGTATAGTATGAGTCCCTGACTGAAAGCCATGGAGCAAGCAGAGGTCTATATCTCTAATCTAAACATGCTTCCTTCCTTTTCTCATTGTTAGAGCAAGGGACTGGGAGCTAAAAAATTCCGGGTGCTGTTCCCAGCGGTGTGATTGACTCCATGTGTGGGCTTTCTAAGCCACTTTAACTCTCGGTACTTCAGCTCTCCTGTCAGCAAAAAACGAAAGAATATTTACAGGGATGTTGCAAGGCTCCATTCATTTGCATTTGCCATGAGATTCTATGATGAAAGTCGCCATAGAAATGCAAATGATTCTGTATTCTTATCATTATTACAACTCTGTATTTAGTATTGAATTTTAGACATATGCATTTGAATGTGTATGATTTTTATGACTAAATCATAATGAAGTTAATTTTTCCATTTGAAATCAGATTAGTCGTTGGGTTAGGAAGTTGCTCTCATTCCTATATAACCTTGGCAACGAGAACTTTTACTTTGGAAGAGTCATGTCCTTGTTAGCAAGATTTCAGTTGAGATAGAGGAACTTCTGCTGCTTTGATTCTTACACATGACCTTTATTTTCCATGGGCGTGTTCCAGATGCTCATGCAAAGTATTCCCATTGATTTCAGTGGCACTGCTCACATAAGCAAGGGCTGCCTGCGCATGAGAGGTTTTCAGGATTGGCTCCCAATTGCAGTATATATTTAATTCTGGGTTTTGTTGTTTTTGTTTGTTTGTTTTGTACTTCCATTTCTATCCAGCCATGCTGCTACTCCTTTTCTCATATGTCTTGGAGAAAAAGTGGCAGAATCAACCTTGGTTGGTTTGTTTTTCCCTTGGCTTGTGCAGTTAAAATATAACCTTTACAAAATCATTATGGATGGTGACACAGAAAAACATTTGCTAGTTACGGGTATTTGAAAAACAGCAGTTGTTTGTTCACAATGAATTGTTACCCTTCCCTTTGTCTTGCTCTAAATTGTGGAGGCAAGCTGTTAATTTGGATGGCAGACAAGGAATGGGGAGTAGTATAAATTTCTGCAAGCTTTTGCTCTTTTCCTTGCTTAACTCCAATATAGATATTGCAAATATCTTTATATGCTGCCGTCTCCACCCTGGTGAAGACCCAAACATGTTGCCAAAAGAATGGCAGAGAAGTCTGTCTCTTTTAAACTCATCTGAAAGCTGCAAGTGGTCATAGGTCTAGTAGGAGTTGTCCACATCAGTACTTTTTATACTCATTGACATGTTTAATATTTTACTGTTTGTTCTTATCAAGATGATCATTTTGGGATCATCATCATCATCACTCCCATAACCACGTTGGTCGTTGGGGCACCATCCTTCCTCATCAATCAGCTGTGTCACTGCTTGAGTCTCCGGGAAGTCCATTCCCGTCCACTCTTTTATGTTGTCAATCCATCTCTTCTTCTCTCTACCTCTTCTTCTCTCCCCCTGTACTGTCCCTTGGAGGACGATCGTGGATAGGCCAGATGATCTTGTTACATGGCCGTACCACTTCAGCTTGCACTTCTTCACAGTCGTCAGGAGGTCTTCATATAACCCAGTGCATTGGGTGATGATGTTGCGGATCTCTTCATTAGTGACGTGGTCGAAGTAGGAGATGCCCAGGATTTTACGGAAGTATCTCATCTCTACTACTGGTATTTTCCGTTCAAGTTCTGCCGTAAGAGTCCATGTCTCACATGAATACAGAAAAATGGAGATGACCAATGCGTGCAGCAGTTTCAGTTTGGATTCCAGGAAGATGTTCTTATTCCTCCAAATTGGCTTCAGCTTTGCCACTGCTGTTGCTGTTTGCGCAGTTCTTGCCAGAATTTCTGTCTTTGATCCTTCATCAGTGATAATTGCCTCCAAATACTTGAGCTGTTTCACTGTCTCCAGCTCTTGTCCACTCACAGTGATATGTGAACTGATCCCATCATGTTTATTTGTCATCAGCTCGGTTTTCTCTGCACTGATTTCCATGTCATATTTTGTGGAGTTTTCATCCAATCATTTCACAAGGTTGGCAAGTTCATCTTCGCTGCCTGCCAGGCCATCAATGTCATCAGTGAACCGAAAATTTGAGATTGTTCGCCCCCCAGTGCTGACTGTGCATATATTCTCTTCTAGGGTATTAGTCATTATGCACTCCAAGATGTTGAACAGTGTGAGCGGAAGAAGGCAGCCTTGCTGGACTCCAACAGTGATGCAAAACCACTCTCCTATTGTGCCATTGACGAGAACTGCACTGCTGGCCTTGGCATACAGTTGCTTAATGGTAAGAATAAGTTTACGACCAACGTTGTACTACTTCATGGTTCTCAGAGAGCTTCATGTCAGACGCCGTCAAATGCCTTCTTGAAGTCAACAAAGACGTGGGAGATGTCCTGCTGGTGTTGTCAGTACTTCTCAATTAGAACACGAAGATTGAAAATCTGTTCTGTGGTATTTCTTCCAGCACGAAAGCCAGCCTGTTCTTCAGCGATGATATTCCCCGTTTGTGGCTTCAATGTGTTCAATATGACTTTCAACATCACTTTGCTGGGATGGCTAATTAAGCTTATAGTCCAGTAATTTTGACACAATTGCAGGTTGCCTTTCTTTGGCAGAGTGATGATTAGTGATTGTGTCCACGTGGAGGGCCACTCATCGGTCTGCCAGATCTTGTGGCAGATCTTGTGAGTGCATCTATTACTATTTCTCCTCCGAATTTCATCGTTTCAGCTGGGATGTTGTCAATATCTGTAGCCTTTCTGTTCTCAAGTGATTTCACAGCTGTCTCCACTTCTTCAATCAGTATTGGAAAGTCATTTTCCTCTGTTGAATCTGGGCTGTCTAGGACACTAGGATCTCCATTTGTCTGGTGGTTGTATAGCTCAGAGCAGTAGTTTGTCCACCTATTGATGATGTCCCTTTCTTCTGTAAGACTGTTCCTTTCTTTGTCTTGAATTGCATTAGCTTTGGTCCATCTTTACTTCCTCAGATCTTTTACAACCTGGAAGGCTCGTTTGCTATTTTTATTATTGATACACTCTTCAATTTTAGAGCATTGTTTTTCAATCCATACCTCATTGGCCACCTTCATTCCTTTCTTGATCTTTCTGCCAACCGCTCTGTATTTATCAGCTCCCTCAATGCTGTTCTTGTCTCTCTTGAATTCTCTTCTAATGTCACACATTTGTAGTATTTCATTTGTGACCCAGAGTTTTGTCTTCTTACAGTGTTTCCCAAGGATGTCCATTGCTCCCTCATTCATTACAGCGTTGAAATTGTTAGTAATTGTTTGTACATCTTCCTCTAGAGCAAGCAGTGGGGCAAATTTTCTGCCGATCATTGCTTGGAATTACTCTGCAATGTTTCGGTTTCTGAGTCTTTCTAAGGGCTTGTCTTCACTACCCGCCGGATCGGCGGGTAGCAATCGATCTATCGGGGATCGATTTTTCGTGTCTCGTTTAGACACGATTAATCGATCCCCGATCGCGCTCCCTGTCGGCTCCGGAAATCCAACTCATCGAAAGGCGGAAGCGGAGTCGACTTGGGAGCGGCAGCGATCGACTCGCCGCCGTCCTCACGGCCATGTAAGTCGATTACGATACGCCGACTTCATCTACGCTATTCACGTAGATGAAGCTGCGTATCGTAGATCGACACCCCCCCACCCCCCCCCAGTGTAGCCCTGGGCTAAGTCAAACTTGGTTCTGGTGAACTTTGGCCTGACGATTTTCCTTAGCTGCAGCCAAAAGTTTAGCATTACAAGGTCATGATCACTTTCAATATCAGTACCGGTGAAGCTCCATGTTTTAGTTCTGTTAATCCCAGAACGAAATCGGTTTTGCACCACGATGTAGTCAATCTGGCTGTGATGTAGACTATTGGGTGCATGCCACATTGATTGTCTGGATGCTTTATGTGCTCCTAATGTGTTTGCAAGAACCAGATTGTTATAGCTGGCAAACTCCACAAGTCTCAATCCTCTCTCATTGGTTACCACATTATAGAAAGGGCCACAATAAACTCGCCAATCTGCCTGTGCGTCAGTACTCACTTTAGCATTCCAATCTCCCTGTACAATCAGGATATCTTTCTTGTGTACCCTATCGATGATGTCTTGGAGCTGATTGTAAAAATATTCAATTTGCTCATCATCATAGTCTGTTGTAGGGGCGTAGACTTGCATCACTGTGATATTAAATGGTACTTCCTTTAGATGGATGGAAATAAGCCTGCTGGATATTGGGCGGTATTCTAATACTGAATTCTTGATACCTTTATGCACAAGAAATCCTACATCATTGACATGTTTGTCCTCTCCACTGTAATAGAGTACATGGCCTTCTTCCGCTAGTGCCTCTCCAAAGTTCTTCCATCTGACCTCAGAGATTTCTAGGAGGTGCCAGGTGTATTGTTCCATGTCATACATGAGTTCTTTCAACCTCCATGTTTGTCTGTGTCCTTACATTCCATGTGCCTATGGTGATATTATCTCTTCCCTGGATCCTCTTTGTTGGGGTTACACCGGTAGTATACTTGTCGCGTCCGCCCTGGTGGGAGATGGATGGCGCGGTCATTATTAACCTGGGTTGCGACCATTCCAGTAGGGACATGTTTGAGTTGCTCATCATATGGTGTATCTTGGGCAAATTTCTAACCTGGCGGAGCCCATCTCTCTAAGCAGCCCCCTTTTAGTTGTCTCTTATGACATGCAGGAGGAGCAGTGGGCCTATTCTGTCTCTGGACCCACTGGATCATTTTGGGATAGTTGTCTACAATATTGCTTATTCTGTATGATGAATGCAGAGCTCAGATGCTCAGGAATGCAGAGATTCCTGAATATTTCAACAATCCTCTATCCTAATAAATACTTCTCACATGGAAAGTAAAGTCTAATTTACATTATGCCATTATTATTATTGCTCTTTCTTTTGGCAACTGTAACAAATTGTTGATGTTGCTTAGTCAATCAAACATTCATGGCAGCATGGCGTGCAACAGTTTAAATACATTCATAACAATCCCACTCTGAAAAATGTTAGAAATAATTGATGCTAATTTACTGTATTTACAGTATAGATATTGCTGTTGTAACCTTTTCCTACTTAGTTCACCAAGTAACCTTGTTTTTGTGAAGTAGCATAAAATACTAATTTGTGTTACAAAAACTGTTAAAACTGAGGGTTATATTAGCCAGTATTTAATTTTTAAACATGTTTTTCTTATGTCTGACCTTTGAATGATATTTCTGTGTGACTAGAGGCATTATGGGTCTTGAGTTCACTTATACTGGTGTAAATCAGGAGTAATTCTATTGCAGTCAAAGGTATACTGGTGCGAATCATTTGTGAGATCAGAATCAGGCCCTCTGTTATGCAGTGTATGCTTTTGTAGTAAGAGGTAATAAAAAATCATTTTCTTATTGATTGTTGCAGTGGGAAAATGCCAGAAGTGGATTATGTAGTGCTAACTGAATGGTTTGAATGGATCACGAAGAACACTAATGTTTCAGTTGACTTGATAGGTAAAATATGTTCTTTTCTGACACTGGTCCCTTTTAAAATTGAGTATTTTTTATGTATTGTATTATGAAAAAGGAGAAAAAATGTTTTCCTATTTCTATTTCCTGTGCCCTAAATTTCTGTAACGTAAGAAATACCTTCTAGTGTACATGTTAAACAGCAGTCATGCCTTTGGAACATTTGGTGCTGTTGTTACATTGCCATATTTCATCTATATATATCCACGACGTTCGGAGGTGGCTACCTTTCTCTGAGAGCAAATCCACTGAAGTCTGATAGATTGGCCAGTAGTGGAGCCACTGTGGATGTTTATGGCTGCTATCCATGTCAGAAATGCCTACCGTAGATTGCTTTTCTGTTGGTTGTGGAGATTTCTGCTCTACGTTACTTTCTAACTTGACCCTTTAAAATAACTATGTTTTGTTAATGGCAGTTTATCTACAGACTTCTCCTGAAACTTGTTATGAGAGATTAAAGAATAGATGCAGAGAAGAGGAAAAGATCATTGCTATGGTAAGGAAATCTTCCCTCAGAGTAGAGTAGAGGCTCAAGATGCCTGTCAGGGCATCATGTGTTTGGATCTTCATAGCTTTTAATCTGTAGCTCCTCTACCTCCTAAATATTAAAATTGTGTACTGTAGTCAGTTAATAAAAGTCAGGGCCTTGCCACAATGAAATCCACCTGTTTCCACTGATGGGTGAAATTTATTATTCGGAAGAGTGCGTAGGGTTCATTGTAGTTGTATAGCCTAGTAGAGACAAGTTAATCCTTATCTATTTAAAAATCAAAATAATTTTGGACAGTGACTACCCCAAGTTCTACATGTTTGTAGTTCTGGTAGGTCAGTACAATACAACTCAGTGAACATGGGGAAGAAAAAGAAATCCACCACCAAAATTTTCAAAGGGTGTCTGCCTGCTCTCCTTTTCCACGTGCACTTCTTGGGTATGAGCCCCCGTGCATGCAGACGATAGAATTTACATGGGCAAACTTCATCAGCTCTATGCAGAGGTGTTTGGGCTTGAAAAATGCCCTTGCATGTGTTTGCCTGTTCCCCAAAAGAAGGCACTGATTGAAAAATCAAGCACGCAGTGATACAGGAACCTAATAAAAGTAAATTGTACAATTAGATTACTGCATCTCCTTAACAGTGGTTTATGTGAAGGCCCTGCCTCAAACAGATCTTTTTAAGTGAATCCGTAAGACATGAATAAATGGGGTAATAGAAGGAATGTGCTAGCTATTATTAAAGTGTCTCTATTGTAAGGTGATTTAGTAAGAGCAGTTGGGTAGGTTGAACATGTATGGTGAGATAAAAGCCAAGATCTAAATCCTGAGCCATGTGAAATGTCCCCTAGGTGAATAAGCCCTAGCTATTATTTTACTACAGTGGCTTTGAAGAGACATCATGTGTTGCACTTTACAGTGTCTTTCTCTGTTACTGAGGAAAAAACCTATAGTGAATGAAAAAGGTTAAGTCCTCTCCATGAAAATCTAATAGCTGCTGACAAGCAAAAATGCTTTTAAAGGACGTGAGTGGAAGTAGAAGAAAATCAACTGGGAATGTAGAAAAAACGTATCCACATAAAAAGCAGCTCTGAAGTCAGTGTTCATTTCAGTTTTCCCTTTTGTCCTTTCCTCTTCTGTCTGTCGTATTCATCTCTGTGTAAGGTTTAAGTCAGACTCCTCCCATGGGAATTAAAACAAAGGTCTTGATCCTGCAAGGTGCTGAGAGCTCTCCACTCCCATTGACTCAATGGATTAGATCCAGCGTAGGTTAAATCCTAACACCAGGGATAAATTGTAGCCATTGTCAGTAGGAAGAAATTAAGAGATTCCACTTGCCCAGTCTGTGTGGGTTCATCATGAAGAGGCAATGGCATCCAATGGGAATGATGGTACTAGCGGAGCTTGGATGGTAAACTGGAGCTAGGGGAATAAAAGAAATGCTTCATAGGAATTATTTCAGGGAAGCGCTCTGGCCTGTGCTATACAGGATGTCAGACTAGATGATCACAATGGTCCCTTTTGGCCTTAAAATCTCTGACTTCAGTCAGATGAAATGTTGGGTGAAAGTTTCTGATGCACTGCATTCTGTAGTCACAGTGCAATGCATAATAAGGACCTGCCTTATTTGTCAAATCATGTCTGAAACCTGGATTTTAGTATCAAGTGTTTGATGGTGGCTTTCTTATTTATATGCAGTTGGTTGAAGTCATTGACCTCTTAGCTGATTTGGTTTACTTTAAAAAATATAAGTACAGAAACCGCAGTATGTGTTTCACCTCTGTAAACATTTGTTTTGAATGGCTTTTTATAGGAATATTTAGAAGCTATCCATCAGCTCTATGAGGAGTGGCTTATTAAACAAACACTGTTTAAAGTTCCTTCTCCAGTGCTTGTAAGTATATATTTATCAATTGTAACCAGGTAAGCACACGCGCACACACAGAGAAAATTTCAATTCTCAAATGTCACTTTATTTGTAAAGGCAAAAATCTATTTTTCTAATATGATTTGGAGAAGAAAAATTTCAAGAAGTGTTCATGACTCTCAATAGGATACAGCATTAGAGTTTGATCTTGCAAATGGCTCTTACTTCATCACCCAAGGGGCTATTTACAGTAGTAAGCATTATGTTTGTCTGTAAGTGTTTTCAGAATCTGACCCTTTGCTTGTAAAAACCCATCCCAAACCCTGCACTGAAAACAAATGGACCAAGTGCCTAGGAGTAGTTCATTTTGGGACTTAGTGATAGTATTTCTTGCTTTTCAAATGCTAGCAAAATGAATGATTTGGGGAAAGAATATACAGATTTTTATAGGGCTTCTTGTTCTAATGTTCATTTTCTTGTTTTCTAGGTGATACAGGCTGACAATGACATGCAGAAAATAATAGAAAAGTATGAAGAAAATCGGGACCGAATATTAACCCCGTACAATATGCAACACTGTCTGTAGAGATCCAGTTTTATGGTCATGCTTTAAAAAACATGTCCATCAGGGGAATTCTGATCAACATTCCCAACACTTTTTATGATGTGGTCTCTTGGTTGAGATTTTGTCTTGTAAAGTGTCAATGACTTTAGCTAGGAAAAGGCCACAAACAGGCCATATCCTGATAAAAGTGCAAGAAGCTGAAGGTTAAGTTCCAGTGCAGCTTCACTGATCTCAGACTACCTCTGACAGGAAGCTGCTATCTCGTTTCCCTACTTAACTTTTGCATTGTATAAATACCTTTCTGATATTGCATTTTCTTGTGATAATATGCTTTCATTCATTCCAAATAGCCCCATATATGTCCTCTCATGTAATTAGAAGGCAGTGAATAAGTCAACCTTATGTAGTCAGTAAGTGGGCAAATTCAATCCAATTTTGTAACAATTTTCAACAGAAAAGCAATGAAATAACTAATTATGCTGTTCTCAACCACCATTTTCACAAAATATCATTAATTGCACTTAAAATAGGAAAACTAAACAGTTCATTTCTTAATTATGGACCTGATTCTAATCTCACTTGCACCATACTGGAGTCATTTCTGATTTAAATGAGATCAGAATCAAGCCCCAATCCTGCAAATACTTATGCATCTGAATAGTCTATTGAATTAAATGGAACAACTCAGGTCCATACATTTACCCAGGCTTTATAAGAATTTGGGGTCTAAGGCTTTCTGGCCCAGATTTTCAGAAGAGTTCAGCATCTAGCCACTCAATCAAATTCTGACTCCAAATGAAAATCTCTTTTGAAAATCTGTCCCTAAAACTTTTTCTATCATGTGACAGATTTTTTCTCATTATGCATTGAAATTGGGTAGTAATTCTGATACTGATTATTTGATATCTTAAACTTTTTATGTTCTAGTAGATGTTTGCATCATGTGTAAGTTTAAGAACATGTGAGGGGGCGGTACATAGGGTCATCTTGATCACAGCTTCTCCTGGCTGCAGACATCAAGAACAGAGCACAGAACATCTAGTGAAAGTTAAATTCTTACTTTAATTCTTAAACTGCTCTGTGATGTTTTTATAGATCACTTATTATTTATTCTCTTGAGTGCTGTCCTCAAGTTGGCACTTTTAACTGAGCGGTCTTAGGACTACTTGCACTTTATTTTCTCTTTAAATTGAAAGGGATGATTCTTTGTTTATTCTACAAAAATTTGGGTTGTTTGAACTGGTGCCAGCAAAACTAAAAATGCTTCCAGGAACACCTCTGCTTAAAACAACATAGCAAAAAAAGCATTTATTTCACTGGGCATGTGTCATAACTGTATAGTCTTAAAACTAGCTCAGTGTTTAGCTCAGCTAAGATGTTTTTGTAAATTTAAATATGCAGTGATCAATGTCTATAACGTGTTAGAAACACAGCGGGATAGTAACTTTCAAATACAGAATTCTGTTACGTGTACTTCATTTGGTTAAGAATAATAACAATCAGACACTACACAAAGGTGTATCTTTAGTTTTCATTGTAGTCATGTATAGTTAATTTATAGTTTCATTGTAGTCCTTTTATTTATTCCGTTTCTACTTGAATTGGACTGCTGCTAAGAGAGGAGGCCCTGTGTGATGGGGTCCACCCACTACTAGGGCGCCTCCTCCTGGCTGCTCTGGGGATTAGCTCTTTCCAGGTCAGACACCTGCTTGTTTGCATGTCCTGCTGTGTGTGTCTCTCTCCCCCTGACTCAAGGTGCTCTCCCTTCATGGCTTGTCCCTCCAGTCAGGTCACTATGTGTTTTCCCACTTCTGGAGTATCAAAGTCATTCCATAGAAGACTGTCTCCAGCAGTTTTCTGCATCGCTACCCAGATGGTGCCACTTGCCCAGTGTCTGGTAGAGGAACCCCGGCGCACCCTCTACTCCAAGTTCTAACTCAGAGAGCCTCTCCTCAGATGCTACGGTCTGTATCATCTTAAATTTTGCTGCTGTTTCCCTGAGCCTTTTCCTACATTCTCTCTCTCGGGCTTTCACTTCACCATCCTTCTGGATAAATCCTTCCTTCCGGGCCTGGATCCCCTGGGGTTTCTACTTTCCCCTGCATTTCCTTCCTTCCTTCCTTCCCCCTCTAACATCCAGAAAGTGACTAGAGGCTCCCTAACTACGGCCTTTTCTGTTGCCAGTTTCCTGGCTTTACACTAGCCCCACCTGTTCCTTTCCAGCTGAGCTCCATCTTTTATTAGGGCTTGCCTCTCCAGCCTAATTCTCCCCCAGGTGTAGCTATCAGGTTAATTAACTTCTTCCCAACTACTTTAACTCTTTTTTTCAGGTGAGGGTGAGGAGAACACCACATCATATCCTGGATTTTTTTTTTTTACATCAAACAAGATTTGTGTTCTCTGTTTATACAGTCTTTTGCTGGTAGTCGTGCAGAAAGAGTTTCTGAGTGCAACACTAAATTAATTTTCTCAAGCATGTGAATGCAGTGCCTAGGTTCAGTGGTTCTGTTCTAAAGCTTTAGTACTCTAGCTGAACAATAAGATCCAAAATTTCTAACTGCTTAAGTATATTAATCAAAGATTTTAAATGTAGAGGAAAAAGTAATCATATTTAAATGCTTATTGAAAACACAAGCTGGGCATACCGTAAGAGAGATCAAAAACCCTTGGAGATTGTCCTGTATGTTTGAAATGTTCAATTAATTATATATATTTTTCCTTGACAGAAACCCTTTAGTGAGCAGGCAAGTTTTTACTCCTTTCAGTCTTGATTTCAGATTCACTGTGTAAATTAAAATATTTCAGCAGAATGGCATTGTTTCGGTTATTTGCTCAAATTGTTGGTGGTTACTCTGCCAATGTTCAGAGGAAAAAAACGTGACAATCAGAGTAGTGTGTTTTAGGAACTACTTTTTTTATGTTATAAAAACTGACTCCATTGGGCACTGGAAGCCTAAATATCTCTATCAGACAGTATCACAAGGTCTCCTAAATCCCTGTCAATTCTTTTTTGTTTCTTCCTCAAACAATTTGTTTCATCATCTCCTGCTTTCTAAACCTATGCTTACTATCCCTAAACAAATTATAATTTAGTGTTCCCCTATTGTCTTTGCTTAATGTGTTTTAAATCTTCCCTGCACTGAAATTCAGTTTTCTTGGTTCTCGCCTTTTCAAGAACATTTGTTCTAAAGCTAACCTATGCTTCTTCAGCACCCTTAATTCTAAACAGCGCAGGGTCATGGGTGTGATATGAATGTTAAGTGGGAAAAAATGACTAGCTCAAGACACCCAGAGGGAGAGCTTGTGTGAGTGAGTAGTAGTATCACCAACTACCAGATTCTACTGCCTAAAATCCGCTTCTGTAGTGATCAAAAGAGAATGTTTGTAATCCAGGGCAAGGGAGTGGAGCCATTCAGAGGGGCTAGCTCTGTGTAGCATGTGGCTTTGGGAATAGGCTGGGACTCAAATTTGTGACAGAAAGATATCCAATCAGTAAGTAAATCCCCATTTAATCCACAGACAATCAGTACCAGCTGTAGCACAATCAAAGTCAGCTGCTCACAAGAAGATATGCACACATTTTACCAAAACAAATGGACTCCCTTTAGCAAGAGACATATGCAGCCCTCTTATTGCCCTCAGCTAAGTTCAGGTGCTGACTGTGATGTAATTTAACTAAGCAAAGAGAGGTGCAGCATCCATTAGAACTTGTATGCAGGAGCACACTGGCCGATGGGATCATAAATTGCTTGGCCCTTTAGAAACCTCCCTTGCTGTCTGTCCCCAGTTTCTGTCCAGAGACTGTTGATAGCCGGGGGGCACAATTTAAAGCAGAGGTTTTCAAACTTTTTGAGCTGAGCCCTCCCCCCGCCCATTACAATTTTTGGTTGTGTGCCCCCCCTCCCCAACCCAGACAAAAATAGGTGAGTCAGGGGGTGGAGGTGGTGCTCTCTGAGCCCTGCCATGCTGGGCTGAAGCCAAAGCTGCTGCTTGCCCCCTGAATGCTCTTCTGTGCCCCCAATAGGGGGCATGCCCCCCAGTTTGTAAACCTCTGATTGAAAGGTTCTGGTGGTATGCAGCGGGGTTCAGGGCAGGGCATATAAACCCTGGTAGAAATCGGAGGGGGGGGAACATGACCCCACGTTCCCCCAACCCTAGGCATTGCCTCTTTCTGTCCATTTATAAAATAGAATTACAGACCGCCTGTCTGGTCTGTGCGGTCTGGGTAGCTGCTACTTGACCATCTCAGAGTTTCCACAGGTGCAGTGAGAATACACACGAAGTTGCATGCACACAAATGGAACACAGTTCAAGGCCCATATAAAAATGTGGCTTATGTGGTTTAAAGCTATCCCCCCAATCGCACAAATGTCATTAAATGTTCAAATCTCAAAATATGGCCACTTTAGATCTGCTGAGTTATGTGTAATTGAGGTGTGTGTTCAAAATGGGTTTAAGTTTAGTTTTATTGTTGAAGCAAATTCAGTTATATGCTTTGGTGACCCGAGGCAGTGTTCTGGGGCTGCGTGAAGTGGGCCTGCTGTCGCTGAGTTGAGGCAACCCCTTTTTTTTTAATGCGTTCTGTTTGGACTTCTTTAAGTCTTGCCTCTTTTTCCAAATGTAATTTAAGTTTTCTATTGTCTTTATCACAGTCATCTCCCTCAGCCAACCTGGCCCACTCAGACCCATACACCTCTCTGGGTATCTCTACACTGCAGCTAAAAGCAAGCCTCCCAGCTCAGATAAACAGACTTCTGCTAGCAGGGCCCAAAGTAGCCTGCTAAAAATATCTTTGTGGATGTTGCAACCCCTGAGCTTAAGAGCCCAAGCTCCAGGCCATGCCACAACATCCACATGGCCACTCGAGCCCTGCTAGTGCGAGTGTCTATCCAGGCTGAAGCCTGCTCCCAGCTGCCGTGCAGAGGTACCTGATGTGTCTACATTACATATCCTCGTGTGTGGTGGGGATAGTTTTTGCAGCTTCCCAGTCAGGGCTCCCCTAATAACTTTTGCTAGACACAAAGCTTAAAACAGAAGAGGAACTTTAATAAATCCCCAGTGGGGGGGAGGGGGAATTGATCTTATAAAAACACAATAAACAAAACAAAGTTTTTAGCAAGAACATGAATGTGGACTTGGAACACATACAAACATATTCCTGTGTGCATATATGGGTAATGTAAACTTCCCTCAAACCTCAGGTGCAGTCCTGCCACTGACTTCAGTGGTGTCAGGGTATTACACGGGCTATACTGTTAAGACTTTTAAGACATTGCAGGGATTCTCCAATGACTTTTTCAAAGTACAGAGCCTTCCCTGTTTGAGTTCTTCAGCTTTCCTGATAGCCCACTCTTTCATTCACCCCGTAAGAATCCTGTTTTTCTTTTTCTCTTGGCACAGAACTACAGCTTTACAATCCAGATGGTGACATTATAAAGAACTTGAAGAAATGATCAGCAAATATTTCTGTATATACAAATAAGAAACTCTAGGAAAGAATTGGCATTGGAAATATCTAAGTTATAATACCTTTTACTACGAAGGAGATTGCTTAAGATTTCTGAAAAATATATTGAGCTTAGCATTAGAATACACTTTTTTTTAATTCTACTTTATACTAAGCACTATTTTTTTAAAAGATACTTTCAGCAATCAAATGTACTATGTTAACATGCAATATCAGATAACAGCATGTGTATCTAAATGAACAACAATTCAAATAAATGTAATATTTGCATACTGCTTCAGGCACATGTTTGTATTTACCCTTAATAGCCAAGATTTTCCATATAAGGAACCTAAAGTTAGTCTCACAGAGTTGCCAATTCTTGTTATTTTGTTGCAATATTCCCAATAGTTGGTGTTTTTCTTAAATCCCCAGCCCCTGAAGTCATGTGGTTACGTAAGAATCCCGACTTTCTTTTTTGTCCTTATTTTTCGTTTAAAGTGTGTTTCTAGCCTTCCATGGAGAAAAAAAATCCCTAAATCCCCCAAAGAATTAAAACTCAGAAGACAAGGCAAGAAAATGAAATATATATACCAAAAAATTCCATTATTTGTTTGGGCCCGACTCTTGATTTTTGAATGCTTGAGTTTGACAATAGAGGACTCCTGAATAAGTGACCAAAAACAACTCCCATTGAAGTCAGTGGCTGGTCAGCACTCAGGCTATTTATTTGGGAGCCTATCTTTGGTTCTAACTTTAGCATGTATTTTTTGAAAATCTTGGTGTATATGTACATGAGTATATCTGGAGTATGGAACTTCATTATATTGCTAAAAAGTTAGTAGAATACAATGTAAAGTGCAAGAGAAGCAAGTAGTTTTCAAATGGTTATAACTTCATTAATAAACAATTTTTGTCATATTGGTTAAAGGCACTAGTCCTCATTAAGGCCCCAAGCCAGCCATCTGATTCACGAGGAAAGTCCCTTTTCCTGTGCTAAGCACCATTCAGTTCAACAGGATTTTGTACAGACATAAGGGTTTGTGTGAGAGAGTCAAATTTCAGAACTGGGGCCTAAGACAAAGCAATTGTTTTGGTATTATTTGGTGGTAGCAAACAGAGGCAAGTATCAAAACCTGTAATTGTACAGAATCAAGTATATTTAGAAGACCCACAGGATTATTCTAATGCAAAAATACATCTGAAAATATCTTAGCAGCGTGTTTTACCTCCTTTTTTTTTCTTCTGAACGTCCAAACAGAATTTTACCAAACTTTCTAAACCAGTCTTAGGACTGAGAACAAGCAAAAGGAATATTATCTCAAAAGTTAGCTTCACTGAAATGTTATGAGCAACTGGAGATGAGCTTCAAACATAACTTTAAATGTGGCATGGGAGAGGCTATAAACAGTGAACCTTAATTTGGAAGCATTTATCTATTTTTCCCATTGCGCAACATTTTAGACTTTATTTCATTCTTTGAGGTAAATTTGCTGCCTTGCTGCAAGAATAACTTGTTTGAGAGAGAGAGAAGAGGAAAAAGTGGCAGTATATGCATTTGAAAAACCTGTCGGAAGCCAATTACAGCAGGCCCTGATGTCTAACTTATACATCGTATCAAATACATTTGTGAATTTGTCCTCATTTTTAATGCACATAAATTAAAGACAGGTGACCAGTCAGGTCTGAGCACCTGAGTATCCGTGTGATCACTGAAGACAAATAGTTAGAGCAGACTCTAATGGACCCTTTCTTCCCTACCCAAAAGCAGCACGTGCTTTGGTATGATGAATCTTTGCTCAAGAGAGGACCAAGACCAGCCTGGAAATACATGTATGTTGTAGACCAACAGTGAAGGGCATTGGCAGAATCATACAGGCCTGGCATTCCTTATTCACCATCCTGGCTGATAATAACATAGTCCTCTTGGTTAGTTTCATTCACTTTTGAAGTGTAAGTCTCAAACTTTCCTTTGTCTGTAGATGAAGAGGACTCAAGCGAGCCTCCTTCAGGCTGTACGTGGCTCTTCCTACAATTCACAGTGGTGGTGCTAGGGCCTGAAGGTGGAACATAAAGACTTCTGGGAGGGATGTAAGTGAGATTAGGTGGCTCTCTGATGTGTCTGAAGCCCTCTGAAGTTGCATGTGTACCAGGTGTATCTATTAATAGTCTTTTGTTATCTGAGCCAGTGGTAGGACACTCGGGGCCCCCACTGGCATTACCAAGTAGGTTTGAGGAAGATTGACCAACACTGAAAAGTGCCTTATTTGTTGTCTGAACCCTAGCTGGATATGTATATTTCATCTTGGAGTGATTGCATTCTCTGATGTCTTTATCACTTGTATTTACATTCGTTATACACTCAGGTTGTGCAGTTTCCTCTACTGGATACATGAGCTCTTCATCACTGGCTTCCTGGATTTTTAGTTTGCTAAAAGATAAAGACATTTCACAAACTTTGTCTTCTCTGGTTAAATTACATTCTGTAAGAACTGTATTGCCACGGGACAGAGGCTTCAGCTCCTGGGGTTGATCTGCAGAATTTGTGAGGGTGCCTATGCAAGTCATGGCATCGCTGATTTTTGCTTCGATGGTTTCTTCAGGGACCTCTTGGGCTCTGTATTGATCAAGGGCATTTCTGCTTTCAAGAGTACCATCAGTAAATATTGCAAAGGCTTGTGGGCCGCTTGCACCTGGTGAGAGTGGTTTGGGGCCACCTTCGTTTGTTGTCAACGGTGTTGAGATCACCAAAACACATTCTTCGCTCTGATCGCCTCTTAGCTTCTCTTCAAACGCTTTCTGAGAAGAATTGTCACTGAAGATAGGCTTTTGTCCTATGACAATGTCACTGTATTTGTTCAAGAAGTCTTCGCTATCTGAGCATTTGCCATGAGAGTGTGCTGACTCACTAACTTGTCTTTGGTGTGCTTGAAGCCTGCTAGTGGATTGAGTAGATGCTAACCAAGGCATAGCAGCAGCAGGTTTAAAATGGGATTCATCTTTGATCTTACTATTTCCAGCAGTTTCAAAGGATTTCTCACTCTTTGTTGAGGACTTCTGTTGAGCACCAAGGCATGAAGAAATCTCATTATTTTCTTTGTTTCCCAGATTTTCAGGGTCCTCTCTCTGGAAGGGTTGACTCTCTCTGTCCTTGTTCTCTTCATGACACCAATGCATTTGTGCTCTCTTCTTTAGGATATCCCCCAAATCACTTTGTTGTACTTCGTTTATCATTTCAAGGATGGTTTCACACTCGATTCTTGCAAGAAATATTTCAAATGCAGTCTCTTTTGTTTCCTCCTCATTTATCTTTCTGACAAGTGAATACTCTGTTGCTGTTGTTGCAATGTAACCTATTTTCTCCAGTGTTGTTTTTACTACGTTTTCTGGGAGCACTGATTGAACACAGTAGACAAAATTACCTGTAAACGTCTGGAAAAAAAAATAAAAAATGTTAAGATGGGCATTGAGGGAAATCATGCAGGGGAAGGGGCTTTTTAAACAAGTTCATAACTATTTAATTTTTTAACAACTATTTCCCCAAACTTGTGTCACTGAGTTTTGAATTTTGAGGTTTTATCCCAGCATTATTGGCAGCCTCCTGAAAATTATTGCTTTGCTCAAGTGCAATAACTTCAGGGGAGCTATGCCAGTTTCCACCAGCTGAGGATATGACCCGTTACCTCACTAATTGAAAAGGACAGTGGCAGCAGCAGATCTTCGTGGCCAGACTAGGATAGTATAAAACTACCATCCACCATTTCTTGTGTTCCATTCAAGAGCAAAGTCTTTTTCAATTTAAAAAATAGAAACCCCTTGAACACTGAAGCTCTCCCGTCGACGCAGCACTGTCTACATGGGGGTGGGTGTTAGGTTAGTATAACTGTGTCGCTCAGGGAGGTGGATTTTTCACAGCCTTTATCTGGCCTAAAATATGTTCAAACCAAACAATCTGAGTGGAGTGGAAAAAAACGGCTTGTTTTATACAAAGGAATATGGATTTGCCCATCTGCCTGAGTCTAACTTTGTAAGCTAGAGACAATGAAAGTATATTTTACATCTAAGGTAAACAAAGTAATCAACCCACCAGAAGAGCTAATTAACAAGACGCCAAAAAAGGGACGTGATCTGCACCTGCGGAACAAGCAGCAAGGAAGAACTTTGTATAGGGTTACTTTTCAAAAAAATACGTTTCAAAGATTTTCTGAGTTATAAGTAACGGAAAAAAACATTTGGTTATCCATCATTTAAGGGACAAAAGGACCAGCACTTCTGGAATCTTTGAAAGGTGTATTTTGCAGCCATGTGGATTGAGGACACTGAGAACTGACTGTGAGTGAGAAATTGCCTGATACCAGGCTTGTAATCTGTTACATTTTAGACACCAGAAAGTGTATTTTAGACACCAGAAAGTGTATTTTAGACACCAGAAAGTGTACCCATTTCCAGTTTCTATTGTCTCTGCTTACTACCACTTAAATCTCGGGTCTTTAGTAATAAACTTATTTTTGGTTTTACCATAAAGTCATCTCAGTGCTGTGTGTTACAGTAAAGCGTGGGTCCTCAGCAAAACTAACAAGCTGGTGTGTGCACTGTCGCTTTGGAGGCAGCAAACTTTGATAATTTCGGAGGCTCCGCAGTGACAAGGGCAGGGTACTGCAGAGGAACTTGCAGGGGGTTTACTGAATGTTACCTGCAAGGCAAGGTTAAGACTGGCAGAGTCTTGAGGTGTTTGCTGGTGAGGCAGAGATGGGTGTATCAGGGAGCTGACACAGTTAAACTCGAGCAAAGCTCTCGCTGAGGCAGAGGGATAACCCAGTGGTTTACAGTTCTGGGTGCCTTGAGAAAGCATCACAGGGTGCTCAATGCTTTCTGGAAATCAGGCCTCTTTTAAGAGTGCCAGATTGGGCACCCAAAATCAGTAGTTACTTTGGAAAATCTCGGTTTAAAGCCTTACATGTAACCATTGTTGATAATCCCTTCTATTACCTGTATCTGCCTGTCTCCTGCCTTATGCTCACTCAGATTGTAAACTGCTTGGGGAAGGGGCTGGTTGTTGTTTTTTGTTCTGCCTTTGCCTGCTGCCTGGCACAGTGGACTCCTGATCCATGACTGGGGCTGTGAAGGGCTATGTTAATACAAATCATAATGCCATTGTTGGGTTCATTTAATAGAGTCATATGAATATACCTGCTTCTCCATTTCTGGTGCTTCCCTTGGTGTTATAACACTAGATTTCCCTCATTTCCCCTGAACCTAGTCTAAAGATATAACGAAGCGCTCCAATGAGCTGAGGTGGTGACTCAAAATTGTGACAAGTATTTAGAAAGGCTGTTCAAAGATCACAGTATTAGGTAGCTGTAGTAGTCGCTCTGATCAAGCAAACTCTTGTGCAGCTGTCTTGCAGAGGATACGCTCTGTATTAGATGTATCATTTTACTCCGGTCTGCTCCAGGCTCCATATTCCTCAGACTCTCTTGTCCCTCATCAAAAGTTTCCGTTCCCTCAGGGTGGCATTTACCTTCCTCTTTGTTTGTTTGTCCGAAGAAGTGGGTATTCACCCACGAAAGCTTATGCTTCAATACCTCTGTTAGTCTATAAGGTGCCACAGGACCCTTTGTCGCTTCTTTGTTTGTTTAGCTTTTCCTTATCTCCTGCCTTTTGATAGTTTGTTATATATTTGCCTGGAGAACAATATGGACAGATGAGCAACCGATTGGGGGAGGGGTGTTAGGGAGGGGCATAGTCAGTAGGCTGTGTAATTAATCCACAATAAAGGATGTGACCGTCGAAAACAACATGTGCTAAAAGTCTTCGTGCTTAGCAAAGTCAGGCCAGGCCATCTCTGTGGATTCCGTGGCTGATAGCTCTCACTTCTTCAGGTACTGTTTGACTCTGCCCATATCATCACCTTCCATGGATCAACCCTGTGTCTGCACAGGATGGCAGAAGGGTGGAATCAGCAGTGAACAGAGTAAACAAGACCTGGATAGGGCACAGAAATGCTGGAAACTGTGGCTCAAGCCCTGCACAGAGCTGATGCCCCTCCACATCCTTCCTCCAGCCCCCTTCTAGCTCTGCCAGTGGGGCTGGCTCACACACCGTGCCACGCCCTGCTGTGTCTGTGCACTGATTTGTCTTGTGTGATATTTATTTGAGCATCAGAATGAATCGAAGCTGGCAGCCATGCAGGGGTTAAAAGGCATTTCACAGCTCATGCTCTGGGACCCACACGTTGAGAATGATGACATTATGTAAAATTGCTTCCTTTTGTCTGATCTGTAGAGGACCCAATTTGCATTAAAAGTAGCCAAGGAAGAGCTGTCATGTTAGTGTGGCTTGTTTTAATGTTTATGCTGTATACGTTAGAACATAACTGCAATGTGGCTGTGACGTACAAAGTACAAATAGTCCATTCGCAAAGAAGAGAATAAATAGACTGCTCATCACTTTTGCTCACCAGTATAAACTGTGACTAGTGCAAAGCATGCTGCTCCCTTCTAGCAAGGCAGGCTACCTACGCAACATTTTCAAACGCACCGAAAACTTGTTTTCAAATGTGACTTAGGCCCTTTGCGGAAGTCTCATTGGAAGTCTTGGGCTCCTAAGGACCATATTTTCAAAGATATTTAGTCACCTAAAGATGCAGCTATGCACCCACTTGGATTTTAAAAAGGACCTGTGCAGATTAGGCTCCTGGTTCCCAAAAGGCTACGTGTCTAACCTGCTCAGGTCCTTTTTAAAATCTGACAAGGCATCTAGCTGCACCTTTAGGCAACTACCTTAGGGCCAGATTTTCAAAGTCACCTAGGTCTACATGCAATAAAACACCAGCAGTTGGCCCATGTCATCTGACTTGGGCTCGGGCTTTGGGGCTATAAAATCTATAGCATAGACCTCTGGGATCTGGCTGGAGCCTGGACTCCGGGACCTCCCCAAGGAGGGAGGGTCCCAGATCTTGGGCTTGAGCCCAAGCCTGAACGTCTACACCAGGGGTCTCAAACTCAAATTACCACGAGGGCCGCATCACTGACCCTGCCCCTGCTCCACCCCTTCAATTAGGCCCTGCCCCTTCTCCGCCTCCTCCCCCCCTCCCTCCCAGAAACTGTGAAGCTCTTCCCATGCGGGCCGCGTGTTTGAGACCCCTGGTCTACGCTGTAATTTTATAGCCCCACACAGCCCAAGTCCATATGCCCAAGTCTATTGACATGGGCCAGCGGCTGGTGTTTTATTGCAATATAGACATATCCTCAGGCACTTTTTCAAATGTTATCCCTTGCGCATAATCGGCCTGATTGAAAGCCCACTGAAATCAATAGAAATTTCCCCCTTGACTTCAGGGGACTTTGGATCAAGCTGTAAATCATTAATTTCATTAAAGGTGCAGCACACTGGGAACAAAGCACTACCCTGAGGATTTGATTTATAGCTTTCTGATCCTGTTGCTATGCCACTGTTTTCATCTAATATCCTACCTTCAGCGACTTGATTTCTTTTCTCCAAGGAGAGAGGAACAGGTTGATACAGAGCAGCTCCAGGAACTCGAAAGCTTGGATGAGGTTTTTGAAAACATCGCCTCCTTGTTGCGTTTTCATCTTTAAACAATTCTCTGCGATGCTGTAGAAGCTAAACCGGCTAAACCTCTCAGCAGGGCAGGCACCAGACTCCAGGAAGTGTTTAGCTTTTGCTTTTATCGTTGTCTCGTTGCAGATCAAAAGTTTTCCTTCCGACCACTTCGTGCCATAGTATGCAACATAGTCCCTTAAAATGTCTTGTTTGGCTGGTGCTGCTGCTTTAAGCTCCTTCATGGTTTGCAGGAGCGCCACACTAGCAAATATCGCTCTTGAACTGTCAAGCACGGTTATGGAATTGTAAATGAGGAAGTTGCTCTCCTGCTTTACCTTTGCTGAGTCTCCTCTGTCTAAGCCGTTATTGGCTTCCCGGGGGCGCTGCTAAGAATTAAGTGGTCACATTGTGTGTCAGTCAAGGCTCAAGTTACAAGGACCACTCGTGTGGAATCAGGAAGTAAAAACACAAGTCCAAAGCAAAAGTGAAACCTGCTCTCTGGCTGTTCACCATTTGTGGCTGCAGCTTCCCCACTGTGATTACTCACAATAATGGGATACGGGAAATGGAGGGGCGCAGTAACACAAACGGAATGTAATGACACAATAAACAGCCCAAGGAATAGGCTGCATTATTCATAACCCTAGTTAGTTTAGACCTCCAATCAATAACGTCCCCGATTGTCCTGGAGTCTCCAGGAATTAAAGATTACTCTGTACTTAAAAGACTGATTGACATGTGACGAAACCTCCAGGAATATGTCCAACCAAAATTGGCAACCCTATAGGTGTAGTTTTTCCCTTCTGAATACTGCAGTATCCTACAATAGTGCAGAGACTCTGCAGGCAAAATCCCTGGTGACTTTATTTGGGATGCAAGTGGTCTGGACAATGTCATTAGTGCAGCCCACACAATATTGAGCTGTTTGCAGCAGGAAGCCTTTATTTATTCATTTTATTTTTCATCCTTTATGTCACGAAAGCGGCTGCTGCATTAGAAACCTCCCTTCACTGTTTACTTTTATTCCCAACAGGAACAGGAGCCTGTTGCTGTTTTAATCTAACGGGTCACGCCAGTTGGGAAGAGGGGCCATCCATCCTGATAGGGCTGACTAAATATCCAGCCCCAAAATTCCATAGCAAGACGCTGCTGGGCCTGTCCCCAGCTCAGTGGAAATGTCTGAGCAAGGTCACACGATTTCCATGCCAAGGTAGGCCTTCATTCTCTACAGGCTGTCCTGGGTTTCAGCAGCAGAAGAGATACTCTGCAGCAGCTTTAGGTACGTTAAAGGCTGGAGGGTCTGAATGAAATAGGATTATGAATAATGCAGCCTGTTCCTTGTGCTCTTTGTTTTGACATTACATTCAGTTTATTTTACTCTGCCTCTACAGTGCCAGGATTCGAATGTGAGCAGTGTCTCGATTTAGGAGTCCCTTCTCCCTCCCACCCTCTTTGGTGCAGTAGTTTTGTAATCTGGATTTTGGATGCAACACCTAGAAGAGGGGTCTCAGACTCAATTTACCTTCGGGCCAAGGCCAGTCCTCAATCCTCCCAGCGGGCCAATAATGTCACTGAAGAGGGTGTTCAGAAAAGAAACCGTTTATGTTGTATTTTTTATTTAGAATGTCTTAGCAGTAATAAAACCGTCATACAACTTTATACAATTCTTTGCCTGCCAGAGCGTTTTTAGTGTTTGCCAGACACCTGGCAAAGCTTCAGTCCTGTCAGTTTGTTGATGTTTGGCCTCAGTGACTGAGCACTTGAAACCTTCAGGATTGCAGCAAGGTGTGCATCGGATAGTTGTGTTCTGTATTTTGACTTGTTTGTATTCATTGTGGAAAAAAGTGACGCTGTCTCCATGTCTGACTCTGCCTGGCAACTAATGATGCTGTCTCCATGGCTGACTCTGCCTGGCGACTAGTGATGGTATCTCTGTCCCTCTCCCCTAGCCAATGGGAGCTGCGGGGGGGGGGCGGTGCCTGCAGCAGACCTTGCCAGCTGCGTGGCTGCATGCATCTCTCCTTGGCGGGTCGCAGTGGGGAGATTCACAGGCGGGCCGGGACTTTGAGACCCCTGACCTAGAAGACTGGTTCAGATCTGGATCCAAACACTTACCAAATTTAATGGTGTTTGCATTTGTAATCTGGATTTGGGCCTCCTTGTCTTTGGCCAGCACAGTGTTTGTGCCAGGCTTCTCCCATCTGTTAACGTCTGCTCTCCCTATTCTTTTATTGGTCTTCTAGGACTGCCATTTATACTGAGACCAAATCAGAGATGGTGTAATCCAGCCTCACTGCACTGATGGCCTTGGAACTGCACCTGCTGATTCCAGGTCTGAATTTGGCTCCGTAAATTCTTAATGGTGTCACTCATAATCGATTATTCCAGTTATGAGATTCATTTATTCATTGTAAACACCATTTTCTTCTTAATCCCTTTGAATAAATGGTTCCCCTTGATTAATGTTGTGCCAAATCCCAGATTCACATAAACACAGTCATTTGCTGCTCCCTCTTATGCACAAGACAGCTGTGCTCTATTGCAATCGAACCAGTTTTGAATCTGACTTCTCAGGCTTCCCAGAAACATGTGCCTTGTTAATCATTCCAAGCGAAATGTCATTGGGAATTTCTTATGTAGAAATCACACATGGATAATTGCTATATAGAAATTGCTGAATCAGCCAGGAATATAGATGTCCGAATGAGGCCAGCTGGCCATCGGCTGCACTATTTCAATGCCCCCTCTCCTAGCCCCTGGAGTTCGAGACATGGCACCACTGGAGCCTACAGGCAGCTCAGCCGCACCATCGCCATATGCAGACAGCTATTGACCCAAACTGGGGCCCAGTGTCCATGTTTCTGCTCATTCCCCCACCATTATGCTGAGGTGAGCTCTGGATTGTGACAGAGTGTTAAGGGCTGGAGGGAGAGAGGAGAGGGGAAGCAGCCAGGATTGAGAGTTGATGTGATAGAGAAGGAATGAGTGTGTCAGAGAGAGGCTGAGGGCCAGTTATGAGGATGAGAGCTAGAGAGGGAAGATAAAAAGCAGGTCCCAGACTCTTGCTTTGCTGTAGCTCCAAGTGGCCAGATTTACTTTGCAGTACAGCTGTGTGGGGGTGTAGGTGTTTGCATGCACACAACATGCCGACAGTCACCTAGCCCAATCTTGCATTGGGTGAGTGGTATTCCCTGAAATATATTTTCTACTGTTGTCTCGTTAAATGTCTCCAAGGATGGGATTTCTACCCTTTCTTTTGGAAGATTGTGCCAAAGGCTTAGAAATCTGGCTTCCAAAAACATTTCTGAGACTACCACTTCAAAACACAAGATGGTACGTGGTTGATGCCAGCTCTCACTCCCAATATGGAATGGGTTTGTGCCGGTGACTTAGCTGTGCAAGGTGCAATAGTCCATTTACAATTCCTTAAGCCAAACAGACTCCCATTAGATGCCCCCCCCCTTTTTTTTTAAACAAAAGCACATGAAAGAGTTTGTTGCCCAGTCCATGCTTTGCTCTTTCCTCTGTTTCTTTTACAGTTTGTGACACAGAAATAAATCTGGCTTTAATCTCTCACTAACATAAAATATCCTGTTGGGAGCAAAGCTGTGACACAATGATTTTACAGGGATCTTTCATTGCTTCATCTTTGTTGGCATCTAATCTGGCAAAAAGTGCCTCTCCACCTTCAATTTATTGGATTCATTCAGAGCAGAAGAGTAGAGAGAGCTCACCAGAAATATATCAGTAAACAAGTGCTTGTCACTGCTGGAATGATTACTGTAATATTTATGTTCCAAAGACTGCAACTAAGCAAAAACCTGGTCAGTAGTTCCAAGAGAGAAAGAATGATGATTTTGAGGAAACTGAGGACCAAATTCAGCTCTCGCATAAGCAAGCACGATTCCATGGGAATTGTGCTTGCTTATGCAAGAGGTATTGTGCCCACCTACACCAGAGCTGAACCGAACCTGGAGACTAAGGGTACGTCTTGATCTTTCGGGGATCGATTTTTCGCGTCTAGTGTAGACACGAATAAATTGATCCCTGATTGCTCTGCTGTCGGCTCCGGCAATCCACCGCGGCAAGAGGTGGAAGCGGAGTCGACGGGGGAGTGGCGGCAATCGACCCTGCGGCGTCCTCACGGAGCGGTAAGTCGATCGAGGTACGTCGACTTCAGCTACGTTATTTACGTAGCTGAAGTTGCGTACCTTACATTGATCCCCCGCTCCTAGTGTAGACTAGGGCTAAGGGTTAGATTCACAAAGGTACTTAGGGATTTGAACTTGGGTTTCCTACATCCCTGGGGAGTGCCCTGATCACTGGGCTATTGGCTATTCCAGGGACATCTAGGCGCACAATTTTCGACCTGCTACCCTCTGTCTGTCGATGGTGCGCCTCCTCACCAGGAGCACTTCCACCGACTGAAAAGGGACAGTGTGGGGGGCTGAAAGCCAGGGCTCTTAGCTCCTTGCAGCTCCCTATGGTAGCCCCGTTGACCTCAGGGCTTCTTGCCTCCGTGCTCCCAGCCAGAAGCACAGGAGAAGCCGCCCAGGGCTTCTTGCTTCCAGTGGGGAGATCAGCTCTGGGATTCTGGTCAGCTGCTATGCTCCTGGTGGGGACCAAGGAGCCAAGATCCTGGGGGACACAGGACTCCCAGCAGGGCACGCTGATCTGGAAGCCGGGGCAGCAGCCCGAGCCTGGATGGCAGCCTGGCTTGGAGTGGAGACCAGGCAGTGGCCTGTGAGTCAGCTTTCTTGTCAAATTCACAGCTCCAGCAGAGCCGTGAAATAGACAAGAATGACAGCCAACAGCCGATGGAAGGAAAGTAGTGTCTACACAGACACTGCATCACCCTAACTACACCGACATAAGCCTTACTCCTCTCGTTGGGGTAGTTTTATTATGTCAGCATAGCAGGGGAGTTACATTGGCGGGAGGAGAGTTTCAGCGTGTACACCTCCACTGTTTTGTCTACAAAATCTGACTTTTGTCAACAAAACTGTATAGTGTAGACAAGGCCTATGCCTTAGCTCTCTATCTGTGAAATGGGTTAATACTTCCGTACCTCACAGGGACATTGCAAGAATAAAATCCATTAATGGTGGCGAGGCACTGAGATACTATGGTGATGAAAACCATATGCAAGGAAAGTTTGGTGGCTGTGGTATATAACACCACAAAAATGGTTTAGTTCTTAGTTGGGTCATGGAAGCAACCTGAATTAAGTAAATGTCTATTTCCTGTATTTTCTAAAGGATATAGACTGGGCACCCAGGATTTGGAAAGGAAGCTCCAGTTGCTATTAATTCCTTACAGATACAATTGCTAATTCAGAGGCCAGGAAGTAGTGTCATGCATTTTTTTCCATTATAAACTAGTCAACATGCTGTTATCTGACTGGAAACTCTACCAGAATAAAGGGAATTTAAACTTTACCTCTACAATAACATATGGGATTTTTCCCCCCTCTTCAGATATTTTTTTATATTCTTCTTTCCTCCCACCCCATTTGTTCCCATTCTGGCATCTTACCTCTTGACAACTGGGATGGCTGATGAATCCCTATAGAGTGGATTGCCACATGTTGTATAATGAAGTAATATACCTCTGTGTCTAGCACACAGCTGGCACTTCACAACGAATAGCAAAAAATAATTGACAATTGTAAGGTGACTGGCTTGCCATCTTTACTTTGAAGGCATAGCTGGGATAGAAAGAGGTTCTTGTAAATTGTTCTATTGTTGGCCTTCTGGGAAAGTCCTGTAGAATTTATCAAAGGACCCTGTCCTGTCTATGGGTTTTTTGAACTATACTCTAGAATTCTAAAGCAGGGATATAATAATTCTCTATTAAATGTTATGAAATGGTTTGTCTTAAAAAAAAAAAAAAAAAGGCAGTAGCAAATTTATAATTTTCTGTTACATTCTAGGACTTTTCCAGAAGGGTAGAATGGGACTGGCATGTTTACACCTGCACTTATTCTTCATTAGGATCTATTTCTTCATTCATCACCTCTAAGAACTAGAACATTGGTTAACACAGAGCATTGCTATTAATAAAGTTGACCTGATAAACGTGTAAGGAGAAATTTATTGGGAAATGTCATGCAAGCCGTTCTGAGCATGTACATCACTGATGCCCACCCTGTTTGCAGGTGAGTTAAAAGAAAGACTCCTTTCAAATGATTTGACAGTAAGCAACTTGGCCTACAGGCAAATGAAAATGTTCTAGTCATGAGCATGCAGAACTACTTTGCTGCCTCATATAGAGATATCAAAATGTATCCTACATAAACAATCTGTTCTACTCCACACTTTGTCCTCTTTCACAGTGAATAAAAAAAGGGACAATGGATAACTAACGATGCGTGGAAGCTTTTTAGTTTTGTGCCTCATTCTGGACCTGTGACAGCAAAAGATATATTTTGCTTAGAAGAAGCCTGAAATGTACCATTGTGTAGAATAATACTCCATATCTCAATGGGAAGGCATGTGAACAGATGCTTAACAAAAAATGTGGTGAAATATAGTGCACATTTCAGTTATTTAAATGCATGAAAACCAAAGATCTAGGAAAAAGTGTAAAATTCAAGGTGAGTATACATTAGTTTTGTGCGGCTACTACAAATGTCACCGTATTTATTTGTGCATAGTTTCTATGGAAAATAGTTGCAGTTGTGAAACATCTGTGTTTGAGTAATAGAGGACAGCTCAAACACATCTCAGTGGTCTAACTGGTGAGTTTAGCTCAGGGGTCTCAAACACGCGGCCCGCGGGCCACATTCGGCCCGCAGAGTTATTTCCTGTGGCCCGCCATAGGTGCTGACTCCACTGGTAGCCAAGCTCCAAACATTACTGAGTGTTTATATTTTATTAAAACCCCTCTTTGCATTACAGTTTTTAAAAAGTTAATACATTGACTTTTAATAGAATACTATATTACTCTTCATTTTTTTCATTGTTGACTATACTTTTGTATCATTGTATGAAAAGGTTTCAGTGATGCGGCCCTCGGGCAAATTTACTAGTTCTCATGTGGCCCTCGTGTTGATTTGAGTTTGAGATCCCTGGTTTAGCTATTTAAGAATGAAGCAATCAGTAGTTAATTACTATGGAATGTGCACTGGGATAACACTTTTTGAGATGAAGGAAACATTTTATTGAAATTAAACATTACTGGAAAGACGAGACTCTCTGTGCTGCTGTTGACTCTCAATGGTATGTCATGATTTCAACATAACTTCTGAGGGAGTCAGTTTATACACGAGTTGAGGGAAGAGAAAAGGCACCGCTAATTCCATCGCTCTTCATAAAACGGAGACCAAGATGCTGCTTCTCGTCTCAGTGTTAAAGAACAGGCTTCTCCTAGTGCACAGCTGGAAACAGCTGCACTTGTGGATCCTATAGGACTATGACCATGTTGTGGTTTTGATAAGATGTTCATTTCCTATAGGGGCTGTAATTGTAGCTCTTATGTGTTTTGGGATGGATCTAGCTCTCAAGGAAGTCAATGGAAAGGCTCCAATTTACTTCAGTGGGAATTAGATCCAGCTGCTGAGAAGGCCATTTATTTAAGTGGGTGGGCAGAGATTGGCTTAGATGAGGGCCATTCATTATTTGTAGTGGTTAGATGAAAAATTATCATACACATGAGTCTGGCAGTCGGCGAATACTCAGGCATAAACTTAAGGGTGTGTCTGTTTATTTCCAAAGACTCGCATGTATCTGCACTGCCCCAGGAACAGACCAGGGAGGAAACTGATCTTCCCCCTTTGCTGCTCGGGTGAAGTAATCTGCAACCTTGGTCAGTACATTGGGGGTAGGGAAATAGAATCAAAGCTCCGCCCACACTCCCCTCCCAACTGTGCAGAAGGAGGAGGAGTGACTCCATGGAAGCTGCCTCCCCCCCTGCTCTGACAGTGTGAGTAGCCCAAGGATAAGCTTCTCCCCCATAGTTCCCACAGAGGGTGTGTAGGCTGAGCCATAATCTTGCCCTGAATTAACCTAGTCAACTGGCAGACAAGTAAAGAAGAGAACGAGCAGTCCCAAATCAGTACAGATGCAACAAAAAGCACAGGAGTTCTATGATTTACATGTATGTTCTTTACTAAAAGTTCAGTCTGCAAAGGTCAGTATACTAAAAATACCCCAAATAAAGGAGATGAATACAGACATGTGCCAATGTTAACAGCAAGAAACATTGTGTCCAAACTGTTTTTCCTGACAATAATGAGATAAATAAAAGGCCATGTCCTGCACTTAGCCTGCCCATAGGGCACCCTTTGAAGTTAAGAGAGTGTCTGGGGCAAAACCTGATAGCAGGATATAGTTCTCTTGGGGTCTAACCCAACTCCCATTAAATTCTGGAGAGAGAATCCTGTTGACTTCAGTAAGTAGGGTTAGATTGGACCTTTAATAGTCCTGTGTTCTCTAAGAAATTAGATTTCTCTATTACATAATTAAAAAGAACTATAGTCAACTCTTCTTACTCTGGCAGTAGTAAAAAGCTAGTGGAGAATGGTTACAGTTGCATACAAATGTCTGTTAATGGTATTCTCTGTCCTGAATAGTATCTGGGTCACTTCCATTCAGACGTGTCCAACTATTCCCGCAATAATGTTTAGCTTTCACATGTTTAAAAAGAATTACCAACAAGGTTTTAAAAAGTCACTCCTACAAGTCATTTCAGTGAAATACTAATTGCAAAGTTACGTAGTATAATTAATAACATACTTTTACTTCTAATTCTAATTTGGAGGAAATTAAAAAAAAATCCAGTTAAATACTATTTACTAAAAGAAGCACTTTTTCATTGGTCACTGTTTAGAAAGCAAGTATTTCTTTATAGTAAGTATATGACAAGATAACATACCTGTGTACTCAGTGCTAAATTACTTATAGAAGTACTACATTATTGTTAATAGTATTTATTTTACTTAAAACATATAAACAATAAATAATTGTTAAGGCCCAAACCAGCAGAAGTATGTGCCTCGCTTCTATGCTGAATGTGAGTATGGAAGATGATGTTCTAGTTGGCTTCTGTGTCCCTCTGACAAAGAAGCTGGACATTTTTTTGATGGATTGGGCCCTTTGAGTGATGGTTACATAGTATGATAAACAGATGGGTTTATTTTATAAAACAATACACCACAAGGGGGAGCAGACAGCTATTTGTGAACAATCCTGCTACCTGTAATCCAGATTACAGTACTAAGAATGTTTTAGCTCTAGTGTCTGAACAGAGAGTTTGATTAGATATCTACAGTTTCAGCACTGGTAACATCTCCCTCACTTGACAAAATAGAAATCTGCCGTTCTCACCACCGCCTTCAGCAAAATGAGATTTTCTGGGGGGGGGAAATCTTAGCCCTTCACCATACGTGGAAAATTAATGGAGGGGAATGAAATAAATTAAACGGACACTGTCAGGTTAAAAATAATATTTTAAAAATACTTTCTTAGCTGTATGTTCCTAACAACAGATTGGGGACCTGATCTTGTGACGTGCAAAGTGCTCTCAGCTTCAAGAGACACCCCCGCAACCACAATTTTATAGTTACAAAGGAAAGAATTTTCTAAACTCTCTAGTATTTATGGGTCAGATTCTGTCACCCTTACTTGACTAGTACCTTATTCTGCATGTAGTCCCACTGATTCCAGTAGGACAACTCATGGGGTAAGGTCCTACTAAATTCATAGATGCTAAAGCCAGAAGGGACTATTGTGCTCATCCAGGCTGATCTGTTTAACCCAGGCCATAGAACTGCCCCAAAATAATTCCTACAACAGATACTTTAGAAAATCATCCACTCTTGATTTAAATATTATCAGTGATGGATTAGTAAGGAACTAAAGGAGGGAAATGAAATGTATACAGCTCTACATGGGTTTATGGAAAATAGATCCTGTCAAACTAATTTGAGATCTTACAAGTTTGGTGGATAAAGGTAATAGTGTTGATGTAATATACTTAGACGTCTGTAGAGCATTTGAGTTGGTATGGCATGACTTTTTGATTAAAAAAAATAGACTAATATAAAATTAACATGGCACACATTAAAAACTGGTTAACTGATAGAGTCTCAACATGTAAGTGTAAATGGGGGGGCATCATCATTTTCATCAATGACCTGCAAGAAAACATAAAGCAATGATAACATATGTACTGTATTCGTTTTCATAAGGAGTATTTACATCCTTGTCCTTCAGAGGTGATATGAAACTGAAGTCCTTTCTGCCCAGGTGAAAATTGAAGAACTTTTGCCAGGGAAATATCTGCAAGAGATTTACCAAAATGGGCCAGATCCATTGGCTTCAAAGGTGCTACATTGATTTACACCAGTTGACCACCTGGACCACAGAGGGTGTATGCTGACCATACCAAGTAAGGTCAAGTCTTCATATTTACAGAGTTTACCTCTGTTTTTATTGGCAGAATGAGTCAATTTCTCTCAGATAGCTGAGTGATAGAGCTCTAAGAACAGATGCAAGAGTTATGGACAGCTAAATTGCAGTGAAAGAGATCATGAATGATTAAAGGGTTTTTTTGCAAAATAAGATTCACTCTGTCATTGTGCATGCCAAGTCCTGGCATCTATTATTTACTTTGTACTTTAGCAATTACTGCAGGGAAAGGTCATGATCCATAGAACATACTGTAGGCTCATAATTGAGAGAGACAACTAGCTAATGCCTGGAAATGCAGCTTTGTACCACAAGAACCAGGCCTAATCTACCTGATAGTCTTTCAAAACACCTTTCCAGCCATGGCTATGCCAAGCCACCATGCTGAGATAGAATTTTCACATGTACCAACCCCACCAGGAAGAGCTCCTAGGAAGACTGTCATAAGCCTTCCCAGGGCCGGCTCCAGGCACCAGCTTTCCAAGCTGGTGTTTGGGGCGGCAGTTCGAGTCCCGCGGTGGCAATTCGGCAGCAGGTTTGCTACTCTTCCCACTGCCGAACTGCCGCCACGGGACTTGGACTGCCGCTCCACTCTCGCCTGCCGTGAGCGGACCTGCCACCGAATTGCTGCTGTGGCGGGCGAGAATGGGGCAGCAGTCCGAGTCCCGCAGCGGCAATTCAGCGGTGGGAAGAGCGGTGGACCTGCCGCCAAATTGTCGTGGTGGCGGTGACTGCTTGGGGTGGCAAAATTGTTAGAGCCACCCCTGGGCCTTCCTCATCAATTAGTAATTCTGGAAATCCATTGCTGTAGGTCTAACCAGTTAGCATTTCCAGTGGCGTAGCCAGATTCTAATACCAGAGGGAGCAAACACATAAAAAAAGGCGCCACCCGACCCGACCTGGGTGAAAGAACCCAGGCCAGCAGCGGGACCCCAGCTGGCAGGAGCCTGCAGGGGTAATCCTAGAGTGGCGGCTGGCTGAGCCGCTCAGCCCGCCCCGCTCTGGGATCCCCCCCATGGGCTCCTGCCAGCTGGGGTCTCTCAGCCCGCTGCTGGCCTGGGTTCTTTCACCCAGGCCAGCAGCGGGCTCTTGGTGGGGCCAGCAGCGGGACCACTGCGTTATTTTGTCGCTCCATCTCCGTCCACTCGTCTCCACCCTTTCAAAAATTAAAAAGGCGCCACTTTTGGAAAATGTGCTCGGGGGAGCAGCTGCTCCCCCTGCTCCCCCCCTAGCTACGCTACTGAGCATTTCTGAGAATCCATTGACATTTCTAGCACTCCTATATATTTTTTTATTTTGAGGTGGGGTTGGCACTTTTTGGAATGGCATCAAAAGCATGGTAGCCAATATGTGTAAAGGTTAAGAATAGCAAAATACCATCTTTCATCACCTTCAAATAAATGAGTAGTTGTGATGATCACATTTTCCAGATACTATCCAGCCTGTCTACTTGAAATATATTTAAATAAAAAATGCTTTATAAATTATAGGTTTTTTTCTTATTTCTAAGACATTTGTTATAATGTACCAATGACGTACACAAACAACAAAAAACTCTTCTTCCTCTTTTTGCTCTACAACATGCAAATACCATAACATTGACAAATAGTGTCAATTGGCTAACGTGTATCTACATTAACAGTGGCTGACTTGAATGTGTTTTCAGATGCTTCAAAAAGGTTGGATGCACTGCTTGTTGCTGTTGTTTTATTCTGCAGTTGTTTATATGAGACACTAGGGAATAATTCAAAGCCCAAAGATAAAAGTTTACCTCAACTTTCAAAATTCACTGTTAAAAAATCCATTTAAAGATATAAAATAGATAAAAGTTTGATGGGTTTTATTCTTCCATTGAAACCCCATTTTCTCATCCTGACAGACTCCTCCTAAAGAGTGGGTGGAAAGAGCCACTTTCATTTAGATGATTTGGTTGAGAAGGGTTTGACAGTCAGTTGAAGAATTTTTCAGTACATCCATTGGAACCAGCGGAATGGGGCTATTTTGTTCACACACAACCGTCTCGTATGGGGGGGCAGCCTCCAGAGTGAGTGCTGTCAAAGAAACGGATGAGATGGGCTGCTGCAAGTCCTGCAGTCTGACTGGATAATTAGAAGACCTTCCTGTAGTCCCAGAGGCTGCCTCCTCTTCCAAGCTAATGTTTATAGACAATTCATTCCTTTGACAAGGATCTGTCAGAGAATAGGGTGGAGGATCATCTGTAGGAATATAGATTTGTGTCGCTCCAGGCCCAATGCACTCATCGTAGCTGAAAGAAAACAAATTCAATGTTAGGTTTGTGGGCAGAATATATCAGACAGTTGTGTTCAATGTAAAAGAGACAGGTAAAATAAAGAGGAAGCGATTATTTGAAATTCCTTCCTCCAGATTGCATCCTCGACCTGCCACTTTGAAAACTTAAGAGCATGAAAACTTAAATGCATGTCTTCAAAGAGGTGGTGAAAAAGCCGCCAAGCTAAGCATCAGAGTCTCAATGAGTGTTCAGGCCCAACCCTTTCCGGCAGTGGTAGCACGTAGTAACACCTCGCCTGGCATAAGCCAGCAACTTACCGCAGCCCTGAAAATGATGCAGCCTATTTTTTGTCTTATGTGATAGTCACTGTACATATACACAGTAAGAGACAGGCCCTACCTCGAATAGCTTGCAATCTAAACAGGCAAGGCAGATAATGGGTGGGGGGAAAAGAAGTATGCCCATTTTACAAACAGGGAATTGAGGCAGAGAGAGTCAGGCACACAGGGAGTCTGGATCACAGCCAGGAATTGAATGCTGGCTTCCTGAGTCATAGTCCAGTGCCTTAACCACAAGAATATCCTTCCTCTCTTCATTTTCCCCATTGGGCTAGCTCATTTCTGCTGGCCGGGAGGTACAGAGGTTAAAGCTCCAGCCACTCTGTCTCTCTTCCCTGCCCACCTGCTTGTATAGCGAAAGGAGAGCATCAGGCATGTAGACCTGTTCTCTAGCCTGCTTGGACCTGGAATGCATGAAACTCTAATGTGAGCATGCTGGGGTTCGGTGTCTGACTCCCTGTTAATCCCGTGCCTGGCTTCTTGAGGCTCAATTGCAATCTGTCCCCAAATAAAGAAATAGGCTGAAATTTCCTCTCCAAACCCCATCCTGCTCAACTGAATTGCTAGCCAGTTTTGCTGGAGCCAGATAAATTAAGAATCTATTTCCTCAATCATGTTAGCATCTGAGAGATGTCACAGGCCACTTCCTGAACTATGTAATATTTAGAAGGGGCTTGATTCTGCCACATTTACTCATGGTGAAGAATACTTTTGTCCATGAGTAGTCTTGTTGATTTCAATGAAACTGCTTGCGGGCGTACGTATCCTATTCTTCATGAACAAGGGTGGCAAAACTGGCTGCAGCAGACAACGGACGGAGTGAAAAAAATGCAGCCTGCATTGCTAATGTACCTGGTTAACAAACAACTCATACATCCAGGGGATATTTCTGTTTTTAGTTACATGGGGATTGTCCCTTTAAGAAGAGGCAAATGCTTGTAAACTCTGAAATTCAGATTTCCCCATAAGAAAGTAATTGTTTTGTTTTAACTTGTGATCTTTACTCCTTGAGCAAAAATTCTGTTTTTTTTTTTCCAGAAACAAAGCCTAGCAGATAAAAGGTTGAGTTCTTTTCCTATGTCACTTGGCAACCAACTCGGTCCATTCCTTTTTAATCCCACTGAAGCGTCCTGATGTATTTGATTTTCCTTTCAATAAAATCAGACCTTGAGCCAAGGATTAAGAATCTGATGCTGCAAAGTGCCAACTTCCAGTTAAGTCAATGGGAATGAAAAATACTCAGCACCTTGCAAGTTTGGACTTTTATACAGGTATTCAGAACAGCATGTTTATTTTGAAGGATACAGAGCCTGAATCAAAGCCTTTGAAGTGAATGGGAGTCTTTTTGATCGCAATGGACTTGATGATGCTGATAGAGCATCTATCTAGGCTACAGGTGTGTGAACAGCTTCTAAAACACAACCCAGGAAGCAAAGAATAGCTCCCGGCTACTACCTGACTGTAAATTGACACAGTTCCATAGATTTCAGTTGGGTTACACTGATTCATAAGAGCTATCCAGCCCAATAGCCTCTCCAACAGCATATCTCGACTCATGTCACAAGTAGTTATCTGGAGCCCATCCAAAGTCTACTCATGCTCTCCAAAAGCCCCAGTATCTCAGCCCTCTGCATAAGGGAAAACAGACAGACTTTGCAGGGGGGTGAGGGCGTGTTTGAGATATTTCAAACCAGCCGTGTAATGGGGGGGATGAATAGTAAGGCTGAAGACCTTTCCCGGCGAACCACCTTCTGGCTGATCCTCAGGATGCCCCATTGTTGTAACTGTCAGTATTGCACAAGAAGAGGCAACCTCCCAAATAAGTGGGTCCCAAGCTAGTTACAACTTTATAGGTCAAAACCAACCCCTGAAATCCTACCCAGAAACCAAGAGGCAGCTAATGCCGATCACAGATCATGGCTGTCCCATAGTGAGAGACTTGGTTTAACAAGAAATTTGCCTCAGTTTTCAATGCAGTAGCAGGTAGAGTGGATTGCAGTGCTGAAGACAGGATGGATCATGGCAGTGAGGGAAAGGTTTACATGTTACTGACCAGACAGAGAGGCGAAAGCAGCAGTAGTTTTAGTGCCTGACTGACGTCACTGTGAATTCTGACATTGACTAAAATGGGACAGGGCACAGGATCAAGGCCCTAGTCACTGCTATTATCTGATCATCAACAATTCCTTTCCTAGGGTTCAAAATAATCTCTTTTAATATCTGTGATGGATTGCAGCGCAGCGCTGTAAAACTAAAATGCTGAGTGGAATAAACATCAAAATGGTCCTTTGTGAAGTAGACTTTGAGCAGGCTTTTAAACATCAAAATGAAACAGAAACGAAATGACCGTAGCTAGTACTTGCTTTTCAGTGTATTTTATGTAAAAGAGCAATATATTGTTTTCTATATATGCTCAGGAGAAATAAAAAAACAAACAAACCACCACTGCAGATTCAATCACCTTGCTTTTTTTTTTGGTAACCAGGATCACATTTTAAAAATCTAATAGGGAACACTTGCCAGGTTTTCAATTAAATATTTTTTTGGCACTCTCAACTCTGAATCTGCAGATTTTCATTGCAAAGCAGGCAACCATAAATCATTCAAAGAGTGTGTTTTTACTCGGGAAGCTAGTTATACACTGTTGTGTTTCATTTGCATTTCAGGGTCTTGATATTAATGTTGAATGAGTCTCCTCTGAAAATTCATAAGTGTTCAATATATAAGTTGTTCTTGGCTAAGGATGGTGTGTCATTAGCTTACAATGCACAATTAAGCCTGCAAACAACTATAATTATTGTTTATCATAGGTTGCACAGGTAGTGTTGCCTATAATTGAATGCCCCAAATTTTCTTCTTATTGGATGCCGAGAATAAAAAGAAATATTGAATAGCTACCCAATCACTGAGCCTTAGTTACCATCAGTCCCACTGTACATGGCACAGAGAGAGTAACAAGCCCCTCTAAATATGATCTTACCAAGCTTTTTTTAATACATCGAAAGGTCACCGTTTTAAAGTCAGATCTATCAGGCCCTTCCAGGGTTAGAAGCGAGCACTGGGTCCCATTGGCAAGCTGCCTTTCCCAACAGCCCTGCAGAGGTTGTGAGACGATGTGTTTTAAAGCCATGACGTATTTATGTATGCAAAGGCTGTCAGTGGCCCTGGGCTGAATCTTCCCCTATTTTTGGCCTCTGGCTGGGGTAATTTTGGGGTGAAGTTCTACATTTGGGGACAGAAGATGGAACAGACCCCTCCACTGTACTGGAGGTGGCCTGGCATCGTCAGGCTGTGCCTTGGAGGGTAGGCCCTGCTAGCCTGCACCTCTGGGCCACCTACTCCTCGGCTCCTTGTTTCCTGCACCCCCAGCACAGACCCAAGGTAGAAGGAGGGGAGCTGCCCAGCCAACAAGGCATTTTAAATAGGGGTGGGGCAAAGAGGCAGGAAGTTACTGGGTTGACACATTGTTCATCACACCAGAGGGGTGTGAAGGGACATGAGAAGGGCCAGCCTTGAGCTGGGGTGTGTGTGTGTGTGTCTTTTTATGCACCTGTGACAATGGCATTGGCTCCATTTGCCTCCAACTGAAATTGGAAATATGGTCCAAGAAGACAGTGGGTGTACAGCAGCAAGGTGGGGACACCCAAGCAGCAGTTACTGGGGGAGGAAGGGCATTAATGTGTGTGTTGGGGAGGTATTAATTGTGTTGGGGTGAGGAATGAGCATATTTGTGTGTGTGTGTGTGTGTGTGTGTGTGTGTGTGTTTGTCAGGGGGATGGTTTGCATTAATAATAGCTGACATATTGTGTGTGTGTGGTGTGTGTGTAGCTGCAGTAACTGAGGAGGAAAGTGGGCACCAGTGTGTGTGTTTGTGTGAGAAGGGGGGAGGGACTAGGACTGCTGCATTATTGAACTGGGGCAGCCCAGGCAAGGGCTCCAAACAATCAGAATGTGTTACCCCTGTGCACTGTTGCATGTCTTGCTATAACTGACAGATTATAATGCTTTTTAAGTGTAAAACTTGTTTTCTTGGTGTGTGAATTCAGTTTTGTAATCTCTAAGAGGTTGATTTTGGGGAGGAAGGTGTCTACAACTCACAAAACTGTTTTAATTGACTCACATTGGTGAGAAAACACCCTTAAAAGCCAGGCTTTGCATTTTAAAAAAAAACACTATAAAGAGTCAATTATGGCGGAACAGGTAATAAAACACAGGTGTCACACTTTGGTCACTGGTCACACATTTTGATGACTTGTGTTACACACTGGATGTTTTGGAGGCTGAGTGGTATGAGATGCAAACGCTTCTATGTCAGGTTGATTAAAAATTGGTGGTGGTTTGAAGCTGATGGGTGTGTGTGTGGGGGTGTTGGAATGGCACAGCAAGACCTTGGGAGATGGATCTATGGGCAGAGGGTAGATGTGGTGGTCAAAGGTGCATAGTAGCTTCTGCAGTTTATTAAACAGCTCTACTACATTTGTGAAGATGGTATCAGCACACAGAGGATATATACAATTTTATTTTCAGTAGTGTGATACAAGCGTGTGGGTCACTGTGATGGGATTCGGGAAGGACTACATAAAAATCTTCCATTGTTGGTCCCAGATATTAGAGAGCCAAGGTGAGTGAGGAGTTTTATTGGACCAACTTCTGTTGGGGAGCGAGCCAAGCTTTAAGAGCTCTGTGTAAGCTTGTCTCTCACCAACAGAAGTTGGTGCAATAAAAGATATGTCACTCACCGTGTCTCTCTACATTATAATCAGCATTCTCAAGTTTGGCTCTATTTATCCCTGTACTTCCCTAGTAAGACAGTATACATTTCATTTTACAGCCATCTAATTACTAGTACAACTATGCTAAGAAGAGTCAGTGCCCATTCTTGATATTAGCTGCCAGTTCTATATCTTAACTAAACTTGAGATGGTGTGTAGGATTTGTCAAGAGCTCAGTTCACTCAGACCTCAGTCACGCCATGCATTCCAACTCACTTTTCTGCCTGAATCAGTGTCAAGGTTCTTGTTTGTTCTCCCCAGAGTTCACATACAGCCAGCGTTTAAATTGGTTTTTTAAATGTTAGCAACAAAAGTCACATTATTCTTGGTGCTCTTGTTCCATTTATTTTATAGAGTAAAATGTCTTACAACATTCAGGTTAAACAGAAATGTCAACACCCTAGCAGTCTAACTAGGGAAGGGTTGAAGTGGCTTGAATACAATAAGAACCAAACTGACCCTTAGAAAATGGAAGCTGGTGTTGATTAAAAAGGGTGGTTAACATTTTTCCTGGTTGTTTTCATTTTGCACTTCCTGCTTTTCCCTGGGATTCAAAATGGAAATACCCCACTGGACTGTGTTTGCATTCTACAGTGGCTACCACAGGGAAAAAAAAGGTCATCAGTGACATCCTACACTCCTAAAGGACGTGTAAAAGAAGAAAATGTCTTTTCTCCTTTTAAATAAGGGGAAAGGGGAAAATAGATGTCAAAAGGTGTAAAATTCTACAATGGAGGGCCCCAATCCGGCAAACACTTACGCCCGTGCTTAACTTTACTACCATGAATAGCCCCATCAATTTCAATGGGACTACTTGCAATAGTGAAGCTAAGCATGTATGTGTTTGCGGGATTGGGTTTAAGTGCACAATGCCTAAAGTAGTGAGCACTTGGAGACATAATTTGATATTAGGAAGATTAAACTTGTATCATTTGATGTTAGCTGAGGACCAATAATATTTGTTAACATTGTACTTGGATTTTTGCATGCTCCTATCATCTTTTATCTGGACATTCATGCTTCAAACTACTACAGTAGAACTTCAGTGTTATGAACTCCAGAGTTATGAACTGACTAGTCAATCACACACCTCATTTGGAAGCAGAAGAATGCAATCATGCATCAGAGACAAAAAAAAAAGGAAATATTGTACAGTACAGTATTGTGTTAAACTTAAATTAAAAAAATAAAGGGAAATTTAAAAAAAAGATTTGACAAGGTAGGGAAACTGTATTTGTGCTTGGTTCGTTTAAATTAAGATGGTTAAAAGACATTTTGCTTCTGCATAGTAAAGTTTCAAAGCTGTATTAAGACAATGTTCAGCTGTAAACTTTTGAAAGAACAATCCTAAAGTTTTGTTCAGTTACGAACATTTCAAAGTTACGAACAACCTCCATTCCCAAGCTGTTTGTAACTCTGAGGTTCTACTGTAATCTCTGACGTTATTGTACCTTTAAAAGGTACATGAGGTTCAATGTCGCATACATACAGAGAAATCCTTCTAAGCAAAAAAGGATATACTTCTGGGAATGACTGTGTTATTGCAACATAATGAACTGGGATCATGGGAATTTATTACACATGCATCTCTCCTGAATGCTGCTATTGTCGTCCCTGAAATAATTTGCAGAATCAGTTAATCTTTTGTTTCCTGACTTCTGTTACAGCATTTTATGAAGCATTTACTTTAATCCATTATTTTCTTAATTGCAGCACATTAAGATACAGTACACCTTACAGGCATTCCTGACTGGGGAAGAGGGTCATTGACCTTGAAGCATGCTTTAATCTATATTTCTATGTCCTGGTTTCTGACAGAAAGATAATTTCATTCTTCTTTTAGCCTTCTCTTTGCCATCATCTTTTAAGAGATGATATCTTATTCATCATTAGGAGAGGAAAGATGGATGATTTCTGGTACATCTATCCTTAGCAAGAGCAAATTTATTCTCCAAAGGGAAAATATCACTTTCTGACTTTAAAAAATGCAGTGAAGCTCTAGTCTGACCCCGTTGATTCAAAATGTTGTAGTTGTTCTAAAGGGGGAAAAAGGAATCACTCCATGATTTTGTCAGGTCTTACTGAAATGAGTATTAAGATAGGTTTGTTGCCAAGGAAACACAAAAGAGCATATTTAACTGGTTGTCATTCATAAATTATGATCTTCTCACTAGGAAGAGAAGAAGAGGGTTCTGCTAGCAGAATTTGTTAAGAAGCAAACAAACAAACGGATTAAAATAAGCTGGTGATGGGGGGAGAAGGGGTGCTTCAAAAAAGGATTAAAAATGTATGAAATATACAGGGCTCCTTGTTAGCTAACATTGGGCCTGATTCTACACTCCACTACATTGGCATAGAGCTACTGAAGTTACTTGTGTCATAATAGTGTAACTTAGCTGGAGATCCACCTTTTTCTTTTAAAATCTAGTAAACAGAACCACACACCCCTGCCTAGAAAATAATTCTGTTAACAACATCAAGCTCAAAATAAAGGATGTCTACATGATGTTGCTGCCTAATAAAGGAAAGCTGAATCTCGAATGAGAAGGCTGTGACTTCCTAAAATGAACATGAAAAGAATAGCTGTAATGTGACATGCTAACCTGAGTGGTTTGCAGGGTGATGGTGCTTCATCTGATTTTATAACTCCTGGATATATATAGCTGGGTTTATAGGACAGTGGCTTTAAAATCAAAATCATTATTTCCTCTTGAGTGTTTCTTCTTAAAATTGGTATACAATTTTGTTATGTGTAACTGTCATGAGGAAACGTTTGCAGTGTTATTGTAGCTGTGTTGGTCCCAAGATCTGAGAAAGACAAGGTAGGTGAGGTAATATTTTTTATTGGACCAACTTCTGTTGGTGGAAGGGATAAGCTTTCGAGCTTCACTGGGCTCTTCCTCAGGTCTGGAGAAGATAAAGATCAGGTGGATAGTGACACAGAATCCATAACTGCTATGGTTTACATCAAGTTGCACAGGCGCTTGGTGACTTTTAACATGGCCAGCACTTCCAATGGATGCAGCACTCCACAAGCACCTGAAATCTGTCCATACGGAGTGGATTTTTTAAAAACTTTCTTTGCGTTTGAGAAAATGGTACTTTAATGCTTACTCAATCACCAGCAAAATAGAAGCCTATACTAAAAACAAGATCAAAATATGTTTAATAGATTTTTTTAAACTCACTCAGACAACTCAGGTGTAGACTGTCTCTGTTTAAAAATATGGACAATTAGGAAACATCCACAGTCCAGTAGCATAAAAAGTTTCACTGACAGATAAGAGCAATGCTACCACAAATTGACATTTCCTTTCCTACGATGATCAATACCCCCTCTCCCCAACACACCTACACATAAGTCCTACATATGCCTATCACAACCTGTGGTGTACCTCAGTGGTTCTCAACCAGGGGTCCGGGGCCCCCAGAGGGGCCGCGAGCAGGCTTCAGGGGAGCCACCAAGCAGAGCCAGCATTAGACTTGCTGGGACCCAGGGCAGAAAGCTGAAGCTCCACTGCATGGGGCTGAAGCCCAGGTCCCTGAGCCCCCTACCCGGAGCTGAAGCCAAAGCCTGAGCAATGTAGTTTCCCGGGGGCCCCAGGCAATGGCCCAGCTTGCTACCCCCTAACGCCGGCCCTGACTTTTATATGCAGAAAATCAGTCACTGTGGCACAGGTGAGTTTTTATAGCATGTTGGGGGGGCCTCAGAAAGAAAAAGGTTGAGAACCCCCAGTGTAGTTTATGCAGTAACTCAAATGCCCCAATAACAAGTATGTGGGTGAAACCAGAGAATCACTGTGCTCTCAAATGAATTCACACAGGAAACTGATAAAAGACTAACAGCTCTAGCCATGGGCGAACACTTTTCACAAGGTGATCACTCCGCATCTGACCTCTCAGTCCTTGTCCCCAACGGAAACCTGCACAACGCCTCCAAAAGACAATTCTGGGAACTTAAATTCATAACTCTGCTGAACACTAAAAGCCATGGACTTAACAGAGACACTGGTTTTATGGCTCATTACAACAATTTGTAACACACCCTACTGCCTGCTAATCCTTAACTGCACACTTCACTTTGAGTGATCTCCAACAGCATGTATGAACCCCATATGCTTAACACTGTCCCGCCTTGTATTTAGTTTGAACACTCTGGAAACTTTCGGCTATAATGAAGTATGAAACTTTATTTTATTTGAATAACTAATAGATCCCCTTCTGGAGATATCGGTATCCATTGACATAGAACCTGTAACATGCATCTTTGTAATACACCCATGTTGCTTCTGCCCCCCCAGCTACAGCCTCATCATATCAATATCCATCTCTCTCTCTGAGATTCAATAATAATAGGTCAGGATTTTTGGTATGACTGGCCCTGAAGCAGGGAAAGAAAGAAAAAAAAGAGGTGATAATTAATAGTGTCCGCCATTACCTTATTTTCAGCAAATCTACAACACTCTTCGACAGGGCACAGACATTCATGTACCATGACTCAGAGACATCTAGCAACACTAATGCTAGACCCAGAAGTTGAGTGAAAGACAAACTGTAAATAAATAGTCTCTAAGGTGCCACAAGTATTTCTTTCTTATTTTCTTTTTGTAAATAAAGGAAAACTGTGAAGCAAGAGCAGGATGCATCAGACTTCAATTAGAGGTGAATCAGTGACTTGTCCTTCCAGTTCTGTTGATGGTTCCAGGAATATGATGATCCTCTGACTTGAAAAGGTTGAATCATGATACTGTGACTCTAATGCAATGCCATCATCAGCATGCTGTAAAGGTTTGGGAATGATGAGTGCCAGCCAATAAGGTGTTGAGATCTCTCAACCCACGTTGATTTCAACAAGACCTGATGGCATGTCCAGCCATGCAGGATTGAGGCTTGAGAGACTGATCCAGCACTCACTGAAATAAATGGGTGTTCTTCTATTGGCAGTCAGATCAATCTCTCCATAAGCTAGCCACACATGCACGACACAGGCGGCTATAACCAAACAGAAAATTCTCCTTTAAAGAATACTGACTCTCTTGTCTAGAACTGTGAGAAACTGGCTATCTGCTCTGAGTGAATAAGCTTGTGAGACTCATGAGTCTTTTGGAAAGCTTAATTAAAGTCAAATAAAAAGGTGGTGTGAAGGCGCGCTCTCACTCTAGGAGAGAGGAGACTAATAAGCTGTTCTGGGCTGGTTTAGCACTAATCAGGCACATCTGTAAGGCTTGCACAGCCTGGAGGGCAGAGAGCTTAAAGAGGGACACCACTTCTCCCCGCTGGGGGGGGGGTTTGAACTAGAAGATGTGTGTACCGCAGAGTCAGATCAACTAAGAGGGAGACAGTTGCAGGCCTTGCTGCCCCTGAAACGGCATGGATCAGCTATAAGGTAGGTACCCCAAGAGTAGGGGCTGGTGGTAAACCCTAATTAAAGATACTATTAGCTGATAAGCCAAGCTCCAAAGGGGCAACCCTAGAAGACTGCCTGAGGGACAGACCACCTTTGCCTTTCTTTTACTCTGATTTCCCCCTGCTCTCAAGGGAAAGAGACGGATTAGGATCTTTCTTTTCTTTCTTTCTTTGTTTTGTTTGGAAAACCCCTTGTATGCTACAAACAGGGGATGGACATTACAAACAACCTGAAGTGGGGTCTGGTAGGGACTCAGGGCAGCCTCAATCCTCACAGGTGGGAAAACAGACACTTGAAAGAAAAATAAATCAGAAAAACAAAGAGCAGCTAAAAAGCAGAGCAGTATAGGAAAATGGTTGTTTGTTTAGCCTTTCTTGGTAACGAATCCTCTTCATTTGACCTCTGGGTGTCTTTTTTTTTTTTGGCAACAAAATAGTATTATCGACAGCAGCTGTTACAGATCTTAGAGAACATAGAATATTCAGAGAAAAGGAATCTAAACAGTGAGAGAATCCATGAATGTTAAGGGTGAGGGGAGGAGGCAACCTGCAATTTAAACTCTGATCCTACTTACAGGAAATTGACTGTAAAACCTCCTTACACTTAGAAAAGGTGTTGTAGTAAGTGTGCACACTGTCTCTAGATTCTGAGCTCCTCAGGGCAGGGATTGTACCTGATCTCTGTTTAGAAAGTGCTGACCACATCTTGGCGGTGACCAAAAGCAACTAATGATGGTAATGCCCATTTTAGACTGTCCAGGATTCTGGAGAGTAGAAAGATGTGGGAGGTGTGGTGCAAGCAGATGCCTGAATGTGTTCTGTTCCCATCTCTGCAAAAGACTTGTCCTGTGTAAGTCACTTAACTCTTCTGTGCTGCCGTTCTCTCATAGTTAATAGTCAGCTAAAAAACTTCTCTTTTCAAAAATTGAAGTTGATTATAAAAGCTTTTCATTCAAGATGTAGTTAGAACAGATGTCATCCTGACAAAGTACTGTACTTGGGATCCAGTCCTCCAATCCTGGGGGAATGCATGTAGTATATATATTATTGGAGTCTAACAAATAATATTGGGCTCGTGTTTTCAGTGGAATTACTTGGATGAATAAAAGCTGCAGGACTGGGGTCTTACTTTGCATTATGCATGGCGGGGTGGGGTGGGAAGTCTTGCAGAAAACAGTTGTGGATCATGGACATTTAAATTTTTTATAAAAATAAGGTATTAAATATTAAAGATTGTTTGTCAAATGAGCGCTTTTAAATGGAAGGGAAGCACATGCAAGCCAGTATCCTAACTAGATAAATTGCTATTTTGTATATTGTCATGCAGCTTTAAAATTACCAAAGCAATTAAAATAAATACGTTCCAAAGAAAATCAATCATTTTGTGATGAAAATTTTGTGTGACAAATTTTGGCCTGGAAAGAATTTTTTACATACAAATTATAGACCTTGCTAAGCAGTGTTTAGTAAGTGTCTGCATTACCACTATAAATGACAGTGAAGCTATGGGCACTGCTACAGTAATCAAAACCAATTAAGAAAATTGTGCCTTCTTAAAATAATCCATTATGCGTTCACCTCCAGAACTTCCAGGCCTCACATGGGGATATAAACTCCTAAGAGACACCAATATTCATTTTAAAATATCATCACTGCGGTTGTTACTGTCCTCTCATATCTGAGGACCTCTGAAAAATGACCCACATTTATGATGGGTGAGTGTGTGTATAGAATCTGAATAGGATCATGCTTCTAGGGAAGGGCTTTGTTTTGATTACTCTAAAAATGAGTTTTTTCCAGCAGGTGACAGAAATATCCAGTTTGGTAGGTAACATGTTCTAGCCAGTGGAAAACCAGAGGAGAACTCAGCAAGGATTTTTTTTTCTAGGACGGCAGCTATCTTACTTTTTCAGTTCTGACTATTAAGGGCTTCTTAACTTTATTGTGGCCATCCTGCATAGTGCAATGGATTTATGGCTACAAAATCTTGGGGTGCCAGTGGATTATGAGCTATTGCTGCTTTTAGTGCTGCAGCATATTGCACTGAATAATAGTTGGCACTTCTAGGGTGCAGTTTTGAAAAACTGCTCAGTGTTATCAATATGATCATTGACTCAAATGGGAGCAGAGTTAAGCTGAATCTGTTTCACACCCACAGTGTGCCTTTTATCGCTGAATTTCAAACATTAATGACATCTCACAGCATCTATTTGAGGTAGATATTATTAGACTAATTTTACAGGAGAAATTGAGAAACAGAGGCAAAGGATCTGGTTCAAAGCCCATTTAAGTAACTTCCTCACTTTCTGTACGCCATTCATGATTTTATAGACCTCTATTATATCCCGCTTTAGTCCTCTATTTTTTAAGCTGAACAGTCCCTGCCTTTTTAATCTGTCCTCGTATGGAAGCTGTTCCATACCCCTTATTATTTTTGTTGCCCTTCTCTGTATCTTTTCCAATTCTTGTATATCTTTTTTGAGACGGGCTTACCAGAACTGTATGCAGTATTCAAGGTGTGAGCATACCATGGATTTATATAGTGGCATTATGATATTTTCTGTCTTATTATCTATCCCTTTTCTAATGGTTACTAACATTGTTAGCTTTTTCAACTGCTGCTGCATGCTGCAAATTCATATTATGGTGATGGGTGACCTCTGGCAAAGGGCTGGATCTTGCATTTTGTCCTGGTGGTGTTTGGTTATGTTTGGGGTTTTTTGTAACTCTTGTGGAAAAGAATTCCATGCCCTGGATTCTTTGTGCCAGGTGGCATGGATCTTCTTTCTCAGCAATAATGGCTAGTGTTCTTGGAAGTAAATATCTTGCCCTCTTTTGTAACAGAGGCTTCAAATGTTTCAGGATGACATAACACCATATAAAACTGGCCCAGCATTGTAAAATTTATTTGTATATGATAGGAACAGGCTATGAAGTGCTTTCAAGTACCATTTTGATTCTTTCGTTTAAGACCTGTCAGGTTTTTTTCTTCTCACGTAAAATCAATTTGACAGACGTTCACGCAGATCTCAGATTCATTAGAAAGTCATTACATCTCCTAAAGGGATGTTTATGGATACGAGCATCAGATATTTAGGGCTGTCAAGACAAATTGACCAAACTGCTTCTGTTTAACTGCCCCGTGAGTGTGGCAGGACTATGACAAAACTGAGTGCCTGGTATTCCTCTAAGTCTAATGTAAGAAATGATTAGAAAAAGCATCTATAGCGATAATCAAATTGAGCCCTAAATGAGATTTGCAGCTCAGACATCAAAGCAATTAAATTATTAACATCCCAAGGCATTTTTCATAAATTTCCCAATTAGAGATTATATAAATAGTATTCTACACTGGACATGCTACTGGAGAGCTGTGTGTGGATGCGGCACCTTGCATAACTATAGCAAAGCGTAGATTGATTTTTGTGGACTGTTCCCCATGGAAATCTAGGGTGTTGTGCTCATCACTGCTCAGTTTGAGGTATGAGATACATCAAGTGGAATCTTGTCTTTCTGTGAAAGAGATTCATGAGATATGAAGGAAGGTCAAATTGCATTTACAGGTATCTCGGTTCTGTTTTTTCCCTACTAATGCGCCTCTTCTGATCTTGAGCTAAATTTACCAGGCTAGATACTTTGTGCTGCCTCAGCTGGCCCCAGGAGGATCTCTCTTATGTAGTGGGATTCTCAGGTCAGTTACTCCTATGCCATGCAGATGGCATAGTCAGGAGAAAGAGGGCATGACTGGGCTGTCCCTCTGCCCTGGCAATCCTGAGCTACAGCTCTCAGGGGCTGCAGGTAACTGTACAATTTTATTCCTACATGCTAATATGCAAACACTTTTTACCTTGTATTTAGTTGTAATTTTTTTCTTTGGCTGCTTGGGGCATGTTTGTTTTTGGTTTAATTCCTCAAGATCCTTGTTATCTTTGGCTGAATTAGTCTTGTTTTTTTAGGAAAAGTTGTGCTCTGCTCACAAAGGCAACCCTTTCCCTTGCTTCATGTGGAGGTTGTCTTCCCTCAGACTGGTGCAAATTAACCTGAGACTGTGAGTCAGTCAGGGCTGGCATCAGACTCGCTGGGGCCCAGAGTGGAAACTAAGGAGCGGGCCCCCATCCCGCTGTGGCCATGAGGGGCCGAAGCCCAAGCCTGAGCCGTAATCCACAGTTTGAAAATATCTTCTTAAGTGTGATTTATTTCCATTTTTAGCGATTAAATTACTGTAATACTCACATTACATTTATCCACAGTGACTCTGTATGTTTGAAGCAATTTAGCTTCGTGGGCCGCCCCCCCGTGGCATGGGGCCCAGGGAAATTGCCCTGTTTGCTGCCCTGTAACACTGGTCCTGGTGCCAGTAGCATGGGCCGGATCGTGCAAAATCTTACTGAGATGAGCAGTCCCATTGACTTCGATACAGCTATCTGCCTGGGTTTGGGCTTGTAGGATTGGTCCTCAGGGTGTGCTTTCATATCTGAATAATGCCATGGCTTTACAAATTCACCTGCAATACCAGAGAGCATTTTTGTATAATCTGACTGCTGTGGATTTTGGAAGTCGCATCTCTCCTACTTCAGGTACACCCGGATCCTGGGACGCAGTCTAGTTTTGGGATTACAAATGATGCACCCGTAGCAGAGGCTGTTAATTTATCCTCCAGCTCATGATTGGTTAGCACAACATTTAGTCCTCCCCTAATTGCAGAAAAAGGAAAATCTATTTTATGCTCTTGGTTTTCTCCAACCAAACTACCTAATCCCATTCTCTCTCTGGTTTAAGACCTGAGTACAAAACCTAATGGAAATGATAGTCTGAAACAATTATAGTCACCCTTTGGGCACAGAGTGGCTCCGGTCTTGCTCCCAGGAATTTTTTAGATGGATGTTTTTAGCAAAAATAATATGCTCAAGAATGCTCAACTCAGTGGCACCTGAGTTGGGGTGATGTAGCACTTCTGCCTCTGACAGGACAAAATATTAGAACAACCTTGTGAACTGTGAAACAAACTTTTCTGGTGCTTGCCCATGGCATTAGAACACTCAGACTCCTATCACTTCAGGTATCTGCTAGGGAAGTTTTAATTTATCACTGCTGTTAACTCCTATTCTGGGCTGCCATTTATTTCTGTTCCTCACCCCTTTTCCCTCATGCTTAGGCCGCAACATCATTATTGATTTGTTGGTGCCCTAGATTAGTTTTACATTACATGTTCCTCTCTGAATTAGAAGGAGAAACTCCAGTAATTCAGCTAGCCTGACATTTTGCTATACCTATTATTCAACATTTTTTATTTAGTACATAGCAAGGTTGGTGCTTAATATTTTAAATTTTATTGTGACTTGCACAAGGACAAACAGTAAATTAAAAGTTAGACCTAGAACTCTCTTCCCCTGGCTCGCATGCCCAGCCCTAACCCAGTAGAACAGTACCTCTCAGGACCCACTGTCATGGAGAAGAGCCCTCAATCCAAATCACAATAACTTGGCTGGTACTAACACACTCTAATAGTCAGAAAATAGACACTTGAACATTATGCCATGTGGCCATGGTATTAAAGTGCTATGAAAGTGGCTATGCTGAATCTTACTGCGATGGGGCAGCTGTCCCTCACTGGTAGGTAAGGGGTTAAAGCCACCCTGGGGAGGCTGCACGAGAGACAGCCAATGAGGAAAAGGCTTATAGTGCCAGCCAATCACAAGAAGCTTTATTGGAACAGCCAATCAGGGCCAGGCTGGCCCATATAAGAAGGGCTGCTCAACACAGCAAGGGCAGTCTTTCCCTTGAGTGCAAAGGAGGAGGACTGGCTGCCTTAGAGGAGTACCTTAGATAGAGCAGTGCTGGTCAGAGTCAGGGGAGCAATAGGGAGCTCCAGCCTGAGGACTGCCAGACTGAGGCCCCTGATACAAAAGGCTGGGAAGGTGCTAGGGTTACAGGGAAGTGACTCAGGGAAATAGGTGGTGGGAGTTGGAGGAGCGGCAGCACCTGGCCACTGGCTGTAGGGTCCCTGGGTCGGAGCCCAAAGTAGCAGGCGAGTCTGTCCCCCCTCTTCCCCCCCCCAGTTGCCACAGAGGGGGTGACCAGTATTCGGACCGCAGTTTACCCTTTGAGGTGAGGGGTTAGACCGAAGGCTGCAGTAGACCACAGCGGCAAGTGGATGGACTAGACAGCTGGTTCCCCTGGAAGGAGGGAGAAAATGGAGTGGGGCACAGCTGGAGGGCCATGCCCCGAAAAGGATACCGTGGTCCGGGGAGCGACGTGGCTCTTAGAGGTGGAGACAGATGAAACGATGGCCGAGACACCACCTGAGTAGGGCATACTGGCAACCCCCAGGGCGAATTCCCAGGACGGCCAGCAGGAGGTGCTGTGGTGGTGAGTCATGCCCTGTCATACTTACCCATCATACTAATGTTTTTGTATTCTGTATTGCAACCCTTTTGTGAACTGAAGTTCACACAGGAATAAATAATGCATTCAGCAAAAGCTTAAATGCCTCACTATGTAATTCTCCACATTTTACTTTCAACCATCTGCTAAACTCTACTTTTCCTGAGATTTGACCCCAACCATGTTGCTAAGATATAAAATTTAAGTTTTTGAATATTTGTCAAAACTATTCAGTGTTTTCTGTCTTGAATATTTAAATATTGTGGTAGTGAGACTAGAGCAAAAACTTGAATAAAAATGTGGGAATGCTTACTTTGTGATTATGATGCAGAGTTGATGGCTACTTTGGTGATCAGTGTTTATTTGCATATATAGTCACGTCCTGGGCCACACAACAGCTGCACTTCGTACAGCTCAGGACTGGGATAGGGAATGGGAAAGTGGCTGTTAGACCAGGATCAAGGAGGCATAGAATCATAGAATATCAGGGTTGGAAGGGACCTTAGGAGGTCATCTAGTCCAACCCCCTGCTCAAAGCAGGACCAATCCCCAATTGTTGCCCCAGATCCCTAAATGGCCCCCTCAAGGATTGAACTCACAACCCTGGGTTTAGCAGGCCAATGCTCAAACCACTGAGCTATCCCTCCCACCCCCGAGGCATAAAGGTGGCTATCAAGGTGCTGGCTGGTCCCTAAGGACAGTGTAGACTGTAGAGCACCCTGAGGGCTGCTCTAAATGATACAAAGTTGCTCTTGGACCCGGGAGCCCAAATGCAGCTGGGGATTGCCAAAGCTGACAGATATTCTGGCCATCCACCTCTGTGCCAAAGGGATGGTGTAGAACTATTATGGCAACTCAGTGCCACCTGGCCATTCCCCTTATGCAAGGGATGTCCTGAGGGGCCAGTTAAAAAGCTTTCTGACAGGGGAGGATGGCACTTCCAATCCTGTACAAACTATCTGCTACTAAAAAGCCACTATTTTCCTAGTACTGTGCTGGTTCAAAATAAATAGCTAACCTTACACATATAAGTTGTCCCATTGCTGTCAGTGGATATGCTTTGATCAGGAAGGGTTTGCAGGAGTGAGCCCTAGAGCAATGTATACTTGTAAGTGGATTTATGTACAGTTGTATGGATTTAGATGCAGGGTTCTGGTTGATTTTACACTTCTAGTCTAAGTGCTTTGAAAAAAACGTATCAGGAAACAAGCATTTATTGCTTGGTATGGCTTTGAGATCGTTAATAGCTCCTTTGGAGGGATCAACAAACTGCAAAATGGGTGCCAGAACCAGAAGGAATGGAGACGTAACCACGGTAAAACAGGTTTATGGGATAAAGTTGGCTTTGTGCTATGGGGTTGGAAGGGGAAGCAATCAGAGCAGGTACCAAGTGTAGTGCCGGCAGGCAAAAATTGGTCAAATCATTTACTAATCCTGGAGCTGTCTGTCTACTTAAGTGTCTTTTCACCTTATCTGTGTTCTGACTTGGTGGTACCTATTTACCAGGTTCTTGCATATTTCCATTTTGTGGACTTGCTACTGACGATATCTGATCATGGCCTATTTTCTCTGCCTTTTATACAACTCTCTCCCTTCTTGGAACATTTCTGGTGGCCCCAAGAATTCCCAGAAAGGTCTTTGTCAATCACAATTTGAGGATATTGAGCTACTATACACAACAGGGTGGCCAAAACATTTGGTTTAAAAGTTTTGTCCTTGTTAATTTTATTACCTTATACTAAAGACTATTATCCAAATATATTTATACTGCCTCTTTTGGAGTACTTAAAAAGGGTATTTACTTGACTATTCAGAGGCTCAGTCAGCAAAATACAAATATAATCACAACATTATTTTGCAAAAAACTACATATTACTATAATATGTAAACAACCATAAAAAGGGCTGGCAGAAACCCAGAAATGTGCTTACCATGGAGGTGAGTCAGGATACATGACATTGACCTGAGAGAGAGTCTCCATGTAGGAACCGAAGTCAAAAGCTGGTGGGAACTCCTCTGTGCAGGTGGATCTCAGCTCTCCAATTGAGCCACCGTAGGAGAAGCCATCTGGAGCTATAAAACAGGCAATTAATACTGAGTCTTTTCTCCATGGTGGCTTCTCTGCAGCTCTGCCATAATTTATACCCATAGTCCACAAATGAGAGAGCAGGATTGTTGGTGTTTTGGGGCAAGCAGGTCTTAAGGAAATAAAACAATTCCCTGTCAGGGATGGCTGCCAACTAAACCCAAGCTACTGTGTATCATGGTGTGGAGCTAGGAATATACACCCTGTGGAACTCCCCAAATTGAGTGTCATTAATGCCCTACCCAAATAGAATACAAGGTCTGTACACAATCTCAAATGTTAGCACTGCTTCTCCATAACCACTGAAGTTATTGGGAACTACATATATTCAACATCTCTGAAAACCAGATCACTTCTTTGTAGGTGTCTAAATAAGGGGCTAGGTGCCTAACTTCAGGCATCTGTGGGTATGTCTACACTGTGGTCGGAGGTGTGACTGCAGAACAGGTACACATACCTGAGAGAGCCTGAATAACCATAGTGGTGAAGCTGCAGCAGCACAGGGTAGCAACTTAAGTACACATCCTGTGTCCTGGATGGGCTTGTAAAACCTGTGTGGCTGCCCATGCTGCCATGGCTTGACTGCTATTGTTTGAGCTAGCTAGCTCAAAGTAAGCATGAGTACGCCAACATGTGCTGCAGTCACACTTTTGATTGCAATGTAGACATACCCTAAATTTGAGTGCTTAACACTAGGACTCGCAAGGGAAAAGAAACTGGAGAACAGGACTGAAAAGAAAAGCTGCAGTCATTACGTGGCTCCCACACAGATATCAGGAAACTGGTTCAAACAGGGTACAAGCAGGGAGTGCTGTGTAAAGGGGGTAGTCTTCCATTGGAAGTTTGACACCTCAGGATGTACCAAAATCTAAAGGGGCAAGAGGTAAACTGGTGACGCTCTCTTCTCTGCAGTCCATGTTGGGCTTGCCCACATGTAGGCTGTCACTGAGACAGGGGTTAGTAGCATAATGGAGAGAATACCAGCACAGACTGTGTGGGCAGGTGAAGGGTCTACACCCAGACTTCTCAGCTGCACCACTTTGTGGTGTAGATTTGGCATTGCCTCTGCTTCTCTGGCTGTGTCCCACAGGGCCAGAGGAGAAGCAGCAGCAGTGGCTGACTGGCTGCCTGAAGAAAGGGGGAGATGATTCTCCTCCAGCAGTTCCAGGCTCCTGGCCCCTCTCCCCTTTCCTTCAAGCACCAGAGAGAGGCCCCTAGGGAGGGGAGTCAGGAGCTGATGTTATTTTTGGTAGGGCAGGTGTGAGGAGGTAGGAAGTCAGGACACCAGATTACTCGGGGAAGGGGAGCAGGTCCTGAGATGCTGGGGACCTTCAGTGGCTGGCTGCCCCTTATGGAAAACAGTCCGTTCCTGAGCAGCTTGGGACCCTCTGCTCCACAGATGGGAGGGGAGAAGAGGAGGAGCTAGCAGCCAGCACCTCCATGGGGAGAGCAGGTGTGGAGCCTTGTAGATGGGTGAGGGTGGCTAAATGTAACTGAACTGTAGGGGAGAGTTTGTCTGGTCTGAATTAAGCTAACTGTATTGGGGGCAATCTGGTGCCCAGAAGCCTAGTCAGGGACTCTTTTCCCCAAACCCACCAGTGCCTGGACAGTGCCTGCCCTCCTTCCTCTCCCTCCTCCCCTGCACCTACTCCCATTGGTAACTGGCTACACAACTCATTTGTTTAACTCCTACAATAAGAACTATACTTGTGTGTGATTTCAAGAAGTACAACGCTAACGTCTTCCTAGAGATTTTGTAGGGAGCTGCTTCATAAAACACTGTTTTGCATAACTGTAGTTTGAAAGTAAAAACGAAAGTGGGGGTTTCTTTTCTGGTAGGTAGTAAAACGAGGCTTGGGTTGAATAGGCAGCTCACATGAAAGGCCCCACAAAATGGAAAGTAAACACCAGGGTTGTAATTTGTAAATTATGCAGTTATTCCTCCTGCTGTTGAAAGCTAATTGTGTCTGTGTGTATAAAGATGTAAAAGTCTGAAGTGATGGCATCATGGAAACACCTATAAAAATACCTACCCTCTGCAATCCACAGCATGAAGGGATCAGTGATAAAAAGGTCAAGTCAAGTTTTAGGCAGAACAGCCAACATATTTTTAATAATGAAGCATGTGATCAATATAGTGAGCCAAGAAATATATAGCTATTGTTAAAGGCACCATGTTCTGTGGAAGGAGAGTTACTCAGAGCAATAAGGACTGACCTTAGCTTCAGCAAATGTGTATATAAATCAATGCACTAAAATAAGATAGGAGTGGGGGGTGGGTGGGGAAGGAGGGAACAGTAGGCCTAGGAGGTGCATCATTTTAAAGCTATTTTCCTTTTAATATTGCCTAATGCATACGTGTCCTTATCTAAAAAACAGGACATCTGTAAGGACACTGCTTAACCACTAGCTTAGGAGAGGCCAGGGTGTCATTAAAAAATTCTGGTCTGAATGTGAAGGGTGAGGTAGAGTGAAGATGAATGGATTGTGTTAGGTATAAATGGGATAAGTCTTGTTACAGAAGGAGGTAAACTCTGTAAGATTCCCCTTGGGGTGTCTTTTCCAGACTTTTCTATTAAGGGAATAGTGTTTGCAAGTGGTCTATGCCCCTATCCAGGACCCCCTGCAGCTTTTCCTGGCAGATCAGCTCACATGGCAGCTAGAATTAAGGGAGTTCCCAGAGGACTAAGTAGGAAATTGAATACAATAGCAGTTCTTCAGTGACATGATGCTTCCACCCCACAGCTCCATCTGCAGCCCTCCCCTTTGTGAACAGAAGAGACAAAATCAATCTAATAAAGGACTTCTGTATTCTTTCCCCAGCTCTAATGGTAGTTGTCAGACCTCCCTTCTTGTTTTGTAAGAGTGATCAGTAAAGCTAGTCACAATTTCATGTACAGTAGCACCATAAACACTGCAGACAGAGCTTTCAAAATCTTATGTAGTTTTCCTATGGCTTTCTCTGTATGAACAAAAATAACCAGGACAAATTGTCCCGGATTCCCTTAAGGAGCCAACAAGATGATGATTTTATTGCCTGTCTGGTTTTTTGTCAGAGAGCTCATCCACAATGTGATTTTGCAGGTGGTTACTCCACAACCAGGTGCACTTCATGGAATGTCAGCATTATTCAGAGGCAGGCGAGGCCTGTTCTTTAGTGAGCTGACAAGGGCAGTCATGTTTCACAGAGGCGGTTTAACTCACTGATGCAGAAAAATAGTGTGGATAAAAATTCATTTGTGAATAAAAAGTAGCTACCATGAACGGTGTGCCTGCTCCCCACTTGTAAAGCGAACTCTAAGGTGCACTGCAAAGTAGTTCCTTGCAATGATTACTCAGTCAAGGGCCAGATCTGCAGCTGATATCCACTAGCCTAGCTCTATCCGAGCCAGGGGAACTATCCAGTTGAGGCACCACTATCCAGTTGAGGCACCACTGCTTTTAGATTAGACTTTGCTTTACCACAAACACATTCAGCAAATCTCCACAGCTATGGGTTACCCTGAGAAGACTTGCCTGAAACTCAAAACAATGGAGTACACTTCCTAAAGGTGTTCTGAGCTGTAGATAGAAAATATAAGAATATTAATCCTTGAGGGGGCCATTTAGGGATTTGGGGCAAAAATTGGGGATTGGTCCTGCTTTGAGCAGGGGGTTGGACTAGATGACCTGCTAAGGTCCCTTCCAACCCTGAGATTCTATGATTCTATGATTCTATGAATATTTTTATTTATTATTTTGAGGTTGGTCTCTGCCAGAATAGTGGGTTGGTTGTGGTGTGTGTGGTTTTTTTTTGTTTGTTTGTTTGTTTTTTTGGAGATAGGGGTTGAGACACACTTCAACGAGTTGGGGGGGCTGTTTGTGCCTTCCGCAAGCAGTTTTCATCTGCGTGCACATTTTCAGTTAATTTTTCAGGGCCATTTTAATGGGCTAATTTATTACTGGTGGAACTCCACCAGGGATTAATTCAGGGCACCATGTTTACTACACCTCTCCTATGCTTAGGAAACTTGGCCAAATTCACAGTGCTTCCTGGTGCTACCACTGGAGCCAATGAAAGTGTGCCAGATGCCATGGTGATGGCTACTAAGGTAAAATCTTAAGATAGGTAGATAAGCACCACTGAGCTCAAGATTATTATTTTGATGTTTTTCTTAAAAGATGCTGCTAAGCCCTTTTGTACAACTTATTTTCCCATCTACCACCTAATTATTAGAAATATCTTTCTCCTTTAGATTGTCCTTTTCTCTGGGGGGCTTTGATGCCCCTGCCACCTTCTGTGCTGGTATGAAGCTGAACTGTTAACATAAGCATTTTTGTTTAAACAATAACAACTTCATCTTAGATAATATACAACACCTTATAATGCCAAAACATCTGTGTACCAGCTTTATTGATGATACAGTAACTGTACAGCTCAGGGATTAGTGCCCTAATTGCTGAAAAGCCAGAAAAAAGACCAGAAAAAAATAGGTTGTACAAAAACAGTAGACGTTGCTTCTAATTTATCTCCAATGGACTAAGGTTATTTACTGATTTATTTAAATATAGCAATTCTAAAAGAGGTGAAAAATGTGAATCTAAATGGGGTCCAAAAACCTTGACAATATTTGAAGAAGCAGACTGTAAACACTTATCTATTAAACACAGATCAAACACAAAATGAATAATTATTACAATAAAGATGAAAAATACTTCCCCAGATTGACGCCCCATTGGTTTCAATGGGAGTTTTGTAAATTACCTCAGTAGACTCAAGTTTTGGTCCAATGTACTTTTAAGTGGCCTGAGAGGCATCTTCCAAAAACAGGGTAAATTTGTTTTTGGTAAGTGGCTTTTCCTCCAAATTATAACATTTAGAATTGTTTTCTTGTCAAATCCTGTGTGTGTGTGTGTATCCTTCGCTGGTGTAAATTGCCAATGCACCAGTTAAATTGAACGATCCTCCACTTCAGTCGTGCTACAGTGCTTTGCAGCAGTGGAAGATCTGACCAATGGGATCACTTTTATATCCATCCCGAATATTTCCCCTTTTTAACTACAGAAGCAGTCTGACAAACAGGAGCTATGCAGTTGGCTTTCACATATTCACTTTGACCACTTAAAATATTAAAATGTAGCTCTCATGTCTTTGTCAGGACAGAGATGCAACTAAACAAGAAAGCCAGTAGTTGTATCCTCCTTTTGTCTTTTTAATGTTTGCTTTGCAGATTCTGCAGAGCCATGCTCTCACTATCCATAGGAGCAGTGCAACAAGACCCATAAGCACTATCTCACCATAAGTAGCTTCTCTCCTCAGGTGTGGGTGTCTTAAGCGTCCATCCTTTCTCAGGCTGCCAATAATGATTGTCACACAGGATAGAAACAGCACAAGTCCAATCACTACTCCAGCTACCAGGAGTGGGGAGACCAGCAAGCTGGTGTCATTGCCGTTTTCACTGTAGCCTGGAAACTCACTGATAGGGCTGCTCTGGTTCAAGTGAACTTCTGCACAGGAGAGAGGAGAGAGCGCATAAATAATGCTGAAAGGAACAGACTGTATTGTTTTAAAGCTGCTGCATAAACAACAGATATCCAGAGCAACAAGTTACAAATGGATTTCAACTTGGACAGTCGTTTGCATTGTACAGATTACATCTTGCCCCTAATGATCTTGTGAAATTGTTAATATTATTTTTTCAAAAGATCTTTGAAGAGTAAGAAAATGTCCTGGCTCCCAGCCAGTAAAACTTCCTGTGTAGCGATGCACATACTCACTTCAAAGGCTAGAAGCTATCTGTAGTGTATTTGTATTCTCCCCCCCCCCCCTTGATTATTGCTTCATTATCTTTACAAGATTATAGATATTTTATTTCTGTCGTTTTGGTAGCAAATAATAAAAGTTCCAGTGATCTCTATAATGGAAATAACTGCCATGAATTTGAATAATTTCTGACTGGGATACTTGGATAGAACCCTTTTGGCTCATCTGAGATGTGTTTTCTCTTTCAGTATTAGTGGGCATATAATTAAATATGGGCACTTGGTCAGCCTGGTATGGTATGTTAAATATTAAAATAATAAAATCAGCCAGATTGCTGCACAAAGAGTAGGCTATTAATGGTAGTACACTTTCACTGCAGCATCTCTGCAGGCTCTTCCATGCTAGAGTCTGTCTAATTTAGCAGTACTGATTATCTAGTCCAGGGGTAGGCAACCTACGGCACGCGAGCTGATTTTCAGTGGCACTCACACTGCCTGGGTCCTGGCCACCGGTCCAGGGGGCTCTGCATTTTAATTTAATTTTAAATAAAGCTCCTTAAACATTTTAAAAACCTTATTTACTTTATATACAACAATAGTTTAGTTATATATTAAAGACTTATAGAAAGAGACCTTCTAAAAACATTAATGTATTACTGGCACGCAAAACCTTAAATTAGAGTGACTAAATGAAGACTCGGCACACCACTTCTGAAAGGTTGCCGACCCCTGATCTAGTCATTAAGCATATCCATTTAACAGCACAAGGTTGTCTTCTCCTGCGTAATCTTCTGTGCATTTTCAAGGAACATGTGCTATGAAGAGTGACCCTATTACATAGACAAGTCCTATATTCTGCAGTATTTATCCAATTCTTGCTACTGTATGATACTTAGTGTCTTGCAGCCACATTGAGCTTGCAAAGAGGAGCAGTATGTACATGATGGCTTCACACTAATATGTATTATCAGTTGCTAAAGCTTGATACTCCATTTACTAGGGAGGGGAGGAAAAACCGTGGGAATTTGTGTGCAGTGTTTTTGTTAATTTTTAGCAGCACTTGACTGACTGAATCTTCATGGGCATTTAAGACAGCTTTCAAAAAAACGTACGGCGCTCTCAAAGTTGCTATTTAGGATAATGAAACCTTTGGTATGCAAGTTGACTCCTTAGTGTGGTGGGTTTTTGTTTTTTGTTTTTTTTTTAAAATCCTATCCTAATTTTACACTAATGAAAACTCTTGGCTCACCACTTTCTCAGTATGTAACGTGCACTTGGGTTTAGCTGAGGTTGTTGATGTTGCATTGGGGCCACAGTTAGTAAACATCACTTCTAAAGATGGGTGCACAGTGCAAAGTTCGGATCTGTTTCTGAACCACAGGCTCATTGTAAAGATAGGAGCAAGCTGCAAAGTTTGGATCCAGATATGCATTCAAACTTTCCTGAAGATTAAGATCTCCCCTCTAGTAATTTCCATAGGCTACTGATTATATGAAAGCTTTACAGGCTAGCAATGATAAGAAGCTCACAGAAAATTAGGATTGATTTTTTTACAGTGTAGCTTTCCTGCTGTTATCACTTTATTCCACCTAAAAGGGTATCCGGCACATTCACTACACTAGAACAAAGATGTGTAACTTTTTTTTAATGAGTGATTTTTCCCCCCCCCTCTCCATCCCTCCCCAATACATACTTCGCAACTGGTAAAAATGTTTACATTTTGACTGGAAATAAAAATTTGAAATTGTTTAAAAAAGCAGGAACATTTTTTTGGTTAAACTAGCAGTACTTTGCAACATTTCCAACAAGCTGGTGTAACGCTGACAGACCCTGGTCATCGGTGGGCGGGATTGAATCTGGGGCCTTGGGAGCTTTGGGCATGAGCCTCTACTGTATGAGCTAAAAACCAACTGCCTGTTAACTAAGGCTGTAGAGCAGACTTGTTTTATCTCTCTCTGGCCTTAGCTACACTTACGAGTTACAGCGCAATAAAACTGCCTGCAGCGCTGTAACTCACTAACTGGCTACACTTGCAAGGCACGTGCAACGGTGTATCTCCTCAGATACAGGCAGCGCTGCATGTACTCCACCTCCCCGAGAGGAATAGCAACTGTTGCGAAGTGGGTGGAACGCTGGCCCTTCAATGTAGCCGAAGAATTCTGCAGTTACTGACCTCCGGAAGCTCCCTTTGTTTTGAAACGGCACTTCCGGGTTGGAGTTCAGAGCGCCGTCTGGAGCTGCTTTACAAACACAGCTACTGTTTGCGGGCGGGGGGGGGGGGGCTCCGTTAGGAATGCGGGCAGCAAAGTTGCCTTGGACAGAGACGGGGGGGGGGGGGAGGGGGGGCTCCGTTTCCCCAAGTTCTTTTATCTGCTCTTTAAAAACAAACAAACAGCCCCTGCTGTTTGCTTTCAGTGATTGAGAGAGAGGCAGGGGATGTGGAGGTGTGTAAACTTAGGAGATAATGAGCTGACACTCTGTGGAGATTCCAAAAACCCACTCTCTCTCCCAACACACTGCTTGTCAAAGTCCCCCTCACCCCCCCCCATTTGAAAAGCATGTTGCAGCCACTTGAATGCCCATAATGCACCGCTCCCAATACAGCTGCAAATGCCTCAAATGTAGCCACCTTACTGCGCTGGCAGCTGCCAGTGTGGACAGGCTGCAGCGCTTTCCCTACTCAGCTGTACGAAGACGGGTTTAACTCACAGCGCTGTACATCTGCAAGTGTAGCCAAGGCTTAAAAGTGATCTTGGTGCCACTAGATGGAACAGAACACAACACCCAGAAGGTGTGTGGGTTACACTGGCACTGGATTGCAATGACTTTGTTCTCCTTGCTACACACTACCTAAATTCTTGCAGGATTAAATAGCAAAAATGAAAAGCATTTTCACAAGGGCTGAACCCTGGAAAGTCCCGCTCTGAAAATCAGGTTAAGGTATATGCAGCCAGATTTGCACAAATGTTCTGCAAGTTTTCAAAGATGAAAGGAAAGTGTTAATGTAGTACCCACCATAATGACATGATATTGAGTCTTGATGTGGCAACAGTCTACCTGGTAGATTTACCCATTTGAAGCAGAACAGAATTAAAACCACATAGATGCTGGCACATTGACCTCCAAATATTTATTTTAACCCATTAGCAGATAGGAATATGCCATTACTAAAGCAGAGATTCTACTGTCAGTTCGGCTGAAATCAACCTACTATAATCAGCTTTTATAAGATCTGTTAAATGGTTGGCAGTTATGTTCTTGGATAGCAGAAATGAGAAGGGTTGTGAGTTCAATCCTTGAGGGGGCCATTTGGGGATATGGGGCAAAATAAATTGGGGATTGGTCCTGCTTTGAGCAGGGGGTTGGACTAGATGACCTGCTAAGGTCCCTTCCAACCCTGATATTCTATGATTCTATGATTCTATGATTTGCAACCCATCCTTGATGCCTTTGTTTTATCAGTCAATTGTTTCACAAGGCAAGTTCAATGCTTTCACGTTAGGTGTGGCACTGATAATATTGATGATATACATCAGGGTGGTGATAAATTGCAGCGCTCTGAAGATGTTTCACATTTGAAAAATTGGCATAATGCACAGAGCCTATTCATTGTGCTAGAATTTCACTGAATGCTAGGCAAGTCCACAAGAATATGTCAAAGGCTTTTCATCAGATTGATTTTAATTTGTAATTGGTGCAAGAATCAGAGTGAGATTAGATTTAAACTTAATGGCCAAGTCTTTGATCTATTATTTACTGGTTAAGCACCAGCAATGTGCCTGATTCTTTCCAGCCCCTGGAAGAAGTGGACAGATTCTGCTTTCGTTTATGCTGGTGTAAACCTGGAGTAACTCTAGTGAATTTGTCCTAGACCAGTGGTAGGGGCAGCAGCAGAAGGTAAGAGGCCAGCAGCAGGCAGGCAGGTGAGCTGGTGTCGGGGGGAGCTTTGATTGTCCTTGGTCTGGTTTCCATCCCCTCTCCAAGGGTTGCAGCTGTCTGGAGGTGCCTGCCTTCCACGCCTTCCACATTCACACCTCATTCATTCAACAGGGCAATTGAATACAAAGTGGGGGGAAGATCTTATTCTACTTCTAGCAAAGACATTTTTCTTTTACCTTAATTATACTACCTTAGGGGCCCGCTATAACATATTACCAAGGTTCAATACAAAGTCATATGAAAGTTATACAAAATGCATAATGCAGAGATTTATCTACAACTGCATTGATTGACTGTTGTGTGCAGTAATATAGTGACCCCTGTGGGTGTGTGAAGAGGGGTGTGATGGTGGGGGCCAAGCAGGGAGGGGGGGGGTGTGTCTTATTTTACTGCTGTGATCTGGTCACTCTGTGCGCTGTTTCTTTCCTCCTCTACAGGCTTCCACACCCCAGCACTAGGGAAGGAGGGGTTGTTTCTGGGGGTGGGCGGCGCGGGGCGTGGGTGTTTCCGCGGGGCCGGGCGGTTTCGGCCCTCAGCTGTTTTCTTTGGAGTAATATGTCCCTCGCCGCTTTACGAGTTGTGCAGGCCTGTCCTAGACCTAAGACTACTTTTGCCCATTTTGTTTACTTAGGGCTGGTCCACACTAACCCCCCAGTTCGAACTAAGATACGCAACTTCAGCTACGCGAATAGCGTAGCTGAAGTCGAAGTATCTTAGTTCGAACTACAAGGTACTTACCACGGGTCCACACGTGGCAGGCAGGCTCCCCAGTCGACTCCGCATACTCCTCTCGTGGAGCAGGAGTACTGGTGTCGACGGCGAGCACTTCCGGGATTGATTTATCGTGTCTAGACAAGACGCGATAAATCGATCCCAGAAGATCGATTGCTTACTGCTGAACCCGGAAACCTACTGGGAGATCCAGAGGAAGGTCCCAGGTTAATATTGTCTTTATTTTGGGAGTGGGTGGGTTACAGAATTTTGGATGACGTGGGTTAACTTTTGTGGAATTCACAGGAGAAGTTTATGGGTGGGATTTTCAAAAGCACTCATTGTTGGCTTACCAGTGCTCCCATTGAACTGAATGGGAATTTTACCATAGACTTCAAAACAGACTACAATGAGCCGTTTTGAAAATCCTGCCCTATATGACAGTCTGTTCCCTTTCACATGCTCAGGATGAGTTTTAAACAAACCTGGCTCCTCATTGTGAATAGGTACATATTAATCACTATCAATAGAGTAGTAAAAAGTACAAGGAAAAAGGAATACAAAGTCTTGTGATAAGCAGGGCCGGCTCCAGGCACCAGCTTTCCAATCTGGTTAAGGTAACCAGACAACAAGTGTGAAAAATTGGGGTGGGGGTAACAGGAGCCTATATAAGAAAAAGACCCCAAAATCGGGACTGACCCTATAAAATCGGGACATCTGGTCACCCTAAAGCTGGTGCTTAGGGCAGTATTCATCATGGAGTGGCAGTCCGTGTCCCGCAGCGGCAATTCGGCAGCAGCTCCGCCACCTGCTTGGGGTGGCAAAATTGGTAGAGCTGCCCCTGGTGATAAGGATATGGAAAAATATGCAGAGTACTTAGCTGTGATCATTGGAAGGATCGTGACCTAAAGGATTTGCATTAGTTTAAGAATATAGGTAGAGTGGGCTATTCTGAATATCCAAAAACTTATATTCTCTCCTCTCCCATAATTTTTTCTTCTCAGCTAAACAAGCTCAGAAGATTACTGCAAGTGAAAAATTGTACATTTCTACATGTAATGGAAATGCTGCAACAGTAGATGCCTCCTGAGAGGGTTCTGACCAATTTTATGGAGGTGGAATTTATTCAAATTACAATAGCCAAATTAGAATATACAGCTTTTACAGAGCATTCTAATTTTGGTGTTGGATCCCACCATCGTTATGCCTAACCTAACAAAATTCTGTGACTCGTTTGGTCAATGTTTAAGAATAAATTAGAAGCACTGACAATTTCCTTTCACCAAAATATTTCACTTACCCTAGAGTAACTGAAGAAAACAAACCGTTATTTGGGTGTACAATTTATTGACTATGGTGCAGAACTATTCCACAAACTGTGATGCTCTGCTTTTTAAATAACTGTAAATCTGGAATACTGGAAAAGTATGAGCTTGGATCTCACTCACTCTCACACTATCATACCATGGTTTAAACTAGTGCTGATGGTGTTTGATTCTTTTTAAAAGAAAAATGGCTACTAGAATTACTAATAGCCCTAATAAGATTAATAGCTGGCCTCGCTTGTAAAGAAAGTGTTTACCAAAGAAAAATAAAGGATGGGTTGGCATTGTACAACCGTTAGATGATATTTAGCTATATGAGCTATGGATCAGATTCTTATATCCTTACTCGCGTTGCATAGCACTTTAGTTGATGAGAATCCCCACTGAAGTCAGTTAGAGTAAGGGTATCAGAATCTGGCCCTATTTTTGTTTATAGGAGTTTAAATCTCATTAGCAGGGAGCTGAAAAAGAAATCACTTCTGAACTTTAAATTCCCCTTTTGTACCCAAAGAATCATTTCTTCTTGTAAGACAAAGAGCCCATTTATCTAGCACTCCCTCAGAGCTTTGAAGATGTGTAAGCTGTTCCAACTCTCATCCTTTTATCTCCTGTTACTCATATTCATTATTCTTTTCCCTTTTATATACATATTAATCTAGTTGAACCCAGTCTCTGGCAGAAGCATGATATATTACAATATTACTGTTATTAAAAGGAATGAATTGCCCTTAGCCCAGCTTCTAAAACAATATGCAGTTGATAATCTCTTTCTTTTACAGTATTTTAAATTCTGAGCCTAATCCTGTAGACTTTACTTCCTGAATAGCATTGAGTTCAATGGGAGCACTCAAGAGAGTAAGGGCTACAAAATGAGACCCCTTATTCCTGAGAATTAAGAATTTCTATTAATCTCTGAAAACAAAATATATTCCCACTACTCAGAGCAAAGAATAACGTCAATGTTTTATGTTTTTCTCTTACCCAAATTCCTCTCTGTTGGTAATCTGCATATTTATGCATGGCAAAATAACTTACTTTCACTTTCATGAATATGGATACTTGTGTAGAACCCACAAATGTCTGTAACAGAGTTCCTAGTTATTCCGTTGCGCTAAATTGTTTGTAAATGTTTTCATCCAGTTGTATTTCCGTAGCTTGTAAATACTTCATTGTGAATATTCCATATTAGTCTGTCAAAATTTGCACCTTGTGGGTTACATAAATCACCTCAAATTACTTCTATTTGGAAATGGGGCAAATTGCACATTTTGGCTGTTACAGCCTGTGATGGGATGTACAAACTCCATACCAGCCAGCCAAGGGTTAATGAACTGCTCCGGGCTCAAGCAGCCCTACCTTGTCACACGTGCAAGCATGTCGAGCCTAGAAGAAAGGCCCAACATGAGAAACTTGGCTCAGTTAATAGCTGGTTGAGGAGGGCAACACCCCAGTAACATAGCCGGGGGGGGGCGGAGCAGCGGGAGCGGCCACTCCCCCTGTGAGGAGAAGCGGCACTAAGGCGCTGCCTGAGCCTCGCTGTGAGAGCCGGGCTGGGGGCGCTTTAAAAGAGCCCCCCCAGCCCCGCTGCGGCTCCTGCGGGGAGCCACGGGCCCTTTTAAAGAGCCCCCCCAGCCCCGCTGCCGGACCCGGGCCGGGGGAGGGGCGGCGCTTTAAAAGGCCCCGCAGCGGCAGGAGCCCCCCCAAGCCCCGCAGCGCAGCGGCCCCCAGCCCGGGTCCGGCAGCGGGGCTTGGGGGGCGCTTTAAAAGGCCAGCGGCTCCTGCTGCTGCGGGAAGCCACGGCCCTTTAAAGCACCCCCCCCCCCGCTGCCGGAGCCGGGCTCGGGCGGGGATTTAAAAGGCCCGAGAACTCCGCAGCGGCTGGAGCCCCGGGCCCTTTAAAGCGCCGCCGGGGTGAGTACAGGGGGAGGGGGGAGGCACCTTTTTATAGTGCCACCGATCCCCTGTGCTCTAAACCTGGCTACGCCACTGGAACACCCCTTCAAATCTCCACTCCCAAAGTACGGCTGGGACTGTTCCCCTGACCACTGCCTGTCTGAGCCCCCTGAAGGGAAGGTGGGCCACACCCCAACAGTTATTTTGAAACACTTGCTAGGAGTGATTCTCGTGAGGGTGCTGAACTGGAACACAAGTGGTCAGAGCCCCTTCGAAGACAGGGGCCTGCTGCCAGCTTCTGCTTTTTCTTTTCTGTATTTGGTGCTTGGGACGGACCTTGGATAGTCCCAGAAAGGATAGATTCCTATGGACTCAGACCAAGGGCTGAACTTCCACACCTGGCCTGTGCTGCTACTACCTGGGTGTGGGAGGCTGCTGACACTGAGTGCAGGGCTCCCTCACACCCTGAGGGGGCATTGTGGGAGACCAAGCCTATTACACAGCAAAATACACAATTTGAACATTCAAGCATTTGAGCTGGACTTTTTTTTTTTTTTTTTTTTTTTTTTTTTGTGCTAGCAAAGCTCAGCTACTTTCAGATCCACAGAAAACCAACTTGAAATGAGTGCAAATGTGGCGGAGGTGAAGCTTGTTTTAGAAGGATAATGAATATTGGTGGAAAATTGCCTTTTCACCCAGCTCTGGACAGCAACATCTGTCCGCAAAACCTCTAATACCTCAGCATAGAATTTTGCACAGCCTTTGCACCGCTCCTAACAGACTGGTTTTTATACACACAACTCCATTCTGCTGGGGGAGGTGCAACTCGTTCGGAGATTTCTATCACGTGGTGCCATTTTCCCCTACCATGAATCTCTTTAGAAGAGAAACCTTTTCACACTGTTCCAGTTTACCTGAGGGAAGGAAATACAGCTATTCTGGGTCACTTTGGATCTGATCCTAACCTGGTACACAGCATCTTTAGCACAGTATTGGGCACTTATGTCCAAAGGCTTCAGTGGGTGTTGAGGCTGCTCAGCACCTCACAGGATATGGCCCTTTAACAGGGCTTAAACTGGCTTTCCCCTTCTTACAGTTCTACTTTTTTGCAGTTCGTATTGTCATTGGGGCAGAATGGAGGCTGTACTGAAATTATTTCCTGAATGCATGTCCACTTTAGAGTAATGTGTATCCAGAATTTGTGCTGATGGGCATAATGTTCTTTGTCATTATTGATACTTTTTTTTTTAACCTGGAACCTTAAAAGACGATCTAGCCAACACTATAGGCAATGAGTTGGCTGCCAAGTGGATAGACAATGAGGAGAAAGGGAGAGCAGCTGGTGAAGATTTATGTAGAGTTGTGCTTATCATGTTTACCGAACATGCGAGAAGTCTTCTGTTCAAAACTAGGGAGAAACATGGCCTTTCCCTGTTGTGCAGGAATCCTCTTACTGCCAAAGGCCTCTGCCTTGTCAGTTCTGCACACAAGAGGGCAGTGACACAAGAGTGCGCCTTTATGTCCCTCTGGGCCAGCTGGAGGGGTGAGGCTAGTCACTGTCTAGAGACTTGTTCCTTGGCCGCCTCTGCCTTTGCAGGTTGGCATGTAGAGGTGAGCTCTTCCTGCTGGCCTCCTTGGCATTTCTTCCCAGTGGAAGAACTCATGCAGGAATGGGGCCAGGAATGTAGGCAACAGCGGATCTTGCTTTACTGGGCTGGCTAGAACGTCTTTCTTCCTTGTGTGCCATGACTGGGGGGAAAAAGCCCCTGAAAAAGTATTGAGCACATCACAGAAACCAGGACTGCCACAATTATTGCCAATCCCAGTTAAGAAGGTAAAGGACTGAATGCTCATGGAAAGCAAATCTCTAATCCTAGAGAGAGCTTTCCTGCTCAGAGTTAAAGAATATTAAGTTTCAGTGTAGTAGCCGTGTTAGTCTGTGTCAGCAAAACGAAAATAAGAAAGAAACACTTGTAGCACCTTAGAGACTAACAAATTTATTTCAGCATAAGCTTTTGTGGGTTAGAACCTACTTCATCAGATGCATCAGAATATTAAGAATATTAAAGAATATTAAGACACTACTGCATTGACACTGCCCATGCTGAATTTTTGTGGATTAATAGAAAAGTTCATCCACTAGGGCTATAAATCCAGCACTTTCCATGAACTTTAAACATATTGAATAAACCCCTATAGGACTGACCATGGGTGGAGGGGTCTTATGTACATGTACAGTGGCATATTGTATAAACAATGTAAGTAGGTGCCATATTTAACACGCTAAGGTGCATCGTGTGTCTAAGCTATTCAAAGTACATTTCAAGAGCCTCATTTTTCTCTAGCTAGGATAAATTACTTTTTTAGGAATGATGAGACAGACTCCTAAATATGCAGACCACTGAATATGCAGCCTTTTAATCAAGGGGAGAAGACTGACAGATGGTAAAGAAGGAATGATAAGGCAAATTAGCGGAACTGATAAAGATTTTGTTGCTCCTGCTTTATGAGCAGTTCTTGTTCAGTGATGATTTAGTTCGGTCAAGAGTGACCAATTGGATTCTGTGCTCTCTGCTGGTCTGTGAAATAAACCTCTGGCTACCGCCGCTATCAGACTGCTATCACGCTGTTTATTCCTACAGCTTCTTTGCAGGAAACCACAAAATGAGCAGGGTAGGTGCATTACAAAAATAATCTCTCAAACACTTCAAACTGCAGTGAACTGGCTGTGTGCCAAGTAGCACTGTCACAGGTAAAGTGATGTGATTTAACTCATTCATGTAATGACCACATCAGGGCTAGATCTTTGAAAAACAGATCTGTTGATTTCCATACACTTTGGATCAGAAAGAAAGACTGGGCATGTCTGGCCTTATGGACAAGACAAGAGGTCTCCTGTCCAGCAGAGTCCAAGGACCCTCTGCTATACCAAGTGTAAATCCAGAGTAACTCCAGACAGGCTTATATTTTATTTGACTATAGTTGGTTTATTGTTTCACTTGTGTGCCAGAACAGGTTGCTATTGAATTTAAAATCCAAAAATGGAGCTCTGGGCAGTAGCGTAGCTGGGGGGGAGCAGGGGTAGTGGCCGCTCCCCCTGAGCACATTTTCCAAAAGTGGCACCTTTTTAATTTTTGAAAGGGTGGAGACGGAGTGCACAGAGGTGGAGCGACATCTCCTGCTGGCTCCACCAAGAGCCCGCTGCTGGCCTGGGTTCTTTCACCCCGGCTCGCAGGAGCCCGCGGGGGGAATCCTAGAGCGGCGGCTGGCTGAGCTGCTCAGCCCGCCCCGCTCTGGGATTCCCCCCACGGGCTCCTGCCAGCAGGGGTCCCGCCACCAAGAGCCTGCTGCTTGCCTGGGTGAAAGAACCCAGACTGGCAGCGGGCTGAGACCCCTGCTGTCAGGAGCCCGCGGGGGGAATCCCAGAGCGGGGTGGGCTGAGTGGCTCGGCCAGCCGTCGCTCTAGGATTCCCCCCGCGGGCTCCTGCCAGCCGGGGTCCCGCTGCTGGCCTGGGTTCTTTCACCCGGGTCGGGTGGCGCCTTTTTTAAAGTGTTCGCTCCCCCTGGTGTTAGAACCTGGCTACGCCACTGGCTCTGGGGTGCATTCTTGTATTCAAGCAGAGGTTTTTAAACTGAGCTGGCAATTTAAAAGAAGACAAACCTTCTTAGTCATCTTTCAGCCCTCGAATTGTAGTGAAAGCATTTAAAATATTTTCATGATATTTTGGTGTCATGTGTGATGGGTTCCGTTAGAGGGCTCATAAATTGCCTAAAAGGAGCAACACTACTTTCACCATTCATAAAGCAGAAAAGCTTTCATTTTTATTTTTATATATATATATATATATATATATATATATAAGTCTTTACTAAATTGCAGACCAGAGTGAACGTTTGAGAGTTGTCTGCATGCACATTTCTGCTAAGGAAAGCTTGGAGCATGGCTCAGTAATAAGTAACCTGATAGTGATATCAACTGGACCCTAAAACCACCAGTGTTTATTTTAATAACAGGACATGGAGAAAATTAGGCCTGAATTTTATGCCCATGGGCAGCTTTTCCCAGCCCCTCGCTGCTAAACAACCATATAGGTACCTCCCCAATCCCACTGACCAGTGCTTTCTCCCGCCAGGACACTCTCCTCCTGGTTGGGCAGTGGACAAACAATACTGTCTGGTATATGCCAGTCTGAGTGTGCTTGATCATAGAAATATAGGGCTGCAAGGGACCTCAAGAGGTCATCTGGTGCAGCCCCCATATGAGAGGCCAAAGGTGGGGAGAACAAGAGGCCTGAGGGGTTTGGAAGCAGAGAATGAGGATTTCATGGGGAGGTACCAGCTACTATGGGAATCTGGAGGGCGGAAGATCTGCTAATCAGTGGGGGAAGATGAGAGAAAAGGCCTTGCAGATTTGGTTAAGGCAGGGGGTTCTGTTGAGTGAGACTGATGGGTGGTGCCCTCATAAGTTTGTGCAACAGTTGGATGCTTAGCCAGACAACGCCGTTAACTGTGAGATTTATTTGTCACTAGCAGTGACACAGCTATGGTGGTGTGAATAACGGTGCCTCAATATACAGTTCATCTGCAGTTCAAAAAACTACTCATTCTGCAATAGGAGCAGCATGTAACACAATCCTATGTATTAATCTTAACACACACAAGGCAGATAACTACTGTCTCAAGATGCTTAATATCTAAAGAAGGAATAAAAGAAATATCTGATCCTGTGAACTTGTGACCTGAAGGCTCCCTCCATAGACAGGCATATTTGCTTCCACTGGCCCCTATGCTTTTGTACTCATTATCTGCCAGCAAAGCTGAGTAAATTGGTGGAAAAATAGAATCATCTGGAAATTGTCCAGTATAAATCCGCTTAACAACTGTCAGAAAATAGTTTGGGAATAGGAATTCCCAGCTCAGGATGTCTAAGAGCTGATCTAACCTCTTTCTCTTTCACACACAGGTACCTTTAAAATGAAACAGCTGAAAGGCCATCTGTTTCTTTTAGGCTTATAACCCACACTCAATAGTTACTGTACATAGGCTGCTTCAAGCTTTACTTATTTCCTTTATTGTGTATGTGTGTATCTAGATAATTAATAGATTTTTTTTTTTAAGGCCAGAAGGGACAACTAGATCATCTATCTGACCTCTTGAATGAAGCAGGCCATAAAATTTCACCCAGTTACCTGTGAATTGAGCCCAATAACTTGTATTTGACTAGATCTTGATGTGAAGACATCAGGAGAGCTCAATCTTCTTGATAAGCTAAATAGAGAGAGCTTGCTGCCTAGAGATGAACCTCCCAGGTGTGTGGTGTGACCGGGCCCAGGCAGACTGACTGAAAGGGCTGGCTGCATAAAGACAAGCCCTAAGTAGAAGGGCGGGCTTCTGCTGCAGACTCCTTGGATGACCCTGGTTTTGAGTTCATAATATTACTTTTTTTCTGGACTTTAATGCCCCAGAAGGAATGGACATAAAGTGTGACCTTGGCTGGGTCACAGGAAAAGGCAGGCCGTTGGAGGACCCGAGGGGAGAGATACTATGCCATGCTCCTCCACAAGGAGGCACTTCAGTAGTGAGTCCAGCCTTTCCCTAAATTCCCATTGGTATTAGTGGGAGTTGTGTGCTCAAAAGGATCATAAAATCAGGTTTTTAATGGTAAACAACGTTCCAACAAGATACTTGATAATATCTGAGGCATGACTGAAGAGGAGGGAAATAATGCACAATAGCTGAGTATGGGCTATGGGCAAGCTACCCTAATGCACGATTGCCATTTGTCCTGACTCTTCATCAGTTCTATGTATTCCTCTTTGTTTGTTTTCAGAACCACATGAGTGATGTAGAAATGAACTGGAGGTTCAAGTACAAGATCTTTGCCTTCAAGTGTCCTTTAGTTCTTAGAACAAGAATCTTGCAGGTTTTTCCCATAGTGCTTTCATGCAAACTAATTTGATATGAACATCAGAGCACATTTGTGCAAGTCTTGGGTTTGGCAGTTATGACTAGTAGATGAGAAATAAATACCTCTAAATCCCTGACACTGAAAGAGAACAAAGGAAATTCAAAAAAATCATAAGGGATGCAAGCTACGTTAGCTGAAAGGGAAAATATCCAATTCCAAATATCCAATTTCAAAATGTCCATTTTGAAAATCCCCGTCTCATCTACCCTACCTGCTTTATCTTAGGTTTTGAGCACCCTAAACAATATTCTTAAAATGACTGTACTGCAGTTCCACCATGATGCTTTTTACTAGTGGTGGACCACAACTGGGACATTAAATGTGGACTCCTTCCAGCTCTGAGGCATGTTTATTATTTTTAAATTTGGGATAGGGTGCAGTAAAAATCTTTTTTTTTTTTTTTTTTTTTTTTTTAAAGCGGCTGTTCTCAAGAGTTCTGCTTTATTTGAGGAGAGATTTCAGCACTGTATAATCCCAACATGAACCATAGCCATGAACTGGACAGAACCCCTAAATTTAGAATAAACCTGTGTCACATATAACCGCCACCTCTTTGGCACACCTCTTTGTTTATATGTTCGAATTATAATTAAAACTTTGCCACTGTGTAGTAATCAACAAATCAATATTTCATTCAAAACATGTGACTGAGTATTAGGAGCATTACAGGTTTATCAGATGCACTCAGTACAGATAGCTTTAAGTGAATTTGCTGCATACTTGCAGGTACAAAAGCTACCAGTGACCTTGAGAAGCTCATCCAACACAACAAAGGTGGTCCACCCTCTGAGATATCTAACGCTGCCTTTTTTATCATGTCTGCTAGCTATCAGATAATGACTTTTCTCTTCTTGCATTGACATCCTTATTATAGAGCCAGAATGAATAAGATTGGATCACCAGCAGCCTGCAAATTGAGAATGTCAGAAGCAAAGAGAATGCAGCTGCATATAAGGGCTGAGAAAATAAATCTTTTCAGATCCCATGGCTTTAAGGTATTATGTTGATGTCACAGCAGCATGTATAGGTGCTGTTTCAAATTAACGGGAAAAATCTTCCAATTTTCAGAACCATGGCCTCTTATCAACATGATAAATACCACTACAGTGAAACAAATCACTCTGGAGGTAAAGCAGCTCACCTTATGATGGAAAATATATATTTTCCCCCCTTTTCTCCTACTCAAACAACTTTGAGCTAATGCAGTTTTATAAACAGGACTTGAGCCTACTATTTCTTTCCATAAACCATATTAGGGCTTAGACATAGGTAAGATGCATGTTATAGGAGTCTGTTAACCAGCTAAAATAAAATTAGCATCACCAGATTAAATCCAGCCCAGAGCTCATCAAAAATTGGAATATCTCTCCATGGGAAATGGCTATTTTGATATTTTGTTTTCATCTTGATTCAGCCCAAAAAAATCAAAATAGGGTGGGGGGTTTGGAGGGGATGGAGAGTTCTGGAAAAAATGTTGATTTTTAAAATGTTGAAACATTTAGTTTCATCTTGATTCAACACCGAACTGTGTAATTATCTCCATTGCGCTGGTGCCTTGTGAGCACTGTAGTTCAGATGCCTCATGCCCTCATTTTCCTCTATGTGCTGGGCTCCCTGGCTTGCCTACATCTGATGCAGCCTGGTGGTTCAGCCGGAGGAGAGACAGTGATATATCATGGGAAATGTAGGCCAGCCAGGGAGCCCAACTCTTACTGAAAAATTTCTGCAAAATCAAAATGTTCACATGTAAAAATTTTGATTTTGCAGATATTGCATTTTTCATTTAAAAAAAAAAAACCCAAAAACATTTGTCACAAAATTCCCAACCAGCTCTAGTAGTGCCCAGCAGTTACCAGCTGTTAGCTTGCTAGTGCATTATTGCCAGCCCCATGCATTGACAAATCAGGGGTTTAGCCTCCCCCTCCAAAATCGTATGATTGGCTTCAAAATTGTGAGCTTTAAAAATATTTCTGGATTGTTTTACTTGCCTTCTGTTGTTTGAGACATTAAGGTTCACATTTTTCAGCTTCTTTCTGCAAATATGAGGGGTAGAAAACTTATTTTATTAAAAGCTGAAATTATTCCCTATGACTGATTCCAGGAACTGTGGCTATTAGAAAAGCATCAAATATTGTGAGACTTGCAATAAAATAATGAGCTGACAATGCTGTTGGTGGCCTGTGCGTAATGAGCTTGGTGGCCTCAAGCCTGTTTCCAGGGGACAAATGTCCACACGACAACTCCCGAGTCACAATTTCTTCCCTGAGCTTCTCTTGGGTTGCTGCTGCCTTGTGCTGCTACCCCTTATACAGGAAAAGTCTCACCCCCTCATTACTCCCAACCCCCTGGTATTTAAGGGTGACAAGCAATGAGAGGAAAATCATGAAGATATGATTGACATTTCTACCTTTCAGTTCCTTCTTACTTAACAGAAAATTTAGTAGCAGTAGAAATATTATGCTAGTTGGTTGTGTAAGCAGCTAGGAGCAGACAGAAGCTCATTAGGAAGAGGCTGAATCTACCCATCTTTCTCTCTCAAGACAGTGAATCTTTTTTTTATTTCCAGCTCTGAGATTTGAAACTTATGCTCTGATTAAAATGACTTTGAAACTATGTACTGTCATGTGAGTCTATTACTAGTGACAAAGAGCAATAAATCAACAGTATGACACTTAATTGTCCCACCATTTAGTACACCACAAGCATGAGAGCCAGGTCAACATCGGACTGCATATCTAGCATAAAACTGGAGTAGAATAGGTCAGCCTTCTCCTAATGCTATGAAAACTTAGGAATGTATTTAATTCATTCAGCTTTTGTATCAATAGCACCTTGACTTTGGTGGAGAGAGCTGCAGGAATTTCAGTAATACTGAAACTCACATGGGTTTGCCATCACCCACTTAGTTGGAGTCACCAAAACTTAAGGACGCTTTAAAGTTTCTTGCAGAAATTGAAATGATGATGGCTGTGAATAATTTCAGGACATGAAAGAAATCTGCCCTTAAAGTGTTCTGCAGTGTGAACAGGAATACCGGACTTACCAGAAGCAAAATATCATTCCACATACACTCTGCATGTGGGGCAAAAATAACTCATTGAATGGAGCAAAGGACGAGTTCTTCTCAGTTATGGGGTTCACTTCCAAGTGCCATCCCCTGCCCTGTCTGAATCCCTCTGTGGCTCCCCCCCTGAACCCTTTGCAATATTTGACCATTTAACTTCTGTATCCATGTGCTCTTGTGTACCACTGGGGAAAGGTGTGATGTTGAGGGCCAAATGGCCCTCAACATCACGATTTTTATTTGTTGAATTATTGTACGTCCTTCTTGGTAACAATAGAACAGCTTGATTTCAACTGAGTTTTAGGGTCCGATGGTAAGTGGCCTTCATGTGGCCATGCAGGAGAGTAACCCTCCTTCACCCTTGGATGATTATTCTAAAACTCTTCCTATTGTGCGATTTTTTTTTTTTTATTTTTTTAAATTTGTATTTATTTATTTTTTGACAGGGAAGGAAGAGGAGAAGCAAGTTCTATGCATGTGATACATCCACCCACGAGTGGATGGTTGGACTGGAACCTGGGAGTGGGCAGAGCATTGGCTCTACCTCTTCCCCGAATGCACTGGCCAGCAGAGCTCAGCTAGTTCATAAAGGAAGTAAGCTGCATCCAGCAAAAGGCTGCAGAAAGCTACTTCCTCCTGGGAGCAAGGGGAAGACAGGGACAAGAATTGTTTCTCTTGGGATGGCACAGATACTTGCTATTTCTTGCACAGGGTTAATCTTACAACTCAGTCTGCCTCAAACTCAATGAATAGTGGGATGTAGGCATGGAATATCCAGTAGTATAGGAACAATAGAGAGATTTCTTAAAGTAGTGAAATTCCTAAAACATACGCACATATAGTGTGTGTGTGTGCCCATCTAAAGCCCAGTTTCACTGTAGGATTTATGTTGACAACTGCAGAGATCCCCATTGGCACAAAATCTGCTGAGAGATCAGTTTGCACAAAGTGTCTGATTTACTCTCAGGCAGGAGACCCAAAATAGGGTCTGAAGAGGGGAATTGTGCAGGGTGGCTGAGTGACTGAATTTGTGAATGCCCTGAGGAGAGTGCACTGGCAGCACCACCTGCTGACTGTGCTGGACCCCAGTCGGGTCTGGTTGTAAACTCCTCCCTGTACCAGGTTAGGTGGAACCTAGAACAGGATTGTTTTTTAGCTATGCCATTTTATAAAAGCAATAGGAAATGGCAGAGTGTACTGATTAGGTCTGACATCCCTGCTGCTGAACTCAAATGAGAGAGAATATAATGGAGACCATCAAGCAAGATACAGAATAAGCCTGCAAATAGAACCTTCCCTTGTGAGCACAGTGTTTCTCAGATTTGGTCCTATTTAAATATTTTTGTGTCTAAGGGAAGTTAATTACATTTGGACGGACAAAAGATTTATAATCCTTTCATAATGAATGGCGTTCCATATGTGTTATACCCGTACTCGCATAGCATACTTGACAAGATCTGAAATGAAATACAGAATACTTTCCAAACACTGCAACCCTATAGGGAATTTTGAACAAAACAGGCCATTGTTTAATGAAAAATAAATTAACATGCAGTACAGGGATGAATCTAATGAGACGACAGAGGTGTTTAAATGAGGTGTTTAAATGATAGTGCTTGGAACAACAGAGACAGAAATAGCATGCAGCTTTCCACTCTTCCCACTGGTGTTATGCACATCAAAGACACACATTTATGGTTTAGTCTAATGTTAAAGGTCAGTAGTTTTTGATCTAATGATACTGCATGGTAGTGATTTCATACATATGCAAGTAGTTCAACAATATTTCAGCTAGGGAAGAAGGCATGATGGCCTTTTGGTTCTGATCCAGCGTTCAGATGGTCTGGATTGTATGCCCCCAGCTCCATCACTAACAGAAAAACGTTAGGTTGGGCAATAACACCTAAGTCATATAACACCTTTTTATCTCAGTTACTTCCTGTGGAAAATGGGGCTAATAAAACCAAACTATTCCCTTGGGTGTCATGAGGTTAATGAACACCTAGAAAGTGCTTGGAGATTCTTGAATAAAAGGATAACACATTATTCAGGTAAACATAGTCCCGGGTTTAACTGTGGGGAACTTGTTAATGTAGGCTAACTGTGACCCTCTGTCAGGGATGGGCAAACTTTTTGGCCTGAGGGCCACATCTGGGACTAGAAATTGTACGGTGGGCCATGAATGCTCACAAAATTGGAGCTGGGGTGAGGGAGGGGGTGAAGGCTCTGGTTGGGGGTGTGGGGTATAGGAGGGTGTTCTGGGCAGGGGCCAAGGGGTTTGGAGGGGGATTGGGGCTTGGGGTGCAGAAAGGGGTGCAGGCTCCAGCTGGGGGTGTGGGCTCTGTGGTGGGGATGAGGAGTTTGGGGTGCAGGAGGGTGCTCTGGGCTGGGATCGAGACGTTCAGAGGACGGGAAGGGAATCAGGGCTGGGGCATGAGAGAGGCTCAGGGGTGCAGGCTCCTGGTGGCGCTTACCTCAAGCGGCTCCCGAAAGCTGCGGCATGTCCCTTCTCCGGCTCCTACGTGGAGGTGTGGACAGGGGGCTTTGCACGCTGCCCTGTCCGAAGGCACCACCCCTGCAGCTCCCATTGGAGCGGGGCCATTGGAGAGCATAGGAGCTGGAGGGGGGCCATGCCACAGCTTCTGGGAGCCGTGTGGAGTGGCCCCCAGCTGCAGCGCCGGAGTCAGGGCAAGCCCCAGACCCTGCTCCCCATCAGGAGCTCGAGGGCTGGCTTAAAACTATTGATGGGCCGTAGTTTGCCCACCTCTGCTCTATGTAGTATGCTTTGTGTTTTGTATATGTCCCTGAAAGTCTCCCCACTGAACTTGAATGAATAAGGAACTGACCTTTGTAAGGTTTTTGCAGTTCACATTCTTAAATTCACGATTCCTAGCACTGAGGGCAGATTATAGTATAATTTTGTCCATGATGATTTCAGTATTGCTAACACCACGAGTTCAAAAATCATATCGGATGCCCCAAAATCATGAGACAGACTTAAAGTGGATTTTTGAAACTTCATCATTTTTGTCTTCTGGTTTTTGAACCTTTAGGCGACACCTGAGTGACACTTTTAAACTATTTTTTTCTGAAACAGTAAGGGCTAGAAACTTTTTAAAAATAAAAGCTGAGAATCTCATGTGACTCCAGGATCTGGGGATTTAAGAAAAATGCCAAATATCACAGATGGGAGTTGGCAACACTGCAATTCTGTATGATTAGTGGACACCTAATCCTAAAACACCGTTTGTATCAAAGGCCCAGATCCTCTGCTGTACACAGTCTCTGGGGGGTACAACAGGGAGTGGCAGGGAATTGGTACACCCCATTGGTTCTTAGGCTGCTTTTATATTGGGCATGCTGGAGATTAAGGCATCATGTGGGAGATTAAAGCAGCATGCCAGATGGTAGCAGCTCCCACAGAGCTGTCTGCCAACGGGAGATCTCCAAGCACAACCTGCTACGTCTGCATCACAGTTGCCAACTTTCACGTGGTAAATAAGCACCCCGACTTTCACAATAAACCAAAAATCAAACTAATCCCATTTCAAAACAAGGTCAAAACAAACCAATCCCTAAGAACCCCAACACTCTGACTAGATCCCCCCAGCGTGCAGTCTGGGATGGTGGTGGACCTGCTGTGCACCCCTGACTCTCTCTCCCCCTCTTGCCGGGAGCTGATTATAAAAAAAAAAAAGCAACAAGCTACAAGCCAAAAACTAGCCAACAAGCAGCCCACAAGCCAATTAAGCCAAAAAAAAGCCCAATTTCTGTGGGTTTTTTCCCCCTTGGGTTTGGCATATCTGGTTTGCATCCCTTCTCTTTCCACAATGTGCCCTTCATATATCCTCTATACATTGAGGGCTGCGACAGACTGGTAGTGGTATAGTCCGTTGAGGACTCCTCCACACGGGGGCGGGAAATGCCAAGGGTTTTTCAGACTGACAGAGAGCTGCAGGGGGAGCAGACTATGGGGGTAGGAGCCAACCCAGAGTGTCTGTCTCTTGATAAGGATGACATGCTGACCTCTAAGCTGACAGGGAGAACTGCCTTGTTCTAGTGTAGTAGCCGTGTTAGTCTGTGTCAGCAAAAAGAAAACAAGAAAAATACCTGTGGCACCTTAGACTAACAAATTTATTTCAGCATAAGCTTTCGTGGGTTAAGAACCCACTTCATCGGATGCATGGAATGGAACATGCAGTGAACAGATATTTATACATTCAAAGAAACATGAGAAGGTGGAGGTGTCTATACCAATGTTAAGAGGCTAATTAATTGAAAGGAACTGTTATCAGTAGAAACTTTTGAAGTGATAATCAACAGGGGCTATTCCAGACAGTTGACACAAAGGTGTTAAGGGGGAAATACATTCAATTAACATAATGACCAAGCCATCCACGGTCAATATTCAAGCCTAAGGTAATGGTATCTAGTTTGCATATTAATTCCAATTCCGCAGTTTCTCTTTGGATCCTGTTTTTGAAGTTAGAGTTAGGGTTCATTCAAAAGCCAGTAGGTGAACACTTCAACCTCCCTAATCACTCAATGACAGGTATAAAAGTTGCAATTTTGCAACAAAATAACTTCAAAAACAGGATCCAAAGAGAAACTGCGGAATTGGAATTAATATGCAAACTAGATACCATTACCTTAGGCTTGAATATTGACCGTGGATGGCTTGGTCATTGTTAATTGAATGTATTTCCCCCTTAACACCTTTGTGTCAACTGTCTGGAATAGCCCCTGTTGATTATCACTTCAAAAGTTTCTACTGATAACAGTTCCTTTCAATTAATTAGCCTCTTAACATTGGTATAGACACCTCCACCTTCTCATGTTTCTTTGAATGTATAAATATCTGTTCACTGCATGTTCCATTCCATGCATCCAATGAAGTGGGTTCTTAACCCACGAAAGCTTATGCTGAAATAAATGTTAGTCTCTAAGGTGCCACAGGTATTTTTCCTGTTTTCTTTTTGCCTTGTTCTAGTTCAGGGGTAGGCAACCTATAGCACGGGTGCCAAAGCCAGCATGCGAGCTGATTTTCAGTGGCACTCTCACTACCTAGGCCCTGGCCACCAGTCTAGGGGGCTTTCCATTTTAATTTAATTTTAAGTGAAGCTTCTTAAACATTTTAAAAACCTTATTCACTTTACATACAATAGTTTAGTTGTATATTAAAGACTTATAGAAAGAGACCTTCTAAAATGCTAAAATGTATTACTGGCATGTGAAACCTTAAATTAGAGTGAATAAATGAAGACTCGGCACACCACTTCTGAAAGGTTGCTGACCCCTGCTCTAGTTACTTTCAAGTGCCTGGCCAAGTACATTTGGACTGAGCTACATTAAACAATTTTGTAACAGAAGGAGGTTACTTCTGCCCTGGCTTTCCTTAATGTACATTAAGGCAAATTTGATTTCCATCCTGACAGTTTTTAACAGCAAGGGCTTCAACAATCGCAGATTAACAAATTTCATACATAAATGGCTTAGAAAAGAAATTGCTGAACCGTCTCTTCAATTCTCCCTTTTATCTGTCTTAATGATACCTTCATATCTTCCAGCACTTAGATAAAATGTAACAGTGTAAATCTTAAAGGGATCAACAGATCCACTTATCTTGAACAATAAAGTACACCTATTCAAAATAACTAAACATAGCCTCTTTCAAAGGAGTCCTATAACACAGGGCAATTCAGAATGTGCTTCAACACTAGAACTGTATGAAAGATTCCTGTTGAACCAGATTTACAGCTGGGTCAAGATGGTCTCTTAATTTGTACATGAAGTGTGTGCACACATGTATGCGCATAGGTAAATGGATATTTATGCAAGCTAATTCGATACTTGCATGTATAACAGCTTGGCTTGGTGTGTGCATAACAACTCAACTTTTTATGCATAAACAAGTGCAGGCTTCAAAGATACATTCCTAAATCAGAAGCAGGTTAAAAATATGGTCCCTGGAGTGTCAACTCCCTTATATTTTAAAAATTCCATTAAGCTATCACCAGCTAAATACAATTATAGCTGAGAAATAGACACCCTTTTTAATGTGACATGCCAAAAATATAGTGTGTGAGCTGTTAACAAGCAAATGCTGCTTCTTGAGGGGCACTCATCCCTGGTGATACCATCGATGAGATTGGTGCAGAGCCTAAGGAGTAAAAGGTAAAAATAAAATTCAAAAAAAATTCAAAAAAAAAAAAAAAAAAAAAAAGGGCCTGCAGGACACTCCATCTCAGTAGGGTGACCATACGTCCCATTTTGGCCAGGAAAGTCCCTTTTTTTAAAGCCCTATCCCGGCTGTCCTGACGTTTTTTGCAAAAGCGAGCATTTGTCCCACTTGCTGTTCCCAGTTTGATCCGTTGGCAAGAGCAAGCAGGACAAATGCCCCCTTTTGTCAAAAAAGTGGGGTGTGGAGGAACATGCAGGGGGTGAGCAGCCATGCCAGCCTTGCACAGGGGGGGAGGCAGGGCTTGGGTGAGCCGTTCCGGCCAGTCCTGTGCTGTGTCCTATTTTTTCTTTGGGAAATATGGTCACCCTACCCCTCGGCAAAATACAATGGGGCCTATTCTCTCAGCGATGCTGGTGGCAACTTTTTGTGACTCTGATCTCCCTGTGACTCCTTGCAGGAGACTGGGAAATCCAGGGCTTAGCATATCACATATTTAAGCTCTTAAGAAGAAATCCTTCCAGGAGCACTGGAGCCATAGAAAACCCTAAATGCAGTGGAAATGCAATTCTGTATGGTGGTTGCCTTTGTGGCAGGGTGGACAGGAATGATTGGCTGTCGGAAGGTATATGGCCACTAGATCTGCAACTACCAAGATCCATTAATCAAAACCCAGAAACAAGAGCTGAGTCTAGAGGCTGTAATTGATTCTTCTGCCATAAAATTCTTCATGGGTCTCCTGTATACAGCCTATTTAATAGGCCCGGGTTTAGGAATCTGGAATTTGTGCCTTCGGGCACCTGCATATTGCAGAATGGTAGCTAAATGAATGCTTAGGAGAATGTGCACTTACAAATCTTCACCTACAAAAGGGTTACATGTGAGAGCATTATGATGACTGGTTTGATTGTTCAACTGAATAAAAATAGTCCACTCGCTTTTACTAAAAGCAGGTTCACTTTACTGGCAGCATGAACTCACCGTATCATAATGGGCACCGAAACACTGCACAGTATCTCCAGAAAAAAACCCACCACATTAAGCAACATTTTAATTAAGAAACCAGCAGCACTTTCTGGCTCTGCTTAAAAGAGAAAGGAACAAAGTAGTAGCATGTAAACTCACAACCATCCTATGGCCTTCAAGCAGATGTGGTATACACAGCATTAAACAGATGTGGTGGCCAAACAGGTATTTATCAGAATTTACAGATCCATAAACTCTGCAGCACACTGTAAATCCAGCTGTGCAGGAAAATGCCTTCTTGGATGGATAGTTGGTGTTGTAATTGCCACATGTTTTTATTAAAGGCACACAAAACATTAAAACCTCTTTTAGGAACAGGTTATAAATTCTTTACTCATATCAAATAGTTTCTTATATCACTTGCTCTTAACTTGGGGTGTCACAAACAGTTTAAAGGGATCACGAACACCCTCCCTTGCTCGATGGCTACTCCATACAGGAAGTCCTACAATTTCTTTCTACTCTAACATGGGGTCATGAGAGCCCCTGCTTTCTTCCATAGGTTGTCTCATTGAAGTCAATGGAAATGCATCCAGAGTAATTTTACTGCTCACGGTGAATAAGGGTGTCCTAATCTGTCCCCTAGTGAATATGATGCAGATATAAAATCCTGTTTGAACTTCTGCCCTCTCAGATAGCCAGATGTGCTGGCATCATTTGGAGATCTGTGCTATCAAATATTACCAGTTGTGCACTACATAGCATAGGACTGAACATATATGCTAAATGTTTATGCTTTGTATAGAGATTTATTACAGTGTCTTTTTAAAACTGGCTTTTCTGGGGTCCAACTAGCTATTACATGGGTCAAGGAGAATAACTTTAGATCTTATCTCTGTTTGTTCATTAATGCACTGATATGGCATAGACTGCAAGAAATAAAGAGAACATTTCACCTTTTTGGGTGGATTCTGTAGATTGGTATCTTCTTATTTACTGTCTTTCTTTCTGATACAATCATCCTCTTCTGGGAATGAGTTCACAGATTCAGCCAACCAAGAGGCTATCTCATAAAACACCAGATTTAAGGGCAGGGTCTAAGAAAGGCAGTATCCATGATGGGTACAGATAATGACTTTGCTGACAATAAACTTGATCTTGCAAGACACTGAAAACTTACTTGAGGTGCTGAGCAATTCTCTGCTCCTACTGATTTAACACATTGCAAGATAGGGCTCAAAACAAGATCTTTGCCTCCATTCATCTTTTGTGTTAGTACAGGATACCCTAATCTTCCTTAACAGATATTGTTTATCTCTAATGAATGTATGTTTATTCCTAATGTTCTACTTTGTCAAGTGTTAGATTATCCAGAAACTCATTTACAAAACCGAAACAAACACCAACCAAGCCTAGAAAGTTACTGTGACTGAAACATGTGACAAAGGAAGCATAATACATTAATTTATGATACTTGCCACAATGATTGCTGACTACATTAGTTATGGCCCCATTTCCTCTGATGAATCTGGCATAATGTGGCATTTTTACTACTCCACTTCATATGAAATGGATATCATCAGTGAAAGATGTGCTCTCTGTAATTTCTTTCACACTGCCTTCATAATATATGAAAAAGCTTTCATTATTCACCAGCTATTGATCTCTGGTAGGAGCAATCAATACTTGAATGTTCAAGCAAATTATCATTGTGCAGTATTTTCATTATCTGTTCATTTTTAAGTTTCACAATTATTTACAAACATAAATTGCAGAGAGGCAGATGATACAGTGCCATAATATTCCAAATGGCAAGGATGCTAATAGGTTGTGTTACAGAATTGATTTTCAAAACTCTATGCATACAACTGCGCATGTAAAACTATGTGTGCAGATACATACATGCCTAATTTATTTACATGATTACCAATGTTGTAGTCACAGATTAGGTATTTGCACACACATAATTAGTTAGATGAAAAACTGACATTTTTGCATTAATACATTTGATTAGCCCATGCAAACACCTGCAAATTAGGCAAGCAACTTCATTTATCTTCTTATGTAAACAACTGCATTTGATTTTTAAATTTAGGCCCTATTTGTTCTTTTAATTATTCAACAATTGCTGTATTACGATCTTGGCAAGCTATTTCTCATGGTAACATGTCGTTTTAGGGACAAAGAGTCTTGTGGTACCTTATAGACTAACAGATATATTGGAGCATAAGCTTTCGTGGGCGAAGACCCACTTCGTCAGACGCGTGTGGTGGAAATTTCCAGAGGCAGGTATAAATATGCAGCCAAGAATCAGGTTTGAGATAAAAAGGTTAATGCAATCAGGGAGGATGAGATCCACTGCTAACAGCTGATGTGGAGGTGTGAACACCAAGAGAGGAGAAACTGCTTTTGTAGTTGGCTAGCCATTCAGTCTTTGTTTGATCCAGACTGACACCGCTACCCCTCTGATACATGTTGTTTTAGGGCTGGTCTACACTAGCCCACAAGTTCGAAGTAAGATATGCAACTTCAGCTACGTGATTAATATAGCTGAAGTCGAAGTATCTTATTTCGAACTTTAAAGTACTTACCCCTGGTCCACATGGCGGCGCGCAGCTCCCCCGTCGACTTCGCCTGCTCCGTTCACAGAGCAGGATTACCGGCGTCGACGGGGGAGCACTTCCTGGTTTGATTTATCGCGTCTAGACAAGACGCGATAAATCGAACCCAGAAGATCGATCCGACGCCTCCGACGCTGCGGGTAAGTGTAGACTAGCCCTTAGTAACGGAAACAAGTAAAGGGAGGCAAAAATGCTCGCTCTTTGTGGTTAAACCTACATTTTCTTGAACTTCAAAACAATTTAGTATTGTAGTTTAGTTTATCCAAAGCAGTACGGTTCTCTTAGTGTTCATCATTACACTGAATGACAAGCAAATCAGAAATCATATTGAACCTTCTTGCTGAAACATGTGCAGATGGAGACACAGGCCTCACCATACTTCTGTGATTTTGACCGTGTGGCATTTCCCTTAGATCTTTCCTTCTGGGGTGAGAGTGGAAGACGGCATGAGAGGACTAAGGTTGCTATGAAAGAGATGGTACGGGAACTCCAGACTGGCAAAGTTGGCTTTCCTTTGCCTTGTCAGACACCCCACACCTGCACTCACTCATACATACACTCTCTGAGTAGCATAAACTTGTGCAGGGTTATCCAGGTGGCTAATCCACCTGGAGTGGAGAACACTGCAAACAGCCCCTCTTCCTCCTGCCCCAGCACAACTTCCCACTCTTCATGTGGTCCTTGCACAGAGCAGGTTCTTCAGGGTCATGAGGCAGAAGGATGCTGCAAAGGAGATGATACTGCTCTTTTCTATTCCCCAGCATTTCCTCTCCACTAACAAAAACAGAGGGGCTGATAGCACCCTAGGTGTATGATTTCTAATAAAGAAGCTAGGGTTAATGATGGATACACAAAGCTACTTGGAATATTAGTCCTCAAGAAAAAGGAATCAAAGTAGATGATATGATTGCTTTAATTCAGGGGTCTCCAAACTTTAGGAGATGAGGGCCACATTAGATTTTTGAAGGGGCTTCGCGGGCCGGCTTTAGGGAGTACGGAGCCCGATTTTGACAGAGCCCTGCCGCTGAAATACCGCCGAGGCAGCGGCAGCGTTTGAGCTGCAGCCGAAGTGCTGCCAAGGCAGCGGCAGCAATTAGTTGGGGGGCCGGACAAATCGAAGCCGCGGGCCTGATCCAGCCCATGGGCCGTAGTTTGGAGACCTCTGCTTTAATTGGACCTCAATCTATAACATACAAGCTTTGGCTAACAGGCTGCATAGTAAAGGTACATTTTCGGTCTAAGTGCTCATGTAGCACAAATAATTTGTTGGTGCATTATCACAGCATCGACTTTGCTGCATTTTTGATTATTGCTAAGGCAGCAGAGCCAAGAGGGTTCCATCCCAGAGCTCTGTGTGGAACTTAGCAAAGATGGATGGCCTACAGAGCAACGAACAGTCATTAGAAACAGAGTAAACCCCCGAATGTTAAATGAAATTACCAAAGAATAAGGGAGGGTCTGTATCAGTCTGCCAGTCTCTCTCACACATATGTACATGGTAACTATCCAAATAAACAGACCAGTTAGTATGGATTAATGACACCAGAGCTGGGACTGGGATATGGCAGGAGCTACATTACTATGGGGGGAAAAATAAAAGGAGAGGAGGAAGCACAAGAAACAACAGTGGGGATTGGACAGCTGCAGGAGGAGGAAAGAACAATGTCTTTTCTCCCAGGGTGCTAGCAGCTGTCTCCAATTGTTTGGGTAGGAGACATTTACTCCCCAGATTCAATCTTGGGGCCACAGGCTCAAATATGAGAGTGGCCGCAATGAAGGAACTGACCAAAGAGAGCCTGGATTCCCAAAATGAATATCATGCTAAAATGACAAGCCAGATGGAATTTCTGGAACATAGAGAATTGACAGGAGCGTTAAAGTTTGAACATAATTTACCTGGACTTAAAAAAGCTATTGAAACAGTTCCGCACACAAGACTAATCTACAAGATTCAAGTTAGATCTAGGGGAAGAGCTGCTAAAGTGGATAGAGAACTAGGTTGAGGAATGACAATTTATCAATCTAAACACTGAATTATGCATGAAGATGGCATAAAAGCCTCAAGGATCCGGATTTAGTTTTATTATTATTAATTTTATTTACTATTGTACAACAATAACTTGGACTAAAGCAAACTTTGAAAGAGAAGCAGGATCAGGAGTAATAGGCTGGATCAGGAATATGCACAGACAGTTGACTTATGCAATTGAACAGATGGGTACATTTGGTACTGAGGTGAGGGAGAAAAACATTTATAAACAGGAATGTACAATACAAAGGACATATACCCCAGTTAAAAGAGGTGCACAGGATTTAGCCACATGACTTCCAGTGACTTTTCTTGTTGACTTTAATGGGAGTTACATTACTGAATCCAGTTCAAACCTTTGAAACTGCAGGGGCTACAAATGAAAACAAAGAATGAGGAAGATCGGGGGGGGGGGGGGGATAGTTAAGTTTCACAGCATAATACTTGGATGCAATAGAAAGTTTAAAACTCTGGGATACAGAAATAAAATAGAAGCCTGAGGATATATTTGTAGCCCTAAAAATGAAAAGGCTTCAGTTAAAAGATTGTGTACATTGGAGTACTTCAAAGCTCTTAGTTACTGAAAAGAGCTAAATAAACTTTTTTTTTTTTTTTTTTTTTTTGCAAGACTAAACTAAGAGGAGACCTGTCTGAAGCTTACATAAAAGCTGCCATATGATAGCCTGTGTTCATTGTGGGGAGTGACAGCTTTTCGTGATTCCTAGAATAGTTAGAATATAACCCTTTCTGCTTAAATAGGAGGATGCTTTTGTGCTCTCCCTGAAGACTAGTCCAGCTTTAGTACAAACAGTTTTTACATAATGCAACAGTCTTTATGCAACATGTGGTAACATAAACAACACATGGAGAAATAAGAGGAACAGAAAGAAGAGCAGCATATGTGTTAAAGGCCAGAGTGCCACTTATGCTTGAAGAGAAATTAAGGCTTTTATTCTCTATGTCTAAATATAAGTTATTTAAGCCCAGATTCAACCCTGGTGCAACCCCACTAAGACAGCAGAGTTGCAGAAGGGATGAATTTGGCCCATAGCCTGTACTCCTTGAATCTAAAAGGGCATTTTTACTGATTTTTTTTTTAAATGAAATTATTATCTGTCCCGATTGACTTCGTTATTGAAAATGTTATTGGGTTTGTATTTAACTTTTTGCATCAGATTCTTGGCTGTTTGGAGCTTTTTCAAAGGATGGTTGCTAGCTTATAAATGTCAGTGGGATAGAATGAATTCAGAAAAACAAATGGAGAGTGACCGGAGTTCTCTGTGCTGTTAAAACTTTTCCCTATATGTTTATTGAGTATTGATGCCACATGTAAAGTATGATGAGTAAATCAAAAATTCATAGAACTGTGGAAAGTTTCAAGTTACCAATAATGAAGATTTAATATCTAATCTCATTATTTCATCAGTTATAAAATGTAGTGTATGCAAAAGAAATTCAATAGATGCTGGCTTTGGAAAACATTCTCTCCTTCTCCTCTATTATAATACTTCTATAGCACCATGTCAGGTGATGAGGGCCAGGAAATAAAGCTCAATCTCTTATCTGCAAGCCTGTGTGGTTTTTCTACAGGTTGGAATTGGTAGAATGTGGTGTTTGCTGACTTCACGGTCTCCTTAGCAGTCAATCAGCCAAAGAGAGTCAATTATTACATGGACAGGATCACCTGACCTGGGTCAAGGTTACAAAATATCCATGTCGCATGGCAGGGATCACTGTCCACTGACTCTAGTAGACTTGCCAGGCAAGGATATCAGCTCTCTTCAAACGATGTAATATAATTTGGGTTGGGTGTTACCTTCACAGAGGCTGAAATCTAGTGATGGGAGTTGGAGGCATAAATGATTCAATTGTCCTACCAGACATGGTCATGTCTGAGATTTCAGCCTCTGTTTAGGCAAATTCATGATATAATGAATAGTGCTTCAGGCCTCTTGGTATCTAACGCTCTCTAAAATGTACTTTATGATTGGATTTAGTGAAATGCAAACTATTTATAAAGATCAAAAGGAGTGGAATGTTGTTGACATCAATGGGGCTAAGCACTTGTCTTTCCAAGCAGCTTTGCAGGAGTGGGAATTATACATGACAGAAGTTACAATTTTGAGGGTCTTAGTCTACACTATAGTGAATTATACTCTTCTTAACTATAGAGAGATTTAGAGTGACTTCAAATTCTTACGATAATTATTGATTACTAAACAATTTATATTTTCTTTTTTCTCCTCTTATGTTGCCTCATGTACTGTTACCTCCTCTGTAATATTTACATCTCTCATACGTTTTCTGATTTAGGGCCTGAGTCTCATTTCATGTACACTGGTGTACATCAAGAGCACCCTCCTTGAAGTAAATGGATATCCAACAATGTAAAATTGGTATAAGAATCAGGCCTTAATGCTTATGGGTAAGAGTCTGATCGCCATACATGCTCTGCATTGTGATTTCATTGGGCCTATTGAAGAAAGGTGCAACTCAATATGAGTAAAGGTGGAAGGAGTAGGCCATTAAATAGCTTTTTATTTTTCAGACTGGGGAAACATTATTTGAAATACTAAGGTGTGTGTTGGAAGGAGGGGGGGTTATGTTGTAAATCACCACTACCATCATCTTATTTTTCATTTCTGGATATTTTGTCTTTTAATGAAAATGCTCATTAAATGTATATTCAAAAGTGTGGGGGAGGGCGGGGTTGGCAAATCTGCATCTTCAGTAGCTTTCAGATTTTATCAGCTTAGTGCAATCATGATGTAGATTAATAATATTACACTTCATACAAAAGCAGCATTACAGAATGATTCTGGCATGCAACAAACTGCTTATTAACACCTCTGAAACAAAGAGTATAATTCCCAGTGGTGCCAATGTTTGGTAAGCAAAGAAAACTCTCAGGAGTTTGCGTTTTGTAAAAAATGTCTGTTTTGTTATATTGTCTATAATAGATTGTCTAACTCAAGCAGAGACTAGATAAAACAGTTGAAACTTCTATGTTTTTATTACATTTGTATTTTCCCATGCAGCTTTACTTTCATAGTAACAGAAACAGTTGCAAGCTTATTTAAAAGCCCTGTCATAAATGCATCAAGATTAAATTTCAATAGATGTTTACAGTATTTGAGGTAATATTCCTTCTCATTTCCCCACCATGTTGTATTTTGAAATTCTTCTTAGCAGTAAAACTGCAGTATAGCTAGGAGACTGATGGTGGGAGTTCTTAATAAAGGGCAGACAGTTCTGCTTTAATCTGGCTCAGCATTTTACTTGTTTTTCCAGCTGTTCATTATCATTCTAAGAACATACAAAGAAAGTCCTTACTGTTGATCCAAAGAGTATTCTTTTTTGTAATGAACTGCCTTGCCCTTTGCAAGGCAACCTCTGACAGAACTGCAATGGGTGGGGAATGTATAGCCTAATTCACAGCATCCAGGAAAGCTAAGGAATTGACCTAAAGGTTAATTCTTAAAGGCCAGATTTTACTTGGGCTATACAAAGGTGTGCAGTTTTGAGGGAAGGGACCTTCCTATCCCCCTAGCCTGGCCTGCATACGTTCTAGGCAGAACTGCGCAATCCATTTACTCTGGGAATGCAAGGGCTACTTTCTCCCTACTCACTTGGGGTACATGGCAGCCCAAGTGGGGCAGGCAAGAGGCAAGGTCATGGCTCTTCCCCTTATGTGCAAGCCACAGGGTACAGCATACTGCATCCCACAAAAAGGATGTTCTCTGTGGGCCCAGGAGCCCCAGGAGGTATTCTGCTTCCCCACACACTCGTGGGACTGTCGACTCCAACCCCTCCCCTTCACTGTGGTTTGTGCATAAATAGTACAGTCGTGTCCGTAATAATGGAAAGTAAATGTGGCTGTTTTCCTCTGTGCCGTGACTGCCTCTGCTCTAGGCTCAGATTTAGAGGCGATGTGAATGCAAGGCTTTGTCTGCACTATCACTCTTGTCAGTAAAACTTTTGTCAGTCGGGTGTGAAAAAAATATCCTCCTGACCCATGTAAGTTTCACTGGCAAAAGTGCTGGTGTGGACAGTGCTATGTTGGCAGGAGAGGCTAAACGGGAGTGTAAGGTCCGTAGAGTAGACATAGCCCAAATTACACATTAGTAAATTAGGGTAAAATGGGATCATTTACACACCCGGAGGGACTGTAGTGGGAAAAGCATAGACCCTGTCAGCCGGTGCCTGGAGCCCCAGCCCCCTGAAATCTCATGATGACATCAGAATCTGTTTTCATTTAAAACAAAATTACATTCTAGTCTACATGCTTGTGAAGGAAACCTAGAAAAAATAACCTGAATGCTGAGTCATCTGCGTGATTCTGCAGACAGCCTGAAACGAAAGCTCTGGGATGTGTAAGCCGCCTATTCATTCCAATGAGGTGTTAATGCCGAAACCTGTTGTTCTTGCGGGGAGCTGCCAATGTGATGTTATCAGGGAGGTCTTTTTGGGGAGCACTCATTGCCACCACCCCATCATGGCTCTGCCATCAGATTCCAAGCTACCAGACGACAAGGAAAGATGGCCCGGGAAGGGAGAAGGCCCCACTTCTTTAAGAGCAGTGATTGTGTGGAGCAATTGATGTTGTGTAAGGCTTTGTCTACACTACCACTTTTGTCGGTCAGGGTTGTGGGGAAAAACCCACCCCCCGACCAACATAAGTTTCACCGACAAAAGTGCAGGTGTAGACAGCGCTATGTTGACCAAAACAAGATGACTGGGAACCAGCCATGCTCAGATTTGAGAGCAACCAGGAAGAGTTTTCGCAGCAATGCCAGATGCCTGAACTGCACTTACACAGCGTACCAGGTCAGAAGGCTTGAAACCATCACCAGAATTAAGAATTGGGGGCAAAGTGAAGGAATTGTGGTATCCTTTCTTGTTGTCTAGGATTATAGTGGATGCAGACACAATGAGCAGCGCCAGAAGCTGTGCTATGGCCTTAGATATTATAGTTTCCAGCTCTCACCTGCAGACACAACTGATTTTGATAGCATTCTAACACAGTTTGAAGCTGAGTGTGCCTAGACAGAAAGAAACGTTTGAAGGATTTCTCTTCCACATAAGAGCGCAAAAGGCACATGAAAGTATTGAGGGATACGGTACAGATGTGAAGCTCAACAACCAGTCTTGCAGTTTTGGTCCTATGGTGAATGAGGGACATCTCTGTATTATTTGTCTTATAAATGTCATGTGCACCTCAGTTTACCTGTTTGATTTAACTTAGTGCAGTCAGGCAGGATAATATCAAAGGGGGCTGTAAGGAGGAAACTAAGAGGCAATGAAACTATGGCAAAGTATCATAGAGAATATCAAAGGCTTTTGGGGAAACAATGGATAATACCTCCAGCCTGGCTCCAACTAGGCTTGCAAGGTTTATTCTGCTCAGGCCAAGTCTAGGGTCAAAGATCCTAGCCTAGACAGGAAGGGATAGGGGTTGAGCAGCCAGCAGCCCGAGTGGAGTCTACAGAGAGAGACAGAGATCATGCTGCAGCAGTGCAGTCTATTTCTCCCAGCCCAAAGATGGAGGAAACGGCACTGAATAGAACTTACCAAAGTTTGCACGGAAAGATTAAGGTTTAGTATGTGTATAGGCCCCTATTGCTTTACCTTTTGTCTCTGACTGCTATGGGGGTGAATGAATAAATAATGCTTTGTTTTGAAGAAGTTTCTTTTTAGTTCTTTTAATCAGCTGTGGGTCTCAGGCTCTCGGAGAAAATGGGTTTAAAGAGTGTCAAATACTGTTGGACTTATTGTGTTAACTTTGTTGGGAAATGGGCTCTGTCACCCAAAGATCCAGTCCTTGAGTGGTTACACCATGGGGTTCTACCCTTGAGAGAGGTGCAGGAAGCTAGGCCTGTCACCTGTGGGGTGCACTGGAGAGGGACACAAAGGGGTCTAAAGTGCAACTCACCCTGTAACTCTGACAGGCCCTGTAGGAGAGTCTCTGATTACAGACAGACTGGTGGTGGTCTGAAGAGACAGGAAGGTAAGTGAGCATTTGCTGAGATTGTGTGCTGACTTCAGAAAAAGCCATACAACCTGCAAAGTAGCAGAACAGGCAAAATGTCAGGTTCAGGCTTTAAGTAAGGAAAAGAGTTGAGAAATCATTCCTGAGGTTATTGTGCAGTGGAATATGAAGGATGGACATGAGGGGAAAAACATGAGGAAATCAGGCAGCATAAGAAATGGCATCAGAACCTTGCAACAGACAGCCCAGACAGCTGTGTGGGAGGCGTGGATGTGAACATGCACATTGATCAGCCAGCATTTGGACAGAGTCTGCCTCAAGTGCAACTGTTTTTCAGGACCATGCAGGCAAAAGAAAACAGTAAACACAGTAGAGTTGGATGGAAACCCAAAGGTTTTGTTTCATGGGAAAATCTGTGAATTCAATTTTTTTTCCAATCTGGAACGCAACCAGTTTTTTAAAAAATTTCCCATAAAACAAAATTCTGAAAAAAAATAATTCATTTGGCGTCGACCAAAACATGCTGTTAAATAAAATCAAAATGTTTCATTCCAATTTTGATTTTTTTACTCACTTTTATTATAACAGAAAAGTCACTTCAAAATGGAAAATCAAAACACCCTGTTCCAAAAAAGCTGAAATGGAACGTTTCAACTTTATCTGAATCCTTTTTTTTTTTTAGTTTTTCTTTTTAGACAACATTTTGTTGAAATTCATACATTTCCAAAAAATGTTTCGTTTTGACAAATCATCATTTTCCCATAGAAGAATGTTCCATCAGAAAGTTTCCAACCAGGTCTAAAATGCAGTGAAGAAATCCAGTATTGGCTTCACTGATGAGGAAATGGATGTTGTTTCTAGGGACCAATTATCAGAGCCCTGGTTGAGGGGGAGAGATGATTGTAGCACTGCTAGCTAGGCAGAGTATGGATAATGGCTGCCCAGATTCAGTAAATTCAGCTGCACTGAGTCCAAAACAGAGACTGAAAGTGAACTTCTGAATTTCAGCCCCAAGGAGACAAATCAAATTTGGAAGCAACTTGGCGTGAAGCCGATTCTGAGAGAGAAAAATTTTCTCCATCTCATGAAGGGGAACAGATAGTAACAGAAAGAAAAGGAACAACATCCTGAATGTATTCCTGTTTCAGAAGGAACCAGACACAGAGGGACTAGAGATCATCCACCAGACAGACTCCAGATGTACAGAAGGAGAAGGTGACCTGTATGAGATGGTGACCATTAAAGAATTCTTCAAAGCTGCCAGAACTAGCCCCAGACTGCAGTACTGTTTCTAACCACACATTTTGGTTTGCAACAATATGCCAACTCCAGAACTAGGTGCAGTACTACTGTAAAGAAGAGACCAAGTGTGGTGACTTGTAGCATGCTCGGCCAGAGCCTTCACAAAGACAGACGTTTAAGTTTAATTAGGTACGGCGGTAGGGAGCAGCTGTCATTGTTGTGTAATGATGTGGGCATGGCTGCAGAGATCACACAAAAGTCATGTTCCATTTCAGAAGCCAGGGTGCTCTGGATGGCAGGGAGCTGTAGTCAGCACCAGGCTCTGGCTGTGTTATGGTCTGATAATGGGTTTTTTTTTTATTTTTTAAAGTAGTTAAATACAAACACTCTATGCCTAAAAAAGAACCACAACACAGTGGTGATAGGCTTGTGTAGTAGGCCCGGTCACTGCCAGCTAAGGGAAGAGCAGGGCCAAGGGCAATGCCACAGGGCCCCATTTGTGTGTTTAGGTCCCTGGATTCTTTAATCTCACTCTGAATCAAGCAGCAGGAAGACATACACTAGTCCTGTTTGATTTTAGACCTTGATTGCTTTTCCTTCCTGCCTCCTGACCAGTTAGTGTAATTGCCACCTTTTTACACACATGCTCACATTCACTTACCAACATGTGACTTATACCACCATCCACATCACTGCTGAATTTGGCCCTAGAAGGGGCCCGGTGTGTATGTGTTGATTTAGCAGGCATTGTCCAGACCAACAGCTAAATGAATACTTGGGATGATGCTTGGTGTCTAGGTGATCTACAAAGGGTTAATATTTTCTGGCAGCAGAGACATCCCCAAGAATATACGCATGATAACATACACACGTTTTCATCTAGACAAACCTTGTTATGAATTAGTAACTTTAACTGGGATAGATCCCACTTTCTCTTCCAAAGCACTCTGGGAATCTGAATTACTTACCGTATTCTAGCAGCTCCTGACTACAGAACCTCTTTCCTGGGAGATGCTGACAAGGGAGAGGCAGGTTCAGATACAATCAGAAGTGAATGACCAGAAGATCCTGTGTTTTCTGGTATATAACACTGTGACTGAGACCATCTGAGTCTCAGTGCAAGAAGGGGCGTCTCTCAGAACAGCGGTGCTCCAAACATACTTGCTTCCTGAGGGGTGAGTAGGCTGCCCCCATTCCTCCCCACTTAACATGGGGACATGACTGCCTCATCGTATTTCTACTCAGCATAAATAGAACATGGCAGCTGTCCATGTACAATCATTTGTGACATTTCTTTCTGTGTTTGTTTCTGCTGCTTTCATTTTTCATGAACATCACACAGCCTTTATAAACAGCCAGGTTATTTATAACGGCTCCTATTCCTGCTAAATTTAGTGTCAGGAATAGAAATTATATGTTTATTAATTGGTGCTCTTGAGTCAATGAGCAGTGTCTCTTCAACTCAAGAATACTCACTGACACAGAACATTACTATGGGAGCAAAAGAAATTAGTGAGTGAAGGAAGGAGCTAATGAATGATGAAAGGCTGAATATTCACTGGTGGTCTGTGTTTGTTTCACATTTAAATTTATTAAATTGCACCACAGCCCATCCCTCTCTCTGGGCCAGAGTGGGCCTATCCCTTGTACAGGTGTGCAGTGAGCAGGGGCCTTCCCCTCCACCTGTTAAGCCTGCATAAAGGTCTGGCACAACAGCAGTCCTTGCATTCAAGGGAGTCCTGGCGCGGCTGTCTCTATACTCTCCTGCTGGGATGGGGAGCAGGCAGAATCTTCCACACCCCCCGAAACCAGTCCACAGAGGTGGGGAAGTACGCAGCAGTTCCTAGGGGAAAGAACATCCACACCACAAAAACCACCATAGTATTGAATGGGTGTCTCAGCACAGCTGTCAAAGGCCTCTGAGCGGGTTGAGAGAATGAACTATTCTCTTATGCTTACAGGCAGTTACTTCAAGGGCATGGTTACAGTATATATGTGGGGCCATGACAGAGGCCTGCGCTGTACCTGCCCTGTGAGTAAGCAGAATATTTCAGTGTCCAGGCACCTTGAATGGCAGAACATTCATGTGAAAATTTTGATGGCGTTTACAATGGACGCCTCTGCTGGCTCAATGTTATACTATGACTCAGACTCTCGTTTACTCCTTAAGTCTTTTGGCCCTTATTACTATTAATTACTATATAATATTCATGATAATTTAACATAAATGTATCAAACCCTGCTCTGCCTCCTGCAAATACATGTTTATGTGCATATATTATCACAACTCGCTGCTGTGCTGTGTTCCCAAATCAAGATGGATTGGAAGCTGGATTGCTTCACCCCAGCATTCATCTTAACTTTAACTTGCCATCCTTTAATAAAGCGCAGTTCCCATTTCTAATGCAGCCAGCTCTCTCAGAACAAGGCTTTCTCACTGCAAGCTGCATGTTGTGACAAGGCTGACATGTGGATGTGAAGTGGTAGAAGGAGATGCTGTTCAATAAATATTCTGTTTTGTTTTCTGTCTCATCAACAATGTAGAAACTAAAGCTCCTCCAAGACAAAACACAGATGGGATGAGACTAGAAGAAAGCAGAACCAAATCGGCATTCCCTTCCCCCCCCCAATACCTTTCATCCCACAGTAGCCCCTCTTGATGAATATGCCTTGACATGAACTTTGTGGCTCCCCTGTTTAGAGGTGTATGTAGCTGGCTGGGCATGAGAGAAATTCTGTGGAGCCTTGCTCCGTGATGCCAAAACCACGTGCTGGAGAATAAAGACTGTCTCAAGAGAAGTGGAGTCATACAGCTAAAGATGAGGAGGACATGTCCCTTCCTGGCTTTTGCAATGAATCATGGGATATTCCTATGGTTGGAAGCCCATCTCCTACACAATACTGCCAACCCTGCCCCCTTCCCTTGGCTAGATAATGCATCAGAAACTTACAGAGTTCAAGGCCTAACCATAGGCGCCAACTCCGTGGGTGCTCCACGGAAAAAAATTAGTGGGTGCTTAGCATCCACCAGCAGCCAAACTCCCCTCCTCCCTCCCAGTGCCTCTTGCACACCCGGATCAGGTGTTCAGGGGATGGGGCATGCTCAGGGGAGGGGTGGAGTGTGGGTGGGGGCTTGGAAGAAGGGGTGGAGTGGGTGTGAGGCTTGGGGCAGAGTGGGGGTGGGAAGAGGCGGGGCAGAGATGGGGTCTTGGAAGGGGTGGTGTGAAGGTGGGGATGGGGCAGGAAGAGGTAGGGCAGGGGTGGGGGCTTGGAGGAAGAGGTGGAGTGGGGGCAGGCCTGCAGCGGAGGGGGGGGGTTGAGTACCCCCAGGGTAGAGAGGGAGTCCGTGCCTATGGGCCTATCTGTACTCTCCCTGTGGGCTCATCTGTGTGAGAGAGCATGGTATTAGGACTACCAGTTATCACACAGTGAGTTGGGATTTTCTGAACATCAAACCATTATGATGTTAGTACCAATATAAAACAAAAATCCCTCTTGCAAGCAGAAAAAAAACAGTGTACATGCACCTCAGACAGTGACACTGTTTGGCTTGTTCAGTCATGGACTCCCATATTGACCTCTGTTTTAGAACCAGCATGGCAAAATGCTGTCAATAGTGTACTTTATTTTGTGGTTGCTGAAAAGACCAGTAGTGTGCTAATTGCACTGCAGTCTCCTGAAAACAAATGGTTCTGCTGGCCTACTGAGTTGGTGAGCCAACAAGCCAGTGAATTCGGATAGGTAGGGGTGAGGTTATCGTTTTGTTTCAAATGAACACGTCTTTCCTAAAACAACAAACACGATAGAAACAACTCCCAACTCCTTGCAACCATCTATTTGTTTTGTGATTCCAAAGAAAACTACACATTTGATATTCTGCTACACTGCGCCATCGCTGCCTGATGCTCTGCTTTATGTTATGCTGCAATTTATTGCTTCTGCATACATTTATTTTTCTGCCGTGCCTTTCCTGATCTTTTGAATTATCAGCACTGTATCTGTTTCCTTAAGCTAAGACATTTTGGATGAATCTTACATGGGTTGTATTAAAAAAGGAAAACCGAATTAAAACAGAAAAGAATACATTTATAATGTAGACAAGGATTCCCCCCCTCAATATTTTCATTATTTTTCATTAGGGATTGTTATTACTGTTTTATTTCTGCCATGACAACCTCGGTAGTAGTTTTAGTTTAAAATGAAATATGGTATCTGTTCTGAGTTTTCTTCTTTCTTTGGTTTATATTCCTCCAAACCCTGTGAACACCAGCTAACATTTCTTAGATTTTTTTTTTGTTTGGTTTAATCCCAATGATGTCTCCTTTTCCCAGTCTGCAGAGGTTAACGGGGTTTAACCTGCTTCTCTAATTTATTCATTTCTATCACCAGGTTAGCCTTATGTCCTTCCATTTAGCTTTCAAGTTCTATAGTGTGTTTTCAAAAAGAGACGAGTAGAGTACTTTGCATATGCTCTTGTCAGCAAAGCTAGCTTGGACAGAAAACGTCTGGAGCCCAACCAAAACTTGTGTGAATACAAACATTTGTATCCGCATCCAATCTGTGAGCCGCAAAAATGGTCCACAGATATCCGCGGATTTGCAGGGCTCTACTTGTGGGAATTGGGCTCAGAAGCCAATCTCCCTTTCTTTTATTAAAGTAATGAGTCTGCCCTTTGTATTTCATTGACTACCTCCAATTCTGTACTTCCATCCCATAAACCCCTTCCTAGCCAGAATTAGAATTTCCTGGAGCAATGTACTAATCCAAAACAACTAGCTCACTGACAAGTTCAAGATGCAAATTTCATCCCCTTGGCACTAACCCATTGGTCCCAAGAAGGAGAAATGAATCCTAGTGCTCCTGCCACTAAGCCAACAGTTTCAGCCTGAGAGGAAGAGAGAGTAAGAGAACAACATTCCTCTTCCCTGGCTAAATACAAATAAGAAAGTTCTGTCTCCTTTGTCAGTCTTGTTGCCCTGAGTCAGTGCGATAATTTACATTTTAGTGACACTTATAAAAATCTTGCCAACACAGCTGATTATTACAAACAGTTCTGACATTTTTCCTTTGTGAAAAAATCCCTAGAATGGCTGTTTGTTCACAGTAAATGCAAAGGGCTAGATTTTCAGAAGTCTTCTGCACCCACAGCTGAGGTCAGATTTTCAAAAGAGCTCAGTTCCTATTTAGGTGCTTAAATGAAGTGGTCAGATTTTTAAAAGTGCCCAACAGTCAGTTGAACAATGACAGCTTCTGGATGTCCAGTGTATTTACACTACTTACACATGCCACTTAGTACATGTGCACCTTTGTTCCCTTCCATGCTGCAGGCAGCAGAACAGGGAGGGGATGTTTGATCCAGGGTTTTTGTTTCCCTTCGAGATAGATTCATTCTTTTTGTTCAATTATAAACTGTATTTACTAGTTCTGGTGAATTGCTATTGCTCATGATCATGACCGGCGCTAGCATTGGCTAGTCTCTCACACACAGGTTTTTTTCAAGGTTGTCCATATCTGCCAATGCACCTTATCCTGCCCTGCTTTTTAACTACTGCCATCTCTCTGGAGCAGAGACTAGCAGTTCTGAACATTTCTCTGTGTCTGTGTCCACATCACTACGTTACCAGAGCTCTTCCACATGGGACTCAACTGAAACCACATAAAAAATGTCAGTCATGACCTAAGGCAAATCTGAACTTAGGTTTTTAAGGAAACCTTTGTGTCTCTAGCCCCTTTGTATTTTTTAAATTTGCTCTCCTAGCCATTTTTCATCTCGTCTCCAATTACCTTGTGTTTAGTGTTTCCTAGGGGTATGCTGTACTTAGCCTCTTGGGGGCTACATGTTAGAAACTTCAAGGGCCTTTCTGCTTTATGTTTGTAATTGCAAGGTAAGCCACCAAAATGTGTCCAAACTTGGAAATACTATTGTGTAGAGCTGTATGTTGTGGCAAAAAAATTGTGATCCCAGGAGCTGTCAGTGGCTTGCAAGGTTCACTGAAGAGTACAGTGAAAGCACAGGGCTAGGAGTCAGGAGTTTCTGGCTAGGAGTCAGGAGTTTCTGATCTGTATGAAGCCACTCATTTCCTGTGACTTTAGACATGGTACTTAGGCCGCAGTTCAGGAGAGCACTTAATGTCTACAGAGAGACATTAAACGCCCGTTGTTGAATTCAACACTAACAATGACATTGAGGGTGTTGGAAATATGGTAAAACAGTTAAAATGTAATCATAATTACAGTTAAAAGGGTATCAAGAGAGAAATGGGAAAAGGACATACTTATAAACTGTTACAAATCAGCACTGTTTTGCTAAGTGGTGGTATTTTCAAAGGACTTTATGGTTAACTCTAGAGCAAAGATTATATATCTGATTTCCTTTAACAGCAAGGGAAATATTAGCTTATTTTCTCAACTGGAACAAATCCATGCATTGCTTTTCAGGGCAGTTTCTCTTGAGTACATGGAATATGAAGGCTTTTGTTCAGACTTAGCAGTAGTTCTACTTGTAGTGTGTGAGGATTTAACAGCAGAAAATTGCCATAGAGTAAAATACAAAGAGAGAGAGAGAACCTACTTGTTCATAGAGGGATTCAGGTTGATTGATACAGGAAGCTAAAGAAAGTATATTCATAGTAGAATGCACTTAAATAATTCACATTCTATCCCAACAGGCCAAATGTCATGGTACTTGTGCAAATTAAATTAAAACCCTGTATTTAGTGCTAAAACTACAGTACACCAGAGTATGCTAGGGAAGGAGATTTGTTACTTGAGAGAGCTGTTGTATTGCAAAGTCCAGTTGAGCTGCTAGGATTTCTGACTCTGCTATTAAAACAAACTTCCTATAGAATGGGTGGGATTGTTCTGTTCCCTGAATATATCTGACCATATGCAGTTCAGTGTAATATAAGGCACTGCTGTGGATGCACACATATAACTACTTACATCCTTCTCCCCCCCTCTCCCCCCCCGACTACTGTGATCCAGTACTGAGACTACAGGATTCACTTTTAATACACAGGCCAGTATTATGAGTACAGTATTAAGAGCTGTGGTAGCACTTAGGAGTCCCTGTCATGGACCAGGACCACATTGTGCAAGGCGCTGAAACAGAACAAAAATAAAATGTGTCCCAAAGACTTCACCCTAAGAAACTGTGGTTGCTGGTAAGAGTAAGCATGGGCCTCCTGCCACAGCAAGTCTTAAAGATGTCTGGGTAACCACTGAGAACAGTTTGAGCCCCCTCAGTCCTCCAGGATGGAACTAAATGCTGAGTATTTGATAGCAACCTCTCCTGGAATAAATTTATACAATCCCCTGCCTGTAAATCTGCTCTGACTCTAGACAGACACCTTGAAAGATGAACTTGGGGACTCAACCTTTCTCAGTCCCACTACTGATAATTTCCCAGATCATTCCCAACCTATTGTGGAAATCCCCTAAGCTTCCCAGTGACAAATTTCCTGATTCCCTTCTAGGCTAACAAAGCCCTGCATCTATTACTGGCAAGCTACCTTGGCCACTCCACCATAATCTGCATGTCATTATTCACCAGGGGTCTGCTGAAATCTGGGCTCGGTCCTGCCCCTAAAGGAATACACAAATACAGAGAGCGATTGCAGCTCTGCCATTCACTTTCATGTATGCAACAAGTAAGAATGCTGGGCAGCAGCTGGTATGATTTCCTACTGAAATACATGAGTGATGGGCACCTTCTAAATACTATGGCCTGAATCTCCACTATGTTACACCCGTATAACTCCACTGATTTCAGTGGTGTTACACCAAGGTAAAACAAGAATAACAGCATGGAGAATCAGGCCCCATGTCACTTTCTATCTAAACGGTGACAGAGAGAGTCTGTGCCCGCACTGTCAACCATGCCTCCCCTCTCCTCTAATCTCCTTCCCAACTTTTATGAAATACAATATCTCAGACTTTTAGAGGAGCAAACTGTAATACTATTAGGGACCATACAACTGCAGTTTTAAACTCATGTTTTTCAATGTAACCACAGCTTAGTGAAACATTTAAAATGGAAACCAATCCACTGAATCAAACTGAAATGAATGACTAAAAACTTATTTAGTAAAAGCAAACCAAAGGCAATAGCTTTTTAACCTCTCAGCTCTCCCCTGGTGAAATCCTAAAGTCTTGGCTCAATCCTTATTCAGGCAAAGCTCCCACTGGTCTTAGTGAGAGTTTTGTCCGAGTCAGATCTTTGGGATGTGGGGCATGATCCTGCAAGGTGCTGCTCAAGCCTTCCTCAGCCAGTAGCTTCAGTGGAAGTTGAGGATCCTCGTCACCTTTCAGGATTGGGCCCTGAGCCCCAGCATCTGCTATCCCAGACCAATGACTCCTTTGTACTTTCATTATTACATCACTCTCTTCCTTCGGCCTGTCTCACACAAGTACTTCATCCAAAGCATACATTTATATTCTGCCTTCCTCAGTAATATCCTGGGGTGTTTTGCATAAAAGATTAAGGGTAGAACATGACCTTTAGTCTCTTAGAATCATAGAATGAATATCAGGGTTGGAGGGGACCTTAGGAGGTCATCTAGTCCACCCCCCCACTCAAAGCAGGACCAATCCCCAATTTTTTTGCCCCAGATTCCTAAAAGGCCCCCTCAAGGATTGAACTCCCAACCCTAGGTTTAGCAGGCCAGTGCTCAAACCACTGAGCTATCCCTCCCCCTGGTAAAGAACATTTGTCCTTTTCATGTCTGTTAGTGCTAGCTAATGTGACAGGGCATTTGGGTGCCTTAAGAAGGGATCTGGGTAGTTATGCCCAAATACATGCACCTGAGAACTAGATGCTGGTTGCCAATGATGACTAATGACTGAGAGCTAGAAGAGTCTCAGCTGCACCAAGTTAACAACTTATCAAGGCAAGAGGAAACTTTATAAAGGTAGAGCAGAAGCCTAACTAAGTGAGTGGGGGTGTAGAGTATGAGTACTGTCTCAGTGTTGGCTCTGCAGATGATAACATGAGGTATGTCTGGCTTGTTTTGCTTTGGTTCTTCCCCTCCAAAGTTATGTTAGGAAAGAAGATAAATTTATTTCTTCTCTCCCTGATAGACTGGAAGGCCTATTTTTAATTATCAAGTGACCCAGCTGTTGAGATCCTCTGAGTATTGACAAAAACAGACAGCAGTAAAACATGAGTTAACGGTCAAGGGGAGGTAACTGTGGCTTAATAGCAAAAGTACTCACTGCACATACCTTCATTTTGGCTTTGTAGTAGGTCAGGGCCTCACCATTTTCTGTAGATAACGCACCTTTTTGCAAAATTGTGTCTTAATAAAATGTAGGGGTGGCAAGTACTAATCCTAGTTTTGTCATGACAACAAAACTGGGAAGCCAGTGCCTGGTCTGCCCTTCTGGAGTGTGGAGAAGTGTGGGAGGTGATGGTAAGCCCCATCTGACTTGAGGATTGGTTATTTCTCCATTTCTTTAAAATACTCTAGTCTCCTCTTAATGTCAGTGGAGAAGGGATTTTTTTCTTTTTTTATTAAAACCCCACCCCAATAGTGGGCATGTTGCTTATGAATATGTTGTTTTTTTAAATGCATTTACTGTATGGCACCTTACAAGGAGACCATACGACTGTCATCTGCTGTTATTACAGAATGATCAATATGGCTTTTCTCCTAATTCAAAAAGCCTTGTATTTGGCTGCCCAGTAGTGATACAAATGGACTTGTAGCTAAGGCTGGAGAGATCTAATACATCCCATATGTGACAAACACATCCCTATTATTTCTCCCTATACCACCAGCTCTGCTTGCAGCTATTTTGTCAGCACCACTGTTCATTCATCCTTGTACCTCCTGTTCATAAAGGGTTATTTTTGATGCTGAACTTGTTTTGTTAACCTTTGCTTCTCTCGAAGTGTCTGTCTCCTACTCTGAATCCTTTACCTACAGCTGATCAGATTTTCTTAATATTCTTTTACACTAACAAGCTGGATTGAGAATTACACACTTGCTCTTCTGGCTAGAAACAGAAGCTGAAATAGAACGTTTTATTTAAACACTTCTTGTTAGTAACCACCCCCTCATTTCCCCAACCCAGGTGATTGGGGTTGGTTCCATGTCCTTAGGCAATAGAACAGCTGCTCACTACTGTGAATACAAAACAATAGTCAAAAAACAGACATCGTGGCCTTGATTAAAAAAGCAGGGGCATAAAAATAAGAATTTGGGTGCTTTGCATGGAACAGCATATAGGCCCAAATCTTGAGGTATCAAGCAGCCACACTTCACACTGATGCAAACAGAAGTTGTACATGCTGAGAACACATGAGGATTTGACCCAGGACTACTAGGGTCAAAAAGACCATTTGGGCTATCTAGTGTGACTGCTCAGTATGTAATTCCTTGTAAAATATCTTCTAATGCGTTTTTAGATACATGTAGTAATGGTGCCACACCAACCTCCCTTTGGAATCTATTCCTCTGCCCAATTTATCTTATAGTTATTAGGAACTTCCCCAGGTATTTAACTTAAATGCTTCCTTAGCTCCTCCCATTTTTTGCTGGCCCTTCAATTTTTGAGGCTTTCACTATTTGCATATTTTCATATTCTAAATGGGTCCCTCAGGTACCAACACATTGTAGTAACTATTGGTAAAGGTACCATTTCTAATGGACACCACTATATCTGGTTTTATAAAAACAAATGTTCTTTTCTCCTTCCTCCCCTTTTTAGTCACTGACTGAATTGAGACTATTAGGTTTGACTTAATGACACTCTGGGCAGGAGGTGTTTTGTGTTCCCATCCACTCTCATTGGTCTGCTTCAGGGATTGATGTGCTGTCAGTGTTTTAACAAAGGGCTCTCCACAGTTTCCTTTTAGCCTGGGATAAATCTTAGCATCCCTAGGGTGTGACTGCATAGACAAGAGAACTAATGGGCTGGGGAATCTATTCATTTGTTTCCCCATTTAAAGAAAAATGCTTTTGAGTTTTTCGTTGGTTATGGTTTGAGAAAGTACTAGGCAAACAAACTTGTATGAAGTTTATTAGTTGGAAATGTTTATGCTTTGTTCCTGGGAGTTACACTAAGAATTCTGAACTTAAACTGTTAAACTTGTATAAGTTGAAGTGAGGTGCCTTTATTTGTATAAAGGCCTTGTATTTATGCTGTCTGAACAGTTTGTTTTAAAGATACTTGCCGTTTGGGATAATCTGGTCCATTCTAAAGGCAAAAGATGTGCTCCTGTAAAGTATTTTTAGGAGCCCTTGTGGTAAGACCTATTTGATAGGGATGACTTAGCAGTTTTGGGGGAAGGGGGAATTGTGATTTTCCCTTAGAGGCAGAGAAACCACTCCTCCTCCTCCCCCTTTGGTTTGTAGTGGTAATTTAGTGATGCTCAAACTGTGGGTTGTGACCCCATTTTAATGGGGTTGCCAGGGCCAGCATTAGACTTGCTTGGACCCACGGCTGAGGCAGAAGCCTGAGCTTTACCCCCTCACCTGGGGCGGCAGGGCTCCGGATCCGGCCTATTATCCCCCCAACCTAGGGTCATGTAGAATTTTGTTGTCAGAAGTGGGTCACTGTGCAATCACTTTTGAAAACTCTGAGCTAGGATCTCCTATAAATTAATATCATACGGTATCTGACTGCTTAGCATTTCCACTGTAGCCTTGGCTGAATTATTTTTTTCTCCTCCAAAGGCGCTAAGACCCTCTGGATAGCTATGTATAGCATAGCTGCATTATATGAAGCCAATTGTTCAAATGGCTGATACAATTGCCTCTTGAGAAACTACTAAGTACCTGCATTCCTTGTCCTGAACGCAGTGACATACTAGAACGTATACTCCGCTGTCTTCCACCAACCGGCAGATTTTTTTCCCTCTGTTGTAGACATTTCCAGACTGGTTGGGGAGTAAGTTAGAAAACAAAATCACTGCCTCAGACTCTTGAGATGTCAATGAATGAGTGGAATGTGTATGCCGTTTAAGCACTGGTTTTTACTCAACCTGTCTGTCATGTAGAGTCCTCCATGCTATTGTTCCAGTACCAGCTTTATTCATTGACATTCTCTCACTTATACCAGCTTCTAAGAAGGAAACTGGGGGAGAAGTGGAACAAAACCAAAATGAAAACAGTGGAACAAAATAACACAATGGAGTGAGTAGCTATTGGCATGAAAGGTGTTTTGGGCTGATAGAAATTCCATAATAACAGTAAAATATAGACACACCTGTGCGCTCTGACAGTTTCACCAGCTGCTTGGTAATGCAATTAATTGATCTATTATAAAAGTGCCCTACTAATTACATGAAAAATAGCTGAATCCTCTGTTACTCGCAAGAAAACTGACATCTGCTGTCTTGTTCCAGCCACGTACAACACATTTAATTCTTCCTTCCTTCCTTTGGAAATAGGGATTCCAACATGGACAGCTCTTACTTTAACATGTACTGTTACTGGGCAGAGAACTGAACATTCTATTATGGCCAGAGCAACCTTTCTGGCATCCATGTCCCTCTACTCTCCAAGAGGTTTGGAATAATTGTCTGGTGTATGCACATAGTCACACATCCACTGGCTGTACATTTCTCAACACACCTCCCTTTATTCTCACTTGTCCAGCCTTCCAACTCCAGCAAGGACGGAATGTCCTCTCCATGTGATGTAGCTGTAGTAGCCTGGGCAGTTGATATGGAGGTGCTGTTTTGCCAATATGTCAGTGTCCCCCTCTTGACTTCACTGCTTTGGACCAAAGGAAGGACAGGAGTTGCTCATTTGGAACCAGCTACGCTGAAGGAGTGGCCAGAGCAGCGGAGATCTTCCATCCGCCTGCCTTTCAGGGCTCCACTCCTAGATTGGTTATCAGCCACAGCCGAAGGACCCAATCTGTCCTGTGTGGATGTAGTTGGCAAAAACACTGAGTGAATTTGCTCATCTGCCTTTTGTTTGCATTTCCTCCAACCAGGCTTCCACTATCCTCCTCAAGAGCTCATCAGCCCAAAGCCATTGGTGCTTCCTAAGGTTTCTGGGTTAATTAACCACCACCCAGCACTTGGTGTTGACCAGTACAGGTTGTACCGCTTATGGTCATAGCAGTACAGGTTTTCAATTCTGACCTGACCCTAATGGTTTTGACCTTCCAACTAATGGTTGTATTAGGACAGGGGGTTCCACAAGATCCTTCAATTACCTTAAATGCAAACCAGCTAGTAGTAGTCAAAGAAGTAGTTCAGCTATTTAGGTTTTACAGTGACCACCAACCTTTCACTGGATGAAGACCTAAATGTTCGCATTGGAAAGGCTGCAACCACCTTTAGTAGACTAACTAAAAGAGCATGGAACAACTCAAAGCTGACCAAGACCAAAATGCTAGTGTACCAAGCTTGCGTCCTCAGCACTCTCATGTATGGTGGGGAAACGTGGACAAATTATGCTCATCAGGAGACCAGGTTGAACAGTTTCCACCTACGTTTACGCCACATACTCAACATCAAATGGCAGGATAAAGTCACCAACGCAGAGGTTCTTCAAAGAGCAAATTTACCAACTGTGACAGCCCTGATCAAGCAGAGATGACTGTGCTGTCTGGGCCCTCTGAGTAGGTTGGAAGATGGATGCATACCCAAGGACATGCTATACTGGGAGCTATCGGAGGGAACAGGAACAACAGGATGTCCCAAGCTTTGCTATAAAGACACATGCAAGCAAGATATGAAGGAATTTGGAACTGATTCTGACCAATAGGAAATCTTGGCAAGTGATCGTAAGTGGCACCATTGTCTCCATCAGGGTATCAGTCCATGACACGAGCTGGCTCCTACAGCTTGAAGAGAAAAGAGCCCGTAGGAAGCAAGCAGCTCCCAACCAAGATGCATACATTTGCAATAACTGCTAAAGATCATGTAAATCTCGGATTGGCCTATTCAGTCACATGAGACATTGCAAACCATCTACATCATGGGCTGCAATTCCCACTATGTCTCGTGGATGAAAGTCTTCCAACTAAGGTACTTGTGTGTCCACCTCTAACACAGTATCTGAGAGCCTCACAACCATCAATTAAGTCTGTCCTCACACCACCCCTGTGAGGTAGGGAAGTGCTATTCTCCCCATCTGTAAAATGGGGATAATAAGGCACAGAGGCTAAATGACTTGACCAAGGTCAAATATAAGGTGATATTTGCCCTTGTGCAAAGAGCTAATTTTAATTCTTACTAGAATTTTTAATTTGTGGTTTTTAAAAGGACAAGTCCCTGATGATTTTAAAGAAAACAGAACAATTTTAATTCCAAAAACTCCAAGTGAGGAGGAACTAAAAGAATTAACCTCATGGAGACCCCTTATGATTGGTTCAATATGGATAAGACTTTATACTCAGATTTTAGCTAAGAGATTAACAGCCGCAATTCAAATATGTGAAAGACAAAAAGGTTTTATTTCCGCCCCAGGATGCGAGAACATTGCAATTTTAGATAATTTAATAAAGGGGGCAAAGCGTAATGGGGATGAAATAGCAATAGTTTTTATAGATTTAGCAAAGGCATTTGACTCCGTGGGGCATGGGCACATTATGGTGGGATTGAGAAGGTTTGGAACACTTTATTGATATTTTTAGGGACCTATATGATTGTTTTACTAGGGTGTGGGTGTGTGACAATTTTACTGAATCTATTTTAATTAAGAGTGGGGTTAAACAGGGTGACCCCCGCCCCCCATCCCCAATTTTATTTAATATTGCCATGGATCCGCTTTTAACTAAATTAGAAGTTGAAGGAAATGGGTTTTATGTCCAGGGCAATAGTGGAACGTCTTTGGCATTTCCAGATGATGTAGCAATTTTAAGTAGTTCATATCAAGGAATGATTAAGAATTTGGAGATTTTAGAAAATTTTTGTTGTAACACTAATCTTCATGTAAATATAAAGAAGACTAAAGGGTTTCATATTTTATCAAAGTATAAAACTTGTATAGTCAACCCAAAAGAAAAATGGAAGATAGGGAATGAGGAAATTGAGTATGTACAGCCGGGAGAGTTAGAAAAATATCTAGGTGCGAGAGTAGATCCCTGGATAGGAATTGGAGGAGTGGCACTCAAAGAGAAATTTAAGTAAATGGAGTGACAGTTTAATTAAGGACCCCTTGAAACCAGCTCAAAAATTATTGATTTTACAAACATATGTTTTACCAAGATTATTTTACAATTTACTTTTAATTAAACCCCCTTTTAACCTTTAAAATGATTTGGATATTTTAGTAAGAAAAATTGTTGACCAAATTTTACGTTTACCTCAGTGTACAACTGATGGTTTATTTTATTTTAGAGGGAGAGATGGAGGATTGGCACTTACAAAATTTAGTACGCAAATCCCAAATATGTTAGTAAGAAAATGGAGAAGGCCATGGATCTGCTCTCTTCTCTCCACCCCCTTCCCTCCCCCAGGAGAGAATATCAATACGACTTTTTTCTAGTGTTAGTTTTTGCTTCATCTAGCATTTTGCATATTATTACAGAACCAAAAGACTATTGAAGATTCTACAACTGAACATCCAGGACCAGATTATAATCTGTTTGACAAGTCATTCCATATCTTTATGAAAATATGCTTGATATGAATGACATAACTGTGATATACTTTATAAAAGATGGCTCATGTGAGATCATTGGAAAGGTTATATTTACTGAATGTGATATCCAATTTGTATGCCTGTATCATTTCTGTATTTGAAGTTAGGAATATGTCTATGCACCGGTATTTAAACTGTTACTTTGGGTGATGCCCACTGCTAACACTTCAGGTACAACAATGGAAAAGCCAGACAGGGTGGATGGCCTATCAGCGAAGACAATGGACTGTGAAAAGCTTGGCCTACCTGTGGACACTCCGTATTGCCACTGACTCATGGACACTGTAATCCTACAGAGTCAGGTGGTCTTGTCACCTGATACTAAAACATTACCTGGGACTTCTTGTAACTTTCCACTGCAAGGGAAGTGGGGCCAAGTTTGGGGGACAAAGGATTCCGGCCTTATGTAAATCCTATTTAAGAGCGGGGAGGAAGGCAAACAGGACTCCTCCTCTCCTTGGCCTGTCTGCCCAAGAAGAAAAACTGAGGGCAAGGGGGGAGTCCAGACTGAGACAGGGGTCTAGTCTGAAAAGGAATATAACTGGAACTCTGAACCACAGAAGCTTTGCAAACTGCCTGCAACAATATCTAGGGTGAGAAATACTATTTGTAGCCAATTTCTTTAGTGAAACCAGCTTAGTTTGCGTTTGATTTCATTTGCTTAGTAATCTGCTTTGTTCTGTTATCCCTTTTACCACTTAGTCTGCCTTTTATAGTTGATACAATTTGTTTTGTTTATTAAACCCCGTTTCTATAACTTCGAATGGGGGGGGGGGGGGGGAAGAAGTGTGCACACCTCTCTCCAAATTGAGGGAGGGGGCAAATTTCATAATCTTTGGGTCTGCACTACAGGGGAGGTGGACATCTGAGTGCTGGAGCAAGTCCCTTACGCTGAGTCTTCCCAGAGCTTGTGTGTATTAGGTAGACTCAGTGATATCTCAGCACATCAGGTGGCGTCCCAAGGGGTCCAACCTGTCTCACTGTTATAACAATTACAATTCAAAGTAACTTCATTTACCTCAATATTACTCTAGCTCTTCATCATTGTAACTGAGATCAGAATCTCTCTAGTTCTCCAACTTCTGCAGAAACTTTCATTAGTAATAAACATCAGCACTATTTCTGTTAAAGTCTATCTGATCTGTTTGAAATGTAGATGAAATCAGTTTTGTTTTGTTTAAAGGCTTCTGCAATCCCTTTGTATAAAAAAATTTCTGTTAACCCAGCACTTAAAAAAACCCTGGACTGTCTATCCTCTTTATCAATTAGGAATGTTGATATGTATAGTCTTCTAAAATGCCAGCACACCCAGTAAAGGTCTTGTGTGACAGATTTAATTGCATTTTTACTCCACATCTTTAAAAAGCATGATACTTTGCAAGTCCCTGGACTAGGAATGTAAGTGAGGCATGCATTCAACTATTTTAATGCTAACTTAAACTCAACAGTTTGTTTTTAAAAGGTAAATTAAGGGAACTGCACTTTTCCTATTGTCTCCATCAATGATGTGAGGCTTTTGCAAGGGTTGACATTTTTTCTCCCTAACTGATTTACATTTGTGGTTGTACCCCACCATCCTTAATGAGAAGCTGTGTATTATAGTATAGGTTAAAAACCACACTAATTCTGAGCTTTAATAAAGAGCATTGGTAATTTTGTGTAAATGTCCGATTCCTGGAACCTTTAGGTCTGATTTCAAGGTCTGAGTGCTTGAAATGTTCATTGACTTCAGTCAATGCTTTGCTCAATATCTTGCAAGATCAGACACTAGCTGAAAAGAAGTAGTAATTAAAGCATTTTACTAGTTGAAACACAACAAAGGACCTTTCCACCCTCTTGGACAAATTTTCAATTGGCCTGTAACAATGCGCACACTAATTCTAGATGTGCCTGTGTAAATCAGGTTTGTACTTCGTGAGCGATTGCCTATGTGCCTGTGAATGTGTCTCTTAGTAAAATGAGGAAGGTAACACTCAAGACAGTGCCAACTCCAGTGCCCTTCAGCACACTCCAATTTCCTCATCCTGTTTTGAACATGGTAATGTGCCTGGTGTTGCTTTCTCCAGTTATTGATGGTATTTTCACGACTTTTGGCGATCTTAGGTTTTTTGAGTGATCTATATTTGATTTAATTTGTGACTGAGTTAAAACCCTGTTACCATTATTATTAAGCCAGGAAACAAAACACCAGAGACTTTCTGCAACAAAGAAGGATGTCTCACATTTGAAATGACTTTAGTCCCCAAATACTAAAAGTGGGGACAAAAAAGACAGAATTTGCTGTCGGAGCAATTTATAATTGTATTTGATTTTGGGGCAACCCAGAATATCTGATGCAGCCTCAAACTGTGCATGGTATTTGAGATGTGTTGAATTATAGATTAGAGAACTGGAGTCCTCTGTAAATAACTATCTAAAATACCACTGAAATAAGGGTTTGTACAGAATGTGACCAGATGCATCACAAATACACACTACATGGGAAGGGATGAAACAGCTAATGAAAGCAGGCACCACTGTGTATAGAAAGGGTGCACATGTAGAATTAGGTTTATGCAAAGAAGTCTGGGCTGAGTATTCACCTAGTTTACCCCCCCCCCCCCCCAAAAGACTTCCTAAGGTCAGACCTAGGCTGAACCAGGACCCCATGATGCCAATTTTTAGCACAACTGCCTAAAATACCCCACGGACACCTGAGAAGAAGGGGTTGAAAAGCAGAGCTGTGAGAAGAAAACATTGTAAATGAGCTGGAAAAGGAAGCTGACATGAACAGTGCCTTTTTATTCATGAGAACATTCTTCCTGTGAGCCATTTCTAGATCAGGTGCAACTTTGCTGCCTCAGCAGGTATGGTGCTGGAAGTAATTGGTTACCCAGCTTAAGGGAGGTTTATATTGTAAATGCCCTTGTGCTTTACTTATTGTCCTAAGGTAAAATCATTGTCTGAAAGTTATTCCTGATTGTAGTGCATGATCAGATGCAAAGGTGATGGGCGCCAGATAACCATGGAGATATAGGACTTAAGATCTGTTGGGAGGAGAACCCATAAGTAACACACATTCCATATGATGCAAATGGATCTGCTCTTGCACATTTATAGCAATAAAGTGTATACAGTATGCAGCTATATAGTATTAAATCTAAAGGCTAACCAGCTGGAAGACCTTCAGGCAAAATTTTTTTTTATTCTGCCCAAGTGTGTGTGTGGTGTTTGGTTTTTTCCTTGCACACATGGTTGAATTTTCAGATATGGGTCCCTGCTATAGGTGGTGCCCACATCTGAAAATCTGTCAGCACTTGAACAATAGTCATTGCTAGCCATCTTCCCCCTTACTAAGTAACTGAGATTCTGTGGCAATTCTGTTTGGGGTGGTGGTAGGTGGGCATAAATAGCATGCTAGTTCAAGTTCATACTGGCTTCCGATCTCACTGTAGTGCTGGTATTTTAACAGCCCTTGGTATTGGCAACACCTTAAACTGGCAAATGCCTGATGTGGCAACTGCCTTGTATGAAACTCTTTGCTTTTTTGTTTTGAGACTATTGGGAAATAACAGGTACTAGAACTTTACTGCAGTGGTGCTCAACCTTAATACACAGAAGGGCCACAAACCTAAGCACAACCTTGTGCTTCTACTGATTTTAATAAGATTTAGAGTCCCATGTATTGGTTTATATTTCAAGTTCATATGTATTTAGATAGGCTGTTGCTATATATAGTATTGTTTAGTTAAAAACAAATAAAGAAACCAGTGCATAAAATGTGTATCCAAAGTATAGAAAGTGTGTGTGTGTGGGGACACACATAAAGAGAACACAGTGCTAATGAATCCACCATTTGGTATACTGTGAAGCAGGCTGTGGGCCTTATGAAATGCTCCGGTGGGCTGTGTAAGGCCTGTAGGTTGGCCACCCCCCCCCCCTTACTGTGACACCCTGCACACAAGTCCAGCTGCAAATCAGTCTTTCCATGGAAATATAGTTAATTCTTCTTGTAGGCAAGATTTGATTTATATAGGCCTCTACCACACACTTCTGTGGCTATTTATACATGATCTGTTTTATGGGGCGTTTTTTCCTCTGAGCTTGTTACAGAAGAAATGCTAAAATGTGACTCTGGTTAACTGTTTTGTTGACCAGCATGTTTTATAGGGTGTATTTTAGTATTGAATTGATAGCTTTGCAAACAAATTTAGAAAATCCTATATATTGGAGAAAGATCCCATGTTGCTTGGTATTTATTAGCTACTTGAGACTTAGGTAGTCAGTTGCTTTAATTCTGCTTTTTATAAAGTACATCTTGAAATAACATGCAATTGTTGAAATACTTCATTTTACAGAAAAGTTTATAACAAAAAAATAAACAAAAACAACCCTTTATCTTGGGATAGCCATGGCAATTAAAAAAGCTTAGATGCTTGACAAGGGGGAACTGGCCAGTCCCTGTTTCTGCAAGCCAAATCTGAATATGCATTAGAGTGCCTTCAGAACCTCTTAAAAAAAACACCCACGTCAAACCTTCATCTCCAAGACATGGATATTATATAGATTTTCCTCTTTCTTCCCCCCCACTCCTTTTAGATGTCTGTTGGGCTTTTCTTACAGGTACACGGTCTGGCAAGCAGTCTCCTCCTGAATTAGTGCTGATTTGTGGCCCAGATGGCAGGGATATTTGGGCAGTGAGTGGCTCTCATAATTACCTTTGAACACTTGTGCATCATTTTACTAGAGCTCCTCAGATCCGCTACATTGATAGGTGAGAAATTGAGGTCCCACCAAGTCCAGATCTCTTGCATCCTTCTACACAATACAGTAGTTCTGACCATTATGAAATTCTTAATTATAAACACACACTTTCTGTGCTCCATGGGCCTGACCCAAAGCTCACTGAGTCTAACTGCCTTTGGATTAGGGACTCTATTACTACAGTACTTGTGTTGTATGAATGCTTTCAACGCCACTTTATGTGCATTGCTGCTGGCTGTCGGTTTATTGTCCCTAGTATAACTCTGGCTCCTAATCATTCCTCAAATTTGTAACTATATACTTGTGTGCATGAGGCTGTGTTAACTGAGAAAATGAGGTCAATAGATATTTCTAGCTAGTAATTAAGGACAGTAGTGCACCCCCAGTCCCATTTATACTTTGGAATAGGGTTCTGACAACTCTCCTTCTGGCAAGTTTATGGCAACAAAATATAAATATTAAATTGAAGTTCAAACTCCTATAGTTTGAAATCAGCAGTTTAGCAATATGAGAACAAAAATCAAGGGAACAGGCTAGGCTGACGCTGTTAATCACCCATATACTAGTAAATAGTTATCCCTGAAATTGCAACATACTACTTTTCATAAAACTTGCATGATCAATTTATAAAAAGTACTCGAGGCATTGCTTAGTCACTGCCTGAGCAACGCTTTTCTACATACACTGTCTGCAGAAATCAATCCTTTGACTATATTTGACATCTTTGCTTTTATAGTAATTCTTTGTTCCTTCCAATGTTTTAACCTGCTGACAGCTGGGTTGTTACTTTGCATTAACATTTCCAAATGTAGAGAATCTAGCCTGCAGTCGCTTCTCGATGGTGTGGTTTTTTTGTTTGTTTTTGTTTTATAGCTGCCATTGTTTAGTAGGTTCCAGCACTGACTGGCTTCTTAAGTATTCTCAGATTTTGGATTATACTCCCTCTTTTTAAAACTGGCATTTTATTGCAGCACCTTTCATGATACATTAGTTAAGTACACTGAGCAGAGCGAAATCATCCATTCCCACTACTATTTGCTAGTATCTGCTTGAAATCCACATGCAGTATAAACAAGGGCCTTAGACATAAATAAGCCCACCGAACACCCATATTCATGCAGCGTCAAACTGGGAACAAATCTAATGTGAAGTGCAGTCTGTGGGGAATGATTCAACAGGAAGGTGTATTGACTGTCCCATGATGGAGGAAATTGAAGGGTAACTCACTTGAGCATGTTAGTTTGATGGACATGTAGTCTCTGCCACAGTCCTTCTTGTAGTGACAGCGCAGCCAGTTCAGGAGGCAGAGTCCGTTGCCACACTGCAGTTCTTCTTTTTTACAGGGCAGAATGCTTTCTTCGTCTGAAAGGAAGAGAAACAATGGATGACTTTGTGCAGCAGGCATTTCCTACTTCAGTAACAATGCCACAGGTCTTCTGAAAGTCCGTCTTCCTCTTAGCTGTCTCTAAGAGCTCTGTGAGAGTGAAAACAGATTTGTCTGTTCTTTGTCGAATAGCAAAAGGCGGCCTCCGACTTGACAAAAGCTTTAGTATATGGTTAATCATTTACACAGTGCTGTAAACCTATGAAGCACTGCACACGGGGAAAATGTGCCCAACAAATCACAGAAGGTAACATTTTCAAAAGCGGGTAGGTACTTAGGTTAAGTCAAGTTTGAAAATGGGACATGAGTGTTTTTGAAAACTTACCTGCAGTGTTTGTCCCAGTCTGTATGCAAAAGGGATGACAGAAAAAAGGATAAACTTAGAGCTATCTAACTTTCGGGATCATGAAGGGCTAGACTGAGGTAGCCATGGATGGGAACATCTCAACTCTCCAGTTTGAAAAGTAAGGATGGGAACTGAATCTGTGTGTGGGCTGAACACCCTAAACATCAAACAAATGTGCATTTGGACAAATATTAGAAGAGCATAATTCATGTTTGGGTTTGGAGATCATTAGGACAGAGCAGGGTCCGACTTGCCCTTACATTTGAGCATGCTGAGAATTTTCTCCTACCATGTGTAGTGGGGTAGAATGAGGAAGAACCCACTCACTCCTCAAGACCATCTCTGATCCTAGAGGATGTGTTTAATAGCTAACCCCCTTACCTCTGCATATGTAAGAGAGAGGCTAACTTTTTGGTTGCCCAATGACAACTGATGATCCTGTTAAGCTCCTCACCCTATCATCTCAATGTGAGGGGGTGAGAATAACTCTGGGCATGTCTACCCTACAAATGCCCCAGCAGCACAGCTGTGGCACAGCAGCCATGCTGCTATAGTGTAGACTCTCTTGCTACAGCAATGGAAGGGGTGTTTTGGTTATAGTTAATCCACCCCTTGAGAGGTGGGAGGTAGGTAGGTCAAGGGAAGAATTCTTCTGTTGACGTATCTGCATCTATAGTGGGAGTTAAGTTGACCTATCTGTTCCACAGTGCAAGACACTTTTCACAGTCCTGAGTGAAGCTGCTAGGTTGACCTTTAGTTTTAAGTGTAGACGAGGCCTTTGTTTCCAGTCACTATGAAGAAGCAGAAGTTTGGCTAATAGTGCCCCAACAATTCTGAATCGTGAGGAATTAGTCATGTAGCGTTCAGGTGAAGAAATGGGTAAAAGTTTGGGTCAGCATTTATTGTTACTGAACACGGTCATGCATCCCAAGTCCGAATGTTCTGGGTTGTGTAACTAGAGCTGAGTGGCTATTGCAGAAGCAGTGAATACAAATACATGTTTATCTCCCCAATGTGACCCTTTAAATGGATACTCCTAAGCAACCACTTGAATAGACACTTGCTCACACCACTGTCTGGGGAGCAGGCACTCTTCATATCCTCGTTTGTGTGCAAAATCAATGTTTATACCATGTGCAGGGGAAAATATTCATCCTTCCTTAGTCTCCTGTTTTTGAAATGTTACTCTTCCAACTGAGGAAGAGAAACACTATGATGTAGATGACCAGTTGCACCCTGCAAATGGTGCTGAAGAGAATGGTGTGAGTTTATAATCTGTCCAGACTCTTGGTTCAATACTTGTGGAGCACAAATAGTCACAGAAATCAGGATCAATGTGCACACAATTCAGAATTTATGCACAAAGCTAAGTCCAGCTTCAGTAGTACAGCTGGTCAAATTATTTTCATTGAAGATGAGAAGAGAATTTCTGAAAGGGGTAAGTAATGCACATGCTTTGGCAAAAGTTTTAACAACTGGGAGACGAGGCACTTTATTTACCACTTAACTGGTGTCCATTATAGGTCTATTGCTAACTGAATTAAAAAGTAGGTTTTTGATGTTTAGTAATGAAGAGCAGTAGGAATAGAAAAATCAACAGTTTACTTCTACACTTTCGGTGCCTATCCTATACCCTAAAACTGAATTCAAGTCACTTGTATATCACCAGCTTTAACAACACGCCAAATAAGTCAGACCCCACCTTGGAAATACCAGATCTTGGCAGCAAAGGAACAGAAAAACCAGTGTGCAAACTGGCATCCAGCCAAACAAAGGCATTCAGACTAGACTTTTGTTTGCTCTCCAATATTCTTAATTCAGAGCCTTTGTGTCAGCTTTCATAGCAGGAAAACCATGCCGTTAAGAGTAATTGTTCATGATTTCCAATTCTCCACACAGCTGCTCCAGTGGAAAATGTCAGAACCCACAAATGCATTTATAAATAGCACCAGCACTGAAAGCACACTTTTACTATATGTATTAGACCATACTCTTGTAACCTGGCAGCTCTGCAATCTACAGGGTAATAATCAGAACTTTGTTTTCTAATTCTAGCATGTCTTGGATAATGTTTTCTGAACAGCTACAGTACTCGTGGCAGGTACTTGAAACACGAATTTTGGGAACCAGGGAATTTCCCAAATAGAAGAGAATTCACTACAAGCTAAAGGCTTTTTAATGATTTTTTTCTGGAGGAGCTAAAGTACTTAAGTGAAGGCAGGCTAATGGAACTTACAGGATCCATTTCACCCCTGGTGGAAGAGATCAGACCCATTGACTTCATACAGGTCTAAGCTCAGAAAAACTTGCATGTGGATGTTCTGAGCAGATCAGGGAAAATGCTAATGAAATTATTCTTTAAAAATATTAATGGGGTGTGCACACACACACCCCTATTCCCACAGCATTATTCCATAGGCAGCGGTTCCCCATTTATTTCAAGATCTAGTTTTAAGATGTCCTAATTTTTTTTTAAACATTCTGAGCTTGTTCCAGCCCAACCCGTTTCACTGCTCCCCTTCCAACACTAAGTTCCTTTCTATAACTCCAGCTATAAAACAGTTGTTGATGGAAACACATTGACCTCAGCTGTGCCATTGTCAGGAACTGCAATCTTGCCTCTACACAAGGATTCTCTGATTGCAAATGTCACCTGAAGCCTATACAGTGGACGTGTTAAGGGAGCAAAGTTCTAAATGTCTTTCTCTTGGCTATTAGTAGTTTAGGATACAGTTTGTATGAAAGATGCTATTAAAAACTGAACTGTGGTATAATGGAGAGGAGAGCTCTTGGGCTTGTGAGCTATAAGGACTGGCATGGGCAAAATGAGTTTCCTTGTCCTGAGAAGCAGAGGAGGCTAGTAACACCTAAAAGGGCAGGCAAAACTGACTTATAAAGGTGTGTTTATAGTCCATCTAAAATAGACACTGTCTCCAAACAGAGGCAGCCTACCTACTCCAAGGGGCTTTTATGGCAGCAATAATCTAGTGGGTGGGGAGGGGAAGGTGAAGGCACTGTTTGAGTACAAAATATGGGAAAGGGGCTAAATTCTGTTCTCGCTTTTACTGAGGGAACTCCATTGAAGACAGTTACTCCAGCAATTCAGTGAGAGTTGGGCATAGAAGGGTGACTGTCAATGATTTGAGTGAGCCATTATATTGGAATAATCTTAGCACTAACAATGCAACTGGAGATGCTGAACTTTCATTTTAATCAAGTTTTTAACCCAGTTCACTTAATGTCATATCTTAAGTCACAAGGGTCTTGATTAAAAATACAGCACTCTAAGTACAAGGTTAGATGAAATTGTCACCAAAATTGGTGGACTGGTCTTATTTCTTTCAAGACATCTGGTAAACAGCCATTTCTGTACCTGGGCATTGTGGTTCTCTCCTGTATTTCTGGCCTCTTTTGTACATTTGTATTAATCTTTCTCTTGGCTGCCTGGAGCCAGCAGAGATTTCAGCTGGGCATCATCTTGCAGAACCTAGTTATTTCTTAGTGTTTTGAAATCTGATCTCACATCTGCAAACTGAGATGTGGGATGCACTGAGTGAAATTCTGTAGCCTGTGTTATACAGGAGGCCAGACTAGATGATTGTATTGGGCCCCTCTGGCCTTAAGTTGTTTAAATGGTTTTCATTTAAATAGGGAAAATATTAAATGGTGTCATAAAAAGGGGTGGGAAATAATGTGAGAAGTGATATGCATTGAATAGCCTTGTGCTCAGTGCAAATCCAAACAATGGATCTTATTTCCCCACCATGTTTACTGCCTTCCCTCTGAAAAGGAATCAGGTTGGTATAATTTGCATAATATCTAATTACCAAGTAATAGTGACCTTGATTAATGTATTGCTGACTGTGTAGCCAACATTTGTGTGGATACAGTACAAGGACAGCATATATACTTAAAACACTCTGAGCATGGAAACACCGTATTTTAATATGCTAAGTGAATGGATTCCAGTTCCCAAAGGCATTTTCTTTTCTGAAACTTAGACCTTAAGCAGAAAGTTGTAATAAAAATGTTCAATTGCCAGTACATCGTACTCTGGAGAGGTGCAATGCTTCTTGACAATGACTTCACTAGTCATATGATAGGTGTCACTCAGATTTGTTCACATTTTTATTCCAGTGGTGGCAGACTCAGAAACAATGCAAATTCATGTAGTACTTGGTGCATCTGATTAGCAAAAGGTCCTAGCATTCAGCATTCAAATCAATGTAGCACCATTGATGCTACCCTACTTTGCTCTAGTTGAGGATCTGGCCTCTAGACACTAATGTAATCACAGGGTGTCACCTGAATCACCTATGTTTAATAAATTTCAAAATTGATCTCGATATTTTGGGTTCCAGTACTGTATTTGTTTCATCAAGGAGTGGCTTGTCTTTGTTTATTGGGTAGCCAGTGAATCTGATTCAAACTGAAGATCAATCTGACTTGGTACATGACCTAATGTGTGTGTGGTGTGAGCAACAATTTGCTTTCCAAGTTGATGTTTCAATCTTGGCACAAACCAGCAGAAATTAAGTGAATCTCCCTTGTGATGCATGATCAAAAACCGCTTTTTCCAGAGGTGCCAGGCAGCTGGAGAACAAGCCTGCAAGTCTCTCTCAGGTGGAGCAGTTCCCAGCCTAGGACCCTACATAGTGAACCTGCCTCCCTGAAACTCCAGAAGTGCTAAGCAGAGCTGGATGGATAACCAACTTTATCTCCCTAGGATGTAAATTCCAACACCAGGAGACTCTTCATCCCCAATCAGCACAAAGCTGAATTTTCATGGTACAGAAATGCTGAAAAACTTCAGTTTGGAAACATTGAAACTACTGTATTTAAATGTTTCCACATTGAAGCATTACAAAAATATATATATATATATATGTATATATATATATATATATGTATATATATGTATGTATATGTAAAAATTGGAGCTGAAACTAAATACTCTATTTTGAAACTTTCCATAGAAAACTTAGCAAAATTGACATTTCCTTGAAATACTTTGCTACAGTTCTCCCAGTGCAGACACTAGGCCAGCTTGGTCCATAGCACTATGGGAGTTCTTGGTAGCACAGCTGCCATAACTTGGATACTGGCCCCTTCCCACCTCTCCTGGTCTGAGTTCTATGCTGCATTCAACTCTGCCCCTTTAACTTAAGTACCCTTACAAGGCCTATAAAACCTTTTAGCCTTGGGTTCCTTGTGCAAATTCATCCCCAGCTGGTAGTGAATGAGTTCTTACCAGTTATTTCCCCAGCAACCAAATCAGATGGTATTTCCTATAGCTCTATTTGAAACCCAGAAGTTGACTAACCTTTAGACGGACAGTCCAGATTAGAGTAAACACTGAACTAACCAGGATTGGAACTTTCAACGGTCAATAAATGTTTGTCAAATTGACAACTGGGATATAGAAGAACTACCCAAAAGTTGAAAAACTATTCCATGCCATTAAAACAAGAACTGCATTTTGTATATCTTGCTGTAGAAGAATACATAAATGGATGATGCAATTACCATAACAATCCCTTTTACTCAAATGACTAATTGGATTATATCTGATTTTAATTGTGTACTTGCTTTGGTATCAACCAGCTGAGTCTGAAAATGTGCTGATTACTCACCAGCAGAATCTGAGGTTGGCTTTCTATATAATCCCAGCATGTCCGTGGTTAAAGGAACACAATCTGATTTAAAATCATGGCTCTGACTTTTACCTGTGTTCTGGCATTGTAGCCAGTGATTGGAGGGTCTCACCAGTATAGATGGAATCCTCTAGGGACACAGAGATAGTGTAAGAACTCTTGTGGCTGGAGGAAAGGGTTAGTAGCTGAGGGTTTCCTGCACCTCACAGATCCCAAGCCCATTTGCACTGTTGGCAGCCAATGACATTTAGAGCAGCTTTTCATGGGAGTACTATCCCAGCACACAACTAAACTATCCCAGCACTGGCCAGGTAACTCAATGACACTTTTTTACACCCCACTCCTGAGTTACATTATGCAGTCTTTGGCTGAAGCTGAAGACAAGAGCTTGATATATTTGGAAACCCAAACCAGATTTCCTTATTCCTGTTTCTATCTGTGCTGGTACCAAAACCTCAGATCTCATACCCTGAGCTTTGAGGAAGTTCCAGTTGTAGGACCTGACTCACCATTGCATTATTCTACTCTTTTTTTCTTTTCTTTTTTTTTTTGGTACAAATCAACAGTAACACACAGGCATAGGGGAGTAACACCTCAGATCCATGTTAGGGACTTGATTCACTAAACTTCACAACAGGGCCCTTTCAGTCTACAAACTGTTGAGCCAGGACTCCAGATCTAAAGATTCCCCAAACATAGAGGAAGTTCAGATCTGGATTTGCATTTCTCATGCTGGACAATGGGAGTGGGATCAGGACCCTATAATGTCTCCACTCAGATATTTCAACTAGGAATCGTTTGCCTTTTTTAAAAGCTAGTTTCTTCTGTAATGGCTCAAACCCAATCTCCATTAAATTATCCTGTAAAATATAAAGTTTGCCAAGAGAAAAAGGGTGTGATCGACAGCAGGACAAAGGCATACTGATGTTCTGCTCTTCCTAGGTATTGAGGGCTTCCAGTCAGGGCATGACCTTAGGTAATGTACCACACAGCTTGTGCTCTGGCACACAATGGAATGAATGTATTGTAACTGCTGTGTCAATCTTATTTAAGATCTCGGTTTCCTTTCCAAAGGGAACATTTGATTTTACACATTTGTTTAGTTTAAGCAGCTGGACTGTTAAATTATACTAACATAATCTTCAAAATGATGGTTAAAACAGCAGAGAAGTTATCCCAAATGAGTTGCTGGTTTTTGTTGCAGAAAGGATTGAGTTCTCCATTACAGTGCACTGGCTGTGCTGCTGGCATGGCATTTCAGACTGAGCATAGGTCACTTTTTGGATGCCACTTTGGACAAAGATATGACTAATTACTGCATCTGGTGATTAGATGCTATGGTGATGAATGCCCTAGTACTACCTATGATAGACTGATGGCATTAACTTGTCATCCATGGATTCTATTGCTCACTTGCACGTGCTGCGTTCAGTTGCAGAATAGAGGCCATGGCAACAGGCCTGACCGTGCTGCCTGTAGAAGGAGGGATAAGGGCAGGGCATGGAGAAGAGAGCATTCTGTGCTGATGCTCTAGGATCCATGAGATGGGTTTGTAAATCCAAAGTCCTGGTGCCTTCTGCATGGTCTCTAATCCCTCCCCCGGAAGGGAGTAGGGGTTGGGATTTCTGTGCAATGATTTTTCTTTTTTAAATAAACTTTTTTCTCTTCTTTGGAATGTCTTAAATGGTCTCTGTTTTGTACAGCAGCTAGTGCAATGGGGCATGATCCTGGGCGGGGGGCGCTTTGGCTGCTACTGCAATCCAAACAGTAAATCACAATGAAGGCCCACTATCAAACTGTACTTAAGTTTAAAGATAAAGACTGAAGGACCCAATCCTGAAGCAAAGCTCAATGAGATTTTTAGCCTTAAGTGCTTTAGGATTGGACACTAAATGTCAAATGTTAATGTAACCCTCAAGTCAGTGTGTCGTGTGTTCACCTCTGTTCCAAATTTTACATTAGAGGTTTGTTACAACTCTCCATTTAAGAGCCTGGGCCTGAAGCTGTGGAGACTCCAAGCTTTTTAGCTCTGGAGGTCCCTGGTTCAATCCTTAGTGTCTGTCATCTAAGTGGTGGGCATAGCTCATTCAGGATTCAAAAATAAGAAGCAACTTCACCCTTTGCAAATTAATCAAACTGGAAGCCGAGGGAGGTGCTGTGTCAGTTGTACAGTCATGCTTTAGGAAGTCAAACTTTGCATTTTTTGCACATCTCTGCACTTATTGGTTCTGTCTAGGGCCAGCAGTGGAAGGGAACACAAAGGCTCTTCTAGCATTTTTCGGTCAGACTGGAGCAATTGCAAGAAAGCTTGCCCTTATGATGAATTTGGCAGACTCGAGACTGGAATAAGCATCCCAGTTTTAGAGTACTTATCTGAACTAAACCTCCAACCCTTTCATAACTCTCCAAGCACAACTAACAATCCAGCTATTTTGAAAATCCTGTGCAGAAACACAAATTAAGATGCTTTGGGAACTGTCTTGCAGCACTTCCCACCTATGTTATGTGAGGCTAGTGGGGCACTTCATTGGAGGTGCTAGGATTCACACCAACCTTGGAAATGTATTCACTGAGAAACCAGAGGGGAAGGAGCAGTATGCCAAGAGTCCCCAGTATGGGACTTCTGGCAAACAAAGGGAGGTACAGTCTGAAAGCATGTCAGTCTTCAGCAGAGATGTTCCTATCCTCTTTCCCATTTATTTACATACACACATGCTAGCATTATAATTACAAGAAAAAAGTAGACTGTGAGGTGTAAGAAGCCCAATAGGGTTAAAAGGAAATGTTAGAGAAGCTACGAGGGAGACAAATAAGCAAAAACTCTCAACGGCCTGGGAGTTGGTCCTCAACTGCATGATATTTATAGGATTCACTGGACTTTTTTTTTTTTTTTTTTGGGTATAGATAACCCTTTGAAAAGCAGTTACTAATAGTCTCACACTGGGAAACTGGGTGTGTACATTCCCTCCCTGCCTGCAAGTCCTGGTGGTAGGTGCTAGAGATGTATGAAAACAAGAGCTGGCAAGAGTTAGCATGTTTGTCCTTATTCTTTTATTTTTCATATCTACAAAATCCCTTATCCTCTGCATCATGCCCCTCTGCTTCCCGCCCTTTACTATTGTGTATTTTCCCTGCATTCCATCCAATATTTATGTCTCTGTTCTCAGCTCATCCACTGCCACTCAGAATTATGGATTTTTTTGAATCTTCTATGCCATATTTTTTCTCTCTCTCTCATTTATATATACAGAGATATATAATATCACTCCTGACCCCTCTGGCTTTTCTTTCAATCCAGTCCCTCACCTACAGCATTCTAGATGCCTATTCCAATCCTCTGCTTGCTCTGTCTGCTCCTAATGGCCCAGTCTCTATTTCAGCCATTAAAGAACCTTCTGAGATTCATTTTGACCCACAATCTTCATATCCTCTCAGAATTCCTGAAGAACTTCCTGTATTGAAACTCAACAGAGGAGTCCCCATTGCTTCCAGCAGATGCCATTATGAAATCCATGTTGGCCACTACTCCCTACACACACAATGATGTGTAGATAATGGAGGAAAATTGCCCCCCCACACACACATTTATCCTGATTCCATGCTGCTTTGTGCTGTGTGGTGGAGAGAATACTGAACCCTGGTAACAGCACAGAACCACCACCTTACCCCCACCCCCCCTCCTTAAGCTATGCAGCATACATGCACCAGTATCTCTGACAAAACTGTTAAGTGGGTGGGCTGGAAATGCAACCACCTCCAAACCTGTAGGGTCGAGGGAAATCTGCATTTCTGTACAGACTCCTCTGTGCCTGGAGCCTTCTGGCCCCTGGAAAGAACAACATCTTGCTCTTATAACACAGGCAATCCAGACTGAAATGTAGGATAGAAACACAGTCAAAAGAGATTATAGGAAAACTGCTAAGAACCTGCAGGCAGGATGACTAGAGTAAACTGGGAAACCGTGCAAGGACAACAGCGGGAAAAGAGAACCCTGATTCCAGGAGACATTAACCCAATCGTGGCTGAAATGAAAATGATAGGCAGGCCAGTGAATGGTGTGTGTATATAGGGAAGGGCTCTCTAACTTCTCAGTAGTGGGTGAAGGACCTGTTTGACAGTCTGTACTTGGAGACTGTTCGATTACAAGCGCTCTGGGGATCCAACCATCCTGTCAAAACACTGGGGCCTGGGGAGTCAGCAGGAGGCACTGCAACAACCATTGGTACCCTGCCCAGGAGACATGCTGGAGAGAGCATGCCTGCATCTCCCCAGGGATGTTCCACGTGCACTCTGTACCAAGCAATAGGATGGTGCAGATTGTTCCTCCAAGTGCGCTGGCCAAGCGCCATGGATTTATATGTAAGGAGTGGGGAATGACCCCACCTTTTCCCTATCCCTCTTCAGGATGCTTTGCTCCCAGGGGAGCAGGGACTGAGCAATTTCTGTTCTCCCCAAAGCAAAGGGCCTGTTGTGGGAAGCCTTTCTGTGGTCCCACAAAGGGAGTGGGCATGAGGCTTCTTGCACATCCCTCACCGAGAACACGGTTACAGTCCATCCCTTCCATGAAATAGGAAATAAGATCTGACAAAGACAGAGGGAAAGACCCCCAAAATAGTAGATACATTATAAAGGATCTCTTACCTGGGCATGTAACATGCTGCTGGGGACAAACAAACCTGTGAGCCACTACTAATCCTCTGCCTCAGCAAGAGCAAGCCTTGCTAGAGGTCACTGTCAGCTCCCAGCCCCACCAGTGTGCCATCCTCACCAGCAAACTCCTTAAGGCTCTCCAGACCCATACCTCACCTAGCAGGTACAAATCTGTGAATTCCAGCCTCAGTTTCTCAAATGTTCCTCTGCAATGCACAGCTCCTGTCACTGATCATTCACAAAGATATTAAGTTCATTGCTCCCTCAAATTAAGCTTGTAATTTACTGACTCTCTTTAACTGGGGCAAATACACACTTCTCTTCAAGCACAGCACTGAGTTGGTTTATAACAAGTTTATTACAAAAAGGACATAAGCTAAGTGATACCAATTAGCAGGGATAAAGGTAGAAATGGTTACAAGCAAATAGATAAAAGACTAAAAAGCTGCAGTCTTTGTTCAAGATGGCTTCTCACCCACAGTCTCCTTTCTAGCTTTTACTGGCCAGCCTGCCCAGGATCCATCACAGAGGTGAAATCATTTGGTTCCTTTTTCTCCGAAGGATAAAGATGGAGTCTCTCTGCTCCTTGTATCCCCAAAAGGATGTATTTACTTTACAAATCAGGAAGCCCCTCGCCATATGCTCCCTTATAACACACACAGTATGGCAAGGGGGCACAAACTGTAGGAAAACTGTGGGGAGGTGCAGGGTAGCATGTGAGCAAGAAAGGTACAAAATCCCTTTCTTTGTATAGCGGTCTCAAGTCTCTTTGCAAAACATTCACCTGTAAAAAGGGGTTTCAATCAAGAAGCACGGGAAGCAGTTGCTTGGAGTGACCCCATTAATTGCAGATTAGTTATTGCAGCTCAGGTATGGGCAAAACCTGCATTCCTCCTCACTTCTGTGGGCATGGAGGATTTTGGCTGTGGTGGCAGTGGGGTGGCTTTGATTTGCATGGAGAGCAGAGCAGGATTTGGGGAACACATACAGGTGGTCTGCTCCCCGACTGCCTGGCAGCACAGTTCCATAAGGCTCCTTGGATGGGTGGAGCTGTTTTGGTGATTCAATCACCTATGCATTTCCACCATCTATTGTGCATGGATATAAGAATGCAGAGACTTGCAGCAACCTCTGCTCTTCCTGCAACTGCTTAAGTAGTGTGCAATAGCCATTGGATCCATGAAATCACTGATCCATAGGCCCCACTCAGGTGTATCTTCAACTTAATCTTTGAGCTGGGCCACCGGGAGCCCTTGTGTGCTATGGAGCCCTGTGCTTCACTAGACACACTGACTATGGTCCGCTTCTGTCAGGCTCCTTGATTCCTGGGCAGGGAGATTTTACTATGGCTGGGGGTCCACAGAGGCTGGAGGGATGGGAAGAAGCAGGATTTGTCATCGGGAGCAAAAGCTGAGCCTGCAGTTGTGGCTGCAGAGTGACTATTTTGGTTGCTTGATAAGGATTTGGTGGTTCACGAGTTAATGCTTATTCAACCTTCATCCTCTTCATGGAGTCACAGAGCACAGCTGGCAGCCCTGTAGTCAATGACAACACAGCCTGAAGCCAGCTGTGCTGCTGCTCTGTATGTGAGGACTCAAGTGGAGCACTGAGGCGATGGTCTCTTGAATGTCTATTCAAGGATATGTAGGATTAGGGGGTAGGATATTCTGCAGAATTTTCTGGGTAGCTTTTTTTTTTTTTAATGGCCTTGCCCTTTGGCTCCATCGTCCGTGCATCGGGCGGGCAAAGCCACAGAATTTCTGAATGTGTCTGTTCATGTTTTTGAAGCTAATTCTATTAAGGGCAAGTTTTCAAAACCTGCAAAGTTCAAGATGAGGCAATCAAATAATTTTTTTTTTAATTTAATCAGGCCTGCCTAACTTGTGCATGCATTTATCCTGATTAACACCTGTCACTTTTGCCTTTTGATTTGTGTTCATAAGCTGAATAATTGCATCTGCAAACTAGGTGCACAACTGCACATGTATCTTTGTTTTTAAATTATTTCTTCTGAGGGGGTCACTGGAAAGTGAAGAAGGCACTGACTTGAGGGGAGGAGAGCTAGCTTGGAAGACTGTCCTGATTGCTTAGTTATGTGAACACCTTTGGCCAATGAACTGAAACTATTTAAAGTTATTTGTAGAGCTGGTTAGAATTTCTGCCCTCATTTCCATCCAACTTCTTCAGTAGAAAGGTTTTTTGACTTGAAAGCTTTTGGTTTTTCAGCTTTTCAGATGGCAAAGTTTTAATTGAAAACTTGGAACTTTGTGGAAAAACTTTCATTTGACAGAAAAATAGGTTTTAGACCTTTTTTTTTTTTTTTTAATGCAAGGATTTCTATCAGCTCTGTTAATGTGCAATTCAAGTCAAATGCTTCACCCAGTCATACTCCTGAATTTTTAACCTAATCTCTGAGGTCTTGACCACAAGCTATTGGTTATTCTGGAGGTCAGGGGCTGGCTCTCCTGTTCTGGTTTTGACCAGAGATTGCATTCTGTACCCGAGAACTTTCCCAATGAAAGTTGTTGGCTATGATAAATCAACATTTTCCCCTCATGCACAATTTTCATCAACTTTTTTGGGGGTATGTTAGGAGGTAGAGTCAAGGCTCTACTCACTCCCACCCACCTGCTCAGGAGGGCGAGTAGCAAGGCCAAGGAGGTTGCACCATGCAGAAGCATTACTGGCCATAGTCTGAATTTCTGGTTTGGCCATCTCTAATTAAATAACAGTTAGGTACAGAAGAGTTTTACAATTCCCATTCCCATTGTTTTTAATTATCTTAATTAAAAACAATTGCCAAGGCGCAGAGTCTGGTTGAACTCTGCTCTGTGCATGATCCTTTGTGCAAAAGTGGGAGGGGAAACAAAGTTGGCTTAAAGACAGAACAGCACCAGGGCTGCTCTAAAAGATGCTGGCTCCGTCAGCCCCATTGCACTAGGACCCTTCTGATAGCCTAGATTCCAAGGGCACACAAGGTACTTTAGACATGCTCTTTTGTAGACCAGCCAATTATTTTTCCAATGCAAGGGGTTGACAAGAGAATGGGGAAGAAGCCTGCGTTGTCACTATCTGTGCTGAACTTGCTATCGGGGCCGGCTTTAGGCCGATGCCCCTGATTCCCCCGAATTGGGCCCCATGCCTAAGAGGGTCCCACAATGTCGAAACCGTTCAAATCGAGCCCCGCACTTCGTAAAGCCGGCCCTGCTTGCTATATGGATATACAGAGGACTTCTGTCTCCAGGGCTGCCAGTCTGACAACTTTCACAAGTATGAAGTTCTAGTCAAAAGCTATTGACTAGGATTTTATCCTCCATGTCAGAAAATGGTGCATTGTGCATGTGTGATTTATCTCCAGCATGAATTTCAGTAGTCATCACAGCATGTGATTTGCATGGCCAGGGTTTTTAATTCTTTCTACACTGCTGTAACACTTTTTGCTGTAACTTTGGGATCAAGGCCTGCCAGTATGCAGGGATCACATATTTCTTCTGGAGTGATGGAGATGGAGTTTGGAGGAAATGTGAAGGAATCCTGCCGGGGGAGGGAATAGGAAAGTCTCTAGGGGAGAACAAGGATGGAAAAATCTGAGGGGAGAATATCAAGGAATGTGGGGATGAGGAATGGATGGAAAGTGTGTGCATTATGACAGGGACCCCAAAGGTTTAACAGAACTGGATCATATAGGTAGACTAGTGCTATGTACTTGAACTCTGAATCTCATGCAGTTAGCCGAATGCAAAATATTTGTTAAAAATGACTAAACAGTACTTAAACACAGAAGCAAGTACATGTTATAATTAGTTTGCTATGGCCATAGGTTTCTCATGACATTGGATGTTTTTTATTATCAGTCCTGTTTTCTTAAGCAGCCATTTAGTAGCTTTAAGGTGAGCTTTTATAGTTGGCCTTCCAAAAGATATGGACACAGTTGGAAGCCCTTCCCCCTTTTTAAAAAAATCTGATATTGTTTGGGGGGTGATGGTTGCTTGACCCTATCAGCAATGTTCAGTCAATATCTGCTGGTCTTGAATTTGCTTTAGAGCCGTAGTCTGGCATGCTTTTGCTAGGAGTTCAGGTTCAGAGCCAAACTGAAGTTATAGCAAATACCTAATTAACCTCTGAAAGTCAGCCACTTTGATCTCTAGATTTGGCAAGTAATCAGCTTTATGGGTCAAATTCTGCTCTCTGTTGCAGCAGGGCCCAATCCTGCATACCATTAACAAGAACAATTTTTATTACTGTAGTCCCACTGAGCTCACTGTTCAGGGTAGTATGCTCTAAGATTTATAGTGTTTCCAGGCCCTAAATGTGGAGTAGCTCCACTGACTCTGGAGTTTCTCTGTATTTACAGCTATGTAACTGAGAGCAGAATTTGCCCATTGTCCGTCTCTCTTAAACGTCAGATCTAAACTGAATTATTCTTACCATGATGAGGGTCCAGTTCTTAATGTTTTTGTTATGGAAAAGTTAATCTATTTACATTATTTCAGCAATACTTCCTCTGTTGAAAAAAATGTCTTAGGGTACGTCTATACTTACCCGCTGCTTCGGCGGCGAGTAATCGATCTTCTGAGATCGATTTATTGCATCTTATCTAGAAGCGATAAATCGATCCTGGAAGTGCGCAACGTCGACAACGGTACTCCTGCTCGCCGCGAGGAGTAAGCGCTGTCGACGGGGGAGCCTGCCCGCCGTGTGTGGACCCGCGGTAAGTGCTTTGAAGATCGAACTAAGATACTTCGACTTCAGCTACGTTATTAACGTAGCTGAAGTTGCATCTCTTAGTTCAACACGGGGGGGTTAGTGTAGACCAATCCTTAGTCATCCTTCATATGTCCTTCATATTGTTACTTTTCTTAGTAGGGTCCTGATTCAGGATCAGAACCTGTTAGCATGGACTTCTACATCCATCTGGATTCCCATTGAAGTCCATGCTAGATTTAGGGCCTTAAAGTTTATATTTCCTATTAAGATTTTTTTAATGCAATGACTACCAAAAAAAAATCCAAAACAAAATGAACAGTCTGAATTTTGATTTAAATTGTCTTTTTGTAGACACGTCTCTTTCTACAGTACCTGTCAAAAATGATGTGGAATTTCTGAAACCATGGGCAGCTTAATGTCCGCCTAGTCAGATTGCAAATCAGTTTTGTCAGGAAAGGGCTTATGTTTTGTTGTGGCTGAAGATGTTTAAACAGCAGGAAAAGGCAAATATCTAAGAATTCAAGACTTTAAAGCCTGTAAAATTGTTACTTTTATTCTCAGGCAAATCTCCCTGACTTCAATGAGTTTTTGCCTGAGTAAGGATTGCAGGATTTGACCTTTAAATAAATGGGACCTTTAAATAATAGCACAGTTTTGTTAACACAATTGTTTTCTTGGGCAGAAAGCTATTTGCTCTTTACTGGACTGATACCTTATCTTCTAGAAGACTTTACATATAATATTTGTATAACTACATGACTGCAAGCATGCCATGAAAGCAGTTTTTTAAAAAAAGATTACTTACAGAGATTGGAATAATTGCTGCCTATTCCAATGTGGATGGAGCTTCCAGAGATGAGAGGAAGATGTAAGAGAAGAACTAAGGAGGGAAATAAAGAGTCCTTAATAGCAGTTTTGTTTCAGAGCCAGATGTCATTTGATGACACAGGTTGTTGCTAAAGTGCACCCACTCTCTAGTGACAGAGCTGTATATTTCAGATTGTGAATCCACAACAGATGCAGTTTGAATGTGTAAATAAAATGAGTTGTTGCTTTGAATTTCCTAGGACTCAGTCTATTTTAGGAAGTGCTATTATACAAGACTTCAGTGCCTCAAGGATTCCAAAAAGCCATGTTTAGATAACAATGTCATGCAAATAGGCTAATTATTACTGTTCAGCATTTCATCAATTACTGCAATGGGCACCTATCCTGGCAAGGCAAAATAATGCTTTCCTAACTTGCTTAAATAAACTAGCTGTGTGCCAAAGTGCGTCTGCAATAGTAAAATGTATCCTAGACTCTATACAGAATTTGCTAATATTATAAATATTAAACCTGCCCTTTAAAGACTTAGATTTAAATAAAATACAACTATATGCTGTCTGTATATGCAACAAAATCCACACAAAGTAGCCTACATTATAAGCGTCTTTTCAGGAAGATAGTGATTTGTCTATATAGTTACATCTAAAATAAAAATTACTAGATTTTTATAAAGCTATAATTAACGTTTTTGCACATGAAATTATATTTATATTAAACATCTCCTCCCCTCTCTACTACAGTGATAGTTATAAAACACTTCGAGATGTCTAGCATGTAAATATTTCTAATCTTGCTCCCTTATCTAGTAAGTAGAGAGAGAGAAAGTATAATCTGCATTTCTGGGTAAAGGCGCACAGCCCCTTAAACAGAGGGTCGCTGCTCCGTTTGTTTAACGCCGCTTTTGGAGGGGGAAGGGGGCGTTTAACAGATCTCCACGTTTCCCCTATCTAACCTCACGCTGGGGCCGTACCCCAATGCTGGGTGGGTGGCAGGGGCCCCAGACGCCGCGCACCCCAGCGCCTAGGAATGCCCCAGCCCGAACTAACCCTGCCCGCCCGGGGCTCTCTGCCGGTCGCGCTGTGCCTAGGCGGGGCCGGGCTGGCCCCTGGTGCAGCCCGGGGGCGTGGGGCGGCGGAGTTGGGTTTCACCGCGTGGGTGGTGGCGGCTCTGCAGGGCGGTGACCCCCCCCCGGGGCAGCCCCCGGGGGCACAGCGCCCCCCCCCCCGCTTACCCGAGCACACGCAGGCGGCCGCGCTCTCCATGCGCCTCGGCGACAGCTCGCGGGGCTCCCAGGCGGCTCATGGGCGACGGGGCGGCGGCGGCGGGGGAAGAGGCGAGCGCGGCTCCCAGGCGCTGACGCGTCCCGCCGCCTTCTCGGGTCGGGCGGCCCGGAGCAGCAGCAGCAGCAGGCGGCGGCCCGGCAGGCACCAAGCGCCCATGGAGTCTGCGGGCGGGGGGACGGCGAGTGACCTCAGCCCGGCAGGGGCCAGCAGGCGGCGGCGGGTCCCTCCCAATGGCCGGGGGCCATCGCTGTCAACCCCCCTCCCGGCGCGGGGAAAGGGGGCGGCGCCAGCGGTGCGGGTGCTCGCCGCCCGCCGAGCCGCTGTCCTGCGGAGCCCGGGGTCCCGCACGCGGCCAGCTGCTGCGCGGGGAAGGGCGCGCGAGTGGGGAGCGGGGGCCCCGGGGCGCCCAGATAGCGCCGCGCTCGTCCGCCGGGAAGGTCGCACGGTACCGGGCGGGGCGTGCGCCAGCCAAGGGCTGCTGGCCCGGCACCCTGGCTCTGCGCTGAGCAGCCTCCAGGCAGCTAATCCTCAAAGGCACCGCGGGTGCTGAGCGCCTCTGGGAGTCTGGCTCCATGACTTTTGGGCCCAAATAGCCTTCTCCAGCACCAGTGCTTGCTTTTTGTCTCCTTCCCTCCCTCCCCCCGCACCCCCCACCCCCCCATCTGATGAATCCCACTAATCCCAGTCTTGGGCTAGGGGTTACTTTGAGAAGATTTTTTTTTTTTTTTGCGGGAGGGGACATCACTTCGCTCTCCGTGTTTCCTTTTTTCCTTTCCTCCTGCTCTCACTGTCACTTTGGGGGAGGGGGTAGTGAGGAGAGGACTGAAAAGATTCTGTTTTGTTTGTAAATACCATGCGATTTTCTTGCTCTGATAGGTGCTCAGCGCATGGTCAACCTGTGGAAATCGTTGCCAGGGGATGTAACTTGTGAACGCCAAAGGTGTAACAGGGTTAAAACAAAACCTAGATACATTGGTGGAGAATAGATCCATGAATAGCTGTTAGCCAAGATAGTCAGGGGTGCAAACCATGTTCCTGGTGTTCCTAAACCACCGGCCGCCAGAAGCTGGGGCTGGACGATGCAGGATGAATCCCTTGATAATTGCTGTTCTGTTGCTCTGGGTTTCTTTTTACCTAAGTGATCAATGATATATTCAGCTCTGTTGAACTTCAGTTTGTCTGGTGGCCTTTAGAAGTATATTTTGTTCTCTATAATTGGTGACTTGCCTTGGTGACACTATACATTTTGTGTAATTCCCATAAATACTAGCTGTGAGATGCTGAAAAGCTTCAACTCACTGATGTACCCCTGTTAAGCAGGACATCAGCATTAGCGCTTTATCTTGCAGAAATTGCTAACCCTAGCCAAGATTATTCAAAAGTATGAGACACTAATTTAGGTTTCTCAATCCACATTGGGCATTTAAATAAATTGCCAGATTTTTTAAAGTGCTGAGTATGCATCTGCTCCCCTTGACTTCAGAGGGAAACTGCTTGGTGCTAAGTACGTCTGAAAAACAGATTGCTTAGCCTCAGGGCTCTGTCTTTGAAAATCTTTGGCCCCATCTGTAATGAGAGCTGTGGATGCTCAATGCTTCTAAGAAACAAATCAGTGTTGTTTAGATGTGTCAGTTTAGGCACCCAAGTTTGCTAAATTTGTTCTAAGTCATTGGAACTGTGGAGTTCCTGTTCCCCAGGTCTGCAGTCCACTGTCACTTAGAAGAATTAATAGGTTTGAGTGAAGGAGAAGCCATAGAAAATGTTGAAGTAGGACAGTTCCTTATTGAGCTGAATACTTAAAAAAAAAATCTGAACATCTATTTATGAAAGACTCTCCATTTGGCAGCATATACTGTGACTTAGCACATTTTTGTTTCTAGGTCAGACCATACAATAGATAATATGACCCAATAAAATCTACTGTAGCATTTTCACAGTACACACACAACTTTCCTGCCAGTCAGTAACACTGACACTGTGCACATATTAAATGGTATAGATTTTTGCTTATGGCTTCTGACCTCTTAATGATTAAGGAGATCATACAATACATTCTCCCACATTCCATTGTGTGTGTTTTCTGGGTCAGTCATGCACCTGAATGAAACCAGCACATACTGCTGGATTCAGGTCAGAATCTTATTTGCACGCTTGGTGCAATAAATCAGCAATAATGTGCATCTCCTGGGCTATACTATAGGAACATTTATATTTAGTCAAATTCATATTTTTCTTTTTTGTTTTGGCAAAACAGACTTTTAATTATAGAGAGAATCCCACAGAAGATGAATGAATCACACTCAGAGATCAGTTTGCTATGTTGAACACTAAGTTTTCATACAGAGAGGGAGTGCAAGGACAAAAACATTGAGTTTCAGCTACCAAGGTTTGTTCATACTCCGACTAGCTAGTCTCGCTAATATTACAAAACAAGGAGCATCTGTATTTCAAAACAGTCTCTTTACTTGGTGATTTACATACTGTATCTCCATGTTATTTCCCTTCAGTCATGCCAGAATGTGTTTTTCCTAATATTTTGAAATGTGGATCTTGACAGATTGTTGGAAACTCAGATACATTCACATTCGGATCACCATGATATTCTCTATGGATGGAATTGTGAAGGGGTGACATTTGCCGTGACTATTTCTCCTTGTACTACATTCAGTGAGTAGCCCTTGCTGAAGACAGATAAGTTTTATTCCTGGATGATCTTACATTTTTCTTCTATCCAGGGACTTCATTGTGGTTAAGCCACACAATTAGTACAGATTATAGAATTGACAGGGATCTTCAACCACATTACCACCTTTTGCAACTAAGAATTTCCTTTAGATTGCTGTTGCTGAGTGCTGAATTGAAGCTGAAGATTGGTAGAAATGTGGTGACTCATAGATGGGTGCATTTTGAAATGGCTATCCATTTTTGGTAATATAAACTTAATATTTTAACCATATCTCTAATTGACTGACTGATACACCCCAGAAATCTCTTAAACATTTAAAAGTTAACATTTAAATATCTGTATCACATCATACTGTTATGGAAAAAAGGTGGTAATGAAATGTATGTTATTGACTTGTTGGGTCATAGTATGGGCCTTAGCTAAAACACTTCACCATATCATGGTTGTTTGGGAGGACATGGGACTGACTTCTCCGGATGGAGAATCCCAGGCCTTGTCTAGAATATCATCATTGATTTAGCACCAGCAGGGGTAGCATATACAGGCACTTTTGCCATCGTGTCATCTACCCGGCTTTTGAGCCTGGTCTACACTAGCATTCCTATCCTAGCTAGCACAGGTGCACCTATGCTAGGTTAACAGTGGAAGAATGTTCCCAATGTAGAGCAGCCCCAGACAATCTGGCTCCAATAGGCATGGGTTAAAGTTGTACCTGTCTGAGAACTTCCATTGTGTTTCAGAGCCTGACAAAGAGTGGGCGGGGGACAGGATTAACACACACGCCCACCTGGAGTAACCCCTGCTCAGTACTGAGGAAAGGCACCTTGAAGTGAGGGAAGATGTGGCTTTGGACAGGGGGGTCCCAAGACAAGGTGCAGGGACCAGAAATACAGGACAACATAGAAATAAAGAGACTGAGACATTTTTGGCTAAGAACAGTGTGTCTTAGGCCTTGTCTGCTTAAGCAATGGGCTGTCTTGCAACTGTGGTTTAGCTGAACTGGTGTTGACTATGGTGTCACAGGGTTGCTGGTCCCTGTGGATTGGCTAAGCCCAGCTCCCCTGGACCAGGGGCAGGTGAGCCCAATGCCTCCAACTAAAGGGGGCTGGGCTATACCTGGGCTGGGCTGCCACTAGGCAAGTTTGAGGAAAGACCCACCCTAGAGCAATCTCCTACATCAGTCAGAGCCAGCCCCTGTGGTGGCTCTCTGGAGCAGGGGGCCAGAGGCTCAGGGAAGCTGCCCGGTGGCTGTTGCTCTTGGAAGGGAGTAGCACTGACAGAAACTGGGAAGCTGCCAGGAGCAGGAGTGCCAGAGACCCTTGGAGGGAGTGGCCCAGAAGCCTGACGCTAAGCAAGGAGTTAAAACTGTTTTTTCTGTTTGCTAACCTCTAAGAAAATAAACTGGGCATGGCAGCACATGCTTTGGAGCCAGGGGGAAATATAGCCTGGTGACATAAAGTGAGATTCCAGCCCATTCCTAGAATAAGGGGGAAGATCGAGGGGGAGATCCACCTATTAGTGGCATCACAGGTGGCTGCTATGCAGCAGCAGCCACAGCAGACCTGGGCCCTGCTAACGCAATCAGTGGTGATGCATAGAATCAAAACCAGCAGGAGATCCAGTTTCTCGTGCAACAGAGGGGGCAAGAAGTCCACTCCAAACGGAAGTGGATACAGAAACAGGCCGAACCACAGCCGAACACAGTTGGTGATAGGAGGACTGGGGGCCGGTTGGCTCTGGGCCTGGTGAAGCTCACACAGGAGGATGACCCTTAAGCCTCCTGCCAAACATTTAAAGATGGCAAAGGCAGTGGACTGGGAGGAGTTGGCTTGGATAGTCTGCATGGGCGAGGGGCTGGTAGCTAACTGAGTGGTAAGTGATGAGCAGGTGAACTCCTGTCTGGTGCTGAAGGCAGCCATCTCGGATCAATTAGAGTTGACTCCTGAGGTCTATAGACACATGGTCCAGAAATTATGTGACTTTGTGATGCTGTGGCTCTGCTTGGAGACTAGTTCAATGGATAAAGTCCTGTGTCCGATCATCTTGTAGTAGTTCCTAAAGGTTCCATCTTGGAGGGTGCAGAGCTGGGTTAGGTGCTCCCAGCCAGCCTCAGTGGGGGAAGGTGCGAAGCAAGCTGAAGCCTGCTTTGAGGCTGAAGGAGATGAGCGGCTGGGGCAGTATGGTAAATTGGCAGGAGTTCACCAGGGGATGACCCCGGGAAGCTTTTAAGAGGGAAAGACATTGAGTGACAAAAGCACAGGGGGCACACAGGACGAACAAGGGACCTGGGTAGCCCTACAGTCTAGTGGAAGTACTCTTGGAAGGGGACCAGGGCACCACTTGGTTTGCTTCAGGTGTGGCCAGTCTGAGCATGTTAAAAGGAATTGCCCAGTTATGGATTACTTAAGCTGTTACTACAGTGGGAACAAGCAGTGGGAGCTCACTCTAAAAGTAAGGAGGGACTACAGTGTGTAGAAGCATTTAGGGTGGGGAAAATGGTAGCTAAGAGACTTGTAGACTTGGGTTGTGGGTGCACTCTGTTTCGGGAAGATTGGGTGAGAGTATGTAGCCTGTATCAACACCTTCCAGCACATGTGTCCTGTCTCCATGATGAGACCTGCATCTACCCCACCGCAGAAGATGAGCTGGAGGTTCAACTGTGTGTTGGGGTGCTCGAGGGCCTGCCTTGGCCCATAGCTCTAGGGAGAGACTACATGGGTTTCTCAGCCATTGTGTAACCAGGGCCTAGGACAGCAGGCCAGGACGAATGGAAAGGAAGTAAAAGGGCTAGAGGCTGAAGTAAGGATAGGAAAGAGAGACTGAGAGGGAGATCACGACCTTCCCAGAGGACTGAGGGATCAACTTAGAAAGTGCCAACAAGAGTTGGACAATGTAAACATCTCCTGGGGAAAAACGATGAACCAAGTGGTCAGATAAGAACAAGAACAGGGTCACGTGGGGGCCTGAGGGGAAGAGGAAACAAAGCTTGGACCTGCAGGAAGAATTGTCCTATGCCCAGATAAAGCAAACTGAACAGGGTACCATACTGACCCAGACTGAGTCCCAGGCCAGCAGGGTACCACAGACCAGATGGAGTCCTGGGCTTGGTGGGACATCCTGGGGACCCAAATGAAATCTCAAACCCTGCAGTGGGGACCCACACAGAATCCTGAATTCAACAGTGTACTTATAGGCTGAACTATCCATTAAACAAGCTAACTGGGGACTCCGACAGGACCCCTCCAACAAGTAGTGGCCCAAATAGTGGGGGAGGGTGGGAAACAGGACGTCAGTTCGGGGAAAGAGACAGGAGGGGAGTAATAAAACAAGTCCATGGTAAGAGCCCACAAGCTTACAGAATGCCTGGAGTCAACGGAAAGTGAATTGCAGAGCCTCAAGTTTGAGAGAGAACAACTTGCAGAATCTTGCAGATTTCCTTTTCTAGCCAAGAATATTAAAGGAACTGGCACATGTATGCAAAGTCTTGGAACAAATTTTGAAAGAGAAAGCAGTTGAGAATATAGAGGTGAACAATAATTGGGATAAAATACTACATGGTTTTACAAAAAGTAGGTCGTGCCAGACCAACCTGACCTCTTTCTTTGAGAAGATGACTGGTTTGTTTGTTTGTGTGTTTATTTCTTTAGACAAGGGAAATGCAGTAGATCTAATCTACCTGGATTTCAATAAGGCATTTCATACACTGCCACATGGGGAAATTATTAATTAAATTGTAGAAGATGTGGAATAATATGAAAATTGAAAGGTGGATCAGGCACTGGTTAAACGGGAGACTATAATAGACCATACTGAAAGGTGAACTGCCAGGCTGGAGGGAGGTTACTAGTGGAGTTCCTCAGGGATTGTTCTTGGGACCAGTCATACTTAATATTTTTATTACTGACCTTAGCACAAAAAGTGGGAATGTTCTAATATAATTTGTGGATGACACAAAGTTGGGAGGTATTGCCAATACAGAGGAGGATCGGAATATCATACAAGATGATCTGGATGACCCTGTAAACTCAAGTAATAGATATGAGATGAAATTTAAAAGTGCAAGGTGAGGCACTTAAGGACTAACAAGAAGAATTTTTGGTATAAATTGGAAATGACAGGAGGAAAAAGACCTGAATGTATTGATTGATCACAGGATGACTATGAGTGGCCAATGTGATTTGGCTGTGGAAAAGGCTAATGCAATCCTAGCATGCATCAGGCGAGGTATTTCCAGTAGAGACAGGGACACGTTAGTACCATTATACCAGTCACTGGCGAGACCTAATCTGGAATGCTGTGTGCAACTCTGGTCTCCCATGTTTAAGAAAGATGAATTCAAATTGGAACAGATAAAGAGAACAGCTACTAGTTGATCCGATGAATGGAAAACCTACCTTACGAGAGGAGACTCAAAGAGCTTGGCTTGTTTAGCCTGATCAAAAGAAGAGGGAGCTATGATTGCTCTTCATAAATACCTTAGACAGAGGGAGGGAGAAATAACTTAAATACCAGGGAGGGAGAAGAGCTAAATGCCAATGTGGACAGAAGGAAAAAATGGATTACACACTGGCCATTTTAGGCTTAAAATTAGACAAAGGTTTCTAACTATCAGAGGAGTGAAGTTCTGGAATAGCCTTCTAAGAGGAGCAGTGGAGGCAAAAAACCTAACTGGCTTCAAGAGTGAGATTGATAAATGTACAGAAGGGATGGTATCATGAGACTGCCTACAATGGCATGTAGGCAATTTGCAACTGCTAGCAACAAATATCTCCAGTGGCCGGTGATGGGACACTAGATGGGCTCTGAGTTACTACAGAGAATTCTTTCCCTGGTGTCTGGCTGGTGGGTCTTGCCCACATGCTCACGGTCTAACTGATCACCATATTTGTGGTCAGGAAGGAATTTTTCCCCAGGTCAGATTGGCAGAGACCCTGGGGTTTTTCTTCATCCTCTGCAGTATGGGACATGGGTCATTTGCACATTTAAACTAGTGCAAATGGTGGATTTTCTGTTACTTGAAGTCTTTAAATCATGATTTGAGGACTTTAGTAACTCAGCCAGAGGTTAGGGGTCTATTACAGGCATGGGTGGGTGAAGTTCTGTGGTCTGCAATGTGCAGGTCAGACTAAGATGATCATGATGGTTCCCTCTGACCTTGAGTCTTTGTCTATATTTTTGCTGTTTACTTACTTTTCACACTTCGCTTGTGTTCAGTCAGTCTCTGTTTCACTTTCTGATTCATAAGTAAAATACATTTGATTTGCAAATTGTACAGGAGGATAATTAAACCCCTAGTTCAGGTTTAAACTACCTAAGACATTGTGATAGAAGATGGACTACCCCCCTTCTCTTCTAAGTAAACATTTTTCACATGTAGCTTACTTTGTCTTCTGGTCTGCCTTGCATTGTTCTGTTATCTCATATTTTTTCTTTCTCAGTGTCAAAGATCTCCTCTTCTTGATGTAGCTTATCTTGGTAGATATCAATGTTATCACTATGGCAATATAGTGTCTGACATGTCAATATTTGCTTTACAAACACTGGGGTCAGTTCTGCTCTCATTTGAGTCAGTGGGATATTTGCTATCAACTTCAGTGGAAGCAGGAACAGATCCTTGGTGACTTGAATTTCCACATGTGTTGCAATGCGCAAATCAACTCCTGTTTGCCTTACTCATTGAGTAGTTCCATTGACTTCAGTGGGTCTGCTTGTGTGACTAGAGTGATCAGGATTTGTCTCATGTGAGAAGAATACCATGTGTGTGAAGGATGTTGTCTTCAGTGGGAACAGAATCAGGCTGAGATTTTACCTGAATTTTCTAGCTTTTAAAAGTTCAGTCTATATTAGTAGCATGCTTGTGATATAATTTTCTGTGTTCAGAGGTGGGGGAGAGGAGGCAAGCATGTGGTGCTATATTTCCTTTAGTTTTGTCCTCCTTTTAATTGTTCCCTCCCCCCTCGTTCCTTTTTTTTTAATGCAGTCTTTTAAACAGAAGTAACTTGGAACAGTGCATCTGTTTCCATTTTGAGATCTGTTGTAAAATGGATCAGGATTTCCTAAAGAGTTGTGACAAAATGTTAGCTTTTAAAATTGTACTGTTTATTTGGGGTTCTCTAGAACACATTTCCAGGAAATCTCAGGATGAACATAGTCTTCAGTGATCAATACAATTTCAGCTGTTATGCTGGCAATTTTCAAGCAATGGGTTTGAATGTAATTAAAGAGACACGAATTACCAACATGATAAGAATCTACTGAGTTTGAGCATATACTGTAGAATTATTAATAAGAGAACTGCACCTGTTTTTCTTGAGTGGCTAGGATTTTAAAAACATGCTGTATAGATCAGTATATACAAATTTTCAACCAACACTTGTAGGACATGTGAAATTAATATGCTTATAGATTTAAAAATTAGCTTCTAGAGGTATTTTCCCAGATGATGTAGCTCTTCTTCAGGCACAAGTTATCCATAGAAGAAAAATATATTTTAAAAAATTCATAATCTAGATAAATATACCAATAAAAAGCTATTTTAAAGTAATACTAGGGCTCAAATTCTGAGTAGTAACTGAAGTAATGAAACACAGAATTAATACTGAAATTGTTCATGTATTAGTTCAGGAGACTGGATTATCAGAACAGTCCTCTACAAGAATCTTAAACCATGTCAGAACCTCCAAAGTCTAATACTGTCTTCCCTCTCTTTTAAAACCTGTCTGATTCTTTTCCTTCTAAACTTTGTAAAACCAAAAATTGTTCCTAACTAAGGATCAAGAGCCAAATTCAGTTTGCTGCTCACTAACTTTATGTATACTTCTCAGGGGGACAGTCACATACACTGCAATCCTCTTTCTGTGCACGTTTCCTCCTGAATACACTTGTTTGTAGTTTTATCTTTCTTTTGGATTTCCTGGTGCCAGCCTAGCAGTAGGATATTAAGGGGAAAATTTTCTCTCAGTTTTATCTCCTTTTCCTGTCATTCTTTGACTCCTTAATTAAATTTACAGTTAATTATACATTTTATATTGTGTTGACCTTTACAGGAGCTGCCTGGCAATAATGCAGATTCTCACAGTCTCTTTTCATCACTCCTTATATAAGAAGTTAACCACAGGTTCTAGTGAGGCTCTGGTATATAGAAATGGGAGGCACATAATGGTCAATAGATACATAATAAATAGTGTGTCTAAAGCACTCCTGTGAAGGATCTGCATTATAGAGTACTGTATGTCATGCACTGTGTTTTATGTAAGATATTGATGATCATCCGATGTATCTTTCATCCCTAAATACCCAAAGTATCTTACAGATGATGGGCCCTATATTAAGATGCCCATTTTTCAATAGGGCATCCAAATCCTGTATGATGGCCCGGACTTAAGTTAATAGAGCAGCCATATGGATCACAAAGGGCTGATCTGATTGTCCAAATGCAGGATGTGGGTGTCCTCTGATGGTGACCATATTTGAGAATTGGTATCCTTAGGTACAGGGACCACTTCACCTACAACTAGAATTCATCCATCCCTAAGGCAGAACACAACAGACATTCTATATCAGAAACAACACAACACAAGAGCTTCTAGGGGGTAAAATGAAGAGAGAGGGGAAACCCGATACTGGAAAATACATGGTTCTGAACCCCTTTTACAACTGCTCTTCACTGCAGCCTGTTGTGAAGATGCTGCATTTCTGTGCAGGTGGATACTGAGGTAACATAGTTATCTATTACAAGCAATCTTTTAAAAGAGGCTTTTGTTATAGAGCTTTCAAGAAGAATGCCTGGCACACAGATTGTTTGTGTAGACTTATGAGTCTAGGGTGAGTTTAATAAAACTCAAAAGGAAGTACAAATGAGAAGTACAAATGAGAAAAAGCAATTACAGCAAGGAGAGAAACAGCAACTTGATCCAAAATTTGGTAGGAGGAATAATACCAAATTGAACCTTATTGCACCTTAGTGAAAACCTATAAACCCCAGTATGCATTAAGTCTCTGGGTTTTGCCATGAATACAACAGCTATTTAATTAAGGTCATGCCTAGAGTTTTAGTAGGGTACCTCACAGGAAATTTAGAGTCACTAAGGTGTTAAAGGAGTCTTGGAGTTTTCCATTGTGGTATGTTGGAGCTATTTCTCTCCAACTGATCTGTCATTACAGAGGATTGTCAGTATCAGACACTCATTCAAACTCTGTATCAGCAGCAACTGTTGATCATTGGATGGAGGATCTCCATATTTTGGCCTAATAGTATTAACTGTTTAACTTTCTCCATTTCTGGGAGTTCACGGTTACATACATGATAACATTTCTGGTTGCAATGAAAATATTTTCAGAACAAAATGCTGGAAAAAACTTTCATATCCTTGTCAACGATTCTAGAGCAGGTCCTCTGCATTTCTAAACTGGACTCCAAAAGATCCTTTCCAAGTAGCATTTGTCCTGTGTCAGGCAAGAAGTTGTAATTATTATGACATTAGCCTTTTCTGCCATGAAGCTTCCAACCCCACGCTGCACTCCATTCTCTTCTTGCAGACTGTCCTGAAAGGAGAATTATTTTAGAACCTCGTGGGCAGTGGTGCTGGAACAATTTGTATCGTGGGGGTGCCAAGAGTCATTGAACCAATCTGTAAACCCTGGGTATGATGGAAACCACTTCAAGCCACCCAGCACCCCTAGTTCCAGCACCTATGCTCATGGGTGGGTAAGCAGAACGTGTTTTGAGGCTGCAGCATTGTATCGTCATAACAAGCTGCATTTCCCTCCTTCCCCCATTGAAACGTCTTCATTGTCACAATGGGACAGAGCAGGGTAGCTATTCCTCCTCCTTTCAGCTTGTACAAGTGCAACATCCTCCAGCAAAGGACAGAACGAATGCACATGCACCGCACAAAGCACTCCCTCCTCACTGGAGCTTAGCACATGTCACCTCCACAACACTCTTCTGGTTTGGGGAGACGGAGATTGAGATTCAAACTGTTGGATGCCATTTTCTGCTGTCAGCCAAATTCATAGAAGCCTTCTATGTCAGTGGGATTGCACAGGCATAAATGAGGACAGAACTAGGTCTTGTCAACTCTATGCCCCAGTTTAGAGGCGGAATTGCTGAAAGGAGCGAAAGATAGTGACTGGAAAGAGTAAAAGATTCTGAGGTTGGGTGGTTCAAAGTTAGCCAGTGTGTCACTTCAAACTGCAATCCCTGAAAAATCTGACCATTAACCTCCATCAGCATTCCTTTGTATCCTGCTAGATTGACATTGTTAATGTGAGACCTGGTGTGGGTTTTAAAAAACATCGGATGGTTGAAGTGTCAAGTGAATCCTTATGAGAATGTAATGTACTTTCCTGTACTTAAGTACATTTTAAATAACACTGACCTCTAAAAAGGGACATGCAGTCAGATGATAAACCCAGCAGTTAATGTAAAATCTCAGGAGAGGAGAGAGGGTCACTGATACAAAAGAGAAGCACAGCAATAAATGACTAGGGAGAGATTGGGAACCAGGGCAGCTAAGTGGTTTATACAATTCATTTGTAGAGAAATATGAAGCAGGCTTTAGGGCACACACCAAAAAAAAAAAAAAAAAGAGAGCGAAACAAATGCATCCTCAGGGCCATACAGTACAAAATACTGTTAGAAGAAAGAGCTGGGGTTTAGAGGCAGATAAAACATTGTCTGTGGCAACTTTGGAGAGAGAGCAAACAACAACATGGCATGAACAAATAGAAGTCAGCTGAAATGCGATTCAAGGACTGGTAAGCGAGGACACATTTAAGAGCTCAGGTGCATGGATTTTAACTAATCCCTGTTTTTGCTTAACAACTCCAGATATTCCTCAAAATAGAGGATGAAACCACAGAGAAGCAGCCAGGATAAAAGATCTTAATCATGAAAAAACATGAGTGAAAGCAGGTCTGAATTCTGTGGAAAAGGGGAAATTGAGACCTCAAAGAGGTGAAGAAAACTACAAAAAGAAGCTGAGGAGAGTACTGCTGAAAGGCCGTGTGAGCTAGTGACAAATAATCTCAAATGAGGAAGGAACAGTGTAGGCTCCTTAGCACTTAAAAGAAAAACAACCCTTAATCAGAAGCCCAAAGAATAGATAAAATGCTGTGAGCACTTTGTTCTGATCCATATCTCTGCAGCCTAGCTCTTTTAAAGTGAATGAGAGTTTTTCCACTGACTTCATTTGGACCCAGCCCTGAAGCCATAGAGTTGGTTGTTAAACCAAAACATGCCCTGGTCAGCCAAGCAGTCCACCAAGACTCAGAAACATATGCCAAAGAAAGTAAAGAGCAAGTTGGTTTATTTGATACAACTGGGTTGTCTTCCTGAAAAGTAACTTTTCTGTTCTAGCTCATGCTTTGTCTTGTGTAAATCCTCAGCTGGGTGTGGTAGGGACTGCTCTGCTTTGGTTGTTCCAAAGTGCTGACCAGCAACTACACGTTATTAAAGAAACAGTTCTTTTAAAAAAAAGTACAGATTAAAGTGCACATCCTGATGACTCCTGCCAAATGTATCTTGTTTATGAGGGTAACCTCTCTAGTACATCACTTTTGTGGCCAATTTGATTATTCTGTCTTAAGCAATAAAAGACATTACCATGAGACAACTGTGCATCATCAAATCTGTGCTTAATGGTACTTTCAAATGGATTAAGAGATGCAGTATGGAAAGCTGACTTTGAGATATTTACTTTGGTAATAAGTACATCCAATTGATATGGAATTTTATACATTTTACTGGTGACTGGTATACCCTAAAAGGGCTGTATCAGCCAAATTGAACTGCAATGTATCCTGAAGAAAAACTGAAGTCTTAATCATTTGTACTCCGTTAAAGATGCAATGGTTTTAACAAATGGAGCTGTGATAGTATCCTGGCCAAATTCCAACTCAGGAAATTGCATTCTACCTAACTAAATTCCTGATGCAGCTTCCTCTCCTTTTTAAAATCACTATTACATGTTGATGCTGGAAATAATTGGCCAGATCTTCAGCTGATGTAATTATCCACTGACTTCACTGTAGCTCATGGTGGACCTGGCCCAGCATTAGCGATGCCATTTTGCAGCACATTGGATTTCCCCTGGAGATCTCCCATCCAAATACTTACCAGACCTGATCCTATTTTCTTGTGGGGATCTGACAAAAATCAGAGCCTGAAGTGGTGTGCTATTTTCTGCAGACATAAAGGAGACTCAAGGAGCTTGGCTTGTTTTATCTTAACCAAAAGAAGGCTGAGGGGAGATATGATTGCTCTCTTTAAATATATCAGAGGGATAAATACCAGGGAGGGAGAGCGAGGAATTATTTAAGCTCAGTACAAATGTGGCCATCAGGAGGTTTAGACTTGAAATTAGATGAAGGTTTCTAACCATCACAGGAGTGAAGTTCTGGAACAGCCTTCCAAGGGAAGCAGTGGGGGCAAAAGACCTTCAAGATTAAGCTTGATAAGTTTATGGAGGGGATGGTTTGATGGGATAACATGATTTTGGCAATTAATTGACCTTTGACTATCAGTGGTAAATAGGCCCAATGGCTGGTGATGGGATGTTAGATGGGGTGGGATCTGAGTGACTACAGAGAACTTTTTCCTGGGTGTCTGGCTGGTGAGTCTTGCCCACATGCTCAGGGTTCAGCTGATCGCCATATTTGGGACCGGGAAGAAATTTTCCTCCAGGGGAGATTGGCAGAGGCCCTGGGTTTTTTTGGTTTTTTTTGCCTTCCTCTGCAGCATGGGGCACGGGTCACTTGCTGGAGGATTCTCTACACCTTGAAGTCTTTAAACCATGATTTGAGGACTTCAATAGCTCAGACATAGGTGAGAGGATTATTGCAGGAGTGGGTGGGTAAGATTCTGTGGCCTGCATTGTGCAGGAGGTCAGACATTTGCTTAAAACTCTCTCTAGTTAATTCTGTCCTCTATTTTTCCATTACTGATTACACAATGTGGGGGAAAGCAGTGTGTGGCAGGAACAAAACCAAAGCGAATGTTAGTGTAAGCTGCTGATTTCAATGCTCGCTTGAAAGTTCCCCCTCATAATCTTTGCTGCAGCCAAAGTCCCACTCAAAAGGCCATTGCTTTATATAGGAGACCACGACACAAGTCACTTCCCCCCAACTCTTAAAGACGATCTGCAGAGGAAAATCGCTGAATGTGTGATTTATTTTATTTTATTTTAAAGCTCCAACAAGCAGCTCAGTTGAGTTAGACCTGCAAAGAACAGGTATGCTTCTGCAAGAAACCTGAGGTTAGTAGGCCGGACTTATACCTTATGCGCCCCTAGGCACAGCATCTTCAGTGCCCTCCCCGTGCAGCTGACCTTCATGTTTTCCATAAAAAATGAAACTTTTAACCCACTTTTAATTTTTAGGCACCCCTAAGCACGTGCCTACTGTGCCTAACTGGAAATCCAGCCCTGGAGGTTAGGGGAAAGGACCTGGGTTATGTATTTGTTTTGTAGTGAATTGTTTTGAGTTGGAGAAATAAAACTTAACCCTGAGGAGAAAGGACTGCTATGTTGCTGCTGCTGGGAATGTGATTCTTTGCCCGGGCTGGTGAGCTGACCTGGCATACAGTGCTTTATTATACACAAATCAATGTAAATAAATTAGATAAGAATAAAATTTCAACATATGGAATTTACATGTAGATCACCTCAGTCAGTGCTTGATGGTACGCAAGGCTGAATGGCATCTCCCTCACTTTTCCAATACTGTAGGGGTTCTGCAGTGATTAACCAAGGTGCAAAGTGGTTAAAAAAACACCTGCCCAGTTTTGAACCTTAGAATATCACGAACGTTAAGTAAGTCCTGAATTTGTTTTTGTTGGAGGATTTGGATGGCCGAGGTCACTTAAGGCAATTACCATTGTGGGTGTTCAGTACTTCTGAAAATCAGTTCCTAACTTTCTCAAGTTGGATACCTAAACACTGATGCACCCAGAACTATTAATCCTTTTTTATTATTATTTTAAATTAGGTTCCAGAAGTTTAGCTGTTTGTTTGTGTCCACAAATCAGGTATCTGGATGTCTACATTGTCATTCCTGCGTAAGTTGTCTGTGTGTAAAGTGAAAGTCTGGGTTATGCCCTTATTCACATTTGGCTTGTAGTGTGTTGTGTTTTTATTAAGAAGAAATATTTCTAGAGCTCTCTGCCGCTATTTGCAATGTAATCTGTCACTTAACATGCAAGTTTCCTTCCAGTCACTGGGAGGACACAGGTTTGTATTACGATTCTGTTGCCACTGCCATCTGGTTCATTCCAGTTGTAACTTCTACAACACAATTTAAAGGATCACATTCGGCCCTGGCTTAAATGAATAACTCCTGTTGTAGTCCGTAGCATTGTAGTTACTTATGCCAGGGCTGAATTTGGACCCAAATAAGCCAGAAAAAGGTCTAAATGGCATTTTCTTATGCAACATATTGCTGCCTTTGGGTCTTTTTAAATTGTCTGACTGGCAAAAGCCAAGATTTTTATTTCTTTTAGTACAAGGGAAGGTCTATATTGAGACCCAGATAACCTTGACGTTTGTTGTTGGATCCAAAATGAAGCTTCGTAGATTGGGCACTGCAGAGCCCCTACAGCCGTGGGAAAGTGAGGGAGGTGCCATTCAGCCTTGTGTACCATCAACTCTGACAGAGATGATCTACATGTAGATGGTGAGATTTTATTCATATCTATTTACTCTGAGCTGTATACAGTGAGGTAGTGAATACTGGAGGGCCAGTTCACTGGCCAGGGCATCAACTCACACTGCCACAAGCAGCAGGATTTCAATCCCTTCGCCTCAGGGTTGAGTTTTATTTCTCCAAATCAAAACAATGCAGTGTAAGCCAAATGGAACAACCAGGTCCCTTCCCCCGGCTTGCGGGGTCTTCTGAAGTACTTACTCTGAATTGGCTCCTTGTTGGCCTTTTATTTAAGGACCAGTTGCCCTGCATGCTATCACCTGATTTGTGGCCTCACTCATCTCCTGGGAGGCAACTAATTTAGACACAGGTGCAGCTAAGTCCACCTCCCTTAAAGTTCCAGCCCACCCTGTGACGGACACCTATCTTGTGCTCTAGCCACTGCTTTAGTTTTGGATGATTCTGTTTTCAATGAGTGGATCGCACAACAATACCTCGAAGAGCAACAAACCCCCCTGGGACCCTACTTCCCATATTCTTCATAGAGATATTATTAAGATATGATTATGGCATAACTATGATGTATTTTATGCAAGATGGGTCATGTGAGATATCACTGAAAAGGTTATGATTTACTGAATATGATTATCCTATTTGTATACATGAATCATTTTGGTTTCTGAAGTTAGGAATATTGTCTATGCATCTATTACAAATGTGTTTACACGTGGGGCATGCCCACTAGGCAGAATGCAATCAGTCTAGCTGGCTGGTTGGAAGGGCCATTAGGGAGAACAATAGGTCTTAGAAGAAGCTAATCTCCCACCAGGGATAGGTTTCAGTGTAGTAGCCATGTTAGTCTGTGTCAGCAAAACGAAAATAAGAAAGAAAAACTTGTAGCACCTTAGAGACTAACAAATTTATTTCAGCATAAGCTTTTGTGGGTTAATACCCACTTCATCGGATGCCCACGAAAGCTTATGCTGAAATAAATTTGTTAGTCTCTAAGGTGCTACAAGTTTTTCTTTCTTATTTTCGTTTTCCCACCAGGGAGTCTTCCTGGGGAACCTTCCTGAGGACACTACAAACAGCCTCCGAGTCATGGCTCCTGTGACCCTACAGGGACATGTGACCAGGTCACCTGGTACTGGACTCCATCTTGGAATACCAGTATTTTTCCACTGACCGGGCATGGGAACCAAGCTGGAAGACAAAGGGTTCCTCTCATATGCAAAAGCTATTTAAGGCAGGGGAGTGACATCATGATTCTTCACTGACTCCCCACCCAAAGGAGACTCTTGGAAACACCTGAGGAAGAAGGACTGGACTGGACTGGACTGGAGGAGAAGGGTTGGACCCAGGGACTCTAGAGGGATTTCTAGTCGTTAATCTGCAAGTAAGGGCAGCTGGCCCCTTAAGAATACCTGCAACCAGCTTAAATTATCATTTAGAGTGAGAATTTGCTACTGATATCCAATCTTTTTAGTATATTAAGCTTCGATTGCCTTTTTGTTTATTTGCTAGGTAACCTGCTTTGATCTGTTTGCTATGCCTTATAATCACTTAAAATCAATTTGTTTTTGCTTTATCACAAACGAGTGTGTGGAAGTCATAACTGGGGGCAGACAGCTGTGTATATTCCTCCCCACGTCGAGGGAGGGGGCGAATTTCATGAGCTTACACTGTACAGTTCTCTGTGCAGTGCAAGATGGTATAATTTTGGGTTTACCCTCCGGAGGGGGCATTTGAATACTGGGCAGTTCCTTAGCTGAAGCCTTCCCATGGAGAGCTGATCACAGCATCTATATGCTGTGATCAGCTCTCCATGGGAAGGCTTCAGGTAGGGACACTACATACAGTTAGGGACACTGCAGCTGGGAGTGTCCCTACCTGTATGTGTGCTGGTGAAGGTTCAGACGAGCCTGGGAGAGGGCTTGGCAGGCTGGTCACAGCAGTACAGCATAAAGGGAACCTAGGTTGGTGGGTCAGGTGGGCTCAGTGGTATCCCAGTTCCAGAGGGCACCCCGGGGGAACCCATCACACCCCCATAGCTACCTCTCCCCCACTCTCCTCCTCAAAGATCCAAATCTTTCAAGCACTTCAGCCCTCCCCCAAGGCACCAAGAACTTAATTGGCCTGAAAGGCCCCAACTTTGGGCTGTTTCAGACCAAGTGTGATAGAGTGAGTTCCAGTGCTGAAGTGTCTTAACAAAAAATGCCCTCTCAGCTGCCTCCTTATTTTTCAGTTAGGCAGCTCTAGTTCTTCCACTGACTGCAACTACTGCAGTATCAAGGGGGTCTCTGAAGGAGGGGTGTTGCGGGCCATTTAGGGATTTATAGGTCAGAATCAAAACTCCACTTAGAAGCCAATAAACTCATCATGTACACTGCTTATTATTTGTAGACCAGGACCCCATTGTTAGGTGCTGTACAAACACAGGATACTCAGCAAACAGACTGCAGCATTTGCCGGGAGGGTTTATAAATCCTCCCAGCAAATGCTGCAGTCTGTTTGCTGAGTATCCTGTGTTTGTACAGCACCTGGGGAGGGTTTATAAACCCATGGGTGGCATCTCTATGGGAAAATTTCAGCTCCATCATTGATAACACTGGTGGAAGCAGAGCTCAGAATTTTTTTAGCATTATGTTGTCTAATCGTGCTTACAGCCGTGGGGAGCTGCGACCGTGGTGAATGAGGGCTACTAATTTTCCTACTGTTGACTATTTATAGTGCATTGCAGTAGTCTAATATTGGGGTAATCAAGGCATGGATCATGGGATCAAGTTCTATAACCAAAAGAAATAGTCATAATCATGACTGATTTAGGAGGCAGATAGAACACAGGTGGATTTCTAGCTTCCAGGTTTGTATTTGCTGTGCTGCCAAGGAGAATAAAATGTTACTTGTCTTGTAAACACGGCAGACTTGATTTCTAAATCACTGAGAGAATAAATCTGGAGACTTACAATGCCATTTTGACTTAGTCAGTTTCCTGACTACAACTGCCCTTTCAAGTGGCAGGACAACATGGCTCTGATCTGTCATGATGTGACATGTTACCTTGAGACACACCAACAAAGACATTTTCATGATAATGGTCCAGAGAAAAGCCAGCATCACACTTTGATGGGTTGTGCTGGTTTTTTAAAAACTCTGTGTTGGTGGCATAGCACAAAGTGAACATTTGCAGCTGCCAAAGCCAACTGACGCTCATGTGCATCTGGCCTGGAAAGCTTTGATATGAAAATCGCTGACATATGAACCAAAGTGAGAAACATCACCTCTATGTCTGTGGAAGAGGAGTGTTGCTGAGAAAGCAGCAAGGTTTGAAGGGAGGTGGAGGGTTGGGGAAGAGGGGAGTAATGCTGAAGCTTGAGAAACATGCAGTCCTTGTTGTATTTGCATATGAAGGGACAGGATTCCTCTATGGAGGGAAGGAAAGTTTTGCCAATAACAGTGTTAGCAAGGTAACCACCACAGCTAGTGCTTATCTGCCCTTCAGTCCAAAAGAAGCATTTGTGCCAGGTTCTGACCTTTTCTTAGTAAGATGTGGAACTAGAAAAGTAGGACACAAACAATCCACACACGTCCATCTTTTTAGTGTGCATGTATACTGTGGGCTGCTAGAATCCGAGTGTAGAGGCAGTCCACAGCTGCAGTATTTCAGGTAGCGCTCCAGGAGGCCTTCATGAATTGCTTGGTGTGGTGGGGGAGCATACCCCTACTTTTATTATTTTACAGAGTGCAGCGTCCTTCTCCCCATGCATGCCAGTCCTGTTTCTGGGGCCCACTGCACCATGTGCCCCAAAGGGAGTATTGAGGGTGCTGTGGAACATACTGAGACCCTAATCTAATGTATCCTCAGGACATGCATTATGTGTGCAGGTACATACGACCTCACTGCAGTTCTTTCTTTCTATCGATCGAGCGATCGTGCACTGAAGTTACTAATGTTTATTCTCAAAATGCGATCCCTTAAGAAACTAAATGAACATTTCCCCCCCCAATAAAAACAGCTATAGAACATACATTATATAACACTTGGCCTTGTGATGGTGTTTAGTCTGGAGATGTACCCATCTTTGGTTGTAATTGCATATTTGCTTTACCAGTGGGAGCCTCATAAATGGATTTTGAAGCCTTGCTGAGGACAGTGTTATTGCACTGTGTCTGTATTACTTTCAAAATCACTTTGTTTCAGGCAATGTGAACTGACAACAAAATGAAAATGTGTCCCACCCCATTAGGGTATTTTGTACATTCTCTTTCTTTCTTCAACTGCAACTTGATTACAGAAGTATATCACATGATTGGCCCTGTGCAGAGGCTGCCCTTAACAGAAATCAATAGCCATGTGTATTCAAATTATTACAGATGTAAGCCCTATGGCCAGAAGCTCCAGGGAGAAAGAACTCCCTACTTCCCCTATTGCTGAATAGGGGAAAGTGCTGTCATAGCTTCATTTGCATAGATCTACCCACAATTCCATATTGACACCTGGGAGGTTACTATAACTTGTCATGAAGTTGGATTTTGGTCATAGTGGCTCCTAGAGAGGCTTAAGAGGAGAAAAGAGCTGCTACTTTGTAGCAAAGAGTTTGTTTTCAAGCAGCTGTGCTCTATCAATGGAGCCAAGTGTTCTTGACTCCCTTCCTATGGGGACTTCACTGCAGGAAAGAATGCAGAGAACAGCCACAGAATAGAGTGGATTCTGGTGAGGCCCCTCCTTACCTAGCATCTTATTAAAGTTGAATCACTAAATGGGGCAACGGGCAGTGATGCCTCCTTTGAGACAGGAGACAGACCTGCAAAGAGGTCCTTGAACTACTGCTACTTGCTGGTCCTCACTATGAGTGGGGTTTGGTGCATGGGTGAGGTGAGGCGGTGAAGGGGCATTTTCACTGTCAGGAGGGAAGGGGGAGGAGGTATTTTACTTTTTATTTGTAGATGTTCTGTTGCTGTGTTTCCCAAGTTTGACCATTCTCTTTCCCCTAATAATAACTTCTTATTTGTGCACATTTTTGGAGTGTTGGTGAGTAGGGAAATTCTGCCCATTAAGGACAAGCAGGGAGTGGGTGTTTGATTTTCCCAGGTTCCTGGGGGTGAGTTCAAGCCACTTTAGTTACTTCTCAAGAGGGACCCTAGATATATTGAACCATTTTGCTGCCGTTAACCACCTGGCAGAAGGGTTGCACAGTACAAGGAAATCGCATAGAGAAACCTTATAGGGTCTGGATTCAGGAAGAAACTCTCCTTGGGTTTGCACTTGTAATATGAAACACCTAAGCAAAGATGTACTAATTTAGATTGAATGGCAATCCTCTATGTCTAGCCTGGAAGTCAAATATCCACAAACAGAAGAAAAAGTCAATGGGATTGTGTTATCTGGGTGGCTGATAGTCGGAACCGTAGAAAAAGGGCATTAGAATGAGTGCAGTGGAGGGAATGGGACCAGGTGCTGCAGTACCTTCCAGGTAGCAGGCCTTGCCTGGTAGCTGTGCAGCCGAGATTGTCCCTATTACAGTGAGAACTATTATAGACTGGGTTTAAATGTCTTGCCTAGCAGAGTAGCATACAGTAGTATCACTATAATTAAGCATGCATCAACATTTTTGTTATAAATGTAGCTTTAGGGAGTTATAATGCTCTTTAACTATTCACTCTGAGCTGTAACGTGCTCTGCAGTGACTTCACCTAAGTGCAAAGAGTCTAACACCCAAACTGGGCTCTCACTTACTCTGGTGGAGCTCCATTAAAATCAGAGGGGTTGAACAGATGTAACCGAGCAAAATTTGGTCTAAAGGATTTTGGGCTAGGCTGAAATTAGCAACCCACCATGTGGTATGCAGCTGCACCACCCTGGGGCAGACTGAGTCACAAATTATGTTCTAATATCAGTCATTCCTTTGCTTCCCCCTTGCTTCAGGGAGGGACTACCTTATTTCACTCCTTCTCATGGAGCAAATGGGGATGGCGTGGAGTCAGGGCTCTTCCCTTTCCCATCCCCTCTCTGTCTCCTCCCCATCTACTTGCTCTCCTCTCCATGGCACGAGTTAGTCTGAGCAGCTATGAGCCCTTATTCCTCTCTCTGGCTAATTGCTGTGCTGCTTCAGGAATAGGGCAGGAAGCAGATTGTGACTCAGAGTCACAGTCTGGTTCCTGCTTTCCTCCCCTCCCCTTTGCTCCAGGAGGAATGTTATCTCTTCCAGCCCCTTTGTTGATGCAGATTTCTTCCCCCATGGCATAGGCTCAGTTGTGGTAGCCAGCACCTTGGGTGTGTGTGTGTGTGTGTGTGTGTGTAAGTGTAAATAAGGCTACATCCAATTCCTGCTCACCTGCACAGGAGGGGGAGCAGCAGTGGGCAGGTAGGACCAGAAAGGGGGGGGGGGGGGACATTGACAGAACTTTTGGTTCTGCTCCCCCCCGCCCCGCGCCAGCTAGCAAAGGGGCTGTAGCAAATTACTCCCTCATAGGAGCAAAGGAAGAAGTAGACTCCACAACCATGATTTCTCCCCAATTTCTCCATATGCAGGGTACGGAACAAAGGCTTAATCAAGCCCTTAATGAACACAGGGCTTTCTGTTTGGGCTGTGAGGAGGCCTCAGGGTGATGAGTTTCCCCTAATATCTCCATCTCTCTAAGCCACATTAGCTGCAGGTGAAACTCTTTTACGCAGTATATAAATGCAAGGAAGCTTTCCTGGGCTGTGAAGCTATTTAATGTTCAGTGTTATTTCTGAGGGGCAATGAGATGCACGGTTCAGGGTTTGAATTTCCCTTCAGGAACACTGGATGAGCGTGTCTAGAGTTAGACATTCTTCTCTCCTCTCCTCTCTTATATGAGTTAATACATATATTTTAGAAGAAAATAAAATATTCACTCAGGATCCTTATCTGGCAGAAGTCTGGAGACTTAAACTGAAGAGGACAGCAGTTAGGGAGGCTGGAAGCTATTGATGAGCTGGCTTTAAGAGTGTTAGTATGTAGAACTCCCTCTTTTCCTGTCTCTGAGGCATCAGATCACATCTCTCTAAATCCTGCCTTAAAACCCTTCTTTTCTGTTCAGCGTATGACTGACTCTCTATATAGTATATAGTGATATTGTGTATTAAGGACATGTCATAGTAATTCTATTACCAGCTCTCACAGTTATAACATACAGGAAAACTCCCATTGACTTCAGTGAGGACTACAAGGTCAAGTTCTGTTGATAGTGAGGATTTCACTGGGCACCAATGGCACAGTATCGAAATAAAAAGTATTGCGTGATCGTGTTGTAATGTAACCCACTGGTGAGTGGGCACAAAGGGAGAGCAGTAACTCACAATCTGCACAGGATATGTCGTTACCGCCCCAGCTGGAGAGTTTAACTCCGGAAGTCTCTACCTCAATCCACAGTGTGTTGTCCAATGTGTAAACTGTCACAAAGATGAGGGCTCGTGGGGTTCAAACTGCTGTGGGCCTCTGACTCTCATGACAAGCTTCCTTTTGCTCAGCTGAAGTACATAAACCATGGGTGGGTGGAAGGGAGGGTGGGTGTGTTTTACAGCCCCGCTTCTGTGCTGATCCATGGAGGATATAAGTGTTCTAAACACACACAAATTAAAAATGAATCTTTAAAGGTTGATGGCTGAAGATATTAGGCTGGTACCATTTAAAACCATTAAAGGACTAACAACAAGAGAGTTGACATAGGTTACACATTATTTGGAAAAGGAGAAATTACAGTGAGGCCAAACTAATACTGCTGATCTTATGGGTATGCAATGCAGGCACTGAATTTACGTCACTGCTCATAGCTCTAATTGATGTGACACGGGTAATTGCCAGGTTTAAAGGTTGAGAGGTTTGAATGAGCACACTCTCTAGAGCAGGGATCGACAACCTTTGGCCTGCGGCCCGCCAGGGTAAACTCCCTGGTGGACTGGGCCGGTTTGTTTACTTGCTGCATTCGCAGGTTTGGCCGATTGCGGCTCCCACTGGCCGCGATTTGCCGTCCCAGGCCAATGGGAACTGCAGAAAACAGCGCGGGCTGAGGGATGTACTGTCTGCCGTTTTCCAGTCCCCATTGGCCTGGAGCAGCAAACTGCGGCCAGTGGGAGCCGTGATTGGCCGAACCTGCGGACACGGCAAGTAAACAAACCAGCCCAGCCTGCCAGGCTGTCAATCCCTGCTCTAGAGGTAGAATTAAAAAAAGTAATGAGCAACAAAACCCGAGTTTGCATTCAGCTGAATGTGGGTCGCTTTGTAGTTTTCTTGGCAAAAGGAAGCCATTGCACCACTGGTCACATGAATGCTACTGGTCTGTCCATAAAACTAGAATACCCAATTATTGCCCTGCTCATAGAATGAAATGTATGAGTTAGTCTGTTGCAGTGCAGGAACCATAACCCGGTTTTGTTCATGTGACATTGTCTGTGCATGCCCTTCTTTATCTTTCTTAAATAACTAACAGGCTAGCTTTAATTTTCAGATGCACCAAGATGTTCCCTTGCTGAATAATCATGTGATCACTACGCTCCAATCCTTGCTTATACCTCTTCTACTTTTTTTTATCACCCTCCCTTATAGTGTCACATGTAAAACGTGGGGACTGACCATCACTTACAATCATGTGTAGTGCTTACTAACATGACTAGTCCCTTTGACGGCAGTGTGCCTACTCAGGCGTGAAGCACTACAGTGGGCAGTAAGTATTTGCAGGATAGGGTCTTTAGATTGTAAACTCTTTGCAGCTTTCTGTGAAGCCTCTAGTGTGCTATAAAATTCTTTACAAACATTTATTAAACCTCACAATGCTGGTGGGAGGTAAGAAAGTATGGTTACCAAACATTAGCCTAAAGGTGGCCTCTAATTTAGAGCGCCACCATTTTTGGAAGCAAAAATTTGTCACTGCTTTTTGAAATCTGGGCCTAAATGACTCACCTGAGGTTGAAGGGGATCAGAGTCAGAGCCAGGATTGGAGCTTGTGAGTGCCAGTCTCCTATGCATGCATATAGACTGTTCTTCTTTATGTACATACAGTTTATAATGTCACAAACTTTTTTCAAATGATTCCTTCTGCAACTAGGAAACGGAAAACATAGAGAGCTTTTTATAGGCCCATTTGATAACTAATCAATGGCATGTCAGGTACCCTTCTGCAAGAGGCTAAATCAGAAGGCAAGGTAGCATCTGCCTACAGCAGCAGTATCTTGTGGATAAAATGGAAGGAAGACCAAAGAGGAAATTTTTTTCCATATGGTCTTTGCTATGGATTTTTTCTTTAATTGATTCCCCTCAGAACACACAATAAGTAATAAATAAATAAGCAGATGTGATAAGTTTTCTGGCTGGATCAGCAGTAGGGCAAGTAAAAATGGGTGTATTGGGGACATCTGGCTGCTGATTGTGAACTGTTCTTGCTTTTGTATGGATCACACACATTTGTGACAATGAAATGCTCATCTACTAATACTTATTGTGACATTATCTAATTAGAATCTGACCATGCAAATCATTGTTGCTACCACTGTTCTATAATTGCAACGAATCTTATACAAAGTGTGATGCATGGCCAGAAAGGGTTAAGCATCCCGCAGGCTAAATAACCCAGAATCAACCTGTAGAAACATGTTAGAAAAGTATGTGAATGGCAATTAGGGCCATTCCATGGTAGATAGGCTAAAACTTTGAAGTGCAAACTTGTATTGTTAGAGAATTGGAGGTGATAAGAATTATGTGTGTGTACTTCTATCTTGTTAGATGTTAGCCATGTAAACAGACAGCTCCTGTCTGTCACTATAGCTATTGATTCAGAGACCAAAAGGAAATGTTAACATTTAAATAAACTGTAAACATAGTAATATAATGTTTTATACATAGTAATATACATGTGAAATGTATAGCAAATTACCTGAGAATAGTGGAAAACGGGCAATTGCCTTATGTTAATCCCTATAGCTAATTACTAGTGATGCTTAGGAAATAGGTCTATTTCAAAGTCTCCATAATTGCCTATTGTTCGCCCGAGGACTCTGAGCTGTCAAAGACCTGAAACTGTATGAGAGTATCTGGGGTCCTGATCCTTTTTATCTCAGATCTGCTTGATGCTTCATGCAGAGGAAGCTTAAGCCAAAAAGGTTGAGAATCCAGTCCTAACCTGGAATCACCCTGCATATAAACACTGGACTATAACCTATGAACTAATTCTGAAAGAACTCTTTGCAACTACAAAGCTCACCATCTCTACTATGAATCGGAATCTCAAGAATTGTACTCATGTCTGCATGTGTACTGATCTTTTAACCAATAGACTCTCTCTCTTTTTTCTTTTTTTAATACATTTTAGTTTAGTTAATAAGAATTGGCTGTAAGCGTGTATTTGGGTAAAATCTGGAATATTCATTAGCCTGGGAGGTAATGTGTTCAATCCTTTGAGATTGGTAGAATTTTTTTATATGATGAATAAGATTTTCAGTAATCCTCATCATATTTGAATTGGGTGTCTGGATGGAGGCCTGAGGCTGGGTTGCTTTAAGGGAACTGTGGTGTTGGCTTCTGGATAACCAGTGAGGTATTATACAAGCTGTTTTGTGCTGTCTCGGTAAATCTAGGTATTGGAATATCCACCAGCTTTGGGGATTGTCTGCCCCATTCTTTGCTGTTAACCCTAATTGAGTGACTGCAGTTGGCTTCCCTGGGACTCTGGTCACACTTATATTCATAGTAATTATATTATTCATAGTATATTGCATTCATAATATTTATATTCATAGTAATTCCTCCAGGATGTGTCCAGTGCTTTAGACCCCTGATCTTTAGGTTTTGGATATTTTGTCATTTTTTTATAGGAGGGAATTTATGTGGAGATAGCTTTGCTAAGATAAGAGTCCTCTTTAATGTCTTTAATGAAGTAAAAACTCTGTGGAATCATGGGAGATTTTAATTTTCCAGATATAGATTGGAGGACAAGTGCTACTAATAATAGTAGGGTTCAGATTTTCTTGGATGTGAGAGCTGGCAGATTTTTTCACCAAATAGTTGCTGAACCTACAAGAGGTGATGCCATTTTAGATTTGGTAATGGTGAGTAGTGAGGCCCTCACAGAAGAACTGGTTTTCGGGGACACTTTTCATTCAAGTGATCATGAGCTAATTCAGTTTAAACTAAATGGAAGGATAAACAAAAATAGATCTGCAAGTAGGGTTCTTGATTTCAAAAGGGCAAACTTTAAAAAATTTAAGGGAATTAGTTAGGCTGAAGAACTCAAGGTTCTGAACATGGAGGAGGCTTGGAGTTGATTTCTGCAACTTTTGCTTAATCTATAGCTTGCATGCCAAGCAAAGGGAAACAATTTATAGGGAAGGATTACGGATCAAGCTGGATGAGCAAGTATCTCAAACAAGTGATTAAGAGAAAGCAGAAAGCCTTCAAGGAATGGAAGATGGGATGGATCAGCAAGGAAAGCTACCTCTTGCAGGTCAAAATGTGTAAGGAAAAAATGAGAATTACCAAAAGCTGAGCAGAGCTGGACCTTGCAAGGGAATTAAAACCAATAGTAAAAGGTTCTATAGCCATATAAATAAAAAGAAAACAAGGAAAGAGGAAGTTGGACTGCTATGTACTGAGGATGGGGTGGAGATTAAAGTTAATCTAGGCATGGCCCAACACGTAACCAAATACTTTGCCTCAGTTTTTAATAAGGGTAGGGTAGTGGCAGGGTGGCTAATGGATATGAGGATATGGAAGTAGAAACTACAACATTTGAGGTGTAAATAAAACTCAAACAGCTTTATGGGACTAAATTGGGGAGCCTGGATAATCTCCATCCAAGAATATTAAAGGAACTGGCACAGGAAATTACAAGACCATTAGCAAGGATTTTTAATGACTCTATAAACTTGGAGGATTGCTAATATAGTACCTATTTTTAAGAAAGGGGAAAAAGTGATCTGGGAAACTACAGGCCTGTTTGTTTAACTGCAATTGTATGCAATGTCTTGGGACAAATTTAGAAAGAGAAAGTAGTTAAGGACATAGAGGTACACGGTAATTGGGATAAAATACAACATGGTTTTACAAAAGGTAGATTGTGCCAGACCAACCTGATCACCTTCTTTGAAAAGACAACTGATTTTTTTAGACTAAGGAAATGCAGTAGATCTAATCTACCTAGATTTCAGTAAGGCATTTTGATACAGTTCCACATGGAAATTATTAGTTACATTGGCGAAGATGGGGATTCAAATGAGAATTGAAAAGTGGATAAGGAACTGGTTAAAGGGGAGACTACTATGTGTTGTAATGAAAAGTGAACTGTCAGGCTGGAGGGAGATTACTAGTGGAGGTTCACAGGGATTGTTCTTGGGACCAGTCTTCTTTAACATTTTTATTACTGACCTTGGCACAAAAAGTGGGAGTGTGCTAATAAAATTTGCAGATAACACAAGGTTGGGAGGTATTGCCAATACAGAAGAGGATGGGAATATCATACAAGAAAATCTGGATGACCTTGAAAACTGGAGTAATAAAAATCGAATGGAATTTAATAGTGCAAATTAATGCATTTACGGACTAACAACAATAATTTTTGCTATAAACTGTGTGTGGGGGGGCGTTTGAGTTAGAAGTGACAGAGGAGAAGAAGGACCTGTGTGTGTATTGGTTGATCACAGGATGAATATGAGCTGCCAATGTGATGTGGCCATGAAAAAGGCTAATGTGATCCTAGGATGCATCAGGTGAGGTATTTCCAGTAGAGACAGGGAAGTATTAGTACCATTGTACAAGGCACTGGTGAGACCTCATTTGGAATACTATGTGCAGTTCTGGTCTCTGATGTTTAAGAAAGATTAATTCAAACTAGAACAGCAGAGAAGGGCTACTAGGATAATCAGAGGAATGGAAAACCTACCTTATGAGAGGAGACTGAAAGAGCTTGGCTTATTTAGCTTAACTAAAAGAAGGATGAGGGAAGATATAATTGCTCTCTATAAATACATCAGACAGATAAATATCAGGGAGGGGAAGTGTTATTTAAGTTAAGCGTAAATGTTGACACAAGAACAAGTGGATATAAACTGGCCATCAACAAGTTTAGGTTTAAAATTAGAGGAAGGTTTCTAACCATTAAGAGGAGTGAAGTTCTGGAACAGCCTTCCAAGGGGAGTAGTGGGGGCAAAAAACCTAACTGGCTTCAAGACTGAGAGTGATGATAAATTTATGGAGGGTATAGTATGATGAGACTGCCTACCATAGGCGCCCTCTCCATGGGTGCTCCGAGGCTGGAGCACCCAGAGAGAAAAATTTGCGGGTGCTCTGCACCCACCGGCAGCCAAGCTCCCTCTTCCTCACCTCCTTCTCCCCCCTGTCCCGAGTGCATCGTGTCCCCGCTCCTCCCCCTCCCTCCCAGTGCTTCCCGGCCCCCCGCTGCCTAACAGCTGTTTGGGGGCACTTAGGACTTTCTGGGAGGGAGGGAGAGTAGTAGAGACGTGGCACGCTCAGGGGAGGAGGCAGAGAAGAGGCGGGGTGGGATGGGGGTAGGGGGTGGAATGGGGGCAAGGCTGGGGTGGGAAAAGGCGGGGACTTTGGGGAAAGAGTGGAATGGGGGTGGGGTGAGGGCGGTGCAGAGGTGGGAAGAGGTGAGCCGGGGCAGAGGGGGGGCGAGCACCCACTGGGCGGAGGGGAAGTTGGCGCCTATGCTGCCTACAATGGCATATAGCTGATCTGTGAGTGCAAATAGCAAATATCCCCAATGGCCGGTGATGGGACACTAGATGGGGAGGGCTCTGAGTTACTATGGAGAATTCTTTCCCAGGTGTCTGGCTGGTGGGTCTTGCCCATATACTCCATGTCTAACTGATCACCATATTTGAGTTCGGGAAGGAATTTTCCCATGGGTCAGATTGGCAGAGATCCTGGGTTTTTTTTTTATCTTCCTCTGTGACATTGGGCATGGGTCACTTGCAAGCCTAGTGTAAATGGTGGATTCTCTGTAACTTGAATCTTTTAAACCATGATTTGCAGACTTCAGTAGTGTAGCCAAAGGTTATGAATCTATTATAGGAATGTGTGGGTGAGGTTCTGTGGCCTACATTGTGGAGGAGGTCAGACTAGATGATCATGATGGTCCGTTCTGGCCTTAAAGTCTGAGTTGGGCACTGGTAAAACTACTGGGTAAGAGCTCTTAGGCGCCTCACAGCTCTTTCAGCGGAGGAGGAAATGGAGGCTAGTTCCGCTGTTACACTGTTGGTATTACTCTTCAGCAGGGCCGGTTCCAGGCCCCAGCTTTCCAAGCTGGTGCTGGGGGCGGCATCGAGAATGGGGCGGCAGTCCGAGTCCCGCGGCGGCAATTCGGCGGCAGGTCCGCTCTTCCCGCCGCCGAATTGCCGCTGCAGGACTTGGCCTGCCGTCCCATTTTTGCCTGTTGCGGCGGCAATGGGGCGGCAGGTCCGCCACTCTTCCCTTGCTGCCGCGGAGGGACTGCCTGCATTGGGGGCGGGGCCACGGCAACTGCTTGGGGTGGCAAAATTGTGAGAGCCGCCCCTGCTCTTCAGTCAGGGTTTAATTCTCCTCACTGGCGCAAAGCCTATATAAATAGTAGGCGAGCACTCACTGAGGCTCTCAGCAGCTGCTGCTACCGCCCTCAGTACAGGTCGGGGCTGCCACCCTTCACTATACTTTGCAGGCCTATTGCTGCAACTTGCATATTGTGCTTCTGCAGAACGAGTTGCCAGGGAGCACTGCTCTGTGACACACGGAAAGGGCAGAGACCCCCTGTGCGCTGTTCATGTGTCGTAGCCCCACCACCACTCATCCATCAGCACGGTTACAATGTTCTAGCTGCAGGGGAGCCTGTTGGAGGCAGTGCCATAATGCTATTTGCTAGTTTTGCAAATGGTGAACTTAGCCTTCTGCTCTGTTTGTGGATTATGCACAGAGGCTTTGATTAATATTTTTTTTTTAAAGTAATTTGCTGTTTGTAATTGGGTGGAAAAAACAGTTTAGGCAAACAAATTCAGCCTGTGGGTTGTTAGGGAAGGGTTCAGAGTAGTTGCTCTTCATTTTTCATAGTGTTTGATTATGTACATCACACGGGGTTGTTTCTGCTCTCTGTTTGGATGACTTGACGCTTTGAAAATGAGTTACAAATGATGGCTAGTGAGTAGTGCATGCTCCTATTCATGTACAAATACGCTTGTTCGTGTTCAAAGAGCAGCTGTTCCACAAAATGCCCTGGAATAAAAACTGATTGGTAGTTGAGGAAAATAACTAGAAGCGCATTCTGGATGCACTGGAGAGGAGCACTGTGGGTAGCAGGGAGGCCAGAGACTCTTGGTGCAGGACTCTTGGAAGGAGATAAGTAGAACATGGACAATTACTGTGGACATAAAAGGAAAGGGTAGGTTTTCAAGATTTTGTGGAGCCAAACTGGCAAGACTTAGGGTATGTCTGCACTACGAGACTAGTTCGATTTATCTTAAACCGAACTTGTGAAATCGATTTTACAAAGTCGATCGTGCGAATCCACACCAAGGACATTAATTCGAGTTTGTGAGTCCACACTAACGGGGCAAGCATCGACAATGCAAGTGGTGCACTGTGGGTAGCTATCCCACAGTTCCCGCAGTCCCCGCTACCCATTGGAATTCTGGGTCCAGCCCCCAGTGCCTTCTGGGGCCAAAAATGTGTCGCGGGTGGTTTTGGGAACCTGTCGTCATTCGACCCACACTCCCGCCCTCCCTACGTGAAAGCGCTGGCGGGAAATTACATCGCGCCCTTTTCTGGTGATTGACAGCGCGGACGCCACAGGACAGCGAGCATGGAGCCCTCCGCGATCATCACTGCTGTTCTGTCCGTTGTCAACACCTCGCGCCTTATCGTCCACCTTTTCCAGAGGCAGATGCAGATAAATCTGGCGAGGAGGCAACGGAAGCTCCGTGAGGACATGAACTCTGAGAGGGGCACAGACCTCTCGCAAAGCACGGGACCCCGGCCCCTGGACATCATGGTGGCAATGGGTCACGTTGATCCTGTGGAACGGCGATTCTGGGCCAGGGAAACAAGCACTGACTGGTGGGACCGCATAGTGCTGCAGGTCTGGGATGAATCCCAGTGGCTGAGAAACTTTCGTATGCGTAAGGGCACTTTCCTGGAACTTTGTGAGTTGCTGTCCCCTGCCCTGAAGCGCCAGGACACCCGGATGCGAGCTGCCCTGACTATCCAGAAGCGAGTGGCTATAGCCCTGTGGAAGCTTGCAACTCCTGACAGCTACCGGTCAGTCGCGAATCAATTTGGAGTGGGCAAGTCTACCGTGGGGGTTGCTGTGATGCAGGTAGCCCATGCAATCGTTGACCTGCTGCTCTCAAAGGTAGTGAGCCTTGGAGACGTGCAGGTGATCATAGATGGCTTTTCTGCTATGGGATTTCCAAACTGCGGCGGGGCTATTGATGGGACACACATCCCCATCCTTGGACCGGCCCACCAGGGCAGCCAGTACATTAACCGTAAGGGATATTTTTCTATGGTGCTGCAAGCACTAGTGGACCATAAAGGACGTTTTACAAACATCAACGTTGGATGGCCGGGCAAGGTTCATGACGCTCGTGTGTTCAAGAACTCTGGTCTGTTCAGACGGCTGCAGGAAGGTATTTTCTTCCCGGACTGCAAAATACCTCTTGGGGATGTGGAGATGCCTGTAGTGATCCTCGGGGACCCAGCCTACCCGCTATTGCCCTGGCTCATGAAGCCATACACGGGCGCCCTGGACACTGAAAAGGAGCTCTTCAACTACCGGCTGAGCAAGTGCAGGATGGTGGTGGAGTGTGCCTTTGGCCGTCTGAAAGGGAGATGGCGAAGCTTACTTACTCGCTCCAATCTCAGCCAAACAAATATCCCCATTGTGATCGCAGCTTGCTGTGTGCTCCACAATCTCTGCGAGAGCAAGGGGGAGACGTTTATGGTAGGGTGGGAGGCCGAGGCCAGTCGCCTGGCTGCTGATTATGCACAGCCGGACACCAGGGCGATTAGAAGATCACAGCGGGACGCGCTGCGCATCCAGGAAGCCCTGAAAGCTAGATTCCAGAGCGAGCAGGGTAACCAGTGACTGTTTCGCTTGTTAAAACTGAAGGTGAACCAGCCCCCGTTTCTTTACCCGGTGACCGGTGTCTATCCTCTACAATTACCAGCACCCTTTCCCCCCACCTTCAGTCCCCGGTTTAAAAGTATAATAAAGGAAGCATTGTTTATTAAAACCATCTTCTTTATTAATGATTTCTCGGTAAAGTGCTGAGACTGGGACAAATACCGCTGTTGGGGAGCGGGTGGAGTGATGGAAAGGGCGCTTCCCAACTCAGGGAATGACAGGCTCCTGCTCCCTGAGCAGTCCGCTATGGTGTACTGCTTGTTTCAACAGAGCCTGCAACCACTCCTGTTTGGAAGTCTGTGAGGGGGGGGGCTGTGTGACTTCTTTGCAGGGCATTGCGGCCACTGATCCCCCACTGCATGGATCTGTCATGCAGGCTATTGCCTGCCGCCAACGATCCGCAGCCACCCTCCACCACCTGAAAGTGACAGCCACCCCCTTGGGAATAGGAAAACCCCCTCCTAGAATGGCAACTGAACCTTTTCCCCTGTTCCCGCCCTGTTAGATGCGACTATCGTCTCAAATCACAGAACACCCCTCCCCTCCCCCTCAATACAACAGCCCTTTGAAAGACAGTCAAGGAATCAGGACTGTTCAGAACACAATTTTTTATTAAGGAGAGCAAAATTTTAGGATGACACTTGGACGGGGGCTGGGGTGGGGTGCGTTTGGAGGGAAGTCAAGGTACTATCTATATTTTTGGAAAGGAGAGCCTTCTGCTACTGGAGCAGTCCGCAGGGGTGGAGTGATTTTTTCCTCTGCCCCTGCCTCCCCTCGTTCTACTGACTTTGAGTGATTGAGAAATAGGACTTTGTGGCAGGGGAGGGCGGTTGGAAAGAACATACAGAGGTGCCCTTTCCTCCATCCTCCGTTCCTGCAGAACGTCAACAAGGCGGCGGAGCGTATCAGTTTGCTCCCGCATTAGTGCAAGCAGCGTTTGAGTCGTCTGCTGATCTTCCAACCGCCACCTGTCCTCGCGAGCTTCAGCCCTCTGCTCCCGTTCGCTGACTGCTCGCTCGGACCTTGAGACGTCCTCTCTCCGCTGTGCAGCATCATTTCGGGAACAGACCATCAGTTCCGAAAACATGTCGTCCCGGGTTTTTTTTTTTGCGCCGCCTGATCTGCGCAAGCCTCTGGGAGGGCGATCCACGGGTAGGGAGGGAGACACTCGCAGCTGTGGGATGGGAGAAAGGGAGTGAATTCCTCAGAAAGATACATTTTCCCAAACAATGCCTATACTCTTTCCCTGTGAACAAGACCATGCATACTATCTATCACATGTGCACTCAGTACAAGGTCGAATATTATGTATTTGTATTAACTGCCAGGGGTCCTGGTGTTCAGATCACCCAAGCGGACCTGGACACTGCAAAACTGCTCCCTGGAGACCATGGTAAGCCAGTGCCTTTGGACTGCTGTGAACTAACTTCACAGCAGTGCGGTATTCCCATGTTTCAGGCACAGGTCCTAGCGGTGGCCAGTTCCTGATGCCGGCAAAACCACTCGGCTGCAAGGGCTCGCACACACGTTTCCCCCCCTCACCCCCTCCGCGGTGCCGGTACCGGGAACTCTCCCAGCCCGCGACCCGCCGTGGTTTCACTGCTCAACTACCTTTCCCACCCCCTCCGCGTGGCCGTTCCTGTGAACTCTGCCTGTCTGCGCTCCGCTTTGTTGAAACGGCTAAGAAACGCCCCCCAACCCCTCCGCGTGGCCGGTCCAGGGAACTCTGGCTGCCCACGCAGGGCTGTGTGCTAACGGCTCTCCTAACCTGCCCACCCCCTCCGCGGGGCCGGTACCGGGAACTCTCCCTGCCCGCGACCCGCTGTGTTTTAACGGCTCGCCTACCTTCCCCACCCCCTCTGCGTGGCCGGTCCAGGGAGCTCTCCCTGCCTGCGCACGCCTGTGTGTTAATGGCTCGCCTAGCCTCCCCACCCCCTCCGTGTGGCCGGTTCAGGGAACTCTCCCTGCCGGCGCACCGCAAAGTTTCTGCGGTTAGCCTCACTGCTACAACCCCCCCCCGCATGTCTGCCAATTGCCGCTTGTCGTTCTTTAAAGGAAAAATCAAGGAGTCACCATACTAACAAAATCACCCATTCAAACCAGGGCACCATGACTGATATCACTCTGATGAGGATTTCGGAGACAGAGAAAGACCGCATGCTGCGTGAATGCAAGCAAACCCCGGGGCCGTATGCCGCCATGCTATGCAAGGCAATGACACCAGAGTACCTGCAGCTTGCATGGCGCGGAAAAGTATCCTACCATGGAGGAGATAGTAAGGCTGCTCTCCCAGGGAACCTGATGCAAAAGCTTTCACTGTACCTACAGGAGAGTTTCGCGGAGATCTCCGATGGGGATTTCTCCTCTATCCCCATACATATTGACAGACTATTCGAGTAGTTGCCTTTGAGAAGATTTAAAAATGAAGCGCCTATTGCAAAGCAAGCAATAAAAACACACTGATAAGAAACCAATGCCTATTCTATTCAAAATAAATATTTAAAACACCGACCTGACGATCCTTCGCCTGGGTCCTGGTCTGGGCTGCTGCTTTTGGAGGGTTTGTTGGGGAGCTCGGTGAGGGTGATGAACAGATCCTGGCTGTCAGGGAAATCAGCGTTTACAGTGCTGTCGACTGCCTCGTCCTCCTCCTCTCCTTCCTCCTCCTCACCGTCAGCGAAAATGTCAGACGACGTGGCCATAGATAAGACCCCGTCGTCAGAGTCCACGGACACTGGTGGTGTAGTGGTGGCAGCACCACCGAGCATAGCATGCAGTGCCTCATAAAAATGGCATGTGTGTGGCTGCGATCCGGAGCGTCCGTTGGACTCTTTGGTTTTTTGGTATGCCTGTCGCAGCTCCTTGATTTTCACGCGGCACTGCATTGCATCCCGGACATATCCTCTCTCTGCCATTGCCTTGGAAATCTTCTCATAAATTTTCGCATTCCGTCTTTTGGATCGCAGCTCCGAAAGCACGCCCCACACAGCGATCAGGTCCAAGACTTCCCGATCAGTCCAAGCTGGCGCTCTCTTCCTATTCTGCGATGTCATGGTCACCACGGCTGCAGAGCTCTGCATCGTTGCCAGTGCTGCTGTGCTCGCCACGATGTCCAAACAGAAAATGAGATTCAAACTGGCCAGACAGGAAAAGGAATTCAAATTTTCCCGGGGCTTTTCCTGAGTGGCTGGTCAGAGCATCCGAGCTCGGATTGCTGTCCAGAGCGTCCACTGAGTGGTGCACTGTGGGATAGCTCCCGGAGCTATTAGCGTCGAATTCCGTCCACAGTAACACGAATTCGACATGGCCATGTCGAATTTAGCACTACTCCCCTCGTCGGGGAGGAGTACAGAAATCGAATTAAAGAGCCATTTATGTCGAAATAAATAGCTTCGTAATGTGGACGGGTGCAGGGTTAAATCGAGTTAACGCTGCTAAATTCGACATAAAGTCCTAGTGTAGACCAGGCCTTAGTATTATACTGACTGTGTGTGGTGGGGAGTAAAGATGACTACAAAGCTGTGATCCTGAATAACAGGGAAGGATGATGATTGTTTGATGATGGGGGGTGGGGAGGGGGAGGAATAAAAATAAGCAGTTGAGCTTTTACCATGTAAACCTGGGGTTGGCAATGATCTTTGTGCCTTTGGGTTTTTTTTGGTTGTTTAAATTTTAAAAGGGCCCCTGTGGCATACTCAAACTTTCCCTCAGACAGTTTTCAATGAACGCGGATAAGAAATATGAAAAACAAAATACCATGATCACAGGGTTTCCCCACTGCCGGTATCTGGGAAGCTATTGCTAAGAAAAAAAACCATTGGGATCAAATGCTGGTTCAGTTTAAAAAGAATAAAAATGTAATGTATTGATTCAGTGGGATCAAATTTTGATCCTTAATGGTGGGTAGTATTTGATTTATATTCCCCTTTTCTCCTCCCACTAACCTTGTCCACTCCCTTCCTTCTCCCCCACAGGTATTTTAAAATCTCTTTGGTTTGAGATCATGATTCAGGGTTCCCTTTCTAAGTGTGACACTTCATTTCAGGTGGCTCCACAAGCCTCAGGTAATACACTCGAGCATGACATAAAAAGTGAGCCTCGCAGGCTATAACAGCATGATGCTTGCTAGCTTGGAAGAGTCTGTGTTCTTCTGAGTTCACTGTCAGGGTATGAAACAGACTGCAGTGTTAACCATTATCTAAATAAAATATCATGTGAGCTATAATAACAAAACTGCAAAGAGCAGGTGCCCCACGCTGGTGTAGCATGGTCCAATAGCTAGGAAAAAGAGCAGATTTCTGATTGCATTGTTCTGCACAACATATTTGCAATGTAATTATGTTTTTCTCCCATGGTATTGCTGGAATTGAGTGCCACCAGGTGTTCGTTGATGAGTATGACAGAAAAATGCTGATTACATTTAGAATCTTTCTTTCTTAATTTAATAAAAAGAGAGTGGCCTGTACTGTAACTCCACCAGCTTCACTGGCGTTAGATCAAAGTGAATTTGGCTCACTGCCTCATCTTGCTTAACAGCTGTAGCATGGAACATATTGCTAGTATTGTGGAGGAGCAGTGGTAGCCACACCATAGTTAAATATAAAGATAGCTTACCATTATAGCCCCGTTTACAGTCCCACAGCCCACCCAACCGCCTTTAAAAAGAAATCTGTCCTGAAATTTTGCATTCTATATCCCATCTTAGTGGTGACTCCCTTGCTGGGAAGTTTTCAGGGAAAAAACAGAATAGGAGATTTAAAGTGATGGGGTCAGACTCATGGCATGGTCCCACTCTGGCTTCTTTGTGCCACTCCAGTAGTACAAAGGGAACACACACTAGTTAGATCTCACTCCAGTTATACCTCCAGTGTAAGGAGGGTGTCATAACAGCAGCTGGGATGGTTACATGCTGGCCCCACTTGAAACCTTTAGTGCAGAGGGCGTCAGTGATGTAGGGGACATTGTAGGTCATGGCCAGACCATTCTGGCAGCCAAGAATAGCCAAAGGGGTGAGCCAATTAAATAATTTTATCATTTAATTGTGTTGTAATTAACTCACATGTTGTTTTTTCATATGTAATCAATGTGTGATGAATAGCTAAGTAGGACAGGATTATAGCAGTAGAAGACTGACCAGTATTTAGGAGTGACAAGTGCATATTAAGGATATAAGATGTAATGCTAGGCCTACAGGCGGAGGCCTGTAAATTTTTTTTGCTTAGCTACATTGGGCCCCAGGCTTAAGGAGACTTGATATGGGTGGTTAACCTAAGACTGACCCTATGCCAATAAGATTACAGAATTACTGTAAAAGATGTGCCAAAAGGTGACGCTTCAGAAAAATAGACTGCAAGATACCTGATTGTAACATCACGGGAAGTTCTGTTCTGACCCCCAGTTACTCTGGAAACAGGTTGATGTAAATATTAATAAGATGCTAATAAGGAAAAGGGGGAACTAAGAGAACAACCTATGGCAAATGGGGCACCCCAACATTTATGGGGTGTGGAAATACAGATAAGGAAAAAGAGGTTGGAACCCTCATGCATATGAATAAGGTGTTTAGGCATGGTCAGAACAACAGTATAATAGAGGTTCCCTGGTTGGGTAAAAATGGGGAGATCCAACCAAGAACCACCTGCCTATTGATGACCATCTGTTGAGAGATCCACCAGACTCTCTAATATCTTTGGGGATGTGAGTATGAATACAGCATTGGCTATGGCTTGGGGCTCTGTCAGGTTGGGTAGATGTGTATATGAGTGTAACATACAACTTGTAATACAAACAAGACTGTTTACTTGTAACTGTGTTTGTGGTCACTGTATTCATTCTTCATGTGCTCCTAAGAGTCTCCCAGTCTAAGCCCAGGGCTACACTAGGGGAGGGGGTCGATCTACGATACGCAGCTTCAGCTACGTGAATAACATAGCTGAAGTCGGCGTATTGTAATCGACTTACCTGGCCGTGAGGACGGCGGCGAGTCGATCGCTGCAGCTCCCCCGTCAACTCCGCTTGCGCCGCTCGATGACGTGGATTTCCGGAGCCGACGGGGAGCGCGATCGGGGATCGATTAATTGCGTCTTAACGAGACGCGAAAAATCGATCCCCGATAGATCGATTGCTACCCGCCGATCCGGCGGGTAGTGAAGACAAGCCCTAAGAGTAAAAGGTAACTTTTGATTTGGAAACTGTAGCAACAGGAGCTGAGCCCAACTCTCATTGACTTTTTGAAACCTGTCCCATTTATCTGGCTTCTTTGCTTCCCCCCCCCCCCCTCTTTCTGACACAAACCAAAGCTATTCCTTTGTTTGCTCATTATTTGGACCAGACTGAAGACAATCCCAGTCCTTGCTCCCTGTATGTTGGATCCTAAACTGGTCACTGAATAAAGAAAACATAATGGAGTTGATGATGTAGGCCTATTTATAGCACCACCAAATTCGGTTCACATTTACTCTGGTGTAGATCCAGAGTAAGTCCCTTGACATTAGCATAGTTGCCCTGGATTTATGCATGCGTAATTGAGAACAGTATTTGAAATGTAATCTGTAAAGCACCTTGAGGTACTTCTGGATAAAAGGTACTTTATAAATTGAGGGGTTATCATCACTAGCAGGTGCTTTTCTTGGGAAGGGAGGTTTTCTTAGGCTTTTCTTCTTGGCAAGGCAGGATCATAACAAAAGCTTTAGATTTCTGAAATTTGACAGTGAATTCGCCTGTCCATGTGCCTATGATTCAACACAAGATCAAGTGATACAGTGAGCTATATGCGCTTTCTGACTTGACACTGTAACTCTATGCATCATGAACACACAAGAAGAGACTATGACACAAGGTATTGTTAGCACCTCAAAGCCTGGTCCTGACAAAGTGGCCTATAATATTTTTTAGTTTTGCTTTGTGCATGGCAGATATTAGATGGGGCAGTTTTATTTGTCCCTCTAAAAGGTAAAAAAGGTTCAACTAAGGCATTTAAAAAGTCAGAAGGAATCCAGTTAGCCCTTCTCACTCAGACTTCAGATCTCCTCCTATACGCTGGGTTTAGTTTGCTGTTTGGGCTATATTTAGAGGTAAATTTAAATAGGATGATGCAGGTTGGTCATACATTCTACTTGTAGAACTACAACATGCATTGTTTGAGTGTTGGTTTATAAATAGTACATAGTTGCAAATGTAACCCACATCCGGTCTTCCCCTCTTGTGGTGTCTGGGCCACATACAGAGATCGAGAAGCCCACTACAGCGTTGGATGACAGAGTTGGGTCTTCTAGCTCGTGCTTTAAGACCCAGAAGTCCTGGTTTGATCCCTGTTGCCAATGATCTACCCAGAGACTTGTACTAGAGCGTTAGAATGATGAAAGCTGGAGTTCGTTTTTGACAACATCCTGTTTAATTTACATAGCACTCTTGTTGAGCATGATGTTTTGCAGCAAAAGGAGAAGGCAAAGTCCTTGGTCCAAGGAGCTTACAATCTAAATAGGACAGACATGAACAGCACAAAAGATGACAACAGGGAGGTGAAATGCAGGGTAGGCAACAGAAAACGGGTTGGAGGAAACTGTTCTTAGAAAAGTCTTATTTATACAGAATAAATAAAATGACCCTATGGTCTAATGGATAAGATATGGATCTAGTGGGCAGGATAGATGGATTAGGAGGAATAATAAATTCCTTTTTTGACATGTCTAATTTGAAGTGGTGCAACATTCAGGAAGAGGTTCCTGATTGGCAAGTGGAAATGTGGGATTTTTGGGGAAGGGCAAAGATTCAGCACAGATGCAGATTTGATTGATACAATTTCATCAGTGTCCGGTATTAAGTGCGTGACCCTGAAAGAGATCTGATCGCGTCAGAATGCAGCGACCTGCCTGCTCACCAACACCAGCTGCAAGTGTCCATTTCCAGCCCTTTGTGTGGAGAGCCAGTGCAGCAAGCAGAGATCAAAGCTTCCACTTTTTACATTCAAAGCCGTCTGTGGGATTGGCCTGAGCCCTTTTCAGAGGCTATTTTGAACAACAGCACCCCGCCTTGTGAGCATGGCAGATAAGCTTCCTTGGCAGCTAGCCTACCACTGTGAAACTTCTGAGATTAGAATGAGCCTTGGTGCATTCGGAACAAACTGTAAAACTCACATCTTTGACCTAAAAGACAATTCTATTCAATAGGGATGAGGTGGAAAGGAACATAAGGAACCTGACTTTCCAGTGCCTTGCACCATCATCTACTTCTGCACACTGTGGGTAAAATGCTACCAGTCAAAATGGCTGCTCTTTATACTCACTTTGCACAGGTGTAAATAACTGTGCACGAAGTGAGGCAAGATTTGGGTCTAAAATCTTTTGGAAATGTAATCTTGTAAATCACTCAAATACCATTGATGAGCATAACATACATGTGTGGATAGACTGAGGATAGATTTAAGAGCCATGATACATCTGTATGCATACTGCTAGCCATTCACCAACAGACAGCATTACATAGCGTGTGCAAGATGTAAGTGTCAGAGGGGAAAATATGACATGGGTTTAGGGAGGATTCTTGGATCAAAGCACTAAACTCCAAAGGAGACCCTGTTGCTCTTCATGACTCAGGCATCACAACTAGGGCTGACCAGAAAACAACAGTCCGTTTGAAATTCAAGTTTTTGAAATTTTGTTTTGGTTGCAATGTATGGGTGCTCTCCCTCTTTCTCTAGGTATTCCGTCATGAATCCACAAAACCTTCCAGATGCATTTTTCATTGAAATTGATACATTTCCATGAAACATTTTGGTTTTGATGAAATGACATTTCAGCTCTAATAACAATGTTGACTGGACCCCTTCTAGAATTAATTTGTATTGCTGCCGGGGAGGTAAGAAGAGAATCCATTAACAAGGGGGGAACCCCCCCGCAAGAACAGTTAAATGCTTTTTTTCCTTCTCATTTCTCGTTTTATGTTCTCTTTCCTGGCTGTTATGTGTTTTTATATTTCTCCCTCAGGTTACAATAGCTGTGCTGAATGCTAATAACATGATACTTGATGCAACTACAGGGTTCATTTTTTAATTATTCTTTCCCTTGAATATTGAAAACTCATCTGAACTATTTGGAGTAGTAGCTGGGTCAATTCACCAGATTATTTTGGCATACAGAAAGGTTCAATAAATGTTGTTGTTTTAACAGGTATTCCTTGCTAATTTGTTTACCAAGGATTTCAAGCATAAATGACTATTTCATAAAGGATCCCTAATGGGGGGGGACATATAAAAATCTTTATTAAATGCATTAGTCCCCTGGAATGACCTTCTATTACATAAAAATAATACAATAAAATTCATGATAGCCTAAGAATAAAAGTCAAATGTATGTTTTAATTAAATGAATAACACTTAAAATATTTGGTAAAAGCAAAATTATCACAGATAGATATTTTAATTGATCTTTCTTTGGAAAAATGCATTTCATTGTAACTTAATTGACATATATATTGCGCTTTTAATGCTAAATTTGTGTAATCTGAAACTTTTATATTATTCTACTCCTGACAGTTAGCTCTGAAAGAACTAACAGTTTTCATTTGATTTATATTTGTGTAAATGCCAACAGTCTGGGCAAGTCTCTTTTTAAAAAAAGTTTTGGCATGATTTTTCTTTGAGAGTGAACAAAGACAAAAGATGATAAAGGACTGTTGTCTAAAACACTGAATTTAAGGGTCTTAGAGTGTGAGACTTAAGTATTCACAGATGGTTGGTTGCAATTTATAGTGCAATTTAAAAGTTACTACTAACTTCTGCAAACAGAGCTTTCTCTCCTGAGTCGGTCCTTCCCTTTCTGCCATGACTGTCTACTCATCTGTTGTGTGCTAGCCCTTAAATCGAGGGTTATGGGCAATGTGGGGAAATGATTATATGTGGTGTTTTGCACAGTGCTATGCACCCCAGCTCAGTCCTTTGCTTCTGGTGTGGCAGTACTAGAAATATTAGGGAGACATCGGACCATGTCATTGCTGAGGGGTGAGGGGGAAGAGTGCTTTGCATTGCTTGAAGGAGTGAAGATATTACTAGGGAGTAATGGTGTTGAGTGCAGAGGACGTTGGGATATGTGCATTCTGGCTGGCAGCTAAGTCATATATACACGACATGAGGGATAGGAGTTGGGACTTTCATCTCCAAAACCAAAGCCCCCTAACAACTGAAATAAGAATTTCTCCTCTCACTGTTGGTAATGCCTCAAACAGTTACGCAAAATTCCCTGTAATCTCAATCAAATCCATATCCCCAGTAGTCTGTTAATTACACTGAAAATGTCCTCCATTTAATCATCTAAAATTGTTCAGTGTTTTCCCCTGATACATTTGATAACTGAGGATGGAACTGTTCTAGTTGTAGCTAATGGAGACTCCCCTTTAGTTCAAACAATAGAAGATTGTATCTTTGGGTGGGAAGGTCCTCCTGATTCTTATGCTCCATCCTGCAGGTGTGGGATTTAGCTGATACAAATATACAGAGAATACTGTTATAGTATCTCCCTCTAGAACCGCATAGATTTCTGTAGCCAAACTTTCAAAAGATCTCCACGCCCCTAATGGGGCCAGATTTTCCGAAGAATTCGGCACACTGAGCGCTCTTGAAAATCTGGCCCCACATGACAAGAAAACCAGTATGTTGCACTGCTCTGATTTGCCTGGAAAAGGGTCTCTGTGAAATCAAAATGAAAATAAGAAAGAAAAACTTGTAGCACCTTAGAGACTAACAAATTTATTTCAGCATAAGCTTTCGTGGGTTAGTACCCACTTCTAACCCACGAAAGCTTATGCTGAAATAAATTTGTTAGTTTCTAAGGTGCTACAAGTTTTTCTTTCTTATTTTCATTTTGCTGACACAGACTAACACGGCTACTACACTTAAACCTTTCTGTGAAATCAGACGTCTGAGAAGGAGGTCTTAGAGCAGGGGTTCCCAAGCTTCATTGTACTGTGACCCCCTTCTGACAACAAAAGTTACTACATGACCCCAGGAGGGGGGAGTGAAGCCTGAGCCCGCGCCATCCCTGCCTCCCCGCATGGAGGGGCCAAAGCCCCACTGCCCTGGGGGTGGGGGCAAAGCTGAAGCCCAAGGACTTCAGCCCCAGGCAGGGGGCCTGTAATCTCAACCCCACTGCCCAAGGCGGAAGCCCTCAGGCTTTTGGCCCCAGACAGTAGGGCTTGGGCTTTGGCCCCTGGCCCCAGCAAGTCTAAGCCAGCCCCAGCGACCCCATTAAAACAGGGTTGCGACCCATAGTTTGAGAACCACTGTCTTAGAGGATAGCTTCCGAAGTGCGTGAAAAAAATCATTTTTACACAGAGATCCTCCATGAACCCATGTCTACCGTTCTCTAGGTTTGATGACTTCCTATCCCCTTCGCTAACAATTCCAGCATTCTGTTGACTGAATTCACTGCAGCAAGTTCACCCAAAAGCCTATTATTGTCTTATGCATGCAGCTTATTAATTCACAGAGCAATAACACTACATTTGAATTTGGCTTTTATGTAAGTAAAAACAAAACCAGTAGAACAATATTAAAAGAAAATATCCAGTGCAAACACCTTTGATGTATAGTAGAGATCAGTACAGTGTTCCTTAGAATAATGTTATAACGCAGACTGCAAAAAACTCCACGATTATAGGAAATGTTATCTGGATGTAGTTTACAGAAGACTCTTTAGCTATGACACTGAATAATTTTATAGCTAACTTTTCCTGTTGAATAGCAACACCTTATTACACATGAAAATCTTAAAATATAAGGATTAGTAAGAACTCTTTATAACACAATCATCAGTAGAACCTCACTAGCTTGCACCAAGGACTGGATTTGCAAATTAATGATTAAGTGGACAAACACAATTTTTAAAAAAAAGTACATTATTTATAAAGAGCCTGATTTATAAAGAGCCTATGGGAAGACTCCCAATGGGTTTGGATCAGGCCCGTATATGGAAAGTGTACTATAATTTGAGTAATTGATGACAGTGTCCTACTAAATGTTGTATAGTGTATTTTGAAAAAGTAGTGAAGTACTAATAATGAGACCACCCTGCAGATTTAATAACCTTGCTATTAAATCTGTGCTGAAAAAGGATGCCGGTTTTTGTGTATCAGCTATGAGTGGCTTAGTGAAATGCAAATCAGTGAAATTCCACTACACTGGTTTAAAAAAGAAGAGTTTTTAGTATTTGGATTAGCGACTATAATATAAAATCCGATCTTAAATCAAGAGATCAGCTAAACTAATTCCTACAGATCCTGCAAAACTGGGTATCTCATTGGCAGGACCCTGCTCCCATTAAAATCAATGGGAGTCTTACATCAGTGGGAGCAGGAGCCAGCCCATTGTCATTACTTGCCTAGATCCTGAAAAACATGCATGTTTGTTTGACTCGATGCACTGTGTGCACTGACTCCCCGCTGTGCATGAAGTTAAGTATGTGCATGTGTCTTTGCAGGATCAGGGATATAGTGGTGGTGGCACCCAAAACCTCGCTTATGCTCATGCCTTGGTCTTTCAGACAGACAGTACAGTACACAGATACAATAGTCTGGTCTGGAAGTCCCCAATACTTTCCTAGGTGGAAAATACCCATTTTACAGTACCTGTTTAAAAACAAAATTCACAGTAATGAGACCCTTGAATTTTTCCCCTGAAATAGCTAAATTCCTTCAACTATGTTAAAAAGAAAACTCTTAGAAAAACCCACACCCGCTTAGCCTGTAATATGTGATTTGATTGTTGCAATCCAGTGAGACCTACAGTTCTAGAGCCTTAACATTCCACTTGATCTGCAGGTTTCCTGCCCGGCAGAGTATATTCCATTGAATAGCACCGAGATCCTAGTTAAGAAAGGAAAATCTTTTTTTCTGAGGATAAAGAGAGATTTTAATACTCCAGGACTGTGCCAGAAATCCCCACAGTCAAGCTTTTCGAAAATGACCAATTAAAACCACTCTGGTGGTCTTCTAAAAATCCCCAAGAGTTCTTCTATCTTCCTGCAGTAGCCCATTTTTGGAGTGGAAAGGTAACTAGTGAATTGGGAAGCAGGGAAAAATCATGAAGCTCTTTGAACATAATGGAATCATCTTTAATATTAAATGATGATCCTCCCCTTCGCTATGTAAGCAAAGTCATGGATTATCCAGGCAAGATGGTACAGGAGGCAAGGCAAATTTGAGGGGGAGGTGGCTACAGCTGCCACCATTATATGTTCCTTCCCAGAGCTGCTAGACTCCTCTGTTCTTAATTTCACATTGATAAAAGGGGGTCTGACCACATGGAATGGGGAAGAAATCAGGGCCATGCTGCTGTAGGCATCAGCATATATATGGAAGACTTTCATAGGTGCTGGGCAGTAATGAGTCAAAAGACATGCTTTGTGGAGCCTACCTGTGGGTCATAGAGAACTAGTGTCAGTAGAGGAGCCAGCGTGCTTGCTGAGCTACCTATGCTGGGGGAATGGGACAAGAACAATGCTATTAATTTAAAAAATGCATTTCGTTGTAATTTTTTAACCCAATATGCTTTGAGTTTTTGGTGTCTAGAATCATAGTTACATCCTGCGCTGCTTGTGTAAAGATCTGTTGTTCCTCCTTTTGCATACTAGTTGCATCTTGGCTTTCCTATCTGTCTCTGGGGGGGGGGAAAACAACAACTAAAAACAGTTGATTTGAACTTAATACACAAAGTCTTCATTTGGCTCCAATCCATAAAGCTCAGCTAACATTTTAAATCTGGGACCCCAGTCATTTAGAAAGTCATAGTCGATATCTGAATCTGAGGATCCCGAATCCAAAGAGCTAAGAGATTCTGCAATGGACTCAGCACCTTCATAGCCATAAATGTGAAGGGTGTCATATGGCAGCAAATCCCCATCATTGTCAGCTTCATCCTTCTTCACCTCAATCATAATTGCCATTTCCCCAGTGCCAGAATTTCCATTTCCCGTTGGCTTCTGGACCTGTGCATACAGGCAGGGCCCAGTCTCCAGGTTCATGCCATTCTTGCGGACAGAGTTGAGCACAGACACATCGTAGCTGGTGGTGTCCATTTCACCACCACCTTCTTCATCGTAGGTGACAAGCTGCTCATGAATCTCTGCCACAGTCTTCCTGAGTACAGTCAGCTCTTTCTTGTGCCTCTTTCTCAGAATGATTAGCAATGCGATTCCTGCAGAGAAAACATATCCCAGCAGTTGTAAGTAAAGGCAAATATAGGGAATTGGAGTAAACCAAACTCAGTGTAGTTAAAATTGAACATAATCTGACGTTCTTTTTCAGGCAAAATGCCATTACATTCTTTTTTGAATGTGGTTTAAAACATTCCTAACGTAGGACTGATGTGTTCAGGAAAGGGGCCCGTTTCTGCATTCTATCGATCTGCTTTAGGGTTGATTTCCTCATCTCCGTAGAACTTTATTTTTACAGCACCAGCCTGAAGTCCTGTATTCACGAACAGAGAACAGGCAACAGCAGTGCAAGCTTTCCCTATGCTGCCCTGCCAATTTGCCTGAGCCCTGCCTTGGAAGGTACATCTCTAGCAGAGAGACCATAGTTCATCCTCCATAATCAGTTGGCGCTTGACCTCTTTTGCTGAGGCTGACTTATGGGTGTGGCGCTGTGATGTGGACACTTGTCCACTAGGGACTGAGCTTGGACCATCCAATCATTTAACATCTAGGCTATCAAACAATACCCACGTTCACACTTACCGGTCCATGTTAAACTCAAACTGATGACCTAAAGGTGAGCAGCTCCATCACCCAACCAATCCCCACGTGTCAGTCAGTTCACGTTAAGTGCTATATTAACATTTTTTAACGTTATGTGTTCTTATGCCACCCAAGTTACAATTCTGGATACCAGCTTTCCATTCACAAAAGCTTCAATACCCATACATCAAGTACAGCAGCCTATTGTTGCACCATTAATGTGTTATGCAATATTAGTTCTATTGGTGTCTTATTACATTGTTACATGTTGTGCCCATATGAATTCAACCTTTTGAGGCAGGGGCCCTGTTATTTCTCTGGCTCAGTTACATGTACAGTTACATTATGCCTAATGATGCTAAATAATATTAATACTTGGTGAGATTACAAGTGCTCCTTAGTTACAATAAGATAATTATTCTAATAGGCCAAAAAGAAAGTAAATGCAAGAGTTTACTGAATGTGACTGACTTTAAAATGTTCCTATCTTCTTGATCCTGGATAAGCACAAAGCTTCAGGTACCTCAATTAGAAAGAACATGTCAAGAGCAGAGTATGCTTGAAATATCAAATATTTACCAAGGATTGTGAGGATGCAGATAAAAATTGCCACGAGCGCCTGAATGCTAACTCCAACTTGCTTAGCTGCTTCTTCGCAAAAAGTGAATTCTCCTTTCTCATCACACTTGCAGACAGTGATGGAAAGTGTGTTTGTGCTGCTTAGCTCAGGCGTGCCATTGTCTGAGATGATGACAGGTAGGTAGTGGATTTTCACCAGCTCACGATTAAACTGTCCATATTTGACGGTGACATTAGCTGTGTTATCTGGAAAAGGTAATGACATCTAATTAAGTGATAATCTCAACCTCTGACTTTCTTTATAGATTATCAATCATCTGGCACAATCCCCTGAGGCTAACTGAGCCTTTAAGGAACCCCACAAATAGTTGGGTGGGCATGAACAACACTTTATCTGCTGAAAAAACCTTAACCTGTTTATAAATAACAATAGCCCACTTGGACCCATCACAGATTATCTCTGTAGCTTTCACCTCATGTTTCCTGGTGCCTCTCTCTTGCTATATGCTGAAATCTACTGAGGGGATACACTACCGTGATTGTCAACCAATGTGAAGTTGCTGTCTTCTGTGGTCAGGGAATATTTGAAGTTAACGCCAGGCAACATGTCATCCTTGTCAGTAGCTGAAATCCTGATTATTACCTATAAAGATTCCAAAGTTCATCAATTTCAGGTATGCAGTGCACACAGTGGTAAAAACACTCATTATGTAATGCAATAGCTTGTGCTGGGCCTTTCCTGGACCATCTGCAGTAAGTGGTCGTGTGAAGCTGCATCGCTCCAGAGGGGGCCCCCAGAGAGGCACAGTGCCTCCTGGGGCCTCCTATCCTTCGCAGTGCAATGGGAGTAATTTTGATCCACTGGCTGGTGTGGAGGGAGAGTCAGAAAAATGGGTGTGCCTATTCCCTGCTTACATACTTTCTATGGAGAGCAGCTGGTGCAGAGCCTCGATATTCCCCCCCGGTAGCAGGTGCTAAAAGCCAGGTAGCTTGAATCCTGCCACACAGAGGAAAGGGATTCTCTCTCCTACTCCGCTTTGTGATTGTGTCATGGCTTGTAATTAACCATAAAGAGAATAAACTAATGTTCATTTAAATATCTTAGGCAGAGATTTTCTAAAGTGCCTAATGGATTTAGGACCACTAATAACAGTAGCTGTCTAAGACTTCTGCTCCTAAATGCCTTGCTTGCTTTTTGAAAATCTCTCCCGAATACCGAAAACCACACAATACAGCTACTGCGTGTGTGGCAGATGAATAATATATATGACATCAATAAATGATATACCAAAAGTATTTCAAAATCAAGTTAAAGGTCAAATACTACCCCTGGGTCTGTACACACGGCTCCAATCAAATGGTGGAATCTGGCTCAAAGACTGTAAATTAATGACTATAAATAAAAAAAAACGTACATGTAAAGGCTGCAGCTGCAGCTGAGGAACCCATGACTCCTAAAAATACCAACTCTATTTGTTGGCACACAACTTGGGTGCTGATGAAATTTGCAATCTTAATATTAACTCGTGTTTTCTCCTGCCTATTTTACATAACTCAGGGTTTGCATGTATGAATATTAGGTAGATGAAAATGAATTGCTGGTAATAACTACCATCTTGTAGGGTTAACTGAACTGTAATGTAATGGCTAATGTGCATGCCTACTGCCGACCTTCTGCTCGATGGGAAGGAGAGGGACTAAGGAGAGTGTGTGTGTGTGAAGTGAGAGACGTCTGTATTGTAGCAGCAAAAAGACCGAAGCAGAAAAGTCTTGAGTGCTGACGGCTCGGAAGTCAATGCCTTCACGGAGTAGTCGCTGGAAGCACATGCAGATCAGTATTTAGGCTTAGCAAACAGGATAACTCTTATCAAAAGAGTTGTGCTTTAACTTGTGGTTGAAGGTATATGGTTAAATATAAATGGAAACAACCCTCTCATGTATTACCTACCTTTCCCGGTGCAGCATTTTCACACACTTTGGGCTCATAAGGATAAGCAAATTCTGGAGAGTTGTCATTTTGATCAAGAACCTGGATAAAAACTTGTGTATGTGATTCTATGTCTGACAGTTTATCTGAAACGATAAACATAAAGTAATGGATGATTTATCATTCAATTGTCTACAGACTGAGCCCCATACAGAACTCTTGTCCTGTGCTTTGCATCGTTCATGGAACCTCTTCGCAATGAGCAAGAATAGTACAATATATCACACTTTGATGAATGGATGCTCATCCTACTTTTACTTATTAGATGTGAATTTAGGCCCAGATTTGTTCCTGCACAGAGATCTGCTAGACAGTGGATGGAATGGGATGGGGAGAAGCTGGTTATGGCTTCCTGATTCACTGTGCTGGGCTCTGTGTAGGTTATAACAACCTAGGGGCTGCTCTAAACTATGCCAGCTGTCTATAACCCCAAAGGAATGTATGCCAGTTGAAGATTGCCAAAGTGTAACAAGCTCTGGCTATCCCTCCTTCCCACTTGCTCCTTGGCTCTTATGGCAGGACTTAGAGCTATTGAAGGGTCTGGCCTAGGAAGTGGTCACAATGGCTCTACATATGGACGTGAGGGGAATTTTGCTCTCTTTGTAGTGTCAGAGTATAATCAGGGCAGATGCTTTTTCTACGACTTATGTTAGAGATCAAGGCATAAAGGTTAACGGTTTCAAGGGATTCTTTGCATTTGTACTGAAGGCCAAGTATTAAATCTGGGTTCTGGATTCTAGCTGGAGAAGACTTGCTGAGCAACCTTGAAACTAAAACATACATGTATGTTACAGAATCTATACTTTACCTTTTAATGCTCACCAACCAGTGTTCTTGAGTATCATTAAAGTGCCATATTGACAGTTACATTCAGCAAATCCGGTAGAATGTACGTAATGTGGATTTTTTCCTCCCCTTTCTCCTTCGGTTTTACTAGTACTTTGAACTAAGAGGAAATTATCAGAGGTGAAAATGCCTCTGATGAATGACTGGGACAAGGCCACTTTAGAGTGATACTATGCAGGGTTGCTGCTGTCTCAGCAGCTGTGTAGTGGGATTCTGCCACCATGCATGCTTTAGAAGGGGAGCTCTGTGCCCTTCCTGCAATAAGTAGGCGTGAATGACAATGATGTGGCAGGCTCTGGGGATGACTCTGGGCAAATCTATTTGCCTTAACATCCTGGGGGAATAGTTGCTATTCCAGACTGCTTGTTGAGTGTCAGCCGTGCACTGGCTCAAAGGTATATCTAGCTCAGTGGTTCTCAGACTGTGGGTCGGGACCCCAAAGTGGGTCGTAACCCAGTTTTAATGGGGTCGCCAGGGTTGGTGTTAGACTTGCTGGGGCCCTGGACTGAAGCCAAAGCCTGAACGCCCACCACCCAGGGCTGAAGCCAAAGCTCAAGGGCTTCAGCCCTGGGCAGTGGGGCTCAGACTTCGGCCATGGGTGGCAGGGCTTAGGTTATAGGACCCCCACCCAGACTGAAGCACTTGGGCTTTGACTTTGGTCCCCTCCACCCGGGGCGGTGGGGCTAGGGCTTTAGCTTTGCCCCCGCCCCCCCACAGCTGGGGTGGCGGGGCTTGGGCAGGCGCAGGCTTTGGTCCTCCCTCCTGGGATTAGGTAGTAATTTTTCTTGTCAGAAGGGGTTCGCAGTGCAATGACGTTTGAGAACCCTTGACTAGCTTAAAAGGGAGACAGAGAAACAAGGTATATTCTGGTTAATGAGCTGAGTGAATTTGCATAATAATAATAGGCAAATTCCGAAAAAAGCATAGACCGCTCACTTGCTGAAGTAGACATTTGTTGGATTTGAACATTTGCAATGCAAAATCATTCTAAGGCAAACATAGGCACTTTGATCAAAGGGGTGCATTAGCTTGTGTCAAATGTTGACAGGGTGGGGTTGGTTTTTTTTGGCTTTTCTTTCTCTTTTAAACTATGATCATTCAGAAGAAATATACTGATTATTCCCCTCCGTCAATGAAACAGGTTTCTAGTTAACACTTACTGTCTGCCATGATTTCTTGGGCTGCCACGGTTAGGTTATGCCAGGCGCTGGCTTCTCTGTCCAGATGCTTTGAGATGAAGATATCTCCACTATTGGATACTTTGACATAGTCCCCACTTGGGCTAGATCTTCGGAGGGTATATCTGTGTTTTGTTTAAAAAGGATAATCCTCAACAAAACAAGAATAGTAGCACAGTGTGTAGCATTTCAGTGATTCATAGCAGAAGGTCTGGAAGTTGTTCAAAGTTGTATGATAAACTGCAGATCTGATCATTTGCATTTACCATGTGCTTTGGTAACCATTCTCCTCTAGGACTAACATTTTAAACAGCTTCAAACATGTGGCAGAGAAATATTGTCTTCTCTTCCAGCCCTCCTCACCGGATGGAATTCCCCCCCAAAATTACCAGGGCCAGAATAGAGTAAGTAGCCCAATATATCTTACGTCAGCTAGAAAATTTTCCCAAATTTGCTGTTATATACATTTATTTATTTATTACTCTTTTGCTGATTTTAAATTAGTTCACTTTGTTTTAATTTTGGAGCCTATACTTGCCAAGGCAGTGGTTGCAGTATAAAAAATTGCAATAATAATTGTACATAAACATAAAGTAAGATGCACAGAATTGTGCATTTTCATTTGTCTGCTAATCTGTGTAGGCATAAAGCACATGTGCTATCATAGTGACTGTATGTGGTAATTGCATGTGCAAATTCCCAGACGCTTAACTTTTGTGCAGTTATGGCACATGTGCGTGACTGCACATGCAGATTATGCATTTTTGGATATGCAGTTCTGAAAATTTGGCCAACTTCCTTATGTCTTTAAAATGTTGAGAATTTAACAGTGTCGTTTGCTAGAAATGGTGTAGTATCCAGCATCATTTACCTAATTTTCCGTTTTGCTGCATCAGGATCTTTTGCAAAAACTGTGCCAAGTGGGTTTTTTGGGAGGTCGTTTTCGTTTACTTTATAAACATAGGATGGCTGAGAGAAGATGGGAGGCTCGTCAACATCAAGAACTTCAATGGTAACGGCTGCTATGCTCTTTGGCCCGCCAGGCTTGAAGAAACGCATATTAACCGTTGTATCAGTTGCTTCAATGTCAAACTTGTACTCTTTTATTTTTTCATAGTCCAATGACTAAATGAAAAGAGAGACATTCTCAGTCAGTAATAAAAATGCTATATATGCAAACTAAAGCACTGTACTGGAATGTGTGATTTGGAAATGCTACTATGTTGTAATGGAACTAGATGATCAGGGAATCATTTATTCAGTGAATTTCTCCTATTTTCTGTGCGTTTATTACTTGAGCAGCTTATGACTTTTTCACAAATCTAGTCTTTGTTCAAAATTCAGCACATAATTCTCAGTCTGTAATTTTATGTTTACAGTTCTGTGGCTACAAGCTCCAGTCAGAAAGACTGTAGGCAGGATAGCTAGACTAGGGTGATCTGACCTAGCTCCTTTCTTTGAAGGTAAGACTGAAATCCACATCTCTGCCTTTGCCAACTACGTTTATCCACATTTGTTGAGGGCAGGAGATGGGGCTTTCTTGCCTGAGAGCCGAGACCCTTAACTGTAAACTACAGCCAGCAATCCAGCTAATAGTAGGATGCCCAAGGTCTGTTGGTACTCTGCCTACTAGGCTGACCAGACAGCAAACATGAAAAATTGGAACAGGGGGTGGGGGGTAATAGGAGCTGATATAAGAGAAAACCCCCAAAATCGGGACTGTCCCTATAAAATTGGGACATCTGGTCACCCTACTGCCTACTAAAGAGAGGCTGGCCATGATGGGCCTCTCAGCCAAACTTGCTCACTGTATGCAGAGTAGATTGCAGTGTTAGTGCTACATGTGTGAGAGCAATTGAACTCAGGAGAGATTTGGACATTTTGCCACAAGTTTGGAGTGGTGCAATATTATCAGTGCTTTAATGTAGCCAGAAATGCCTGGAAGTCAGAATGTCCAAGAGAAAACAATTTAATCTACAATGAAATAAGAATCTGGTATAGGTTGTTTTGTTTTTTTGGATGGTGGGGGATGGGGACAGAATTGCTTTTCTGTATAGTATTAGCACCATACCTTCAAGTGCTGTTTTGTTAGTTTACTTTTTTTAAAAGCTGCATATTTAGCAGGGGCGGCTCTTACAATTTTGCCGCCCCAAGCAGGGGTGGTGGCCCCTCCCCCGACACAGGCAGACGTAGCGAGGCCCCACCCCCGATGTCTGCCTGCGTCGGGGGCGGGGCCCCGCTACGTCTGCCAGTCTGCGGCGGCAAGGGGAGAGCGATGGACCTGCCGCCCCATTGCCGCCGCGGCAGGCGAGAATGGGGTGGCAGTCCGAGTCCCGCGGCGGCAATTCGGTGGCGGGAAGAGCGGACCTGCCACCGAATTGCTGCGATGGGACTCGGACTACCGCCCCATTTTCGCCTGCTGCCCCAAGCACCAGCTTGGAAAGCTGGTGCCTGGAGCCGGCCCTGATATTTAGGGCAGTAGGAATGCTGCAAATTTCATCTCATGCCTTGCTGTAACTCGAACTCACTAAGCCTATAAAGTGTATATATTCAGGATTCCTATGGAAAAGTTGCTTCAGTCTGGAGGGACAGTTGAGAACCATACTGATAGTTGGAGTGATTAGCTGTGGGCCTGAATCAAAAAAGCCTGAATCTGACCTGAACGTTGGAGAGAGATTTCACAGCCTGCCCAGGATTCAAGAAAATAAAACACCATCTCCAAACAGCTGTGAATGTTGAGATGCTCATAATCTCTCAGTTGGTATTCTGTCCCAAGCATTCAAAAACCATGTAATAAGTCTTCAGAATCATGAGATTTTGACAAGTAAAAAATGTGGGTATATTTCTTTGTCTTCTTATTTTGTTTTTGGGGTTCACATTTTCTCCCCCCCCCCCCTTCAGCCATAAATGCTAGAAACCTATTTTTAAAATTGAAATCTGAGATTCTCCTGCAATCACATTACTCTAAGAGCTGGGGCTTTAAGAAAAACACCAACCATCCCTAATTTCACAGGTTGAGTCCATCTCTACCTTGTAGATAGTGTAGGTGCTTGAGATACCAAGTTATTCCTCATTCAATACACTAATCTGAAACATGCTAATTAAATAGTGATAAAGGTGGTAAACTTATGACTGGACGTAGTGGCAGAGACAATGGCCTTGAAACTGTTACATAGGCATTGACGTTTTGCCTTAGATGACAGTGCAAACTTATCTCTGAGACATAAACATGGGGACAAATTCATTCTTCTGGAAACTCCACCGATTCCAGTGAAATCGCACCATGGATGACTCTTGTCCATTATGTGCTTCAAACAATGAACTGAGCCTTTAAGTGGTTCAAGTCCCGACTCCCCTTTTCCCCCACCCCAACCCCACCTTCTTCCAGATCATGTGCTAGAGCAGGTGAGGAAGAGCCATGCCTGCTTTGTAACGTAAGCAGCAGCCTTTTCTCCACTATGGAAGAGGTCTGCAGGGAGTAGGACATGCTGAGAGACCTGGGGAAGAGCAGCAGTTTGGTGGAGGTGTGCTGGGAATTGGGTACTAGCGGCTGTGCCTTTAAGGGCTGAGCTTCCCAGACAGCATCTGGGTGGGCATTGTGAAGCTCTTGTTATGCTCAGCCAATTGGAAACAGACTCAAAATAAACCACAATAAATCTTGCAAGCACTTGCTACTTTCAGCACTGTGGGATCACTGAACACTACAGGAAGAGGCCATGGAGGAGGCCTAGTGACAAGGCCAATGTTACCAGCTCTTATGATTTTTATGAAGTCTTTGTCTGTGTTTAAGCCCCTGATGCTGGGATCTGAGAATCTCAGCTTCATTTAAAAATTAAAAAAAAAAAGAAAAGCTTCTAGTCCTGTTAACGACAAAGAAAAGCTTGATATCATGAAGCGAATATACTCAGGAGGCAAATAAAAACAAAACCAAATTTATAATTTAAACTAGTATCATGATTTGGGGTTAGGGGGCGGCTGAGTCATGATTTTTGAATGTCCCTGGTACCAGCGATGCCGGTTTGGGAGCTTAAAGCCAGGTAGGGTTTTGGGGAAGGCCCAGGCTCCTGGAGCCCCTATAGCAGTACCTGAAGGTAGTGTGGAAACCCTCCTGTTTGCAGGGGAAGGGATGAGAAAGGCAGTGAAGGCTCAGGGAGGCTGTAGAACCTTAGCGAAGGGAGAAGTAAAGAGATTAACTGGAAGATTTTGAATTTTTCATTTCATTTGGACTTTGACCCCAGAAAGGAGTCCGGAAAGTTAAAGCATTAAAGTCACTGCCCCACCAAGCTATCCAAATACCTAAGGACAGGAGAAACTAAGACACCAAGCTGAGGGGAGTCTGAGGTATGCAACCTGGCATCTGATCAGGTAAGTCTCAGTTATACAGTGTGTGGGAAAATAAGTTTTTATCCTAGTAGTAATATTGACTCAATTCACTTGATATATGTCTGTTATCTTGAAACTAAAAAAAATAAAATTGGATTTTTCTGTTCCATACTGTTTTTAGAGTATAGCTAGCCTAGATATCAATTGTCAAGACGACAAAGAACTAGGAATCATACCTTCTTTGGCTTAATTATTCCTTCATTGGTGAATGCATTTGGTATAATTTCAAAGGTATCTCTATAGTGTCCTCTGACAAAATTGTACTTAGTGTTTCTGTTTTGTGGCTCATCAATGTCTTCTACTTTCAATCTGCCCACTTCACTTCCTACTCGAACATTTTCAGGGACTTTAAAGTGGAACGATTCTGTTTAAAAAAAAGAAAGAAACACAGCCCCCCAACACCACACATGCAAGTGAGAATTCTGTTAATCAATTGTTCATCTCAATTTATGTTTAGTAACAAGAACATAATTTCACAGAAAATACTGAGATTATTTGTCCCTGCAGACAAAATAAGTTTTTAAATTTTAAAAACGGCATTGATGCTGAAAAATGTCAAGATGCAGTACAGAATGAACGAGATACCATTGAATGGATTTACTCTGCCCAAGATGTGCATCACAGCTTCATTGCAAAATTCAGGGACTTTAATCAAACTTATGCATACAGTGCTGGGTTGGGGGAATGAGGAACCGGGAAGGGAGGAAGTTCTGTTCAATTCAAGAGATATTTTAGCAATTTTTATAAAGCAATAAATCTTGATTGGACAAACTCTGATGAAACCATTTGTTTTAATCATGCCTGTTTGTGCCTTTCAAACAAAAAATCACTCTCACAACTTACGCTGTTTAAATGTTGGGAAGTTGTCATTGATGTCGGACAAAGTAATGATGACTGTAGCAGTGCTTGAATCCCCACCGTGAAGCCCTGGAGAATCTTTTGCTTTAACAACAATTTCATATGTAGACTGAGTCTCTCTGTCTAAATCAGCTGTGGCTGTAGAAATCACTCCTTTAAAAACACATTAAAAAGGATCAGTTTGTGATGTTACGTTTCTTCATAGAAATATTGTTATGAGGTGAATATGGCACAACTAAGATATGTTTTATGCAAGATGGGTCATGTGAGGTATATTAGAAAGGTTATGATTTATTGAATGTGATTATCCAGTTTGTACGAACGTATCATTTCTGTATCTGAAGTTAGAAATATTGACTATTTAAAATAATTACAACTATGTTTTCACCTGGGGAATGCCCACCAAACAGTATGTAAACAGCCTGGATGGGCCATTAGGAAGGCCAATAAGACTTTGAAGATGCTAATCTAGCCTCCTCCCTGCGAAGTTTCCTGGGATGCTGCTTTAACACTGCAGGGTCAGGTGATCATGTCACCTGGTACTGGACATCATTTTGGACTTCTGGTATTTTTCCACTAGAAGGGGTGGAGGTCAAACTAGGAAACAAAGGATTCCTGCCATGTGTAAATCCCATTTAAGGCTGGGGAGTGAGTTAATCTTGGCTCTTCTGCACTGCCTCCCTCCCAAAGAAGGAAGACTGCTGAAAACACCTGAAGAAACAAAGGAATTAAGCTGGGCAGGGGCTGAGCCCAGGGAAGAAAGGTCAGCCTGTGAAGGGTATACCTGGAGATTTAAGCTTAAAGCAGTGCAGTTTACCTTCAAGAAACTCTACAACCTGCATAAAACAACATTTAGGGTGAGAAATTACTATTTGTAGCTAATTTCTTTAATGTATTAAGCCTACTTTGTGCGTTTGTTTTCTTTGCTCAGTAATCTGCTTTAATATATTTTCTATCCCTTATAATCACTTAAAATCTACCTTTTGAAGTTGTTAAGGTTATTTTTTGTTTATTCTAAAACCCAGTTTGTGTGATTTATAACTGGAGTGGAGGGACAAGGGGGGAGAGCAAATTTCATGAGCTTACGCTGTATAGATCTCCAGAGTGCTGGGCAATTTCCTGAGCTGAGTCTTTCAGCACAGGGCTGATTGCAGCCTCTGTGTGATTCTACAGCTGTGTGTGTGTGTGTGTGTGTGTGCACACGTGCGCAACTGCAGCAGGACCGGGTGAGGGAGCCTCGGCTGGAGGAACTGACAGGCTCAGTGGGATCCCAATACATCTGGCGGCACCCTGAAGTGGGGGGTCCAACCTGTCACACATTTATTCTAGCATATTTCACTTCATGGCAATCTTCTGTTAGATGTCTCCAGGTGTACTTCTGCTGTTGGCTTTAACTAGCATTTTGGCTATTGCTTCGAATGCTGTTTTCTAGATGATGGAATATTCTGATTTCTAGATGATGGAATATTTTGGATGTTTTGTATATCTCCATGCACTATTTTGAATTTTTGATTAAAAATCTACAAACACTGGCTAAATAGTATTATCCTATTATAGATATCCTTTGTAGAGGTACTGCAGCTGGAAAAAGTAATGGATTCTTGCATAGTGTACTGCTGGCAATGTTGTTACTGGTTTAAATATGTATTTCTAATACCTGTGTTTATTGTATGATGAATGAATCAGGAAACAAATGTAGAGACCAAGTGGTCAGGTATTTGGGAGTAAGGGTAAAGCCCCTTAAAGCATTTACATGTACTCTGTAGAAGCAGTGTTTTATGTGCATCTGGATATAATCAGGCTCATGCACTGCCCCCTATCTCTACTTAGCATGGAAATAATCTGAGGTGTGGCTGGACACAGAACATTGGCAGATCAAGCACATTAACATGTAACAATAGCTCCCCAAAGGTCCTAGAGGGCCTGCAGAGCAAGGTCTCCATGAACTTACTGGAGAAGTCAAGTTTAGTGCTATATTGCCTGCGTGTACATCCAGCCAAACTATGGTGCCATAGCTTTGTACGTGAATGCATCTAATGGAACAAGGGAAGACATATGGCAGTCAACAAATGATGCATCCTTTTTCTTTAGTAAGATCAGTTGACTGTGGGTGGTGAAAAAATGCGCACTGTACAGCAGGGATCGGCAACGTCTGGCCCGTGGCCCGCCAGGGTAAGTCTCCGGGCGGGCCGGGCCGGTTTGTTTACTTGCTGCATCTGCAGGTTTGGCCGATCGCGGCTCCCACTGGCCGCGGTTCGCTGCTCCATGCCAATGGGGTCTGCGGGAAGCGGCGGCCAGCACATCCCTCGGCCCGTGCTGCTTTCCGCAGCCCCCATTGGCCTGGGACGGCGAACCGCGGCCAGTGGGAGCCGTGATCAGCCAAACCTGCAGATGTGGCAAGTAAACAAACCGGCCCGGCCCGGCTCGCCAGGAGGCTTACCCTGGCGGGCCGTGTGCCAAAGGTTGCTGATCCCTGCTGTACACGATCTCAAAGGGTGTCCGGAAAAGCTGTCAGACTTCCTTTTAGTTAATCTATAGACGAAACCTCAGCTTGAAGCTATTATTTATATGCATAAATATTCTGAGAAATGATAACGTTCATTTACATAATTCAAATAATGGATTTCTATAGTTTGAATATTTATAGGACCCCTCCTGCTGTACTATATCATCAAAAAGGTGACAATTGCAAGAAAGAGAAAAGAAAACTTATTGGAAAAATTAGTGAATCTATGCCTTGTTATTGGTATGAAGATGGTGGGAGATAACTCTTTTTGCCCCATATAGCAGACAGCATGATGGTAGTCATAAAATAGACAGAGGTTAACACAGTATTTATATATTTAAAAAAATAGTTAACTACAATCCTGAGTGGTTTTACGAATCTCCAGGAAGGCAGACAATGACTAACTCAATTGCTAGTGCTCAAGGGACAAATCAACTCCTGGAAGTCTACCTCTTATCCGCCCCCCCCAGTGAGATGCATAAACTGGATTAGTTAGGTTCAGGGGTCCCAGGACAAAGACACTTTGACACAGATTAAAGGATTACCTCTCTATGAGCTCTGCGGGGGGCGGGGGGAAGACAATGAAAGTCAGACTGAGATGGGGGCAGAGGCTGGAGAGGTGCAGATTGTCTCGTCCTGGGACAAACTTGCACGTTTAGGCAAGTTAAGGTTTATGTGAGATGATAAAAGCATACTGTGTTAACCTTTTCTGTTTTATGTTCCTATGGATAAATTATTAATACTTTTGTTTTGAAGAGGCTGTTCTGTGTCACTGCCTTTACTAGCTGGTCACAGCTGCCAAAGGGAAGTCTGTAGCAGAGGACTTATGGGTAGAGAACAGGGATACTGTGACATGAGAACCCCATCTAAAAGTGGGGTTATTTGTGGGATTCCACCCTAAGATAAATATAGGCATGGGCCTGTCACTTAGTGGTGCCCATGGAGAGATTGAGTGAAGGGTCTAGGATACAGCCACACCTTGCCCTATACCAGATTTAAGAATTTCAGTGATGTATAATGTTTCTGTGCTATCTCGTTCTTATTCCTGGTCAGTGGCATGAATGATATCTCACTTGAAACTGAAGTTGTTGGCTAAATTCAGCTCAAATTCATTTGAAAATTTCAGCCTTGAACTATTGTGTCTTCACTGCACCTGCCTTCACCAGAGGGAAATGCACCCCTTTACCTTCCCCTTCCAGCATTTAGCACACAAATGCCTTTTGGTTTTTCAGTTCACTTTCACATTCCTAAATAATACAGACAGTGACATTTTGTCGCTGTCACCAGAACAAAACCTCTCTGTAAATACATACATTCTTGCTGATAACTAAACTTCCAACTCATTCTCCGGCTTGGCTAGAATGATAAAGGCTTAAATTTGTGACATTTTGTAAAGTATATGGCAAAAGTTGAAGTGTGCGTCATGCCTACCAGATTCATCGACTGTGAAATAGCGTTCTCCTTCAATAACTTGGTATATGACTACGGCATGACCTGCAACTGTTGGGTCATCAGCATCCACCGCTGTCACTTTGGTGACTGAAGTTCCTAGAGAAGGAATTATCAAATGATACATTTACTAAAAATCCCCTCTATTAAACAGAAACATAATGAGAAATGAGTAGTCAAAGAACTTACCTACTGGTGACATTTCTGGGACAGAACCATTGAATGCTTTTTGTACAAACACAGGAACATTATCATTAATATCATAGACTTTGATGATAAATCTGGATGGTGGCTCTAGTGATTTGTTGGTTGTTCTGTCAATAAAGAGAGCTGTCAGCTCATACTCTGATTTCTTTTCTCGGTCCAACCTCTCAAATGCATACACATCTCCAGTGTCTTCACGGACTTTAAAGATGCTGTTGGCATATTCTCCCTCAAGAACATACATAGCATTGTTATTCCTTGCACTTGATGTGATCTAGAAAGCATAATTGAGGGAGTTAAAAATCTGAAAACAGAACACTTTCAGCATGGAGATGTACATAATATTCATACAGATAAATTCAGCAACTAGCTAAAGCCATAGTTCATCTATAAATAATTTGCAATTGCTGGTTTGCACAAATCAAGTATAAATTAGGGAATTCCTGCCTCATTTCCCCTTTGAAGCATGGGCAGTTATCCAATTTGCATTCAGAAAGGCGAGATTTTAATACACACAAGTGCACCACCAAACTTTACAGTTGGGTTTTTGAGGCCATTTGATGCCTATACCGCCTTTCCACAATCACCTCTTCCTAACTACTCTTTTCATAAGTTCGATCCAACTATTAGCAATATACATTGTCCCACTGAAGATGGCCGGAATTTTCAGACCTAAATGCTGACACTGGAAACACTCACCATTTTGTTTTTCCAATAATGTTGTCTTATCCCAAGACTTTCAAAAGTGGCTAATGACTTTCTGATTTCCAGAAAGTGCCCAGCATCCACCCTCTGAAAGTTTGGCCTTCTTTAATAAGGTTTCCTAAGCTATCATCCGAAATCCGTTAATTTTGAAGATCTGGGCTTAAGTTTCTTGGTTTTAATGCCATTTTTGTAAGCCTTACCCAAATGTTGAACCAGAGCAAGTATGTGGCATTTCAACTGAATAAATAAATGGACTTGATGAAACAGTTGAGGATTTTTTTATAATGTCTGTAAAGGAAATCTTATGCATACACTTAATTTGGGATTGCTATGATCAGGCAAGTGTTCCACTTATCACAGGTTTTGAATCATGGGGTAAAATCCTGACCCCAGTGAAGTCAATAGTAAAACGCCCAATGGGGTCAGGATTTCACCCATGGAATCCAGGGCTCCTTGGAGTGGTGGATCATCTGTCACACCCTGGTATTAATAATATACTATTATTATTCCTTCTACTGCTATTTGGGTTATAGTAGTAACCTCAATGTGCTAGGCACTTTTAAAGCATGTAATAAGATCCAGTAGTTTACAATTTAAGAAGATGAATAACATAAGAAGGATGGGGGAAAAGAGAAAATATACAATCAACTTTTAAAAATAATTATATCCACTCTCCCTACTGGTTCTGTACATTATTATTAATCTGGAGGTAACTTTATGACTCTTCTATTTCCACATCTTGTCTCCCAATTCCTGATAGGAAAAATTTAACCACTTAAAATAACATTTATTGTACAATGATATATGCACTCGATATATAAGCACTCTTATTCCATTTATTGCAGTTGGATACTCACCAGCAGTCCCTATAATTAACCAAGAATTTCCAGCCCTACATTTCTGATATCAGAGATTGCATTTGCTTTTGTGTTTAGCATTTCTGCTTTATCTTGCTGATGGTCAGGCTATTGCTGTTAAACAGTTTTTTTTGTTTACATCTTCCCTTTTTGTAGTATGTCATGGAATTCTTCTTCCTTTATTCCACATTTTACGTCATGTTTTTTGTGGCTCCCTGATCTTGGGGCTGCTGAAGTGTGATTTAGCACTCCTGAGATTCAACTGAGGGCAGCTTGAATTGTGCTGGATGATAGTGACCTCCAGAGGTCATTCTGGCAGCCAAGCACATCCCTTGCCCCTGGGACCATACTGGTGTGGCCCAGAGCCTTTACACCAGCTCTGCACTGTCTATATATTTCCTTACTGAAGAGAGATGCTTATGATGGCTTTAAAACTATTCCGATTAAAAAACAACAACCCTTCAATAAATAGATTCTAGGCAGGTATTTGTATATTTCAGCACGTTCCTTAGAAGTTAATTTTGTGATTGAGCTTGTGGGAAGACAGTTCTCTTCATTGAAGGGCTTCCTAACTTTGTAAAGTGGTCTTAGGCCTAGGTGCTATGATTTTGATATTAAAGCCTAGATAAAGAGGGAGAGAGATTGTAAATTTTGGTGGGTCTAACACTTTAACTTTTCATTAGCTGTTACTTTTCTCACTGGTAGAATCTGCTCCCAGATAGATAATGGTCTGATTAGTGGAAAAAGCTTGTTAGATTGGCTAGTCCATCCCCACAGGGACTAATGCCGGATTGTTCCCTATAGCAGTCTTATTTTAAATGTGTCATAAAAATTAGGCTTCCTTCATATTGTTGTGGGTGTTTTCTAGCTCCCAGCAGATGCCCAAATATTATTTCTTCATGGGATAAGTGCTTCTCCACTGAGGTTTTTTGTTTTGGATCAGCCCTTTCCCCTTGCAGTGCTCCAAGGAAGTGCCCTCTCTTGATATGTTTGCAGGTGACTGATAAAACAGTCTCACAGGATTTTGGCTAGCATCCCATTACTGTGTGCATTCCTACTATAATTGAGCTGCAAAGAATAGAAGGTTCTCTGCTTTACTGTATGAATTCTTTTCTTATTATACTTGGTGATTGTAAATAATTTCCCATTCCACTATAGTCCTATTAGCACATGGAAAAAACTTCCACCACATATTAAAGGTAGGAGCATATGCTGTGCCTTCTCTCTCAATCTCTATTTTACTGATTCAATGTAAAGCACAGGGACTTCAAAAATTGCCTTTGCTAAAATCGTGGGGATGAACCTACAGGGAAAGCATCCCGGGTCATAAAAAATAAAATCAAACTATATGAGCATATTCCTTCTGCTGTCACTCAATTCTACATGCCTGCTGCTATGGCCTTTATTCAAAGGCTTATCAAGTGTTCAATCCAATGCATTGAATGCAGACTTTGCAAAAGTAATCAAAAGCATTCCACTGTTGGAAGACCACAGAACGCCATACAAAGTGAATTATTCTCTTATTTAGGACAGCACCAGGAATAGAGGTGTTCTCCTCAATCTCCTATTGAATTGGTCTGAAATGAAACAGAAATGCCCTGTGTTAGCTGAGAATACCCTATGGCCTCTTTCTGTCTCTCGCTCTCTGCCAGTAAACAGCGCTGATCCAGAAAAGTCTGTTTCATTTTACCAAGGCAGGCTGACAGATGCTGATTGTCATACATGGGAAGAAAACGTACAGCTGCATTTATCAGAAAAGTGTCAAACTTGTTCAGATTGAAGGACTACATTTGAAGAACTTTGCCAGGGTGATGTGCAGTTAATCATAGGATTTTGTGAGCAATGCCCTACAGAAAATGAGTTTGCAAGTAGGTCAATGCTCATTTTTTTTAACAATTAATTTTTTACTAAATTGTGAAAAAACCTGAGGACTACAACATTTCCAAATACAGCACACCCTGTTTCGGTCTAATCTGAGAATGGTAGGCTTTCTTTTAAAAGAAGCAGAACCAAACAAGTCAATACCATAACTGCATCTAAGGTGGTGGTATCAACCCACTGAGCGCTGGTATAACTCTTCTGCCTTTTAAAGTCCATGGTAACAGTAGCGCAGCCAGGTCTGGAGCGCAGGGGGAGCGGCGCTATAAAAAGGTGCCTCCCCCTGTACTCACCCGGCGGCGCTCCGGGTCTTCAGCGGCACTTCGGCGGTGGGTCCTCACTCGCTCTGGGTCTTCAGTGGTACCCGCCGCCGAAATGCTGCCGAAGACCTGGAGCGCCGCCGGGTGAGTGCAAGAAAGAAGCGGCGCCTTTTTTAGCGCTGCTAAAAAAAGGCGCTGCTTCCTTTTTAAGGTGCCGGTTCCGCTCACAGGGGGAGCGGCTGCTCCCCCTGCTCCCCCCCCGGGCTACGCTACTGCATGGTAAACTTTTACATTAAGTCTAATGGGAGTAAATTTCAAGAGTGGTTGGCAATGGCCTAAAATTCCACCCTTTGCGTATACCTAAAGGGGACCTTTCAAATGATATACCTTGCAGTATATAGCAGGCATGTCAGGTTTAGCTGCCAAATTTTCATGGTTCTAGTTTGATGGCTCGATGAATAAAACAAAACACAAAAATTGACAACCTGTTTGAGATTAGCCATGAACGCAGCATGCCTGGAGAATGGCTGACAGGTTAGAATTGTATCCCTTTAGTATATTTAATTCATCTAGTGTTCATGAGACATTTTATATGTCATGGTGACTGATTTTTCTTATTACAGAGACTTGCAGTCAACACAGTTGTTTAATTAGAATATGCAAATTTGCCATGCACACAGAAATAAGTTGATTGAGTGCTGATAATGACACTAGTCTAAATACAGTATAACTTAGGCGGCCTGCAGATATAAGTGGTAGGATTTAAACTCTTCTGAGACTATTCGAAACTGAAGATCTGGTAATATATTTTTGGAAAGGTCATTTTCCCCTGGACTTGCAGTAAAGTTGTAGATCTGACCTATGACTTTGAAATTAGGACCTGTTAATGAAATCCATAAAGTAATCAGAAAGAACTCTCTTCAGATTTGCTACAATTGTATTTTGGGCCCCATACAACACAGATTGAAACCAATGGAAAGACTCCTATTGATTTCACTGAGCTTTGAATCAGCTGCTTGGTGAGGGTAAAATCTATTAATAAACTCATTAACTTCTGAATTCTGATTTATTTACACTGACTATATCCATTCCTTAGCTATGTTGCTCTATTAGCTGTTTATAATTCATGTGTGCACAAATAACAAATCATCAAATTAAATGAGCACACAACACAAGAGTTTTGTTTTTGCATCAAATATACTCTGTGCATCTTGACTTTTGGCATAATTAAAAAAAAGATGTGCACAAATAAAGCATCTCATTCAAATTACTCTTCATTTTTTAATCTGCACAGATTGGTATCTACACTTAGTAATGAAATGCAGACGCATGAAGCTACAATTACACATATTAAGCATATCAGAGCTTTATTGTCATTTAAAAAATGAAGCACAAGTTCAGTAATGTCATATGTGGTTTTTAGGGGGCAACCGTGGAGTAATTAGAATATGCACTTCTGCTGCACAATGAACAGATTAAATCTATTTTCAGTAAAACTGGATTCTCCAAATAGACTGTGTTGCTTGTTGGTGGATCAACTGTTTTCTCAAAATGCTCTGTAGGATAATTTGTTTCGTGACTGCCACATAAATCTATCAAAGTTGCAGATTATAGGTTGTTTTAGCAGAATTGACTTCGGAGAGTCAGAGTAGAGGGTAAATTAAGATTAGCATAGTTTGATACTTACATTTAAATGAGTGATTTAAGTGTGTGTGTGTGTGTGTGTGTGTGTGTGTGTGTGTAAGAGAGAGAGAGTGAGAGAGAGAGAATTTATTAAATAGTCTTGTAAAACTATCCACGCTTACCACAGGCATTTACAACAAACTCTACGATTCCCAAAGCAGGCTGTAAATTGGGTTCCTAACTCTACCTAAATAACCAGATACTAATGTACAGTCATTGGGGGATGAGAAGTAGTAGTGTGTATACAGGAAGAGAGACTGGCACGCTAAACTACCTAATTATTTCTCTATTGTCTATAGAATTATACAGTTTCTCTGGTAATCATGTTTTGTCTCTGATACTGAACCCCCCACAACCACTTCCTCATTCTCACTTTCCCTCTAAAATGAGAACAGCAGTCAGAATTTATGAATATTGTAACAAAAGCACAAGTTCACGTCTCAATACATTTATTTAGAACTTAGAAGCATGAGCCAGATCCTTAGCTGGAGTAAACTGGTGTAGCTGCATTGAAGTTAACAGAGCTGGGGCAATTTACATCAGCAGAAGATATGGCCCTTAAAAGACAGAATTCTGGCCTATGCTTCAGGAAGAAGATAAGCTGAGATGTGGGAAAATGGTACTGTAATATTAGTGCAACTAATTTACCATTCATCCCATTACATCTGTATGCCATCAAAATACTCCCTAGTTGCACAGATGCCCAATCAATCTATAAAACCTATTTGTATTTTACAAATAAAGTAGATTTTCTTTTTGTAACATTATTCTTCATTTACTATGTCTTCGAATTGTTACCATTACCCCTATCCTGTAGTTTGGGATTAAAACCACATTACAACTCTTCTTTCTTCTATCACACCTACAATGTCAAAAAGTAACGCTGTTCATCATGCTCTTGCATGGTATTAATTCACCCTAGTTAGTAACTGCTGACTGATTGCTAATACATTTTTAATTACCTTCCCAACATGATGTGGTAATGGTGAATTCAACTCTTCCATGATATGCATTTGATTCCAGATCCATTCTCTCTTAAATCGTTTATAACTGTTATTGTTTGGTGAAAGATTTAGTTTTGTCTTGAAATCTTCTGTGTAAGCAGAGGCTGGAGCCAAGATCAGGGAGAAAAGGAGAATAAGCTTTTTCATCTTCTTTTGCAACCTAGAAAACATTGTAAAATATGAACAGTAGGGAATATAGAACAGAGATTTCTTAAGCAATGGTAAATCGCTGCTAGAGATGGCCAAACTCATGAAGGCTCAGAATAGGCTCTGGCTCAGCTCAAAATCCAAACCAATAAGCCTACAGAGCCTACCTTTGTTCCTACACCAATATAGGTTACAATTAACTCCACTGAAGTTACTGGATTTTCCTTAGAGTATCAGGCCAATTAATTATAGTACAACTATAGATCGAGGGACGTGATTATTCCCCTCTATTCGGCACTGGTGAGGCCTCATTTGGAGTACTGTGTCCAGTTTTGGGCCCCACACTACAAAAAGGATGTGGATAAATTGGAAAGAGTCCAACGGAGGGTAACAAAAATGATTAGGGGGCTGGAGCACATGACTTATGAGGAGAGGCTGAGGGAACTGGGATTGTTTAGCCTGCAGAAGAGAAGAGTGAGGGGGGATTTGATAGCTGCTTTCAACTACCTAAAAGGGGGTTCCAAAGAGGATGGATCTAGACTGTTCTCAGTGGTAGAAGATGACAGAACAAGGAGTAATGGTCTCAAGTTGCAGAGGGGGAGGTTTAGGTTGGATATTAGGAAAAACTTTTTCACTAGTAGGGTGGTGAAGCACTGGAATGGGTTACCTAGGGAGGTGGTGGAATCTCCTTCCTTCGAGGTTTTTAAGGTCAGGCTTGACAAAGCCCTGGCTGGGATGATCTAGTTGGGGTTGGTCCTGCTTTGAGCAGGGGGTTGGACTAGATGACCTCCTGAGGTCCCTTCCAACCCTGAGATTCTATGATTCTATGATTCTAACTAAAGCTGATTAAAAATTGAATTTCCATCTGTAGTATATATCTTGATAGCATTCATCACCATGTATTTTTGACAGGTTTCCACACCCCATTTAGGGCTCATATCCTGCCCTCCGTTCCCATTTCTGTTGGTGTTGAAGTTTGGAGCTCTCGGCCATTACATTTTTGTTGTTGTTGTTGATTATTTTTTATGTTTGAATAGGGAGTATGTTGCGTGCTTGTGCTTTGATACATTTGATTGTTTGTTTAGATAAAAAGATTGAAAGAATAGAGAGAAAGTAAAGATTAAAAAAGAAAGCCGTGGTAAGGTTTAGAGGTAAAAGGTTGTTTGGTGAGTTTGAGTAAGGAGAGATGATTTTAAAGGCCTAGTTTGGCATGTTATTAAATAATACATTTTTTTGAGATAAATGTAAAAGGTGTATTAAATATAAGGGTAGGTTAAGAAAAGAGCATTTAAAATATTAAATAATATTAAAAAATAGGGTTAAAAAGAACACACATGGCCAAAAAAGGGCATTTACTAAAGCAGAAACTGTCTAGTAAGCACATGGTAAAAAATATAAAGGCAGGTTAAGAAAGAAACATTTAAACCAGGGATCGGCAAACTTTGGTACGTGGCTCATCAGGGAAAGCTGCTGGTGGGCCGGGCTGGTTTGTTTACCTGCAGTGTTCGCATCTTTGCCCTTTGCCCTTTGCAAAGGAGCTTTCCTTTCCCTTTTCTTGCCCTGTTCTCTCTTTTAATGTATATTTATGTTTCTCTTTTATTTAACTATTTTTAAATGCTCTTTTCTTAACCCATCCTTGTATTTAATAGTTTAAATGCTTTTCTATTAACCTCCCTTTATACCTTTTACCAGGTGCTTACTAAACAATCTCCGTTTTAGTAAATTCCATTTTTTTGCCATGTGTGTTCTTTTTAACTTATTTTTCAATATTACTTAATGTTTTAAAATGCTCTTTTCTTACCCTACCCTTATATTTAATACACCTTTTACATTTATCACAAAAATGTTTATTATTTAATAACATACCAAAATAGTCCTTTAAAAACACCTCTCCTTACTCAACCTCAGCAAAAATCTATTTTCTTTAATAATTTGCCTCTATTCTTTCAAACTATCCTTTTAAAAACAAAAATCTTTATTTTTCTTTAAGTTCTTTCTTTCTATTCTTTAATAACATGTCAAACTAGGCCTTTAAAATCATCTCTCCTTACTCAACCTCACCAAACAACCTTTCTTTCCCTTTTCCTCTAAACCTTACCAAAGCTTTCTTTTTTTAATCTTTACCCTCTCTCACTCTATTCTTTCAACCTGTTTCTCTAAACAAACAATCAAATGTATCAAAGCACAACTACGCAACATACCCCCTCTTCAAACAATAAAAAAAATCATCAATTTTTTTTCAAAATGGCTGAGGGTGCCACAGTTCGATGCCAATGGTAACGGGAATAGAGGGCGGAATATAAGCCCTAAATGGGGCATGGAAACCTGTCAAAAAATACATAGTGATGAATGCTATCGAGGTGTATACTACTTCCATCCCATAGGAAATTCTGATATTTTGACATTCATTTTCATCCAAATCAGAAAAAACTATGAAATATCAAAACTTTTCATGGAAGAAAATTTTTTCCATTAGAACATTGTTTTGATACTGTTCATAAGAACATTTCAACATTCATGAATCAAAACTTCCTATTTTGTTTTGTTCAGCTGATATTACTCTGCATCCGCCTGAGCTGCCTCAGTTCACCATGGGAGCAACTTCTTAGACACAAGGGGAAGCTCTGTGCATCACAGGAGATGTAGTCGGGCAAGGAAGTACAGCCTATAGGGGTGAATGGAGGTAGGAGGCAATATGACAGCTCAGGCAGATGCAAAGATTAACGTCAACCCAACCTGTAACAAAATGTTCTGTCTCAATTAAATGAAATGTTTTGATTTTCCCGACAGTAAATTCTGCTGAAATCAGTATTTTCACGTGGAAAATATTGACTTAGACAAAACCCCATCTTTTGAATGAAAAAATGTTTCACTTGAAATGTTTCAACTGGCTCTGAGTACAACATAGGAACAAATGAGCCAGCTCAGAGAAATCTTTAGGCATTGTTTCAGTTCCTTATATCTGGAAAAGTTTAAAACCAAACACTCAGTGCCCTCTGCCTTTTTATTCTTAAATTGTACATGGTATAGAGTCAATGTTTCTGAGGCTGTTCTCTAGAACAATTTTAAAATCACGTTATTACTAGCTAACTTTAGACCTGACTTTCATATCAGATTGAGAAGTTTATATCATGTAGCAAAACTGCCAAATTTTCCTTATGAATCGTCCCTTCTACAGTACAAAGGACTGTCAGGGAAGGTTAGCATTCAAATAGTTGAAGAACTTGAAATTACACGTAAATTGCTTCCCATGACCTCTTATCAACTGTCAGTAGGTACATCAAAAGAGAAGCAATTATTAGTGATAGAAAAGTAGACACCACACAATTAGCTGAATGTTCTATTAAGCCAATGTTTTGGGAGGTAAGATTGTCAGATGTATTCCAAAGTTACTCTTCAGTATTAGGCAGTTACTGTTGTTCTGTAGTGCTGTAGCATGGTTGGAAAATGGTGTTTTAGGACCTTCATGTCATAGTGATATGTATTAGTTTTTTCCTGTCCCTTTGTTCTGCATCATTGTATGTGAGATACACACGCTGCATTCCTCATTCTACGTGAATGTGTAGGAACCTGCTGGGCAAAATGATTGTAGCTTCTTTAACATCAAATGCTCATTGTTAAACTATGTTTAGGATGCACATGTAGGAAGTAATTGATTTTGTTTGCAATTGAGAAACCTTGCGCTGCAAAATGTAAAGGATCCTGGGGGGATTTTGATTCTCAAAGTCATGGTGACCACTTAACCGTATCTGTCAACCCTTAATCTGAACTATGGTTGATCAATCTGAAAACAGCTTGTTAATGTCAGTTAGGATTGACTGTGGCTTTGGGAAATACTTGTGAAAAAGACCCTTCCATCACCATCCTCAGGAAAGAGAACAACAGTCTGAAATCTGTCCTTGCACTAGCCGGTTTCCCTTTAGGACTGAAGAGAATGGTGCTTTTCATCATTTTGTTCCAGCCCTAGTACAGTAATTATCTTGCGGTGCATTGCTGTATTGTAATGGCTAGTTGAGAAGTCTGAAACACTACATTGCAAGCTTAAATTGCTATTAACTTCACTAGAACTGACATACTTACAAAGATGGTCTCAGAAAGTGTTATCAACTTAAGTGTCCAGCATCTTCATTAGAGAATGAGATGGGGAGAGAAATTTGTCTTTCACATTATTCCTATCTTACCTAAAGGAGAATAATTCACTCCTGTTAGTTTGTTTTTGTTTTACAAGAGAATATCCATGGGCAAGAGAGATGCCTCTGAACCAAAACCACCTGTCCAATGCCAGCCACTGGGAAATTCAGATATGGATACAAACTTTGAGGCTCTGGTCTGTATCTACCAGAGAACACCTTGCTAAGGATACCTTTCCTTTCAATTAACCTTAGAAGTATGCTGTCTAGAAAGGGATAGGTGCTAGAACTAAGGGTGCTGGGGGTGCTACCGCACCCCCTGGCTTGAAGTGGTTTCCATTATATATGTGGTTTACAGTTTGCCTCCATGGCTCTCAGCACCCTCACTGTACCAATTGTTCCAGCACCCCTGCAGAGTGGTTTTCTCTTTTCTGAACATCCTACTCTTTAAAGAGCAGTTGCTAGAGAGCAAATCATTTAATTTGAACAGATAATCAGTACCTTGGCTATCTCAATGATGTGGAGATCTGTGAGCAGAGAAATTGAAGACCTGCATCCAGAGAAGTCAGAGTGGATGGGTTTATCTATTGTATGAGCTCTGGGCCTTCTGCGCTGTCCTGATCCTTCTAAAGGTTTATCAAGCTGGCACAGAGTTCCCTGCAAGGGAATATGGGGCCTTCACCATTTGGGCTTCATATAATATGTCAATCATTAACACAGAACATTAATACAAGAAGAATAAGCCAGGAACATCCCTGGGGCAGAGGGGGAGGGGAATATTGCTGTAGTTTACAGTAATAACCCCAAACATAGTGCAGAGCACAGTAATAACTGGTGAATATCCCAAAGCACTGCATTTTATTTAGGGGCCTTTGTCACCTACGTATCAGACCGAACCTCTTAAACAGATGTACAGTTTGGTTACAATACAAAATGTTTCACTTCACTCAGCAGATCCCTCTTTCCCTGTTCTCCCAAGTTTCACTTGTGCTGGCTGCTGGCTAACAGACTCTATGTCTACAAATGAAATAATTTTGCTGTCTCTTGACTTGCTTCAGAACTGCAGTTTTGGCTCCTTCCTCTGTAAAACAATTTCTCCAGTTAAGCTAGTGCCTGCCCTTTGGTCTATCTTTCAAGGCAAACATATAGTGAAAACAAAACCCCAGGACTCCTTGCAAAAATACTTCCTCTTTTCTCTTTGGCAGCTTTCATCATTTCAATCAGAAGTGTCACTGTCTACTCCCCAGTTCCTTTGTATGGTACTGTTATGAGTGATGCTTGGCTCCATAGCACAGCTGGAGTCTGCAAGCAGATACTTATTTTTGGCTAGTCTGTGAACATCTCCTTCAGCAAAAAATCCTCCCCTTCTGATGAATCAGTTCCGTGGAGCTCCTTTCCCTGAAGTTGGGGATGTAACCACTCATGTTCAAGTATAACTCATCCCTCACCACCATCCCAGCTTTAGAGGTCCTGGGTAGGGGCATGAGGATCAAGTTCTGTGGATGTTGGACTCCTGAAGAAAGGCTAGGTAGTGCACTATTTCAGTCAACAAACCCCAGAGATAGTAGCAGGAGTTGTTGAAGCTGAGCAAGGGAAAGTATGCCCCATGCAACATGATACAGCATGTTGGAGTGACCAGACGTAAGCAGCTAAAAATGCAGGGCTAGATTATACCCATGTAAGTAGGGGAGTAAGCCTCCCCAGATGCTCCCTTGCTCAGCCTACCTGTATCTTGGGTATGGCTCAGGGGTGGAGCACACTCTGCTCTCCAGATACTTGCTGTGTTGGTACCATACAAAGGCAGTACATAGAGCAGAGTAGTCCATCCTGTCCATCCCCATCCGCTGCCAGGAGTAGTTGGCCTGGCTTGGGGCCTGGTGGGGCCAGGAGAGGCAGGAGTAAGCTGCATCCATTTAAATGCTGCAGTAACTTAGGGTACGTCTTCGGGGATCGATTTTTCGCGTCTAGTGTAGACGTCATAAATTGATCCCCAATCGCTCTGCTGTCGACTACAGTAATCCACCCCGGCGAGAGGCGGAAGTGGAGTCGATGGGGGAGCGGCGGCAGTCGACATTGCGGCGTCCTCATGGCGTGGTAAATCGAGCGAGGTACGTTGACTTCAGCTACGTTATTTACGTAGCTGAAGTTGCGTACCTTACATTGACCCCCCACCCCTAGTGTAGACCTGGCTTTACTCCCTCCTATCATCCTTCCAGAACAAGAGGATAATAAAGGATGAGATATGACTGAGACAGTTCCTGCCCAAGCTGTTCCTTTAGTCAGATCTGAGACTATAGGCTCAGTCTAGCTTTTGTTTGACTACTTGTACCAATAGCTTAAACCCCATTTATTTTAAGCAAGGACCTTAAATATGTCCCGAAGAGAGCAGAGGAAAATTCACAATTAGTTTATTCAATTAACTGATCTCTCTACACTCATAAATCTTCTTTGAGCAGATCATGATTTTCTCAAATGTATTCATTATTTGAAATTGTGCTGGATAATTTCAGCAAATAATTTTCAGCCTCCAAAGTATAAGTGGAGAGTTCACTGAAAGATTTTGATATTCAAGCTGCTTTGAGATGCATACAGGGCCGGTGCAAGAAAGTTTCGCGCCCTAGGTGAAACTTCCTTACACTAGCCCTGCACCCCGCCCAGCTAACACCGCCTCCTCTTGCGGCAGCCAGTCCCTCCCCATGGCGGCTCTCCTTCCCCAAAGTCCCCACTCCAACTCCGCCCCCTCCTCACCCCATTACAACCCCTTTCCCAAATCCCCGCCTCTTCTCCCCGCCCTCCCCTGTGCGCACGGCTTCCCGCTCCTCCCCCCTCCCTCCCAGAAACTGCGAAGCCGCCAGACAGCTGTTCTTGTGGTGGGAACTGCTTGGGGGGAAAAAAAATTAAAAAAAATTGGGGTGGGGGTGTGGGGAGCCCGGCGGGCTGCAGGGAAGAGCTCGTGGCCCGCGGGCCGCATGTTTGAGACCCCTGCTCTATCCTGTGTAAACCAGTAAGCCAAATCTAACGTATGGTTGATTTAAATAAATGACTAAGCAGTCGCAGTTGATACAATTTGTATTGCCCTGGCTGGGGAGGCTGAAATATCTCACGATAATCTCATGTAGAGAATCATTTTAACTTTTTTTTGAATGAAGATTCCTTTAAAAGAATATCTCCAGCGCAACTGGAAAATAATGATAAATATCCCATGAAAGAAAATTGACTAAAAACAACAGCCATGAATCAGACTCGCAACAGAAATTTTCTAATCAGCTCTAGCAGCTCTTAAAATAGATCTTTTCAATACAAAATGTAAATTGAAGACAACTTTTTGTTTGTTTTTTTTCCCCCTCAATGGTTTTTGTGGAATTTTCTGGGTTATTGTTGACAAACCGGAAACCAATTTTTTTTTTTTGGTTGTTGACTACCTAAAAATGGTAGGTCTCCCTCCCCCGCAGTTTTTTAATGAGAACCTGAAAGATATTTATGGAAATGGCTGTTCTTTTCCAAAAATTTAGAATTGTAGGTATAAAAAAACAAAATAAAATATATACCTAAGAATATTTCAACTGGTTCAAGCTCTTGTACGATGAACTGCAGAAAAATTAAACCTTCCCATCACACAAAATATTACTATAAGTTACTGAAGGTAATAGAAATGTTTGCCAGCATTGTAATAAGAATGCTTAAACTGCATTGGAACAACCAGATACTTATACTGCAGGAATTTCATGGATGGAGTGCCCAAGCCCGCACTCACTGATATCAATGGAAGGACTCCCATTGACTTGGCATTGACCTGTAACTATATAGCAGTTAATGCATGTAAACTGAAATGTTGCTCAAAAACACTGGACCCGTTTTTGCTCTCTTACACCAATGTAAATCCAGAGTAACTACTGAACTCAGTTAAATTACACTGGATTTATACCCATGTAACAGAGAGCCGATTCTGACCTGATATCTATCTGTACAGTAATAGTATGTATTTCCATATAGAATCTGCACTAAAAAGTTCTCACTTTGTCATCTAATATTATATCTAGGAACTCTGAAGGGTAAAGGCTCATGAATAAAACAACTGGCAATAAATAATACAGCAAGGTAACCGTTAAACAACATAAGGTGAATAAATTACCTTTTTCTTTCTAAGGTGAGTGCACACCCTATTTATGTAATGGAGAGACCTTCACTGCAGCACTTAAAGGGATAAAACCTTAGTAAATGAAAACAATCCTAGTAATACTTTGCACTTTGAAAACTCCGTTCATTCAGTGACCCCAAAGCACTTTGCAGAAATGAACTAATAAAGCCTCCTCAAGCACCTGAGCAGTACACTAGATACAGCATGCATGATGTACATCTTGCAGATTGGTGAATTAAAGCACTTACAGATTCAGTGACTTGGCAACGTTCCCACAATGGATCAGTATCAGAACTAGCCATAGAACCACAGGCTCTGGTCTCCTAGTCCCTTGATCTAATCATTACACAACATTTCCTGGTGAAAGTCTAACAAACCTAATTAAAAAGGGAGGCAGCACAGTACTCTCATAAAATAGAGCATTGTTACCTTTACTGTAGCTTCTGTTAGAGAACTATATCTAAAACCACAAAGATGAGCTTCTTCATTTCCTTGGGCTTAAAATGTAGCAATAGCTGAGGCAGTACATTTAGTTCAGTGCAAAATGCTAACTGGGTAGTTTTTTAAACTCTAATAACACTTTTTTTGGTAGGATCCATGATATCTTATGTGACCTGAGAGTCTTGGGACATTCATCACTTTACAAAACCGTCATTTTCTGTGATTCGAAATGGGATAAACTTTTTTTTTTAAATCAAAAATTTATTATTAAAACACCCAACAAATGTTCTAAGCAATATACAGAAGTTAGAGCACTTGTAGGAAGTGACCTGTTTTGGCCTCTTTTATGACAATGGCCTATCACTTTGTGCTTATTAGATTAACGAGCTGATCTCAACGGTGACGTGGTGCTTTCCTTCATTGTGTCATTTTATTTTGGAATGTCATTTTCACCTCCTGGTTTACAGATCACAGAAGTAATCTCTTTGGGTAACCAAGCATTCTGGAATGTTTGTGACTCTCTAAAAATGATTGTAACATCACAGATTCTGAGACATCCTAAACAAGGATGTCTTCACTTGAATTTTTATAAGAAAGATAGTGCTACAGTGGAATACATAGGTACATCAATATCCTAACCATCATTCCTCTAAAAATCTGATCACACAACATTGCTGTCTTTGCAGTGTCCTTTGCATCATATTTACTCAATTCTGGGTCCCAGCAAGCAAGGGCCATGTATAATTATGGTTGAGGAGGCAATACACCGTTTTGTTCTAGGCCCCTGTTTGCAGGTGCTTGTATAATTTTTCAGAAGTTTATGGGCTGAAATTTCCCAGGCCTGTTTTATCCCTTAGATGATTCCTGGGACTTCAGAAAAATTCTTAGATTTCTGAATTACCTGAACATAACACTGGTTTTGTACATTCAAATATTATTTAGAAATGTCTTTCTACTTAGAACTCAAACAATTACATTTAAAACGTCAGGCTTTCCATGGACTGAGTCTTCAGTCAGGACTGGTGCTTTTTCACATCTGAAGAAATTTGGTTAAGAAGGAGCTGTAAGCGTTTGCAATCATGTGCTGTGCATGGTGAAGATTTATTGCTTATCAGATATAGTCACAGGCTTTATGTTCACAAAGTCGGACAGCAAGACGGATATTTGCTTTCTTATCCCAGGACAGGCAAAACACATAGGCCTGCTGGAAAGTAGATCAAACTAACAGAAGTAGGACATCTGGTCTTTCTACAACTATTGTCTAAAATATAGAGCTAATAGGGGAGGGGAAGTGTTGACTATTGGGTTTTTCATCAACGTTTCAATTTTTGTCGGTTTTACAGCTGGCTCTAATGAAATGTCAAAAAAAGCACCAAGCAAATGGACAGATAGCTTGGTAGCAGCAGCCAAAACTACAGCAAAATCCCAGTGACAGTACAGAACGGGAGTCCTCTGTGTGCATTCTGGACCTCATTTGCTGAGTCTTGGACTAAAGAACTGGAGAAAACACTGAGGGGGTAAAACAAAACAAGGTAAAATGAGCCATCCACACCAATGTGGAATGAATTTAGCAAAGCCCACTGAAAGGTCTCAAGGTCTGTATGTAAATGAGTAATTTCAGAGTAAGGGAGATAAGCCAGGAGGGAAAAAAAAAAAGCTTACAAGAGGCTCATAAAGGTCTCTTTTCTTCCTCTTTCCTGGGAATTTTTTTAATGAAATTGGATTGATATTTTGTGTGATCCTTTTCACGGAGGAAAAAAATGTTCTTCAGAAGTAGGTCTTTTACTGTAGGTATAAACTGTTATATGTCCCCCAACCTATAGATCTAAAATGGGAAGGCAAATCCTGAGGCCATATTTAGTCTAAGGGTCTAAACCTCCTGCATTCATGATCCAAAGAACTCTCATTGAATTGATTAGGAGTTTAACCTACATCAAAAGTGGGCCCAAAATATTTTAGCCACATAGGCAAAGACTAGGATAAAACAACAGTGAATGGAGAGGAATAGTAAACACGGCCCTTTGCCTTTTGGTTTGATTTTGAATGAGACTCTCAAAGTCAAATGAGAGCAGTTGCTCTGAGTAGCACAGCACCAAACAATGTAGCCACCTCATCAAGCCCAAATGGAGACATTTTGTGTCATTCTATGATTGTCCATCTCAGACTGACTGACTGACTTTTGCTCACGTCTGTCTTCCCAGAGAGTCCAGTCCCCTTTCTTTCCCAGCCAGTCACTGCGTAGCTGCCATACTGAGGAACACAGACGTACCATAAACTGGGATCTTAAGCAAACATCTAATTTTGCTGATAGTCTTTGACTCAGATGAAAAGATTTGGCAATGGGAATGAATGCTCAGCAAAAAGCACCACTAAGATTGCCCTCCTTCACCCATCCCCGTCCCCACCCCGAAGTGGTCAGCCATGAACTGCAACCTACTAAAGTTATCTCAATTCTTAGCGCAAGTTAATGTGTGGCAGCCAAGTAAGCACATGTATATGTTTAAATTGCACTCTCTCTTGTTAGAACTGCTGGGGAATGTTTGAGGGGAAGGGGAAGAGAGGCATTAAAGTTCCTGAGCCAGGGATGAGGACAATTGGGGCATAAACCTTTGAAACCAATGGTAGCTTTTTCATTGATTTCAATGGGTTTTGGATCAGGACCTTACATACCATGGTGACAGGCACTTGTGATCTATTTTAGATGGATGAGAAGCCTGTAAGGGATAGTTTTGCAGTATCATATGGGGATGAACTCCATGAGAGACGAGGTTATTTTATTCCTTCAACTCAAATGCTGCTCTTTCCTGAGCAAACTATTAAAAGGAGACCAAGAGCCATATTGGAGACAACTGGTGCTAAAGAACAGCAGGATTTTGTATGGTATATAGGAGTTAATTCTGAACTGATTTATACCCTGTGCAATCCACCTTGATCTCAGTTCTCATTTGGCCTGCAAAAACTCCTCAGGGCTAAGTATTTACTTTGTTGTTGAGAGAGTTCAGACTAGAGTTTCGTCTATGGGGACAGCTATACGCTAACTGCTTCTTCATCGTCTCTAGATTTATAATGAATAGTGCATGTGGTCTTGCCTTTTTTTTAAGCCTCTAATATCTGAAGGGCATGTTTGGAGTGGAGTACTATTTGTAGAACGGTGGTGTTTTGGATGTAATGGAGAAGGTCTATTGTTAGAAAACCAGTTAATATGTTTTTGCTGGCATTCACTCTTAGGCTTAGCTTCATGCTCACAAAAGTGTGTTTGGTTGGCTTATGTTTTGATTAATGTATCCACCTCACACTTGCATGCATGCCTATGGCTATGGGACAAGCTTTTTACAAACTGTGAACCCTAGGAGGAACATGATAGTTCAAATCTGACACAGCCATGAAATTCTTTATGGATGCAAAAAGCAAAGCATGTGACAGTTCAGTGAACTCTTCAGACTAGCAGACTGCATAGATTTCCTCCTTTCTAGATATAGAGGGCCAAATTCATCTCTGCCGTAACTTCATTCATTTCAGTGAAGTTGCATTGGCTGTGAGTGTGGCCTGTGTTAGAATAAAATGCAATCACCACTTGCCCGTTAGTTTATTTTAAAGTTATTCTTAGAAAGCTTGAGAGAGATGAAGGGACACATGGTCCCTTGGGAGCCTGTCAGAACTTTTCAGGGGAGATTTGTGTTTAATCATGGGATTTGTTTTGTGCATACCTTGTCTGCCAGAAGCAGAACTTCTTTTTTCTTTTAAATGCTTCTGTTTGCCTGTACTCATGAACATGGGCAGTTACCAAAATGGGATTAGGATGTCGTATAGGGGATATCAAATAGCCTTTCATAGTGAAGTTTCAAACAAAGCTGTGTAGATTTATTCAGAAATCTAATTACACAAACAACATCTAATTAAACAATTATTTCACTTACAGAGAATCAGGTTATTTTTTTTAAACAGTACTTCCTTATCTGAAAAGATTGCTATAGAGTTTAAGGCCTGAAGGCACCACTAGATCATCTAGGGCTGGTCTACACTAACCCCCCAATTTGAACTAAGATACGCAACTTCAGTGAATAACGTAGCTGAAGTCGAACTATCTTAGTTCGAATGAAAAGGTACTTACCCGCGGTCCACACGCGGCGCGCAGGCTCCCCCGTCGACTCCGCCTACTCAGTTCGTCGAGCTGGATTACCAGCGTCGACGGGGGAGCACTTCCTGGTTCGATTTATCGCGTCTAGACAAGACGCGATAAATCGAACCCAGAACATCGATCCGATGCCTCCGACGCGACGGGTAAGTGTAGACCTACCCTTAGTCTGATCTGCTATATATCACAGTCCACCAGCACCCACACACTATGCCCATGAACATGAGCGTAATGGAAGGAAATGGAATGGTGTGTGTTTTATTAATTGAACTAGGCTCTTTTTCCAGACTTTGCAGAAGCACAAGTCCTAGAAACTAGGCAAACTAACATTTTTGGAAATCCTTTCAGTGGTCTAAAGGGGATTAATGCTGTCACAGAGAAGTGAGGCGTTGTTTACTATGGTAAGAGTGACACATGTATCATGCAGGCAATGAAAGAATTTCAAATCACAAAAATGGACAGTAGTGGCATTAACCAGTCTCACCCGCTTCTCCTCACATCAGTTATGCAATGTAGTTGTCATTAAAATGGATGACTATTTTCATTTTATATGAGAACCTCAGCATGACTAGCAAGCAATTCACCAGATTTTATGAGACTGCTGGCTTTCCATCTGTCCCAAGAGACGGACGCACACAAAAGGCTATTAGTGCACCGCTGCATAATGAGGTGAGTTTGAGGAATCTCACATCATTTCACTCTATCTGTATGCAGATCATGTATCATGCCAGGTGCAGAATCAATGATGTCCTTGCCCAGTTTCCAGGATAATATTATTTGTCATCATAAAGACTAGGGAGACACTTGGGAACTGGTGGAAACCCATTTGGGGATGAACAGGTATAGTGCCTACAGTATTCTATGTTCATTTGTTTTGGCACTGACTAAGAGTTCTTGTTCCCTATAAGCTCTTGAATGATATATCATAATGCCTTATTTCTGAAGTGATCTGCAAATTGGATTAGAACACTCTAACGGGTGGAGCAAGGGTTGTTATTCAAAACAGTGCAGGGTTTCCCTGTGCATACAGCCCTTAACGTCACATGCAAATCTATTAGCACAAAGGATGCTGCATGAGTGTGCTGAAGAAAGATACTGAAGGCTCCTGTATGGGAGTACTGGCTAGGAAGAGGGAGTAAAGAGGAGAGAACAATCTATCTGTTTTGGAAGGAGAGAAGAGATGGGTGTGGGGGTGGCAGGGAGGGAGAAGAGGGACCTAAGGTTAGGCTGTGCTTCATGTGCTGGGACGGAACCCCGCTGCTGAACATTTTGACGTTCACTACTTAGCATAGCACCAGCCCAAAGTGATCATTATTCTATATTTGTGACATCGTCCTTCATTTTGGAGTAATGAATGTAATGTCACAAACAGAGGATTTTGACCCCGTGATGGAGTTAGTGGCATGACAAAGGGATCACTAAAAAATTCTACTCTCTGATCTGCATCCACAGCTCCCAAGAATGGGCCACAAACATCGCAGAGTAGGAAGCACTCTGGAGAAAGTAACAGAATATTTTGCTAATGCACATATAATTAAACAGATCAGCAGAACTTTTGTTTCTGATACAGAATACTTTCACTTAGTGCTCTATATTATTCATACTGTCACATAGTTCTTTGTATTTTGTTGATTCAGAGGATTCCATTTTTAAAATCAGCAAGTGCAAGGGACCTGTGACTAATGTGGTTTCTTGGCTTGGAAAATATCATCGGAAAAAAGTAGCAAGCGGCACAAGATTTACATTTTGACCACAAGCGTTTTGATGACAGTGGCCAAATGCCATCAAACTCCAGGCTGTGTTTTCACGGTCAGATTACTCTGCACCTCCACCCGTCTTATTAGATCACTCTGGAACAAAAGAGCTGTATTCAATGCACACTAAAAACAGAAAGTAAGCAATGTTCTCCTGATGAATCCTTTGTCAGGTGATAAGGTAAGGAAAAGGTATTGTTAGGCAAAATGCTAGTAACTTATTGGACAAGGACAGATATAGAAAAATATGACAGGGACCTAATGCGGGGGAGCAAAATTGCAAGGGATACGTTATCCTCTATATGCTCAAAACAGAAGAGGTAGTTAGGGATGATGATCTGGCAATTTAGGTTCACTGATCCGTGAAGAAGGCCTCACCTCATTTGGAGAGTCGCTTTGGTTTGGATGTATTTCCTGAAGGCTGTTACTTAGTAGAAATTCTGAAACAATTAGAGCCTTTTCCTTTCCTTCTCCCTAATGCTAGCCCTTGCTTCTAAATACACCCCTCTTAATATGGCATTGGACTATTAGCTGACTATTAGCTGACATCTCAAAATGCAGTGACTTGGGAATCCTTCAAAAATCCTTCTGTTTTTGGGGAGAGCATTTATGTGGGGCCTAGTGGGTCTCTGTTATATCTGCTGGGTGCAGGTTTTACCCCTATAATCTTACTGATTCTGGTGTTTCCCTATCAGAAATGCACAGCAGTCCCTGGGGCTTACTGATTAATTAGGAAGGTGTATGCTGACTTATCTAAACCTTTACAAAGGTTCTAGTTCATTAAGACTGGGAGATGGATTGAGATTCTGTCCAGTAGAATCTCTAAACATTGACCATCTTTATTTTCCTTTACACAACCTTCGTGCCAAAGGCCTCATTGTCAATACAACAGCCATGAAATTTAACTCCGAGACCACTATAATCGTGAGGGATGACTTTTTCCATGATGTGGCAGAAGAATTTTAGTAAAGCGTGTGTTATAAATAATAAAGATCTATATCTATATGCCTTGCCTGAGTAGGCTGCTATTAATACGGACCGCAGCCAAAATATTGCAAACCATTTTCTGTTCTTGTTGCAGTGAATTTAGTGTGTGTTTTGGAAATGATCTACGTTTTGTGCCTTCTGCTGGTTAATTGTGCTGTGTACAGAGGTGTTAAATATTAGCTAGAGTTGTTGCTGAATGTTAAGAGCTTGTATAAGCCAAACCAGAATAAGGTCCACTCTGCACAATTGTAATAATGTATAAGAACCTATATAGAGTACAACAGAATTAAATGTATTGCAAAGCTTTTATTGCTCCTCCTGTTTCCAAATGGAGACAGCCCTGAGTGGTGCAGAGGCTTCCCAGCACGGTTTCGTGTGGAACATGAACTATGTTCTTGAGCAAGGAAAAAAATCTCAACCCCCCAAAGCCTGTGTACAGTAATGATCACGTGTATTTAAAAATAAAAACTACAAGGAAGCTGTCTTTACAGCCGATAAAATTGTAACTCATTCATTCAACAAAGGCTTAGTGAACAGAAACATAATCTCCCCACAGTGCAAATACAGTGGATGATCCACAATAACGGATATTTATTACACAAACGCACTGAAATTTTGTTTTCTCAGACTGCAGTTAAAACTGCACCAGCTTGTGATGGGACGCATACATGCCACACTGGCAGCAAAATGGTTAATGGGAGCTCGAAGGCTCAGTTAGCCCACCCAAGGTCACCTGGAGGGAATGTTAGGTACAATTCCTTAGCAGACCTAGCTAGGCCTTCTTCATACAGGGAGCAACTCAGCACAGTGGCACCATATTTTCCACCAATCTATACAAAGCGGAATAAGGACAACCTAGGGAATTACAGACCAGTCAGCTTAACTTCAATATCCAGGAAGATTATGGAGCAAATAATTAAGCAATCAATTTTCAAACACCTAGAAGATAATAAGGTGATAAAGTAACAGTCAGCATGGATTTGTCAAGAACAAGTCATGTCGAACCAACTTAATAGCTTTCTTTGACAGGGTAACAAGCCTTGTGGATAGGGAGGAAGCAGTAGATAGGATATATCTTGAGTTTAGTAAGGCTTTTGATATTGTCTCGCATGACCTTCTCATAAACAAACTAGGGAAATACAACCTAGATGGAGCTGCTATAAGGTGGGTGCATAACTGGTTGGAAAACCATTCCCAGAGAGTAGTTGTCAGGCAAGCTGGAAGGGCATATCAAGTGGGGTTCCGCAGCAATCAGTTCTGGGTCCAGTTCTGTTCAATATCTTCAATAATTTAGATGGCAGAGAGAGTACGCTTATGAAGTTTGTGGACAATACCAAGCTGGGAGGGGCTGCAAGTGCTTTGGAGGATAGAATTAAAATTAAAAATGATCTGGACAAACTGGAGAAATGGTCTGAAGTAAATAGCATGAAATTCAATACGATAAATGCAAAGTACTCCACTTAGGAAGGAACAATCCGTTGCATACATATGAAATGGGAAATGACTGCCTAGGAAGGAGTACTGCAGAAAGGGATCTGGGGGTCTTAGTGGATCACAAGCTAAATTATGAGTCAACAGTGTAACATTGTTGCAAAAAAAGCAAACATCATTCTGGGATGTATTAGCAAGAGTGTTGTAAGTAAGACACGAGAAGTAATTTTTCCATTGTACTCCGTACTGATTAGGACTCAACTGGAGTATTGTGTCCAGTTCTGGGTGCCACATTTCAGGAAAGATGTGGACAAATTGGAGAAAGTGCAGAGAAGAGCAACAAAAATGATTAAAGGTCTACAAACCGTGACCTATGAGGAAAGATTGAAAAAATTTGGGTTTGTTTAGTCTGGAAAAGAGAAGACCGAGAGGGGAGATGATATCAGTTTTCAAGTACATAAAAGGTTGTTACAAGGAGGAGGGAGAAAAAATTGTTCTCCTTAATCTCTGATGCTAGGACAAGAAGCAATGGGCTTAAACTGCAGCAAGAGAGGTTTAGGTTGGACATTAGGGAAAAACTTCCTGTCAAGGTGGTTAAGTGCCTTGGGAGGTTGTGAGAGCTCCATCATTGGAGATTTTTAAGAGCAGGTTAGACAAACACCTGTCGGGATGGTCTAGAATAGATTATACTTAGTCCTGCCATGAGTGCAGGGGACTGTACTAGATGACCTCTTGAGAGGTCTAAGACACCTAGGAGACAGGAGGCCCAGAGAGAGAATAGGCCTTGGGATCCTCTCCCAACAAGAGAGCTCTGGCCAAGGTTGGGAGAGGCACTGAAAAGCTTCTGGAGTGGACTGAGTTCCTGTGGTGGGCACTGATAAAGGGAAAAGGCCACAGGCAGGCAGTCCTGTGGGGTGATGCTCCATAAGAGGTGCGGGGAGCTGGGGAGAACCAAGGGACTGCAAGCAGAGGCCCGGGATAGGCAGAGTGGCTGAAGTGGTGTCTGGTTCCGTTTCAGGTTTGCGTTTTGTTGGGAAGGAGTCTGGGAGCCCCCTACTCTGAAAGAAGAGTGGGCTGGAAGAGGAGACCGGGAGGGGCAAAACGTCATATTGATAACTACTGTCATGGGACACTGGCGCGGGATATTAATACCCTGGAAAAGAACTATGGTGTGACTTGGCTGGAAGACCAAGTCACCCCACCAGACCACAGGAACCCTGAGGACGAGAGGAGGCAAAAGTACGGCAATGTTGGGTCTCAAGATGAGGGACGCTCTGGGACGGTGAGTCTGGCATGCAGCCATTAGACCCACTGTTATATGTTGCTATTCATGGATAACTAAATTTATTATGTTATAATTTGAAAAGGAAATATTAAAGACTTCTGACTGCACGTATATAAATATCTTTTGAGGAAAGGGGCTACAATGTATAGAGAACGTGGATCTACAGTGTATTTTGTTGAGTACATAACCACTCTGTAATCTTTCCCCTTTTAAACATTCAACTCAAATCTGCATCTCTTCTCTACATCCTGGAAATAGTCAACTAGTTCCTCAGACAATGCCTACTTAACCCTTCAGACCTTCCAGGTCCCCCACCTATATTTACCACCTCTTCCAGTACCATTTCTATTGTTGTGACCACTGTGCATTGTGAAATAATGTTATGAATGACACATCAGTGAGGTATTACCAGTTTTGCAAGTCTTGTGCTTTTATTGTGAGTCTTGTCATTTTTTCTTAAAGCCCCAGCTCCTGGAGTCAATGTTGTTTTGAGAGAATATCAGTTTTTATTATTATTTTTTTGGAAAAGCGAGTTTTTCACCCTCATGGTGGTGGAGAAAAGCTGGAAAATGAGAAGCCTAAAGGCTCAAGAACCAGGAGGCAAAAAGTAATTTAAAAAAAAATGTTTTGTGACTTTGCTTTCAAGTCAGTTTCATTCTTTTTTGTGGCCTGACTAATTTTTGAATGGTTGGATTTGGCGATACCATGTTACATTGTAATGCAGTTCAAGTGGCCGTATATTGGTGGCTAGGGAATAGGATGGGTTTCAGAGCCCGAGCTCCAGCCCAGGCAGCTATTTTTAGTGCCGTAGGGCAAGATCCATGAGCCTAAGTCTGTAGACCTGGGCTCTGAGACCCGCTGCTGCAGATTCTGCTTGCGGTGTAGAGGCCTGTGCCCACACTGGGAAACAGGACTGAGGTCGCCCACCTTTTCCACAGCCTGAGACCTCAAACAACCCCAGCCTTTGTAAAGTTCTGATTCAGATCTAGGCCCAAATCCAAGCTTTGTGGCTTGATTTTGTTCAGAAGGTGGGTTTGCTCTCTGACTCTGAAAGATTGCTAGCTGTGGTTCTTATGATTAGGAGGTAATTGTTACTGCCTTTCACTAATGTGAGAATATGTGGTAAGTGTTAATGCCCTAGCCCAGTCTTTTAGTTATACATTTCTTATGTAACTGAAGCATTTGTCTTGATTTAGAAAAATCAAAGATGAGACCATATAGGGAAAGTGGAACAACCTCTCTAAGTTAGGTCAGCACAAGGGAAATGAGGCAGCGTGTTACGACGGGAAACTTACTCAATTCCTCCTCCTAGAGATTTTAGTCATCTTTAGTACTGCTACTGGAAGATGGACATGTACTAATTCAAAGATACTAGCAAACTCTAGTGGCAATTCTGGCCACAAGGGTACAGAGCTACAGTATGTGTTAAACAGAATACTTTGTTCCGTGCAACATTGTAATGGTTTAGTCAGGGAAAGTACATAAGATTTCCTCCCCTTCTACTCATTTCCATATTGGATGAGTCTTTGTTTCGTGGTGTTTAGAGGTTATTAAGCCTATGCTGGCTGCCTGTATAGGCAGTGGCATTTGTTGACCTTTCATAAGGAAGATAAAATACCAGCGGAACTAGTGACCGTATATCTATTCATTGCAGGTCTGGGCCCCTAGATACCACAGTGGTATAAAGCTGAGAACACATCAGTTGGTCATAGTTTTAATTTTGACAGTACTGTCGTATAAAAACTGTTTTCTCTAAAAACAGATAGAAATAAAGCGAATCTCATATCTTCTTAGTAATAAATATTGAGTACTTCAGGCTAACCGCAAAATGTTATTTAAGTAAATTGACATTTTCAGATAAAATTTCATTTACTTTGCGTGGACTTTAAAACAAATCTTATGTATCTGGGAGAGGACCATGACCAAGATGCTAATGTACCACAGGGGATGTCCTCCTCTGAATGCAGGCTGAGTTCTAAGGGGGCGTGGGAGTGTTCCACAAATAGAATGGAATGACTAATTCTGAATCTCTGCCCCAGAGGAGATTAATCTTTGTATGAAGGCTGGCCATTCATACAGGGCCCGCTCCTGCTCCCATGACAATTAATGGCAAACTCCCCATTGTCTTCCCTGAGAGCATGATCAGGCCAACAACTCATCTGAGCAGAAATCACAGGCCCACACGTAGATTAGAGGGTGTCCTTTGTGCTCCTAGAACATTTTCAAAGCACAAGCTGAAAGTGGGCAGCATGGTGCGGGGCAGAAGATAGCCATGGCAGCTGAAAGGTGAAATCAAGCACCTCCTCCAAATACCATGTGGAGCAGGAATGCCCTTCCACAGACTTACTGCAGCAGAGCCAGTGACCCAATGGTTGCTGTGCAGACACCATGTCTTTACAGTCTGGTGTGCTTCCTGTGACATCAGAGATGCTATTCTAAACTCAGCACGTGCAAAGGGGATGGAGATTTGTTCAGAGGGAGGGGCTGATCGCAGGAGGGAGGTGTGGGGAGGATGCAAGAAGCGTGTCTGGGGCTCACTGTGTTGAAGACCAAAAGTTATGTTGTGGGGGAGAGACTGGAGGGTGCTGGGTCAAAGAATAGTTTGTTTTGATTTTTAGCAGGCTTTTCTTTAAAAAAATATCATATTATGGGTTTAAAGGTTTAGGTTTTGGATCTGGTCTAGAACCAAAACTGTACAGAGGGGGTTTAGATTCCAACTCCTACCAGAAATTCAAATGGGGTCAGATTCTGCTTTTGGCCCATCTCTAACTTGAGTGCGGCTTTGAAACCATCCTTCCCTCTTGAGACCCTGGTGCTGGTGCAGCATGACACTCCTGGTCTCTACTGGCCTGGGAAAGAGCTGACTTTATATGGTGTCTGAAGTGCATCTCAGGTGACCATGCTTTTCCCTCCCTCTGAAATAGCAGGCTTTTCACTGCAAGCTCAGTGTTTCCATACTTCCAAATGTAATATTCAGTAATACTTTTACCTGATAGTCCTAACCTTCAAGAGCATTTGCTTACTTGGCCACACAAATATATCTGTGCTGAGAAAAAGATTTCTCAAATGTTTGGGCTGGCAGTATTGCTTTGCTAGAAAGGTTAATTGCCAGATGACTGAATGACTGTAGTTTTACACTATCACAGACAGACAGGTAGAAAAAATAGAAAGCCAGAAAAAAACTATACCTCGGGGAAATTATAGCCTTGATCTTTATGTTCCTTTGTTCCTTAGTGCAGCTACTGTTTTCAAGAGTTATGAAACTCAGATGTGAATTGAAGTGACTCAATAGCCTGATTGCTGAAAGTTGACTTTTTTCTCCAAATTATTTTTCATATAAATTATAGTAAGTCCCATATATACCAGGGCATACTAAGTTCAGGCAGTGCCTGAAATGGGCATGGAATAACAGCTACTGCCTTTCAGCAGAATCAGCCACAGGACAAAACATTGTGTGTGTGTGTGTGTGTGTGTGTGTGTGTGTGTGTGTGTGTATATATATATAAAAATATCTTTCTAGCTCACTGACTTTCATGAGTTTCTTGGAATTTGGACTTACACAGGCTCTGGTTCTGTAAGGTGTTGAGTATTTCCTGAGCACTTCTAACTCCTATGGATGTTAATGGGAATTAAGCATGCTCAACACTTCAGAGGGTCAGGCCCAAAATACCATCTTTGCCTGCCTTACTGATATTTCATGCAGTACAGTGAGCTCCCGGAGGTAGTAATACATTCTTGAGAAGTATGTCGTAGTTAGAGCTGTGCAAAACGTGTGCAACAAAACCACACATCCCTCAAAATTTGCCTGGATTTATGCTTTGTTACAAACTTGAAATTCAGAGAAAGTTCACTAAAAGGTATATTTAAAGCTCACATTCTTTTTGAGTAAACATAAGGTCAGTGAATGGGCCAATTTATGGTTTTGCAATGAAGTTGTGGCCTTTAATGGAAAACTTGGCAGTTTTGATGGAGTTTGAACAAACCCCAAACTCAAAGCAGAACTTGGGTTGTGAACTTGGTTGTGAACTTGAGAGAGGCTGAAACCAAAGAAAATGTTAATGGAAACCCCTGATAAGTGAATTATGTTGAGTTTTACGCAGCCTGAAGCATGAAAAGGAATGATGCCACGGTTATCAATTTCCCAGCGGTATTTCTGAGAATGGATCCCAGAGCTATGGAGCTGCCCACAGCAGGTGACATGGTGGCTTCAGATCACCATGTTTGCTTGTGACTGGCAGTATGTTGGCTCCCTGTGTTTTGGTGTTTGCCGTAGATGTGACACTAAATCAGTTCCCCCAGACTTGATTGCTCCAAAATGTTGTAGGTGTTTGAAATCTAAATCCAGAGTTGAATGTAGCAAACAGCTGCTATCTTTGTAGTGGGCCATACCAATATTCCTGGATATGAGTGTAGCCAAGGTCTGTTGGGAATCCAGATATAAATTCAAAGGCACAAGTAGGAGATAAGCATCCAGCTCCCAATGAAAGTCAGTGTGGTTTGGGTGTCTGTCTGCCTTTTGTGCCTTGCAAATTCCCCTCCTACCCTCCCATCTGGTGTGTCTTGGGCACATTGCCAGTTTGCACAAATAATCACTCTGACAGACAACAGTGCAAGAAGGAAACTAATCCTTCCAACGTGTGTGCTGAGCAGTCGGGGCTCATCTCATTTTAAACATACTGGAATGAAGAATGGAAAGTATTTGTATACCTTTAAAATGTTTTTCTCCATCACAAAATATTCCCATTTCACACATCTCATGAAATAGGCGGGAAAGACTTTCCCCCCACTTGCCATTACAGTTTGGACCTGTCTAAATTAAACTCCAAAGTGATCTGGAATGTGGATACTCTTACATCAGAAACAAATTGAAGTACAAATGGATTAAAAAAGTATAGATTAAACCTTTTTAAAAACCCAACCACCAGCAATAACCATCCTCTTCCCCAGACAGAAAGCACTAATTGCCTTAAACCCAGACAAGAAATAGGATTGTTTTCTATTTTTCACTGGAAAAAGGAAGAATTTTTCTTTGAAATATTATTTTATATTTTTATAGCCTAGCTCAGCAAAAGCTATCATCATATGAACTTCTAAGGCAGAAACTATACAAGTCCCTTTACCTATATCCTGTTTTCAATGACTCTATTCTACTTCAACAAAAGCAGGATATGAGGCAAACATATTCTTTTGGCAAATATCTTCAAAACTGTTAACTGTTTAAGTGAATCTATTTCTGCTTAAGCATCTTCAGCACTGAGTCCAGGACCTGGTCCTATAACAAAAACCACAATTTTAATACTCTTAATTACTGAAAACTGTTCAGGTTTCCTCACAAAAGTAGCCTATTCCATAATTTGTCTTGCATTTCACATTCTGTCCTTTTCTTTATTACAGTATGGCACGCCGCACAGTAAGATATTGTCCGCCTGACAATCCCACCACTCCAGAATATAATTCTAACAGAAAGAAAGATGTATTGACTCCTCTCTTATTCATAAACATTTGTGTCTTTGAAAGTTGTGTGGAAACCCTGTTAGCTGAGGGACCTGCTACATGAAACATTACAGTGATAATAACATAAAAGCCCTGCTAGCAGATTTCTTGTTTCAAGGCTCTCTCCATGAAGTAACTTACCAGAAAAATAGATCGGTTTGGACAGCGGAGAGCCAGATATTTCTACTTCCAGAACACTAGACAGTTGTAAGGTCTAGGTACTGTTAACTGGAACTTGGAAGATCAAGGGTAAAATTTTCAAAAGCACCCGAGTCCCATTTTCAAAAGTGGCCCAGGCAGTTAGGCCCCAAAATCTCATTGAAAGTCAATGGGGACTTAGGTTCCTAAGTGCCTGAGTCACTTTTGAAAATGGGACTGAGGCTTGACATCACGGACATGCTTTGGAATGTTACCCCTAGTCTTTACACAAATGTAGCTCCAGCTCTGTGAGATCTGCATAGCGGCTGCCTTTGAAGATGAGAATTCTAACCCTTTGGCACTTAGTCCAGTAACACTAAAATTCCTTTAATAATTTTAAGTAAGAAAAAAATACCAAGGGACTCTGCAACCTTGATCCGGTGTATTTATGTATAAAGGAAGCGAGATATAACATAGCGTACATTTTCCCAATGACACAATAGTAAGCCTGTTACTGTCGCACTGCAAATGAAAGGTCCCCAAGTACATTTTTAGTATTGATCCTGTTGTTATGTCTCATTGTAAAAGTCCAGTGACCGCACACCCTGGTATCTCAGGTTGCATTGTGAACCAGAGGTACAAAAAAAAATCAATTTCTTAATGTCTAAGTACTCCTTACAGTGTGGGAGCATTTTGCTGTAGCCTCAGAGAGCCTGCTTTTCTTCTCACACCAGTGTAAATTATGATGTCAACAGAATTATGCACAAGTGAGAGCAGTTTCAGATCAGAGGATGCTGCGAAGATGTCTAATGCACGGAATATGAAGTAAATAGCCCATCTCAGAACTTTAAACAAAAATCAAAGCAATTAAATAGGAACTAAAGCCCTTGAAATTAACCTGCAAAGAGCAATAACACCCCATTGTCCCTTACCTGATTCACATGAGTCAGTGAAGCTTCAGTTTTATCCCAAGTTAGGCAAACTAAATCAACAGTATCCAGAAATCGACACAGCACTACCCAGAGTGAAGAACAATAGCAAAAAATCAGTTTTCATTTCATTAAGCAATACTGGGAGTGTTCAGCTTTCCAGTCTCCAAGGTTCCCCAGCTGGGAGTCAGCCTTTTCCCATCCTGCATCCCTGCATCCTGTTATTGTTCCAAGCCTTACTAATGCCAGTGAGAGAAAGGAGTGGAGGAAACCAGATAAACTTAGACTTATTATTACTATGCTTACCTTTTCAGAGGGAGCAACAAATAAGTAGCTGAATAAAGGGAAATGGACTCTAACAGAAATACAAAGCCAGTGCTGGTGCTTACTATGTCGAGTACTAAACAGTAAAAAAACCCTCAAAACATCCAGAATGAATATTTAGATTATTATTTGAATGTTTGATCACTATGGTCAATGTGGTTTATTTTCAAATGTTTTGTGTTCAGGCAGAACAGGATTTTTCAGCATTTTGGTGAGTCCTAGCCATCGGGATTTTTACACCAGAAACAACAAAGACTGAAGCTCACATCGTCATATGGGAGTTCCCGTAAAGTTCCACTACTTCCCAAAATTGATGAGTCAACCTTTGCTAGTGATATGAAAAAATATGTAGTAGATTGAAGTATATTGAAATTGTGGGAAAGAAACACGGGACAAATTCTGTTCTTGGTAACAGTGGTGTAGATTTTAAGTAACTGGATTCACACCAGTACTACTGAGAGCAGAATTTGGTTGCATGTATCCAATTTAGGTCCTGATTCTCCTCTGCACTTTGTATATTCATTTCCACCTGTACAAGAAGGGTGCAAAAAAGCTGCCATTCTGATTTAGTTGCCAGGCAGTAAAGAGTCAGGCCAGAAAAAAATTCTAAAGGGAAAACTGTTGAATTAAATTGTTGCCCGAGTTGCATTAGAATTTTTAAAGCAGAGGAATATTTAGGGGAGAGGGAAGGGGAAAAGTTAAACATTCCAAGTGAGTGGTTTGAATTATGCTAGTGGACCTGATTTGTTCCTCTGTTGCAGCCCAATGGGAGTTTCCCAGATTCAGGTCACAGTGACTTTAATGGGCATTGCACCCAGGAAACTTAAGGTAGTTCAATGTGATAAGTAGATGGGCCCTCCTAGAGCTCACGTAGAATACTGGTGCTCTGTTCTGGGACAGCAACATATACTTAAATTTTTCCTCCTACCCTAAACCCAAAGAAAAAAATGTAGACCCACTATTTCTTTTACCCTACAATTCAGAGAGGAATTACTTTATTAAATAATTCAGGAGAAACTCTGAGAAGCATGAGATTAAAAAAGAGACCAATTTTTGAGGTCTTACAGGTATGTTATAATAAATGTAGCCAAATGTGCAACATATTTTATAGAAGACTTTAAATAATAACATCCTGCAATGAAATACGCTCTCACCCCTATTCTTCATTACAATTTAGCAAAGGTAATGGGATTGATTTTTCCAGTTTTCTAGAAGACTGGGCTTTGGTTACATTATTTCACATTTTTATGACATGCAGCGGCAAAGACGAATAGCTCTTTTAAAATTTTGATACATTAATTATTCAGGAAGGTTAAGCAGCTAATGAGGGGACATTTTTCAAAGTCTTCTTTAAAGAGACTGATTACAATTAGGTTTCCTCATAAGAAAATAAGCAGTTTCTATCTCATTGCTGAGAGAAGAGGAGAAGGGGGCTGGGGAGGATGTTAACTGCGGTTCACTGGAAAACAGTTATCTGCTGAGGATGCAGATTAAGCGATAGGCTCTGGTACCCAGAGCAGACGACAATCCTAGATATTGTTTACTTTTGTAAATAACTCTAAATTTGTTTGACTGACAGAATCATCTTTGTTGCCATCAGTCTAACAAAGGATGGGGGATAAGAGAGTCCTTCATGCCCCTTGCTTTCAAAAATGCTCATGTTTTCTTTACAGGTCATTTCTAGTCTAGGTCTAGCCAAATCCACACAATCATCCTCTACTTCTACCCCTTTAAGGATTAGTCATATGGGGCCTGATCCACAGCCTCTAGAAGTCAATGGGAATCTTTTCATGCTTTAGTGGGCATTGGAGGAGTCCCATAGTGACAATTTGGCTAGGTCTTGGAGAATTTGTTTCCTTTGCCTTTTCTTCCCATGTGTGTCCTGGGACAACAGACCAATCTTTTCCTTTGGATTCTATAGAACTTAATGAAGAATTGTCTGCTTCAGAGTTCTGAAGGATAGTGGGGGAAAAACAAAACCAAGAAATACTATTTTTTCTATTGGTTTTTAAAGTATTCAAACCTGATTAAATTTCCATAGACCCTTTTCTCACTCTATAGATTTCACTTCTGCTGAATCCCGTAGGATTCAAGAGATTATTATGAGGTAATATGAGCTTGGATATTTTAGGATAAACAACCCATCTTTGGATACTTATCCAAATCGAAACAAATCTCCTAACCTTTCAGGCACACTCTTCACCAATTTGAACCCAGGCTTTCTCACTGTTGTGCTTTCTGGACAATAGTTCAGTTTTTCAGTAGAGGCACCTAAATAAAAGTGATCTGGTTTTCAAAGGTGCTGAACACTTGCAGCTCATGCTGACAGTAATGTAATTTCAAAATCAGATCCCAGACCTGCTGGCATAATGGTTTTCCTTTAGACTGTTTTTTCCCCCAACTCTTCTATAGGCCTACAGGGTAAATCTACTAGTCTATGGGGAAGTGCCCTGCTGACTGGCTGCTTACAAATTAATGTAATTGTATGCAAATCTAAAGGGTACTGTGATTTGTCCGAAGATGTTGGTAGAATCATAGAACAATAGGGTTAGAAGGGACCACAAGGGTCACCTCGTCTAATTCCTTGGCAAGATCAGGATTTGTTGTGTCTACACCATCCAAGGAAGATGGCTATCCAGCCTCCTTTTGAAAACTTCCAGTGACGGAGCTTCTGTAAATTCCACAGGTAGTCTGTTCCATTGTCCTACTGTTCATACAGTTAGGAAGTTTTTCCTGAGATTTAATCTAAATCTTCTATGCTGTAGTTTGAACCCATTGCCTCTTGTCTTGCCCTCTGTGGCAAGAGCGAACAATTTTTCTCCATCTTTTTTATGGCAGCCTTTCAAGTATTTGAAGACCGCTGTCATATTCCTCCCCACTCCTTTTCCAAACTAAACATACCCAGTTCCTTCAGCTTTTGTTCATATGACTTGCATTCCATTCCTTTGATCATCTTTGTCGCTCGCCTCTGGATTCTTTCCAGTTTCTCTACATCCTTTCTATACAGCTGTGACCAAAACTGGACACAGTACTCCTGCTGACACCTAACCAGCACCAAGTAGAGCTGTCCTATCACCTCTTGTGATTTGGATGATATGCCTCTATTAATACAATCCAAAATTGCATTTGATAGGCATGTTTTTATTTAGGTGCCTAACTTTAAGCACACAAGTTTACAAATTTAGATCTCTGTGTTTAAATAGAAACATTTCTAGAAGTGGATGGGAATGTGCAGACAATGCATGGAATCGTCAGCCAGTAATGAGCTCCATGCAGAGTGGAGGAGAATTAATGTTCCTTAGGAAATGGAAGGACTCGGAGGATGCAGACTTTGTGCCAGGAAAAGATGCTGAACTATTCGCGTAGGACCCATGGTAGTTGTCTGTCTGCATCTGTAAATCTCTTCTACCTCAAGGAGCATTCAGCCTTTTCCACTGATGACATATCTCTTCAGCATTTATTCCACAGCACATTTTTCAGTTAACTGTAGCCAGCTATTTCACCCTGACAGCTTTGCTCCCTTCCTAGTCTTTGCCCCTTGGATGTTCAGCAGCTGCTCTGCATGCTGTTTTTGTGTATCACAGTCAGTTTAGTGCCATCTGGTTCAGAGCAGCACCTCTTTCTATCACAAGCTAAGGTTTCAGAATCATCCTTATGTTAGAGATGTTGAAGTATACGCAGATGAGCTGAACTATTTACTCTTGTAAAGTTCAGTTTTTAAACAGTCTTTTTACTGGACTGGATAAAATTCTAGCTTTATTGTTGAGAGCTGTCTGTCTCATCCAGCACTGTTTAAACTTGACATTTGCATAAATCCTAATAAGTATATATGGGTTTTCTTTTATTAATGAGAATAACACATTACAACGACCTGTAATTGACCTTCCATTTAATTTGGTAAATACAGTCAATCTGCTTCTGCGCTCACTTCCATAGATGTAAATCAGGTGTAACTTCATCAAAATCAATGGAGTTACACCGGAGTAAAACCAAATCGGAATCAGTATATTGTCTTTTTTTTAAAATGTGCACGATTATATTTTATGTTTAAAGTACTGGGATGGTTGTTTAGTTTATTATTAATCATGTTTATCGTGATCGTGCCTAAAGGCCAACTCATAGTGGGGCCTCACTAGACGCTGTACAAACACAGGCTCTGTTTACGGTTGGAGCTGGGGGTGTGATTCCTAGCTGGCGTAGATAAGCTCTCACCTCGTTCTCACCAGGTTAGCACGCTAAAAATAGTAGTGTAGTCATAGATTCATAGATTCATAGATTCTAGGGCTGGAAGGACCTCGAGAGGTCATCAAGTCCAGCCCCCTGCCCTCATGGCAGGACCAATTACTGTCTAGACCATCCCTGATACATTTATCTAACCTACTCTTAAATATCTCCAGAGATGGAGATTCCACAACCGCCCTGGGCAGTTTATTCCAGTGTTTAACCACCCTGACAGTTAGGAACTTTTTCCTAATGTCCAACCTAAACCTCCCTTGCTGCAGTTTAAGCCCATTGCTTCTTGTTCTATCCTCAGATGCTAAGATGAACAAGTTTTCTCCCTCCTCCTTATGACACCTTTTTAGATACCCGAAGACCGCTATCATGTCCCCTCTCAGTCTTCTCTTTTCCAAACTAAACAAACCCAGTTCCTTCGGCCTTCCTTCATAGGTCATGTTCTCTAGATCCTTAATCATTCTTGTTGCTCTTCTCTGGACCCTCTCCAATTTCTCCACATCTTTCTTGAAATGTGGTGCCCAGAACTGGACACAATACTCCAGTTGAGGCCTAACCAGCACAGAGTAAAGCGGAAGAATGACTTCTCGTGTCTTGCTCACCACACACCTGTTAATGCAGCCCAGAATCATGTTTGCTTTTTTTGCAACAGCATCACACTGTTGACTCATATTTAGCTTGTGGTCCACTATAACCCCTAGATCGCTTTCTGCCGTACTCCTTCCTAGACAGTCTCCTCCCATTCTGTATGTGTGAAACTGATTGTTCCTACCTAAGTGGAGCAGTTTGCATTTGTCCTTATTAAACTTCATCCTGTTTACCTCTGACCATTTCTCCAATTTGTCCAGATCATTTTGAATTATAACCCTATCCTCCAAAGCAGTTGCAATCCCTTCCAGTTTGGTAGCATCTGCAAACTTAATAAGCGTACTTTCTATGCCAATATCCAAGTCGTTGATGAAGATATTGAACAGAGCCGGTCCCAAAACAGACCCTTGCGGAACCCCACTCGTTATACCTTTCCAGCAGGATTGGGAACCATTTATAACTACTCTCTGAGTACGGTTATCCAGCCAGTTGCGCACCCACCTTATAGTAGCCCCATCTAAGTTGTATTTCCCTAGTTTATTGATAAGAATATCATGCGAGACCGTATCAAATGCCTTACTAAAGTCTAGGTATACCACATCATGGTCGCATGGACAGCAGCAAGCAGTGGAACAGCCTAGTAACTCCAAGTACAAACCTGCCTGGACCTTATAGGTACGTACCAGGGGTGGCTATTCCCTGCTGACACTTGGTGCTGCCTGTGCTACTGTGACTACACCGCTATTTTTAGCATGCTACCTCAATAAGAGCTAGTGCAAGTATGTCTACCTGAGCTAGGAATCACACCCCTAGCACCAACGTAGACCTAGTCACAGTGTAGTACAGAGTCCCTGCCCTGAAGAGCTGGTAACTTGAAACTCTAAGTCCTCATTTTTGTAGCCAGCACAGTGGTGTGAAATTCACTGTACAGTACAATATATTATGCCAGGTTCTAACTCCTGATAGGACTGTTGCCTCAGTCTTTGCTATTACAGTCTCCATCAACACTGATAGCCTCATTACTTCATGTGCTTCTATACGGAGAGCCCTGTTCTCCCTGTTACACTAGTGTAAATTCAGAGTAACTCCATAACTGAGCACAATTTGGCCCATAACGTTCATACTTTTAAAGTCGCTTCTTATTTTTGTTCCCCCTGACAAATGTGGAGTTTACATCTCAGTAAATGACTTTTTGTGCTTTAGTGGAGGGACTGTCTCTTATCCAGTGCCCTGACATGGCAGTTAAAAACTGAGGGGGAAACTTGTGCTGAAGGTCCCTGGGGTAGAAAGCCCTCCCCTTTGGAGACTTCTCCCATTGGTGGTTACCAAAGCACTGGGGGATGGTGGTATTCAGAACTTGTTATAAACAAAGAACTAAGAACTTTTACACTTTCTTAGTATTTAAATAATTGGTGTTGGCATTATCTTGGTTTGTTTTTAATGTTAGTTCTTGATTTGGGTTGCTTTCTATCTCATCTGACTTGTCTCTTAAATTTTGCTGGTAACATTTCTGAGAACTGTAGTTTTAGGGCCAAATTCGCTGCTGGGAGAAGCAGGAGAAATTCTGCTGATGTCAATGGAATCAAGTCTGCTTTTTGCTAAGAGGGAGTTTGGTCCTTCATGTTTGATGCCCCCACATATTACGAGTGTCTTATTTAATTTATGCAATTTATATTTTTTGTAATGAAACCATTTACCATGACAGCTATTGGAATGATAGAAACCAATATTATAGCAATTGCGGATTCATTAATCATAAACACTTGCTGTAATAATTTGACTCCTTTTGGACTGGGACTTTACATTTGAGCAGTATACCCACAATTTGTTCCCACTGTATGTCTTGTAACATAACATGAAGACCAGGGCCAGTACACTGTCCTCATAAAACTTACCCACAAGGTACTGTGCAAGTGAAGCTGTGCCAGAAGTTGACATTTAATCACAGCTGTGGTATTTGTGTCAGTATTTTTAAGACTAGCTAAGAATTATGGAGAGACAGCTTTGCACCAGTTATAAAAATAATCCCTAAACTGCTAATTTGAAGATTTTACATAATCATTGTAAAATTCCTCACATTTTAAATGGAGCACAATTGTATGTGACAGCTGTCTGAGTCTTCTCCGACAGCAACATAATTTATGGTTAAAAATAACAATTAATGTGCAATGTGGCAGGTTTAACTTGGTAAAAAGTTTTGTTGTTATTTCTGGGATTTTTAATCAGGGCTCTGCAGTGCTATCAGTCATTTCCATTTACTAGCTGTTTCCCTCTGTCACTGATTGAAGTTTATATCCTGGAGCAGGTCTGACTTCAGCTTCCTATAGTTAGATTTGTTAAACAGAGGAATGTAACGCTGGGCGTATTTGTAATGTAAGGTTTGTAGAAAATGTGAAGAAACGTCAGCTCAGCAGGCTAATGGAAACCGACATCTGTATGTGTAAAATAATTGTCTCAGTAATATCTTCAGTTTGGGCTACTACAGCTGTGACATCTGCATTTGATTAACTAGAGCCCAAATTAAGGGCCAAATCTTACACTCATTAATCAGGCAAGCTTGCCACTGATTTATTGATATCTGAGAGTTCTGGCTGCATACAGACTAAGGACTGCAGAATTTGACACTAAAAAATTCACTGGGGCAGATTCCTACCAGGCAAACTGTCCTATTTCCTTATTTTTAAATGACAGGAACAAATAGTTTTTTTCTACTCTGACTCCTAGTAGCATTGTCAGAATGAGCTATAAAATGAAACTCTACCTTACTGCCGAGTGACAATAAGAATCTAGCAAGCATGCAAGATGAACCTGTTTGATTTGGTTATTAAAATTACAAACAGTGATTGTAACTGGCAAGCTAAGACAGGCCTATCAATCCCTAATATGTAATATACGGTTGTGAGAGGCAGCTGTACTTTAATGAAGTAGGACTGGTCAGAAATTTTCCATCGAAACTTTTTTTAATGGAATTTTTTTTTTTTTTTGGGGGGGCAGAAAGTGACTGTTTTTCTTGCCATTTTTTGGTTTTCTGGTGGAAAACTGAGTTATTTGAAAATTGTTCCCCCCCCCCATGACAAATCCAAAATTTGCATGGAAAACTTGAACAAAAATGAAAAATGTTTAGCTTTTGTTCTGTGGATCCTCTGGTACCATTCTCTGACTAGAGGAGAAAATATGCATTCAGGAGAGCTGCACTCTTTTCCAGCAACTGATTCTGATTTGGTGTGTGACATAACTCCTCTGCCTCAGTTTTCCCATCTGTGAAATGAGGAGGATAATGCTCAGTCACCTTTTTTAAAGTCCCTTAAGATCTTTGGTTTAGAAAGCACTATGCAAATACAAAGTATTATTAATATTATTTATAAAACCCACTCTAGTATCAGTGGATAATTGTGACCGCCTGTACCCCTATATTCACCACTTTTATAAAACGATGATAAATTTTGTACAAAGTATGCCGTGTGAGGTATCATTTAAAAAACATAATTTGTTGATTATTGTTGTCCTGGTAAAATATATGTGGCAACATTGTATGTAAAATTATAAGATTCTACTGTATGATGTTACTAAGGCATATTCCAAATCCAGGGAAGCAGCCCAAACCAGTTCCTGAGAGACAAATGGCAAACTGATGCCTCAGCCAAGTGTTAACTAAATCAAATGGACTATCACCTGGTTAAGCGGCCATTCTTTGGCAGGAAGAAGGGTGTGAATGAGAAATTTACATCTTGGCAATGGGAACAGCTGTTCCCATGTAAACAAACTGGCTGTCACCTGAACCCCAGCTGGAGATGATTCTCAAAGAGGCGGAAAAGATATAAAACTGAGGAACAGTGGCCTGGAATCACCTCTCTCACTTCATCTCTAGTCACAGCATCAACAATGTTTGAAAGACCAAAAAAAAAAAAAAAAAGCAGCATTCAGCTGTGGGAGGGGTTCTGGCTGAAGGATTCCAGTCACATAGCTGTAAGCATATGGTGAGAAACCTTTTTGCTTTGAATTCACTTAGCTTGATAAATCCAGTATTAATTTGTGTTTTACCTTTTATTTGTTTGTAACCAATTCTGACTTTTATGCCTCATTACTTGTAGTCACTTAGTCTTTCTTTCTCTCTTTCGTTAATATACTTGTTTTATAGTTTTATCTAAACCAGTGTGTGTTTGGATTGAAGTATTTGGATAACAAGATTTGGGCATATTTTCTATTAATGAAATGATGCTTTCTATGAACTTGTATTGTCCAGAAAGAAAGAACTGGCCAGTGCAAATGCACATTTCTGGGGATAAGTCTGGGACTGGGAATTTGCTGGTGTCACTCTAAAATATAATTTGAGAGTGGCTGGCCAGGAGAACTCCAATAACTCAGGAATTTACATGCTAGAGGCTGTGTGAGAGCAGAGACTGTGGTTTTCACAGCAAAGCAGTGTAAAAGGCACCCCAGGTTAGAGAACTGAGTGGAGACAGCTGTTCAGCAGACCAGATTGTACCCTAGGGATGTCACAATAATGGAGAAGAAAAGGGAAACAGTGCTTGTTAAGATATGTAGTTCTCCCCATTAATGGGTCAAACTGCCCTCTGAGATGTACATGCAGCTCTAAAGGTGGGGTTTAGTTGGACATTTGTAGTGATGTGGTTCCCTGTAGTCCAGTGGTTGCATCCAGCAATTCAAACTGCACTCAAAGCTAAATATACTCCAGGGTACTCCAAAATTAAAAGAAACTTAAGCGAAGGTTTAAAAGAACTCTCAGAAGATGCTTGCTTTGTAACCTCTTAAATAAAACGAGGAAAACAGGGTAAACCAAAATCTGACATTTCAGCATCTCATTGTTTTCTGAGAGGCCAAGAGGGATAAATGTCAGATTTCTGTTTTTATCCACAACACACTAAACACAAAATAAAAAAATAACTGAAGGACCTGGGTTCTCTTTCCAGATCTGTCCCAGACCTGCTGGGTGATCTTGCGCTAGAGCTGGTTAGAGACTTTCTAATAGAACAGGGTTGAGTTAGAAAAGGCCAGTTTGTTGAATCCTGCCTGCTGGGCAGGGTTTTGTCTGAAACCTACCTGGTTTCCTGCCAGCTTGCCTGACCGGCTGCTGGGAAGCCTGGGTTTTCCGAGACTATCAGGCAGACTGCCCACAGCTGGGCACCCCCGGCTTCCCAGCTCCCTGTTGAAGAGCTGGGAGCTCCAGCTCTAACTCATGCTTGGCTCCTGGCTCCTCAACTTGAGGCTGGGATTCTCAGGGCTTCCAGGCATCGTACCACTTAGCGGGGAGCCTAGGAACTCCAAGGCTCAGCCAAGGTTTCTGACTACCTGTGAGTCCACTGGGAGTGGAAATTCCAGCTTTCCACTTGCTCTACACTGGACAAGTCATTTTGCCCCTGTTTCCCCCCCAACTTTGTGTGTCTTGTCCCTTTAGATTGTCAGCTCTCAAAAGCAGGGACTGCCTCTCATCAGGGGTTTGTCCAGTGATTGCCGTGTCTTGCTAATTCTTGCACCAAAATATGCACCTGCAAATTTTGCAGAAAACCTGGGCCAACGTTTTAAAAATACAAATTACTCACAGAAGGGAGGGGCGACATCTGAAAATGGAGTGTAGGCCTTTGTACTACACATGTACCTGAGCAGCAAGATTGAGTTGAGCCATATTTTGAAAGCTTCTCTCTTTCCCACCCTTACCGTGCTCAAATTTCCAGGCTTTATGTTGTCCCATTAGCACAATAAGGAGCAGATGGATTCAGATCTTAAAGCATAACCACCACCACCCTCTTCCCAAAGCTCAGGATTTCAGACCTGGTTTTCTTGTGCCCATATCTAACACAGTACACAGAAAAGAGAGGCAGATACATGTGCTCTGTATAAAAGCTCTTCATGAATGAGTCCACCTGGCTGGTTGTGTCAGTGTGTTTGGGTGTATCAAAAGGGAGTGGAGAGAGTTATTTTGAAAGAGATTTTGTGTCTGAAAGTTTTGGGGGCAATGCGCTAATGGTTTAAAGATTGTATCAATGACTTTTTCTCATTTATATGCATTCTCTTTATTATACCTCAAGACCTATGCTGCTTTGTTTTTGATACTGCTGCAAACATAGTGCTAATGTGGATGATTTAAGTGTATGACTGACATTCCCCTATGTACTGTTCCTGTTCTGTATTCCGCTTTGTGCCTCCTTTGAGCCAGTGAGCGTATGCATCAGAACTCTTAATGGCTTGAAAATCTCAGTCAGTATAGATATATTTTTCCCAATAGACACTGATCCATATGATTGGAGGTAGTTAGGGGTTATTTTAGTTGCACATCTGAGGCCAGTTCCAGCTCTGGAGTCAGCAGGCATAACTCCACTGATGTCACTGAAGCTGTACCCATTTTCACCTAGGCTGAATTTGGCCTTTGGCCTCTAATATAGAATGAATGGGGAACTTGCTATAAATAGGGTTTAACTTTGCCCCTGGGACTGATGAAAATAGCATAATTTATGTAATGTTTGATGGAAGACTATATCTATTTGCCAAAATAATTCTTGACTAGTGTCCAACAGCATAGGTGGAGCTCAAATCTTCTGGAAACCCTAGGAGTGAACTTGCATTTATTTTCCCTTTTAAACTAATTGAAAGAGATGCCAGGGGGGAGGAGAGGGGGATATTGAAGGACACCGCCTATAAGACTTAATTCCAGGGTTATATTGTTCTTTGTCACTGTTGGGAAACATCAAAAGCTGGCAAAATGAGTCAAGTTCTAGAGCACACGAGTCAGTTGGCTGAACTCCGTCTCTTAATTTTTGCCCCCATAGACTCCAGCACAGCCCCCAGTGCCAACCCTTCTGCCATCTCTAGAGCTGTTTGAATTGTTTGTTTGCTGCTTATTGTATAATTTGCTTCTTCCTCCTTCCACCTCTACTGGTTTCATCCAGCTGCTGTTTCGTCATACCTCAGATTGTTAAACTTCAGAGTAGGGACTGTGGTTTCTATTGCTTGTCTGTACAGTGCCTAGAATAATCGTGCTTGATTGGTGCCCTTAGATGCTATCCCAGTACAAACAAATACCTTATAATTGTGAATAATATTCATTGCAAATGGAGCCCCTTTTCTCCCTGGGAATAACTTGCAAACTGATCCTGACCTGTGTAAATGCATTTGCTGCTTGTAGGTATTCACTAAATTCCACTTCTAGTGTGCCTCTCATCAGGGGTTTGTCCAGTGATTGCCGTGTCTTGCTAATTCTTGCACCAAAATATGCACCTGCAAATTTTGCAGAAAACCTGGGCCAACGTTTTAAAAATACAAATTACTCACAGAAGGGAGGGGCGACATCTGAAAATGGAGTGTAGGCCTTTGTACTACACATGTACCTGAGCAGCAAGATTGAGTTGAGCCATATTTTGAAAGCTTCTCTCTTTCCCGCCCTTACCGTGCTCAAATTTCCAGGCTTTATGTTGTCCCATTAGCACAATAAGGAGCAGATGGATTCAGATCTTAAAGCATAACCACCACCACCCTCTTCCCAAAGCTCAGGATGAGAGATTTTTAGCATGCAGTTTGGCTGTGAAGTGCTCACTTTGACTCTTTGTACTATGGTTTGTGACTGGTCTCCTCAATCACATAGTATTGTTTCTGCTCCCTAACTGTATTATTGCAACTCTTTTAACCTAAAGAATAATGAAGGATGAATAATGCATAGTGGATAGCAAACAAGACTCTTCTGGTTTCAATTTTTAGAAAATAATCATTCACGCTGAATTGTGTCCCTGGATGGCTTTCTTTTGCTGGTACGCTCTGTATGTCTAAAATGTTATCCATTGGCCCCCACTCTTCCCCAGTCCACTTTAACCTGGCTTTTCAAAAACAGAAGCCTAAAATTAGACTCTTACATCCGTACTTAGCTAATATCACCTAAATAAGTGGCCAGCTTAAAAGTACTGGATAACCAGCAATGGTACTTCTGGGTGCTTAGAACTTCCGAAAATCTATCAGTTTAGTAAAGTGCCCAAGCATGGTTTTAGGAGTAGAGCTGAATGAATAATTGATTTTTTTTTTGGATCAGTGGCTGAAATGAAAACATTAAATTTCGGGCTGTGTGTGAAACATTCATTCAACACAAACTGACTTTTTTATATTTTTCATTTCATTTTGGGGTGTTTCTACCTTTTTTTTTTAGTTTTTTAAATAAATTTAACTAAATTTTGTAACAAAATGTCTTACAGAAATGAAAAGTCAAAACATTTCATTTAAAAAATGTCGAAATGAACCATTTCAACTTAAAAAAAAAAAAGTTAATTTTTTCCAGCAGAAACTAGTTGCCAATTTTGGCCTGAATTTGCAATTAGTCAAATAGTTTCTACGTTTTTGGTGAATAAACTATTCATCTGAAAACTTTTACTAGCTTTTTTATGAGTTTAATTTTAGGATCCTATTTAAAAAAATTGGCTGTTTATTGGTAAAAAATAAATCTTTTATACTTTTATGAAATCCAGCTTAAATGACATGAACTATATCCTCCTATCCTACCCCTTGAATACTGCACTCAAAAATTCAAACACATTGGTCTTGCATGTTTGAATCCATGATGATTTTTTCATACTAGATATTTTCTGGCAGCAAAAAGGCCTCAGCAACAACTTGGTGGGTGCCTCCCCTTTGCGTCTCCCTAAATAAAAGAGTAAAAATATTTTACAAGCATATCAGTTGGGATAGAAATTATGTACAAAGAAGCCATTTTTCTCCGTCTCTCCTTCAGTTTCTCATACTGGGACAAATTTTCAGATGCAGAATTCAATAACCAATTTTGTGTATTTTGGGTAGCTGGGTATCCTATGTTATTTACACATGCAAGTTTGGGTGCCCTGTCACGCAGGTTTGTGCAAGCTAACAGTAATGCATTTTTGTGGGTGTTAAAAAAAATTTGAAGCCGATTTGAAGCAATCTGAAAATTTTGCTTTTTAGGCCATGCTTTTGTCAGGGAGGCAACAACTTTCGATCTTACATATTTGGGCTACGGTTAAGACCTTCTGCCTGAGTCTACTCTGCCATTAACTCCTATTTCTTTTGAGGGATTATTGATGCTATGAATCTAACTGTTCATTCACACTAAGTATTTGTCAGTGCTGAACATGTGGAGTTATGCACATTGTGCCAATTATTATGGGAGTTTTTGCACATAATCAAATATATGTGCACTTCAGATGTACCTGATGATAATATATTAATATTTTACATCTATATAGCTCTCTGACTTCCTATGAGACCTGAAAGTGCTTTACAAACCATATAAAAGTACTGTATGGTGAGTTGACATAAAATGCTGCACCGAGACAGCCATATGCAATGAACAACAACAAGCTTTATTGGTCCTACAAAACCCTCTTAAGTGCCACCTACTGGCACCTTATCTAGCAATTATGTACATATATACCCATCACTTTTGTAAGACAATCTTTACCTACCACTGAAATGCAGCCACTTATTGGGTGTAATATGCTGTGTTTAACAACCCACAGCAACACCATAACAGTTTAGGACAGAAAATGGATCAAATTCTCTTCTCAAATTAAAATAGCAAAAAAATGTAGACAGGCATGCTGTCCTTACACCGTCTGGGATTTCCCTAAACTGAAAGAATCCCATGCCAGATTTGAACTGATTTTGTGCCAGTGGACCATAGCAAAGCAGCTGCAATCTCTATGGGGGACCAGGATCTGGCACATGGAGTCCACATTTGATTGAGATAAATGTCTAGATGTTAAGATGCGCACCCAGTGCTTATTTGAGCTGTCATAGAGCTCTCAGTTTCCAAAGCTGGGCTGAAAACCTTATGGGAAGTGACTTCTGACATGCCCAGTATTTCCTGCTTCCAGTCCGGATGGCAAAACAGCAAGAACAGCCTTTCTTGAAGAAGTTTGTTGTTCCCACTCCTGGCACTGGCTGGGGCCTACAGGTGCAGGAGTAGCACAACAATAGAAGGGGTTTCCTTTAAACCTTCAGAGAGCTTTGGTTTGGGCTTGGATCAAATGTGGGGCATATGGATGGCTCCACCTATTCCTAATTGTTTCTGTGCAGCATTATCATGTACTATTATTAGGAAATCAGTGTAAAGTGCTATGGGAAAGTTTGCATTAAGTATAAGCTTTTACATTCTGAACGATTCTTTAAAATCTGGTTCCTAAGAAAGCAAAAATGCCTCTGTGCAGATGCCTGTAATATTGAATCAGTGAACTGGAATATTCTCTTTAAGTCTGAGCTGCTGCTGGTGCCTGGTGGTTGATTGCTCTGATGGTGGCCTCCATCTGCAGTGGGCGGGAGGGGGTTCTTATAATTAATAAGGAAAGAAAAGATTAGCTATCCAGTGTTTGCATTTTGACTTAGGTCAAAAAGATAACATAACCAAATATAACACCCTCCTACTCACAGTGAGGTTGATTTGATCTGCACCAGCCAAGGCCAAATTGTGAGTTACCACACAATGCCATGCCACGGGTGTTCTGGCCCTCCTTCCCCCACTGCAAAAAACTACACAATCATTACTAAATACTTCTACTAAGGGAGCTTCCTAGCCTTCTCTGAAGTAGACTGGGATCAGCTAATTAACGAGACTGCATTGCTTCCAAGTTCTCTAGAGAAATAACAGTCAGATTGCTTAACCTTTCGTGTCCTGTGGACTTCTTAGATAGGTCTTGATTAATTTTAGCTTGCTGAAACTCCTTTCGTTATCAACCATGGTTATAGAAAGCCAGCAAAAAATGCACAGTGCTATATCTGAATTAGGGAAACTCTCCTCTATATACCTTTTGTGAATGTAACTAGCGAGATCAACGGGCACCTTCATTTCCAAGTCATCCTTAAAAGTTCGCCAGCAAAAACTGGTGAAGAGCTTCATCTGATTCTCAAAACTGAGTTGAAACTTAGCAAGCAGCCATCTTGAGAATTTAGAGTATGCCTTTTTAGGACTTCACTGCAGAGACTTTTCAGTTTTTCACCTATCAGAAAAGCTAACCTTTCTCCGACTCCATTGTACTTACACATCCTATTTGCCAATTGTGTTAATATTATGCGTAAAACAGGGCTAAAAACCTCACATTCAGAAACGTTTTCAGGATCTGATGTAATTTTGCTTGGCATTGCTTTCCTCCTTTGAGATCATTTCTTCTTGAACTGCTTGGTTGGGTATTCTAATGTTTCGGCTTGTGAAGCAACAGCTTCCATACATGCAACAAACCCAGAAGACCATAATTCTGATAAAGCAGCTGATAAACTAGGACCCCTTTGAATGTCAAGATCTGGACTGAGCAATTTTTTGCTTGTAATAATTTTTGATAAGATTTAAATTTTTTATTAAAGTTAATGTTTAAAATCAAATTTACAGAAGTTAAGAAGGAAGGTACTGTACATGTGGGGTCGGGCTTTGGTTATGGGGGATTGCAAGTATCAGTTACAAGGTTCAGGAAGTACATACATATTGCATAACCAGCATAGATCCAGATTGCGGTGTGGGAGTTTTTAAAGCGTCAGTGGCTCAGGTACGCCACCCATGGAATGTATTAAGAGTCCAAGTCAGTATTGGTGTAGACAGTAAGTACTTGTGTGCGGTGCATCCCTTGGTTCGTCAGGGAAGGGAGGAAGTGGGTTATTTCCCTGGTCGGCGTTCTCTAGTACACCACATCTTGGCCAAAACAACAAACAAAAACTCAGAAATGTTTGTTTTGTGAGGCATCATCTTCTGACTTAAGTTCTGGCATAAAACTGTGTGAAACCTTGATCTCATTGTAAGCATGAAGGACTCCCTTAACCTGATTTAATAGTGGATGGATTGCCTCTGCCTTTGCCGATCATTTTGTCATGCTTTACCATTTGCATGTAATACTAATACGTTTTTTCAGCACATTCAAATGACTAATAGAAACAGGGTATACAATCTTGAACAATTCCAAAAAACAGAACAGATGCGATGGTCGTTCCCCAAGTTCAGTGAATGTGCAGCACATGGGCCGAAAGACCTGTACTGATTTGCCTGCTGAATTCAATTGTGAACACCTTTGCTTGCTGCAGCCATGTTAGCTCCCTTGTGGTAGCTTTGTTTTCTGCAATCAGACATATCTAAATAAAATGTTTAAGCTTCTCTAAAATAACCTCTGTAATACCCTCCCTTGTTTTGATGTGGATATCAATGAAATCTACAAAGCACGAAACGGGGCCCTGAATACAACTTTTGAGGCACTAAATGGACAAGATTGATACCACACCATGGAAGAATAAAACCATCACCAACAAACCACTGAGCCCTTAGCAGGCCTCTGACTGTCCCGGGCCCTGTTCCACTGGAATGAATTGAACATCCGTTCTTGTGGCCCTGTTACCACGTGTGTCACAGATCTAAACTGAGAGAGAGACAGAAAATGATTCATGCTGGAAACCTAAGATGTGGGATTCCTTCCATTAGTTTCATGATTTTTTTTTTAAACTTCTGATGTAAATAATTTTAAACAAAAATGAGAGGACACAATCTGTGTGGAGCATGGGTGACTTAAAGATTAAAATGAGGGACGTTTGAGAGACCTGGGTAGTGAGTAGGTTTCCTCCTTCAGATTGTCTTTTGTGCAATCTGAAATATTGCAGGTATACCTGTGACCTCTATAATAGGAGAAGTGACATTCTTATACAGCATGGATAACAATAGATATATTGAGCCAAATTCTGATCTTGGTTAGGTAGGCTAGTGGAAACCCAGAGTAACTCCCCTGAAGTCATACCATAATTTAAGATTTCCAGAAGGCTGTGATCATATCTAAATCACAGGTAGTAGAATTTGGAGTGGATTTCCTTATCTTGAAGTGATTTTAGCTAGTTTGGATGCCCTAGGGTTTTAAACTCCCCCCCGTCTACCCCCACCCCACTTTATTTTCGTATAATCTGGTAAGAGAGGAGAAACTACAGAGAGCAGCTCAGTCATGGAGTTTAACGACTGATTAAGAAAGTTTTCGGCATCACAAATAAGGAGAATAACAATTCCAGGTCTGGCTTTGCTTTCCAGAGTGAGACATAAAGTATAGTATAGTCACCAACACTGTAGTACTGTATATAAATAAGAAAATATGTACCATAGAGTGATCTAAACTTCAGAAGGCCTCTGTAGTGAATATAATGTAGTGCCAGAATATTCTTATTAGCCATGAGGTTTCTTTGCCATGTTCTCTCTATTATAACAAGATTTCCCACTTTGTTCTTTCTGTATGCTGAGCTGTACACCCAATGAGTGAGAGGAGCATATGAATCTGTGGTCTGTGATAAGCATAACCAGCAGCCTCGGGGACCAGAGAGATTTCTCTGCCTTGAGCAAATTTGGTGGGGAAGCTCGTGAGGTCAATGCCCCTTCCCGCAGTTGCATGCCTCCTCTGCCTCTCTGGATCTACAGCCCCTTTCTCACTCCATGAGCTGCTACTGCCTGTTTGTGAGTTGACCCTTCAGCCCGGTCTCTATATGCATGTTCCCCTTCTGGGGTATCAAGGTGTTTCCTCACCAGCAGTCCTAGACAGTCTTCTCATTCACTGCCTCATAGTGCCACTGCCTCAGTGGCTGGCAGGGAAACCTGGGCCTGCCCTTTACTCTGGGTTCCGGCTCAGGAAGCCTCTAAACAGGAGTTCCCAAACTGTGGGTCACAGCTCAAAGATGGGCAGCAACACAGTTCTGGGTGGTCTGCCAGCTGAAACGCATTCTCTAGTCGAGCTCTTAGTAAATCTTTAACTCCACATGACTCGTGTCATCTAATTAAAAGCTATATAAATGTAATGTTTTGAACTGTATATGTTGGACACAGTATAGAAAAATCTTTATTTATTTTAAAAAACCCAATCTGCAATATGTCAAGTTTAATTCTTGCTAGTACAACGGTGTGTTTCATTGCAAGGTAACCTAGCAACGTACACACAGCCCGCCATTTACAACTGTAAAAAATGGCAAGCAGTATTTCAATCTGACATGGATCGATTTATTTTTCGACAACGAGAAGGGTGCACTGGTGGAGAAGATAATGAAAATCCCAGACCATCTACAGATGCATGAAATGAGCCAGCCAAAAAAATAAAGTAAGTGGTAAGAAAATATGATGACACATACTTGAAGTTTGGGTTCTACTTTACTAGATGAGTACCCGTTGCGTCAGTGTTATAAAGGAAACATGTACTTTTCTTATTTACAGTGTTATAGTTTATATGTATATAATAAATAAAATTAGTAATATTCCTCAAGAAGTGTTAATTGTGGGCTGCAGTGCCCATTGCAGCTGCACCGGTGGGCCTCAGGGAAAAAAATTTGGGAACGTGCTCTAAGCCAGCAGTCAAGGTCTGTTCCCTTCCAAACCTGACTGTATTTCCCGGAGTCCTTTCCTAACCTTCTGGCTCTTCCTTGCTTCTCTGGGTCTGCCAGTTTCACTGCTCCCTTCTCCCAGGGAGCAACTGCTGCCTACACGTCTCTGCAACCTCCAAACAGACCTCCCTCTTCCGAAGGAGTGACTGCAGCCATTCCCAGCAGCCCCTTCTGCTTCCAATCTCCTGTCTCTGTTGTCCCAGCCCAGCTCCTTCCTCCTCATTTGGGCTCCCTCACACAGTCAGGAGATTACTTGGCCACCTGATTCCTCTCAGTTGTGGCTTGCTGGGTTAACCCTTTCCAGGCAAGTGTAGGGTAAACACCCCATCACCGAGGAGATGTGTAGAGTGTAGGGGCAGGGTAATGGGGACTGAGGGAGGAGGAAGATACAGGTGCATGGGGAGCTACAGACACCGGCCAGACAGTCCCTGCAATCACAGCTGCTTTGTTTCTTACCTTCTAGTTATTTGTTAACCTGCCTCCACCCCCAATTTCCTTCCCACCTGATCCCAGAAGTTCACACCCTTCTTAAGCTCTAGTTGGAATGTCTCCCCCACATCCCCTTTTCCGGAGTCAACATTTGCAGAGGTTTAACTGAGAAACCCAGGGTTCTTTATAAACCGTTCCTGCTCCTCTCCCCTGTTTTCATCTCTTCCTCTCCCCATCCCTTCTGGGTCTCTGTAAAGTACAGCAGCAAATCAAGTGGAGGAGCTGGGGAACAGAACACGAGTCCTGATTCCCAACGACTAGAACTCATTCCTCACTTAGAGCTTGATTGTTTAAAGTGCAGAGAGCTCCCAGCTCCCAGAGGCTTGAATGGGCGTTGCGGATGCTCAGCACATTGCAAGAGTGAGCCCTTATCCAAAGCCCATTAAATCAATGGGAATCTTTCCACTGATTTCAGGGCTTTGAATCAGACCAGTGGTTCTCAAACTTTTTGCAGCATTGGTGGGCCCCTTTCAGACAGGAAGCCTTTGAGTGCAACCCCCCCACCCGTATAAATTAAAAACACTTTGTTTACAATTAACACTATTTTAAGTACTAAATTTATAACCCTATTGTTTAAAATGAATTAACCTTTTCTCACTGCTTTTCAATTAAGATTAACACTCATTGTTATTGAAACATTACGCAGAAACGTTTTTTTTTTTTAAAAATAGTTACTGTTTGTTTAATACTGGGAGGGCATGAAGAAACTTTGTCAATATCACTTTTCACAGCAGACTCAGTGCCCCATTGTCACCCTTACTTCTGAACTGCCTTCAGAGCTGGGTGGTCGGAGAGTGGTTCCTGCTGGCCAGGCGCCCAGCTCTGAAGGGCAGAACTGATGCCAGCAGCAGCGCAGAACTGTAGAAGTAAGGGTGGTAATGCTCTACCATGCCACCCTTCCTTCTGCATAATGTTTGACCTTTGCACTGGGAGGGGTGGCTATAGGGGGTGCGTGGGGCTAAGGCATGTTTTAGGGTGGCTATAGCCCCTGCAACCCCGCCCCACCAGCGCTGCCCTTGCCTGTGTCTAACTGGTAAAACATAAATTACTTTTTTTGGCTGATCTCAGTGTTCTGATTGGTCTGCTGTTTAATGCAGCTGAACAATCAAGCCCTCTAATGTTGCCTTATTCCCACCTTTTTACTCTCTCAAGACAACAAATGTGTGCACATGATACTACAATCCTCAGAATCCCGTTTCCTTAAAGTAGTGGTAATACAAATATATATTTCGTTTAGGAACAAGGATCACTGCATTATATGTTTACAATGCTTTTCGAAGTAAATACACTTCAGTGGAGAGCTGTGTGTAATTTTCTAAAATGCTAGATTTAAATGAATATATTTTATAGCAGTTGCTCTCTGTTGCGTGCATATACTCACAATCCTCCATGTAATAACCTTGTGAGCCTCAGTTTGAGAATCCTGGGGCCAGACCGTTGAAGCTGAGGTTTAGCTAGGGTAACATATTTATTGATTTACCCTAGCTTAATTAACATTAAAAGTGGGCTTGCTTTACCTTTATGACTCAATATGCACTTAACTTCTGAAATAGAAATTTGTTTGCTGCAAATGTATTACTCAAATGTCCTATTGATTGTTTACACTCCTTGCAGAACATATTGCTTTAAGAAAGCCTTAGATTGTTCACTGTCTATTCTGATCTGCACACTGTAATTTTATAATACATTGCTAATCCTGCTCACTTCACTCATTAGAGTAGCCCCATTGTCTTTAATAGAACTGCTTGTATGAGTAAAGTAAACTGAACTTTGTCCCTGTAGGTTGACGCTTTGCAATGAATCTTTTTTATCTTTAATCACTCTGTTTATGGCTGTTACGTGGTTTGCTTTGGTACATTGCAGAAGGAAGAGAGAGAAATTAAAATACTGTTGTAAGACACAAAACATTGTTTAATGACTCTTATTACCTTGTAAAATCAAATATTGTGTGTATTTTCTTGAGAGCAGAAGTTGATGTTTTTTTGTTTTTATTCAGATATGGGTGATATTTCCATTCACTTTGTTACATGCATCCTGTAATGCAGCAGATCTGCATCTCTGATTATAACAACCATTCAAATGCTCACAAAGCTCTCCATCTCATTTGCAAAAAAGTAGAACTGGTGATGCTGCAAAAATGTCGAGCAGGGAAAGGGAGGGTTCATATTCTGCTGTGTTATGCTGAGGTAACTAGATGTCAAAGAATATCTCTTGATTTACACCAGTGTCACCAAGATCAGACTCTGGCCATTAGCACTGGTGAACTGGAGAGGGCTCTGGAAGCTTCTTGTTAAAATTCCACTAGTAAGTGAAGGGGTGATTGAGGTGGTCTTCCCCTCCCCCCACCTCTTCTCTGCATCCTGCTAACTATTCCTTGCCAGACAATCCCTGGGGCTAATAAAAACAGGTCTGAAAGAGCAAATTGGGATGCACCAGATGGTGCCAAGTGTTGAGAAACATTTCCTGGCTGAAGATAACCCTCCCAGATCCTCTTACAGAGTCTTCACCCTCCCCCCCCATCCCTGTCACTCCCCAAGGTGAAGATTGTGCTGATACTATCAATATTCTCTATAGTTCACAGGAACAAAGGATCATTTCCAGCTAAGTACACTTCATGTGCATATTTACTAAGTGCTGTTCCTTCCCTCCTTGGTTGTATGAGAGGCTGGGAAAACAACTGACTAACTCTCTAGCCTCTCACCCCACTCTCAGTGGGCGCATGCTCTTCTTGTACCCAGGGAATTGATCCACAGGATAAGGGAGAATGTTATTGGGTGAGCCCATTGTTAAAACACCTCATTATGGTACAGTAAACACAGGAAAGTCCAGCCCTCCCCTCCATCTGTTGTAGAAGATCCCCTGGCAGGGGACTGGGTCTGGTTGTGCTGAGTAATGGGCAGGGGGCCACTCAAGGGGTAATAAGTAATTGAAATACTTTGTGTTTAATAGAGCTGCTGAATTGTGGAGTTGGAGTACATGGGTCCGGTCATGGCCTTGAAAGTATTGAATTTCTAACCTTATAAGTCTTGCTGTCTCCTCTCAGATGGGAAGGAGTATTTGGAACCTTCTAATCCAGAATTGGGCCATTTTTTAAAAGTTTGGAAGTTGTTTGTTTTGTTTTGTTTTAAAGAGATTTTCAGAAACATGACCTGTGCAATCTCTGGGTAGGACATCAAAGCTCTCCATTAATTTATTCACCTCTGGTGGATTGCGCTAGACTCAATGTTGTTACTCAGGTGATGGGGTAAAATAACTTAAAGAATACACTCCAAAATACTTGACCGTTTATTTTTCTTTTAATTTGTCTGGTAAACTAAATGACACATACAGTTATGGGAAGGAATCTCCCTTTCCAAAATTCCCTTCCCTCTGATTTCCTAGCAGATGAATCTTTTAAGGCATTGCTTTCCTTTCCCCAGTTTTAAAGAGTTATATTTCAGTTGGGTGCTACAGTAGATTTGCTAGCGATTTCCTGAAATGCTTTGAAAAAAGGAACTTCTTGTTTCCTTTGCTGAGCATGTAGTTTAGCTTGTGTTGACCCATCTGGGTTTCTATCTAAAGGATTTCCTTTGTATAACAAAGCTCAGGATGGGGTATAAACGACAGGAAGCACATTATATTTGCACTCTAGCTGAAAATGCTGTAGGCTGCTGTAAGATTAATGCATATTAAATCCTTGATACTGAAAAGTAGGTTTTCTTTTTTTGAATTGTTTCTTTCCACTTTAGAAAGAGGTTGTTGGGAGAACAAAGGCAAAAGAAGCAATATAGGAGGCTAACTTCTTGCTCTCAATGTCTGAGTAATGTTTATACACTAACAAAGATCGAAGAGCTTGGGAAAGGGAAAAGTGTTCTCGCTTCAAACATAAAAAAAAGTCTCTAGCTTGGTTATGTTATTGCATTTACTAGGTTATGAGGAACCCATGGGATTTTTAGCAAATCACTTATCCAATACATTTTTCTTTTTAAAATTTATCCCAGAGCAGATGTTGATTGTTACAATTTTGTTTGTGGTTCAAAATTGTTTGAGGAAGTTGAAGTGTATGCCTATAAAATCTATGGATTGTCTGTGACCTGGTCACTTTGGCTGTGTCCTTCAAGTATTTGCTACTTGTTCACTGAAAGATGTCAGTTAGATCTGGTTAATCTACAGGCAAGCCCATGCGCCTTGACCCTGCTCCCTTGCATGAGTGCTGGGCGAGTGGGGAAGCCCCCGTGCCCTGGCCCCATTTCCCCGGCAGGAGCGCAGGGAGGGGACGTGGGGGGACTGCAGGTGGAAGGTGTGAGGAGGGGCCCCACAAACCCCTAATCCACCTCTGTCTGCAACAAGTCAAAATATTCTTTAAATGATAGGAGCATCCATATGTTGGCTGCAGGAAATTGTTCTCATGGGCAAACAATATGATGGGAAAAGGTTGCCTCCTCTTCTGATCACTTCCTTTCTGAGCAGCCTTGAAAAGTTACTCAGTTGGAATGAATGTTCACAAATTCTTTTTTGCAGTGTTCATCCTTCTTTAAACCTGTCTGTTAAAGGCAATTGGGCAGGTCAGTTCCTGGCTGGGACCAGAAGAGTAAGGAAGGGTGCTCCTCTCTGGCCAGAGGAGCTCAAACGATAACCAGAGTTTGTTTCTGGCTGCATTTTCTTAAGCTGGGTTTCTAGGGAGAGGACCTAAGAACCCTGAGGTAAAGGTGAAGCTAATAGGGGCCAGGTAGGAGAAGCTAATAGGGCCCAGGAAAGAAGCAGCCACAAATTGACATCGGGCTGTATGTAGGTGCTATTTATAGGGTCCTGGTGTTCCTCTACTGGCCACAATGGCAAGAGCCCAAAGAAAGGGGCAGAGCTTATTTTAGAGCCTGAACAAGAGCTGAATTTAAGGGGCCTAGAGGTGAGGCTGAGGACCCTAGCGAGGACAACAGGACTGTTCATTTATTGGACTCTTTACTACCCTGGAAAGGGTTCATTTGGACTTTGTGACTTGGCTGGACGGCCAAACCACTGGCGATCCACCAGAGATGCAGGGAGCGCTGGGGGTGAGAAAAGGACTATGGTACCACACCCAGCTGCTAGTAGGCGCTCAAGAGGCGAGTGCCCCCATTACACAGCCTCTGCGTACAATCATGGAAACGTAGGGATGGAAGGGACCTCAAAAGGGAATCTAGTCCATCCTCCTCATTGAGGCAGGATTAAGTAAAGCTAGTCCATCCCTGACAGGTGTTTGTCTAACCTGTTCTTAAAAACCTCGACTGACCAGGGATTCCACAACCTCCTTAGGTAACCTGTTCTAGTACTTCACTGTCCTTATAGGTAGAAAGTTTTTCATAATATCTAACCTAAATCTCCCTTACTAGAAACTAAACAGGTTACTTCTAGTCCTACCCATGACTGATCACTGTCCTCTTTATAACAGCCTTTAACATATTTGAAGACTGTTATTGTGTTCTCCCTCAGGCTTCAATAAGACCAAACATGCCCAAGGCTTTTAACCTTTCCTCATAGGCACTAATTTTTATTTTTGTCTGGGGGTCCTCCATCCGGCCCCTTCTCCTGAGGCCCGGCTCACTCCTCCGAAGCCCCTGCCCACCGCTCTCCCCCCTCCCCAAAGCGGCTCCCCCAGTCGCCAAACAGCTGATCGGTGCTGAGTACTCTCTATTTTTTTTTCGTGGGTGCTCCAGCACTCTGATACCTCAATGTCAGTGATAGCAGAACAACTACCTCCCATGTCTGCAGTACATCACTTCGGTTAATACGTTTCAGAAATGACATTTGCCTTTTTTTGGCTACACCACCACATATTCAATTTGTGAACCACTATAACCCTCAGATACTTTTCTGTAGTACTACCACCTAGCCAGTTACTCCCCATTTTGTATCTGTGCTTTTCACTTTTCCTTCTTAAGGATCGTGCATATGAGATAAGGGGGTGAATGGAAATATTTTGAAGTGGAAAATAATGATGTAAAAGAAGTCTCCTCAGATGCAAAAGGTTTGCAGAAAGGGTCTGTCTCTAAAGTCAGGAACAAATTTATATTGGGGCCAACAAATCATCAATCTAGACTGTTTATAGGACAATTCACTTTCCTGATGTTTTTCCCTGAATAGGGTCTCAAAGCAAGGAGAAAATGTGGAGTTTGTATATGAAATTCGGTGTTAATTTCATTGTTTTAATGAGATACTAACTAGAGAGCTGGTTGAGATTACAGAATTTTCAACTGGACATATAGAAAGAATGGTTTGTGTATGATTGGAAAGATTTTCTGCACTCTTCATGACCCTTCCTAAATCCTGCCCCAGAGCTGCTTTCACCACAGTTTTATCTTCTTCACGCTGTTTTGTACACAATGTGCGGCCAGCCCTCATTCCAACACTGAAAAAATGTACCCCACCTTTTGTGAGTGAATCAACTTTTAAGTTCAGAAGGAAAAACACATTGTATCAATCACTGTGCAGAATCTCTTGGGAAGCTGAAAGTTCAGGGAAGCCTTAAGAAAGTAAACTGAAAACCAGACTCTGTTAAACACCGTTTTTAACCTTCAATGGATAACATTTTAAGTAATTTAGTGGATAGTTATCTGTGGCCAGAGGCTATCGCATACCTCAGCGGACATACAATTCATTATCGGGAGAAGTCATTACTAAAGATAGAACAATGGTCTCCAGTTTCCAGAGCAAAAGCTCTTTTACTGAACGTAGAGCAGCTAGTTTTAAGCCTGCATGTTTCAGATGTCATAGTGTGGAAGGACTGAATGGAGATGTACAATAGGCTACAGAGCCTTTCACTACTTCTAGTATGTGACTGGTGAATAGTAAAAGGCTGTTCAATGCCTTAGGAAAAACGACTTCATGGCTTCAAAGTTGTTCCTAGGGAGAGAGCAACATCTCGGCAGCAAAGCTAAGGAGTGAATGGGCATTGTGGAACGTAACCTACCATCTCCTTAGAACTAGAGCAATGCATGGGATATTTGAAATGCTGTCCTCTAACAAAAAAAGGGCTAGGGCAGGTAATTCCAAACCATTCATGAGTTCCAGTTAAATGGAGTTAATTTTTTAACATCAAATTGGTTCACATTACTAAAATGCCAAATCTTCCCCATCTATATCAAGCACTGAGACTCTGTTCTGGAACTTGGGGGGATCTGCAGGTGTTAGTTACTGATAGCAGATTCAGTGCCATTCTGTGGAGAAACAAATTTGCACCTTTTACCAGTGTTAAATTCACTTAATGAGAGACAAGGAAGCTGCTAAAAAGTTTTCTCAGCAAATTTGCTAACTAGTTTTCATGTTCTAAAACAGCTGATTTCATTAGTCTCCTCATGTCCTGTGAATGCCTCAGAATGACTGAACTGCTGATGAAACAAATAGTGTTTTTTTTCCCCCTTGCCTTATAGCTTCTGATTACATCAGTGACGTGTTACATGAAACCACAAATTCTGGACTTCAGAAAGCAGACTGACTCTCTTAGGGAACTGATTGGCAGGATCCTCTGGGCGGCTAATATGATGGGGAAAGGAGTATTTTAAACTGTATTTTAAAGAAGGCTTATTGAGGGCGCAGGAACAAACCATCCTGATGTGCAGAAAGAATAGCAAATATGGCAGCTGACCAGCTTGGCTTAACAGAGAAATCTTCAGTGAGCTTAATCACAAAAAGGAAGCTTACAAGAAGTGGTAACTTGGACAGATGATTAGGGAGGAGTATAAAAAAATATTGCTTGAGCATGCAGGGGTGTAATCAGGAAGGCCAAAGCACAACTGGAGTTGCAGCTAGCAAGGGCTGTGAAGGGTAACAAGAGGGTTTCTACAGGTATGATAGCAAGAAGAAGGTGGTCAGGGAAAGTGTGGAACCCTTACTGAATGGGGGAGGCAACCTAGTGTGACATGATATAAAAAAAACTGAAGTCAATGCTTTTTTTGCCTCAGTCTTCACAGACAAAGTCAGCTCCCAGCCTGCTACACTGGCAGCACGGTATGGGGACGAGGTGAGCAGCCCTCAGTGGTGAAAGAACAGGTTAAGGGCTATTTAGAAAAGCTAGACATGCACAAGTCAATGGGGCTGAATGCAATGCATCTGAGGGTGCTGAGAGAGTTGGCTGATGTGATTGCAGAGCCATTGCCATTATCTTTGAAAACTCGTGGCGATTGGGGGAGGTCTCGGACGATTGGGAAAAGGCAAATATAGTGCCCGTCTTTAAAAAGGGAAGGAGGAGAATCTGGGGAACTACAGACTGGTTAGCCTCACCTCAGTCCCTGGAAAAATCATGGAGAGATCCTCAAGGAATCCATTTTGAAGCATTTGAAGGAGAAGAAGGTGATCAGGAACAGTCAACATGGATTCACCAAGGGCAAGTCATGCCTGATCAAGCTGACTGTCTTCTTTGATGAGATAACTGGCTCTGTGGATATGGGGAAAGCGGTCGACGTGATATACCTTGACTTTAGCAAAGCTTTTGATACGGTCTCCCATAGTATTCTAGCCAGCAAGTTAAAGAAGTATGGATTGGATGAATGGACTATAAGGTAGATAGAAAGCTGTCTAGATCGTTGGGCTCAACAGGTACTGATCAACGTCTCGTAGTCTAGTTGGCAGCCTCAGCAAGTTCGCAGATGACACTAAGCTGAGGGGATAGGTAGATACGCTGGAGGGTAGGGATAGGATCCAGAGTGACCTAGACAAATTGGAGGATTGGGCCAAAAGAAACCTGCTGAGGATCAACAAGGACAAGTGCAGAGTCCTGCACTTAGGACAGAAAAATCCCATGCACTGCTACAGACTGTGGACTGACTGGCTTAAGCAACAGTTCGGCAGAAAAGGACCTGGGATTACAGTGGAAAAGAATCTGGATATGAGTCAACTGTGTGCCTGGATATGAGTCAACCCTGTTGCCAAGAAGGCTAATGGCATATTGGGCTGCATTAGTAGGAGCATTGCCAGCAAATCAAGGGAAGTGATTATTCCCCTCTATTCGGCACTGTTGAGGCCACATCTGGAGTATTGCGTCCAGTTTTGGGACCCCACTACAGAAAGAATGTGGATAAAATTGAAGAGTGTCCAGCGGAGGGCAATGAAAATGATTAGGGGGCTGGAGCACATGACTTATGAGGAGAGGCTGAGGAAAAGGGGCTTATTTAGTCTGCAGAAGAGAAGAGTGAGGGGGATTTGATAGCAGCCTTCAACTACCTGAAGGGGGGTTCCAAAGAGGATGGAGCTAGGCTGTTCTCAGTGGTGGCAGATGACAGAACAAGGAGCAATGGTTTCAAGTTGCAGTGGGGGAGGTCTAGGTTGAATATTAGAAAACTATTTAACTAGAGGGTGATGAAGCACTGGAATGAGTTACCTAGGGAGGTGGTGGAATCTCCATCCTTAGAGGTTTTTAAGGCCAAGCTTGACGAAGCCCTGGCTAGGATTATTTAGTTGGGGTTGGGCTTGCTTTGAACAGGGGGTTGGACTAGATCATCTCATGAGGTCTCTTCCAACCCTAATCTTTTATGATTTTATGTACTAGGCCAAATAGCTGAATGGATTTGTTTTCTATTCCTCTTTCTGACCCTTTTTGAGTCCTAGTAGAAATGGCTACAGCACCATTTTTTTGCTTATAGGTTCTATGTTCCTTTGTGAAAGTTGTCTCATTGGCATGCTCATGAAATTTGCGCCACAGTTGAGAATTATTTCATAGATTACACTTTCATTTCTAGACAGCTGAATGCACCCCAGCAAGGTCTGTTGCTAAACAGCTTCAAACCAGCTCTATTGTGAGAAAAATAAATCAAGGCAAGATAATGATTTCTTTGTCTGGAAGATCATGCATCACTAAACATGATTCATTACAAGACGTATAGTGTTGGCAAATGAAGTACGTTTTCGTTACCCCTTTTTGCAGAGATGAACTTATTCGTTAACCTTTATGTTAGCTTGCTAAAGAGATAAGCATTTACTTATTTTGTCTTTGTTCTTTCTTTTGCTGCTTGTTAGCTTATATCTCCAATTTAACATTTCCAGACTTTGCTTCCTTTGAAAATATACAGTGAGTAAATACATAGGCCAAGTTGAAGTAGCATTGATAAAACCCAGCAAAAGATAGATGATCTTAAACTGGTGGTATATGTTAGAGGTAATTAGTTTTTGCTTAGGTACACATGAAGGAAATGTGCAGACAAGATAATCAGTTTAAGAGTCATGTCTCAGCTATCAAGTTGATTGCAACAGGACAAGCATCCACATACCCTGCTTTCTCTGATGGTCTGATAAAATTCTTCCTCAGCTTCAGTTTACACATTGACGTTTCTTAGCTAAAATGTTCTTGTGACAGGTTGGGTCACAGAAACCACCTTGGGACTGCCACCTGATGTGCTGAGACTACCTCTGAGCCCGTTTTCCCTGGCAGCTTGGGACTTCAGAACCCTGCCTTGTTGAGCCAGACACGCCAGTCTGCTCCAACACAGACCCAGGGTCTGAACCACATCCCCCCCCAAAATAGAAGACTTAACTGAAAATGGCTTAGAAAGTGCTCCTGTTTCTAGCACCCAGATACCCAGTTCCCACTGGGATCCAAACCAGAAATAAATCCGTTTTACTCTGTATAAATCTTATACAGGGTAAACTCATAAATTGTTCACCTCTATCGCACTGATAGAGAGATATATACAGCTCTTTGCTCCCCCAGGTATTAATTACTTGCGCTGGGTTAATTAAGTAAAAAGTGATTTTATTAAATATAAAAAGTAGGATTTAAGTCATTCCAAGTAATAACAGACAGAACAAAGTCAATTACCAAGCAAAATAAAACAAAAACACGTAAGTCTAAGCCTAATACAGCAGGAAACTGAATACAGGTGAAATCTCATGTTCCAATAAGCTTCTTTCACAGACTAGATTCCTTTCTAGTCTGGGACCAATCCTTTCCCTGGTACAGTCCTTGTTCCAGCTTAGGTGGTAGCTAGGGGATTTCTCATGACTGCATCCCCCTTTGTTCTGTTCCACCCCCTTATATACTTTTGGCACAAGGTGGGAATCTTTTGTCTCTTTGGGTCCTCATCCCTCCTTCTAAATGGAAAAGCGCCAGGTTACATGGTCACATGTCCTGTGAGACCCCAAGCCTTCATTCTTCCCCGCCTGACTCACAGGAAGGCTTGCAAGTAAACAGCGTCATCTACAGTCAATTGTCCTACTTGATGGGAGCCATCCAGATTCCAAACCATCATTAATGGCCCACACTTTGCATAATTACAGTAGGACCTCAGTTATATTTCATATTTCTAGTTTGATACAAGAATGATACATTCATACAAATAGGATGAACACACTCAGTAGATTATAAGATTTGTAATACCTTACAAGAGATCTTTTGCATGAAGCATATTCCAGTTACATTACATTCACACTCATTAGCATATTTTCATAAAATCATATGGAGTGAAACGTCACAGTTCTATCCCATACTTAACTCTTACTGTTGGCAGGTGGAGTTCAGGGATTTCCTGTTGACAGTAAACATTCCTGTTGACAGCAAAACTGCAGTGTTGCTGGCATGAAGGTGTTAATTATGTGCAGCCCATCCTGTTCCTTCTCTTTGGTTATGTTTTCTTTGTGATCTCTTACACAGTATTCTCATCCTCCGGGGGTGGGGTTGAGGGATGATTGGGTTTGGAAGGGTAGGTAAAACAAATAACCACCAATGTACAAGTGAGCTGGCAGAGTACTGCTGAAAACAGTATGCAACTCTGAGAATGAAGGCTGGAGATGGTGTAAAGATTTTTGGGTTATCTGAAAAAGTGTTGCCTTTAGCCATTGCTGCTATTCCTCTAGCAATTATCGGATCACTTCAGTGGTTGAATAAGTGTTCCATCAGTGACTTCTCCCTAAAAGTGATTTGAATGACATGCACAGGGCAGTATTGCTGCCTAACTAGATTTGTAATGCTTTGTACTGTTGCATCTGTTCCTGGAAGATCATAATAGTGATCATAATAGTACTGTTTTGTGCTTAACTAGGGACATATTCTGATATCCTTAGGTTGGGTGGCATCATACTCCATGATTAGTTCCCCTGATGTCATTGGGGATATTTTTGCAGTTAAGTAATATTCATTGTGAGCAAGGGAATCTTTTCATTTGAGTTACTCAAAGTGTTCCAAAAATACTGGGCTGGATCCTTAGTTGGTAGGTCAGTGTAGCTCCATTGACTTTGCTGATGGATTTACTATCAATGTGCCAATTAAGTGGCCCATTAAATATTATATCCATCATTCTATCCTTTTAAAAATATAGTCTAGCTCAGTGGTGCCAAAACTTTAATCGTTCATGTACCACCTTCTTAAAAAATTGATATTTGAAGTACCGCATGCACATTTCTCCTTTGTGCACATTTATTTAAGTCCAAAATAGGCATTTCTGGACTCATTGTAAAATAAACACTTGAGGAAGACTATAGTGTTAGTTTAGAACATCCTTTTTTAAACATCTCAGGTGTTTTTGCATTACTCAGATTACAGGAAACAATTAAATGTCAAATGATGTCTTGGTGTCTTTTTTGGTATGCTGCTTGACTAAATCAAGAGTTTGACTTGTCTAATTTAAAATTAAAGTTCCTCCTAATTCTTATCTGGATTTTGTTGAACATGAGCCAAAGTTCACTTTGCTTTCTTTTTACAAAAGCTAAATCAAGAAAAATACAAAACATTTTGAGTAGTTTTCAGAGAAAATTAAAAAGTGCTAGAGTGTACTTGCTTCACAGAACATAGTTGCTTTGTCAGGTGAAGGGCTGGTTCTGCACTGAAGTTTGTCCTGTTGTTGTTTTCAGTGGTACACCAGGGCAGAAAAATTAGTCTCGCATAAGTGCATAGTGGTGAAGGACATCAAAATTTCAAAGCTCTGTCAGTTACCAGACTAAACTCCTCTCTCCCCTTCTCAGCCAAAAGTCAATGTGCTGCACTTTATTGAACTCAAGTTTGAGCCCACCATTATATGTAAAGCAACTCTTTCTATTCCTTTGCTGAGAACCCCTCTGGCAGGGCGTCTTCTAAAGAAAACGGGTCTCTGATCCTAACCGGGCCACTGGGCAACTTTTGCTTCAGTTCTCCCTTGTTCCAATGCTTTAGATCAGTGGTCCCCAACCTTTCTGTGGCCAAGGGCACATTCATCCCTTCATCAGAGTGTGGCGGGCAGCGACACTTCTCGGCGGCATTTCGGCGGTGATGGTTCTCTGCCGGAAGCGCACCTCGGCGGCATTTCGGCGAAAGCTTCTCTGCCGGAAGCGCTCCTCGGTGGCATTTCGGCAAAAGCTTCTCCGCCGGAAGCACTGCGTGGTGGCATTTCAGTGGCGATGCTTCTCTGGCGGATGCTCCTCTCCTCTTCCTTCCTTGATGCCGGCCCTGACAGTGGGCGCACATAAATGCCCTGGCGGGTGCCATGGTGCCCACGGGCACCACGTTGGGGACCACTGCTTTAGATTCCTGGTTGCCCTCCAGCTCCCTCTGAGCTGGGGAGCTCTGCAAGTCACACTTCGACCCCTGGCCTCTCTGGATAACCTTTTCCACAGATTTCTTCCTGCCCTGGTCTTGGATTTGCAACTTCTTGCCCCTTGATTAAGAGATTCTAAATGCCTCCTTCATGGGGCTGTGCTGCAATTCAAGAAGACTTCCCCAGCCCACCAGTTCCCAGGTTCTTGGACTCTCTCCCCTTGGTTTTAGATCCAACAACCCTCCTTCTTGGAGCTGTGCTGTGACTCAGGCAGGCTTCCCCAGCCCACCAGTCTCCAGTATGGTTTGGTTCCCATCCTAGGGAAATTCACTCGCAACTCAATGCTTCCCCTCCTCAGTCCTCTGTCATATTGGGAGTTATCTAGCAGCTGGGCTTCATCATGTTAAGGTAGTATTAACACCTGGCCCCATTCTTCAAATAGTCTCTGCTCCGTCAAGCACCTGTGTCCTTAAAGAGGCCAGGCCATGGAACAGGAGTTGGCTGGCTGCAGGCCTCACCGCCTCTTAAAGGAGACATACCACCCTGTTACAGCATACCACTTCCAACAGGCTCACATATGACAGTGGCACGTGCTGCAGTTTGGGAACCCCTGGTCTAGCTTATTTGATCAAATATGCCTGTAATTAGACTTATGAACCCGCATTAAATCTGTACAACCAACCCCATTGCAAATGTACAGCTGGAACTAAATGTTAAGTGGTGTCACAGGGGTGTAACCCAAAACAGATATTTAATTAATTGCCAACTTTGTCTTTTGTTCTGAAATATTTATACCCGCAGAAGATTCTTTAGAAAATCTGCAAACAAGGTATGACACTTAACATGAAACTTCTTAAAAGTGTGAGAGGTGCCCAAAGCTGTGAACAGATTGTTTTGTTTTTCAGAAACCAAATGAGACTAGCAGCACCATCATGCGTAGAAATAATGCAACAATGGAATGTGCATTTTGTGCATCATGTTTTGCTGTTACCTTAACAGATGTAATGCTGAGAACATCTTGCACTGACAGCATTTATGCATGTTGCTTGAATTTTATTGAAAAATGTATATAAGGCTTTTGGGGAAATTGGTATAGTTACTATGATAAATATTTTACTTAGGAACATGTAGCAGCTAGTAAATATGACTGTGAAAGAGATATGAAATGGTTATAGTCTACTAATACCTTGCACTTCTGTAGTGCCTATCATCAGGGGAGCTCAAATTACACACACTAATTCATTAATAAATTCTGCCTCATAACAGGAGGTGGTTAAGTAGTAGTAATCTTCAAGTCTTTAATTGGCACAGAACAGATCAGCATTAATGTACTCTCAAAATACAATGCCCTGGAAAGTGACCTGATTCAAAAATTTCTGAATAGCTGCTGTCCTCTTTCAAAATAAGTAGAAGACTTAGAGCAGGCAATTCCAAACCTTGCATGAGTTCCAGTTAAATGGTTTAAATTTTTTAACATTAAATTGGTTCAGATAACTAAAATGCCAAATCTTCCCCACATATATCAAGCACTGAGACTATTTTCTGGAGCTTAGGGGATCTGTAAGTGTTGCCTTCAAACTTTCCCCCAAAGTTCCCTTTTTTTGGCTGACAAAATAGACAAAATTTTCCCAAGAGCAAAAATATTCAGAAAGTGAAATGAGTAAGTGAAAATAGATTATTATAATGGAAATCATTTTCCATACTTCTTAAAATTGTGTAGTACTTTTTTTGTGCTAATAAGCCTCTGTACACATTTTTGGTGAAACTATATATTGGGCAAATCATTTACTTCTCTTTAAGGTCAGGCTGCTTTTAAATCACCTATTACAATAACTCAATGTGGAAAGTAGTCATAAATTGCATTGTGTAACATTAAGCATAAAAATGTTAATGGATTCCCATTGGATTATAAATAGCGGTGGTTGGAAGACCTTCAAAAGTTTGTGGCTTTGCCATGCTTGAATTATGGGCATGATCTTTCACTAGAGGGATGCATATAAATATCTGTAATCATTCTGTATACAGTTATGTATCCTCCATTATGCCTGTAATGTACTTAGCAGTGAAAACATGGGAATATAAACGAGAGCACAGTTCAGCCAAAAATACATCTGACATTTTTGCTGCAGTGGTTTGTGCAAGAACAGGAAACCTGGCAATTCTGGGTTCACTGATATGATATGGGCTTGGTCAAATCTGTTTCATATCAGTAAATTAAAAACGGATGATGCTGTTGATGGTTGATTAATATTGATGGTTACAGCATCATCCGTTTTTAATTTACTGGTTTCATCATTTCAGCTCTTGTCATATTGATGTTTAGGTATGTTGTCCAAGGTACCAAAGCCTCTCCACTCCTCTTGGCTTCAGCACTTAAGATTTCATTCCTTTGATGTGGTAAAGAGCGGAACAGTTACAAACTGTAACAAAAGATAAATAAACAGAAGAGACTTCTTTGGCAATACAGTGCTTATGTTCCTAGTCTGAAGGGTGGAAAATTGTCTGTGTAGTCATAAAATCTATAATGTTCAGCTGCCCATCATAGTTACAGGACATTCTTTGAGTTGAATAAGTTCATACTCAAGATCAATCTCTTTGCTTCAATATGCACTAAACCAGAGCTGGTTAAACCTTCAGGCTGGCTTTGTGGTGAAACTAAGGACTGACATAACATTTCACTGAAAACAGAGAAACAAAACTATGCAACTCTTTGTGATGCTTGTCAGCATGACATGAAATGTCACTCAATGTAATTCAAACAAAGCACTGTCACTGTAGCTAGCAATACTAACTAAGACCACTGTAGAGTGCAATTCAGGTACTTCAATACCAAATACTTTTAAGATGCATCTCATTATACTTTTCCTGAAAGATCTTATAAGAGGATCACTCACCATTCTTTAGTAAGTGTGTGCAGCATATGTTTGTGCATTGTATATTCTGTATGGGTATATATCTGCATGCTAGGTATATAGCTAGTTGTGATTAATCTATTTGACATTTGTAATATTTTTTTATTTTGTATGTGTATCTTAAAGACATCAGCCCTGCACCTAAATTATTTCACTTGGAAAGAGACTTTGAATTGGGGTAGGATGTGGGGGCAACGAGGGCAAATTAACTTTATTTATAACTTTAACTAAATAGCATCTTCAAAGAACTGCATCACATCTAACAGCACAGTATTTCTGCCAAGGCTGGTGAAGTACTGCAAGTATGACTATCTGTAATAGCACCATCTGTGACTTTTGCAAATATTTCAAGCATGATGGCCATCCCAAACCCCTAATGGTAAAAATCTTTATACCACACCACATAATAATGTACTCATTTTCTGTTTCACTCCGTGATGCTGCACCATGCACATCAGGTAGCTCCCAATGCAGTGCTGTGCCTAACTTACTCTTTTGCCCTTTCTCTTCAGATTCTGTCTCACAGGGAAGCCCTTTTTACCACAGAAGAGGAAGGGGAGAAGGGGGCAGGTGAGGGTAATCCAGAACAGTTCTTCTACTAGTAATCATTTCAATAACAGGAAGAGATGCAGGAAACTGTTCGCTGCCATAGACTGTGCTTAATTTTTGCTGTGGTTTTGCTCATTGCTGTTGAGGGAGCTGGTTTTCCTTTTAATGACTCATTTAGTTACGACTACCCAAAAAATTCCTCTCCTCCAGATGAAAAAGTTTGATTTCTAGGGTCCCCCAAGCTGGCAGGCACCTCTGAATTCTTAAAAAGCTTGCAGTTCATTTCTTCTGCTCTTGTTAATGAGCTTCCCTTTTTACAGTTATACATGACTGCAACTCTTTTGTTATGCCAGTGAGACCTGGATGAAATGATGCAGGAGACTGAAATTATTCTTGAGGTGGTATTCCCAGGCCTCTTGTGATTCCCTCCCAATTTGAAACTTTGCAGTGAATTTACTTGCAAGTAGAAGAAAAACAATTTTCACTTACAAGCGCCATAGGATAAAATACTGCAAAATAGACCCCATTGTTTGGCAAATTTATAAAAGCACGAACAGAAAAATACTGCCCTGTCACAAGAGGCATTAACATGTTGTTTTCAAATTTCTGTTAAATCTCCAGTGTCTGAGGATTTGTTTTAGTTTAGTTACCTGAGGAGTTATTTAAATGCATTTCCTCCTGTACTGCCATCAAAAGATGTCTGCAATTCTCTACTTAATTATTTCAAAGAATGAAAACGAACTTTAATACCTTCTTCTGCACTAAATATGTCCCCTGTAGTAGAAAGGATGGTGCACATTATAATTTTCATGCACTGAATAATGGTTTCATGCCAGGCCTAATGCAATCTTGACTTACAGTATATCAGCATATTAAGGCAGATCAGTTGCTGCAGTAATAAGGACTATGTTTCTTTCTTAGTTCCTGTTGTGAATACTCTCAGCTGTTTTCATCATATAGCCATATGACTTTTGCAGCTAAAAAGGCTGAAGCATGAACTACCACTGTCTACAATGTGCTCACTGTCTAGATTTGAGGGAAGAGACAGTTTTGTGCCATGATTCAGCCCTCACTTTGTAATAGTCTAAAGAAATGTATTGCTGCAATTTTTATTTTAATGAGAAACATTTTTTACACTAGAGAAGACGGTGTTTTAGAAGAAAATGTAGAGAAGTTCACTTTATAATCTAACCCTAAAGTTTACTGTCGCCAGGCTCAGCCCATATTCCGTGGAACTCACTCTAAGGGTACGTCTATACTCACGTGTCCTGTCGGAGGCACTGGATCGATCTTCTGGGTTCGATTTATCGCGTCTTGTCTAGACGCGATAAATCGAACCAGGAAGTGCTCCGCCGTCGACGCTGGTAATCCAGCTCGATGAACGGAGTAGGCGGAGTCAACGGGGGAGCCTGCGCGCCGCGTGTGGACCCCGGGTAAGTGCTATTTCATTCGAACTAAGATAGTTCGACTTCAGCTACGTTATTCACGTAGCTGAAGTTGCGTATCTTAGTTCGAATTGGGGGGTTAGTGTAGACCAGCCCTTAAGAAAAGAGCCGTATTGCTGTTACAAGCATACTTATTAGTTGAAGACCACAACTGTATTTCCTAACTGCTGCTTCCACAGATCTTGCTATGCCATGGCTTCACCTATGGATGAATACAGTGTCTGAATAAATACCAACAAGCTCTGTTAAGATCAAACGTGTTTCTCTAAGATGGTGAATAAGCACTCAGTAAGCGATACAGCAGTGCAAATCCAGAGGCCAATAGTCAGTGACTGTAGAGCAGTGTATTTTCCTGAATTGACATGGTTTACTGTAAGCCTGATCTAACTTAGGAGCTTTAATTCATTAGTTGTTTTGGCTCCTTGAATATGCAGAAAGGTTCGATGTTTTCAAAAGGATTGCATGTTCATGTTACTTTTGATAACTACTCTCAGTCTAAACATCAATTTTTAACAGTTGCCCTTTAAAATGGTGCCTGGAGTTTTGCCTGGACGAAAGGCAACATGCATCCAATCTGTATTTGCACTTGCTAAGCATGTAGCTGGGTACTTAACTGGCCCATTTCAGCACCAGATCCTAAGCTGGTGTGCAGCACTGTTGTAATCAGTGGATTTCTGCCTATTGACATTAGCTTGGGATCTGACCCTCTGTGTGTAAATATGAAGTTAACATGGGGGTAAGCAATTGGAGGTGCAATTTTAGGCCCAGAAGTTTAGAGGCTGCGGCTGAGAAACTGGTCAAAATAAGATAAATAGTACTCATAGGTGACGCGTGAACCCCACCTTTGGGGAGGCTAGTCCCCTGGCCCCGCCCCTTCTGCCCCATCTGCTGGAGCCCCGAGCCTCCCCTCCCTGTGGCTGGAGGAACCCTGGCCGAATTTCCCTGAGCACCGGCCTGCCTGCCCAAGCCACCCTGAACACTGGGCCACCTGCCTCAGTCTCTCTGAGCACCGGGGTGACGGCTGGTCCTGAGCACCGGCCTGGGCCGCCGGTTGGCCGAGCCCAGAGCTCCAGGCCGCTAGCCTGAGCTGAGCCCCTGCCAGCTTTTGGGGGAGAGGGGAGAGAGGGCGGGGCCTTGGACTAGAGCGTGGGCAGGGCCATGGTCTGGGTTAGCCTCCCCTAGCCTATTATGCCCACCTCCCATGCTAGTACTCCATGCAGTTGTTAACAGTGAAATGGATGGGTAGATGACAGCATGTAATCAGAGCATTCTATCTATCAATAGCTGTATGTTTTTATACTGCACTCATAAACCTTTATTTGCTAAATAAATTGGGAGGAATATAAAGCAATTCCCATAGGCTCCTTGACCCAGGCTACTTCCCCCATCCCTAACTCTTGTCCTCCCGCATTCGAATCAGGCAGCTCCCTCTATATTGTCTGGGCCTAGCAGTGTGTGTGACTGAGAACACAGGAGTGACAGGATCCTTGCTCTCAGTTCCAGTGCCTAGCTCCAGCAAGACTGCAGCAACTCTGAGGTGCACTGCAGCAGAGGAAGTCATGCTCTGAGCGTGCCCGGTGTGGACAGAATCTTTGAGAAATTTTGTTTCAAAGATCTAGCACATGCCCGGTAGAGACTTGGAAATTGATTTTTTTCCCCCAAAGGCTTAAACTGGGCCCAATCTGGGTGGATTTTCACAGGTACTACAAAAGCTGCATTGCTGACGCCTGTCCTTATCAAAATTCAAGAACGTGCTCTAAAGCATGGGGTTGCTAGAGCGTTTCAAAGGAAAGGTCACCAGAATCTTTTAAGATGTGTAAAACAATAGCTGTTTGCCTAGCCTCATTCTCAGAAACAGCTGAACCATTTGGGTTGAATTTTTCACAAACACTCAGCCTGAGGTGGGCCTGGCATGGAAATTTCAGTCTGAACAGATGAAAGTTTGATAAAGTTATAAGAGTCTCATAATGGGAACTATTGGACAACCTTAATAATAGGCTACCAGTCTCTCCTATCATAATCTCCAAAGGGTTATGACTTTCCTATATCTCCATATATACCCTGGCTTTTCTGGGCTGCTTGTTTGTGTTGCAAGCCTTCAAGTCATATTCTTTATAGTAGCCAAGCTACTACATGTTTTTGTGCTGTATATTTAAATCCAATGGGATCAAGAATGGTAAAACATCTGTTTAATAGATTTGCAGTTTTTGTATATTATGGTGTCTCTAGCAGAACACTTTCTTAGGGAGTCAGGACAAAATCTCTCTGTAACGATTGATGTATTACACATGCAATGTACATAACAAAATCCAGCAGGCAGAAGCTCTCTGCAAGTTCTGAAGGGGAAACGAAGGAGGAATAGCCTTGATTAGTGAACCTAGTTTGTATTACAGAGGGATCAAAGGGGAGAAAACTGTCTATAGCACTCTTTGTAAAATAAAGATGCCAATTACAGAAGGTGGTGCAGCAGCTGGGCCTCTCTGACCGTTTAAACGGAGAATCAGAACAGAGACTCTTGTTGCATTGTTATTAATTCTTGCTTGAAGTAGGCAAGTTCAGGCATTATGTACTTGATTTTTCAAAAGGCTAGTCTGGGACTAGGGAGGAAAGGCTCAAAGGTGACTAGGCCCAGATTTGGAAAGATATTTATGCATTGCTATGCTCAGTGTTGCAATGTCTACCTGATTTAGGAGCCTAAACATCATTTTCAAAAGTGATTTTGGCACTTAAGAGTATAAATCCTATTGACAGTTGATGGGATTTAGGCTCCTAAATGCCTAAATCAGTTTTGAAAATATTTAGGCTCCTAAATCAGGTAGACATTGCAATGTTGTGCACAGCAATGCCTAAACACCTTTCAAAAATCTGGGCCTTAGACACTTAGGTCTCTTTGAAAGTGAATGGGATTTAGGCTCCTAAGGGCCAGAATTTCGAAGGTATGTAGGCACCTAGTGATTTAAACTCCTATTTTACTTAGGTTCTTTAAAATTTATACCCTACTGAATAGCTCATCAAACCTAAATGTTGCCTGCTTTATTGGCTAATTTTAAAGTACTTAAAATACAGACGTCTTCCCGCCCCCCCCCCCCCCCGCCCGACTTACACAATCGCTCCGTTCCGGAAAGCCTTGCGTAACTCGAATTTTGCATAAGTCGGAAACGTATATCCATACGTTACACAAAAATTTCTGCAACTCGAAAATCCTGTTTCTGGCTTATGGAACTTTTTCTGTAAGTGCAATTTGCGTAACCCGGGTCTTGCGTAACCCGGGGAGCATATGTATGTTGAATTAGTCTTTATATCAAAGAATCCTAAAATGTAGAAGAAATAATGTATACTTTTAGAGCCTCACATGGTTATAGTTGAAATACAAAGCAGTCATACTAGGATATTTATACACCAGACCCCACTACTGGCCGCTTGTTAATATTACTGCAACTAACACTGAATAATAAATTAGCACTTCTATAGCAGCTTTCATCCAAAGATTTCAGAGCACTTTACGAACACAAGTTAACTGTATTTCACAACACACTGAAGTTTGATACCTATTACCGTATGTATCCATTTAACAGGTAGGGAAACTGAAGGTAAAACAAGTTCATGGCTAGATTGCTACTTGGACTACATACCTGTGCAGGGAGTAAGGGGGAATAAGAATCTCCTTCTATTCCTGCATGGGTTACCCAGACCGTGACTCTGGGTGTTCGGGAATGAGCCTGTGTGCCTGGAGAGAGGGTACGGAACGGTCAGAGTGCCCCAGTGTACCAGCCATTGCACCGGAGGGGGAATGTGGTGGTGGATGGAGAACTAGTAATTTCCTGCTGCTGTAGACTAGCTGCAAATTATTCTCCCTCCCTGAGCAAGGGGAAAGCCAGGAGGGAATAGCGCCTCAATGGGTTGTGTCTGAGGCGCAACGCCTCCCAGGATATTCCTAGGGAGGTGCAGCTTATATTCACCACTGTGCCTAAAGAAAAATATTGCCCATGTTCACACAGGAGTTTTGAACCAAACCCCATTGAAGTCAATAGAGAGACTGGCAGACAGGTTTCTCCTCCCTGCACCAAGAGGATTGAGTCTGGTATGAATGTGTAAGTTGTGCTACTCAAAGATGTGAAGAATGCAGGCAATTCATGTGCAAACTAAACTTTCAGCATAAGTTGTGGTGCATGTAGTGAGCTGAATTGCAGTCGGCTGTCCAAGTGTCCTACTGATTGCTAATGTGAGACTGGGTTCTGCTGACAGACCTCAAGTTGTTAATTTCTGTGCATAGCAAAGTATACTAACAATGTGTCACATTGACTGTTAATGCTATGACAAAGGCTTGTGAGGGTGCTGTATACTACATGGACAACAGCTTTCTAAAACTTTACTGCATGGTACTATGCCAGCCTAGCAGAACTTGCTTGCTTGTTGTTTGAGAAATGCCTTTATTAGTTGGTTGTTATATGGTAGCTGATTGGGCCATGCTGAAATTGCTTTTGGCCTGATGCTATGAAAGTGCTTTACGCTCACCTTAAAAGACCCTGTACGTTACACTATTGCACTTGCATAGTCTACTTGCGCCGGCATTTATTGTACCTGTGCTGGCTATGTTCCAGTCACATCCCCATTCTGGGAAGCCACACCCTTTACAGCCGCTAGACTTACTCCAGCCCTGGTATAAATCATCTCTCACTTTTCTAGTTCTTATGCCACTTCTGAGACAGATCTTCAGCTGGTGTGAATCAGTGGCTCCATTACACCAGCAGATGATTTGGCCCAATGTTTATCAGTTACATAATACACGGTGCTGTTTAACTATAACATTTTGTGAACAGTTACACGCTCTACAGCAATAAGACAAAAACAGTGTCTGGAAGATATATTTTGATGCACTAGATTTCAGTCGTATAGAATTAATCAGTTTATGCTTGGCAGGAGTAATAGGATATGAAGTTAAATTTGGGGGACAAGTTAAAAACAACAAATTGCATCAGTATATTGAAAAACGAGTTTCCAGACTACAAGCATTATTCACAACAGCAACACAATCTGTTAGTATTTGAGCTGTGTGTCTCATGAAGGTTGATGACATAAATGACTAACCCTTTCTTCTGCTCTGCTCTGCACTTCACTGGACAAATCTGCAAACACATCTATGGTATGTATTTTGTTGCTATTGAGTTCATTAGCAGTGAAATTAGGTTCCTGGGCCTGATCTGCTCAGTGAAATGGCCTGATTGCACATTTGCCAGAGATTTAGTGAGACTGTACTAAGAGCATCTTTCCCCCCCCACCCCTAGTTGCACTAGAGGATGATGTGCACTTAGGCACATGCTGGCTAACAGCAACATTCATGTGTGCTTCCAAATTCCATAAAACACTTGTTTTCATTTGTTTTCCTGTGAAAAATCTGGAGAATTTACCAGATGCTTTGTTGTTGTTCTGCAAAACCGGTTTCATTGGGATTGAATGCTACCATCTATTTTCCCCTCTGGTTTAGTTTAAATCCTGAGAAACACTGGTGCTTGCTTGAAATAGACATTAAACAGCATAAATAAATATATTAGAGGAGGTTGAAAATGGAGAGGAAAATTGCCCCTATCATAAGCAGATGCAACGCCGTTCAGTATGGAACTTGGGAAGGCTCCATAATACTATATTATTGTTGATTATTTATTAAAAGTTAATCAAATTAAAATATAAAAATATCATGAGACCTTTTCCACCAAATTTGTCTAGAAAACATATAGCATTATTAGAGTATGTATGGTATTGCAGACTTAATTCTGAACCCCTTGAAATCAACAGTAGAATTCATCCCTGTAACTCTATTATAATTATTAATATTTATGACAGTAGTGCCCAAGGGGCAGTCAACCCCAATTGTACTAGGCACTGTACAAACACAGAGTAGTAGATGGTCCTTGCCCTAAAGAGCTTACATTCTAAATAGACAGGACAGACACAGGATGGGGGAAGAGGTACAACACACCTGCGGAGTGAACAGTATGACGGTGGCAAATGTCAAATTAGTTCTAGGATTTTTTTAGGGGGCTGGGTTTAGTGGGGATAAATGGAGTGTGGAAGAGAAGTGAGGAGACAGGGCAGGGGCAGGTGTGGAATGAAGCTGAGGTGAAGAGACTAAGGGAGGTGGAAGGTTGGAGAAAACAGCCAATCACCACAAGGCCAGAAATTCCAGCCACAACTGTAGAAAGTTCTCTAAATGTCCAAAGGGCCCTGCTTTGGCTGCTTCTGCTGAAGTCTCTGGCTGTCCCCTCTCTGAAAATTTTATCCCAAAGTTACATGTGGAGAAGGAGAAGAACCACCTGGTTCCTAGTGCCCACAAAGTGGGTGTGGGTGTGTCTGTCTCCCTTGCTCCATTCTGTGTTCAGCCAGGTGCTGTGTGGAAGTGAGGGGTAGCTCCAGGCATGCCTCATTTCACCCCACTCCCCAGTACAGCTGTTTGCTTTGGCTGCTTCTGCCCCTACCAGCTGGAGTCTCTGTTTGGCTCCTCTGCAGTTTTCTCTCAAGGTCACAGTAACTGCAGTGTTGCAGCAGTTCTGATATCAGGGAAGCCAGTCCTAGTTTAACTTTGCTGTAAAAGTGGCTTCCATTTCAAATTTTAATTACAAATCTTTGTTTTATACTCTGGCTTTTTATAGATGTTCCATTAAAGGCACAAAACTGCATCTATATAAACATCTTGTAAAAGTGTGATTCCCGAAACATGCTCCCAGGTAGATAGTATGTATTTATGTAATGGGTATTCAGGTGGGGTTTAGGTCTGCACTGAAAATCAAAGATACGAATGAAGCCTCAGTGCGTGTATGTGTATATATGTATATACTCTGTGTGTGTGTGTGTGTGTGTATATATATATATATATAATATACTTCAGTGCATTTACTTTATACAGTATATGCACTGAAGTAAGCACTTGTCAGACACTAAAGGACAGATTCTGATATGTTTACTCACATAGAATAGTATCTTACTCCATGAGTAACCCCACTGAAACTAATGGGATGGCTTGCAAAATAAGGTACTACTCAATGTCAATAAAGATGGCAGAATCTAGCCAAAAGCTGGCAAATTTTGACCTTTTTATTAATTTTTCAGCAGTTCTCTTGCCTCTTCTTCATGACACTTTTCCTACCTCTACATTCTATCTTAATTCACAGATCTAAAGGCTTGCCTAGCAACCAACAGAGGCAATAGCTAGCATGGAAAAGCATATTAACATCAGTTATTGGCACTCAACATCACACATTATTCTGTCAGAGTTCACATATCACTGAGTGACAAATATAGTTGGTTTGGATATTCACTGCATAATTTCCTCTATCACATCAGTGTGGAATTATTCCTGTTTGTTTATTTACGGGCTAAATAGTGGAATTTGCCACAAGCCCTGAGGAAGGAACCAAGAGGACACCAGGGGCCATATTACAACAACTTCTGCCTACTGGCCTGTTGCCCTTTGAGAGAATGGTCAAGGCAGCCTGGAGTTTTGTTTTTTTAAAGCTGATGATGTCCAAGCTCTGTGGGCACTGTCCCAGTGCTACAGCTCCATGCGATGGGGGGGAGGAACGGGTTTTTACCTTGGGCTTGGTTCCTTGGAGTGGCTACTGCTGGTCCAACTGAGGTGGTGGGAAAGGTGAGAGAGTTAGTTGCTCCACTGGGGCTGGGAGGCTCTGCATTCATCACCCCAGACCCTGCTGCTGGTCTGACTCATGCAGCTGTGTTTAGGAATGACAATGGCATGTTCTGCAGCGTATCCGAGTACTTTCCAAATGATGTTCTGTGACTTTGGCTGCGGCCCATCTCTTCTTTTAGTGCAAATAAACCTTGCCCCACATCTTGATATTATCGTTCGCGAACCAATAAATAATGGTGACTAATGTATGAAGTCAACCCTTAGCAGATTGTGTACATGAATTCCTTTAGCATTTCTCTAGTTTAAGGATATGTGGTGGTATCTTAGATATCACTGTATGGTAACTGTCCATTTTATAGTGGTGATGGGTGTAGTTACCAGAACACATCTCTTACGTAAAACAGTGCCTAACACAATGGAACCCCAATTCCAGTTTGGGACATGAAGTGCTACTGTGATAAAAACGATGATAATAACATTAGGAGTAACATTTTGGTTGTGAGCTACCTAGAAATTGCAGCCAGGAGGTGAACAGCAGGGCACAGCTATTGAGTCTCCCACCTGAGCGCTCTGCATCAGACATGCTGGAGGTTCTCTGCACTTTGGGTGCAGTAAAGTTGATATGATCCTTCCGGTTGACTAAAGTGGGGTCTGGATCAGGACCTCTGTGCTTCAGGAGATTGTTGCAAATTTGGGCCAGGTTACACACACTGTGTTTTACTGTGGAATCTGCTAACTCACCAGAGGCTACTCTGTACCCTTCCCTACTTGGATTTGGATGACTTGGACTCCTGGCATGACTAACCTATGTGAACGGCTGTGAGCTGGCCGGCCAGAACAGAGGTGGGAAAATGACTACCTTTGCCCATTCTGGAGAGGAGAAGGCAAAGAGAATCCGAATTTGGCTTTTGTATTCTTCAGCTGACCTGGCATGTGCTGGGCAAGTCACTTCACTGCTCCATGCCTGTTTTCCCTATCTGTAGAATGGGAATAATGGTACCCTCCTTTGTAAAGCACTGTGAGATCTCTAGATGAAAACTGATATATGTGTGTTGATATTTAAAACAAATGTATGTAGCACCAGTACTGTGCCCATCAGTGGAGGAAATGGCAGATATACCAAGACAATGCACATACGGCAAATCAATACTTTGTGCTGCATATAAAATAAGCTATTTAATTAGAAATTAATATAGTTTATAAGCAAATGTTGATTCAGATACACTGTAATTTCCATGGAAATGATGTCTATGCCTCAAGATATGATGCATATAAACCAAAATGTATTTACTTTATTTCATTCCTAATTTGTGTTTTAAGGAAATAAATGCCATAGACAAGCTATTGTGTTTTATTAAGAAATCAACATGTTGGAAATGCAAGCTAATCGGTTATGCAGAGGAATCATGCCTAGGTATAAATGTGATATATAATATGTACAATTCTTAGTGGCTTTTTTACTTTACTGTTTAGAACCTCAAACAAAATAGCCTCCATTAGCTACTTAGCTAGTAAGTAGAGAAGAAGCCCATTTGAAACTGCTGTATGGTTGTCTTTTGATCTGAACTGTTGAAACTGGAAAAAATGGGGGCAACATGGAATACAGGAGGAGACAGTTATTAAAATATAATCACAAATGCATATGCAAATCAGCAAATTTAACTGAAGCAGGAAAATACTATAGGATGCAAATAATCAAAAGAATATACAGGAAAATAGATTTTTGTTTATATATCCTATCATCTAACTGATTAGTGTGTATGCAAATAAAAGTGACAATGAAATACCATTTCCTCTTACTCATTATACCATAGCTTGTTAAGAATTTTGAAGCTTTACAATAAATACACAAACTCCCCATCTCATTAATAACTAAATGTGCAATATTGTTTGCAGTGTTGTAGCTGTGTTGCTCCCAGGATATTAGAGAGACAAGGTGGGTGAGGTTAATATCTTTTACTGTACCAACTTCTGTTGGCAAGAAACAAGCTTCTGAGCTTACACAGAGCTCTCTTCCAGGTCTGAACTTTGTGTAAACTCAAAAGCTTGTCTCTTTCACCAGTGAAGTTTGCCCAATAAAAGATATCCTCTCACCCACTTGGTCTCTCTAAATATGCAATCGTCCGTTAAGCCTATAGTCTAGGTCGCAAATTCCATTACAGCTCATCTGTATGATACTGTGATATAGTACTTCAGGCCCCATCTTACATATGGGTTAGTATTTAAAAATATTTGTAGCCTTAGAAAATGGAATAGAACACAGGCTAGCTTGTGTTCAAGTGAAATAAATTATGCTCACAAGTGCAATGGTAAACAAGAAGCATGAAGATTTAGAGTAGTAATATATTCAACTGTTTTCCTTTATTTAAAATGACTGGCAAACAGCCAAAGTAATTCAGACTATGGGGTGCTGCACACTTTCAAAGCAGTGAGCAGGATTTTAGCTGCATGACTTCCATCAACTTGAAGTGCTAACTGAAAATGGATCCACAACTCCAGCCATGAATGAATTAATAATACCTACATCTCTACTTATTTAATACTGCAAGAGTTCTTTGGAAGTACAAAGTGTTGGCTTGATCTGATCTGCAAAATTTTGCAAGATAGACACTGGGGTGATAAAAAGAAAAGAAGTCAGCAGGCTGACATTTTACTCAAAGGGTATGATAAACTGGGCGGGATAAACACCAGTAGAAGCCACCTAAAAGGAGAGACTATCGTCAACTGTTATGAGGGGCTAGAATGTCTATGGTTCAGATCCTGTTAAATGGGTCTCTCTAAACTTTGCTTGGTGGAGCACAGCGTGAAATACACACAGTAGTGTTCGGAAAGTAATCTAAGAACCAAATCATCTGTATAGCCTATCCTTTTGCATAGATTATCTCACTCCTGTTTTTTAGAGTGAGAATCCTGTGTGGATGGTCCCATTTCTCTGATGCTCCAAACTGTCACTATTTGTGTTCCGAGATAAAAGTCCACGTGCCTTCTCCAGCTAGACAGCTGGGTAGCATTGCACGTATATTTGTGCTTTTCCTTCCCCTCTCATTTGGTGAGATTGATGGTTCATATTTGTATTTGAGAGCAGGGAAGTCTCAAAAACTGTACTGGGCAGGAGTCAGGGCGCCATCCTGTTCCATTTTTGCCATGTCTCCTTTTGGCAGGTAGCAAACCTTTGTGCTGTGCCTTATTGGTGGGGGGGCATCAATGAGAGTTGATTTGCGTCACTATACACCCCCTCCTCCCCCCGCACTGAGAGCTCAACTGTTGCAGCCCTAGCTTAGCCATGCAGGCTCCCATTGCACCTCCTATGGAGGATAGCAGGGGCTACTGCTCACTGTGACCAAGTGCAGGTGCCATCTGCCCAGCCCCCGCTCACTGGCCAGAGTAGCTGGCCAGGCACATGAGGGTGGTGGGAGTAAACTGCTCCATGAAAAGAGGTAAACTAACTTACTCCTCACCATGTTCAAAGCAAAAGGGGAGCACGGAAGGAATTGTGACTGAGTCACAACTCGTGCTGTGGTCTGGTCTGAGGTTGGTGCAGCTATTCACGGCCTTTTAGTCAGGGCAGAGTGTAAGGCTGGTCCCAAACGATCAGAAGTCAGGATCCCCCTAAAAGTTCTGCCTTATTCTTGTTTTGCTGGGGAACTAAGGGAGTGGTTAGTGCCATTCTCAGAATATATGGAAGTCCTGATAGACTTGTGAAGAGACTGATTTCTCTCTTCCCCGATATGCCGTTTGTTAGGGAAATAATTAATTGCAATTCCCTGAATATACTCTGCAATTAATATACCAGGGTGAGGAAAGAAACTTCACACATAAAGCACCTTAAAAATTGTATATACCTTTAGAGCTTAAAAATAGCCCCCTAAGAATGGCAATTTAAACTAATTTAGCTATTTAGAAAGTTGTAATCTCATTGTAACAGATAATGACTTCAGCTTTTTTCATAGTTAAGGAAACAACAGCACACATTTAAGAGGAACGTTGCCTTGTTTATAGATAGAAAGATTTCCCATTTTACATTTGCTAGATAATTTCAGTCATTTCTACATTACACTGTAAATCTGAATTTCCTCTATAATTTGAAGTAAATTGAATAGAGATTTGAAGGGGAAATGATCTTTTAAACTGTATTTACCAGAGATTTAGGGAGTGGGAAAAGAAGCTCATGCTGGCCAATGTGGTGGTGTCCAAATTATTGCAAGGTATTGAAATGTACAAGGGCATGTTGCAGCCGTCCATATTATTCAGAAGAACATGACAGCATTCTGAAGAGATTCTATGGTTCATTTGGTAAGTCAGCATTTACTGTGCCTACTCAGTTGCCTCCATATCACCCCAGACATCATCTCTGCTCTCTGGGTATGATCTAAAATGCACTGAAGTCAAGCCATCCTTTTTAACACCCATATGATATGACTAGGGAAAATGTGAGACACCCATGGTCTAAAGTACCAACAATATGCAATTGGTTCCCATGGTTGCATCTGTTTCCTCCAATACAAATATCATTATTGCCTATCAGTCCTTCTGGCTGGCTGATTTAAGCAACTTGCTGAAACTGAACCAGGCTATTAATGCTCCTGTTTCTGTCACTTGCAGTATCTGAAAGGGGTTGTATCCAAGTCTTCAGCAGCAATCAGCTCAATACCGAATCAACTCAAATATTGGTTCTAACTCATTCTGATCCACCACTCTCTGTATCTTGGGTTTTCATCTAACGGTAACCAAATGGTGGACACTGAAGTTCTCTCTTAAGTTCATAGCATTAAGTCAGTATTTTTCCACTCCTGGCTTTTTGAGAAACGTCCCAGTTGTGACTGGAAAGCATGTATAGTATTTCAACAATGGAAGAGGCAAAAGATTTAGGGTCCACAGATTTAGGATGAAGACAATTGAGCTAGAAACGTGAAGATAGGATAATTTGTTACTCCATACTATAAGCCTTGGTATTTCCTTTAAAAAGAAAGGTTTAATAATATTCTATGCTTTATTCTTATGTAAGATGCAAAGAATCCCAAACATTAATGGAAAATGGATTTTTCATGGCATGGTCATAACCAGTATGCCCGAAGAAAAAATGCTGTCACTGGAAAGAGAAGATATGCAAGCTGTTATTTAAAGAAATCATGGTTTTACCCACTGCATTAGAGAAATTGTTCAAGAGAAGTTCATCCAGCTGAAAATACGATCTCGATAATGTGGCCAAGGTCAATGAGGCACTGTAACCTGCTGGGAAAATTCTAGCTTTGCGAGTTAAAGCTGCCTGAGGGAGCATTAACGTCTGCACTCAATTTTCAAAGATTCAAAAAATGAGAGAGAGACTAAAATGAGTAAGTTTCTTATGTGGGTCAGTTCCTCTTTTTTTTTTTTTTTTTTTTTTTCCCTCTTCCATTGTTGACATACTATACATGCTTCCCAGTTGTGACTGGGAAGTTTCTCAAAAAGCCAGGAGTGGAAAAATACTGACTTAATGTTATGAACTTAAGAGAGAACTTCAGTGTCCACCATTTGGTTAAGGTTAGATGAAAACCCAAGATACAGAGAGTGGTGGATCAGAGTGAGTTAGAACCAATATTTGAGTTGATTCAGTATGGAACATGCTAATCCTCTGCTTGTCTCTGTTAATAATGAGAAAATATTTTAATATTCTTAAAATATTTGTCAGAAAAAAATCAAATAGCATGATCTCCCATCCTCCAATTTGTTCATATGCACACATTTATGAAAGCTTGGGTGCACTATCCTCTACGTGTGCATGTAATCAAACTTAATTCTTATTGAAGAGACTCCTTCACCTATGCATATATATGCTAGTCCACCAGACATGTACACACAAATGCATGTGCCAAATTACACATGCATAGATGGATGCTGTATTAAAGCCCCACTGAAAATCAAGCCCTAAACTCTGAAACAGGAATATCTGAGCCAGTAAATGCTGTATTTCTACACAGACAACCCATTCTTAGGACTGAACATGAATGACAAAGAACGCTAAGGTTCAAGGTCTTCCTTGTATACATACATGGCTCCCATAACTTCAATGGCAGCCATCCACATGAAGGTGAGGGCAGAATTTGAATCTCAGGAAACACACAGGGTCTGATTCACTACTGCATTAATCCAGTTGGCTATAAGGGACTTATTATGATGTCAAACCGAACTCTCACAGTAGCAAATCAGGCCCCTACAATGGCGAAGTCCATAAATTGTAAGAATCATTTGGGACTATACAATGTGCAGTATTGAGAGCCTTTCCTTTGAGGTGGTACTGAGCAGGGCCCAAAGAGTTCACAACAAGATTACAGTTCTCAAGTTGAGAAAGTCGGGCTTTTTTTGTTGCTAATGGAAGAAGGAATTCAAGCTGACCAAATGGATTTTTTAATGTGAACCAATTGATGCAGGGGGAGAAAGCATTTGAGCAAAGTCTTAGGTTTGAAAAGAAAATAGAACAAGAGAATACAATTTAAACAACTTAGGATCAGAACATGTTCGGAAAATCTGTTTTATGGAAAAGGAAAACAAATGTACTGAATACATATTGCTATTTAGGGGCTGTGGTAGCAATAAATATATCAGCATAATTGACAGAAGGCCAGATGATCAATTTTCAAAATAAAGTGAGGATGGAGGGAAAAACCAATATGTTAAGGAAACAAGAACAGAAAAAAGGGGAGCCGAAGTAAATAGACACGGAAGTCTTTTCTGTTCCTTCATCAAATGTATCCATATCTTTGACCTCTGCATAGTGATGTCATTCCTAAAATTAAAGGGCCAAATTCTGCATTGACTTATGTCCTGGGTGTAAGTCATCCATGAGTTTCCTTCACTATCTTTTGACGGCAGTACAACTAGGAATAGCTTTGAGAAACATTTCTTCAGTTAAGAGTTTTCTGCAGTGAAGTTGAGATGCAAGTTTCACATATGGCCCTCTCTACTCACAGATCTGTGGGCACTTTTCTTTGGAGGGATACCTAGTAGAGCTATGCTAAATGTGCTGGTTTGCGCAATTAATTTTTTCCTGTTTTCAGCTGATCTAGTTTCATAGACTCTGAAGTTCCACTTTAAGATTTGAGACCATTCAAAGAGAGAGATTAAACTTCCGTTCAATATCTCAGTCAGCACTGAAAATGAAACCAAAGAGTTTTGTAAAACTCTCTGTTATGTGTGTGAAGGCATCATCTTTGGAGTTATTTCTAAGCAGACCTACCATGGGGCCAATAGTTAAGTTTCATAATACGATCAAAATGAAGACCTGAAACTCAGTCTTGAAAGGTTAATTTTTAGGTTCCACAGACAGCAAGAAGTTTGACTTTGAGTTTCAGTGAAGATTCTACAGACCCGTTGAAATTGTGCCCAACAGTTGGCTAGTTCAATTCCACCTTCAAGCATAAAACCATCTGGAAGCTACATCATTTCAGGGTTTCACAGGTCTAGGAAATAGGCATCTATAAAAGTGGTACATGGGTTTTCCATGGTCTTTAATGAGATTATGTTCTTGTAGGACTTGATTTTTGAAAACTGGCCTCCTATTTTACACCTAGCATTAATAGTGGTTGAAAATGTGGCACAAAATAACGTTGGGGCAGGCTGATGTCACCAAGTGATGCTGTTACACATAGTCTTCCAAGTATTTTTTTCAGTGAGTGGGCAAATGTTCAGTCTTGGGAAGACATGTTGTGTTTTTTTTAGTTCTGTTATGGATGGTTCTGGGAAGAGAATTGTACAATCACAGGAATTTGCTCTCTGCCTTGTTCTCTGTTTTGGAGCACATTCCTAAGGCGGGGTTGTTCCCTGGGAGCTGAGGACTGGTGTTGGGCTGAGATTCCAGAGAAAAGGAATTGCCTACATGCTGTTTGTGACCACCTCAGTTCCAGGACTGTCTCTGTGTGTAAAATAAAACAAGTTACACTTAGAACATACCTGGACTCTCTGGCTTCCTGGTGAAGGAAGTTTCAATGACAATCTTCAAGGTCTCAAACATCTGCTACTACATGGCAGAGGGGCCACAATAAGATTACTTTACTGTTCTATAAAGCAGTTTTCATCCAGACATCTCAATGTGCTTTTCAAAGTAAGCGAAGTGGTAGTATCCCTGCTTTACTGATGGTGAAACTAGAATAGAGAAAAGTGAATTCAAGTTGTTGCATTTAGCACTGCAGCTGTCACTGAGATGCAAAACAAGATAATTTGTATTGGAAATATGCTGTATAATGGATTTTAAGCCCTTTTGCTGGACTTTGCTTTCCTGAGTGCCATGGAGATGACACTCGCTAAATGTTTAAATGTGTGCTTTATCATAAGCATTCAGGTATATGGCTTTGTAGCTAAGCGTACCCACTCTAATGACTTAACCAGAACAGAAGTGCTGAAGAAGGGCTTTGTGGCATGAACAGCTCTGGAAAGGGCAGTGCGTTAGTTGCAAATGGTGAAAATGGATAATTGACTAGGTCAGAATGTGTCTTGTTCTTTCTGGACCATGTGATCAGTGCCATACAATTATAACTGTCAGGGCTGTTTTCATTGTCCTTAGAGATTAACATTCACTTGAGGTTAAGCTAAGGTAAGGGCCATATGAGGACAAAATGTCTGACAAAAATAAATTTTCATTCCTCCTTTCCATTCTGCATTTCATAGAACTAATGCAGTTCACATTTCTACAATGTGGCTTATGGCCACCTTCATTTTTAATACTGAGGTGCAGCTTGCAGAAGCTGTGGGCTCCAGCATGCTATACCGCCTATCTTGACAGTGATGTACTGCCAATAATTTAAGGAGATGCTCTTGCAGAAATCTACTCACCAAGCCTGGGAAAAACTCAGTCTGTTTAAGGGTTTTGCCATAGAATGTATTTATTTGTTCCTTATTTAATCTAAATGCTCTCTCCTATAAGCCAGGAGGGAGGTAACACAGCTTGGCAAACAAACATATTGAGCACACTTAGAAGGAAATATTTTTATTGTTCTTTGTTCTAGAAACATATTTTCTGCATAGCACAGAGTACAGCTCAAGTCATTTAAAGTGTATGTGACAGAGGGAGAAGACTTGGGGTGTGGTTCATGTGGGGGGCATGCTCTGATTGGGACTGTTTAATAGCTGAGACCTGACACCAGCTGATGTGTATCCAAGAAATTATTTGCTCTTCAGAAGCATTTTTGTGTGTTGCAGAGAGGATTTGTTTAGTAGTGGGGAGAGGGGTGATGAGCTCCTCTATGGGGGCAGAGGAGAAATCACTCTAGCCTTCTCTGCAATATGGGACTATATACAATATGGGGATAGAATATTAGCGTATGGCTCCTGCAAGAGTTGCCTCCAAGAACATCACTGTAACGTTTACTTAAAAGTCTTTGTTTGGATCAACAGGAAGCATCACATGCTGGTCCTTGGAGTCTTCTACTTAGCGAGGGGAGTGGCAATCTGTTACATGACTCTCAAAACTTCTGGTAATGGCCTAGAATGGCCCTTGCTTGATCAGTTTGAGAACTTTCCAGAATAATCACGAGAAAGCACAGTGGAGATGTAAAACAGAGGAAATTATTATTATTATTATTTTTTTACTATGGCTGCGTGTGTAAATGTGGAATAAACTTGAGAAAGTTTTAAGGTAATGGCTAGAATCAATTACTGTAGCAACAGAGAATTTAGGTGTAGCAAAATGACTGCAGTAGGACATGGGGACCAGGTTGCTACCAGGGATAAGTTTGTAGTCCTGAAAATATTTCAAAATATTTACTTACTGTGCAGCCCCCAAGTAGAACAATAGTGAATGGAAATGTGACATGTGATTGCCAAGGTCTTAAGCCTCCAATTTCAACTACATTAAAGTTGTTATAAGTTATGTACTAACATAATCTGGTTTTGAGAATCCAGACAGTGTGTTCTGTTAAGGTCTCTGGAGCAGGGTTAAAGAGTCCGTATAACAAACGGAGCTAGTCCCACAGGAACATCCCTGGTGGAGCACTCTCTAAGGGGTGCACAGCTATCAGAAAAGCTCCATGTCCCCTCCTGCAGCACCCAGTATATGGGGCATGCCAAAAGTGTGTAAAGTGGGTGTGTCTGGAGCCCCCTGCTTTCCATTTATTTTTTGGCCAGTGTAGCAGCTCCTAGGGGTCAGTTAAATGCAGGCAACACATAGAGAAGCCCTGGTGCTGCTCTAAATTTCTCCAGGGCTGAATTGGCCTCTGAAGACTTCAAAATATGGAGAGGCATAAAGACACCTTTGAAGCCTCTCCCCTACTCCATTCCTGTACTGAGTAGAGCTCTGGAAGAACAGAGAACTTGGCCCTAAATATCTAGTTGAAAGTATGGCTATTTCATTACTTAATAGAAATAATAAGTGAAAATAAATCAGCTGGCCAATTGATATTTTTTTTAAAGGAAAACAATAAGTATTAGTTTTATACACCCCTTGGAAATGCCAAGTTTTGTACTCTGCCTGCTAGCTCTACAGCAGCAGTTAATTAACAAACACAATTCCCAGAGCTGTGTTGACATTAATTGTTGATGCTGGTGCACAAACAAAGATGTTTTGGCATGAAAAGGTGCTTTGGTAGTTGAAATTGTTGCTGCTGTTAAACAAAACAACCTCATTAATTTGAGATCCATTCAAAACATAGGAAAAGAAATCAATGTTTCTAAATGGAAGAGAACAAAAGTGTTAGGGAAATGGATGTGTCGCTCAAAGTTCTTGCTGTGAAATGTGAACAATGGTAAGCAAAATAATGAATAAGAGTACTTGCAATAGATGCTCAAGTATTAGTTTTAATTGCACATGTCAAAGAGAAGAGTAAGGTCCTCATCCTGCCAACATTTATACACGAGGAACTTCATGCATGTGAGTAGTTCCACTGAAGTAGCTCACATGCTTTCATGTTTGCGTGATGTCCCCAGTTTGCTCAGAGCATAGAATTCCTATTGAAGTTAATGGGTGGTTGGCATGGCTGTATCTCTCTCGCTCTGATCAGATTTGCTCAATTTGTACCTAAAAATATTTTTTCCCCTCTAGCTGTTAGGGCTGCTGTTAGACTGGGCTCCAGAAGCTAAAGCCGGGCTCTTTTTGCCTTTCCTATCCATTATCACCCATAATAATGATTCTGCAGGCCAGATTCTGCCCTGACTGAGTTGCACAGATATGACTGAGAGGATAATTGGAAGCCACTGTGTAGAATGTACCATGTAGGGAAGCTGTTTCTGACTCTATTCATTCCCATCCCTTAAACGCCTTCTCTGAACTTCAACTGCACGTTATGCCTGTGAACAGGATGAGAGAGGGGAGCATGACATGGACTCACCCCTCTCTCTCTATTTGAGCTTGGGGGGTGATCAAGGAAAGCAGGATCTATACTATAGAAACCCTTTGGTGGAGTAAGAAAAATGTGGATGGGGAAGGGGAGAAAAAATATTGTAAGAGAATCTCTTAGGATGGAAAAAATTACTGATTTAAATGTTTGTCTTGTTATCAAACTTCATATACTAAGACGCTGAAGGTGGTTCTCATGTTGCCTCTATATAAATCCATGGTACGCCCACATCTTGAATCCTATGTACAGATGTGGTCGCTCCATCTCAAAAAAGATATATTGGAATTGGAAAAGATTTAGAAAAGGGCAACAAAAATGATTAGGGGCATGTAACGGCTTCCGCATGAGGAGAGATTGATAAGACTGGGACTTTTCAGCTTGAAAAAGAGAAGGCTGAGGGGAGATATGATTGAGGTCTATAAAATCATGACTGGTGTAGAGGAAGTAGATAAGGAAGTGTTGTTTACTACTTCTCATAACACATGAACTAGGGGGTCACCAAATGAAATTAATAGGCAGCAGGTTTAAAACGAATAAAAGGAAGTATTTCTTCATTTCTTCATTCCACAGTCTACCTGTGGAACTCTTTGCCAGAGGATGTTGTGAGGGCCAAGACCATAACAGGGTTAAAAAAAAACTAGATACATTAATGGAGGATAGGTCCATCAGTGACTATTAGCCAGGTTGGGCAGGAATGGTGTCCTTAGCATCTGTTTGCCAGAAGCTGGGAATGAGTGACAGGGTATGGATCACTTGATGATTACCTGTTTTATTCGTTCCCTCTGGGGCACCTGGCACTGGCCGCTGTCGGAAGACAGGATACTGGGCTAAATGGACGTTTTGGTCTGACACAGTAGGGCCGTTCTTATGTTCTCTCTCTCTCTCTTTTTTACAAGGAATATATATATTTACAGTATGAAATTCACAAACCAGATTTCCATGGCTGTAGTTCATTTGCATGGTGGATTTGTATGTGCAGTCACAGTAATTATAGCTACAAATGTTCACCTAACTGGTCATTTGTGCATGTATTTAGAATGAATATCTGACAAATCATGGTAATTGCACATGCAGATGCATTTGCGCATTTACATTTTTGAAATTAGGGCCAGTACATAATAGTTTTGTCTAAAATTTCTTTTCTCTTATTTTGGTAAAAATTCTGAAGCAGCCATCCGTTCCATTGAAAGGCAGATCTTCAGCACTGACATTATACTCATTGTTTGGTTGGAACTTTGCTATGTTTGTTAGGTAATGGTGGATAATTAGGGGAAGGATGCTGCTCTTCAAGTCCTGTCTCCACTAAATTTATAACCAAACGTAAAGCTGCCAGATACCATCCTGCTCATTTGAAGATCCTTTGTCAGACTCATTCGTACTGTTCCACTGATTAGTGCCTGTATTCGTAGCATTCGAGGTAGAGGAGTCTTCCTTAGGTTTCTATTTTCTCAGGTTGCATTGCATGCATTTACAGAAGCTAATCTGAAACCTCATGGTTTGTGCACATATTGTACATCTTTGCTGTAGTCCCCAATTCTGGAATGTTAATGAAAAGTCGCTAATGAAGGAAAGATCCAACATGCAGGGTTGCAGTAGTCAGAAATACATAATAACAGTCGTGTTAGATCTCTGCTTGCAATTTTTCAGTATTGCCATGAAAGTGCAAAGTTCATCTTGCTTTCCTGGACTGCAGTCTGTTACAAGATATGCTCTAAAGAGGAGTCTTATGGTTTACTGTGTCAATGTAAAGGGAGCAGAAAGGTCCAGTAGAGGGCAGTAGAATTCTAGGGTTCATGTGTTGCTTCACATTAGCTGAAAGTGCCATAGCGAAGTCTTTGACTCCTTTTCTCCATCTATCAGCACCAGAATTTTCAAATGTATGACAATGTCAAACTGTAGCATTTTATAAATGTGAACAAAATACATTTTAACAATCTGATTTCACCCCATCTCCAAACTGCTTGCAGACATTTTTTCCTTGACAAAATGTCTGTTGAATCAGAATTCACTTTGCAGTTGGATTTAACAACATATGTATTTTTTTTCCAGTTTGAAAAAAATGTATCTTTCTAACTGGTCATGTAGAATGACAGATAAATTGTTTCAAGATATTGTAATATGCCATTCTAGTATGATTTATTGTATTGGAATACTCAATGGTTGACATTGGTATTATGTTCTGTGTCTTTGCTACTGTATAAAGGAAAAGGGCTATGCACATGCCTAACATTAGGAACAATGCACCTTCTGTGAAGGTATTATAAAAGCACTGTCTACTTGCATATTGAGCAGGAGGACAAGCTATTATTAAAAGATTCTAGTGAATAGGAACAGTTCTTTTCACCCTTAGGCTAATATTAGGTATTCTCAAGGTCAATTGTGGGAGAATATAGTGGAAGACAAAAGCACGGGTACTGACAGTTGTATTTTCTATTTTTCATTTAACTGCAGCTTTCAAATCAGAATAATTTATATCTCAGGTGTACCTCACTCTGACCCTAAAGTATATTCCAGCTGAGTTCAGGAGAGCCCTTTCCTTTGTGCTGAAAATGCAGCTGCAAGTTCTTCTGATTCACTCCCTCTTGTACACATCAGGCCGCTAGGAAATGCCTGAAGTTTTCTTAGTCTGATTATGCTCCCATTTTTAATTACAGTTTTTCTGCTTGTGTGATTATTTGATCTTATTTGACACCTGGAGAGTTTTATGTACCAAGACTGCATTCAAGTTAGTTCAAATGCGACCGTTGGTCATTGGAATCTAGACTATTGATCATGGCAATGATTTATAGTAACATTTTTTAAAAAATGTGCTTAAGAAATGCTTAGCCTGTGAACAGAAGCCAAGAAACTGAGGTTTAAAGATGGAATTACACTTTTGGCTCACTTGGTTTTTACATAGACTGCATCTCTATGTATGTTAACTTCTCTTGCAGCCATGTGATCCTCCTATACTCAGTAGGGTTGCACGTGCATAAATGAGTGCAGAATCTGTCCCATGTTGCAACGCAATGCACTTATTTGTAATCTTCCTTCAGTATATATGTGCAGTGGGACACATTAAAGACAGATGACCATTTTCTCTTTGAATTTACTTGCTTTAATGGATTTGGTTCAACAACAGTGGTATCACTGTTTAATACCCTGTTACTACTGGAGGGTACTAGAGAAGAAAAATAAAATGTCAAAAAACCCAAACAAAACATCTAAAAACTAGAGAGTCTCATATTAAACCATTTCAGCCTACATGGTTACAGGCTACTAAGTAGAAGGGTTATTCATCAACTCATCCAGGGCAGCTTCATTTATTGCTAAATTCCACAAGCTTCTCAGGTGTCCTTGAGCAAGTCGCTTAAACCTTTTGCCTCACTTTCCCTTTTGGAAAATGAATGTCTGTAATATCATTTGCCTACTTCACATGGGTTATATGACACAAAGTATTTTAATTATTAATAAAGGCCCAAATCCTGGTCTTCTTGAAGCAGTGGCAAAACTCTCATTCACTTCAGTGAGATCAGGACTTGGCTCAAAATGGATTTTATGTCCAAATTAGCTTGGCAGTGCAATACAATTAACGAATTGCATATTATTATCACAAATACATTTAAAAGAAAAAACTCTTTACAATAGTCCCTAAAAGATGCTGCAAGAATTAAGACCTATTATACAAGTAGATATTTGTAATAATCTTAAATATTTTATGCCAGTGGGTTGTTGGTAGATGTTACTGATTATTAATTATAGAGCACATATTATAATACAAATAAATCCATAGAGACAGTCCCTGCTCCTGGGGATGTTACAGTTCATTACAAAAGCCTCCCCTTGAAATATTTTGCATGGATTAAGTTTCATGGGGAGCATGCCTCATTTTAGGATTTGCTACAAACTAGAAATCGAGCCATAGTTCTCTGAAAGGTTTGTGAACCTTCTGCGTGAAAAAGGCCCAGTTTCAAGCAAATCCAGGTCAATTTTGGTTTTGACGCACAATCTGTCTGTTGGCTTGGTCCTTGTGAAATTACACTAGAACCCAGTCTTGTTACCAGTCTCACAGATGTCAGTGGCACTAGGACATGGCTCTTGGTGAAAGTCTGCAACATTCTTTTTTACCAGGATGTCACTGTTATTGTATAGAACTGCACATTATGGACAGAGTCTTCAAATTTAAGTTAGACTCCCAATAAATGGCCTGATTTTCAAAGGTGACGTGAGCAGAAGCTGTGGAACTTAGTGTCACTCTTTCCAGAGTGGTTCACAACCGTGATTGCCAACCTCAGGGCAGATTGTCATGAGCATTGCAAGCACAGGGCGCAGAATCCAGCAGCATTTGCAGAACCACAAGAAGAGCCACGGGGAACATGATGCTTCCTCGGAGGCTAGATTGCTGAGAGACATAGAAAGAAACAATTCAAGGTTGTTGGTGGTGTTCATGGAGCAGCTGGAGATAGTGGAGCGCTGATTCTGGGCCTAAGAAACAAGCACTGACATGTGGAATCATGTTGTCCTGTTGGTTTGGGATGACGAGCAGTGGCTGCAGAACTTTCAGATGTGCAAGGCGACCTTTCTGGATGTGTGTGCAGAGCTCGCCCCAGCCCTCCAGCACAGGGACACAAAAACGAGAGCTGCACTAACAGTAGAGAAGCGAGAAGTGATTACACTATGGAAACTTGCAATGCCAGATTGCTACTGATCAGTTGGGAATCCATTTGGAGTTGGGAAATCCACGGCAGGGGCCATAGTTATGGAAGTGTGCAGGGCCATTAATCGCCTCCTGCTACCCAGGATTGTGGATCTGGGCAATGTGCAGGACATAGTGGATGGTTTTGCAGCAATGCGGTTCCCAAACTGTGGTGGGGTGGTGGATGGCACGCATATCCCTTTTGTGGCACCAGGCCACTTTGCCACAGAGTACATCAACAGAAAAGGCTACTTTTCTATGGTAATTCAAGTACTGGTGGATCACCTGAGACATTTTAGTGACATCAGTGTGGGCTGGTCAGGGAGGTTAAATGATGCTCACATCTTTTAGAACACAAGCCTATTTAGAAAGCTGCATGCTCTTTCCTGACTGATGGATTACCCGTGGGAATGTTGGAATGCCAGTAGTGATCCTGGGAGACCCAGCCTACCCTTTGCTCCCATGGCTCACGAAGCTGTACACCAGCCATCTCAACAGCACCAAAGAGTGCTTCAACTACAGGTTTGGTCATTTGAAAGGTTGTTGGTGTTGTTTACTTACAAGATTGGACCTCAGTGAGAAAAAATATCCCAATGGTTATAATTGCCTGCTGTGTCCTGCATAATAACTGAATCAAAGGGGGGAAAGTTTCCCCTGGTGGAGGCAGAGTGGATCCCTGCTGAATTTGAACAGCCAGATACAAGAGCCATTAGAAGAGCTCAGCATGCAGCTGCGTGACTCAGGGAGGCTTTGAAAGACCATTTCAATAGGGAGCCAGAGTAGTGTGTGTTGCTGTAGTGTCCGCTACCTGGCCTTGCTCTTTTCTAGCCCGGTATGAATCTTGTAGTGATTGCTGTGTCTGCAGCAATATAACATAGTCAATGCATCTATTAATATTGTCTGTGAATGATGTTATGGGTTCTGTGACAAAGTGAAGTAACAGCAAATTGGTGAGTATCAGATCTGGTCAGCACCAGACAGAATATGTTGTGAACTAATAAAGAATATTCCCCCCCCCTCCAAAGTAGAATTTTATTCTGTAAAATGAACCAGACCATTAAAAACATTTTAAAATTTAATAAATTAAGGGACCAGAACTTATGAAGTGGAAAGCACACTCATTTCCATTTCAGGTACGCATACCCCCCAGGTAGAGTGATGGGTAGTGTACCGACTCCTGATGCCATGTGGAATGTTGAGGGGAGTATAGAGAGGTCTCGATATTGCATTCTCTATGGGCTGCAGAGGGAGGTGATCATGGGATTGTTGAGCCTGCAGGTCTACCAGAGTCTACAGCATCTCTGTTTGCTGTCTGTGAAGCACAAGCATCTCCTAGTGCACATCCCTCTCCTTTTACGTCACCTTTCCCCACTCCACTCCTTCTCCATGCTGTCTGTAAGATTGATCCTCTAGGCCTTGTGCTCATTCTCTGATGCAGCACAGGCTTGTAGGGTCTCCTGGAACAAGTCATCCCGAATCCTCCTCTTTCTCTTCCATATCTGGCTCAGGTGTTCTGCAGGTGTGTAGGTGGAGACCCAGATACAACACACAGAGGTACCATTGTCAGTGTATTCACAGTGGAAATCGAAACTTCAGATACTGAACTCACTTCCTCTTGCTCCCCCAAAGCTGTAAGCACTACATTTTCACTTCTGCAAGTGATAGAGAATGGCACTAGTCACAGCACCATCCATGGTGAGTATAGCCTTTCGGATGTGTGTGTTGGGGAAATGAGGGGGGAATAACTTGCTGGAATGATTATAGTAGCATAGGGCAATGGAGCTGAACACTGGTTTTCCACAGGTGGTGGTTATTTTAGATGATATCTCACCCCTGAGGGTAACAGAGGCAGAAAGCTCAAAGCTGCAGCTAGATCCCGATGCTGCTAGCCTGTGTACTGCCATGGTACCTGCTGAAGTGGTGTGGGAAAGTGTCCTACCGCATTGGAAGAAATAAGGGAGCCCTCCCCAGAAACCTCCAGCAGAGGATTGCAGAGTTCTTCCATGAAAGTTTCATTGAGATCTCTACTGAGGATTCATAGGATATGCCGGTGCACATAAAAAAACTGGTCTGCATGGTCTCATCTGCCGAATTTTAGAGGGGAATGGAAAGCAGATAACACTTCTACCTCTCTTCGTGGTTCCACTACCTCTTCTGGCACAAATAAAGAAAAAACCAACAAATGTGTCCTGCTACTTTGGAGGTTCCATCGCTGTAATTTCAAAGGAAACTGCGTACTTACCTGAAGTTCCTTCTCCTGCATTGGGCTTACCTGTGCTCGACTATCTGGACTGCGGTGGACTCAAAAACATGTCCTGGCTCACTGCACAGCTGGATCCCCCAAGTCACCTCTCCCCCCTCCCATACTTCTCTTCCTTTCCCTTCTCCTCCTCCTTCTCACTGTGACTTGGGCTCCTTGGGAGTATCCATGTATACCAAGTATACATGGTGCTCCTGGGGGTAGTAGTGGGTCTCCGTTGAGGATGGCTTGCAGCTCTTTATAAAAGTGGCAGGTCTGCAGCTCAGACTGGATTGATTATTGGCCTCCCTGGACATCTGGTAGGCCTGCTGCAGCTCCTTGGCCTTCACACAGCACTGCTGCTGGCCCCTGTGGTAGCCCTTCTCCTGCATCGGCAATCTGCTCATAGATGCCATGTCTGTGGCAGGATCGAAGCTGTGCCTGCACAGCATTTTCTCCCCCCAGGCCCAGGAGATCCAATACCTCCTGGGTATTCCAGGCAGGAGCACATCTGCAGCATCTCGCTGGCTTGGTCAACTAGACAGTTACACTCAAAAATGGAGAGCTGCTAGGTGTGCTCACCAAGCTGGGCAACCAGGACAAGGAACTTTTTAGCTAAAGGAAATGCAGTGGATCTAACCTACCTCGATTTCAGTAAGGCATTTGATACAGTACCACATGGGGAATTATTGGTTAAATTGGAAAAGATGGGGATCAATATGAAAATTGAGAGGTGGATAAGAAACTGGTTAAAGGGGAGACTACAGTGGGTCATACTGAAAGGTGAACTGTCAGGCTGGAGGGAGGTTACTAGTGGAGTTCCTCAAGGATCAGTTTTGAGACCAATCTTATTTAATCTTTTTATTACTGACCTCTGCACCAAAAGTGGGAGTGTGCTAATAAAGTTTGCGGATGACACAAAGATGGGAGGTATTGCCAATTCAGAAAAGGATCGGGATATTATACAGGAAGATCTGGAGGACCTTGTAAACTGGAGTAATAGTAATAGGATGAAATTTTAATAGTGAGAAATGTAAGGTTATGCATTTAGGGATTAATAACAAGAATTTTAGTTATAAACTGGGGACGCATCAGTTGGAAGTAACAGAAGAGAAGGACCTCGGAGTCCTGGTTGATCACAGGATGACTATGAGTCGCCAATGTGATATAGCCGTGAAAAAAGCTAATGCGGTCTTGGGATGCATTAGGCGAGGTATTTCTAGTAGAGATAAGAAGGTGTTAGTACCATTATACAAAGCATTGGTGAGACCTCATTTGGAATACTGTGTGCAGTTCTGGTCTCCCATGTTTAAGAAGGATGAATTCAAACTGGAACAGGTACAAAGAAGGGCCACTAGGATGATCCGAGGAATGGAAAACCAGTTGTATGAAAGGAGACTCAAGGAACTTGGTTTGTTTACCTTAACCAAAAGAAGGCGGAGGGGAGACATGATTGCTCTCTTTAAATATATCAGAGGGATAAATACCAGGGAGGGAGAGGAATTATTTAAGCTCAGTACCAATGTGGACACAAGAACAAATGGATATAAACTGGCCATCAGGAAGTTTAGACTTGAAATTAGACGAAGATTTCTAACCATCAGAGGAGTGAAGTTCTCGAACAGCCTTCCAAGGGAAGCAGTGGGGACAAAAGACCTATCTGGCTTCAAGATTAAGCTAGATACATTTATGGAGAGGATGGTTTGATGGGATAACACGATCTTAGTAAAAGGTCGGTTAATTGCCATCAGTGGTAAATAGGACCAATGGTCAGTGATGGGATTTAGAAGTTACTACAGAGAACTTTTTCCTGGGTGTCTGGCTGATGAGTCTTGCCCATGTGCTCAGGGTTCAGCTGATCGCCATATTTGGGGTTGGGAAGGAATTTTCCTCCAGGATAGATTGGCAGAGGCCCTGGAGGTTTTTTGCCTTCCTCTGCAGCATGGGGCACGGGGAGTGGCTCTCTGATCGATTTATCGTGTCTAGACGAGACGCGATAAATCGATCCCAGAACATCGATAGCTACCCGCCGAATAGGGCGGGTAGTGTAGACGTAGCCTTGAAGTCTTTAAACCATGAATTGAGGACTTCAATAGGTGAGACATAGGTGAGAGGATTATTCCAGGAGTGGGTGGGTGAGATTCTGTGGCCTGCATTGTGCAGGAGGTCAGACTAGATGTTCATAATGGTCCCTTCTGACCTTAAAGTCTGAGTCTAATTTCAAAAATTTGCAGAGCTTTTAAGGCTGGGGGACTTCCCTGCCCAGTGGTCAGGTAGACAGGAAGATCACAACAGTGACGAGAGTAGTCAGTGTGGGGCATCATGGAACAGCTTCTAGATGCCGGTAACAGTCGATGTAATTAACTCGGTGTCTATGCTATCACTGCGTTGACCTAATTACATCGACTGTGTCTCTATACGGCTCGGGGAAGTGGTGTTATTAAGTTGGCATAGCACGGCACTTATGTCAGTGGGAGCCAAATTTAAGCGAAGACACATCCACACCTGAGTCGATGTAAGCTGCCTTGCATTGACCTAACTGTGTAGTGTAGACTAGGCCATAGGTAGTGCATATTATTAGTTTAGTTGGCAGGCGCATTTGATGCTAGGATCCTTTTTACCATTTTGAACATGTGGCAGAACTTTGATTCCATGTTTTTATCTTACCTATTCCAGTAGTGCTGGTTTGTGATATTTTAACGACTGCTTGAGTTGATCCTGGGGTTCCTTGGAGTTTTTTAGGGAGACCCAACTTTTACTCTCTGGTTGTGAAATATTTTGTCACTTGAATTATGAAATACTTGCTGGATGTAAAATTTCAAACAAAATATTACAGAGTCTATTGACCAAATTTTATAAAAGGACTGTTATTATTAGGTGAGGGTGCCACCTTCTTTCAGCGCTAAGGTCCCGATTCAGCGGTCTGTCTCCATTTAGCGAAGCACTTCAGCATGCTCACGTCCCATCGGTATCAACGGGATGTGAGCATACACTTATGGTTAAGCATTTGCTTAAGTGCTTTGCTGAGTAGGAATGGACTTAAGCATGAGCTTAAATACTTTAACATTTAGTCCCTAATTTAATTTCCTATAGCTTTGCATGTAAAGTACCATCAGAATGCATACTTGCACTGAATTTTCCTATCTTGGTCATGTATTTCACCAAAAAGGAGGTGCTTTGTCTGGAGCCCTGCTTGCTGTTTTATATTTAGTTCCTTTTCTACTTAGGTACATTTCAACACTGAATAGCTCAGTAAGAACCAATCAGGGACTTTGACAAATGTTTTAAATGTCCATATCTTTCTTCCCTGCCAGTAGAACACTTATTCTCATTTCTGTATGTCAACTGATGTGTGCAAGCAATTTTTTTCTTTCTTTCTTATGGCGTTTTGAAAAACAGGCTGGGATTATAATTGAATTTTAACATTTGAAAGCCACTCAAATGCTTCTGGGGTAGCTAGGTGGGTCCCCCTTGTACCATCACTATAAGCCTGAATGGAGAAGTTGTCCATGATGTCATATGATTTGTTCCTCACATCAGTCACAATTTGGTGATTCTTTGATTTTTTTTCCATTTGTGGAGGAAATATCCACACCTTCTGTGCATTGTCTGAATAAGAACATAAGAGAGGCCATACTGGGTCAGACCAAAGGTCCATCTAGCCCAGTATCCTGTCCTCCATCAGTGGCCAATGCCAGGTGCCCCAGAAGGAATGAACAGAACAGGTAATCATTAAGTGATCCATCCCCTGTCGCCCGTTCTCAACTTCTGGCAAACAGAGGCTAGGGGAAAAAAGGCTAGGGGACAAACAGGGAATATGAGTGCAGTACACTGCCTATAGGGAAGGCAGGATCTCGGGACTTCTTTCGTTGCAGTTTCAATCAGGTCTTTGTCTGGGACATCCCAAATGGCCCACAATCTGAGCCAGTTAGTGCTGGCATCTTTTCTGTTGGCCTGGACTGTTGACGTGTGGATCCAGAAAGGATTCCTGGATTTGAGTCAGGAGAGTGGCAGTGAATTGAGATCTTGGTGTATCAGAAGGTCCAGAGTGGCTAGGGTCTTACTGTACTCCTGGACCATATTAGTGTCTTGCCTGATGTTGACTGGTGAGATGCCTGCCAAAACTGGGAGCCAGGGTATTGGCGTTGATTTGAGAGAACTGCTAATGATCCTGAGTGTGGCATTGATTTTAGTGCCAATGAGATTGGTGTGGGAGCTGTTGCACCAAACTGGTGAGCAATACTCTGCTGTTGACGAAACCAGGGTTTGTACTGACGTTTGAAGTGTGCATGCATCACATCCCCAGGATGTGCCCGCAAGCTTCTGAATGATGTTAACCCTTGTTTTTATCTTCTTTTTGGTGTTGTCAAGGTGTTGGCGGTAGGTTAGCATCTGATTGAGGGTAACTCCAAGGCAATGTTGATGGTGGTCCTGAGATAAAGGCAGACTACAAAAATCCACTTTCAGTGGCACTTTGGCCTTTTGGTTGTTCAAGCAGAAGGCAGAGATGAGTGTTTTTGAAGCTGGGTTTCAGTTGCCAAGCTTTGAAATATGTCTCAATTGTCTAGAGACCAGAGATATTTGTTCATGACCTTTTTTATGACCTTAAGAGAGGACGTTTGTGTTACTAGTGCAATATCATCTGCATAGATGAATTTATGGGATGATATGAGTGGATTGTCGCTCGTGTAGAGATTGAACAGTGCAGGCACTAAAATGGATCCCAGACCATTGTTCAATCTGTGTTTTGCTAGCAGATTTACCAAGGTGTATTATGAATCTTCTGTTACTCAGCATCTCGGTGATGAGTTTGTTGGGTGATTGGCATGGGAAAGCTAGTGATAACTTCAGCCGCAGACCTTTGCATCATGCAATAAACATGCCTCACTAACACTCACTAGGGGAAGTAAACTAACAATGCTTCTTCCATCTTTACAAATTAAACAAACAAGCAAATATTTTAAACAAATATTGCAGACTTTTCTTTGAGTTTAGTTTTCCAAGGTTTGCATATTTTCCCCTCCCCTTATAAAAGTGTCTCTCTTGTTAATAGTTTAAATGCATTGGAATGTAAATGAATACTTGTTTTTAAATGTGTCCTATAACTAGATGGGATGGGAGTTAAGCTAACACTTTTTTTCCTCCAGCCTCTCTCCTCTTGCTCTAAGGACAACTAACAGAGTCAGGGTATAATGTAACCATATTAAGAAATGAAAATTCTAATGTGCCACTCAGGACCTGATTCAACTTTCAAACCAATTTTTTACATGGGTGCAATTTCACAGACTCTGCTGGAGGTACTCCTATTTTACACTGATGTAACTGAGTGGAATCTGGCCTTTATCTTTTATCTTCATCTCTCTCTCAGCAGTCACTGTCACTATTTTTAAAAGGCTGTTCTATCTATTCACCTCCCCTACATTTTTTTTATTCAGTAGAGGCTCTCTTTTCTGATGGAAACAGGTTTTCCCTTTCTACTTGATTCAACATCAAAAATAAAGGCCAGATATTGCCCTTGATCCCCAGTGGAACTCCAATAGATCAAGGGCACACATGGATTGAGGGCAGTATATTGCTCTAAGAATACAAATGACCTGATTATCACAGATTGTATGCTGTGTTCAGATCAAAATACACACTTACAACTCTGTCTGTAGGAAACATATAGGAAACTAAAACAGTCCTTGGTGTATTTCACAGGTGTCGCAGGGCTACATTCTACTTTCAGATTTCAGTATAAACAGCACGTGCGGACCTTAGTTTGTTTAGCACTTTGGGATGAAGAGTCTTATGTAATGTAAACTAGCATAATTTATTACTGTGTTGACTGTTCAGTAGTAAATTACACTTCACTGGATTCACACACAACAGATTGGCTGTCTTTAAAAGTATAAACTTCTGAATCTGTTATGCCTGTATAGAACATTTTAGCAAGTGTCCTGTATCCTGTAACCAGACAAAACTCTTTGGGAAAGTTCTCATAAGTGCAAAATTCTCCTCTTGGATCTGCTTGGTAGTACTTGGCTTTGATACACTGCTCTCCATATGTGTTAGGATTTATCATTGATGTCAATGGGAGAGGCACACAGTACTACTCAGTAGCTCTGAGAGGACAGAATTACTCTAGAAGGCTGTTCCTGATGAGTCTGGTCAGAAAAAGGTATTGCAAACAGTTGCAATTTCAAGAAGCCAGAGTGGATATTATTCAAAATACCAGGTTTGAAGATGAACAGAGTTGGGGAAGCCTGCCACAGGCAGATGTCAAGTGTTAGGCTATTATGTAAGTCTGCCCCCTATTTCCTTTGATCTACAATGTTGAGAGAAAGTTGGAAGAGGTGAAACTGGCATTTATAAGTGAGTAGGGAAATGCATGTTTTCCCCACAGGCCATCTAACTAGTGTGAGCAATGTTCACATCTCCCTGATGCTATTGTACTTTACTTTATGCAATAAACCCTCTACTTTTCTGCTTTATGAGCAGTAGTATTCTAAGAAGATAACATACTCAGCTTCATCTGATGTGCGACCCATTTATTTACAACTTTTCTTTGGTTCCCACATAGGCAAATAAGGGATAATGTGGTGGTTTGCTCTACTTAGGGCAGAATTACTGATGCTATCTTCAGATTATGGAGCAGAGCTTACTGAATATCAACTTTCTTCTGTGATAAGGTGCTGCAATTAGCATGTAGAAATACAAAAAATATACATAACACTGGCAAAGAAAATGAATGGATGTGTATGTGTGCAAACATTCATATACATGTGTTCTCTAAATAATTTGCACATGCGAGCACACAATTATATATAGATAACAGGGATGTGAGGAGAAGTAAGGTCCCACCACTATTTACTCCCTTAGCTGCTCTTACATTCTCCTTTCTGAGCAGTGAGGGGTGGGGAGTTAGAGGAATCTTGGCTCCATCCCGTCCATTAACCAGCTGGTACAGCTTCTCCACATGCATAGTTCACCACAGAAATGGAATGCAGTAATTTACTCCCCGGCAGAGCAAGAGAGAGGGAGGCAGAGTTTTTTCTCTGAGTGCCACCTGAGGTGGTTCAGTTACTCGTCCCTCCTACAAGTAAGGTGAACCCTAATGGACACCTTCTAGCCCTTACAAAATAAATGTGGTGGTGGTAAGACCACATGCTTTGCAAGACTATCTAAATATCTTTATAAAGTAGGGAACGTGTTCTGCAGATTTTTTTTTTTAAACATAAGTCAAGCTGAGAAGCTTTTTCCCATGCAATTGTTGTGCTTGACTATCTGGAAGGAGCTCAAGTGCAGCATCAATACAATGGATTGATACTGTGTCTTTGTATAAAGTTTTCATATAGCATCTTGGGAAGAAAATGAATAACCTGAAGAGTAAAGGTTGAGTCCCAGTAAAAAACAGCACTTTAGCCTAACTGCACATATAGGCTGGTAAATATACAACCTTCTGTCAAAGAAAGAAGAACTATAAATGTATATTAGCTGAATCTATGCCAAACAGTATGACTGCAGTTGCATCGTCTCTGTGATAGAGAATGTACTGCCTGATGTCAACATAAATTCTTATATTATTTTCACGGTGGGAAAAACAGAACTTATTTTAGACCCACAGCTTGGTTATATATCAGAAATACAAAATGCTGATTGTCTATATTTCAAACCTAGGACTATCTGGAAAGTTGAGATGCTCTAGTCATCTTATGGTATCTATGGCAATTATGTGCACCTACTTTCTCAGAGAGGTTTATTTGGTTTTGTGTAGTTCTTGAAATGAAAAAAAGAAAAGGAAAAGCACTATGCAGAGACTCAACCTACAGAAGGGAATCTCAAAGGACTGAGGGTAATTCAACTTCATTATTTTCCACCGAGACAAGAACAAAGTAGAGAGTGGGCAAAATTAGTTTATCATTTCATTTACACGGAGAACAAATGATTATGAATGAATATCAAAGAAATCTGCCTGACAAAAACCCAGCAGAATTTAGGTAAGATTTGCATTGTGTTTATGCCTCATTTTCTGCAGCAGTCCTCAAAGGTAATCTGAGAGTTATTCTTCATTCTAGTTTAAAAAAAGGGGGAAGGGCTTAGGCAAGGTGTAATTGCTCAAACCATTAAGGTGAAAATAGCTGCTGACTGCAGGTTGTAGGAATTACAGTCTAGGGTGTGATAGCCTTTCATTAACATCAACACCCAAGCTAATGATACAACTAAAACTGTTGTACTTTATTACGTTCTTGCTGTCATTTAATTGCCTGATAATAGGTTTTCATAACAATAGAGGCCCACAGAAAGCTGATTGGAGTAATCCCAACTGATGTATTAACTGTAGCAAAGTTGCCATTAACAAAACAGGTTGTTTTGGGAGGTCATTCAGAACAGATGGCCATTATTTAGGGAAAATAGCAGTGGAGCCTTGTCTCATGAGAGGAGCTACAGTTCTCATATGTAAAAGGGACTATATGAAAAACATACAAAAGTGTTCCCAGGGCCATATACACCAAAGCAATAGTCCGATGTAAACGCTTCACAGTGGAATCATTGTGAACAATACATTATGAACTGTTAGATGGAAACTGCTTTTAAAAATATGGACATATATCATGTTAATCTTCCCTTCAATAGATGGTTTTACTATACAGGAGATTCTCTTATATTTTATGTGTCTCTGTTTTGTGTGTATTTATACAAAACCTACAGTGTGAATGAAGGAAAGCAACTACGTATGAATAACAGCATTAATCATTATTAATACATAATGTGTGCCTGCAAATTTGTGCATACAAACGTGGGTGTTGTACATGCACATTTTGAAATGCTGTTTTCCATTTGTGACTTCTAATGCTCAGTGTAGCATTTAAATGGATGCTAAAAACAGTGATTGCCCTGAAAAAATATTAAGTAACAAGCATTTTTTTCAATGTCTTTGTAAGGGAGAAATGATGAAGTCTGTTCCACATTTTCTGAAATTGCCAAATGCCACTTTTTCTCTTTAGAGGATACATTTCTTAACATCACAAGTGGTAGGCCACATTGCCTGTTGCAATTCTTTACATTGTCTTTTTTTATATCAGCATTGTGAATCACCACAAAAACCCAAGGAAATAGGAGATGTCTAGCCTGTCGAATACATATTTTCTACCCCATGATATTTGATAGCAATGGGATTAAATCCTTATTAACCATGCAACTCCAGGACTATCTTTTATTTCAGTGACAGCGTGGCACATCAGCACTTTGCTGTGGCCGTTTTTCTGAGGGAGGTGAACGACTTTCATGGAGTTATAGAACCAGTGGTGCAAGTAGCTTTTTAACTCTTACTGGCACGGTACTGACCCTCCGACCTCACCCCCCCCCCCTCACAAAAAGTGTTCCGTGATTAGAGCCTTGCGCAGATACAAATTTACACCTGTGGATGCGGATATCCGGAGATAGGAATCGGTACCACTGAACTGCAGGGCTCTCCGGGGAACTGCAGCAGTGAAAGGAGCCGAACGTGGGGCCACCGCTCCCAGGAGCCAGCGCTCTGTGCCGGCAGCAACTCCGGTGCAGCTGTACTGCCGCTAGCCCCGCCCCCAGCCCTGTCCTCCAGCGGGGCTGCACAAATCCCAGACAGGAGATGCAGCTGAGTGGCAGGGCTGGGGGCGGGGCTAGGGGCAGTACAGCTGCACCTGGAGGAGCTTCTGGCATGGGGCGCTGGCTCCTGGGAGCGGCGGTCCCACGTTCTGCTCCTTTCACCGCTGTGGTTCCTGGGAGAGCCCTGTGGTTCAGATATTGATTTCTATCCGCGGGTATAAATTTGTATCCGCGCAGGGCTCTACGATTCATTCTTGAAAATGTGTCTTTCTGGTACAGCATACTGGCAATAAATTAAGGGTACAGCGTACCTGACCTTATCAGCTTACTTGCACCACTGTATGGAACATGGAGTTGGAATGAACCTACTGGATAATCTGGTCCATTTTGCCTTATTGTATGCATACTTGCATTCTGTATTTTAGAGTCTGAATTATCTGAGAATATTTCAGACACAGTACTCTTGAAGCAATACACTTTTTATACTCTGAAACAAAATATTTGTAATCCCACAGCGAACTGTGCTGGGCTGTGGTCTTGGCAGATCTCACAAGTTCGACAGGCTCAGAACTTGTCAGTACAACTCCAGTGAAATCCTTGTGTGCTACTGGTAGTGACGCTGGTGATCCAGTGGGTGGCACTCCTCCCTCTGGTTTGCTGCTGAGCTGGTGGTCCAATAGGGGGGCAGTGTGCTCTTGGAGATGCTTGACCTGATTCTCAGTTTCTTCAAGGCCCCTGTACATCACTCTGGCCGTGTGAATGGGCCTCAAAGGAAATGTAAATTGTGGTTGTACCCACTTGAAGGCCCCTTTACACTGACAGTAAAGTGGCCTTAATGTAATTCAGAATTCAGGCTACTGTCACTTTGGATGAGATGTAAAACCTGGCACTTGTGAAAACAGCTGGATCACTTATAATCACAAGAGCGGAGGTGCTAGCTCATTGGTCTAACTTTCGTGGGGCTACTTCTATGCTTAAAGATAAAACATGATCTTTGATGGATCATAGCCTTACCTTCTAGATCAGTGTTTCCCAAACTTGGGACGCCGCTTGTTCAGGGACAGCCCCTGGTGTGCTGGGCCGGTTTGTTTACCTGCCCTGTCCACAGGTTCGGCCGATTGCAGCTCCGACTGGCTGCGGTTCGCTGTGCCCGGCCAATGGGGGCTGTGGAAAGGGCCATGTTCTGCAGCCCCCATTGGCCGGGCACAGCGAACCGTGGCCAGTGGGAGCCGTGATCAGCCGAACCTGCGGACGGGGCAAGTAAACAAACTGGCTCGGCCTGCCAGGGGCTTTCCCTGAACAAGCGGCATCCCAAGTTTGGGAAACACTGTTCTGGATAATACTGCCCCTCAGCGAGTTTCATCTCCCACCCAGCAAATTTAGAAATTTAGAAACCACTAGGAACCCTACTGATTTTTAAACCACATTAACTACAGTATCCTTAATTCATAGGCAGCTCTTTAAGTTCTACGGAACTTTCTTTTTAGTGTACACTTACATTTCACACTCTGAAAACTAAAAGTCCCAGTTCAGCAAGGTGCTTAAGCCCATGCTAAACATTTAAGCATGAGAATAGTCTCATTGGTTTCAATGGTATTTGGATCTTTAAAGCGAGGCATGAACTGAGGCCAGAGTGAAGAAGCTGTATGACAATGTTCTGAACATTGGTTAGGAGAAGCAAGGCCCCATAATACACTAGTAGAAAATGGTGCTCTACTGATCTTTAATACACAGACTGATAGCTCTTTGCATCACTAGGCCAGAGGACTTCAGTAGGAAGTGCACAATTATACATTGTCTACAGAGAAATTATTAGATAGCCTATATGTACACTCTGGAGTGAGCAGTAACTCTTGAAACATGATTGTTTTAGTGAATTGACATATTCACCTAGATACAAGCATAGTTTGGGGATATTATGAAATGGCCAAAGCCAGTGCATTTAATTTGTGTGAAAAACAGATTGGTCACTTTTAGGAAAAAAGCCATAAATGCATGGAAAGTAAATGGACTTGTTTAACGTGTCCTTAAAAGTTCCTTTTGTAACTTACTTTAAAAAAAATCTTGTACAACAATATTCCACCATAAAATGCAATCATGATGCAAAACATTTTTCAGCTAAAAGCTAGTCAAATGCAGAAGTGGATCATTGACCTCCTTGGGCCAGGCCAAAACAATCAAATATAAGTCATAGAAGTTAGAGATGGAAAGGCCTTTTAGATCATTGCATCTGTCTCTTTGCAAATGCAGAAAAACTTCCCTGGAGATGAAGGACATATTAACTGAATCAGAAAATGTAATATCATCATCAATCTGTACCTGAGCTTTTCCTTTTAGGAAAGAACTATTTGTTGTACGTGGGTAGGATGGAGATCGAGATTCAGGGTGTGGGAACAGAGAAGAAGAAAAATTTAAGAACGGCAGACATTTGTGATAAATAACCCCTAGGGGGGGAATGAAATCTGCAACTTAAATGACACATTTAACTTGGCACCATTGCTGTAGTATATAGGCCCCTCAAAGCTAGAGAATCACAGTTAGATAGGTCCAAACAACTTTGCTGACTTTAGTGGAGTTACACCAGGAACGAATTTGTTCTAGGCTATTTTTAGTTCTTTTGCCTAAATGACAGTATCTTTCTGGAAAAAAGCAGGTGTCAAGAACAGATTTGATAAAGCAGTTACTTTTGTTCTGCACTTTTTCTTTGAATAATTAGAGCAGATTCTGTTATGTCGGGCCTTGTCCAAACCCCATTGAGGTTAATGGAAAGACTCCATTGATTTTAAAGTTGTTTGAATCAGACCTTTAAATTGGGATGTTTCTTCTAAGGGAAGTTCTGAAATTTCTGCCATAATAAGCCATTTTACCCCACAGGTTTGATTATATTTAATGCTTATCTCTTGGTTTGCCTGCTGTACCTCTGGAACTGCATTCATGGAAATGCCTGCCTTCTAGGGATGTAAACCTATCAAAGATAAAAATAAGAGCCTCTTGCTTTGAATTGGCAGGTCTTAATTGAATTTTGGGCATAGTTTTGTAACCATTTCTTCTTAAAGAGTTTTGCTGTGCATGTGCTGTCAAAAAATCAGATCTAACGGAAGGCTTCTGTATATTTTATACAAACCTCCTTTAAATTCATGAATAAATCGGTGTCTCTAATCAAGGTTTGTTATAATGGTGGGGAACCTTATTAATAATTTATAAAAGCTATTTCATGTAATTAAAAGTGGAGAATAAAGTATTATTTTACAATTACGCTGACAGTCTGTCTTTGATCTCAGAACCTTTGCGAAGCTATGTTAGTAATGAAAGAAAATGCCCTCTGACTTTAACCTCTGAGTAAAGCTATCATTATGTTTACTAAGGCAGAAATGCCCTGTGAAAGCAAAGTAGTGCAATAATTGTACTCCATGATAGGATCTGCTTGGCTTTTTTAACCTTTTTCCCAGATCCTGTTACTTTTGAATCACAAAGCTTTAATGAATAACACTTAAAAACAGAAATAAAATTGCCCATTTGCTTTATAATTTTTCAAAAATTTAAATAACATAAAAAGTTAATAAAATACCAGTGCATCATGGGTGCTTTTGTCAGTTTACAATATCATCCTGTGAATGGTACATTTCATGTTTTGATTTAAAGTACAGTACAATGCTTTCTCTCTTTGCTTTCATGATAACTTCATTTCACAGCAGCAGGATGGGTAGCAGATGCTGACTCCAATGGAAGTTTAGGGTACTCAGAATATTTAATTGCCTAAATAAGGATTTAGCCATCTAACTTTAGACATCCAGGTTTGAAAATGTTAGTTTTACCAGTTGCATTAGTCGAAAACAAGAGATGTGGTTGGGTGTGGGTATGTGAAATATTGTTTTGTAAAAAAATAATGGTTAGACCTAAAAAACAAAACATAACCAGAAACAACCTTCATTTCAATTCCTTATATTATTTCTTAAGGTTAAGAGGCAGCTTTGGAATATGTTTTAAACGACCTTCTTCTTTGGTGTTTCAAACCAGTTTTAAATCAGAGTAATATTTGTTAACAGCTTCTCTTGGAAATGATTTTATTTTATTGATTTTTATTTAAAAGGAAAGCATGGAAATTTATGTACTGAAGCAAATCGGAAAGTATGCACTGGCGTATTCTACTGTATACAACAGAGGAATTGCCATTTGGTATGGTTAGATCTTCAGATGGCTGTGGACAGCTATTTTCTTCTTACATATCTTTGGGAATCAATGTATCTATATGTGGATCTTGAGCCAACACTTGTATCTTTGGCCTGCCCCAACTATACTGTCTCCCCAAAACATTCCCAATGGGATGGATCATCATGGAGCTTGAGTTCATGGAGTGCTGGAGGCTATGCAATCGCTGTGATCCACGTTCTGCCACATAGTCACAGTTCCTCACTTTATGGACCATCAGCGGCCCCCCTTTTCCTTCCCTACTAGAATGCCAACTTTGATGAGCAAAATTCCTTCTGCTTGCTTCCACCGCCAGGTAGCAGCAGAATACCTGTTATCCATAAGTTATTACCTGATTTTTCTCCCTGTGTTTATCTGTTATTAATTCCCCTTCATAATATTAAAAATGTTAATTCAGTGTTTGCTAAGTCTTCTGTTTCCCAGTGAGAATAAGACCAAGCTGTTTAATCTTTCCACACAACCCACTGTAATTTTTGAGAATTGTTATCATTTTGATTACTCTGTAATGCACCTCCCAGAACAATTATAAACTCTGTAAACTAAAGCTGCAGCAAGCTGTTTGTCAGAGATTCAGATTCTGGTGAACAGGCCTTTGTAAGCTTGCCTTAAAAATGTGTCCCTTCCACTGTGCTTGTGCATTAGGTGTGCAGTGTTTGTAAGGCACTGGAAGATGTGTCTTTAGTGTCACTTCTGTGCTGTGGGTCTTTTACATGAGGAGAAAAAATAGACCTGTTTAAAAGCAGCTTGGATTGATACAAAGTCAGGATAATAAGAAGCTGTAAGAGAAGTTGGTTTTGATCATGAAATGCAGAACAGCTCAATGAAGAGGCCAGGGCAAGAAATTGACAATTAAAGGTATACATAATGGGTGGGAAAGGAACGTGATCAGTGCAAATAAAAGTGCCATTCCTACACAGCCACTTTGGCTGGCCTCAGGAGGGGCTCGAGTCAGTGCTATATGTTTGTATACAGGACTAGTACTCCCTTTGCCGTTTTTGTATAAGCTAGTGGATTCACAAACACGAGTCAGTTCAGAGGGACTGATTGCTCCCTAATCTTCAATGGCTACCTTCATACCCAACAAAACAGGAGCTTTGAGGAGCTGTCAACCTTCTGAATTGACTCAGAGATTTTATGAGTTTACTGATTTTTTTTTTTTTAAAAGCTGAGGGACCTTTCTGCCTCCTATAAGGTTTTCTAAATCTCTCAGCCACTTGTTTCTTGCTTTGTGTCCCCCCCCCCACCCCGCATTGTTAAGGGCACATTTTCAGGTGTCTTTCATTTCTCAGGGTGAAATCAGCACCTGCAATGAAGTTGTGGGTGGAAATCAGAGTAATTACACCTCTCACTGCCTCAGAGCAGGTGCCGGTCAGGTAGTGAGAAGTGTTACTATTTGTTTCTCCTTGAAGTTCATTCTATGGGCACAATTTACGCCCACAAAGAAGGAGGCCATTTTTGAGCCCGACTGAGAATGCACCTCTTCTAAGCCCATTAGACTGTAAGCTCTTGCTATGGTTGAAAGACTGGGAGATCTTTTTTCTTTAAGGAGAGCTTACTAGCAGGCAGATTTGCTCAGGCTCTACAGCAAATTGTACTCTAGTGCCTCACATAATAAAACAATCATCCCATTTGATTTATATCAGACTTCTAGCAAGACAGTCTAATGTCCTGTTTGCCTGTTTCACAGCACATTGGGCTGAAGGTTTTAGAGATGGTTCTATAATAACTTCCATATAGGTGGGTATGCTTTAACACCTTTCCATTTAATAGATCTTTGCTCTTTTGCTTCTTTGCAGCAGGACTTAATAATCTATATTTAACTCTTGTGCTATGCATTTGAAATCTATTTGCTTAGAATCATAGCCAGTTTGCCTCTCCTTTCCTTTTTTCATCAGGGTGTGTTGTGGCTCCCAGTTTAGTGAGGAAATGCTACTGTCAATTCTTGGCTTGCCTCTGTAAACCAAGGCTTTAGTCTTGCACTAAATAAGAGCTATTATATCACCCCACACACAGAATCCTGGCCTAAAACCATGCTATCAAGAGCTAACAGCAATCTTCGCCACACAAAAGCTTGTTTTCTTTTATGTTTCAGCTACTAGAATGATAAGGGCAGTAGAAGTACCTAGCTAGCTACACTGTGTGTGTGTGTATAAAATTATACTCCCCATTCCACCAATGATGCATCTACCCCCCCATTGTCAGCTGTTTAGTTGTGAATTATGTTTTGCTAGTTTATCTTGTACAAGATGAGTCTCCTGAGCTGTACCTCAGGCTTACCCACTTTCCATTTGCTCCTGTGTGGATCTCTGCATCCAGAGAGAGACCTCCACAAAGGCGATGCAGTGCAACGAAACGAGAGTATCCAAGAAAGGGATTCCGTGTGGGACATTCGTGTATATAGGGGCATAGATCTGACATAGATTTGGAGGACATGATCCTATGCCATTGATGTCATGTGGCAATTCTTTTGACTGAGATTCTGAGTGTGAGTTGTTCAGGTAAAGTAAAAAACCATAAACCCCAAGTTGTAACTGATTATCAAAGGAAGAAACACATGATAAAAATAGAAAATTGCTCTTCCTACAGAATTAGCTCCACTATTTTATCTGTGCATGAGAAAGAGTTTGGTAGTGAAAATGAATAGAGCTGCAGGTAATTTGAATAACTATCAACACGCAAGATACCCTGAGCACCATAAGTTAAAGTATGTACTTTGCTACCCATGGTGGCGTACTTCAAGTGGCTTATATTTGGCACAGTATGTCTTTAGATTACAGAAAGAAATACTATACATGGGGCTCTTATTGCTCCTCTCAGGCTTAGCAATTAGGAAAAATAAAAAATTTACCAGAGCCTAAGCTCTCAGAGTAGTAAACATGGGGAAAATTAAGGGACAAGAAAATTATAGCAGCTTCAGTAAACCACTATAATTAAGGCTGAATTGCTTTTTATATTATAACATTCATGAAGCAAAATGTTGAAATAAGTGAGGAATGAAAACTGATACTAGATGAGGCTGAAACTTGGCAGGGCAAATCTGATCTATTTCCTCTTTCTCTGAAAATAATTACACCTTTATTTGGTGGTTTTCTTCCTTATGCATCCCCTTTTCCAAGGGGTGATTTGACCTCAAGAGAGCATGATGGACACAGTCTCTGAGCTCCCACAAGTTCAAGAATTGCAAGGTGAGGAAAGGCTCACCAACGGCCATGTAGAATCTAGCCCTTGATAGAGACTGAATGGGATTTTTGAAGGCTTCTAAATCACTTAGCTGCTTTTGAAAATCCCACTGTATATTATATCCACTAAGGACCAAGCCAGCGGCATTTTTACCTTTGGACTTTAGGATCTGAACCCAAGCAAAAATTAGTCCTCTTAAGAAAAATCGATATTTTGTTTTATACCTTTACTTCATATACACTTTTAATGGCAATAGATTCTAATGTGAGAATTTGAAAGGAATTATAACCTTTTATAAAGAGGTTATCTTCTAGAGAAGTCTTTATTTTTTTATTGTTTGAAATTATATTAATGTCACATAGGAACCAATAAACTACACAAAAACTAGATATATTTAGGACTCTGTTAAATTATCTTTTGGTTTCTGAGCCTTTAGGGAGCTCATGTTTTTAAGCTTCTTTTATGAAAACATGTGGGCTAGAAATGTATTTTTTTTTAAACGGAAGCTGAGATTCTCACATAATCAGAGGATTCCAGGACCTGGTGCTTTAAATAGAACACCAGATATGTCTCCAGACTCATGACAGAATCACAAGAGGTGGTGACTTTGCCGAAGTCTGCTTCTAGTGAAGTCAATGGTAAATTGACTTCCCTGGGAGCAAAGTTAGGCCAATCCTGAGCACTATTGAAAATCCTCTTAACCCGTATATTGATTCTGTCCCCATTCAAGACAGTGATAAAATATTCATTGACTTGAATGGGATCAGCACTGGGCCCTTTATCTTTAAATTCCTTTATGTGGGCCAAAAGCACTGGCTCTCTTGTTCTTATCTGTTAGAGTATTGCTAACTCTCAGAATCTGATCACAAGTCTGGCAATGTCGGATATCTTAAAGTCCCCGCTCATGAAATCATGTGAGCCCTAGCTTTCATTTCTTTTTTAAAAAAAGAGGTTTCTAGTCCTCTTGGTTGCAAAGAGGTGGAAAATGTGATAATTGTGGGCTCAAATACCAGAAAGCAAAGACAATAAAAAGATGCCGGAATTTATTCATTTTAAATTCTCCTGATCTTTGAATGTCTGAGGTTGGCAATGCTTCTGTAGGATAAACAAACCCAGTTAGGGTGTACAGAAGAATGTGGGAATATGCTGGCACTGGAGAAGCCTGTTGTTTGGAGAGTCACTGATGGACCACACTGGGAGCTATTCCAGGATGTTACACACCTCCGCTCAGTCTGGCTGCCACAGGCTTGACTATAGAGTGCATGGAGGGGGAGGGAGGAGAACGAGGCATGTTATCCTCTCCACTTCCTTCCTTTTGTCTGGCAGGGGAATAGAGAGGACAGAGCAAGGTGATGCTGCAGCTTTTTGCAGACTGCCAATTCTCCAGCCCCTGCCCCGAGGGCCACTTTATAGAGGTCCCAGCTGCTGGGTTCAGTCGCAGGAAGAATCAATGTCAGTCTGTGGCCAGCCAGGGCCAATGTGTATCTTGCTAGGCAGGTGGAAGGTTGCAGCTAGAACTCCGCTGTAGCCAGTCCTGCACCTTTCCTGCTGGTTCAGAGAGTCTGGGAAAAACAGGGCCCAGCCACTGGCTTCCCACAGCAATATCTTTTGCCTTCTTTTCCCCCTTTGGCGACTGGTATGGGGCCACTCAGGGGAAGGGGGCCTTGGAAAGGGGGAAACTAAGATGGGCAAGGAAACAGGGAAAGGGGAACCTTGGGATGGTGGTGGTTGGAGTTTCTTGGATGGGACTTGGGGAGCAGGGAGAAGCTTGAGGAAGTGATAAGATAGGAGGACAAGCCATGGTGGGGACCCTGGGGACAGGAGATGTGGGATCTGAGGATGTTGCATCTGTGGGGACAGGTAGGGGGCAATTGGGGAGGGAGAGACTTTGGCACAGGAACCATTGGGAAGCAGAATGGGGCCTTTGAGAGACGTAACAGATACGGGTACCTTGGGATAATGGGAAGAGGGAGACAGACTTGGGAAGGCACTTGTAGGGGAGGGGGTGTAGGCGAGCTACAGAGAAGAGGGGTGGAGATAGGACAGCAGGAGCAATTAAGAGGAGAAATGGGTGAGGTTGGGGAGTGAAGGAGGAGAAAAGTAGGAGTTTGGGGAGAAAAAGAGGAGAAAATGTAGAGTTTGGGGTATGGAGGGATGTTTGCAGGAGAGAAGGAAGAATGTGGGGTGTTTAACAGCAGCGGAAAAGAGAATGTGTGGGGCTTGATTGTGAGGGAGGCTTTAATAGCAATAGGGTAGGTAGGAACTTATATTGGTGTGAGCCTCATTGAGGTGAGGCCTCATGGTACTGTGGAGATGTGCCCCCTTTCCTCACCTCCCCATGCCCCCACACTCACACAGAGCATACCTAGCTCTCTGTGTTTGCATTCAGACCCCAGGGAAAACCTCTCAGACCGCATGGCTCAGCTTCTACTCCAGCCTTGCATGTGGCCTGTGTTTTGAGCAGTGGTGCCTATTGGTTCAGCTATATATTCAGTAAATGAGCTTAATTGCTTTTTACATTTGTAACCCACACATTGATCAGTAAGGTTTCACCCAGCCCCAAGCGTAACAATATCTTCATAGTGTCAGAGATGCATTGGCCCTGTCAGGGGTGTTCTATATGTAGTTTTTAGATGTTAAACAGTGTCGCTTGGAATATAAAATGGAGCTGGTTACAGAAATAAGCATTGGGTTATGCTGACAAGAAACCATGCTGGTACAGATGAATGATGGATTGAACAAGAAGGTAGATGTCAGACCAGAGCAAACAGCCTTGATAAATGAAAAGTATCGTATAACTTCAAGTGCAAAGATGTTCTGTAATTAAACATGGTGTCCAATTTCCCTCCCACTGAAGTACATGGGAGTGACTTTCCATTGACTTCAGTGGCAGGCGGATTGGGCTAATAGTGATTTCTATATTGTACTAGAAATAGACAATTTATATTCCATCTGAAGACACACAGGAGTCTCTATATAGTCCATTCCTTGGCATCGATGGCAGCTTGTGTCTCCCGAAGCATGCCAACCCATTACAGAGAATCACCAGAATCTTATCTCATATGCTGCAGATAGCTGACACTTCCTTGCTATTCTGGAAGATGAGGCCATTTACTCAATAAATCCACAGTTAGAATCATGCTGCTCTTGCACTACAGAGCATTTAGACTTGGCTAAAGCTGCACTATAAAGATATTTTACTTTTGCAAAGATTAAAGCCACAATCTTTGCACATCTGTTGAGTTGATATCATCTTTGCTGGTTTGTACACTTTCTCTTTGCATAATTATGAATTTAAAAGAAATGCCAGACCTATACAAAAGAGGAAAAAGTAAAAATTTGAAAAGTAGGGAAAAATTCCAAAATTACATCATTGATGATACCCACAGATGGTGTCAAGCTTGTTGTTGCCTGTCTTTTCAGCAGACATATAGATCAGCAGCAACATTTTTATTATAATACTACTAAGTACTGGTTTTAAGTATCAAAATGTAGGGTTGGATGTCCTATTAAAGCATCCTATATTTGAAAATCGACTCCACAATGTTTTTTTCTCCTTTTGTTAGCTCTGTAACAGCAGCTAATGTAACAAGCAAAAAGCATTCCAAAAGCTGTAATGACATTTCACGTTGAACAACTAGAGTTGAAATAAACATTGCTGTTTTTGTTTATAAGAAAGAAAGGGGAAAAAAACCCTATAATGGTTACCAAATGCTTAGGACTAAACTGGAATGAGAACAAATATTTCCAGGATTCTAAGCAGGGATCTTCATATATATATATAAAGATCCCTGCTTAGAATATATAGAATATATATATGAAGATCCCTGCTTAGAATATATATATAACTTATGTGCATACACACACTATATACATGTCTGTGTGTAAACATAAATTTCTCAAGGTTATTGGAAATGATTTCTATGCAAAGACATTTTAGAGATGGGAATATTGTTTAAATTCTGTGATGTGATATTTCTTTAAGAGAAACAACTGTACTGAATACGTACTGAGTGAGTGTGTGTGTGTGTGTGTGTGTGTGTGTGTGTGTGTGTGTGTGAAAAGTGTCAGTATTCAACTGAAAGCTATTTGATCCCTTTCTACTCTGCTTGTGTGTTAGGTTTTGTGTTCAATAAAAAGATATTATTACCCAGTTTATTCATACAGTTTATGAAATTGAGGGAGAGAGAATAGCCATGAAAGTTTATGTATCAATATGATTCTCAGATGTAGGGTGGATTTCTGACCTTTTCTCGAACTAAATCACTCTCAGGTATTGTTTAATTCATGAATTCCTCCTCAGGATCTAGTTTATTAAAATATCCATAACTTTCATACTCCATAAGCCCTAAAGGGTCACAGATTCTTGTTCCAGGGGAGGTGGTATTAACCCAGACTTTCTTCTAATTATCATAGAAGTCCACTGGAAAACCAAAATCATTTTTGGGAAGCTGAAGAGGTGACCCAGAGATGTATAGCTCATTGCTAAACACTAATGCATTTCCTTGATATCGACATTAATGGATCCAGTTCTGTGCAATACACCTCATGAACACCTTCAGTTTCTATTTATTTCAGTAGAAATGGAGGGTACTTAGCACCTTGAAACAGATTCTCAAAGACCAATAACTGCTGAAACCTGAATTAATCTACTACAGTACTTTGCTTTGTGGTGGTGGGGAATTCCAAATAGTAGGAATAGTTTTGGATTTGCACTGGAGAATCAGAAGAAGCCACAAGATTACAAGAACTCTGGAGCACCTAAGGGCCAAGGTCACAGTGTGCTTAGCTTCACAACTCATGGACTTCAATAGGACTAATTGAATGAAATCAGCCAGGTTTCCAGTCTCTGTGACTGGAGTCCTTTGTTTACAATGAGGCACCTTGAAAAAAACGTTATTGTATCGTTTGTTTCTCTTTTCATGATTTGATTAATTTTGAGACAGGCGCATAAATAAAACATGTTGTGGTGTTTTCCAAGTCAGCAAATCCTGGCACAGAGCCCACCCTAGCTGTGGAGTTGAACTAGGATATTGCCTAAGGGAGAAATCACCTGTCGTATTTATTTTGCTATCCAACCCTTCCCCAGTGTGCCTGAGTGGAGTCCTTGGCCTCTCCCTACCTGTCCTTATATGAACATCCTATAGAATTTAGTAGAAAATTAAATCCCAGGTCTACAATTCTATAATGTGGTTAACAAACCATATAGAAAAGAACTATTTCCCTATTATTTTTATCAAGTTTAGAATAGTGTCCATAAAAGCTTAGTACATTTATACAGACCCCTACTGGTTGCATCCCTATTAAATTCTGTAAGATTTTTCCATAGGGGTAGGTGCTGGAAGATAATGACGTATAGGCAGAGTGTCTCTCTGTGATTTGGGTGGGAAGTGTGTGCATCTGTTTTGTTCACCCCTTTTCCCTTTGCCCTCCCATACCTGGCAAAGGGAGAATGAAGAGCCAGGAACCATGGAGAAGGCTACCTGGAGTGGGATTTGAAGAGCCCATTTCAATGAATTCCTTCCCCATGCAAGAGGCTCTCCACTTCACTGCTTGCATGTGCAAATCATCTTAATCGCCTGTTCGGTACTGGGTCTAACCTGTTCAGTAAATTAGTCTGCCCAATAAAGAGCCAGTTAATGGCCAATAAGGGGCTCACTGAGGGGATGATTTGGTGCCCAAATATGAATGTATTTGAATTATTACTATGTAAAAAAGCCTGTGCAGACATAAGGCAAGAGGGAGGAAAAATATCTATGTTTACTGTATTATTTTCAGTGGCTGTGATACATAAACACCAACAAATACATTTGTTTTATTTATATGTTTGTTGTTTTAATGGTTTATTAGCAGGGATCCAGTCAAAGTTGGTAATAAAAAGAATGCAGCTTTAACATGATTTAGTGTCTGCAAACATTGCAGCAAAAGTATAAATAAGTCAGGGGAAATATGCTGTTAAGGCAAACACAGATAGTTGTGATCATTTTTCACACACTGCCTTTATTTTTTCTTATTAAGCAACAGATGTGCTGAATGCATTTAAATTATTGATAAGTCATACTGCATACCACCCTGAACCTGCATGGAAATGTTCCATTGCAGAGGGGAGCTTGGATCTGTATATGTTAATCTGTTCTTATAAATCACTTTCTGCGGGGGAATTTATAGGTCTGGCCCCTTAAAATTCCACTTCCTCTGCTGGAGGGAATGTCTTCTTTTAAAGGCGCTCAGTGCTATTCACTGGAATTCTTCAGTTCAGGGGAGGAAATTCTCTGCAGGGTTTTAAAGTACCAGGGCTCTATATTATTATATACTTCAATAGCCAAACACAATATATAGGGGTGAGAACATAATATGTCTAAAAAATATTGCTAGTTGTTCATGCCAGAACCATTGGGCAAGCAAGGTCAGTTAGCACTGGCTCAGTCAGTTCAACCCTGTTTTGCCTTTTTGGACCATTCTTTTTATTTACTTGTGGGAGTGCTCTCAGTCAGAAATGCATGTCAATAGAGTTAGAGTAACTGTGCATACTTTGAGCCTGAAGTTTTCTTCGCTCTCCCTCTCCCTTATCCTCATCGCCCCCCTGGCTATCTTCTGCTATGTGATTAAGACAAGAAATCGATGTTAAGTAGTTTGACTCAGTGTTGCACTTACTTTAAGTCAATCTGCTCCTCTGCCAGGACAGGTGCCATCCCTCCATTCCTGCTGACTGTCACTTTTTTACGGTTGCCTTGCTTGCAGTAGCAACATGTGCTGTACCCAGAGCCACTCTGCAGCCAAGAGTTTGGAGGCAAACCTGGAGACGTCACCCCGAACTCCAGCTGTGTGTGGAACCTGTGACGGGTTTGGGCCCTTTGGGGTGTCACCTGATGTGGTGGGATGCCACTGAGTCAGCCTATTCTGCCAGCCTGGGTCCCCTTTACCTGGCCTTGCTGGGTTAGGCTCACAAGCCTCTTCCAGCCAAGCACACAGGCAGGGCCACACCCAGCTGCACAGAGAGACAGAGATCCGCTCTGGAAAGATTCAGCCTTAGGTGCTCATCCCAACACTCTGGTGCCCACTCCCTTTAAGGGGGACAGACCCAAAGGTTTTATGAAATTTGCCCCCTCCCTCAATGTGGAGGGAGATTTATGCCCAATTTATTGCCCCCCCATTAGAAATGACATAATCTGGGTTATATTAAAAACAAGAAATACGTTTATTAACTACAAAAGATTGTTTAAGTGACTATAAGAGATAATAGACAGAACAAAGCAGATTACTGAGCAAATAAAACAAAGTACGCAAGCTAAGCGCAATATACGTAAGGAACAGGTTACAAAATGTAATTTCTTACCCTAAATGTTATTTTAGGCAGGTTGCAAAGTTTCTGTGGTTCAGAGTTCCAGTTATATTTCTTTTCAGACTGGACCCCTGTCTCAGTCTGGACTCCTCCCATGCCTTCCCTTCAGGTGGCTTTAGCAGTCTTTTTTTCTTGGGCAGACAGGCCATGGAGGGAAGATGAGTCCTGTTTGCCTTCCTCCCCACCCTTAAATAGGATTTACATAAGGCGGGAATCCTTTGTTTGCCAAATTTGACCCCCCGCCCTCTCTTCAGCAGAAAGTTACAAGAAGTAATGCTTAGTATCAGGTGACAAGACCACCTGACTCTGTAGGATCATAGCGTCCATGAGTCAGTGGCAATATGGAACGTCCGCAGGAAGGCCGAGCCTTTCCACAGTCCATTGTCCTTGCTGATGGGCCATGAGCCCTGTCTGGATTTTCCATAGTTGTACCTGAAGTGTTAGCAGTAGGCGTCACCCAAAGTAGCATAATTGAAATACAGATACATTGTCAATATTCCTAACTTCAGATACCGAAATGATACGTGCATACAAATAGGATAATCACATTCAGTAAACCATAACCTTTCCAATGATATCTCACATGAGCCATCTTGCTTAAAGTATATCTGTTATATTGTATTCATATCATAAGCATATTTTCATAAAGAATATGGAGTGAAACACCACAGAACCCATTCCACCCTCATGCTTTTCTGCTCTTAAGCACAGCCATCTGCTTTCCGGTAGTTACTTTTTAAAAGAATGTAATTGTTACTTCTCCCTCACTTCCATCTCCCCCATATTACCTTCTTCCTCTTCAGATGAAGGATGCTCGCCTCTACAGGGGTTTGTGCCTCCTTCAGCTTCCCTGATGCATCAAGTGAGGTGCCATGGCAGATAGCACCGGGTATCCTGAGCCATTTTGCTTGGCATCTTGACTTAGCTGAAATAGGAAAATCAATTTTAAAAACGGAAACCACATTGTTTTTAGACATGAAACTCTTCTTACTCACTGATCTGGAGCAGCAGATGCCGGTGCGGCTCAAAAGTTCCCCAGATCTGTATTGCGGCTTCTGTGATACTCGAAAGGTGCCATAACAGCTGTGCAAAGGACCCTGGGGTATGGCTGAGCCTTGAAGGCAGGTGCCAGCTGCCACAGTTCAACAACTTCCTCAAAGCCCTTTTGGGAGAAGCATCTGAGCAAGGGAAAAAACAGAGAGAGAAACTTGAACTTCAACTTAGTTTTGCACCATAACCTTCAGTTCAGTGTAGTGTACACTGGTAATGCAAATACAGTTCAAACAGCTGAGACAGGCTTGTGTTTACTAAAAAGGCCCCTATTTCAGGAAGGAAAGCCACATCATTTTTAAAATATGATTGATCACTTTGCCCTTTATATGCCATCAGGTGGGTGGAGCTGAAGTTTGTGCTCAAAAGAAAGTAAAACGTTCTTATCTTGCTTCCCCTCCTCTTCGTATTTTTGGTTTGGTGTAATTGTGTTTCTACAGTCCCTGCTTTCCTTGAAGTCCTGAGGAACCGTGGTTGTGTATAAGATGATGTCTCTCAGGGGTTGGGGTGGGGGAGGGAGAGAAAAAGAAAACTCGTGAGGAAAACAACATGGCTTTATTCTACACAAACACAATGGCCAGTTCATGAAATCCGAATCCATCTATTTGTTTCACTATTGTCCCGTTAGTTAGTCACGGGCTTTTGACATAAAAAATGACTAGCCACACCCCTGTGGAGTTTGGGGGGGTTATGAGTATTTGCCCCCTGTTAGGGTCAGCCCCTGAAATAAACAGGGTAATCAAATCACCAGCCACACTTAGAGTGAAATAAATCATTAGCAATGTGCGCACACACGTATTTCCCATGCACAATCTGCCCTTGGATGTGGATATGTGATTTTCAATGGGGCAATAACATTCTCAGCCTGCAGCCAAGAGGCGTTGAGGGCTGTCAGCACTCTGCGAGATAATGCTGTTGGTCATTATGGGCCAGATTGTGGCCCCAGTTTGCATATCTGAGTAAATGGGGCCAAAGTGCTGGCTTCACAAGTGCAGCGAGGAGAGCAGCTTTCACTGGGTTGCCACATTCCCTACTGTGTAAATCAGGGTGTATGGGCAGAGCCTTGGCTCTAACACCTCAACCTGCTGCCTAGCTAGATATGTCAGTACAGCAGGGGAAGCACAGTGCACCAGGTCTGGACCTGGCACGGGGTATTTCTCTCTTCTGGAAAGCAGCTTATCCCTCTGACTCTCACTCAGCCTTCTGGTTTGCTCCAGAAACAATGTGCCAATGGGCTCCTGGCACAGCCCCATGCCCATGTGATGTTTTTAACCCACTGGATTGTAATTTACTCATTCCTTCATTTATTTAATTTCATTCAGGGTTAGACAAAGTAACGCATAGCTTTTAGTCACATAGTGTAAATATTCCTTAGCTACTGTATTTTATTATCATACTCCTTAAACAATTCACTATTTTCCTTTTCCTGTCAATATATATTCTGTTTCATGCACTGTTATTGCCACTCAAATTTACATGGCAGTTTATACCTTTAGAAAGTAAAAGAATACTTTTATCTGTGTAATATCCTGACTTGTGAGTAGGCTTTGGTTGTATGGAATTACTTAAAAACCATCCAAACACTCATCATCACTGACTGATTTTCAGGCAAAGAACCTCCTGTTTTTTCACTCTGGTGCCAACCTCTACAATGTATTTGGATCAGATACTCTTTATCCAGATGGAGAGTGTGTATGAGATCTCAATTAGAAAGGGAGCAGTTTAGGGCACTTCTTAATCTGCACTGTAAAACCCCCACAAACTTCCCCCCAGTGACCTAACATGCAAAGAGAAGCCTTGAATGTTCAGATTATCACTCGTGCTATATAGCATTACTTGGGAGACGATCCCATTTCTTTGTGCTGTAATTTTGAATTGTTAATGATTCTTGTTTGACGAATGAGTATATGCAGGTCTGCACACTGGAGGCCTGATCCCTGTATTCCTACCACCACTGTCAAAGATCCTTTTGAAGTCAATGGGGGTTTTGGTTGTGTAGGGAATATGGGATTGGACGGTGGGATACTCTGTACCTCAGGGGAACACCCTGCATCCCCATGTTCATCCTTATAATATGATTGTGTGGAATCCAACGCAAAGTTTCTCATGTCGGGTGTCTTCAGAAGGCTCGTGATGCACTGAGCATTGTTGTTGTTGTAATGTTATAGGTTGTAATTTCATGTATATAGTTTTGAGGGTGAAAATATGTCCTCGTGGCTTAAAACAAGTCCAAAGGACAGTTCGCACCCCATAAGAGCATGCATGGGACAAGCCCAGCCCAGCCTCACATGAACAAAGGAACTGGCTTAGGCAGCAACAAAGGATCTGTTGGACTCTGAGTGAGTTACCCCCCTTCCCTTCGTCAGTTTGGGACTACAATGAAGTAATGCTGATCTGACTCTGAAGGGGGGTGGGGCAAAGCCAAGAGGGAAGAAAGAGCATGATAAAAGGGAGAGACATTTGCCATGCTCTCTCTCTTCCACCTCCATCTACAGACACTACCACTAAACAAGTGATCAAAGGGGAGAGCCTGGCTGAAGGGAAACCAGCAAGCCTGTGGTGAGAAGCATGTAAGTTTGTAACGGCACTGAAAGTGTTAAGATCAACTTAGAATGCATTTTGCTTTTATTTCATTTGACGAAATCTGACTCGTTGTGCTTTGACTTATAATCACTTAAAATCTATCTTTAGTAGTTAATAAATGTATTTGTTTATTCTACCTGAAGCAGTGGGTTTGGTTTGAAGCGTGTCAGAGACGCCCCTTGGGATAACAAGCCTGGTACATATCAATTTCTTTGTTAAATTGACGAACTCATATAAGCTTGCAGCGTCCAGTGGGCATAACTGGACACTGCAAGACAGAGTTTCCTAGGGTTGCGTCTGGGGCCGGAGATATTGGCTAGTGTCATTTGGTTGCACAATCGAAGCAACAGTTGGCCAAAAGTGCTCACTCACGTAGCTGGGAGCAGCTTACATGCTAGAGGCTGTGCGTGAACAGCCCGGGAATATGGGTTCTCACAGCAGAGCAGGGTAAGGCTGGCTCCCAGAGTCAAGGATTGGAGTGACCTAGCAGATCACCAGTCTGGATAACACCAGGGGAACGCGACAGACTGATACTGTACAAACCTTATTTTATCTGAGTGCTGGAATAGTTAAGGAGGGGGAAAGAGAGAGAGAGACATGAGACTTTGAGTCCAGAAGGAAAACACCTCTCTATTATATGTCTGCTTATGAGTCTCTATGGCTGTCTCTCTATTTGTATATGGTAGGTTTTTTATTATCTGTAACAGACTAAGAAAACCATACTAAGATGTTTCTGTTTAATTGACCTTCATATGCAGACTCATTGTTTGCTAAATATCAGTGTTATCATGAAAAAAAAATTGAGATGATACCTCATTCACAAAGGTTCCTTTGAGATGAATTGCTTCTGCTAAGTACCTTTTATGGCATCTACTTTCTTTTTGATGTGAGCTGCTGGTGTTCTATTTTAATAGGACTCTCCTCTTATCATAAGAACTTGTTAGAGTGTCATAATAAGAGATTGTCTGATCGGTTTGGTGTATTCCTGCTGTCAACGTCATGATTCCTAACGCTTTTTACCCTTTGAAGACCTGCACCAAGAAATTTGATTTTGCCATGAGACTGATATAGTGAAGTCTCTTTAAAGTATTCTTTTAATGTTTATTATAAGACTTCCCATTATAATGGAACATTTTTATATGTTCTAATACATGATGTAAAGTTTGCAATAATAATAATAATAAAAAACCCTAACAAGACTGTCCTCATGTTTTACTAATTTTGGAATGGTTAGCTAGCTCATAGCTTTCAGGGAAGCATTGCTAATGCATAGGAAATATTACTATTCAGTTTTCATTTGTGAGATTCTTGTTATTGTATGCTACTCATCTCTACTACTTATAACACTAGGGATCCACTTCTTTACCACTAGTAATCATTATAGCTGACTTGTTATCCAGCTGGATTGTGCTTGTTGTTAATTGATGGCTTTCCCCCCACAAAATCATTCTAAGTTCTCTTTTTAGTATATGCTTTACAGAGCTTTTCGTCACATTGTAAGTACATATTGGGTAAGACTGTGACTTGTCCTTTTTGCATGGCCACTACTCTACTGCCTGCTCAGATGGGCAGGAAGTGAGCAGGATGGAGTGAGGAACTGGTTGAGCCGTGACTCTGCCCCTCTCTCCCCTCCCCAGTGTGGCCTCCATCACAGATGAACTGGTGTGGAGAATTAAGTCATCTTTGCCAGGTAAAAGATTCGATGAGTGACAGTTTAGTTTGGGGGCTGTTCCTGGGCAGCCCAGCTCTGCTCTGCCCCTTACTCAAGATGAGCTGCCTTTTCAAATGGAAGACACACACAATTCTACTTCCCATAAGACAAACATTTTAGAATGTTAGGTTTCCCATCTCTGAAATTATCACAACCTTTTAACCAGTCTCCTCTCCTGCATAAAGTGCTAGATCTGTAGTGGGAGGCTTCATTTTATTCCACCAATTTGGTGTCAAAAGCAAATTTTTTTAGTGACTTCACAGAGTTCAGATGAATGACATCTGGGCCAAAGGGGGCATTTCTATGTTTATCTCTACATATTCTTATATTTTAAGACGCGTTGCAGTCTCACAGGTCGTTAACCTTGTACTGTGTGTGGTTGTGTGTGTGTGTGTGTGTATTACATAGTTTTATATTTTTTTCCTTTATCCTTTTATTTATTAATAACCCTAATTGATTTATCCTTTTGAATCTCAGTTGATATCTGCATTGCTAGACAGAGTCACAGTTTATCCTATTCAAATATTTAAGAACTGACCATTAAAACCAGCTGTTACCTATGTTTTTGTTAATGGATCAGCAGTGTCTTGATGTTCACTGTGTTGCAACAACACTGAATAAAATACAGGAAAGCTAAATATGTTTGTCACAGAGATGCACACATTCTCACCGGGATGATGGAACAATTTTTATAGTGGGGGTGCTGAGAGCCCTTGAATCAAACATTAAACCCTATATATAACTGAAACAGCTGCAGCACCCCCCCACCCACACCCCTAGTTCCAGCACCTATGATTCTCACTGTGAACAGAGATTTCAGTAGCCATACACACAGAGACAAAAGTGCACAATCATACTAAACTGTATGATGTTGCACTGGTTCTCCTAGGCCTGGTCTACACTACACAATTAGGTCTATGTAAGGCAGCTTACCTTGACCGAATTATTTCAGTGTCTACACTATATCCTTGTCCCACTGATGGAAGTGCCCTACTATGCTGACATCATAACTCGACCTCCACGAGAGGTGTAGGGCTTATGTCGGTGTAGTTAGGGCAATGGAGTTCTGTGTAACTGTATGGGCTGTTAGCTCTCTTGTCAATTTCATGGTTCCAGTGGAGCTGTGAAATTGACAAGAAAGCCAGGCAGCTACAGCCCAGCTGCCCCACCTTTCTCCTGGAGAGCTGGGCAGCTGGAGCCTGCTCCAGGCTGGGAGCCAGGGCAAAAATGGACCCCTGTCCTGGCTAGGAGCCAGGGTCAGAAGCCTGGGTGGCTCCCTCACCCATCGTCCAGGTGGGAACCTTGGTTGTCTTGTGGACTTAGGGGAGCTGTGAAATTGGCAAGGCTGCTTGGCTCCAGGCCACATGGGCGGTGAAGAAATGGGAGCAGCTGCAGCCTGTTCCCTGGGGGCGAGAAGCCCCGGATGGCTTTCCCCCCACTCCCAGTGGGAAATGGGGAACCAAGAGGTGGAGGCAGCCCCCCTGGACCTTCAGCAGAGCCTAGAGACTGGGCTCTCTGCTCCCTGCATTGTCCCTCTCAGGTTGGTGGAAGCACTCCTGGTGAGGACCCATGGAGGGTAGTATGGACATGCACCACCACAGTAATTACAGATGTAATTTGTGATACTTAACTTGTGCTGTTCAGAACATTTAGCTTTGAGTTTGTCTAATTCGATGCTCAAGTGTTATGAATTATTTACCCAGACAGTTAATTGTGGGTACAGAATTGCAAGCACAGTTTTTTGTGGGTGTAAAATGTATGCTTACAAAATCAGATAGTAGTTATAATCCTCCCCCGCCCCCAAACCAAAACCAGGCCCCGTGCTCTTTGGGACAGAACATGATCTTTTTTTGGCATAGCTCCTTCTTGTACAGTGCTATGTACACTTTTACTACTATGAAATAACAGTAACGGGGTAAAATGGAAATAAAGTGAACAAAACCAGTGAAAAACTATAAAAAGGACCAAAAAATCAAAATTAGATTAAAATAATCAAAGCCCTATAGGAAAATGAAATAAGAGACATATGAATGAAATACTAAATCAGAAATCTTTATAAAATTATTTGTATGGCATAAATCTCAAACCTTTCCAAAATAAAATGCAGGTGGGAAAATAATTCAATAGAATTAACAAAGGGATGTGAAATCAATAACTGTGATAAGAAAAGAACATATCTATTTTCAAAAAAGAAAACTCTTCCAAAGATATACAAAAGAGCATTCTGTTTACATGTTCCCATAATGCATGGACAAGAGGGCACTGAATGAAATTAAAGAATACAATATTGAAAAGAGATAAAAACTAAATATTTTAAACGTATGTTTAAACGTATTGTTACAGGCTATTGTTGGGGGCAAATATCTTTATAAAATTAGGGAAAAAAGACCAGGCATGGAAGTGAGTAGCAATTACATTCGCAGGAGCACCGGAGAGAGGACTATTATAAGATCAATCCTTGTGTTTTAGAGCTTAAGCTCACTCACAGGAACAAAAAACAACCATCTACCGTTACATACCAGTGCTCAGTTTGGTGCATTAGGACTGGGATACCTTCCTTTAATGCCTCTGCCATTGATTACCAACAGAGATGATGTACTGATCTAGATGAACCATTACTTTGTTACTCTTTGGCAATGCTTAAGAAAATTGAACCAGAACTAAATTAGTTCTAGAGAAACTTACAAACAAAGGCAATGAGGGCAGGCAGAAGGAAAGAAAAGAAAACATAGAAACAGGTGCTGAGGGCTGCTAACACAATATTTAAAGGACAAAACATTGAAAAAAAATTGAAATATTAAAATCTGTGATGTGCAAAATTATCCATCGTTTTGGATGAAAAGAGCTGGTTCTGCAGGTACCACCAAGTAGCACATGGTTTTCAAGTGTTTTACAAAATTACTAGAAAGTGGTAGGATAATCTCCAGGAAGGATAAAGTAAGATGTGTTTTTACAAAAGATATTTTTGTATTTAAAATATCCTGTGGCCACCTGTGTTCAGATTATAGTGATGAATGGCTGAAGAGCCATTGTCAATACTTGTAAAAACAGCTATCATTCTTGATAAAGTTGGGCAAGTTTCATAATCATAGTATCTAGCAGTTCATCGATAGCATAAGACCAGCCCACTAACTGTATAATGAGACATTATAACAAATTCTTGCAGTACTTTAGGTTAATATAAAGGACTCCTGAAGAGGAGAACATAACTGAGTTCTGGAACATAATCCATCCAAAATTTCTTACTGGGTTATACAAAACATTATGTACCAAGAAACTGATATCCATTAAGAGATACTTGTTTGGGATGAGAAATATTAGATAGTACATTCCGTTGCACTTGGTAAGAGATGAGATGTGTTTGGCACAAAATGTGATTGCGCAAACTTTGTATCCTACATGTATAATGTAGCTATAAATTGGACTACTCATCACAGTCTGAGGAGGGGGTTGGAATCTGGTGGTACTGAAATCTTACTACGAGTCATACATTTAGCGAATGTTACTATCTGTCAACTGACGCTTTTCTTTGTTTTTGTTTTGTTTTTACAAAAGAATCAAAATGAAGCTGCAGCTGGAAGGCATTCCATCCTCTTAACAAAAATGTTGTGGTCTCCTTCACAAGTTATTGGTGTGCACCAAAAAAAAAAGCAAAGAAAAGGTGTAGCACAATTTTAATGTCAGCAGATAACTCTATATGTGGAGAAAAAAGGTTTCGTTTTCATATATGTACCTCTTAATTACAGAGAAATTAGTGGAAACCTTATATTGCTTGTGTGCATTGTGGCTATTGAGACTGAGAAATAAGTGCTATGGACTCAATGATTGCTCTAAGCTAGTTTCTTCTAGCTGTGGATGTTCATCTGATATATCCCAGACAGGATTTTACATGATTCGTCCAGACAGATACACCAGTTCATTTCCTTCATAGGATATCTGAACTGCAGTACAACATACTTTATTTCTTTTATTTTCAATGTTTTGGGCCGCATTCGCCAATGGAATAAGCAGATCCAGCGGTTCTGTTTTCTGTGACTCCTCCATACTGTCTAGTAGGGATTTTTAGCTCTAAATACTAAAGGAAATATATAGATCTCTGGATGTGCAAAAAGTACTGGATACTCAGAAAACATCTATTAAATATTATAATTAATAATTATATATTTATATTATAAAACATTCTAATGCTTAATTATAATATTATAACATATTATTGGGGTAGATACTGGTAAGAATGGATAGAAGAGAATGTATAGATGCATGCAGAACAACAGAAGATCCCTCTTCAGTCACCGTTTTATGGAACTCTTGGTTAACATACATACATGTTTTGTATTGTACAAGGACAAATTCCATATGTAGTTAGTTTTATTTACTCTTAGTAACATCAAGTATTGTCTACATGTAGAAACATCAACATTCTGTGATACCTTCATGAATCTAGCTGAATAGATTGATTTATTTTACGTGATTTATGAGGGGACGACTTATTGATATGGCCAGAGTGATTGGAATCTTGGGAGGGAGGGGTGCAAATGCTCTGTAAGTGTAGCTGGGGAATTCTGTCCGGGGAACATGCATGGCTTTATTGTGCAGAGAGGATGGGGAGGGAGATTCTGTGTAGATAACAAAAAAAAAAAAACCAACCCATCCTCAAACCTGACCAACCCTCCTGTAACTGCCGTATTCCAGGTTTCTTTGCTTGCATGCTACATCCTTTATTTCCACCCTTTGTCTTTTTTAGACTACACACACTTTAGGGCAAAGTTTGCATTTTCCTCTGTGTTTGGAAAGTACCTAACACATTACCCTGGTAGCTCCCAGCATAATGATGTTAATGACACCAAATTCAGCAAGGTATTTAAGCACTGATTTCACTGGAACTACTAGCATTCTTGCGTACCTTGCTGAATCAGGCTCATAGTATAGAAGCTTTGTGTTTCTTAAACATTTATAAATAGTATAAATAAATATTTATAGAATGCTAAAATAATGTTTTAAACTCTCTTTACCAATGTATATGCATATATTTCCTGACAAAAATAGTGGGGATATCATGATACTTGTGGGGATCTCTATCTGCATTATGCAATAAACATACACTTATAGAAATGTAACAATTGTGTGATATCGCTCCTATTCCATTGTTGCTGCACCTCAAAAGTGTTCTTAGTTATTCACCTGGTGCTAGTAATTTTTGTTAATAGGCATCTACAATTATTTTATCATCATTGTCTTGGAAAGACAGGTGAGTTGGTGTTTTCCCCTGGGCTAATAAGTTGCCCTGCTGATTTTTGCAAATTGGATTAATTTAAATTGAATTAAAATTGGATTAGATTCCATTGATTTCAATGGAAGATAGGAGCCTAAATCCTTTTGAGGATCTGCTCCTTAGTAACTTTAAATTGAATCCTTATTTAAGACACTTTGAAGTGTGGCCAGGTTTCCCCCACCCCCCACTGACATTGCTAACTGTAGCATTAAAACCTACCAAGATTTAAATTCTGGTGATTGTTAACTCAGATTCTCCTTTTGCTAGAACTGGTGACAAAAAACATCCACTAAGGTTGAGATAGATGAATATTTAAAATGATAATGAATTACTCTGCCATGTTACAAGTGACAAGTTAAATTCTGCTTTGTATTCGTGACTCCAGCTGAATTGTTAGGAATTTATTATAAAAAAACCTAGATACTAATAACCATCCTTCTTTTTGGGAAAAAAGATAATTGAGCGATGTCTTATATTACACAGTACCTCGACCGTGTTTTACTTATAAGTATCTTGATACCTCCTGCAGGGTAGATAATGTTAACTTATTATCACATTTTGACAGTTTTTCAAACAGGTTGGCTCTGTGGAACAGAACTGTATAAAATGTAACCTTCTAAAGTTAGCATATAATGTGTCATTATAGGAACAATAAAACAAGAGCTTGCTGCTTCTCAATTTTCAGAGCAATAAAACACACCCTTTTATCTCTGAGACACACTTCTTGCTGCTGGCATAGGGCACAAAAGTTCAGCCACTTGAAATCCTACAGAAAACAATAGACTTCCAGATTTGAAAATGTGTGCTTCATTTCAGCAGTCTCAGATGAAACAGGGCAAATATTCTCTGTGCATCTCCCCCTCTCTTTTCTAAGGGAAATGCATCCATAGTAGGAATGATGAGAGGCTGCTGTGATCAGCTCAGAGTAAGAGCTTCTTACGTGGCTACCCATTTGATCCAAGGTGTCTGGCTTTCTTTTGCTGTGATTTGCTTTTTTTCCCTTGCATTATTTTGAATGTGCTACTGCTTAGGAGTTGATTCCGGCAGTAATTAAGTCAACAATAAACATTCCAAATCCGCAGTAAAGTCAACAACCACATAGTCCGGATGTTCCCTTTTTAAATTTCCCAATACTTATTCTTAGCTCACAGTAAACTAAACAACAATCCCTCTCTATAAGAGAGGATGCCTAGTAGGTTTAACATCATAAAATGAGCCTAGCACTTTCCTTTTTTCCCCTTTCAGTGCAGGTTATTAAACCCTCTATCATACAGGAACGTGTTTTTTGATATAAGGTCACCATAACTGCACTCCCAATATTAACCCCCAATATATTTTCTTTCACTATAACAACCTCTTTTTATTACACACAGAATGCTCTGCTCATAGAAATGCTCAACTGGGGTTTTGCAAGTACTCTAAGCACAAATTAGAAATGAGGTGGGTATAAAAAAAGGGGGGGGGGGGAGTCAGACTCCATCCTCCCCAGTAAGGTTACAAAAGCTTAAAGGCTTCAAACCAAAATAGAGTTGCATTTTTCCCCACCCTGTATTTCAGAAAAGTTTTGGGCAAGATTTTACTATAATGAAAAGATATTTTATTTTTCTTTTAAAGAAAACAAAATCTTTTTTAAAGCTCTCAGTTCTGCTTTTAATTACATTCTTAATTTACTTTGCCGTTAAAATGGATATGGAAATCTAGTATTCTTACAGGCCCTGATCCTGAGCCCACTGAAGTCAATGGAAAGACTTCAGTGGGCTTTGGATCAAACCTATACTCCATATATGCTAGCCTTTAAACTCAAAAATTCATCACTCATGCATGCAAGTGATTACATGTACATACAGAGAGCTAGGTTGAGGCCCCTTTGAACATTTGGCCCCAAGGATTGGAGATAACTATTATGCAGCTACTATACATGATGATGTCCCATTCCTTGTACAGCATGAATCAAAGTCAAGCCCTGAGCTGTACATATGCATATGTCTGAAAAACCTCAGCTGGCCGGGGAACTAAAAGGCACAAATGTTACTCTAGTCTGCCCCAAGACCAATGGAATAGACCTGGGGTATGTGCTGAATATTCGACATTTAAAATTATGTGAAATTTGCCAGGTAGAAAATTTGGCAAATATATTTTTGTAAATTTGTACTCAGCTCTTAAAAAATGTATTTAAGAACAATTAAATATATCTATTAAAATTGCAAAATATATTGAATACATTATTAGATGCATAATATTCAGCCAGCTCCAAGATGACGTTGACAGATTCTGTGTGTGTCAAGGCTGTGTGACACAAGGTGAAATTCATGTATTTTAGGGTTTGATCCAACACCCATAGGAGTCATTATATTTCAGTGGTCATTGGATAGGCTCCAGAGTGCGAAGGTTTTGTACACAGTACTCCTCCCCCATGGGGTGGGTGGTGTGTAGTGCAGTACCCATACTGAACATAAACACACAGCCTGAAGGAAGAACCTGCTTCCAGGAGCCCCCCTGAGTACAGGCAGTTAGGAGAGGGCTGAGGAGGTAGGGGGCAGTGGTTGCATAATATTAAGAGCCTGCATTTTAGTTTCCAGCCCATCACAAAGTGGGCATCGTTAGAGCTTCCAGGTTAACCCAAACCAGCATAGGTGAGGGGGAGCTTGACAGACACATGGAGAACATACAAACAAGGGGGAAAGGAGAAACTATTAGGGGAGGTAGGGGAGTTAGAAGGAGACAATGAGATTGTTGGAACCCAAGTAGGAGATTTAATGTTTGTAGAATGTTTTGAAAATGCCACGTGCCATGTATGTGTTGCCACTGATTTTATTGGACTGGTGGCAGAGGAGGTGAAGAGAGAGCTAAATGTGGGTGTAGTGATGGGGACTGAGGGAGAACACCATGAGGGGAAGCAGGGAATCAGGAGAGAGACTAACTGGGGAGAAGTAGGTAAGGGGAAAGCATAGAGGTTAGTTGCTGGAATGATGGAAAGGAAGGAACAGAAAAGTTAGGGAAAGCTCGGGAAGGAAAAATGTTTGGAGATCTAGGAAAGAAGGTGAAAAGTGGTAACGGGAAATGGAATAGAAAAAACAGGATGGAAAAAAGAAAAATACTGAAAAGCAAACAGAAGGAAAGAACTTGAGAAATGGAAAAAAAATACAAGTAAAGAAAGGAAAGACAAACAGCTGAAAGGTTTCATTCTTTTCACCATAAATGTGTTTATTTTCCAACATCTTTTTGTATATTGTTAGCAGAAAAAGGGGGTGTCTGAATAGAGGGAGAGAGACTAATTTTAAGCCTATATGGAGGAGATTATTGGGGACAATCATAGCCTGGTAAGGCAGGTGTTTATCAAGCTGACTGGGGCTCTGGGGTGATGGGGGCCATTTATTTACCATTTGGAGCATTGCCATTAGGAGGCAGTTGAAGATGATAACCGGACATTGGGTAATTACTTAGAACAATTCCTTCTAGTCTAGTTAATGACAACCGGTGGCAGTTGGGAAGCTTGATTCAATTGTTTGTTGAAAAATCAAACACACCATTCAAAAACCTAAACACTGTGTTCTTGAACAGTGTTACTTTACATGTATGCATTGGGTGCCTTTTGTTTCCTTAGTTGCGTTACATAAACAGGACTGGTGGTAGTAACTCTTTTTTAAAGCATCATCTACATTGACTTTCTATGTAACCATCAGAAATTGCTAGAGAATGAATCAAATGGGAAGCCAGTCAGAGTTCTATCAATCTCCTTGAGGAGTTCGATTTAAATTATGTCAATCACATTTGGTTGTACAATTGCTGCCTTGTTTTTGTTTCTGTTTCTGAGAGGGCCATTTGTCAGCACTCTCATTCACTGCTTGCCACAGTAGGAAAATCTTGCAGGGCCAAGGAAAATTAGTGCCACTGGATGGACTATATATATAGAGAGATGTATTAGCAGCAATAGCATGCCCCTGAAACTTAGTAATAGTGACACTAGTGATATTTTTTGGCAAAGAAAGAGACCTACTGGGGACCAGAGTGACATTGGCTGCTGACTTTTCCTTTTTACATTTTAAGCATACACAATCCTATGGAGAGAAAAAGAACGTAAACAGTTCAAACATTGACAGTTGGTATTAGTGTGAGAATGTATGTAACTGGCATAAAATTAACAGGTTAGATTCTGCTAAGTTTCTTCCTAATTGATGTAATTCAGGCTCCTCAGTAGGCACTGGAACACTAAAACTCCAATCTCCCCAAGGTCCTTTGCTGTTCAAATAAGACAATATCGTTTCTTGGTAGTTCTCAAAACTGGAAATTAATTTATCTGAGATCTTAAAAACTTTGAGCCCAGGCTTGCAAGGTGCTGAGTGCCTCAGCTCCCATTGGCTTGTGGGCGAGGGGAGGCATTCCACACCTGGTATGATCCGGTATTTGGTTCCTGCATTTCATCTTTCACAGCATGTCTGTGCTTTCCTTGTGGGTCCTGGGATAAAAAGTGTGGTATAGTCTCTCTGTTTTCTAATTTCACCTCCTCAGTGCCGACTGGAGCTTCTTTATTCAGTGGAGGGAAGTGGATGGCAATTCACAACCTCCAAACCAAGGAAAACAAGGAATGCTTTTTGTTTTGAACAGCACTTACTACACCAGAGCTGCTTCTCAGCACAAATATATGCTTTGGTGATATTACCATAAGGTCTACTGTGTCAGTCTGTGATAGATTGCCTTTTTTATAATACAGTATAATTGCCTTTTTTATAATACAGTATAATACTGGGATCATGTGATTAAGGCAAAGGATATGAGTTAGATCTATTACATTCTATTTCTGGCTTTGCTAATGACTTATTTGACCTCTGCCTCAATATTCCCATCACCGAAGTAGGTAAAATAGGTTAACTCATAGGAAGGTTGTGAAGTTTAATTTGCATGCCTAAATGCTTTGAGATCCCTGAATGAAAGGATTTCCAGAAGTACAAAAGCTATCCAGGTTTTGCCATTTAATATTTTTAAAAAATCTATAACTAAATATGCCTGCTATTATTATTATTTATTTTATTTATTTGTATTATCTGTGAGCTCTAGTCATGGACCACGACCTCATTGTGCTATGTACAGTGCAAACACAGAACAAAAAGTCCACAATAAATGCAACAAAGTGTAATAGGAAACAAAATGGAAAACTATTTTCAAAAGTCAGAATGGCACGTTTCTATGCTGAGTTCCCTTGGGAAAGGAATGAAAACCAGACAAGACTGGAAGCATGATTAAAAGAGGTGACCCAAGGTCCAGTCATGTAAGTGCTGAGCTCATCCTGTGAAGTGCTGCTCATGTTTTTTTCTTTGGCACTCAGCCAATTGCTGGACTAGGTCCACAGTGCTTCAAATAGGGTGGTTAAAAATAGCCCTAGTGAATTGTATAATCTAAATTCAAATTTGAAATACTTCACCATTAAGTCCAAAATGGCACTGAAAAATTACCATCCCAGGCTTAAATTCTACTTGCCCACCCTTACTAAATTAATCAATAAAAGTGAAATCATAATCTGGTCAAAGAAAATAAATTGCCTGCAAGGGATGGGCTCCTTTTTCAGAGTAAGACTTTAATGTTTATTATCCAGTTGTAAATTCCTAGAATAATATTTGGAACAAGGAACTGGACTCTATTAGCTTTAGCACAAATTGTAATATGCAGTCATTCGTTCTTAACGAGATGGTGGACAGCAGAAGAGAACGCATTGTTTGTAATTTCTAATCCTAGGACATTCATCGTCACTTGTAGGGGAAAGAAGGCATATGTGTCTTGATTCAGTGCCCATTAAAGTCAATGGGAGTCTTTCTATTGATATCAGTAGACTTCAGGTAAGGCCCATGCAGAGTACTACTTACTCTGTCACAGCAGAATTATTGTCCTTTAGCAGTCTGTAAATTACCTTTGATTGTCTAATCTTTTTGGGTAAAAGACACATCACATTAACAAAGCACATTATTGGGACTTACTAAATGCATCCATGAAATCTGCAGTTACATTGGTCTTGTGCATGTGAACTGGCATTTGTACTCTACATCTGTTTGCTATTTTTTGCATGAGAAATGGATGCTTTCCCAATTTTTTGTGGGTACAGTTAAGGGGACCAACTAAAACTGATGTCCTCTATGTTAAACAATATGATCTGAAAGTCATCCCTTTATCTATTCCTTTGAAAAATGCACATACATTTGCCTTTCCTTTAGCTTTAAGCATTGTGTTTTATTGAAATTGAATCTGAAAGATTTGAGAAATCAAGAAACACTCTGGCTTGGCCTAAGGAGATTTCAATTTAAATCGATGTGTCAAAGCAGTAGGGAATGTTATCAGGTACTGTTTCTTATGTGATAACAGTAGCTCAGTGATTCCTGAAAAAGGCAAACCTTCTAAGTCTTGGAAACCAAAATAATAACAGTCTTGTAAACAAGAGCCTAGTATGATTGCTCTTGACATTTTAATTTACTGTTTGTTAAAAGTCCATTTTCTATGGCCTGAACAGGCTAAATTGGAATGAATTTGAATACCTCATCACAGAAGTTTTGCTAAAACTGCTTATAACGTGGCGTAAGTGTTACCTGCTAAGAAAAGGGATTTAATATGCAATTGTCTTCAGCTGACAGAATCTGACTTAGATAGTTTTATTCAGTATTCTTACTGATCACATTTCCAAGATCATTTCTTTCCACAGATGGTCTTCACTTCTGATTACCTCCATTTGACATATCATTCAGCCTGTGTGTAACTATGAGATTCTTCTCAACTTGTTCTATTGATGTAACTTCAATTAATTGCATGCATACAAAAGAACATAATACAATTGTGCCTTAAATATACACCCCTGTTGCTAATTTCAATATATACAGTATTATTTTTTCTGAATTGTATCTGGAATTCAGTTCTCTCGCTGGGCCATCAGAATGCAATTATTTCGATCTTCAGAACATAATGTAATGCACACTTGGAGTTATCACTGTAAGGAAAATATATTTTGGGGTACAAGCTGATATAGGGCCCAATCTTGCAGCCCTTACTTGCATTGTTAATCGTTGGTGTGTTCTTTCAAATTATTTCATATATTCCCAGAAACTGCTTTGATGGGCACATATTTAGACATGAAAAAAGAGAGAAAGAGACAACAGAATTGCACTATATTAACAAGAAATTCACCAATCAACTACTGTCCCCCCAAAAGAAAATTCCACTAGATTAAAAATTGTACTTTTTATCTTCTTAAATTCATCCCAGCAATCTCTAACAATGTGTGTGTCTTTCACCAGCAGTTGTAATAATAATTTCCTGTGTTTATTTCTAATCATAGAATCATAGAATCTCAGGGTTGGAAGGGACCTCAGGAGGTCATCTAGTCCAACCCCCTGCTCAAAGCAGGACCAACCCCAACTAGATCATCCCAGCCAGGGCTTTGTCAAGCCTGACCTTAAAAACCTCGAAGGAAGGAGATTCCACCACCTCCCTAGGTAACTCATTCCAGTGCTTCACCACCCTACTAGTAAAAAAGTTTTTCCTAATATCCAACCTAAACCTCCCCCTCTGCAACTGGAGACCATTACTCCTTGTTCTGTCATCTTCTACCACTGAGAACAGTCTAGATCCATCCTCTTTGGAACCCCCTTTTAGGTAGTTGAAAGCAGCTATCAAATCCCCCCTCACTCTTCTCTTCTGCAGGCTAAACAATCCCAGTTCCCTCAGCCTCTCCTCATAAGTCATGTGCTCCAGCCCCCTAATCATTTTTGTTGCCCTCTGTTGGACTCTTTCCAATTTATCCACATCCTTCTTGTAGTGTGGGGCCCAAAACTGGACACAGTACTCCAAATGAGGCCTCACCAGTGCCGAATAGAGGGGAATAATCATGTCCCTCGATCTGCTGGAAATGCCCCTACTTATACAGCCCAAAATGCCGTTAGCCTTCTTGGCAACAAGGGCACACTGTTGACTCATATTCAGCTTTTCGTCCACTGTAACCCCTAGGTCCTTTTCTGCAGAACTGCTGCCCAGCCATTCGGTCCCTAGTCTGTAGCAGTGCATGGGATTCTTCCGTCCTAAGTGCAGGACTCTGCACTTGTCCTTGTTAAACCTCATCAGATTTCTTTAGGCCCAATCCTCTAATTTGTCTAGGTCCCTCTGTATCCTGTCCCTACCCTCCAGCGTATCAACCACTCCTCCCAGTTTAGTGTCATCTGCAAACTTGCTAAGGGTGCGGTCCACACCATCCTCCAGATCGTTGATGAAGATATTGAACAAAACCGGCCCCAGCACCGACCCTTGGGGCACACCACTTGATACCGGCTGCCAACTAGACATGGAGCCATTGATCACTACCCGTTGAGCACGACCATCCAGCCAGCCCATACTTTCTATCCACCTTAGCATCCATTCATCCAGCCCATACTTCTTTAACTTGCTGGCAAGAACACTGTGGGAGACTGTATCAAAAGCTTTGCTAAAGTCAAGAAATAGCACATCCACTGCTTTCCCCTCATCCACAGAGCCAGTTATCTCATCATAGAAGGCAATTAGGTTAGTCAGGCATGACTTTCCCTTGGTGAATCCATGCTGACTGTTCCTGATCACTTTCCCCTCCTTTAAGTGGTTCAGAATTGATTCCTTGAGGACCTGTTCTCTCTAACTACAGACCTGACTGACTGTAGTTCCCCGGATCTTCCTTCTTCCCTTTTTTAAAGATGGGCACTACATTAGCTTTTTTCCAGTCATCCGGGACCTCCCCCGATTGCCATGATTTGTCAAAGATAATGGCCAATGGCTCTGCAATCACATCGGCCAACTCCTTTAGCACCCTTTAATATATATGTGCAGTTTTATTTGAACAAATGACATTGCCCTAAAAGCGATGGCTTTTGGTGGTGGTATTGTTAAGATTTTATCAGTATTTCCGTTATAAAACCCCATTTAGCCTGATTAGAATTTTGTTGTGAAAGTTTCATCTGACTGAAACTTGTCAGAGCGCATAACAATTACTTATTTTCCTTATCATTTAAATAAAATTCTTTCAATCCATTTTAAGAACAAGTTCAAATAAAAGCTCCCATGCCTTGTTTTTCGTTAACTGTATGCTGGCAAAAAAATAAAATAAAAATAAAATGTGAAAGCTATTTAACAGGTTTTTTTTTTTTTTGAAACATCTATTTTTTTTCTATTTTCAACTGAGATGGTGGGTGCCTTATGCACGTTGAGAATGAAAGAAAACTGTGTGAGAGATGCTGAGTCTTTTTATAAATCTGTGTAAAATGAAAAGCAGCAAAGTCATGGCTCTGCAATCTGAAGTTCTCTATTTACCCATATATATCAGATTGAATAAAGGTAGCTGCAATGCAAGCTTTCACCACTCTGCCTATGGTTTCAACTCTGTTCTGGAGCGTGAGAAGGTTGTTCATTGGGAGACATTCGTATTCTGCTGTAATCACAAGGAAGTGATCCAGATTTCCTTTCCCTTTCTCTGGTCATACTATGTTTTTTATCGTTTTGAGGTGTAAAGCACATTATCCTTTAATTATAATCATCTATAAATATAAAGCGAGTAGCAAATTACATTTTGTAGTGGGCAGTCAGAAAATAAACTTCGTTCGACAGAATTTGAAACCTTGTAAGGTAAGAAGATATATGTGCTGGTAATGAAATAACTTCTACCTCTTCCTACAGTTGTGGTAACTTCTTTGACAACTACTCTGCCATCACTAGTTAACCCTTACATATTCTAGCAGTTAAGTAGAAGTTGTCACTTCCAGGGGAGGTAATTGCTTTTGATTACTCTGAGTCCACATTGAATAGTTTGTATAATTGCATATTGTGCAATACCAAAAGGAAGGAAGCTATTTGCGTCACCATTATGCCTACAGTGCATTAACCTGTATCAATCACCTACATACACTTGCTGCATTTTAAATCAGCAGTTCTTTAAATGTTCAGCCCGGTGTGATTTTAAAGTCAAGTTCAGTGGGATATGTTTAACAGTGCTTTAAAAAAGTTATTACCAGATGTATTGGTAGCAAAACACTCGTGCTGCTTATGAGTTGGCTGGTATCCTGACTTTCACTCTTATCTAGATTATTTTTGGATAGTTTGGCAAATCTGTAGTTTCGGGCAGTTCAGCACATCTCTTCATAATACAACATAAATTCAACCATAAAAACTAATGGACTGGAATACATCAAGGCTTTAAAGACTTATGGCCAATACCATATATTTTGTGTAGTGAAAGCCTAAGATTTGTCATACAAAATCTCAACCTGAAATTGAAAAACTATGCAAGCTTTCTTATAATGGCGATCTTTCTTCCGTGGAGAATGATCTGACTTTTATTGAAATACAGTAGTTACATGTATGAGGAGAGGCTGAGGGAACTGGGATTGTTTAGCCTGCAGAAGAGAAGAGTGAGGGGGGATTTGATAGCTGCTTTCAACTACCTAAAAGGGGGTTCCAAAGAGGATGGATCTAGACTGTTCTCAGTGGTAGAAGATGACAGAACAAGGAGTAATGGTCTCAAGTTGCAGAGGGGGAGGTTTAGGTTGGATATTAGGAAAAACTTTTTCACTACTAGGGTGGTGAAGCACTGGAATGGGTTACCTAGGGAGGTGGTGGAATCTCCTTCCTTCGAGGTTTTTAAGGTCAGGCTTGACAAAGCCCTGGCTGGGATGATCTAGTTGGGGTTGGTCCTGCTTTGAGCAGGGGGTTGGACTAGATGACCTCCTGAGGTCCCTTCCAACCCTGAGATTCTATGATTCTATGTAAAATCTCTTGTAAGCAATCACTGTTGGTGGCTAAACAAATCTTCTCATTGCTGAAAGACAAAATGACTAATGAAAAGGCAAACATGCTTGTTTGGAAAAGGAATGGTCATCACTTTAGTCAACAAGCCAACATAACAGGACAAGTGGTAGGCTGACCTTGCCAATTTTAATAGTCCAACTGCTTCCCAGGTGGCTAGGAAGGGTCTCCAGATCTGGCCTCAGGCCACTCTGATTCTGGAGGAGTCAAAAACCTTTGCACTGCAACCTTCTCCACTACTTGGTAAAGGTTCATGTCTCCTCATAGGTCTGTAACACTGTGAAATAGGTCTCTGTGGGTATGCCTACACTGCAATTAGACACTGTGGCTGTCCCATGCCAGCTGACTTAGGCTCGTGGGACTTGGGTTGTGGGGCTATTTAATCGTAGTGTAGCCACCTAGGTTTGGGCTGGAGCCTGGGCTCTAGGATACTGTGAGGTGGGAGGGACCTAGACCTTGGGCTGCAGCCCAAGCCGGAACATCTACACTGCAGCAAAACAGCCCCATGGCCCTAGCCCCGTGAGCCAGAGTCAACTGGCACAGGTCAGCTGAAGGTGTCTAATCTTAAAGCCAGCAATGTATTTAGGTGTATGCTTACCTTTAAAGTCAACTGGACTAATTATATGCGTAATGGCACTGTTCTGACTATTTGTGTGCTTAAAAGTGAGCATGCACTTGATTATGATCTCAGTGAGTTAGTGGAGGATCTGAGAATAGAACTAAGGGTCTTGGGCTTCCACTCCCCTCTTCCTGCTCAACACAGTTATGCTGTATGTTCTCTTCAGATAATTTTAGAAAATGAAATAGTTGAGCAATGTAAATGTAGAATATGAACATATATCACCCAAGCCACCAGCCATAACAGTAGCAATTGTAGGTTCAACTTGATGTAAATAATAAAACTACATGTAAAATTAGACACAATTAGTACAGAGGAGACAAGTTAGTTATTTAAGTCGAGTCACACAATTTCATGCTTTACTTAGGGAGTGAATCAATATGTCTAAAGGCTGTAATGGCCCTCAGTTCCATGATACTGTGGTACGTTACAGTACGATTAGGGCTTTGGCTTGGCTAATGATGAAAGGGGGGAAAATCACAAAAAAGCAGAAATACAGTACTTCCATATTATGGACACAAAGATTAAAACGATAGTTCCTATAAGTCAGGGGTGCTTGAGTGTCTGCTTTAATATCTGAAAATCTTGTATGTTTAATCTTATGTGCTGGTATAAAACACTACGTATAATTTATGTGTAGTGCATAATATTACTAATGCATTCTGAATTTATTAGCACTCCAACTTTCCTCAGATAAGTTGGCAATGAATATTAAATATAACTGCTGTCGCGAAAGAGTTTTGCATCATACTCTTGGATAATTTGTAATATATTGAACGTTGCCTTTGATGAAAAATCTTTAGTTTCCATCTAGGAGTTAAAACTGATCTTTGAACCCGGTGCATTAAATGAATCTATTGCAGTAAATACATATGGGTATTTTGGGTGTAAGCCCTTTATTTGGTGCTGTTCAGACATAAACATTATTTTTTGAAAGCTAGTTGTGCAATCAGCTGTCACTGTTGTAGGAATTCATCTTCATGGTCTATAGATTTGTCTTTGAGGTTTTTGTGTAAATAAATTCAAATTATTTTCATTTTAATATGATCTAATCAGTATGTATAATGCATTTTAATATAATAGTTACTAATTATTTAGTATCATTATTAGTTTTCTGCAGTTTATATGAATTAAATCGGGACAACTCTTGCACCCGGTAGCATTGCCAAAGAATTTTTTAGTATTTTTAAAAAATCAAGTTATTTAATAGTCTTTTGAGAGCTTAAAACAAAATCCTGTTTATTTGCCAGTTTTTGCTTATTTTTTTCAAATGATAATTAATTATTATTATTTTATTACTTTTCACTTATTTTATTAGAATGATATTTGACTGTTTCCTACTTTGCATGCAAGAGCAAACCAAAACATCATTTTCCTCAGTCTTTTTTTTCCTTTTGTGAATGTTTTGCTTGTTAAGGAGACACAGGGCCAGACTGTCAGCTGGCATAAATTCAGTGGAGCTACACCAGTTTACACCAGGTCAGGATTTGGTCCAAGGTCTTCTCTTTATCCTTAGGAAAGATAGTAGCATATGAATGTGCAATTTAAGCTCATGGTATCACTCAGTGTACCTCCGTCTTGTTCTGGAGAGATTTACTCAAAGGGTAAAAGTGTAATTTGGCACCTGTGTCAGTTCAGCCCTTGGATGGCTTCTAAAAGGGAACTGCTCCCCTTGTGAAAAATCCAACATTTTTAAGGCTGGAATTTTCAAATGAGCCTAAGGGAGTTAGATGCCCAGCTCTTATTGAAATGTAATGGACGTTGGGCACCTAAGTCTCTTAGGTTCCTTTGAAGATTCAAGCTTAAACCTTTTCTAAGGTGAGGTTGTAAAGTGAATCTACAACAGTATATGCACATGGAGGCATCCATGGTTGCATGGAGAAGTTTGTTTATGGCCAGACCAACTGCTCTTTTTAAGAGACATTTCAGTTGGCTTCCGTTGTGATTAAGTAGTAGATTTTGGGACAAGAATGTGGTGCTGGAGATAGGATGGCATTTCCAACAATAAAAGCCCAAGCTAACATGTCCTGTGGTCCCACAGAATGAGATTCTGCGTGCGCACCTGAAGTGAGGCTTTGCACCTCAGAAACTTGTGGGACAGGAAGGATTTCAGAGCGAATAGCTTGGACATTCTTCTATTTTAGCATGCTTCTGAGTTCCCTGAAGTTATCTACTATCTGTGAGATATCCCATGATGCAGTGTCATTAGTGCCAATGTGAACCATCACCAGTGGATCCTTTCCCATCTATGTCAAAAGGGCCGGTAACATCTCTATGGCAGAAGACAACCCCAAGCACTGGGTCATATGAGGATTTATCTGCATGACAGTCCAGGTTTTAGAAACAAACATGGATTTAAGCAGAGTCTGCTTAAAGGGTCTGCTGTCAGTTGATGGGGTCTTTGAACCTGTTAGGAAAAAGACCATGTTCATCCTTCTGTGACCTCAAAGTCTGTTCTCTTGTCCTCATGGGTCAAGTGGAATTCATACTGTCGCAGGATGGTCTTTCCATGTTCAGTTTATCTATGTCTAAATTGTATTGAAGAAAGATGCAACCTGTTCTTTCACTCATGAGCATTGTCTTCATTTGTAGAAGTTCTAGTTACTTTGCAGTTTCACAAGAATGTGATTTAGCTTCCCTTCAGACATCAGTCAGAATTTTTTTAGTAACTGAGGGAATATCCAAGAATAGCCAAGACTCTTACAAGGTTAACATGACCTAATATTGCTTGGAGGTAGACACACAACATTCTGAGCTACCACTGTGACTAGTTCTCATTTTAATAACAGACTCCTAGTTGTAGCCTCAATTTAAGGATGCAAGGCATCAATAAGTTATTAACTTTTAAAAACATTTAAAGCATGTCTTTAAAAACATAGACCCAGATTATCCTGTGCCTACACAATAAGATGCTAGAGGGAAGGTGAAGGACTGTCCACAAAACCTGGCAGGTCCTGGGGCATTTGTGAGAGACCCTGTGATGCTTCCATGTTCAGGAACCCCTCTGGCCATAGTTACCCCTGGATATCTTGGAGAAGAGCAATGGAAAAGCTTTAACCTTTCTAGGCAAGTTTCTGTTCTCGATCCTGGGGGGCCCCAATTCCAACCCCTCCTCTTGCTCAGACAATGCTCTGCAAGGTTAGTGGGGATAGTGCTGTGGAGGTATTGCTGCATAGACTTGCTGTGGGGATGCTATTGACACAGAAAAAAAAGTTACAAAGAAAAAGACATGCTCCTGAAAACACACATGTACAGTATTTACCAAGTCTATTAGTGTATCGGCTCCACCAATGGTAGCAACAGTAGGGAAGATAGTGTAGCTGTGGCTTTAGATACCATCTGCATTTTAAGCACCATGTTGTCTTACACTGTTCAGAACACAACATGGTGCTTAATATGCTGCCAGCATCTTGTCTACTCTTTTGTCTCATTGGATTGTATTTTCAAAAGTGCTCAGCATTAGCCTAACTTTGCTCTCAATAAAGTCAATTTGCTGAGCACTTTCAAAAATCCCCACCTATTGTCACTGGAGAATCTGAATTGGTGGTTGCACTGATGGGAAATATTAGCAATGATGTCCTAGTGTAGACAAAACTACAGTGAGTGATTTCATTTTAGAAACAGTCCCTTTATTGCCAACAATTAGCAGTATGACATTTTCACAATGACCGTTGCTTAAGTTTTAATGTTTTCACTGTAGGCAAAATAAAGAAACAAAACCCCCCATAGTTGATTATTAAAAACCTAAGCCTTCACTTAGAGCTCCCCATTCAGATCTATCATAAAGAAAAATAACATTACATCTGTTTACTACTCTCACCTGGTTCCTTTACACAATACATGTGTTCTGCCGGATATTAAAAAATCTATGATGCACAAGTGAGTCGTAACAGGAAAAGCAATTACATCTTTATCTTTATTCAGAGCACATACGGTACTGGGCTGTTCAGACAAGGATATGACATTTTCAGGCAGACGGCATTATTCTACACACTATGCAGTTTAGGATTTTTAATAAGAGCTTTCTCATGGAAACCTTTCCAAATTTTTTTTACATCTGTTCAGCTAGGCACTCGTGTGTGAAGGTTCAGCACAGGTGAAGAGCCATATGCTCCTCTCCATGGGGAAAGGAAGCAGTGTCCCCACAGTCTCTAAGACTTTCTTTGGCTATTTCTCCATTGCATTGTTCCCTTTTGAAGATAAAGCCAGTAGTAGAGCAGAGCAGCCAGAGATGAAGCTGGAAGCTCTTCTAGGAGTAACTTCTTCTCAGATTCTCCTAGATCTTGACCTATCCGTGCTCCAGCACCCAAGCCCTCTGCAGCACCAATAATGTTTTTTTTCCTGTGTCTTGCTGCCATTGGCTAAAGCCCTACCAGATCATCCAGATCCCATCCACTATTGGAAAGAGCCATGAATAGGGGAGTTTTCAGTGAAATAGTAATGTGAATATATTTTGCATGGTAACTTATGCTACCCTGAAGGGAACCTCTTACATGTAGTTGCTTTTCCCAGACTCCTTCCCATACCCAACCTTTGGCTCTGTAGCATCCAGAGACATCTTATGATGCATGAAAGAAGCTGTTGCATAGTTATTTCCCTTCTGCCAGGTTCCCTTAGCTACCAGGTGAGAGATTGGAACATCTGCCCTGTAAGTGAAGAATCCTGTTACAACACTGCGGGGGAGGGAGGGCAGGCAAAGAAAAAGTCTACACTTACAATTGACAATAATGTAGAATTTTTAACCACACCAAATCACCACTATAGGATGTCCAAATAGCCATGAAAAGGAAGGGAACAGTTCCCACTCTTGCTAAGAAAACCACTTTCAAGCATTTTAATAGGAATGAAGGGAAACTTCACCTTGAAATACCTAGGCCCCTCAGTTCCTCTTTCCTGGTGGTCCCCAAAATCTTCCCTGAGAATGTGCTCAATTACTTTGTGTGTTAGTCCTCTACAATATTGCATGTATTGAACAGTTTAGGATTCAGGTAATTGACTGCTGGGTTTCCTGCCATTTCTCACATCTCCAATGAGAGTCTTGTTTGAGCATTATCTGGCTTAACATATTTACTTGGGATGATGTGGTAATAAAGTTCCTGAGGAAATCCATGTACAATAAAATATTCATGAATGATAGATGAGGACTTTAGGTTTTGAAATCTCCTAGGTAGTGGTAGTAGCTTCACAATGTGATTTGCTGCATGGGATTGTACTGCCTTGATGCTTTATTTGTAGAGTACAGTATGCGGCGCTGGATATGGTATATTCCCAAATACTGATGTGATTTTCTACACAGGAACATAACACCTGACATTCCATTAGCTAAAAAATATTTTATGTGAGAGAGATGGATAAAGAGAGAGGGAAAATAATAATAATCCCCTCCTTATTCACTTACAGGCTTTATTGATGGGCTGAGACCTAGCTATACACTGTAGACACAGTTTCAGATTCTTCATTTCCCTGCTGAATTCTGCCTCAGTGGAACACTAGGAGAAAACTCTTTTATGATATATACACGAGAAGATGGGTTTTATCTTAATATCACACTCACTTCTCTTTACTATTATAAACCACTGTGTCATAATATTTGATAACTTACCCCTTTTGTCTCTCTCCCTCAAAAAAACCCCAAACAGACAAAAAAAACCCAACATCCTACCTGCTTTTGTTGGATCCCTTCACAAGTGGCGATTTTACCATTTTCTTCAAATTTGCCCTGTGGAAGGAGATGTAGTTAAATAAGGATTTTCTGGCCTGAACTATTCTTCTCTCCTTTGTAGTTTGCTTTTAATATGTAAAGAAGATGGAATAGAGAGAGAGACAACAGAGGGTCATGAGAAATATAAATAAAATGTATTCACAATCTAATGCCAAGAAAATATTTACATATGATTAAGTGTTGACTGTACAAATTATAACAACATTTATTCATGTAGTTCTAAGGGTACGTCTATACTTACCTCCGGGTTCGGTGGTAAGCAATCGATCTTCTGGGATCGATTTATCGCGTCTTGTCTAGACGCGATAAATCGATCCCGGAAGTGCTCGCCGTCGACACCGGCTCCTGCTCGCCACGTGTGGACCCACGGTAAGTGCTTTGAAGATCGAACTAAGATACTTCGACTTCAGCTACGTTATTCACGTAGCTGAAGTTGCGTATCTTAGTTCGAATTGGGGGGTTAGTGTGGACCAGCCCTAAGAAGCCAAAGCAGAGTGGGAGCAAGCCTCAAGTATCATTTGAAACCTCTGCATTTTCTATAAACTAAATAAGGTATTTTGAAATGGTCTATTGTAGAGCTAAGATATCACAGCCAAACAGTCTAATATGGATGCAGGAGTTTTATATATATTTGGGTCAATGGAGGTTAAGCTGTCAAAGACTGCTTTTGAACTATATCGTTACTTACTGTACCAAGTGTTATTGAATGTTGGCTAAAATTACTGTTAGATGTTGAATTAGTAGCACAAGCTAAAGTTGTTCGTTTATCACGCAGACACTAATGGCTTGGTCAGATCATCTTTTAAAAAAAAATATGTATAAAGAGCCATTTGCTTTTAAAATAGCTTTGGGATGAAGCTTACAAAGATCGCTTGGGGAGCAACAGAATTTTCAGAATACATTTCAGGATGTTGATAAAACTTGTGGGCAAATCAACCTTATTTAATCATTAAGGCAAATAGGGTATTTTGCAGATGGATAAATTAAACTCCAGTTTTGGGGTGCTGTTAGGATAAAAGAGAGGAGAAACAGCCAAACCTCTGCTGGGCTTGATCAGCCAAGAATTTGCCTTCAACCACAATTGAAGAAGCCCAAATGCTAAGGTCAGGAAGTATAAGAGGCATCACTGTCCAGTTGATGTGTAGTTGTAGTGTATGTTTAAGAACACGTACATCACTAATTAAATCTTAGCATGAGGTCTCTTTATTTATCCCAGAAAGACATAATTTTTTGGCCTGTTTATCCAAAATAGACTTAATTGTTTAATTACTATAAAGCTGGTGGTTATTAGTCTGTTCTTTATTATTTGATATTTAGTAGCTTTTCAGGGCAGCTCCAGTCATTTCTGTATCCTTGTTCCTTGTTCTCAGTGTTGGTAACAGAAGACTCATTTGTATCTTCCTTCTGTGTGGGTTTGTCAGGGTGAAAGAATCCAAAAAGCCAGTGCTTCCCCTATGCTGAGGGTGGCCGTACCGCTTAACTTGCCAACCCTCAAATGTGTGGAACATGCGCCGAAAAGGAGGGACACAACAATATTCATGCAAGAAACTTGAAATGCTGTGGGATTCCTTTAGTATGAATAACATTTTTTTGGTAATCTCAATTTCATGGCTTTCCATTCTAAATAACTCTTAGTAATAAAAGCTAATGAAAGGGGACACTGAATTTGGGACGAAAACAGGTGAGACTTCTTGAAATGTGGGAGAGTTGAGAGGTATGTGGGTGAGCGCAGTCACCATCTCATCAAGCTCCTGGCGCCATTGCAAAAGGAGCTGTGAGGCTGCCCCAGCAGCAGCCAGCAACCATTTGGGATGGCGCAACAGGTTTTGCTTTTCAGTACTTAAAGGAATTGCCTGAAAATGTTGGCTTGAGGAGTACTAACCTTGGGGCCTCTGTCAACTTTGTAAGTTCTACACAGGCAGAAGTTCTTGATCTGAGTCATGCCAGAACATGTACAATTGTTTCTATAGCAGTTTTGTAAATTAATCTGGGATCCTTTGGCTTGGGAAGCACAATGTAAATGTGATCTGTTATTAATTAACTCTCCCCTTCATGTGCTCGATAGCTGCAGTAAATTGGTGCACCATGCTTTTTTTTATGTCCTCACATATAATTAAGTCTTATGACAAAAATATGCTGCTCACCACTTTACAATTTAAGAGCCCAATTGTGCAACCCTTCTTTACACAGATGAGTACTTTGATGTCCGTGGGTGCACTTACGTGCGTAAGAGCTTGCCAACATTAGGAAAGGGTTGTTCTGCTGAGCATGTGGTGGATTTTGGGGAAAACTGTAAAAGGAGTGAGAGCTTCATTAGGGGAATCTCCTTTCTGTCTCTTCTTCTCACTCAACCGCTCTCATGTTTGTGAGAAAACAAAATTCTCCAAAGTGCTCATTTCACTGCTGTGATGCTCAGTGGATGCTTGCTGGCTCCTCTAAGTGAGATCACAGATGTTTACGTGTCCTGCCTTAAGTATGTTTGATATAAAGCAACAACGTAAACAAGATCATATTCTGAATGGTGGTATGACGTTCTTCTGAATGTTAGTTCTTATTTTTCTGAGTCCTGCACTTGGTACACCTAAATTTCCTGTTAGCTGTGTAGTATGAATTAAGGTGATTATGTTTAGGTTTACTCCTCTCTCTGAGCTTAATGTGGTAAGCATATTCAGGCAGACTGATGATGAAAAGTGAGTTTTCTGGATAAATGACAGCAAACTCAAAGCTTTGCGGAGACTGTTCACACCGACAAAATAACGTTTCCATATAAAATTGCCTTATAAGAATAATTTAATTTAGCATTTCTGAATTTTTAATTTCATAAAGAGAAACTTATATACATTGGGGGGAGGGATAGCTCAGTGGTTTGAGCATTGGCCTGCTAAACCCAGGGTTGTGAGTTTGATCCTTGAGGGGGCCATTTAGGGATCTGGGGCAAAAATTGGGGATTGGTCCTGCTTTGAGCAGGGGGTTGGACTAGAAGACCTCCTAAGGTCCCTTCCAACACTGATATTCTATGATTGTAATTCTCTGTAGCCCTTCTAGCTGTATTTATTGAAAGATGTCAGCAGTTAACGTTCAAACAGTTCCATTCTTCAGCAAAATATAATATTGATATTTCTGGCGTAGTAGTAAAAAAGCTTTATATAGAAAGGAGACAACTTAAATCGGTTCTAGGACCGAAAACTGTGATATATGAAAATGGATTAAAATAGCTGTGTCATAGAATACTTATTTGTTTCAGTGTAGATGCACCATTGCATTAATTGGCAGTTTTGCATGCATGTTGAAAGGAGAAAGAGCACCTTCTTACCCCACCAAAAATGTTCATATTGTAGCATATAAAAGCTACCCCAGGCAAAAAGGCTAGATTGTAATTTCAGCAGCACCAGTGTCAATCCAAACTGATAAAGATGTGTCAGGTTTACACTAGTGTAAATTAGATCAGAATGTGTCCCAAAATATTTCTGTTAGCTGGAGTACCTTCAGCTCAAGTCTAATCAATAGGTAAAGGTTATGAAAATTAGAGAGAACCTCATAATCAGCCCTTAGAAAGATCTTTCTTTATGCAGCTGTCAGGAAACTTAAATGAGAGGAATAGTCTATTAAGCATGATAGCTGAGATTAAAAAATAGAAACTAGAAATTTGGAAAATGGAGATTTAAAAAGAAATCCTACATACTAGAAATAATAGCATATGAAAATTGGCTTAGTGTATAAAGAAAAACTATGGGTCTGATGGTGTAAATAAGAATCATGCCCTATGGGTCTGATCCAAAGCCCATTGAAGTCAGGGACTTTCCATTGACTTCACTGGCCTTTTGAGCAAACCCTGGATTTTTTCACAGATCGAATAGTTGTTACTATTTATTTTTGAATGTTCTTTTTTAGTGACCAAGACTGGTATACAGGACTAACTCTGGTGGAGACATTGACAGATTTTTAGTTGTGAAGTAAGTCATGTTAGTTGCAGTTGCTCTTTACTATGCTATGAGGATCCAGGGATACTCAAAAAGGAGAACATCAGAAAACTAAGATGCAAACTGATATAACTGTTTCAAATAAAGGTATTGTACTGTTTAGGTGTTGGGAGGCTCTGCACTTAAACCCCACATAGTGTATAATGTGTAAGCAAGGGGTGGACAAACTACGGGCCGGATTCGGGGAACCGCGACCAATGGGAGCTTCGGGGGAGGTACCCACAGGCAAGGGCAGCGCGTGGAGCCCTCTGCCCCCCTCCCCCAGGGGGCGCAGGGATGCGGTGCCGGCCACTTCCGGGAGCGGTGCGGCGTGAGGCCAGGACAGGCAGGGAGCCTGTCTTAGACATGCTGTGCGCCGCTTCCACCCTGGAGCCGCTCCAGGTAAGCAGTGCCAGGCCGGAGCTCACATCCTGAATCCCTCCTGTACCCTGCAACCCAACCCCCTGCCCTGAGCCCCCTGCCATACCCCGCACCCCTTCTGCACCCCAACCCTCTGCCCTGAGCCCCCTGCTGCACTCTGCACCCCTCTTGCACCCCAACCCCCTGCCCCAGCCCTACATTCATGGCCCTGCAGGCAAGTTCCCCACCCGGATGTGGCCCTCGGGCCAAAAAGTTTGCCCACCCCTGGTGTAAGCAAAGCAGGGTTCGTATGTTAGACAGCCTTCTGAGTCAAGCAGATGGCACAAAATTCACAGCAAGGTGGATTGTATTTCAGAATATGGCCCTACTTCCAAGAATTGACACCTGGTCTGTATCCCACTGGGAGGAAAACATCTAGAAATTACATCTATGAGCTGAACAATACTCTAAAAGAGAACACCATTTATTACATGGAGAACTGGGTAATACTATCTCTCAGACTTCCCGCTGCCACTCTATTTACTCTAGTCTGTTGGTGCTAAGTAGTGATCACTTGAGGCAATACATTACGACTTGAAAGGAACAATTTATTTTACAATTAGGTTAGCAAATATAGGCAATCGCTTACCTCCCTGTTGATAATTGCAAATCAATTATATTATATGTTTTTTAAAATGATAACTGCTACAGTGTTTTGCAAAACAAATGTTCTCAGAAAGATGGAAGATCTTTAAGGCCAAGTAATAGAACATGTGTAGTTATTAGCAACAAAAATGTTTAACCCTGAAGCAATATTTCTGTGAAAAATAAATTAAATTAAGGTCAATCAGAGCAAACCGCTGCTAAACATGGTTAGTATAAAAGAGAGAATATCTTCAAGGGAAAAACTAATAGAACTGATTTTTTATTTCTAATGAACTGAAGATGCAGGCTCTGATGCAAGATTGTTTTATACACAATTTATTGTATTGTGTGGGATTTTTCCCAGTTTAGAGTACAATATTGGTAAGTTTTAAATACACTTTTTCATTTTTAAATTAAGGTGGCTACATGGTCTAATGTCCACATTTTTTTTCAATACAAATAATTGCTGCGCTACAGTAACTTGTAAAAAAGAACAATATTTAGATTACCAGTATACTATACCCCTTTATGTAGGTTCATAAAATCATTTCTGAAGTAATCAAAGGCAACCAATTATTCAGTACAATATATGCACCCATAATAATGGAGAGATGAGAGATGACTATTCTATCTGAAAAATAAAGGAAATGTATTGATGTAACCCTTCTGCCAGTCAGAGTTGGCAGCAACAAGGGCCGGGTTCAGTATCTAGGGGTTCCTTTTCAACAACACAACACAAAACCGGCTTGAGCCTCCACTCAGTGACCTGGAACAATTACACACCACCCCCTGGCGCCTCTAAAGGCAATACTTCCCCTTTTGCAAGCACAGTCTGAGTGTAGCAAACATTTTTAAGAAAAGAAGGGAAGTAACTCAGCATTAATTTGGGAAAAAACCACAACAAACCCATAAACACAAACCACGAGCAAAAGACCCATCCCAAGTAAGTTGGGCAGTGTTCTTTTCCCCTCAGGTTCTTAAGTCCAGCAACCCAAAAGTCCCTCGTATGTGCCCATCCCTTCTCTACACCCCACTCACAGTTGCTGTCCTTGGTCAGTGCAGCCCCAGAGTTCAGAGGTTCATCTGCAGAGGTCACCTCCCTCCCTGGGTGGAAGGTGGGTGGTAAGGAGGTACCTTATATGTTCCTCTGCTTAGGAACTCGCTGTCCTGCCGGCTGATTGCCGCACCTCTCTGCGGGGCTCTGCTCTGGCCCTCTCCACCAGCTGCTCTGCTGGCCGCTCACCATGCCTCTCCGCTAGCTGCACCTCTCCAGGCTTGCCAAGATGTCTTCAGGGCACACCACTTAACACGTTTTTCAGTGATTTCAGCTGTTAGTGGGGGAGCCTCACTGCTGGTGCACTGCACACTGGGCAGTCTCTTTCATCAGAGACCCTGTCCCAGAGTAGGTCTAATTCTTACACCTAAATATCAGGGATTTCAGCTCTACAGCATGTAACAAGACTCTCAATTGAGTCTAAATTAGCTCTTTTATTATACTGAGGATGTGTCAAATGGTGTCTGGGGCCCTTAAACAGGGCCCACTCCCCCATGTAGAAGTACCTGTCCCTACCCTCTCTCAACTCATTGAGCTTTGGAACCCATGTCTCCTGCCTAGCGAGTGCCATTGAGTTGAGGGTGAGTCCCTCCATTGGGGTATGCCAGGTACAGTTCTGCTACCCTCGATTCACACAACAAGGATAACAACCCTTTATTACACCTGCCCCAATAACAAGGAGACTGGGGATCTAACACCATCCACAAGTGATCATTTGGGCAAGCAATCCCATCATGCTGAGCATCTAGGTAGGGTGGGTGTGCCCATGCAAATGAGATCAGCTCCTGAAGTCCTTTTCCACAGCTCACCACTAGATGTCAGGGAAGAGCTCATTCAGACTATGCTTACATTGAAAAACAATTACAAATGAGGATACCTAAATGGAGCTGAATTAGTTTCTTGTTCATAGAGCACAGATGACCAGATTTCATGTCAATTTTATTTTATTCATCAGTCAGAACAACCCGCTAGCTGTCATACTGTATATACCAGGAAACAGAGCAATACTTGAAATATTTCATATCCTTTAACAGGCATAAATGCTATATTGCATCCAACTTTTAAAGTTCATTTTTAGTTTTCTCTATTTCTTTTTCAAAGTTAACACCTCTTGATGTCCTTTTGATTTAGCCTTAAAATTATTAGCAATAAGTGAAAGATTGTTGTACATTAGGTGAAGGGATTTTAGAGCATACATTTAGGATCATGTCGTGTGGCAAAATTTGATATTGTAATAATTAATCAAAATGTTGGTTTGCACTAAAATCGACATAAACATGTAGGAGTTAGAAAGCCAAATCTACTGTGCATGTGTAATTTGTGTGTACAATTACAGTGCTTTTGCATGCAAGTTGGGTAATTGTTTAAGAAAATGACCAGAAGTCATTTGCATGTACAACTGCTCAGTCTGTTATGTACAGTCACAATAAATAGTGTGCCATGTCTATTGGCACAGTAACCTGTTTGAAATGTGGCCCATTATTTTTTGCATTGGCTAATATTTGCAAGCGTCTGTTTCTTATAATACCTTGGATGAAAAATCAGGAATAGCAAAAGTCAACTCAGACATCATTGACCTTTGTATTTGAACAACAATCTGATTCTTCACAAATTAATAAACAACATCTCAGGTGTTGGAGATGTGTATATTCATCCTATGCATGTAGGATGGGGTAGATCCTGTCTGGAGATCATTATATTCTCACAAATCGATAGCCTCTATTTTCTAGAAAAAGGGGCAAATGTATCAGGAAAGCACCATTACTAAATAGTCTCCTGCTTTCACTCAGAAGTTTAAAAAAAAAAAAGAAGAATAAAGGGGGGGAAAAATCTACAATGAATGGGAAAAAAAACAAGTTGACAGTTAAGGTGTCCCACGGTGAATTTGTCAGCGTTCCATTTCATGATGTGAGTTGCTGATATTGCAGCTTTGTGGCATTTCCCATCAAATATGACAGGCTTTATAGCAGTTCTAAATTGGAGCATGGAGGAATGTACAAGTTGTTAGAAAGAGCGCGGGGTAGGCAATTGCTGTAAATCTCGTTGTCAGTTTTTGTCTCAATGAAGTCTAAATACTATAGTATTGTCTATTTTATTGACACAAGTGCAAAAGCAAACTAAACAAAAAACATCTTTTCACTTTTTCCTTGCTACAGAAATACTATCTGTGTGAATTCTGCATATTTTGTTCCAAAGGCTGGATGTGAGACTATGACACTTTTCAGCTGCATGATTATTGTTTAGCGATTAGACCTCAGGATGAAAGTGAAATGCACTGAAGTGCAGCTCTGGCTTCACTGATATCTGCCCACAAAGGCGGTCAGTCCTTTGATCATTCTTCCTGCAGTAATTTTAGAAACCTCTTCTGAGGATGAAAACTCTCAGCAGGAGGAGAGATCTTCCTCACTACCTACATAACAGTTTAACCCATAGGGTGGACTAGATAAGAACTGTATGTTCACTGTTTGGATGTGCTAAATACTTACATTTAGTTGTGGACTGTCGCTTTGGTATATGACGGTATCACAGTTTGCACATCTTTTCCGCTTTTGAATATATTTTCAGTGAAATAGAAAGGAATGGGGAATGAGGTGAGGATGTAGGGATATACAAGACAGGCCTAACAACCAGATATGAAAGACTAAACTGTTAAACAATACTGTACATTAAAAGCGAACTACTAGGAATGTGCATTTGACAACAATGTAGAACTCATTAACCATAATATTCCAGTAACATGTACCTGAATATCTGCCCAAAATACTTTTCTTTCCCTTCAAGGTTCATTTGTCTCTTCTGTATGTGCTAATTTGCTCATTTAGTTCTGCCATTCCACAATGTTCAGTTTATGCACTGATTTCCAGTCCCTGAAAATGGTTCTTTTGGCGACTGCAGTCCTGAAGGATGATTTATGCCAAGTGTCTTCTGTTGTATCCCATAAGAAACACCTTTCATTTGATGCCCTGGATAAATAGCTGATACACTATGCCGATTTTGACATTTTTCAAGTAAAATGCCACCTTTTGAGGTGTGATTTGTGATTTGCCTTGTTCACAGCCATTAGAACAGTGGTTCTCAAACTTTTGTACTGGTGAACCCTTTCACATAGCAAGCCTCTGCCTGCGACCCCCCTTATACATTTAAAACACTTTTAATTATGTTTAACACCATTATAAATGCTGGATGCAAAGCGGGGTTTGGGGTGGAGGCTGACAGCTCGCGACCTCCCCATGTAATAACCTCATGACCCCTGAGGGTTCCGACCCCCAGTTTGAGAACCCCTGCATTAGAATGACTGTTAGACTGGATAGGCTGCTGCCCCCATTTTGTTTACCGCATTTAAGCTGATTAATCATTTCCTTAGGAGGATGTGGTGAGAACCCTTGGGGCTTTATAGCTTTTCTGTTGCCTGACATTTAATTTGGGAAAGAGTTCACGTACTGAAGGCTGAATGGACATATAAGATAGTAGCCTGCTGAGGCTTTTTACACACGCTTTGTGGTAGACAACATGCCAGCAGAGAATCACCATGAGCTTTGTATGTAGTGGCACATATATTGTTTATAGACAATTTAAAAATACCCAAATCCAGTAAATCTTATGCTTCCAGTGCCCAGCCAATGTACTGGATATACCAAATGAAATACACGCAGGCATTTGGATTTGAATTCAGAATAAAATTCACAGTGGGATACTGATAAATCCCCAAAAGCAGAATACAGTTTGAAAGGTCTTTCCCCAAAAGGACAAAAACATAAATGATAGGAAACTCTACATTATGAATATCATCATAATTTGCTGTTTCTATTACCATAGTACTCAGGGACCCAGATCAGATCCTGTTCTGCTAGATGTAGTCTCTACCTTGAAGACCTTAGACAGTCACAGCTCTTTATGACAGGATATGACATGAAGTGACATGTTGCCTGCATATGCTGGTAGCTTATGTACAGTATTTATGCACTGTATATACTTCATTTTGCCCACTTGTATTTCTATATGGGTGGATTCAATTCATTAATAGGTAATACATCATTTACAGTCAACTGTGTATGTGAGTCCCCTAGAGTTTACTCTCAGGAAGCACAGAGCACATCAAAAATAAGTCAGTTGGACAGTTTTGCTATTCATCTTTCCCTATGTGCCTCCAACTGAACAGAAATGATGACTCGTCCACAAAATAAAATGTCAGTCTTTATTTATGTTAGTCTCAGAGGCAAGAAGTCATCTTTTCTTTGCCTTCTTGGTAGGGTTTCGCCTGCCCCATAATTTTTCAGAAATGTGTGTCTGTGAGTCATTTGGAGTGGCACAGAGAAGGAAACAGAGACTGACTCTCTCTACTTTCTGTGTTCCTGCTTTGGGATATGAGAGCTTGCCTACCCCATGCTCCCAGCATTGTCAGATTGGAGAAGGAGAGCCCAAATGTGGATGCCTGTGGGCCAACCACAGCAAACAAAACAAAATAAGATTGGAGAGTTTTTATATGAAACGTAAAGTGACATTATGGGGAAAACTGTTTTTTTCTGTGCTGGATTAATGTGTAGGGTTCAACTTCAGACCAAGCTTTATTAGGACCTCACAGATCTACAGCATGGGGAAGGATTTCATTATTAGTTTGACCTTTTTTGACACCCGGCTGGGTTAGTTTGAAGATTATCTCTATCATTAACTCCAGGTGTATTATGAATGCCTTCTTTGTCGTTTCTAAAGAATGAAAGAAGGGAGCTTGCTCCAGGAAAATTGTGGAGTCTGCCTGCTTAGTCTGATAATTTTTTCTGAGGCTCCTTGGTGTCAAATAAGAATTTGTGCATGTGTGTAAATATCTCTGTATAAAAATTGGTGCAAGCAGATGCAATGATAGAAATGCACTCACTTATATCAAGTATGAATTTGGCCCAATGAATTTAATATTTCAGTAGAGGAGAAGGTATACCATAAAAGACAGCAACAAGATTATTCATTATGTAATCTGCAAAGGGGTTATGTAATCTGCAAAGTTTCAACTTGCTTTGGGGAAAACTAATTGGATTTGTTGGCTTTCAGATAGGGATAGTCCCCTGAGCAGGGCAAGATGGACTTGTAGATTCTAGTGAACATTTCCCATGCCAGTCATCGTTCTCTGAATGGTAGTTTTTGTTGTTTTCCCTCTTCCTGGACAATTATTGCCCGGCACTTGGCCAGACTTTTGAAAATACCATGTGTGCATGCTTTTTTCTTTGAGTCTCATCATGCTAGATTTTATGCCCCTTGTCTGAGGAATTCATTGCCCTTCTAGGTAAGATCTGAGGTACAGCTAGCAGATTTTTAGAATTATATAGCAAACTTATGGTACCACTTTAATTGCATTTTTAACTAGTTTCATGTGCTTTATTTGCCTTGACATTTTATATTTTATATTGTAAAGTGCTGCAAGGTGCCTTGCATTATGGGCTTTATATAAAATAAAGTGACTGATGCATTGATATATTTTCTTTCTAACCACCAAAGACTGTTTTGGGCATACTGGAATGTCAAGCCACCTTCACCTATGGTCAGTAAAATAATAAAAATAAATCACAGTGAACAACTGGAAAAGATATATTAGAGTAATTTCTTGGTTACAAACCACATAGTGAGGAGAGAGTTCCTGCAACTATAATGTTGTTGTCTTCTAAAATACTCATGTAGGGCATCTGTCTCCCAAAATGATGTGCCTGGCAGGGATCTAAAGATCATTAACTGGGAAAGGTTAAGACTAGGAGGTTGTAACTATAGTACGTTCACAACCAGTCTCTGCTCATTGAATTGTATTACATTCAGAGAAATGGGGCCAAATATGGTTTGAGTTGACAGCAGTGGAAAGATGGTATAACAGGAATCCTTATAAACGTCAAAGAGTAACGCTATGCTTATGTGACTTTTTTGAGCGTACTTGATCTTCATATTAATCTAAAACAGCATGAAAGCTGCATAGAGTGTTCTTCTTTAAAGGACTTCCAACCACGGCCATCAGTGGTTCTGATTGTCCTCTCACATTATCAGAATCCATAGAGTTACAATGGTGTGAGATCAGATTTGGGCCCAGTGAGTCCAAGCTGAAGAGGGACTATGTGCGACAAAAAGAACAATGACTTCACTTAATGACAGCTAATTTGTCAGGATGCTTTGGGGCCATGCTGATATGATTATGACCCTTAAAGGGAACAATGGATCAGATCCTCAGCTAGTGTAAATTGGCACAGCTCCATTAAGGTAAGTGGAGCTTTGCTGATTTACACCTGCTGAGAATCTGGCCCCACATCTCGGTAATTATCTTTCTTTTTTTCTGCCAGTTAGAAAGGTTTGTAATAGGTTCTACTCCTACTACACAATTGGTATTTTATAATAATATTATGGGGCGATTGCACTTGTTTAAATACATTCAGATAGTTATTAAATAACCATATACTAACCTGAAAGTCTCTTGGGGGAGTATCACTTGGGGGATGGGTTTAATCTTCAGCCGACAGGTTGTCGTCTCTGATGTTTGACTAACACTCTCCTTATCAGAGCAGTCTGCCAGCAAAATGTCATTTTAAAATGAGTTTCCAAGACCATGAGCCAGGGAAAACCCCACGGTCTCACCAGTAGCGTAGCCGGGGGGGAGCAGGGGAAGTGGCCACTCCCCCACTGAGCAGAAGTGGCGCCTTTTTTGTGCTCCGGCACCTTTTGCTCCTGCACTGCAGCTGGAGAGGAGCATTTTTTTTGCTCCTGGCGGCTTTTTGTGCTCCCGACACTTTTTGCTCCTGGCGCCTTTTGCTCCAGTGCTACCAGCGGAGCGGAGCTAAAAAAAGCACTCACCCGCCGGCGCTCCAGCTGTTCGGAGGCACTTCGGTGGTGGATCCTTCACTTGCTCCGGGTCTTCGGCGGCACTTCAGCGGCGGGTATCACCAAGTGAAGGACCTGCCACCGAAGTGCCGCTGAATAGCTGGAGCCGCCGCCAGATGAGTGCAAGGGGAGGTGCCTTTTTTTAGCTCCGCTCCCCCTGTGCTCTAAACCTGGTTACGCCACTGGGTCTCACATTAGCACATCAGTACATTCACTGGTCATGCCATGGAAAGCGCCCTCCTGGAGGAGGGTGCATTTCCTCTAGCTACTTAATACAGAGCGTCTGAAGGTCAGATTGAATTTGTATCTCACTACAAGCATATTAAACCAGTGCTCCAAGATTTTCACTGCTTGACTGTCGATTTTCAGGTGAAGTTTAAGGAATCAGTTTTGACCTTTAAAGCCCTAAATGGCCTAGGACATACCCAGCTGAGCGAGCGAGCCTCTCTCTCCATGCCATGTGGCCATAGTAGAGATCAGCAGAGGCCCTTCAACTAGAGCCCTGTTGGTACCAATGAGAGAGGGCCTTCCCTATGAGGTCTGTGGCTTTGGTTTCACTACTCCCTTTGATCTGAAATAGCTTAAATCTGATGACCTTCAGGGAACATTGCAAAGCTCATCTGTTTTCCCCAAACATTTTAAATTGGGATGGGGTGGGGGTGGGGGGGTTATGGGAGAGGAACTCTTTAAGGGGAAGGGGTTTTGTGTTTTTGCCTAGGACACTGCTGATGGACTATCTTAAACTGTACATCAGCACTGAGGATGTATTTCTAAGTTATGTCAAGGGCAGCTAGAGTGTGTGGTTAGACACCCTTTTTAGCATTTTTATAAATCTAAATAAATACAATAGATTAGACAAAGCCCTTGGGTACAGTAAAAATGAAATGAAGATTTGCTATTGAATTTGTACAATTAAAATAATTGTTCTTGATTTTCTATTTTTTTTATTTTAAAGAAAAATAAGTGTTCATTCAAAACCCAGTTATTAAAAATCCTAAATACTATCATTACTGAATCCCTTTGCATAGCCTCAGAGTAATAAATGGGAGAGAGAACCCCAGTAATTGCTTTAATAACTGGCTGCCATTTGCTGAACAATGGTCATCAAAAATATCAGCTATTGATATATAGGGAACCATTAGTTTTTGTAACACCAAGAAAACATTTAAAATTTGCCTAAAATTAGACAGTATTATTAATTTCCATCTGAAAGACAATATTCAAGATATTTGGGTAAGAAATCTTCAGTCTTGAATAGAATTTCCTTGTACTTCTAACAGTGTTTTTATTATGAGGGGATAAAGTTTCAGTTTCCTTACAAATCATCTGAGGTGCCAATACATACCCCGTCTAAAATATGTTTCTCTTAATTAAAATGGAAACTTTACTTCCCTTTCATGTTGCATTACATTTTAGTGTAGGTTGATGTAAATCATGTTTAAAACAGTGAAAAGGTTGTATTATTCAAAGCATCTTTTTAAAAAATTCCTACACAGAGAATTATGAGTCTTATTTTTGCTTTATGTTAGCCAGGCATATGTTAGCCACTTCATAAAAACAAGCGAAGACTTCGTATTTATACTGCATTTCTCATTGCCCGTGCTAATTAAAGTTATTTTTAACCACATATTTGCTAATATGTAGTAATATCCTAGTGTGGACATGGCAGGTTGTAGCCTTGACACCATTAGAAGGCTGAAGTAATGCTAATGAGGAGCCCAGGGTTTGCCTCTTAGCATATTAGATCCACAACTGCCTTGTCTTCACTAGGATTTTGCCTCATGTTAGTTACCACATGTAAGGTGATTTTGTACCATGGATTACTTTCCTAGTGGGGACTCACCCCTGATGAAACCAAATACCCTGTGTGGAGGGCGGGGAGCAGCAAGTCTCACTAATGCAGTGCACCATGTCATGAATTTTTAAAATAATCTTTTGTACATCTCAAATTTCATAATATCGCCTGGCACAAGGCTCCTGACACCAGGGGTGGGGAAAAACATGTTTTCAGTACCCAATGTGCCTTTATGGTAATCTGGAAATATTCAGAACAATGTTTTGTTTTTAATATAGTTAATGTTTTTTGAAATGCCACATCATGTCAGTTTAATTTTTTTTGGCTCCCTCATCTCTAAGGTCACGGTAGTATTTATTTTAATAGGGTACAACAGAACATAACCTGAAGTTACAGTACACACCATACATTTATATAGAGCTTTATTTCTAAATATCAGATATTCCAGCCCACAATATCTTAAAAAGTGAACGCAGCAATTCATTTTGAATTCCCAATGGACAGTACACAGTGATTGACTTTATGCATTTCTATCCAAACGTCACCTACTAGGATTCAGTTTTTGCTTTCTGGGTATTGCCTTCAAAAAATAGCCTGTCCCTTACATAGTCAATCAATTCTGTGTACTGTAATTGTGTTAAGACAGCATTGCTGAAATCTGTTTAAGCCATCTGTCCATCCATCCAGAAAGAAAGCAAGAACTGAAAAGCAAGAATGACTGTCAAAGTCTAAACACTTTATCACAAATCCTTATAATATATGGGATATGATCCAAACACACTGGCCGCCATTAAAAAATCAGCATTTGAAAACAGTTACCAGGCAACATTATTGGAAATAATATAGTTGCTTTCTATTGCAGCTATGGGGAAACACTGAGATATCACTTATATCTTAGTTATCACTGTGTATGCTATTATTTTATAAGATTGTTAAAGAGATTTTGTTTTGAGGTTTGTAGATTTCAGATGGGTAGTACTTTCTTTAAGATACAGTATTCTATAGAATTCAATAAGAGTCGTGTAAAATCCACATTCACGGTTACTGAATGTCTTCGACAAGGAATGCACATATCACAGCAGGACATGGAAAAGCTAAAGCCTTCATCAGTTCATGAAATTGCTGACCCTTGACATCCAGCATCACTTCTGATTATGCTCTCATTTACAGAACACTTATTCTACACTGGTGAAATCCCAGTACTTCAGTGAAGTGACTCCTGATGTAAACTGGTATCGGGTTGGGCATCTGGTCCTCAAAAAATTAGTTAATTGACCAGTCAAATAATGTCAAAAACGGTCAAGAATTTTAAGGCACTAATTTATTAGAACAGTAACAAAGAAGAGTAACACTTTTTGGTGTCCATTAGGCTTAGCCTTAGATAGATACTTATGCCTAATTACAGAAAATATTTTTAATTGAATTATTTTGACTCACAAAATGGGAAACACAATGAAATGAAGTTATAAAAAAATGAAAGAATGGCAATCAGAAAGGTAGGCCGCCACTTACATTGGAGCATTCTTGCTGGAATATATGACAATATTTGACTGTTGTCAACTAAATGGCAGTCAATTGATTGGATAGTTGACATTATTTGACTCGTCAATTTCCTGTCTTGCCAAGCCTAAACTGGTGTAATTAAGATCTCAGATAACTCTTTCTCATCCAGGTGTCTATCTTCGCCAAGCCTTGGGAAAGCAAGAAAACTGCACTGCTCCGAACTGATTAAAAAAATAAAAAGATGTAGAACTAAGTATCAGCAACAAACTGTTGGGAATGCAGCCCAAAATCATGATGTCTTTCTTGGTAGCTTCATGTAACATTTTAACAAAATGGGCTAAAGAAGGTTTTATAGGACATGCACTAAGGTTGGATAAAAATTAAAGAGGCTTTAAAGATGGATAGGAATTAAAGATGCATGAATATTTTTCAGAAAAACATTTGTTTGATGTGTTCAGCCTCTCTTTCTGCTTGGAGATATATTCCCAGATATATTCATTTTTAAAGTCTACTCTAGTACCTTGTCAATTTTTTGGTCTCTGGGTTCAGCCTTGTCACTTCATTGGGATTGGATTCCTGTACAAATACTGAATTTTAATTTGAAATTCACTTTTCATGAACATGAGTGCTCAGATACTATGGTGAGGAGTGTTGTATAAACACCTCAGTAGATAGATTTCAGAGACTCTGGATAGATGTAATAATTCAGGAGGGACATCTGAACTTCATCCATCATTAGGAAATCATAAATCATATCCAGATCTGAGGCCAGATTGATAAGATCCAGATGTTTCATAGTCGGTCAGGTCTGGAATAAGATTTCGGCTGTCACATTCTAGTGTTACCTTGCAGCTTCAGTTTTCTTAGGTCATAATGTGCATACTAAAGCAGCCCATGATTTTGGTTTTGAGGAAAGGAAAGTTCTAAAGGTCACTGTTTGCCATGTCCTTGTCCCTCTATCTTCACCAGCCTGTAGAGCTGGCTGGCCATGTTGTGGAGCACATGAAATGGTGCCACTGCTGGGAACTCCCTCTGCAGTTCTGGGTAGTATCGTGCCTTTCTTTGGTCATCCCAGTGCTCCTATTCAAATTGGGCTGGTGTAGCCCTGCAATGCCCCACAGTATGGCTGCTGCAAGTCACAGTAGAGCCCTTATGTACATGCCCTAGATACTGTAGGACTTAAATTTGTATAGGGAGATAGCATAACAGGTTGGTTGATAAGGAAGCTGTGTGTTATGCCACCTGCTAGATAACTTTTGAAAGATAAAGTGTGTGTCCTGTTGTTAGCATCCAAAATATGATTGAAATTATTTTTCTGGGTACTATGTAAGTAGCAGATATTAAAACAGAAAGAAAACTCCTGAGTTTTGGAATTTAAAATGTATCTAATTGAGAGGGGGACAGGGAGCTAAACCTTTTTATTACACTAAGCTCAGCCTGCACTTATTTCTAACAACAGAACAATTACACGGACGCCAAGTAAATGTGCCAAGGAGTATCACATTTTCTTATAGCTGCTGCTGATGGTAAAAGGGTGAAACATGTCAGTTTACAGCTTTGCAGAATTAATTTGTCATCTAGGACTTTTTAATGGCTTAGAGCATACCCATGTCCAAATGGTTTGTTTTTAAATATTCACTCCAAAAGAGAGAGAGAGAGATAGATGTTACGTGCTTTGATATCTCTGTTGGTCTCACTGCAGGAAAAAAAAACACCCCTTCACATACAAGTAACTAAAGCATTTAAACTGCCTTAGGGTCCTAAACCTTGTGCTTAGTGAAGCTTCACTGTGACCAGAGGTGTGAGTGCATTTCAGCTTGTCAAAACTCAGGATGCTAATGATACACTACACAGGACCTAGAATAAACTGGAGATCATTTAATTCCTCACCAGAATAATTTTCAGCTTGAGTTTCTTGCAATGTATTGGTGTAGATATATTTGCAAGTGACAGTTGAATGAGAATTTTGGTCAGAGATAAAAACAAGAAAACTCTTCTTCCATTGTGTATAGTGCCTGTGTTCCTCCAGAGATGATGATGGAAATATTTCTGACAAGAGGAGTCATATATTATTGATGAACATTTTTATTTTATTTTTATTCCAGCAGGTCATTGTGATCTTTCTTTTCCTCTTCTTGCTCATAAAGCAGGAGGTTGGAGAGACATCACTGCTGAAGTTTTAGAGCCTTTATGTTTTGTAAACACTGGAATCATTTGCTGGTTAAATTATTTAATGAGTCCTTGGTGTGCCATACTTCCTGTAATCAAATATTTAAGAAACCCAATTTTTAAATATTTGTGTTTTTTGGAGTGCATGCATTCGTTGTCCTTGAGTATTTGTTTCAATTTGGTTCTGTTGTTGGGTGCTTAATAAGACCCCTTCTTCCAAATCTGTGAACCCCTTCCACAATAATACTGCCATCTGTCTGACATCTCTAACTTGATCACATTAGCTGCACCCTCATCCATCTGAAGTTTTGTTTCAGCAAGATGATTCATGATCATGTGTGTAACTTTAAGTGCATCATAATCCTGTTGAAGTCAATGGGATTCCTCAGAGCTGGTCTGGGACCTTCATCAAGTAGTCTTCAGGACCAGCCTATATATATCCTATATATATCTCCTCCTTTTATTTTAATGTCAGACATCCTCTGGACTATGGTACTTCCGTTTTATTTTTATTTTTATTTTTATTTTTAAATTGCCATATGGTTCAATGATGTGGTTTGAAATCTATACAAGATCAGCATCCTAATGGTATTTAACATGTATAAAGAATTGTTACTGGAATAACAGTTGGGATCTCATTTACATAGGCCAGAATATTTGGGATTTCAGTGACATACTGTAATAGTCAAGGTTTTCATTAGGATAAAAATGTTTTTAGAGCTGGGCTGAATAGTGATACAAATGTGTCTCACTCATCATCAGCTGTGCCTAGAATAACCAGATAATAAATTGGTAATCTGCCCATAGAGAGCTGCCATGTATTTAAAATCATCAGGACTCTGGAAGTAGATCAGGAAAGAAAACCAGCATTGTGTTATTACATATACATTTTGCCTAGTTACGTTTTAAAATAAACCTCTCATTTCATTTTCATTCTTACTGTGTGTGGTGCTAGTACTGTTGTATGTTCCTCAGTTTTATTCAGCAAATGGCAGGAAAATAGTAAACTGGAGCAAAATGATGTACTACATTAATTCTTTAGAAGGGATCTTTCATGTTGGTCAGTTTTTACCAGCTTCCCATCATAATTGTAGACCTTTAAAAAAAATCAGTTCTGTTTTTAAAAACAATATTGCTGCAAAGAGCATAACGTGCCATGGTGAGAAGGTGGCATTCAATCACCACCTCCCAGCGCCAAATCACTCAACAGGCTGTTGCTTTAAAACTCTTCCCCTGCCTTCTCTATTAGCAAGTTAACTAAAATAAACAAGAAACTCCAGCACAAGCATTCTCCTAGGATTCCTCTTACAAGCACTGCTCAGCCATAGATTCTTTTGAGTGGAAAGGGCACTCTTGCCTCCTTTCATAGTGAAGGTGGGTTAATGAACAGCCTCTGCCAGAGGGAGTCAGCAAAGCTCCATCATGTACCAATGTGGTGGGTCAGTTGAAGAATTTAGCCACACTTGGACGAAAAATTACAGGATGTTGTTATTGGACTGAAGTTAACATCTATTCCATCCAAACATCTTGGTTAATTTAGAGTTGAGTTGGCTCAAAGTGCATGTCTAGGTAGCAAAGAAATCACAGCTGAGGCAATATTCACACTCAGAGTACTATCTGAAAGTATTATCCCACTGCCAGCAGAGTACTCAGCCACACCTACACACCAGTGGCTCTCTCGAACACGCTCACGCTCCATTCAGCAATATTGCCATCCTCAATGCACACATCAGAGAACTGAAAATCACACTGCAGTGCTGCAGCTTCCCCTGTCAGATTCTCAGAGTTTCACTCATGAAATGGTAGGCGCCTTGCAATCTGAAAAGCTTTGAGTGTCAGGCACAGAGAGACAGTTACAATTTTCTCTCCTGGGAGTGTAAAGTATTAATGGAGCAGCTATGATTGCTTCACTGGCTTCCCTGTTTCCCTGGCCTGCACTGTGCTTGAGACTCAGCCTGCTTCCTCCGGCTAGCCACTGCTCCATCCAGTTTACTCCTTGTAAGCTAGAGCGGCTTACATTGATACATATACATTTTATTTCTTACTGCACATCTAACATGCATGGTCTAATAGTTAGAAGAAGACTGGATTGGGTGGTGTAGTAGTGATGGGGGGAGAGGGGAACCGAGGCCATAGGAATATTGGGGCATTAGAAGAGAGTGTAAGGGGGAAGAGGAGTTCCCAAGGTTTACAGGAAGGCCAGGAGGCTTGCTGGAGGGGAAGGAAGTAAGTTTTTCTCCTGCAGGCTTCCCAGGGCTCACAAAGTCATCAATGGCATTGTCGTCCAAATTTTAAGGCATCAAACAATTTGTCAACCTAAAACTTTGGCTGGCAAGTATATTTGTCATATAACTCATCTGCCTTCAAATGACAAAGTTGGAGCCTGTTTGTCTTCCAGTATCCAATTCTTCACATTCTATATTTTGTGGGAGAGCTGCATTAATTGCATTAATAGGCATTGGTCATTGTTGGGTTATTTTTTTTGCAACATGATCACTTTGGCCTGTCCTCCTTCCTTTTGACTCAGTGTGTGATAGGACATCCAGGAATGCATTGCCTCATGTACTACCTGTGCTCCTCTGCGTGCATTTCATCTGAGCTGACTGTTCCACGCTGAAGCACTGTGGGATAGCGCTCTACATTTTCCCAGAATGCACTGATACAAACACAATGAGCGTGGTAAGTCAGGCTTGTAGACCCAGCTGTGATGGCAGAAGAACTGTTGTGTAGACACAAATTAAACTGTTACTTGGAACTGGTTACAGGGACTGTGACTCTAATTGGTTAAAAAATTCTGGTTGTAGTTTAGTGATGGTCCTTAAAGTTCTGACACAGTCATTCAAAGAGATACAAAAAATACCTGATGTGCACTTGCAAGTTAGGTATTTGCATGTTCACACATCTCTGTGCACATAAATACCCAAACTGCACATGCACTGGGCATATACAAAAGTACATGCACAGTTTTGAAAATATTGGGCTGGGCTTTTAAGGGGAATGCCTGCAGGATTGGCAACAGCTCATATTATGGAATGCAAATATTCCACTTGTCCATGGGCCTTTGACTAATGTCAGAGGTTATTACTTCATGCAGGATTCTTTTGGCCCAGCTGTGATTATTCATGTGCCTTGCCTCTACTAGTTAAAAGATTTTCTTAAATCAATGGCAGTGAACGTGAATCAACTTTCCTATAGACAACCAATCTGTTGTGTGTGGATTGAATTTGATGCGCTGGGGTGATCATTTAGTGAAAATCAACAAGAGTCAGGAACAGTGGCTCCATGTCAGCATAGTCAAATCGTGGCTTAAAAACAGGAGCTCTAATCTTGTACATTTAATTTTGTGGGCAAATTGCAACTGCCAGCTTCTCAGTTTGATTGGTTCCAAGAGCAACTCGACATAAGAAATTGAAAATGTCAGGAGGCATCAGTCCTGTAAATATATTAACGTTCCATCTGGAGTTTGGTGACCTTGGACACTTTGCTTGGCCTCAGTATCTCATTGCTGAAATTAATTCCACTACTAATACTCTCTAGAGCTCATACCAAAGAGTAACCAAAACTCCATCTCTCCTTGGTATTATTCAAGGAATAGGTGACATGATTTGTTAATATATAAAATGTGCATGCTAGTAATTTGTTATGGCTCTTACACAAAAGGATCAAGTTAATACATTTGAATTTTTTTAACTTACTCTATCATGTGGAATAGGGAAAAGAAGCTCTCAGCTTTTTATGACAGCCTCAGAGAAGCATAATTAATTTTATAGATGTCTGCCTTTGAGATATTACTGATTAAGTTGTTATTAAATCTAGCTAGTTGTACATTATCAAGTTTAGGGGAACAATGTCTAGATTTAAATTACTGTACCACTTATTTCAGGGTCAAATCCTTTTTAATCTACACAAGAATTCCCATTGATATAGGGTTTGATCTAAAAGTTCACTGGAGTCAGTGGAAAGACTTCCATTGACTTCAATGGGGTATAGATCAGGTCCTTTATGGGATATAAGTAAAGTGAGCAGTATCAGGCCTTTAGGACTCAATCCATAGTGTCCATTGACTTGATAGGAGTTAAAGGCACTTGGGCCCTCAGTATCAGACGCATAGGCCATGATCCTACAAACACATAATCACACATTTAATTTTATACATGTGAATAGTCTTGTTAAGGTCATTGGGACTACTCATGTTCATAACAGTAAACATGTGTGTGTTTGCAGGATTGGTCCCTTAGCTTGTAAACAATTGAAATTTAATGCAAGCTGCCCTGATATTAACACAGGATGGTAGTAATTAGCAATGTTTTAGAAATTCTATGTAGACACAGGAAGAACAAATCTTACGGTGTGAAGAGTGGGAAAAAATAATAGAGGAGATTTTACAAGCACTTCATGGTAAGAAAATCAAACCTCCATTTTATCTAATATATAGGCCCTACCAAATTCACTGTCTGTTTTGGTCAATTTCACAGTCATAGGATTTTAAAAATCATAAATGTCATGATTTCAGCTATTTAAAACGGAAAGTTCACAGTGTTGTAGCTGTAAGGGTCCTGACCCAGAAAGGAGTTTGTGGGGAATCACAAAGTAACTGTAGCGGGGGTTGCGATACTGCTATCCTTACTTTTGCACTGCTGCTGGCGGCGGTGCTGCCTTCAGAGCTGGGCAGCTGGAGAGCGGCGGCTGCTGGCCGGGAGCCCAGCTCTGAAGGCAGAGTTGCTGCCAGCAGCACCATAAAAGTAAGGATGGCTTAGTATGGTATTGCCACCCTTACTTCTGTGCTGCTGCCTGCAGAGCTGGGCCCCCGGTCAGCAGCTGCCACTCTCTGGCCCCCCAGCAAAACTCCCTTTGATTTCAGCAGGGACAGGCTTTCCCCCACTAAGACCACTTGTGTGCCTAAAGTGAATCACACGTGTAAGTGCTTTGATGAATCAGTCTTAAAGTACAAGACTGGTAGTCAGAAAATCTGATTTATATTCCTGTCTGTGTCACAGACCTACTGTATGACTTTGGGAAAGTTACCAAAGCTCTCTGGGCCTCAGCTTCCAGTGCCACATCTGGATAACAGCAATAGTAATATTCAACTACCTCACAGAAGATTTCAGAGGCTTATCTCAGTAGCGTCTGTAAAGCATTTTGAAATTCTTACAAAGAAGTAATAGATTCTCACTTGCTATAGAAAAAAGTTAATACATCTAGAAGCAGAGCATGAAGTTTTTTTAAATCGTGTGCACAAAAATGCATACACACAATCTGTGCATTCAATGATATTGTGATCGAATCTGCACTTACACAAACTGCCTGTACAAATGATCAGTTTCACATTATGCTTGTCATATGGAGGTGAACTCATGGTATCTGTCATGCCATCACAGTCCACTATTACACACCAAACTATGCCTGAGTTCTAAAACTTTGGCCCAGAACTGATAACTCTTTGTATTCCTGTAGAACCTACTTCCAAAGTACCAGATTCAATAAAAAAACCAGATGCCTTCCATGCTGTGAAAGCCTGTATTACTTACCCAAGCCCTTCCAAAATGGACTTGGTAGTGGATTGCACAGTTTACCACAATTGTGAAATCATGAAATGAGACCATCTATATTCAGTCTGACTCAAAGGTTTGAGATATATATTTGGTGATTAATTTCATTGAAGAGAGAGCATTCTAGAACAGAGTGTAATACTGACCATCTATCTAGTCTAATACACACTAAATCTTCCCATATAAGATCTTCACTTTATTTTCTGAGACATTTTATTAAAATCATAATGGAGACACTCCCCCTTTTCAGACACTGGACATATGTTGTATAGTTCTCCTGTCCCTCCCCTCCTCCTCTCTCTTCTGTCCATTAAACTATTTGAATGCATGGCAGGATTTTTGATCCTCCAACCTAGTGATTGCCTGATGATGTTTTACATGTGCAGTATCTAACACTGTTAAGCTTGATGATTTAAAAGCCCCCTGAATAGTGAAGCTGCACTCAAAGACTCTGGACCCAGGGGGCTTTAAGTGGGTTAAATGTGTCTGGAGAATGCTGGAGCAAAATAAACCTTTTGGCTTTTGGCATAGCCCAGGCAGGAGTCACTGAAATCAAATGGCGAAATCCATGAAGCATTAGTTTTCTAATGCTTAGTAAATATTCTCAGAGTGATTCAATGGGTGCAGAGTTACCTTTGTATGGAGAGTAAAAATGACAAGAAAGAAAAGAAACAGTTTGGCTTTTTAAAGATGTGGAATCTGTGTACAAACCATGCTAGCAAAAATGAGCAACTTACTCTTGATATAATTCATTATCTGAAAGGTCCATGGGAAGAACAGACTGAACGAGGGAGGAATGACCAAGGGCCCAATCCTGCAATGTGCTGAACCCACTGTATGAATGATCTCGTCCCTTACTGAAGTTATTGGGAGTTGAGGCTACTCAACATCTCTCAAGAAGTGGTCAGTAATTACAGGATCAGACCCACGTTATCAACAGTAATGCCACTTTGACTTGACCATTGAAATGGCTAACTCTTTTCTCTTTTTCTAATGTGAATTTTAAAGGTAGAAATCACACCTCTTTGCAAGCGTGAATTGCTCTTTTCACTAACATGGCTATTTTTACATGTCAAGTATTTTGAATGAACAATAAATGTGTGTTTTGAAAAATGATGAGGTTTACTCTATCATTGCATTGATGCAAAAATATTAATATGCTGCAAATAACAATGGAAGCTAGTAGGATTTTAATATATTACATTTGAAATATAATGCTAAACCCTGTGGTTAACATGGATGGCAAAGTTAGATGTGGTATTGGTTCCCATTTGAAACCTCAAAATACCATGAATGTTTTGAAGTACCTATCACCTGGTGTCTACTATTTTACTTAATAATGTGTTTAGAACTTTCCCTATGTTTGCAACATTTATTTTTATTATAGGTCAGGCACATAATAGAATGTTGTTTTTTGTATATGATATTGGAGTGATTATAGTATATCTGCATAAGAATCCCAGAAAGAATAAGACCTCAGCACCTTGTTTTGTCCCATCCTGTATCGAGTTTAACAAACTCTCAGATATTATGGTGAAGGAGGACATGTAAGAACACAGATAAATCACTAATTCTTTTCCTCTAACTTGTTCTGCTCAGTACTGTGACTCTCAATTACTGCCTCAGTAAGAAAAAGTGACCCAACAGATTGTCCTTTAGTAATGACAGTGAAAACAAACAACAAAAATAGAATTTTCTGAATTTCAGTTGATTTGTACAAGAGGGATCATTGAAAAAGAATGGAACGTACCCTCTAGGGGATTATTAAGGCAGCGTGAGGTCCTGTGCTATTCCTTTGTTAGTGGATTTCATCTACCCAGGGGTTATGATCCTACTGGTAGATGAGTCTTTCCTCTTTATGGAGAAAAGTCTTTTTTAAAAATAAATGTTGGAACAGCTCTAATATCCAGTCTCAGAAAAGCTTTAGTATGCGGGTAGAGTAACTGTTGATCATATTTCAATGGAAATTTTATTTTATTACATTTTGAAAAGAATGCTGGGAAAAAGTGTTGGGGTCATTACAGTGGAATGCTGTAGCAATTTTTTTAAATAAGCGAGAAGCATACAAAAGTTCTGAAAAAGTAATCTCTCTACTGCCCCCATCAATCTTGTGGCCCTATTCTTCACAGACAGAATATTAGTAATTACTTGGATCCTGCAGGAGGAACATAGGGCCCCTGGATTTTAAGAGATTACTTGTGGGTCTTTTTTTGTGACTTGTGGGTTGGTATTTCCATTTGCAGTACCTCTGACCAAACCCTTTTGGGTATTTTGACAACCATTATGATGTTTTTTCCCCACTCCCCTCCTTCATGTTAAAACAAAATCAACGTTTCATCACTTGAAAGCACTGTTAATGAGCTGCAGTCATTCTGGGTATTGTGGTAATTTTTGGCACAGCTACATTATCGAAACTCTAAACCAAGTTAAGCGGCACTGGCTGCATACAGTGTAGTGGGAAATAGGATCCTTTGTTGATAAATAGTGCTGAAAGAAATGGTTCCAATTAAATCTGGGGAGCTAAAACACTGAGTGGGTTTCTTTCTTTTGGCTTGTTTGTCTTTTTATGTTCAACTTTGTAAGCAAAGTTGAACATGCATATATGGGACATTCAACCTTTCATTTAATAAATGCTCACTGAAATTACCTGAACACTTTGACAAAAAAAAGCATTGGAGATCTGCCTGGCACAGCTAAGGATGCTGCAGATAAAAATACACCTTCAAATTAGGAATTGTTAAATGAATCAAGCTGTCCAGTAAAATACAGTATTTTGGATCTGTTTACATGGGACTTCAGAAGTGGTAGCATGGAGCCTTAGATACAGAGACAAAGCTGGCTAAAAATACAGTTCCCAAGCTACAGGGATTTTATTGAAGGAAAAGGAATAGATTTGGCAGACAAAACTAACAATATCCACCATATACTGTTCAACACAGCTCTTTTATTTTCTCTTTTCAATCCTCAACTTTAACACCACTGGCTGTGATTGAGCTAGAGGAGATTCATAATGCTCGCATCCTCTGCCTTCTGGTCTCACAGCAGTACCTTAAGCAGACCTTCCCCTCAGTCCCCTTTAACCATTCTGTTTCATCTGCACCTGGATCTAGTAAGCCTAGCACTGTCACTTGTAGAGAAGTAGAAGTTCTCCTTGAGGAATAACCTTTAATATGTAAGGCCTTGACTATGGGGAAATTTTCTGGCATAACTATTCTGTTATAGCTATTCTGGCATAGTCCTCCTGTGTGGACACACTACTCCAGAATAAAAGTGATTTTATTCCAGAATAAATACACCACCTCCAAAGTGGAATAATTATTTTGGAATAAAATCATTTTTATTCTGGAGTAGTGTGTCCACCTGAGGGAGTTATTCCAACATAACTATAACTGTTCTGGTATCACTGTAGCAGAATAGTTATTTTGCTATAACTAATCCAGGAATTTCCCCATATAGACAAGCCCTTAGATACATATATGCTTAAATGCCAGGCTTTAAAGTAACTATGGACCATAAAAACCAATGCTTTTCAGACTTTCTGCCAAGCCTCTTGCACATTGAAATTCCTGTCTCGCAGAAGCCTTTTTTTGTTAAAACGAATCCATGCCTTCTGTGTAAGGTTTTCTGCTAAAGAAGCACTGTAGCCAGAGGGCATGCACTGATGTGCTACATTTTACCTACCCTTGAGGCAAGGCCTTACCCTTGCATATTATTATTAATTTGTATTACCATAGCACCTAGGAGCTTAGAACATTGTGCTAGGCGTTGTACAAACACAGAACAAAGACAATCCCTGCCCTCATGAGTTTACAATCTGAACAGCAGGGAGGGTGTGACCTTTGAATTGGACCTTCTCAAATTCAGGAGGAAGAATACTCCTTTCTAGATATTTTAGATAAAGGAAAGTGCAGAACAGCCCATCACTCCAAAGGTCCTGTACATTGGCATTTGACTGGTTTTAAAACTATCTGAATTCTGCTTAAACATATTTCATTCCATGCATCCGATGAAGTGGGTATTAACCCACGAAAGCTTATGCTGAAATAAATTTGTTAGTCTCTAAGGTGCTACAAGTTTTTCTTTCTTATTTTCGTTTTGCTGACACAGACTAACACGGCTACTACACTGAAACCTCTGCTTAAACATAGTTACAGCTAAGCTGTTTTCTGACTGTGTTTAAAAACGGATACAATCAGGTTTTGCCCCTTCCTGCACTGGTTGGAAAAACCACAGTACTAAACAATAGACCTGGAAACTATCTTTAAACCATTGAAAATGCTAGTAGATAGGGTCACAATCAGTCCTAATTCCTGATGGGTTCTCTCTGCCACAAGGATTTGAAATACAATCAAGATAATCAACAGAGTGAGCTCCAATTATTTGATGGCTGGTGTAGTTCAAACACTTTTTAGCCATTGTTTCCCCATACAAAAATCAACATGCACTGTAAAAAATAAGCTTGATGAAGATGGAAGAGAGGAAAGAAAAAAAACGCACTAAGAGGCAACACAGTAATGGAGGATAAGATATTTATCACATAGCAATGCCATGGAGACAGCCTCCCTTGTCACAGTTCATGACAAGTGTTGAACATGTATGGGTCCCCTTATATTTGATCTGTTACTCTTCAAATCATCTCATTTAGACCACTGGGAACTTGCATGTCTACAGTGATTGGATTTGACTTTGGATTGCACAATAAGTAATTATTATTATTAGAAGCCACACTTCATTGAAAATAAAAATGGCCTTAAGTTATTCATGTGTGCCGAGCCAACTGTAGGTTGCCTTTTTGGGGGGTAAAAGTGCAAGAGGAACAGGTGCCTTAGAAAAAGACACTCCATTGATCCTATCTCATTCCTTTGGTAAAGCCCTCAGTCTGTCTATTCAGAAAATTAAGACACATTGTCTTGTACCTAAGTGATATATTTTAGGTTGGACAACTTTCTTACAAATACGAGACCACTACACTCTTTGTACTTTGTATACAGAAGACCTTTTTGCTGGCACTGTTTTACAAACGATGTGGGATAGTTGTATAGTGCAATACAAATCTTTAAAGTTTATTCTTCTGTACAAAGATATACTTTGTGATACTTATGTGCTCTCTGTTACTCCATGATTATCTAGATCCACTGGGATCATCCATTCTTTGAAGGTTATTAAAGAGAAATTCCATAGATTTTCTGTGAGATTAAATCATAGAATTTTATTTTAAATAAACTGGGCAACAGTCATTCCTAGTATAAATATATTGATTTCCCTGGGGTTACTCCAGGGATGAATTTGGCACAGTATGATTTGTAGAGCATGTAATTTCCCCCACCTATACAGTCTGCGTAATTATATATCCATGTAGTTTTGTCACCTGTCCAAAACACTTGAAGATGGAGTGAAAACAGGGAAACATTCAGTATGACATTGGAGCAATCTTATAGATGCAGCATAAAGTGACAGTTGCTTTTGTAGAGAAGAAACGTTCAAGTACTCAAAGAAAGCATGCTGATTTCCACAAGTTTGTATCTCCATTACCTAAAGAGTTATTAGCTTGACATTCACTTCATTAAATAGAATCTTTGTCTCTAAACTGCAGTCACATTTGCTTATAAAAGGCAAAATTGTCAAACCCACAGAATGAATAACCTGCCTAAAGTGTAAATCCATTGTGAGCCACCCTATGTAATCCTATAGGCAAGAAACTTCTAAAACAAACACTTGAAAAAGGACCAGCCCCTTTAAAAAATGTACATTTACTGGACACCAATTGAGTTTCCTCGAGAGACCCTCATTGTATTAACTTTTCATTGCAATGGAGAACGTGCTATTCGTTGAAAACTGTTGGTAATAAAGGCACAGAACTAAAAGGTGTTGATCCCCCTCAGCTTCTAGTGATGATTGTGCTAAGCATCTCACTGGACTGGGTCCTACATTCTTAACACAGGGGGCCAAACTCATGCCTCGTGACTCTTTTTCAAATTCACTGAAACTACAACATGGATCTCTCTCTCTCTTGAGATCATCTTTAGTTCTCAGCATGTATGAAAGGGCAAGATCCTACCTTTCTTCTGCTCTGTCTGCGCAGACTATTTGGAGACCCTCAGTTGTTAAATATCACCATGCAGTTTATTTACATTGCCCTTCCCAACACTTTACTGATCCATCCACGACAGCTTTTACAACATCAGTTCCTCTTCAGCCTTCTGCCAAGGAGAGGGAAGAGATCTCTTCATCCAGAGATCATAGAAGATTAGGGTTGGAAGAGACCTCAGGAGGTCATCTAGTCCAACCCCCTGCTCAAAGCGAGACCAACACCAACTAAATTCTCCCTGACGGTTCTCTTCTGCAGACTAAATAGATTTTTACTCCACTAGCCTGCCTCTCCCCCAGCACTTCCTTCTGGTGTCACCCTCTGCATTAATAGGTGAATTAGCTCTTTAGTCCTCCCCAGAACATTCTAATCCGCTAAATAGACAGTCAGGTCCAACCAGGTGGGAATTAATTGGTGTTCAAGTGATCAGAGTGCTGGCTCAGCTGTTGATTCCCAGCACTCTGTCATAGCCTGTACTACAGCTGGGCTTGGCGAGAGAGCTAAAAAAAAAAAAGAAGAAAGAAATGAGCTGATCTTGTATGAAGAAAACGTTTTTTATTAGAATGTCATAATATTGTATTCCATTGCTGTTAGACTTTTCCACCAAAGCCCAGTGGGTTAAATATGTTTAATATTTATTTTGCATAGAATAAAACAGCACTTTTATTCTAAGATAAAGCTTCCTTGTTAAGATATTAATACTGTAAATTGATATGCCTTTTGATATAACATTTCATAGTGTTATCACCAGGATACAGTCACAAAAATAGAAAAAAAAAAGTGCCTCCGTACTCCATGGAATAATATAAATAGGAAGTCTCCCTTAGCTATTTGGAAATGCAAGTCTTTGGAGATGCTTGTGAAAGATGTTGGCCTATTTAAATACAGTACTGGGATAGTGGATGATGTTCACTAAAACAACAAAGGGTCTGTCCCCTTTGATGAGGGAGGTGCCTCAGAGTTTGAAATTTAACAGGAACAAAAATGAAACAGATGGGAGGGTACAAATCACAGGGTCATAGTGAGGGATCCAGATGAGGGGACAGAGCAGAGAACCCCTTTAACTTGAAGGGACCATGGCAAGAATGAGAAGGTAGTTCAGTCTCCATGCCCATTCAGTTCTTGTCTTCCTGGCTGAGATCTCCAAAACCTTGCCAATTAGTGCCAGTCATGGTAATGTGTTTTACGATGCGGACACTATCCACTGGTGTCCACAAGATCAAAATAAATTCCCTCCTTCCTCCTAGAACTAAATTACTACTCCTGGTGCATTGGTTTAGTATTGGTGACCAGTGCCTTGGAGGGAATGAGGGAAGGAGCCGATTTTCCACTCATTCTCTGTCCCTCCCCATCCACTTATTGTGGGTGGAAGTTAGCAGGTGCACCTAAACACAAGGTCCAGACAGAGTGCATGGGTATAAAGATGGTTCTTACTTCTCTACACAGGAGCATTGTCCGGGTAAGAATGCGGCTCTTTTTAGACAGACCGACCCTTCCTCCTCACACCCAACCAAACTGTAGTCTTCTCAACAAACTTTATAAAATCCCCTTTAAAAAACGGATTACAAGGCTTTAAAGATATAACTATGAGTGCTTTCTCTTCCTCAACACATGCAATACTGTCAGTCTCACAGTCAGAGACAAATGGAAATGGCTGCTGGTATTACAGGGGTGTCATGCTAAGGGAGACAGACTGACTGAGGCAAGAAAAGCCGATCTGCCAAGTAGCTCACTTGCATTGGATTTGTTGTAAGGCAGTTGTTTTTTAAAGTATGTCACTCTTGTGATGAAGGGGGTTGCAATGTGTTTCAAATGGGACATTTAAAAGCATGCTCATTTAAACTGTCACACCTTGAGAACCGTGGGGGTAAGCTTTTCTTTAAGCAAAAACTTTCCCATTGCTGCTAACTCCTTCAAGTGTAACATATTTGTCAGATAATCTCCTTTCTCTCTGTGTTCTCATAGCAGGAGCCTAGAAGCTTGGTATAACTTTGGAGACCGCCTCTGAAAGTTAGCTTGCTGAGCTTAATGGACAGATCTAACACTGTTCCTGCCATTTTATTCAGTAGAGCACTAAGGTACAGTGGCTCTGGATTTGACACTTATCAATGCAAATTGCGTCCTATCACATTGTTTATTTAAGTTCTCTAACTGCTCCTCCAGTTCAGTCCTCCAGAGCAGTTTTTTCTCCTTCCCACTCAGGCTTGGCCAGTGTACTATGGCCAATGATTGTACACCGAGGAGGATTACAGATACCCGGCTATTTTAAAAGATGATTTTAAAAGGTTCACATGCTGTAGGCTGTACAATCGTTTCACAGGCTGGTTTGGATTAGTAGTCTAAACAGCCCAGTCTGGTGTTTGGAAGGGAGTAAAGTTACCTCCCCTAATAAATGGGCTTTTAAACACTACCAGAATGAGAAACACTGGAAATTCACCAAACTTCTTAGGCTCATTTCCAGTTACCATTAAATATATGGTTTCGAGTATTTGTGAAGAACTCCAACATTGCCACCCCCTTGGAAAAGGAAGCTTAGGGATTGGATTGATAGTTTTAGAAAGGGTATAATCTTCTTCATGCTTTTAAAGAGACCATCACTCTCAGAGTAAACCTAGCAATTATTGGAATAAATGAGATAAAGGAGGAAAATATTGGGATCCTCTCTGATCTCTCACAAATACTGAAGAGTTTGCAAACAGCGATATAGTAACCAGATGTACATCACACAAATGATTTCTTTGGCCAGCCAAGCCAACTGCATCATTGCATTAGAAGGCAGAGCCGTACTCCTGACCTCGGAATAAGTAATGAGCCAAGCTCTCTTTGTCTAGGCAGCATTCCTTTCCAGCCACATCAGGAAAAGTTCCCCAAAGTATTTACTTTTTGATTTCAGTTTCTGCTGACTATAACTCTGCCACATTCCTACACATACACAAAACATATGTTTGTAAAATCCTGATTTTATCATGGAAGCCCTCACAGAGCAGGATTTGAGATCATTGTTTTAAAATTCAGACATCAGTAATGCCAAAGTCTATTATTCTTACACAGAGGGTGTTTTTTGGCAGGTCATCTGCTGGGCCCCTGGAGTTTATTGTTCCGTCCCACACATAGACTTTAATGCATCTCAAGTGAGAGACATTCTGAAAGTACTGCACCTTAAGAGCTGGGGAGAACATGGTCAGAATGTTGTGTGTGAGTGAGCCCTGCACAATAGGTCAGATCAAACCTCTGTGCAGACTCTTTTCCCCTGGGATTCATGCTCTTAGTCTTTGCATGATGTTTTTTCCTTGTTAAATGGACATTTCTTAAAAAACCCCAAAACCAAACAAACAGATTTTCTTTTGCAGCAGGAACTGAGCACCAACATAACTTGTGAATTTAAAAAGAACAGCCTCCCCGGCCCACACACTGCCAGAGCTCAATTCCATTGAGCTTCTGCTTGCACTGAGAACTGCGTCTGCATCGTCTGTATCCCTTCTAACGCCAGCAGGCCATTGTTAAAGCATAGGCCTGAGTGTTAAGAGTGCTGGTTTCAATATCTGGCTTCCTATGGGGGACCCAGGGCAAGTCACTAAACTTTTCTTCATGTCAGTTTCTTTACCTGAAAAATTGCAGTTAAGTCTCTCAGTTGAGATGCATTAAAGTCTATGTGTGGGACGGAACAATAAACTCCAGGGGCCCAGCAGATGACCTGCCAAAAAACACCCTCTGTGTAAGAATAATAGACTTTTGCTGGGATTATTTTTTTTTAAAACCCTCATGGATTTAGGTGTTCAACTCCCACTTAAGCAAATTACCTGCCCTACCGATGTCCCTTTGTACACTGCCAGAATTATGAACACTGGAAATTCACCAAATTGCTTAGGCCCATGTTTACTAGTTACAAGGAGTTGGGTGCCTAATCCTTTAGATTCCTTTGCAAATCCCATTTTGAACTAATGTCAGTAAAGTGTTGTGAGATCCTGGGAAAGGAAGAGGCTATGGAATTGCAAAATATTCCAATTGGAACATCTGACTCAGAGCTAAGAAGTGAACAAGTAGATTTGTTCTGTTCTGGTCTGTTGTCAACATGACTACAGGGATCAGCTGGCTGGAATTCTGTGAGAGCAATTACACCAATATCTCCTCCTCTCTGAGAGGGCTGGAAAATAAGAAGTGCAGAGCTGCCCCTAGGAAGAGTTAAACTCTGCTGAGTCTTTGCCAACTCAGCCCGATGTGACCATTACAGTGAATGACAACAAACAGCATGTTTAATATGAACAGTATTGGTGTTTTGCCTTTTCAGTTAATTTAATTTCAGGTGAAATATGCCAAGATGATTGAAGGGATCTGCTTACCCACTCTGGCAATGCACACTTCCCCCCGCCCTACCGATCTCTTCTAGAGATGCAGTGGGTAGTTCAGTAGCCTTTCCATTCAAACGTTGGTGCCTCTGCTTAGAAAGTCAAATGTTGCTAATTCTGGTGGTGGTTTTTGGGATGCCGATACTGTCCACTGAAAACTTGGAGTCCATCATCTCATGTCAGATGGAAGAACTTTCTTCACTACCAGCTTGCTGTGAATTTGAATCAGCAACCTAGAGACAAAAAGTTCAGATGTCAACTATGTTGATTATACAATATCAAATATGACTAAGAGCATGTTTTCATATTTAAAATGGTAAGGAGTAAACTGAGCAGTGTGAGAGTTCCATTTAAGGATACAATGTATCTGGTTATCTTCTTTATTTGGGGATTTAAGGCAGAGGAAGTAATTGATGGAAACTAGGAAGGACTAATGGAGTCAGACTTCACCCCAGTGTTGTCAAACCTGTGACCTTCAAAGCTTTACATTGTGACCCTCTCAGGCAGCTACAGGATAGAATTTGTATTTGAGCATGAATTGAAAATGTTCCCTCAGCCACACCCTGTGATTTTTAAACAAAAGTGTTTAAATCTTCCCAGCTGCCTCCCACCACTTCCTCGGCAGCCTCAGGAGCAGCTTTATCATGAGCTGGGTGTGCTCTGAGCAGCTGCTGCCACTAGCTGCTAGCAGTCTGCTGTTTCATAAAGGACGCAGAAGACAGCAGTTCTGGCAGCTTCGTTGCTTGCTTCCCTGCCAGACTGTGGGAGGCCCGTGGAGAGCAAGACGGGAGTTCAGATTGGCTCTGTCTGAGCCTAGGAGAGAGAACCTAGGAAAGCATGGATCCCCTCCTCCAGACAGGAGTGCAGGCCAACTCAGTAGACTGGGGACCCAGCCTGTACACCTGTGCATAGTGTCCTCAGGTCCCTGGCTCCTTTATTGCAGCGGGCTGCCTGCCTAACTTGGTGTTCTTTTAACTGCTTCCGTGTCATGTCGGTCATTCCTCATCTGGGCTGAGGCAGACTACCCCTGATGGGAAGCAGAGCATAGGCGCCGACTCTGTGGGTGCTCCGGGGCTGGAGCACCCATGTGGAAAAATTGGTGGGTGCTCAGCACCCACCGGCAGCTCCCCGCCAGCCCTGGGGCCTGCGCCCAACTCACCTCACCACCGGGTGATGTTGTGGGGCCCCGCCCCTGACACCGGGCGACATTGTGTCGGCGTCGGGGGCGGGGCGCCGCAACATCATCCGGCGTCGGGGGCAGGGCCCCGCAACGTCACCCAGCATCGGGGGACAGGGCCCCGCGTCGGGGGGCAGGGCCCTGTCCCCGACGCCGGGCGACAACACCCACGGGCGCCGCCGGAAGTCGGCTCCTGTGAAGCAGAGCCTTAGTTTTCTAACCTATCAGTCTCTAAGTTGCATTACTATCTAGTCCTTGGGAGACAGGCTGTATGGTGATGGTCCAATATGACCTAACTTGCATAAAATACATCATAACTATGTCATAATCATATCATAATAATATCACTGTGAAGAATATGGGGTGCAGTGCCACAGTCGTGTGCTCAGATTACCATTTGGTGCTGAAATGTTTGAATTCTGCTGCCGTGTACTGTGGCCCATTGTCTGAGCATTGTGTCAGGAAAGAATGTGCCTTCAGTTTTCTGATCACAGAAATAGGATTAGCAATATACTGTGGCCACGTAGTTCCTGTCGTTAAAAGTGAACAGGTCTGTTCAGACCTTTCCCTCAGTCCGGCTGGGATTTCCTGAGGCTGTAAATTCTCTTTCTGCTGTTGATTACTGTACTCTGCACCTTGCCAGTAGATACACTCCCTGGCTCATCTCAGGCAAGCCTCTACCCCCAGGTGTGCATCTTGTATCTGTCTCAAACCTCAGCTCTTAGATTTGCTGGGATTACTGCTCAGTCATGTTTAAACAAAATCCCGTTTTGTGCACGCAGTTGATCTGTTTTCTGGTAGTAGGAAGTAACCCCCTGTGGCACTTGCTCCTTGTGATATGGCTAACCCTGGAGTAAGAACTGTAGCACCCCATCCTGTTGCGTGCTTTGTTGGATCGTGAGTTGTGAAGATACTGTAGCATATTGATAGACTTGATTCCTGTCCCAACCCAGAGCTGTCTGTGTTGTTCCTTGGAAGGTACACGCTGCATAGTATATCTGCCACCAGTCATGGACTTTCCTGGGCAGTACTTTTATTCTCACAACACAGTGCTGGAGTCCCAATAACATGTAGTGCACCCAAGCAACATGTATTGTAGTTGCTTGGGTGCACTGAGCAGTGACTTCTTCATGATGCTTTCTAGTGGCTAGTGAACAGATTGCACATCCACCTTGTGCCCAAAGGTGAACAGGTGGAATTGTTCCAAAGAGCCACGCCAGTAGCTCCTTTTTTATCTAAGCATGTCCACTTTGTGTCAGGGCTCATTAACAAATGGTTACCTCCTTCTCAGGCATCACAGCTCTAGCTGCTCCATAGGGTTGTGATACTTTTTAGAATTGTTGCCCGTGCTTATAGTTTTCTTCACTCTTTCAAATGTCTGTTCTTGAGTCTATGGCTATTCCCACACTGCACCGTTGTGTGTTCACTGTCTCACAGGCTCACAAGCTTCTGATAGGAGTATGTAGAATCTGGAAAAGATAGTTGGTCTTACCTATAAATCACTGGACTCCCTTCACATCTTTTCATCTGGGTATTTCTTTAATGTCTCTGTTTCTCCAGGTCCATCTGGAGTCACTCAATAGATGTCTGACATGGGTGACTTCAATTTTCCTCAGTTTCAACTTGCCTGCATTCAGCCTAATATTTTGCTCCAAGAGCCCGTTTAGGAATTGGTATCATGGCCCTGGATGGCCTCTTTCTTGACATCTTCTCCCTCAATAAGAATGCCTTCAAGTTACAGTCTTGATGCCTGGGAGTCCCTCTAGTTCCTGGTTCAGTTTACATTGGAACACCTCTGGGACTGGGCTGATGATGCCTATATGTATTTGTATCCAGTGGTAAATGCCAAAAGGAGTGCTATGGTTGTCAGGTTGCTGGATGGCTCATCTAGCTCAATATGCCAGAAGCTATTCTTGACATAAACCGTGAATAATTTTTCCCTGAATAAATCGGGTTGTATGTCTTCAGTCATTGGTAGTGGGCCATGGCTTCTTTTCAATGCTCTGTTCAGTGATTTTGGGTCAATGCAGATCCTTAGTTTTCCTGAAGTTTTTCTCACCACTACTAGACTGCTGATCCACTCTGTGCTAGTTTTAACAGGTGTAATGATGCAGCTTCTTTGCAGGCCTGCCAGTTCCTTCTGTAGTGACTCCACTAGGGCTACTGGACTGCTGCTCTTTGCTGGTTTCCAAAGCTGCTCATAAGGGTCTATTTCTAATTTCACTCTCTAGGTGTCAATCTTGATGAAATATGTCCTCTGTTAGGATGCTGGACAGGGCCTAAGGTGACTGTTCAAATCCATGGCTTGCCCTGCTCTGCTCTGGGAGGTACTCCTGCTTGTCAACTACTGTAAACTTCAGGCAATAACGTCTCTTGTTTCATGAGTTTCTTAATGACAACCTGCTTTTGTCCACTGGTTTTATATACATCACCAGTGCTTGGTCCCATTTCTCAGTTTAATATTGCTGTTTATCGGTGTTGCTGGAATTACATTGGAGCTGGCTCCACAATTAGGCTGGAATTGACTTGGTAATTAATCTAAGAGCATGATTTAAAATATGGCAGTTGAATGGTTGGCAGCCTTCTTCTGCAATGTGTGTCCATTGAGAGTCTTTCTTTCTGCTAGTCATACAGCAGATATCCTTCTCTTCACTGGAAGTCTCCACATCCTCAGTCACTGTATGTAGCTGTGGCATTAGGATAAAGTGGTTTTGTTTCTCACGCCCCTTCCATCATTGCCCGTAGGCTGGGTACTTTTCTTTCTGCCGTTTGTATTACTTTCCACAGTACATACACTGGACCATGATGCCTGCATTCTCAATCAGTCTCTCTCTGTCCTGCTCCCTCTTGCTTGAGCCTGTGTATTTGTTCTGCAGTAGTGGCTCTAATTGTTTTGATCCTTTTCCTTTCATCTGCCCTTGCTATTTGAAGACATTTCTGTAGGCTTAGATCTGTTTCTCTCAATGATCTCTACTGTAAGCTTGGGACCATGTGTCCCACAAATGAACCTGGCTTTAATTAGGGAATCTTTAATGTCTCCAAAGTGGCATGTGGATGCCAGAGTTCTCAGCTCTGTAAAGTAAGTGTTTATTCCCAATCTGCTTCTTGGTTTCAGGTACAACAAACAAACAAACTCCATCTCTTTATAGTCCATTCTATCTGGGGTCACAGTACTCAAACACCTTTATCAGCTGTTTCGGGGCTTATTCCTGGCAACCGTCTCTCACTCACCTCACTTCTCATCCTCTTTTCCCAGTGAGATACTGAAAACCTTTACCTTCATTTTCTCATCTTTATTCCCATGGTCAGCTCGGTATACCGACTCAGTTCTTCCTTCCCCTGCTTTCATGCTTGAGCAAAGTTTTTGCCAGGAAAGCTAGTATCCGTGGTGCTCTGAATTTTCTTCTACGATTTCTGTTTGCTCTGTTTCTCGGTGATGCTTTGTTTGCCTGTTCATCACACTGTACTCGTCGCAAAGGGTCTTACTAGATTCACTGCTATCGCAACCACCATGGTTTGTGTACTGCATGCTGGATCCTAACAGGAAGGGACTTCATGCCGTTAAAATTAAACTGGCTCTTTACTGAGAGAACTATTTATAACAATGCTGCAACATCAGCTAGCATTCTAGCCACATGTAAACAGGCTGACTTTCTCCTCCAAACTCTTCCGTCCTGCCACCTGTGCTTCTCCCTTCACGTTCCATGTCAGTTGCTAGAACTGCTTCAGCCAAAGGCTTAAGCGTAGAGGAAATGCCTATTTTATTAGCAAACACAAGTTAACATCACTATCAATGTATCAACACTAGGCTCATGTGAACTATTTTAATGAGTAGCTGTAATCTAATTATGCCAATAGGTATGGCCCAGATTTTTAAAGGTATTTAGGTGTTGCTGTGACCAGTGTTACAATGCCAAACTGATATAGGAGCCTTCCCGTTCTTGGACAATGGGAGCTGTGGGGGGCGGTGCCTGCCAGCGAGGGCAGTGCGTGAAGCCCTCTGTCCCCCCCCCCCCAATCCCCAGGGGCCGCAAAGACGTGGTGCCGGCTGCTTCCAGGAGCGGCGTGGGGCCTGCGGCACCACAGGGGTGGCAATCCCACGGGCTGGATCCAAAGCCCTGATGGGTCGGATACTGCCTGTGGGGCGTAGTTTGCCCACCCTGATGTAGTTCCAATGAAGTCAATGAAACTATTCACATGCATACAGTTAAGCACATGTTCAAGTGCTTTGCTGTACTGGGGCCTAAGGCTGCTATAATAATAAATCAAAGCTGCCTTACTACAGAGTGTTTTAAGTGTCTAAAGAGCAGAATAAGAATGGCTTTCCTGAAGGTGATGGACCAGATCCCTTCCTTTTTCCTTTTTCACTCCATCCCATTTTGGAATTTCACACCCTCTGCAGCATCCTGAAGATTTTGGCTTGCACAGTCTTTCTGATAGTGGTATTGACAGAATTATTGTGTGAAGTTCAGCTATGCTGTAGAATCAGGGTGCAGAAAAATCGCTCTTTGTTTGTTTTCAACGAACACATGGGTGAGATGGGATCACAAAAAATAATAATTTCAGTGATATTTGTGAGAAAGCAACAAAGAGTCTTGTAGCACCTTATTGACTAGCGGATATATTGGCGCATAAGCTTTCGTGGGCGAAGACCCACTTCATCAGACGCATGTGGTGGAAATATCCAGAAGCAGGTATAAATATGCAGGCACGAATCAGGTTTGAGATAACTAGGTTAATGCAATCAGGGAGGATGAGGTCCACTGCTAGCAGCTGATCTGGAGGTGTGAACACCAAGAGAGGAGAAACTGCTTTTGTACTTGGCTAGCCATTCACAGTCTTTGTTTAATCCCTAGCTGACGGTGTCAAATTTGCAAATAAACTGTAGCTCAGCAATTTCTCTTTGAAATCTGGGCTACCTTTAAATCTGCTATTGTGTGTCCAGGGAGATTGAAGTGTTCTCCCACAGTTTTTTGTATATTGCCATTCCTAATATCTGATTTGTGTCCATTTATCCTTTTATGTAGGGACTGTCCAGTCTGGCCGATGTATATAGCAGAGGGGCATTGTTGGCACATGATGGCGTATATTACATTGGTAGACATGCAGGTGAATGAACCAGTGATGGTGTGGCTGATCTGGTTAGGTCCTGTGATGGTGTTGCTGGTGTAGATATGTGGGCAGAGTTGGCATCGAGGTTTGTTGCATGGATTGATTCCTGAGTTGGAGTTACTATGGTGCAGTGTATAGTTGCTGGATCAGAATATGCTTCAGGTTGGTGGGTTGTCTGTGGGCAAGGACTGGCCTGCCTCCCAAGGCCTGTGAAAGTGAGGGATCATTGTCCAGGATGGGTTGAAGATCACTGATGATGCGTTGGAGGTGTTTTAGCTGGGGACTGTAGGTGATGGCCAGTGGTGTTCTGTTGGTTTCTTTCTTGGGCTTGTCCCGCAGCAGGAGGCTTCTGGGTACACGTCTGGCTCTGTTGATCTGTTTCCTTACTTCCTCATGCGGATATCGTAGTTTTAAGAATGCTTAGTGAAGATCTTGCAGGTTTTGGTCTCTGTCTGAGGGGTTGGAGCAAATGCAATTGTATCTCAGTGCTTGGCTGTAGACAATGGACTGAGTGGTGTGTCTGGGATGGAATCTGGAGGCATGAAGGTAGGCATAGCAGTCGGTAGGTTTTTGGTACAATGTGGTGTTTATGTGACCATCACTTATTTGCACTGTGGTGTCCAGGAAGTGGACCTCCCGTGTGGACTGGTCCAGGCTGAGGTTGATGGTGGGGTGGAAGCTGTTGAAATGGTGGTGGAATTCTTCCAGAGTTTCCTTCCCATAGGTCCAGATGATGAAGATGTCATCAATGTAGCATAGGTAGAGAAGGGGCATGAGTGGATGAGAGTTGAGGAAGCGTTGTTCCAGGCCAGCCATAAAAAATGTTGGCATATTGTGGGGCCATGCGGGTGCCCATAGCAGTGCCACTGGTCTGGAAGTATATATTGTCACCAAAATTGAAATAATTGTGCGTGAGGATAAAGTCACAGAGCTCAGCAACCTGTTGTGCTGTGGTATCATCAGGGATACTGTTCCTGACAGCTTATATTCCATCTATGTGTGGGATGTTTGTGTAGAAAGCCTCTACATCCATGGTGACTAAGATGGTGTTTTCTGGAAGATCACCGATGCTTTGTAGTTTTCTCAGGAAATCAGTGGTGTCATGGAGATAGCTGGGAGTGCTCGTGGTGTAGGGTCTAAGTAGAGAGTCTACATATCCAGACAGTCCTTCAGTGAGAATGCCAATGCCCGAGGTGATGGGGTGTCCAGGATTTCCAGGTGTGGATCTTGGGTAGTAGATAGAATAACACTGGGTCGGGGCTCTGAGGGTATGTTGATTTGTTCCTGTGCTTGTGTGGGGAGTGTCCTAGGCAGATGGTGCAGTTTCTTAGTGTATTCCTCAGTGAGATCTGAGGAAAGTGGCCTGTAGAATTTGGTATTGGAGAGTTGTCTGGCAGCCTCCTTTTGGTAATCAGACCTGTTCATGATGACAACTGCTCCTCCTTTATCAGCCTCTTCGATTATAATGTCCGAATATAATGAATATAATGTATATATAATATATATAATATATTCAATATACATTATATATATATATATATATATATATATATATATATATATATATATATACACACTGAATATATTATATATATTCAATATACATTATATTCATTATATTCGGACATTATAATCGAAGAGGCTGATAAAGGAGGAGCAGTTGTCCTCATGAACAGGTCTGATTACCAAAAGGAGGCTGCCAGACAACTCTCCATATATATATTCAACATAATGTATATTGAATATATATTGAATATAATGTATTTATACCTGCCTCTGGAAATTTCCACCACATGTGTCTGACGAAGTGGGTCTTCGCCCACGAAGGCTTATGCTCCAATATATCTGTTAGTCTATAAGGTGCTACAAGACTCTTTGTCGCTCTTGCAGCTCCAGACTGACACAGCTACCCCTCTGATATTTGTGAGAAAAACTCTAAGTGCTCTGGCCTACTGTATGTAAAAGCAGAAATTAGGCATTGTATAAAGTTTGAAGCAGAATGCATTCTTTCCAAAATAAGAAACTGCTGAGGCTTCCAGATTGTGTGCCAAAAAAGTTTTATTAGAGAGCCATCGGCTTTGCACTTTTTCCAGATCTTTGCAAAATATAGAGGCCGCCTCTCTCTGAATTTCTTGCCAAGTTGAGATGTGAATCTACTGTTTATACAGCTTGCATTGACTTTAACACATGATTTACATTGCTCCATTTCCTTTTGGCCTGCGCATTAGATCTAGGCCCAGATTTTTAAAGCTATGTAGATGTTGCTGTGCTCAGCGTTGCTATTGCTTTTTAAATTTCACTTTTTAAAATGAAATGTACGCTTCTAAATCAATGAGGCATTGCAGTGCTGAGCACAGGAACACCGAAATATCTTTTAAAATCTGGACGTTAGGGACTGCTGCGTGGGAGCCCTTCTTTGTGGTATCCAGGACATCCATCTCCTCAAGCTCTGTTTGTGTGTGATTCATATAAACAGTTTAGGAACCAATTACAACCCAATCCTTTCAGGAAAGGCAAGTAAGATGAACTGACTCTGTTAAGTGACATCCATGGACAAAAGAAGCTTTCTCCTTGATTTGATCTACTTAAGTGCTATTCTGGACCACTTGATAGTCACTGTTTGTACCAGGTGACAGCTGTGTTAAGAACAAGACTCAATTTTCTTGCTTATCATACCGGGGTTCTTTCCTGAGGGTGGGCATTTATCTATTATAGATAAGATAAGGGATCGCAAGTTGAAAAAGGTTTATGAGACAGTAATTGAAGCGCTATGTTGGCCCTGCGTATTTGGTTCTTAGATTTTTTGCTGCATATTGTTTTAACAGCAGCTTGGCAATTTGGAGGAATAACAATTGAAGCTATTTGTTGATTTGATTTTTTTCCCCTTAGGCTTAAGCCATGGAGCACATGCAGCACCAGTGGTATTATTTCTGGAGTTCTATTTGCATATCAAAAGATGACATTTGAAAACAGAATCTCTAAAATGAGTTGGTGGTTTAGACTCACTTTGCCATATGTGAAGTTAGAGGAATATGCACAGCTATGTTTCATTAACCAGTCAGGGAAAATAAATTTGTCTGATGGGTCTTTAAAATGCTTTAGTTTGGGTATCTTGAAAGCAGGGTTGGCAGCCAGTGGCTCAGACAGAACATGTGGTCATTTGCAAGGTTGTGAGATTTGAGAGGGGGGGGGGAGGTTAATTGCTTTTCTTCTTTCTAGAAAATTGTAGAAAACTGAAAACTTCTTTCCCTAGTTTCCTATTATCCACCGTAAACTCAATGGAATTTAATTTGGGGACTTTCTTAAGAGTATTGTTTTCAATTCCCTTGGGAGTTTTTTCCCCCCATAAAATAGTTCAGATTAATTTTGTTAACCAAAAATGCTTGGTTTTGTTTTGTTTTTTAATTCCCCACATCTGTAAAAACCAATAAAGCTCTGGAGATTCCTTTTGACCTGTAAAATGAATTGAGAAGGGGTGTTGTTAGTTTACACATCCTGGAAAGAAGTTAAAAAACATTGGAGGTATGACTCCAATACAGCTGACAAAAGTTATATTAACCCATCTACCTCTCCTCTCTTTGTTTCAGAAACCTATAGATTGTAAACTCACCTCTAATTTTTGATAGCGTAAGCTCTTTGGGATAGGGACTGTCATTTCCTTTATATTTGTATAATGCCTTGTACAAGGAGACCTGAATGCTGACTGAAGCTGCTAGACGCTACTATACTGCTATTACATTATATTATTTTTGAATTGTGGTAGCATTTGGTGCCCCAGTCATGGATCAGGACCCCGGTGTGCTAGGCGCTGTACAAATACAGAACAAAAAGACAGTCCCTGCCCCAAAGAGCTTACACTCTAAGTGTTACTGCTGTTTCCACCATAGCACCTGCAAATATAAAATCTCCATTAACTTAATCTTACGAAAGGAGAGAAACTGATCACTGGTGCAAGGGGGAAAGGTAATCCTTTGAGAGGGATAATATGTAGGCCGTATACGTTCGCCCACAGCCCTTCTCCTTACTACTAATAAAACTTTGTACTCAAGCATGCCAAAATGCTTTTCAAATATTAATGATTTAATCCTCACAAGCTCCTATGTGGTAGATGCACATTAGTTTTGCCCATTTTAAAGACCTGACACACAGGGAGGTCACTTATATGCTTAAAGTCACACAATGGCAGAGTCATGAACAGAACATGGGTGTCCCAATTCCCAGTTATTTTGTCTGTCTGTTGTACTCCTATGGCCCCCATTACCTTGGTATCTGAGTGCTTCACAGTCTCTAATATATTTATCCTCACAATTCCTGCTCTATTACTTCACCGAAACAGCTCCCCCCTGCTGTTTGCTTTTGAATGTATTTGATTTTCTTACTGCATGTTTGCACATCACAACTCACTGTATGAATAGTTAGAGGATTAATTTCATAATGAGTGAGAGAAGGCTAGATCCGCAGCTGGTGCAAATTGTCAGACCCGACTTGACCACCTCGAGCAGAGAGTTTGAGCGGGTGGTCTCTCTGGAGAGATGAACTGCCTTGTGCTCTTTGTTCTCCGCCACTCCATTCTTTTTCTACTTTCAAGAAATATTAGCAATTTGATTGCAACATTTCTGATTCTTCTTTCAGCTTTTGCCTGCAGGGTCTTGCACACACAATTATTCCTTTGGGTGCAAACCCATTCAGGTCTGGTCTCTAATATCATGCAGTATTCTCTTTAAATAAGAGCGATTTCCAAGATTTTCTTGTTTCTAGACTTTGAAATACAAAAGTTCACTTCACAGTAAGTGCTAATTACCCCTCATTATGCATGCATAGAGAAGAAAAACAAACCAAAAAAATTAGCACTGCTTCTCCTACACATTTGGGCTCTCTTTCTCTCTGCCCTTCTCCAGTTGAATGTACCCTTTGCTTGGCACCTTTTCCTTGATTTTCAGTATATATTTGGCCCGGATTGCTTTTTAAATCTGACAAAGTTTGTTTTGCCTTGTCTTCACTCAGAGCTGAATCTCAGAATGATAAATCCACTCCCAGAACTGACCTGCAGCAGCAACTGCAGTATCATTAGTCTTTAGGGAGGCCTCCCTTGCTCCAAACCCAGGATTTGATCCTGTCATTCAGTGACACCATCAGAGGGTATGGAAAGAGCACAAAGCTGAGGGATATTCAACAAGTCACAGTGCCTTAAACAGCCCTTTAAGAGTGTCAGTATAAACTCTACTTGTTCAGTATAAATATAAATAACTTTCCCAGTGTAATTAACAATTCTAACAATTTGTCCCCAAAAATGAAATAATAAGGCTAAGTAGTAGGAGTAATGAAAATATCGGGTAATGTATCAGACTCCTGGAAAAGATATGTAGACGTTTTAGCCCAAAATGGATTCAGGTGAACAGATTTCCACTAGCGACTGCAGCTACAATTAAATGATAGGGTATGTGATTAGTGGTTTGGCTAAAACCAGTATTTTCTAACTGGAAAAATTATGATAGTGTATTTTCTATAGTTCATTCTGGAAATAAATACATTTACATTTTTTACAGGACAAATTCTGCTCTTGCATATAACTACTCTTCAGTTTTCCATTTCTTATTCTGCACTCAGTGCTTGAACAAAATTCCCATTGGTATCAATGGGAGTTCTAACCAGGAATTGAATTCAAAATACAGAATTTCAAATAGCAGATAACAGCTATGAAGGGCAGATTACAGAGGGGAACTTTGCTCCAAGAGCCAAATCTAGAAGTCTTTGCTCACTTTTATTCAGGCAAAGGCTATTTATGACTTGACAGGGGAAATACAGTGTTTTCTTCCAAGGGCCTTATTCTACTCTTTCGTATATGAAAAGTGGTGAAAAGAGGCTGGGGGAAAACGTCACTATCAAGCTCCTTGGAGGCTAAAATTATTTCAATAAAAATTGTATAAAATGTAGTTCAGAGTCATAATAGCATCTGTGAAACTAACACTTTTGGGGAAACAATAAATTGCACAATGATAGTCAGTTTTGCTAAGATTGGCTAAATCATTATGTAGAATAAAATGTCAAGGGCCAAAGCAATCGTGACCAAATTGTAACATCACAGTCTAACAATTTCCTAAAAAGCCCCCTATATATGTACTTCTCAGAAGAAAAACAGAGTAAAAATGCCACAAATATCCTAAAAAAAGAAAAAAGCTAAGGGTTCTCTTTTTTTATTTTCAAATGAAGTTGGCTTCCCCAAGAGAGAGTAAAGAGATAATCAATCAAAACAAGTTTTTTGTAGAACTTCCTGTTATTATTCCTCATTATTTTTGAGAGAGCAGATACATTTACTATTGAAATAAACAACAATTTGATTGAGGTATCAAGGGTAAATCAATAGGCAGAGAACATGGATCAAAACATTATAAACTAGGGAACTTTGAATCAATATTTTCATGAGGAGAGTCAACAACTGGGACTACTGTGTTTAAACTAGATAAAAACCACATTGGTCTGAATAGCTAATTATGTCACATAGTTAGGATCATTGTACCTAACTCATATGGTCTTTTTACAGCTGAGCTTTCCAAAAATTGCAACTTACCTGTTGAAACGATGAAGCTGCAGTGAAACCAAATACAAAACCTCAAATTATATTTAGATATTACCTTTAATGCCTGAAAGACCTTTAAGCATCAAAAGATAATGTCCCAGATCATTTCTCCCTTCTAGATCCACACACAAAGGTGACCCTCTGAGTGTAGATCTCCCACCTCCTGCATGGAAGGATGTTGAGGCATATATGCACCAATTTCCTTTTCTTTTGTACCCAGTAGAAGGCATTCTATGGCCATGAGGTCAACACAGCTGAAGGTGGGGGAGGAGAAGGAAGAATGAGCACGTGGGAGCCAGTGCTGGGTGTGGCAGGAGGAAGTAGAGGGACGCACATAGATTTTGGGTGTCCCAAGGTCAAGTTTTGACCCTATGCACAGATGGCCTTGGACATCTAGGTTTGGGGTGGGGCTTCAGCTCAGTTTGCAGGGTAGCAAACTCCTCTTTTAAAAGGCCAGAAGGAAGCTGTAAGAGGTTGCTCCTGGAGATTTCCTTCTCCAAAGCTTACAAAGTCTACAGGATAGGGAATCCTCCAGGCCAGTAATAGTCCTTTCCCCTGTATCTTCATTGGCCAGTTTTTGCTCCTGGTATTAGCCCTGATGTTTTTTCTGCTCTCCACCATCCTGAACACCATGAACAGGGCTGCAAGAAAGCTGAGGGGATGTCCCATTTTTAAAGGGACAGTCCCCATTTTTGGGACTTTTTCTAATATAGGCGCCTATTATCCCCCACCCCCTGTTTTTCACAGTTGCTATCTGGTAATCCTAACTATACCAGTATGGTTAAAGCAGTAAAACCACCCTAGTGTGGACACAGTTATATTAGTATAATGGTGCTTTATACAGGTATAACTATTCCTCTACAAGAAGGTGAATAAACTACAGTGGTGTATGGCACCTTTGTATGCTATAACTGTATCCCCACAGGGGGTAGTACCCAGTATAACTATTTTGGTAAAAGATCAAACCCTTAATCACATGGTTACAAAAACTGGACGTATATCATACCTGAATTTAGAGGATGCTGCTTCTATGTGTTGTTTAAAAGTTCAGTAGAAATGATGTGTTGTAGCAATTTCCTTTTGATTTCTAAAGGAATTTCTAAAAAACTTTCTGCTTTGAAAAATGGATGTAACCTCCCTGCCCCTTGCATGTTCAGCTTTTGAAAACCTGAAAAACATAACTTTTATAATACAAGGAAGAGCATTAACAACTTAAGCTTCACAGGTGGTCACAGTCAACACTTGCCCTTTGCCCATAAAATCATTTATCTTCTTGAGTCTTTGTGGATATAAAAATGCGTAAAATCTGCAAGGGAGGAAAGCATTTTAAAATGTTCATGTGAGGCATAATGTATGTAATTGTTCTTAGCTCCCCAGAAAGCGAAGGACAAAATATTTTACTCTTCTGCTCAAACCACACCCCAGCTTCCTTTATTCTGTCTTTTTCAATTTCTTATGGCTAAAAAAGCATGAGGATTGCATTCCCAACTGGATCCTATAAGAGTGCACCTGCAAGCATGTGCACCCATCTGTTAGCATACATAACATTTTCAGCTACCACACAAATTCAGATTTTTGCACTTGTAAATGGATGCTTTTTTAAATGTGGTGATGAAAGAGTCAGTAATTCTGTGATGCTCTTCTCAGGGCACCAGAAGCATAAGTCACTGGGTTACCTCTCTGCCTCAGCAAGGATGAGCTTTCCGGGAACTTAAACTGTGTGTCAGCTCCCTGCCACAACAGTCTGTCCTCCTCCCCAGCAAACTCAGTGAGACTCTGCCACTCTTAACCTTGCCTTGCAGGTAACAATCAGCAAACCCAAGGACCCGTGAAACATTTCTCTGCAGTGTCCAGTCCCTCTCCCTGGACACACTCAGAAATTATTAAGTTTGCTGCCTCTCAAGAGACAGTACACATACTAGCCTTTCTAGCTTAGCTGAGGATTCACTTGTTTTCAATGTAACAGTACTGAGTTGGCTTATAATAAATCAAAGAATAAGTTTATTAATAAAGAACAACAATGTAAATGATACTAAGCAAAAGTAAAAAAACCCATATATGATTACAAAGAAAATAAAATAAAACACTTTCTGTAATGTCTAAGACTTTGCTTTAGCCATCTCACTTGCATCAAGTTACCAGCATCTCCAGCTATTCTGGCAAGAGGATCCAAGCTCACAGAATCCGAGGGTGCTATCCCCTTTGTTCTGTAAGTGATGGATAACAAAAATGTCTCTCTGCTCCCCTTATATTTTACAGAGTCCATTGTCTTTGCTTCAAGAGTCAGGAAGATCTCCTGGGGTGGGGACGGGGAGGAGTTCAAACTCTGGAGTGTCCCCTGGTGTGTTAACCAAACCATTTCCTCTGATACTTGTTAGCTCGACTGCTTTGTTTACCTCCTATGTAAATGTACTTTCACTGTCCTCTGCCTGTAATCAAGCTAGTCAGGCAGGTAGATCCACATTCTTTTGTTGAGGGCAGGCCTGTTTATACACTGCCTCCAAATCATATTTTAAGAACGTATTTCCAGCACACATACACAATTCTTTATACACAACCCAGACATACATCACGCAATGATATTCGTGATCAGTATGCCCCCAGTTTTGATATGACACCTTCCAAGACACTGTTTGGCTAAATATTCTGACAACAGTGTGTGAAGTGTGCCCTTTGCCCATTGGCATAAAGGGGCTCTTAGGTTCACAAACTCCCTAAAGGTTCTTATGGGAAAATAAGGGAAATATGGGAAAATATTCAGAGTATTTATGCTTTAGTAACCTATACAATTTAATTAGAGAGACAGAGAGAAAGAGAGAAGTTTGTAAATTCTCCCCAACCATCAGAAATTATATTTTGAATGATAGGTGGGGCTTGCTAGCAGCTCCTATATCAACCCAAACCTCCAAATGCCACATAGACTGCACCCAAAATCATTATTCAAGAACTCCCTCCATCAAGAATCCCGAGATCACTTTTTGGTAGGTGCTTTGCTGTTTTTCCCATTATTCTGATGCTTCACAATGGTGGCTGTCTGATCCTCTCCCCCATCCTCCAGGAGCTGTCAGAGTTCACTGTGAGTGCCTTTAAAAATAGGTATGGTAGTTACATTGAGACAGTATTTCAGGTATTTCCCATACCGAGTGGAGAGAACGTTACAAATACTGCAATAAATATAACACCATGATGCAATATATAAATCCAGTGTAGGCCTACTCCCCTTTAGAGATGCCCCAGACTGTACCATGTTATTATAACAGACCATGGCCCAATACTTCTATGGCCCAGTGTATTGGGCTCTAGACTGGGACTCGGGAAACCATTGTCTATTACTAGTTGTGACATTGTCCTGGTGTGTGTAACCTTGGACAAGTCACTTCACCTCTCTGAAATACTTTTTCCCTTCCCAGTCTTTGTCTTCTCTCTTTATACTGTAAGCTTCTCAGAGCAGAGACAGCCTCTTACTATGTGTTTGTACATAAACCCTTAAGGCCACCATGTACATTTCTGATCTACATACAGTGGGGACCCTCTGCTGTTCAATCTGACCATTCCCATTGTAGAGTTAGAGAGTCAGATGACTATATAACACTTTCCTCCACATTGCAGAATCAAATGGAAAACTCTCCATGGGAGACGGAGAAGGGTTGGCCGCTGACCAAGGGCAAGCGATGGAGAATCTATGACTTTCCTCAGTATCACCTCCGTTAACAAAATCGCATCCCAAGACATCCTGATACTTTATAAACTGTGCTCTTTTGCTTTTCCATCGTGTGCATTTTGGAATATATTATATTTATGTTGCAGTTTTAGTTCTAAGGCATCTAAAGCACTTTATCAACTCTCTATATTTACAAAAAATATTCTACTCACTGCAGAAATATATCTATCTTTGGGGTGGAATAAAACAGCTGATTACCAACACACAGCAACAGCACACAACAGTTCAGGTCAGTAATTTAAGGACACTATAGCCAACTGAAAAAGCAGGGGGAATTGACAGTAGGCAGATTTTAATTTTCAAAACTGAACTTTGGCCTGGACTCTAGGACTAACTCACTTACTCTTGAAAGAAGTTCCATGGGACCTTTAACACACACAGATCATCAAAATCCCTATTTCACATGCAGTTCAGAAGAAAGCTCCTGCAGTAGCATATCACAGAATGCTAGAGTATTAGTTTACTAACCCTCAAAGACAAACCTATCATCCACTGAATCACCAACAGCACTTCTTACAGCACCCTAGGTTTTCCTTGGAGGTTTAGTCTCCAAGAACTGACCAACCACGACCTGACTCTGGTTAGCTTGTCATTTCTGATGACATTGCAACCCCAGGTATTATCAATGTAAGTTCTGATATAGGATTCACCACCATAGTATCTGAGTACCTCTTAAAACAGTTCAAGTGTAGAATAATCAGTCCTCAGGATCAGGCTCTATATAACTGCTTCTTCGATCATTTTGTTTAATATAAAATGCAATAATAATGGGTATTCTATAGAATGTCAAGCCTCAACACTTTAGTTAATGGTTTGTTGCTTTTATGGCTGTTGCATGGCTAAAAAGAAGATAATAACATGTTAAGTCTATTTTTATCACAAATAATTGAGCCGTATGTCAAGATGCTCAAATATCACTACAGTTTAGGGTCCAGTCATTGTTAGCAGGCTAGAATATTAGTCTAACTCAACTAAATAGAAAGGAAAAGGGAAGGAAATTAAAAATGGCATGTAACTTTATTAAATCTATATACTGTATTTGAATTGCAATAAGTGACAGATGGGATTTCTCTCAATAGAACAGTTTACTTAAGAGAGATGACAAATTAATATATATCCTTTCTATTTGTTAAATTGAAAAATAGGGAGATTTTCAATAATGTCTATTCTAGTCATTTTTTGCTACACTTTCAGTTTCTAAAGATATTTTAGCCAAATGCCAACAAAAACAATTCAGTTTACCAAGAAATCACTGAAATAATTAGAAGCTATTTAGTTTGGGACAGAGTAAATTAAGGTGTTTCTTAACTGACACAGTAATGAGAACTTAGCTGTGTTTCTAAAGCAGCATAGGAGAATAGTTATCAGACCTCAGTACTCAGGAGAAATGCTATATGAAGTATGATTGCACGTAACCCTTTACCATCAAGATTCCACTATGGGATTTTTAATTTTCTTCTTGGTACTCATGGGAAACTCACAAACTCTCAGTAACTTTAATGTATGAATCAGTTTTATTACCTGAGTGCCTAAGGCCCAACCAAGAATGGGACCCCATTGTGTTAGGCACTGTACAAACCCAGAGATGGCCCCTAGAGCTCACAGTCAAAACTGACAAGACAGACATAGGGCCAGTAAGGGGTATATAGAGACTGGGGGGAGTAGGAGGGAGAGAGTTGGCGCAAACAGCTATCAGCACAGGGCAGAGAAAGTCTAATCAAAACTGTAGGAAGTTCTCCAAATGTTCAAAGATTTCTGTTATGACTGCATCTGCTGGAATCTCTGGCTAGCTCCTCTCTGCACCTTTTCCCCAAGGCTACATGGCAAGGACCACTTGGGTCTTAGTGCCTTTAGCAATGCCCAGAGAATATGTTCTGTGTGTTTGCATGAAATTGAGTACAGCACATTGGATGAAATAAACCCCAATGCAGTGTGCCCACAGGTTACACTATTTAACCCCCACACCAAAACCCCAATTCAGCAGAGTATTTAATGGGACTACTCAGGTCCTTACATGTACATACATACATACATATCATGCTGAACTGGAGCATGAAGGCTTAAATGTGGCTTTTCTGATTCATTGGGCCTACATGATAGAATGTACCAGCAGAACAGCAGAAAAGGCTCCAGGTTAGGGTCAGAATTTCTACACCTAAATTATATCATCCAGGTAAAAGGATCTACTGTGAGATTATCTCCTACTTCCATCAATGTTATAACTAGGAATGCCCACAAAATGGAGATGATAGCCCTGAATCCAGAATTTGAACCCTGTGCCCCTCAGAAGATCAGGGTGTTCTAATCTGTGATTTTGTTTATTATATGCAGGGCTGGTAGTACCATCTCTTATTAAGGTTGGCCAACGCTTCCCATTATAAGACCCTGTTTTAGTTGCTTAACGTTGCCAATTTCCAATCATTTAGACTGAAATTTTCCATGCTCGGTGTCTGCCTCAGGATAAATGTTTTTGGAAAATGTTCACTCCAACCACTTCATCTGTTTCTGAAAATCAGGCTGGGAAATAATACATTGTTTTGCCCATGTAAAACAATTCTATTGACCTTCTTTGAGAAGCTCTAGTGCCCCCATGCTTTGGAGCAGGGTCTGAAATTTGGCAGGTGGTGGCCTTTGTGTCAGGGATATAATTTTTGCTGTCCCAGTGAAAATCTGCCCAAGTTGGGGCTGAGCTATAAACATTTGAAAAAAATCGCACTTTGCATATGCTTAGTACAGACTTCTTAGATTTTAACAGCTAAATTCCCCAAAGATTCTATCTACACTTGGCATGCTCCCACCTGGGGGTGAGCAGGGCTTTCCTTGCAATTGCTGTTCTGGGCTATTGCTGGCCACGCTGGGTCTGGAAACCTGAACCTGAAATGAGAGCAGGGAGACTTTGTTCTCTCAGTGATGGCCCCACAGGGCTCAGGCAGTATGGAGGAGGAAGCTGTCTGATTCAAATGCAGATGGGACAAGAAAAGGACCTGCAGGGGTAGTAGATTGGGACAAGGAGCATGGTAGGGATGGAGACTGGGACTGGAGACTTGACGGAGCAGAACTGGATGTTGAGGGGAGACTGGCACAGGTTGTGCAAGGAGACTCGATTTGGGGAGAAACAGGAACTGACTGGGCTCCAGGGAGGAAAGCAGAAGGGAGGGCTTGGAGCTAGTGTGTGAAAGGGAGACCAGATGAGAAGTCATCAGGGCTGAATTAAGGTCCTTAATTCTCTTATTTCCTAACTTTTGAATGCTTGACTTTGCAAAATTAATAATATTCTTTGGACACATATTTTGTGCATAATATAGATATAAAAGCTGCCTCTGACATCTGGATTCTGATAGTGTTTGGTTTCTGAAACTACTCAAAGTTTGGATCCAGGGGATTTATTTGGGCCTATCTCTAGTTCAAATAACTGCTACCTGAGGTAATGCGATTCCTTTGAATAAAGGCAGTTTCAAAACCAAACCACTGCAGTATTAGTAATAGATCGTTCCACTGTATTCTTTCAAAAGTTTTTTTCTGCATCAAAGGAAACAACAAGAGCTCATCTTGAATGCCTCCGAGCACAAGACTTTTGTCAATTGTCTTAAGTTACACTAAACCCTAGTTAAAAAAAATCTATCTTGGGCTGAATGTTGGAAAAATCTTGTCACGGCGAGAGGCTAGTATTTTAGCATGGATCTTACAATCCTCTACATTAATTAACGATAAGGAGATATAACTACTACAGAGATATAGACATTCTTATCAAGGTTGCTTCCATGTCTGTAGATTAATGGTAAAGATATATTGGAAAACCTCCTCTAATGTTGGGAAGAGCAGATGTTCGAAGGAATTATAAAACTCCACAGGGAAGCCTATGTTACAGGCTGATCCAAAGCCCATTGAAGTTGATGAGAGGACATCGTATCAGACCCATGGTTACCTTTCTGGGCACTAGAGTGTAATTTGCAGAGGTAAGGTATGTACAGTGTTATGGCTGTTAAATCAATTTAGATAAAGGAGATCATCTAGCAGCACCTACCTAGATCATGCTTTATGATGTATAACCAGAAAAATAAATCTTTGGGGGGAAAAAGTCCCTGAAAGGTTTCAAACTGCTTGTAAAGAGCTTGATTGTCTAAGATACTGAAAGCTTTTTGGGAGGTGCTGAATTCCTTCAATTCTCATTGATCCAGCACCTTGCAACACTAGGGCCAAAGAGAGGGAGTTATAAATTAACTACAGCTTGACTGTTCATTTTCAATACTTGGGGTATAAGCTCAAATGGTTTATTTTCCCCTGTGATGTTCATACATCCAACGTTGATTATCTTGATGTCCTGTCAAATGGAATACATTTTAATAATTGAGCGACTATTCAGTGTAAATGAAAGGAGTTTCTTTAGGAGTCTGGCAAGCTGAGTGCTATTCAAATGATTACTTTAACGCTGATGGGATGTTATTGTATCATCAGTGATGTGTTAGGATACCTAGAGCCTAGTTTTAAAAACTAAATAAACAAAATAAATACAAATCAAGGAACATGACCCTGCTTCAGTTACATGAGTTTGGGAGAATCACAACTGTACTACATATTGTCTGAGCTGTGTCCATTAAAGTGAATTAAGTGGCATTTTCAAGAAGTTTGGTCTACATTAGAGCTATTATAATCCAGGGTGGTGGTGGGAGTAGTGGAAATTGTCGCTATGTTCTAGATGCTCACATAAAATTAATCCATTCTGCTGCCAAATAAATTGCCAAAATAAGAAATTTGTTTAGTTTCCACAAGAAGATAGGGACCAAGTTTTCTGCAGTGCCTATGTGAATGAGTGTGTGTATTTTTAAAAAATGTGGGCATATGTATTTTGTTCCTTCTGTTGTTTAACTGTGCAGGTAACTAAAAAGAACTATATAAGATACTACTGCTGCTATTACTTTTATTATTACCAGGAAAGGAGGAATCCGAGTCAGTGGACACACTAATTATGAGGACAATAGTGTCTCACCTAATCAAAGCAATGAAAACTGAGTGGGCAAACCCAGACGATCTGTAAAGGCATGATAATGTGAGCCTAGAAAGTGGAGAGGATATGAGGTGCTGCTGATCAGCCTTCTTCTTTGTTGTCCTATGTTCTAGCACATTAGTTCTGATACAGTGAAAATGGGTGAGGTACCTCTTCTTTAGCTAAACTCCTGCAGATAAGACGGACTCCTGCAGGAAACACTAGGGCTTTGGAAGCAGAATCTCAGTAGGAACCAACAATAGGTTTCACTGACCCCACTTCCTAGCCATGTGGGGAAGCCACCTTTTGAAAGATAAATCTGTGTTGTATGTCTATACTGCATCTGGGAACAAACCTGGTATCCTGGGTCCACTGTTGCGTAGCTAGTCTGAGTCTCCACTGGTGCAGTAATGTCAACACTGCTGTTTTTAGCATTCTAGCTCAAGCCCCGCAAGCACAAGTCTCTCTACCCAGGCTGGAAGATTTGCACCCATCTGGGGTGTAGACACACTCTCAGAGCCTTAACTGCTGTGGGCTCCTGGATGGTATTATCTCTTTCAGCATCCCAGCCATGATGTGAATTAAAATCCCACCACCCCACAGAAACTAGATGAAAAGAAAAAAGGGGATTGATGTATGTCTTTTCCTCACTGTCTCGCAGATCAACTTAATTCCTGAAGGCATATGTTAAAGGGGCAGATTATCCTCTGGGAGCTTCCCAGATTCCTTTTTAAGTTAGCAAGGTACTTAATACAGAGCACCAAGCAGAGTTCTTCGATCTGTGACAATTACCATCAGCACTAAAATGTAATCTGGACTAGATCCTCAATGGGTGTAGTTGGGCTTAGCTCCATTGAAGTCAATAGAACTATGCTGACTTATACCATCTTGAGGAGCTGGTTAAATAGCTGTCTTTCCAATTAATAGCCAAATATAGTCCTGTGGCAAGCATAACTCCCATTGGCTGCAATGGAAGTTAAAGGTCATGACAATGATTAGGCACATGGAAAAACTCTCACATGATGAGAGGTTGAAAAGATTGGGGTTGTTTATCTTAGAGAGGAGATGAATAAAATGGGACAAGTTACAAGTATATAAAATAACGAATGGTACAAAAAATGTAGATTGGAAACTTCTGTCCTCCCTGTCTCATAATAAAAGAACAAGGGGACATCAAGGCTGTGTCTACGCTACCACTTATGTCTGCAAAACATATGTTACTCAGGGTGTTAGTATTTCCCCCCTGCCTCCCGAGCAGCATAAATTACACCAGCATAAGCGTTAGTGTGCACAGCGCTATGTTCGCGGGAGAGCTTCTCCCGCCAACATAGCTTCTGCTGCTTGTGGGGGTGGGTTTTTTATGCCAATGGAGAGCTCTCTCCGATTGGCATAGAGCATCTTCACCACACACACACTGCAGTACCAGTACAGCTGCGCCGCTGCAGTGCTGTACCTGTAGACATGCCCTCAGTGAAATGGAAAGATGGCAAACTCAAAACTGAGTGAAGGAAATACTTTTATACAGAGTGTATGATTAAACTATGGAATTCATCGCCACATGATATCACGTGCACTGTAGGATAGCTACCCAAAGTGCAGTGCTGCATGTGTCGATGCAAGTCCTGCTAGTGAGGATGCACTCCGCTGACACAACAAGCGTAGTGGGGACAAGCGTAGTGCTTAAATCAGAGGGTCGATGGCGCCTTACATAAAGTCAACTTTGTAGTCAACTTTAGACACGGCCTTAAGTTGTCGGAAAGGACTCGGTAGTGTAGACACATACATTATTCAATCAACTTAACATGGCTTGTGTTGACCTAAGATTGTAGTGTAGACCAGGCCTAAGTTATTTGGATTGCTTGGTAAGCTGGGCTCAAACAAACAATATGTGTTTTCATGTGGCTAAATGTAAATGTATACATCTAGGGACAAAGAACGTAGGCCATATTTACAGGATAGGGAATCTATTTTGGGAAGCAGAGATATGCTTGAAAAAGATTTGGGTTTCACAGTGGATAATGCGATCTTTGGATGCATAGACAGGGGAATCTCAAGTAGGAGTAGAGAGGTTATTTTAACTCTCTTTGGCATTGGTGTGTCCGCTACTGGAATACTGTATCCAGTATTCATATTTAAAATGATCTTCAAAACAAGTAAAGAAGTAGAACAAGCAGCAGGCAAAATTGTGTAGCTAGTCACTGGGAACAGTAAAATGAACAGACATCATGGCATGACAATTAGGAAGATGGCCAGGTAAGCAAGGTAGCGTTGCTTTCCATTGCCATGTTGCAAATTGCCTGTGTAAACCTGCAGGTAAATACATTAATTAAACGAGGCTTATCTGTCTTCATCATGTTCTGAAACTGTTTATCCAAAGTTCTTCCATGTTTCTATCCCTCCCTCATGCAGGTTGTCAGTTTAGATATATTTCTTTCTCACCCTTAGAATTTGTTCCTACTATAATTCACTAACCTTTGATTACCACTATTTTTAAATATGGAATTTTCGAAGTGAGGGTAATTGTACAGTATTTGGGATTAGTAACAAAGAGCTGACAGTTTGTATATCAGCCACATAATTAACACTTTCTGATGTATTGTCATCCCATTTGTTTCAACGGCAATTCACATTATTTTGTTGTTTTACTATTATCACATCTTTCCATTAGACAGGTTAATAATAAAACGACAAAGCAGAACATCAAAGGCTGTTGAAGGAAATGGATCTCCATTATACAGCAAATAAATTTTTCAATGACATCTAAATATCAATGTAACAAAAGCTAGGAATTACACAGAGCATATTTCCAATACAGTGAAAATGCTATTACAACTTTAAGTGATATACCATCTCTAATGATGGACCCACTCTGTGTCTCTTTCTCTCCCAGACATACAAATCTCTTAATTGAGTTCACAGGTAACCCTTTGTATTTACATACCTTTCATCCTTAACGGGATAGCCATATACATAAAACTATAGCACTGAGTGGATAAACTAAGGGTGAGATTTATTCATGAAGCTCTGCTCCGAAACACATTTTCTTCCCAGGCTCCTTTTTGCACTTATCTGGGGGAGGGTAGTTATTTCCTACATCCTTTTTCATATTTAACATACTTACTCTCCTACACCCAGCCAGTTTCTATTAGCTAGGTTGAAAGAGGAGAGTGGAGCCATGTGTCTACCCACTCAGCCTCACTTCCTATTCCCTACCACGTGGTGGCAAGAGTGCCCGTTACCAGATCACAGCATGTGTTTGCCTCACTGAGCCTGAAGGTGAATTCAAGCAGGTCCAGCATGGTTTTGTGGAGGATTATGGAGAGGCCTTTACTCATAAAGTTGGAAGCCATCAGTAGTGGATATTCTAACTGCCTCTATGTTGTTATTGTAGCTCTCTCTTTTATCAGCTCTGAACCTTTCCTTTGCAAATGGCTTCATGTCTTGGATCTGTTTGACTTTCGTCCTCCTTTTACCTTCGTCCCACATATTCCTGTTTTCATCCCTCAGTGCCAAGATTTTTTACAACAAAGTTGACACTATTCAGTTAGAACTCGCCTTATCTTCACCTTCATCTCCCCATTCTGCCACTACTCCTACCCACTTATCCTTCACCTCAGGCTCTTCCATCAACTCTCTCTTGCACCTTATTCCGTCCTCTTGGCTTCATTCTCTCAGAGTCTGCTTCATTCTATCCATACCTATCTATCCTACATCCATGCCTACCTATCCATACCTATCTATCTCAGAAAACATATTCCAAATGAGCCAATGCTCGTTGAATGAGAAACTCTACGTGACTTTAATATGTAAGAATGTGTGATGCAAATAAAGTGCTGGAAAGTTGTTAGTGAAAAACCCTTTATTATATTTAAACAAACAAACAATCCCCCCCCCCCCCCCATAGTCCACAGATATAAACAAAGCCCATTAAAAAAAGGTATAAATAATAGGGCTGTCAAACATTTACAAAAATTAATCACGGTTAAATGTAGTTTTAATCTCACCGTTCAACAACGATAGAATACCATTGCCCAGGTCCCCTTGGACTCCCTCCCACATTGCCCCAGGCCCCCATGGGCTCCCCAGGCTCTCCGTCACCTCTGGGACCTGCTGCCTTCCCCCAGTGCTTAATTTGTATTGAAAGCACAAATTAAGCACTGGATGGGCAGCACTGGTCGGGCACCCAGCTCTGAAGGCAACGCCGCTGCCAGCAGCAGCACAGAAATAAGTATGGGATGGTATGGTGTATTGCCACCCTTACTTCTGCACTGCTGCTGGGGCTCCTGGTGCCTGGCACTTGACCTGCGGCTCAAGGCGAGCTGCATGTTGTTGCCTGGGGGATGCATCTTGGCGGAGTCCATGGCCATCCCGCAGCTCTCAGGTCACTCCTGGCTCACCAGGGGCACCACTTCAGAATTTGGTTTGGTGTGAGAGTGTGTGTTTTGGGGGTTTGCTGTCTCTTTAAGCAGAGCACTGAGGAGCCTGAATGCTTTTTCAGCCAGCAGCAGCTGCTGTTGGCAGCACTCACTCCTGAGCTGCCAGCAGCAGACAGGCTCCTCCTGTTCCCTGACCCCAGCTCAGTGGTGACCAGGTACACAGGTGTGGGGAGGGGGGACATCCTAAAATCAGCTCCTCCCCCCCCCCACTCTGTGCAATAGACAGGAGTCATGCTCCTGTCTGGAGCAGCTTGGTCAGGGGTGGCTCCACTGGGGGTGGGGAGGAGGCAGAAGATGCAGTGGAGCAGGGTGGCAGGGGAAGGGGCACGTCTGCCCAGAAGGCATGTAGCGGTGCCCCATGAACACGGCACTCTGGGTGGTGGTCCCCCTCGTTCACCCGTAAGGCCGGCCCTGCCCAGCTGGGAGGGGATAGTACAGGCGGCAGGAGGACAGGCTCCTTTCACCCCCCTGAAAGGTGTTTAACTGGCTCTCCCAAATTGCCTACAGACTATGGGATACGGTCATGATCAATTAATGCCACCAGCCGGTGCCTCCCTCCTCACCCAGCTGCTGCTGAGTCCTGTTTCCAGAGGTGTGCGACTAATGCGCTTAAAAAAAGAAAAAGTTAATTTGTTTTGAGTTAATTGCATGTATTAACTGCAATTAATTGAAAGCCCTATTCAATTATTTGGCCAAAAGTAAATAGATTTTTGCCAAAGTGCTGAAAAGCACATTTCTAACCTAGGAAAAATTTCACTTTTCTGCCCCAGGCCACTGAAACGTGAGAGTTGTTCAAATAAAAGGACGTAATCTTTATTTTTAACGGCAGAAGTCTATTATTTGCACTGTCTTCATACTCAGAAACAGCTGAATCATTTTCAGTCAAACATTTCATAAAAATATCAGCTCATTATTTATAGATGTAGCTATACGTGCTGCGCATATGTATATAGGACAGTGTGTGTATGTGTATGGACATACGTTTGACTATTTAATATTTAACCTTAGAATTTAATACTGAAATAGGAGGTAAAAACTTAATCCTATTTTATTATCTGGCATCTTGGCTCAATAAAGACTTATAAAAGAAAATGTAATAAATAAGTTCAAGTAAATGTCTGCCTGTGATCGTCACAGTTCCTACCAATGATAATATTCTATTGTTGCTATAATGTAAGTAATATCTGGTAAACTGGAATTATGGTTTCATTCACAGCTGTGACATAATGCTGTACTTTACTACAAGTGCAATTGTTTTTCTTTGGAAAAGGGCTAAGAACACTGGAATGTCCATTCCCTGCAGGCTGCGTAGCCTAAGATAATAAAATCATGGCCCATTATGTACCAGGGAGTCTACAAAAAATGAATTCCCTGCATTCAAAATGACATAATATTTACTTTTGAAAAGCTACATAAATAGAATTTGCATTGGAATATATTTAAGTGAGGAGTTTTTTTTTCTGCATAAACATAAGTACCCAATGGCTCAACTATATTGATTTTACACAGATCATAAACTGTGAGCAAAGGTCCCTCAGGTTTTTAAAGAACAAATAGGCTAAAAAGGAGCTACTGTAGTTGTTGTTCCAAAAAATTATAAACACATTTCCAGCATTTTACTTGTACATGATCATTGCATCTGGCAGAGAGCAGGTTATAGGGCAAACATTTTAAAGGCAGGATTCATATGCCTCCTTTCTAAATTGCAAAATTTTCTGATGAATAGTTAGACTCATTTAATTTAATGTAGCTTCCCTTTAAAAGGATTACACTGAAACAGTAGTTTATTATTTTAAATCTATAAAACAGTGAAAAACTTAATAAAAACACAAGCAACTTTGTGATGCTATGTATAAGGTGACCATTTATATCACTGGTGTTTACCACTGTCAGACAGTTTCCAAAAGTCGTGTACAAATTATGTCATGTAAGGTATCAATGGAAAAGTTATGATTTGCTAAGTATGATTACCCTGTTTATGTGCATCCTGCTACCCTTTCACTACATTATCAGTCATTAGGTACCCATATAGAAAGTGTCGGGGGAAATATCCACACAGAGAATATTTCTGTACTGAAAATAAGTGGATTGGAAATTATATGCTGTAAATTGTAAATTTTGTTACAATCCTGATAGCAATTACCCTCCTTTCAGGAGCTGAGTATATTCATTGATAGAAGCACATATATTCCCATAGTAATTGCCCTCTTCTGGGTTTGCTTATTTCTGTTGGAGGTTGTTTTTAAACAATCTGAACTTTTTGTAACATGAACTGAGTTTAAACAGAGCCAAACTGTGTATAATTGTTTTGGGTGTTTCATTAGTGCAAGCTTACAGTAAGCAACACCTTCAGCATGGTGAAATATGTGAACCTTTCATACCAGAGAAATAAGGAATTACTGTAGAATGGAAATGCATACTCAGAAGACTGAAGTATGACAGTTTAATTGTTTAGCTTCCCAAATCTCTTCTGTAAAAATAGAGCTGTTTTATAATTATGTACACTTTGTACATTGCAAATAGGCTGTGATTTATTAGCTAATTTGGGAGATCAGTGACCTTAGCTAATTTAAGTAATAGGTATCAAAGGAGTGTGCATAATCCATGAACACCTCAACATTTCTCTGTTATCCACTATATAGCACAATTAGCAGTTAACTCTCTTGTTAGCATAACCAGTCAGTATTCTGAGGAAATAAATAATGTTTCTGTCCAATATGTGATTTGAATTAAAGGAATTTGCTTGGTTTATGCATACTGAAGTTGAAGACAGGAGAACCGTAAAATGTTTTAAAATATAAAGTATTCTAGAATTTCAACTTTAAGATTGGTGTTTTATTTTTCAAAGCAAATATATTATTTCACATCATATGACAATAAAAATGAATGCACATAACAGAGTGACACTTTTCTAGAAAAATGGCTCAGACTCTCAGCTGATGTAAATTGACTTTGCTCCTTGGAAAGCAGTGTTACCGTGCTGATTTGTATCCTCTGAGGTTCTGGCCCATGGTTCTCTCATTCAGAGATGGGTGAATCCAGCAAAAAATAAATTATGAATATTCTTGTGAATAATCTCTGCTGCTTCACTTTGCTTTCATTCACAAACATTTGAATGGGTGAGATTTGGAAAGGTGAGATGGATGAGAATGTCTGAGGAAAGCTAAAGCATCACAGATACCATGGTCGGCAAATATTCATGTGTGCTCACACCAAAATTACACACCTGGCCCATTTGAAAAATTATGTTCATTAATTGTGCAGGAGTGTAGAACAATTACAAATGTTCATGAATAATTTGCTAAGAGAAAAATAAATTCCTCCTATTTATAAAGTTTAGTTCATCCAATCAGGGACCAGGAGCAATATTATATGAATTTGATGACCCATTGTATCACTTGACTAACAGGTAATGAACAGCAAGTACTCACAGCAATCAGTCATGAGCTAAAATTTATTTGCCCAAACTAGTTGTTGAAGGATCACCAATAAAATATTCATGAAACTTTTACAACCTGTTTGCAGATGATTTTCTGACAAAAGATATATTTGTAAGATGAAATTCTTCATTGCCAACCCTTTTAACAGCAGTACTCCAAATGATAGATTCCTCAGCAATTCTTTTGGGTCAGCTCTCTCTTTAGTTGCTTGCTGACCCACCTTCCTGCCTTCAGTTTATATAATGTGCCCACTACAGCTCTATGCACATTTTACCAGATAAATATAAATTGACACATTAATAACATCACTTTGGACGGATGACAATGAAGATTTTCTTCATGTAACCCTCCCTATCTACCTTAAACGTTTGGTTAAAGTCCAAGTCTGTAGAACCGAGAAGGAAGTGAACATCAGAGTTGAGGGCCCACCCACTGAGAATGCCTTGTCCCCAGATACAGAAATCCAGGGACCAACAGCTCAAATACCTTGGCTGTGGCTGATCACATTCGTTGTGAGAGTGAGGTGGTCACTCAGCTACACAGGAACTCATACCCCACAAACTCAGGCCAAGGCTACACTTGCAGCTGTACAGCGCTGTGAGTTAAACTCGCCTTCGTACAGCCGAGTAGGGAAAGCACTTCAGTCTGTCCACACTGGCAGCTGCCAACGCACTGTCGTGGCCACATTTGCGGCACTTGCAGCGGCATTGGGAGCGGTGCATTATGGGCAGGTATCCTACAGAACACCTCTTCCCATTCTGGCGCCGTGGGTTGTGGGAAGTGGGTGTGAGGTGCGGGGCATTCTGGGTCCTGTCCCAACGCCCTGTGATGCATTGCTTCGCATCCCAGCAATCCCTGTGTTTCCATTCACATTTGGCACCATCTTTCAACGGTTTCTGTGCAGCGCGATCTGTGTTCCGTTTCAGTCAGCAGGAAATGGACCCCGAACTGCTGAGGAAAATGCTGACGAGTCTCGCCAGCACGTCACGTTTGTCTGAATTGTGCACAATGGGAATACACCTCAGTGTGTCATTATATGAGTGACCCAACGTATTTGATCCTTCAAGATGGAATTTCCATTGAAAAAATGACAAGGAAAAGATTTCTTCTGAACACTGCAGTGCATGACACACACCGCTTGTTTTGAGAGGACAAAATACTGGAGTTTTGTTATATTATCAGTTTCTGGCAGACTAGTAGAATAGTCTTAGTGGGATATTCACTAACATTCCCCAATGAAATCATTTAAAACATGCACAGTCATAAAATGACTACAATTTGAATGTTTTAATCTAAGACCCTCACCCCATATGTTTCAATCTTATTGTCCTATCTTCCTTCCTTTTCTGCTTGCCATCAGTGCCTATAACTCCCAGGTGTCTTTACTCTGTGCTCTTACATGACCTGCCACTGCTGCTTCCACTGCTTCTGCAGTAATAAGTTGCTTATTCATCTTATGAGTATTCTCAGGCTCTTATTCTATTTGTTTATCCAACATGTTCCTCAGTGTCTCTCAATACCTCTGGCAATTTGAATGCCTATCTAAAATTATGCTTAATATTCTATGCCATTATGAAGTCAACCTGTTTTCATTCAGTTCCAGGAAAAAACAGTACTCTGGCCAAGAACATCTTGGGATTGAGAGCTGTTTGAATGTATTTTCAAACAACACTGATGATCAGCAAAATAAGGTCACACTCTTTATTTTCCCTCTAAACTCCCCTACTATTACAGCTAGAGAAAATTGTTAAATAGGTAATGAAAAATTTTGTTGAATAAAAGATCCTATCAATAATCAAAGCCAGGAGAAGGATTTTTCAGTGAAACACTGGCAGCCCATGGCTGATTGTCAATGGAATAATAGAAAATGTATCAGCTGGATTTCTGCCAGCTGTAGAAGAGTCTTTTTGAAAAGACTCTCTGAGGAGATTGCCTTCTTTTCCTCCATCTACTGTATTTGAGCGAACAAAAGAATTATGCAAACAGTTAAAGATAATCTTATTATATGTGCTTACTTTGGAGAATAAGGGAGAAGACCAAGAAAATAGTTCATGTTTTTGTTCACTTTCCTCAGTGGCCCACCAAAGAAAAGCAAAGATACAAAAGGCCAATACCCCATAGTAATAAAACAAATAAAGAAACCATAGCTAGAAAGAGGTGCACAGAAGCTGGGAATATGTTGTTCAGCTATGCAGGACTCCAGTACTAGGGAGCTGTATGTTCTCTCAGCTTCCTGCCAAATGTGTAGATCAGGAGAGTGAGGGCTTGTCGTCACTACTGGGGTAAGTCAACCTAAGTTACACTACTCCAGCTATGTGAATAACATAGCTGGAGTCAACATAGCTTAGGTCGACACTCCCCGGTCGACTTCCCTTACTCTTTTCGGGAGCTGGAGTACCGGAGTCGACTGGAGAGTGCTCTGCCATCAATTTAGCGGGTCTTCACTAGACCCACTAAATCGACACCTGCTGCATCGATTGCAGCAGCATCAATCTCCCCAGTAGTGAAGACAAGCCCTGATTCTCTTCACTCTCTGGGGAGAAACATATGCACATAGTTTTTCAATCCCATCATTACTGTAACAAAGTGGCTTGCCCCAGGGACTGGAGAGCCTGGGGCTAAGCCATCCCTGATTACAGGATGAGTCATGTCTCGGTTGAATCAGATGATCCCAGGATAAAAAGGACAGGACAAGGTAACATCTCAATAAGAATTGGCAAGATAATGGTTGTTAACATGTATAAACCACCAAATACAGACTGGCCTTCTCTCATATTACCTACAGCCTATCACTCGGCTATGTATGTTAATGATATCAATAGCCACCAGATGATGTTGGGCTATAAAAACAATGATATTGCAGACAAGACACATGCCTTCATTTTGATGCGAAAGACTGAGGCACTTTTCATTCTGAATCCCTCAGGTTCCGTCCAGAACCATTCTTGGCAACTTTCCACATAGCATTGACTGGTGATAATCCACATTGTGATGGAAAGTTTACAAGACAAACTGGCCAGGATTCACTTCAAGAATTGAGGCCACCATCAGCGAAATTCCACCGAAGCTCCTCTGTCATTGCCCTTTATTGATGAGGAGGTAAACAAAGGCTTATCACTTATGAAAACCAGGAAAGTCACAAGACCTGATAGCGTCTTTCTAGAATTTCTTAAACCTTGGAGCCAAGGGACAGAAGTGGTTGGCAGCACTGTTCTCCAATAGCCATTCCTCAGGGTTTGTCTTGAGGATCTGACATGAGGCAATGGGCATGGCAGTTGCCAAGCTCAAAAAGCCAACCAATAACAAGGATATTTCCAATACTTGAAGACCTAAATAACGTGCAGAGATTCTGATTCAGATCCAGAAAACCTTTTTGGCTTGCAAGTCTTGGGGTTTTTCCCCAGAGATCAATGGTGAGGAAGGTAGGGGAGGGATAGCTCAGTGGTTTGAGCATTGGCCTGCTAAACCCAGGGTTGTGAGTTCAATCCTTGAGGGGGCCATTTGGGGATCTGGGGCAAAAATTGGGGATTGGTCCTGCTTTGAGCAGGGGGTTGGACTAGATGACCTACTAAGGTCCCTTCCAACCCTGATATTCTATGATTCTAAGGTGGAAAACCACCAACATCCTGGACAAAAATCTCATCAAGGACCCAACCAAAGAACCCACTTGCTTTTCACTCGCACAGAAATATGGCCTATTTTGAACCACATCCACATATCACATGCCAGATGCACCGACTTTGTCCATAAATGAGGACTGAGAAAATCCCATTTGTGACTGCAGAAACAGATTTTAACCAATGGAACAGTACCTCACCCAATGTCCCAAATGATCATATTCTGACGATATCTCTGCTGTCTACTCTGAGTCAGCTGAAGCAATTGATTGGATCATCAATTTAGACTTGGGCATCTAGCATTGCTGTTTTTAAGCCATACAAAGGAAGAAGACTGGAAACCCATATTCTTAAAAAACCTGAATATCACTTTCAAAGTACTTTTTCCCTTGGTTTCTTTTCATGGCAGAAAATATACTTTAAAGTTTCTTCTTTTTTTTCCCTTTTCTTCCTGTTATGAGCCTGTGTTCTCCTGTGGCTTTTCCGATTGTGGTTTACAATTACTACTCTGATTAGAGCTTGAAACCTTGAAAAATTACGTTAAACAGTGTCTGTTTTACTCAGGTCTCAGTATTTCAAAGTTTACACAAGTTGGGTATTCTCTGTAGACTTGAGTAAACATCTTGCTTGGTTTGCTTACTGAATACCTTTGCCCAAAAGCCAGATAGATCTGATTCCTTTTCTCTTGTTTTTGTTTTCTTGCCCTCTCAGTACTAAGCCGCTCAGGGTTAAATCTATTACAAACCTTTAGGGGTAAAGAAACCCGTTGTCACAGAAAATGGGCAAGAAAATAACTGAAAACAGATTACCTTGTTTTGAATTTTGAAACTAGAGCTACAATACATTGTTCAAACTATTTGCAATATTCTAGGGCTTTTGTAAAAAAAATTTCTGGGTATTTTAACTTGACTTATTTCATCATCTTTAGACATCAATAAATAGTACAATTTGGTTTTACAAGAGCCCCTAATTTAGTTAATGGCTTCTGGTTTCACTGGTGGAGGAGCTTCACTAATCTTAAATTAAGTCTTGGAGTAAATTTAAAATTAATGAAATTTAAAGCTGCAATTTGTTTAAGGATCCAGAACATTCATTCTTTCAGCTATTCATAAAACTCTTTAATTACCTAGTATGTATGGAACCTGTATTGTCTTATTATTGAGAGATTAATTTGATGAAAACCTCTGAGTGATACATCATTAGAGTGACTCTAGGATAATGTATAGTCTAACCTTTTATGCTAATCCCACCACAAAGGGAGGAGAGAGTGAAGATGACAGCTCTTCACCAGCTTTTCATTCCTACTGTTCCCCTTCAGAATTATCAATTACTTGAGATTTGTCTCTCCTACTCTTTTAATATCAGATTCTCAGCTGTGTGTAGCTGTCCATCACTTTCACTCTGAGCTATGTGTATGTGCAGGTAACAGTGGAAAAGGAAAACTATATTCCATTATAGTAGTATGTAGAGATCCCGTTGCACTGGATGCTTTTCAAACGCATAAAATATGGCTCCACTGCAATCAGAGGTGTGACTGCAGCATGTGTAGACATATATTCAAGGTAATTTTAATCCAGCTAGTGCAAGAACTGATAGCAGGGAAGCCATAGCAGCATGGACTTCAGCATAGGCTATCTACCTAAGTAAGTACCCAGGATCCTGGGTGGCTTGTACAATCTGTGCTGCTACAGCTTCACTGCTATTGGTACTTGGACTAGCTAGACAAAACTAGCTTGGGTATGTCTACAGGTGCTGTAGCCACACCTCTGATTGCAGTGTAGACATACCCTTTATAAAACTGAGTCCCTGCTGCATACAGTGTAGGGTCTACATAGACAAGACAGACAAAGGGACAGAATCCCCCATTTTACAGAGAGGGGAACTGAGGCAGAGAGAGAGAGACTTGCCCAAAATCATACAGTAAATCTGTTGCAGAGCTGAGACTTGAATCCAGCTCTCTTGAATCCCATTCCAGTGCCTTAACCACACCACTATCTTTTCTCTTCCAGTTTGAATAGTTTGTAGCGTAGAAGAGAAGCCTTCCCTTCAGATCAAACGCTTTATCATTTTTTCAATAGCAAGTATAAAGTAGCATATTTAGTAGGTGATTTCAAAACTTCACCACTGCATTTATTTCTTAGGTTATACATTCATACTATTTACTGTAGTTGGTACAGTGTAAGTGAGAATCAATAAATACCCCTTTCATATTTTAATTATCGCTACCAAGTTGTTATACAGTTTGAAGATTATCCAGTACTGTACTGTATCAAGTTAGTTACAGTGCCATCCACTAAAAGTGTTCCATGCCTTCAATGTAGTTGGTATGATCCTACAGGGCTTCTAAGAGTGTACCAAACATGTATTTAGCAGAGTACCTTGTTGGAACGAGTGTAAAAAATTGTTGTATGTCCTTCAGATTTACAGCACTATAAATCTTCAAAACTAAATCTTTCACCTTAAAGGCACCTAGAATCTCATGGAAAACTATGGAAACATGTTTATTTAAAATTCTGACTATATGCCATGTATTCCTTTTCTTTCTCATTAGACCAAAAACATTTTGTGTGGCAACAGGATTTTTGTTTCTTAAGCACGTAATAATCCCTGCTGCTATTTTTCACCTGGATTCACAAACATCACCATATCACAGCAGTGAGTTGTGGAGTCACGAAACCATAATTATAACTCCAGGTGATGAATAATCAGCAAGACAAGATGAACTCTGTCACCAAGACCCTATATTAAAGAAAATGTCCTTAATGATAAACAGGAGGAGAGACATATATACACCCTATATATGTATAGTATTTTGAATTTCACACACACACACACACACACACACACACGTGAAAAATTATTTCTAAATAGAATGTTTTCAGAATTTTCCAGGAGGCATCAGGTGCTGTTTAAGCAAAGGGCAAGCTATTTTAGCACACTTGCTCTATTTAGGAGGAAGGTTTCCCAAAATATCTTTCTTTTGGGCCCAGTAAGGAGTTTTCTAAGGTCTGTATGATAACTGTGGACATTGCATGACACATACTTTGGATTTCAGAGAGAAATCAAATCTTTTAGGAAGACAAAAAGACAGTCATTCAGTCCAAATGACCTGGTTAACAAATGCTTCCAAGGCCTGATTTCCACTTAGATGGAATAATTAGAACTGATTGAGCATTTTGATAAAATCTATCCAACCACTTAAACAGGATAAATTTTCAAAGTGTTACACAGGGATTTAACTATGGTATATGACTCCTGTAGAAATTAGTATGAGTCATGTGGCTAAATCTCTCATGCATCAACTCAGAAATGTATCTGTTAGAGTTTAGAAACTCCAGTCCAAGCTTAAGGGAACATTATGAATTCTAAGTCGGGTAAGTGGAAATATTGATATTGTTTGCCTTTTGTGCCTGACCTCTGATAATACTGATTACCAGATTGTCCTGGAGCATTCGTGTTGATATGCTAATGTGATTAGAGTACAAGTATAGTTGTTGATAGAAGTTTTGGTAATGAAGAAGTTAAATATTGTGGTGATGCTCTTTCCTAATTATTGTGTATTTTAGTGATGAGAATGGCTACGCTATTGCATTTATGCTTCCTGTGTTTGTCCTTTATTATTTATTATTATTTTACATATATTACAGTAGAATCTAAAGGCCCCCAACTCAGATTGGGGGCCCACTGTGCTGGCTTCTTTACGGGCACCTAGTGAGAGATAGTCTGTTCCTCAACAGATTTTACAATTGAAATAGGACAAGACCTACAAAGAGTGGTAGGAGAAAAGAGGCACAAAGAGGTGAAATGATTTGCCTAAGGTCACACAGCATGTCAATGGTAGAGCTAGAAATAGAATCCAGATCTCCCTGAGACCCAGTTTAGTGCCCTGGTCACTAGACCATACCGTCTGGACTGACTTTTATAAACTGTCTTAGTATGTTTGACAACTAGATTCTGTTAATGGGAATGTCCTCTAAAATACTAGAAAGTAAGAATTTCAAATTCACTGTAGTGGAGACCAGAATATATAGATTTGACTTTTCCATGTCCTGTTAATCTGCATGTGTTGTGGCTTCCTTTTTGAAATATGTTTTCATGCCTAAAGTTAAATGTGATCGTAGGAAAAATACAAATGTAGTCAATGAGTACAGAAAGTGGGTGAACCTACTGACCAAAATCTTTGCTACTTTATGTGCTAAGCACATGCCCCAGTCATTTCAATGGGGTGTTAACTCCTAAGCACAGTGAAAATCAAATGGCAACATTTTAAACTATTTCACAGTTGGTTGTTTTTGAAGAAACACCCAGCTACTCTGGCATTCGGAACAAATTTGTGTTTGTGAGTGTAGACTAGTATCATCACTTTTTCCCTGAGCAAAATCCATTCCATAAAACTGTGCTTATTTTGTGGATCTAAGCTGTATAAACCCAACAACACAGCATAGCTTGTAAGAGATGCTCGTTGTCATATATAGAGCTAAATGCAGCATACACATGACTTTTCTTTAATCACATTCAGCATTTTTTTTCCTGTTGGCAACTTGTCAGCAATGAATATATGTTTTTCTCTAATATATTTGTGTTGCTCTTTTAATTGTTTGTGGAATAATTTCAGCCAACTATTCTTGGTGTGCATATTGGACAGAAGCAGTTTATTGCTAGTATCCAGATACTTTTGACCATACACATAGGTCACGTGTTTTCTGACCCATGACTGGGTGAATGTACATCTTGTAATCAGGTTTCCATTGTGAATCCTTACTTTACTGGACAGAGAATTCATTTTTTGCTAATGCTCTCCAATATTTTCTGAAAATGTGCAATTTCTACAGACATTTGGCCAGTAAACTTGTTTGCTAGTGTATTTTTGAGAGGTAAATGTAAAAGAGATTCAAACAGTCAAAGCAAACATGTTTACAAGTTCAAAGGTATGTTAACAGGGTCCCCCCCCCCCCCCGAGTTTGCCTACCCTAATCCCAGAAAAAAAGGGATTCAAGAAATTATTTCAGAAATTTACGAGAAAACCGGCCTGTTCTTCAGGGGATAACAGTTCCTTTGGCTCATCACCAGAGTATGCCAGAGCTAAAGGCTCTGCCCACAAGGTTTTCATACATGGAAAGAAAAAGCATAACAAAAAAAACAGAATTAATTGTATCTGGTTCTTCCTCATCGTCATCATTGTTTGACTCATCTTCCTGGGCATCACCAAAGAAGTCTAGGAAATCTGCTCAGTCTAAGTCCAGGAGAAGAAAAAATAAATCAAGAGGAAAGTCAAGATCCTTTTCACAGGAGGAAGGTGAATCTCAATCTCAGAATCTGAATCACAGGATGACGCAAAGCAAGAAAATCTTTTCCAGTTGAATCATTGGAGAAGATGTTATGAAAGGTGATTAGATACTTGGGATTCCATCAGATGAGATCATTAGAAAAGATTGTAAGGAGGAAGGTGAGAGGACTGGTACAGAAATTACAAAAAAGTATTTTCTGGCTGGTTTAAAATCTGAACCTCACATTCCCCTTCACATCTTTTTGGAGGAAGTAATTAAGGCCAAATCAGAAACACCAGCAAGTTTGAGATTGTCCAAGAGTGCAAAAAAATTCTACAACATACAGTGTAGCAAAGCAGATTTCATGTCTCTTCCCAAAGTAGATGGGACAGTTTCAGCACTCATCAAAGACACCATGATCCCAATGGAAGGGGATTTTCTCCCAAAAGAACCTATTGAGTGAAGAATGGAAATATCACTGCACCATATGTTTTCAGGTTTCATCTTCCGCTCTGAGGACTTCTGATGTGGGGGGAAAAAAAGACCGCAAGAAACCTCCTAATGCCAAATCCAGGAAAAATGGTCTAAATGTCCTTTTTGTGGCTACTATTCTTAGTACAGAAGGTGAGACTACCACAAAAGCAAATGGAATAAATCTAAGCCCAGAAGGAGGACAGACCAGTCTTACCTCAAAGCAAATTCAACACTTGAAACAATACTTGACTACAATCAGGAGAGCTTCAACAACCAGAACCTAGGAGGGAGACTTTTAAAATCCAAGGACCAATGGCCTCTCTCCATGTCAGACAGATAGGTCCTGGATGTATGCCACAGAACTTTAAAAGATTCTGAATAGTTGTTTTTTCCTTTCTCCAGCATCCACAAATCCTCAGAAAAGGCAAAATATGCTAAAGGCCTTAGATCATCTTTTGTGAATCACTGTTTTTTGGTCTTACACCCATGCCTTCAGTGCTTATGAAAGTCTTTGTTGTTCTGGTGGCTTTTCTCAGGCAGAAGAGAAAACACATATATCCTTTCCTGGATGACATTCTAGTCCAGCCAATGAGAGGTCCACTCAAGTGACTCATTCAATGATCCAAACATCGCAACAGCATGGATTTATAGTAAATTTTGGGGAAAATATATCTTCAACTATCTCAGTGCCTAGTTTATTTTGCGGTGTTGATAGACACAGAGGCCCATAAAATTTTTCTGTTGGCTAAAAGATGGGACAAGATCAGGTCAGCAATTACCCTCTTGAGAAGGTGCCCAAGACATCAGTAGGCACGCTAGTAAGTGTTCTATGGATGATCATGTCCCATACTGCAGGGATAGTGCCTTGGGCAAGAATGCATAGACAGACTCTCATTCCCTCACGATTTTCTGATTTTTTTCCAATCTCTGAAAGTGAACTTTTGTTCAGTCACTTGTGTTGAAATCCCTGAATTGGTGGATGAGTCCAGAAAGATACCAGGGAGGAATGGCCATGGTGGAGCCAGAGAGGTCTGTCATAACAGACGACAATCTGGAAGGATGGGGAATATTCTCTGAGCAGTTGGTAGCTTAAGGGACATAGTCCTTCTTGGAATAAAAGAAAAACATAATTTTTCCAGAGCTAAGAGTAATGAAGTGTGCCCTTCAGCAACTGGCCTCAGCATTGCCAAACAGTCATATTCTAGTAATGATGGTTTGTTACACACATTGACCATGGTGTATCCAAACCATCTTGGAGGGGCGGGGGACAAGATTAAGGGAACTACAAAAAAAAGAAGCAGCATCATTTACGCAGTGGGCAGAGTTACACGTTTGATCTGTCAGGGTCTTGCATATCAAGGGCACTAGCAATGTGAAGGCTGACTGGCTGAGCAGAAGGAAAATGGATCAGGTGGAGTGGAGTCTTCACTATGCATTGGTAATCAACAATTTCAGTGTTCCAACTTTGAATCTTCTTGCACCAAGACATACAGTAAGGTTCCCCAATACTTTGAAAGAAAAAGGGAGCAAGGAACCCTAGGCATAGATGTCCTGTTGTTCAAGTGGCCAAAGGGCTTACTTTATGCTTTTTCCCCAGTGTCCATAAGCACCAGTGCAATAGAGAAGATCACAAAGGAGGAAGGGGAAGTGATCTGAGTGGCTGCCCATTGACCCAGAAGGCCTTGGTTTCCTGACCTTGTGAACATGTCAGTGGAGCCACCGTTTTTCCTGAATCCAAGGCCAGATTTGTTATCCTTGGATACAGGATTCAAGCAAGTTAAATCGGGCAGCTTGGCATTTGAAAATAAATGTCTAAAATGAAAGGGTTACTTTGCTGGTCTCTTTGAAACTCTGGTAGCGTCTAGGAGAAAATCAACACACTGGGTTTACACAAAGGTCTGGTATAAATCAAAGCTTGGTGTGGAGAGAGACATATTCAGCATCAAATAGCCAAAGTGTTCTGGAGGTTTTACAGACTAATATCTTGAAAGTACACATTTCTTCAGTGTCTGCAATTTTGACTGTATTCAGAAAATCTTCCATTCCCATCATAAGGACATACGTTAATTCATTAGAGCAGTTCAGCTATTTCGCCCTCCTAAGGTGCATAGAGCGCCATCTTGGGATTTGAACATTGTGCTCAATGTCCTAATGAGCCCTATGAACCTGTGAAATCAGTTTTATTGTATTACTTGACTATCAAAATTACCTTTCTGATTGCTATCTCTTTAGCAAGAAGGGTGTCAGAGCTGGGAGTTTTGTCAGTTGATCCATCCTGCTGTATCGTTCACAAAGATAAGGTGGTTTTGAGAATGGATCCCATCTTTATTCCAAAAGTAATTTGATTTTTCATTAACCACAAGATATCTCATTGCCTTGTTTTCTTCCAAACCCTTCTCACCTAAAGGAGAAGCTATGGCATTTGCTGACTGTAAGGTGTTAGTAAGAAATGTGTTGGTATTGTTTAAATGTGTTTAATTAGCTGTTTTAATAGTGTGTATAAGGTAAAGGTTATGTAAATCACTGGTTTTAATGAAATCCAATATGGAGTATATCATCTGTGACTCTTGGACTCCATCTCTGTAAGCAGACTAGCTTACTGTTAAAGACACTGGATTTCCCTGGCTCAAACCGGACTGAACCAGTTTTTCCCACCAAAAAGGCTATTTAAGAAGTTGCTCAGCATCTGGGCTGGGCTGTCCATTCCAGCGGCAGCACGTGCATGGTTGGGTCTTCCTAATGCTCCAGAGCTAGAGAGGAGAATACCGTATATCCCGCAGCGAGGTTAAGGAAGGAGAGGCCTGTCCTCACTATCCCCGCCACAGCAAACTGAATCCATTTTACCTCTGGAGGGTCCTGCTTTCCTGGTGTCCATTATCCCTGCCTGCAACAAAATCCAACAGTCGTCGGGACTCCCCAGTAGTCCTCCTCGAAGGCTCCAAATCAGAGGGAGAGTAGAAGGTCCTGGGTTTTGCCTCTGTATGCTGTGTCCACTGCGCCTAAATCGTAGGAAAAGTTCTCTGTATTGGGGTTTTATTTATTGTTTTTCTAAATACCAAGGGAGGTTTTGTGGGTCTGAGCTTCAAGCTTCTAAAGCCAGTCACCGAATCACTGTATGGTTAAGTTTGAGTTTCTTTCCTCCGTTTTTCCAGTTCTCAGTACCTTTACCTTTAATATACTTACCTTTGTTGCACCATATTACCTTGTCTTTTCTTCATTTTAATTACATCACACAGGGAGGGAGGGACACCCTTATTGTAAGCTAAATCCACTGGTGACAGATACGGAAGGGAGCCGAGTCTGCTCTTCTGAGAGAAGGGGCTTTCCTTTTCTATCTTCCCCCCTACCATTTCTCGAGTACTTTCTCTCTGAAGCGTTACCTTACTCCCCGTGGGGTAACAAAGGCAAGCCTTAAAGTTTCACCTGAAAAGAACTGAGAAGATAAGAAAAACAGATTTACTGGTCTTATTTCATCCAAGAAAAAGTGGTGGTAAGGCATCTAAATAAGCATGCGGTGGATATGCTGGTGCATTGCTGAAGTGTATAGATAAAAAAACCTCAATCCTCCAGTGGGCACCAGAGCTCATTCACTATGAGCGGTTGAGGCATTATGGGCTGAGAAAGAGCAGCCCCCTTACAATGAAATCTCTAACGCTGCAAGTTGGTCATCCTTGCATACATTTATCAGGTTTTACAAGACAGATAGTCTTCAGCCAAGGCAGCCTTGGACAGGAGGGTCCTGCACACTCTGTGGATTCCTTAAAGTAAGGGAATCCTCTCTTTTAGTGATGTTATTTTGTTCCCTCCTTAGGAATTTTGTCACTACTGAGAAAATTCCACACTGAGGATCTGTGGATCTAGCTTCTAGAGAAAATGGGAGAATTTGTGGTTGCTTACCTGAAAATTTTTCCTTCTTTGAAGAGATAGGTCCATAGATCTGGCCTCTCTGAAAAAGGAAAATCTGTTTAACTTCTAGTTACAGTTCTCTGCAGTAGTTTATTTTTTCTTGTTCATAATGTTCTCTTGTTGAGTATTATTTTTGCAAGATGCTGAGGCAGATGAGATATTTTTTTGCTGGTTTCACAGTCCAGAGTGGCTAGCCTTTGGGGATTTCTGTAAACCTGAGGGGGTTTCTGGAAAGTGGGGGCATAGACCCTCATCAACCATCCACTCAGCTTTGATTCTGTGCCCTAACGCTACAGACTGATGACAACCCACACTGAGGATCTGTGGAACTATCCTTTCAAATATTCAAAGAAGGGAAAATTTTCAGGTAAGCAACCACAGATTCTCCCATTCTATGTAGTACAGTTAATGCTTCTAAAGTCAGTGAGATTCTTTCCTGTATAAGGACTAGAGGATCAGGGCCAGCGAGAATGTAAAATGCTGCAAAGACCATACATTTTAAATGATTTTACTGATGCTATATTTGGTTGTTTCCCTGGGCAATAAATACTCATCATTCCTGGCTCGCTGATCACAAACTATGTGTTTACTTTTTTGACCTGTTTCTTTCTTTCCATCAATACACCATTAGGGCTGAATCTTAGGGCTGGTCTACACTAACCCCCCATGTCGAAGTAAGATATGCAACTTCAGCTACGTTAATAACGTAGCTGAAGTCGAAGTATCTTAGTTCGAACTTACCTGCGGTCCACACGCAGCGCGCAGGCTCCCCCGTCGACGGCGCTTACTCCTCGCGTCGAGCTGGATTACCAGCGTCGACGGGGGAACACTTCCTGTTTCGATTTATCGCGTCTAGACAAGACGCGATAAATCGAACCCAGAAGATCGATCCAACACCTCCGATCTATCTGGTAAGTGTAGACTAGCCCTTAGTCTTTACTCTCAAAATTCCGATTCCCATTGACTTCAGTAGTAGTTTTGCCAGAATACTTATTCAGAATGACTTCAAGAACTGCCCTGAAGTGAACAGATCTTAAAAAATTTGGTTTCAATGCTACAGCCTGTATGGTAGCATGCTGAAATTGTATAGCAGGCCTTGGGGATTTCAGTACTAGGCTACTGGAATGTTATTTAAGTGGATGCCAGGTAGTCCCTGCCTAAGTTTCAGCTTGATCAGAAAGCTCTGGCCAGAGGTCTTACTGATCCTCTTTATTTGGAATATATTAACCCAGATCTTTGGTCTCTGAGCCTGGGCTCATTAAAATGTGCACAACTTAAAAAAATTAATTAAAAAAGCATCATTAACTTTCAGAGCAATGCATGAAAATCGCTTGTTTACCTCATAGACCTATCATTTAAATCTGTGTCTGGTCAGCCTCCAAAGGTGTTGCAATGCTGGCTCTTGAGAACTAGCTGGAAAACTGAAATCTTTTTGGATACCATGCTTTTAGTTTCTGTGCCCCTCAAATCGAAAATTCATTGCCTGTGGCGGTTTGTCATGCTCGATCCATCTCAACTATTTAAAAATGAAGGCTCAAATCCTTCTTATTTTCCTTGGCTTACTCTGACTGACAAAGCTTTTCTCGTGTGAAAGCACCTTGAGACCCCCATCTGGAAAGGCACTATACAATGTAAGCATCATTTGTGTTGCATCGTATTAAAGTGATGACTGATTTCAAGTGCCCTATTCATGAAGGTTTCAGACGGAGTAAAGTTGTAAAGGATTCAAGTGCAATCCTAAACCAAACCTGAAGATTTCCGTGTCCACTCTTGTTTGTCTGCAGTATCTAGCAAAGCTGCTGGTGCAACAAAAATGACTAAGATTTGAAATGTATGATTCGTGAAAATGATACAATTGTTTTGATGCTAACGCAGTGACTAGATCACATAATTGTGTTCACTGTCGCATTTGTAAATCCAGATATTATTCGTGAGCCTCGTGTTTTTAGATTAGGGTAAAGGTAAAACAACATCATTAAAATTGTTTTGCCAGTGGCCTCGCCTATTAGGGATTTTTGTAGCTGAAGCTTTGAGGTTTCACAATTAGCTTCCCTAAACTGTCTTCCTCCGGGGGTGCAGGACATTGGTAGGTTGAAGTAAGTGTGGCATGTTAAAGTGGTTTAGGTTTTTGTTTAAGGATCACTTTATTTTCTGTGATACTATAGGCAGCAACACGAGCTGAAGGAGGCATTATGTTCATCCCTGTAGTCCCAATACTTTTGCTTTAAATTTTATAAAAAGTTTATTCTAATATCAGTGTAATCCACAGCGGCTGGGCTCAATATCTAGGGGTTCCTCTTACCATTGCAAATCAAAACTGATTCAAGCCCCCTCTCAGTAAAACTGATTCAAGTCCCCTTCCCAGTAATCTGGGAAAACTAGACACCACCCCGGGCACTTCTAGGAGGCAATACGTTCCCACTTGCAAGCACTGAATCTGTGTATAACAAAAGAAAACTTTTATTACAAAGGGATAGGGAACCGAGCACCAGAACAATGGTTCAAAAGCATGTAAATAATAAGTAAATACACACCCTGCAGTATGATGGGCAGTGTGAAAGTCCATCGGACGAATGGTCCTTGAACATGGACCTCTCAGGGGTGCATTAATGTTGGTTCACCTCCCATCTCTTAAAGCGAGGGTGTCGAGCAATGACTCTGCTGCTGCCATTCCCTCCAGTTGCTGCCACTGCTGGCTGCTTACTGCTACCTCTGCCACTGCTCACCACTGCTACTGTTATCTCTGCTTTGCTTGTTGCTGCCACTGTTATCACTGCCACTGTTGGCCAGGGCTAGCTGCTGCCATCGTTGCTAGCTGCTGCCTCTACTGCCACTTGCTACTGTTGCCCCTTTTGGCCACGCTCTGCCACCTCTGTGATGCAATGCTCTGAGATTCTGTCACTAGGCCCAATTCGGAGTGCTTTCATCTCTTAGGGTATGTCCACACTACGTACAAATCAGGCGGGTAGTGATCGATGTTCTGGGATCGATTTATCGTGTCTCATCTAGACGCGATAAATCGATCTCAGAAGCGCTCCCTGTCAACACCGGAACTCCAGCTCGGTGAGCGGAGGAAGCGCTGTCGACAGGGGAGCCTGCCTGCTGCCGTGTGGACCGGGGGTAAGTAATTTAAAAATTGATCTAAGATATTTGACTTCAGCTACGTTATTCACGTAGCTGAAGTTGCGTATCTTAGATCGACCCCCCCACCCCCTAGTGTGGACCAGCCCTTAGTGATTTCACTGCGTGGTGGGGAACCTCACTGGTAGTACAGCCTCTGCATTGTTTTTCACTGCAACACTGCCCCACATATAAGGCTCAGTCTGTAGACCTGCTCATCTGTGATTTCAGCTCTCGCTGTAGAAACAAGGACTCTCCGTTGAGTCTCATCAGCTCCGACTCTTTAAACACTGCAGGGGGAAGGGTTAAATGGTCTTTAAGACCTTTTAAACAGAGTCCTCAACACCAGGGAGGAATACCTTCACTTGAATTTAGCATCCCTACAGCCAGCTTAGTGAATGAAGTTCAATTTCGGGTGACCTCTTCAATCAGGGTAGGCAAAATACAGTTCTGCTACCCTATACTTATACAATAAGGATAGCAACATTTCATTACCCCTGCATTTGATAGGAAAGTGAATTTTAACCCAAAACAGCCAAAACTGATTGCTTTGGCAAAGCAGCTCTGTCATCTAGGCACAGTAGGTGTGTCTATGCAAATTAGCACACTGTTCCTGAAGTCTTTCCCCCCAATGCATCACTAGATGGCAGGGGAGAGCTCATTCACATCCTGGCTTATATCAATAAAGGCCATATTTACAATTTGGAAACTGTTTTTATGATAAAAATGGGTCACTTTTGAATAATTACCCCATTTGCCTCGTTACTAATGCTGAATTATGTTAGTGGTTCAGTTACAGTCTTGTGGCATAGGGATGCTTACGGTTGACTGCTGAGGTTCATTAAACATTAAACAAAGAATTAGGTTTCTTTTTAGCATAACATAAAATTACACTGCACTTTATACTTACGTATTTGATTTTTCAGGATATGGTTTGCAATGAAAAGCTCCTTTGCATCTGATTTTAGAATCCTGCCTTGCTTAAGAACATAATCTGGGGCGTGGACAGGCAGGGATAAGAACTGTTAACTAGAGAATCTTTGCCAAGGATGGTTTGGACACTGATAGAATGTTAGTTTGACGAAAGAGGAGCTAAAGTATTTCAGGGGTAGGTGATATACCATATGGGATTTAACATCCTAGTTCGTTATTCATTTATTGCCTTTGTTGCATGTGGCTTATTGTTGTCTATTGAATTTGCTTTGTAGATGCTGACTATATTTGATTAGATGTTTAAGCAGGCAAAGCCAGATCCTCACCTGATGTTAATTGGCATAGCCTCAATTTATACGAGCTGAGGATCTGGTTTTCAATTTTTAAAACGAAATTTTGCACCCTCGCCTTCCAACAGATCTGTTTAAAACAAGGCGGGGAGGAGAAGTAATACATATCTATTTTTCATCCATTTCCTTTCTGTAGTTTCTTAGATGATGAACTTCTTGGAGTAGGAACCATCCCTTGTATTCTTGGAAAGCTCTTAGCACATAGTAGGTGCAAGCATTAATAAATAACAGTAATATATGAAGAGATTATAACAAAAAGAAAATGAAACGTTATCTATATAAATATGTCGCTGTGTCAGTATCATAATAAACAAACAATTATTTTAATCATATCACACATTCATAAGCAGCGGTGCAGGTAGAATCCATTTCTTACCAGTACGGGGGGGCACCAACTAAAAGGGGACACGTGACCTCTCCACGTGACCCTCCATGTGACTCCTCCCTGCTATGTCGCCAGCCCGGAGCCCCTGAGCTCTCCACATCCCATCCCCATGATCCATCTCATGCTACTTGGGGGCGGGAGGATGGAGTGTCTGTCCTCATCCTGCTGCACTGGAGACTTCGGAACCACAGCAGGGAAAGGAGCAGAATGGGCTGGTACGCCATACCAGCAAGATATTTATAGCCGGTGTGGCATACCGGAAAGACACAGGAGGAGCAGAACATGGGGCTGCCCAGCAGCCCCATGCTGGCAGCTCCTCTGGGGCACCTCTACTGCCCCCAGCCCCACCCCCACCCCCGGCCCTTCCACGGAGCTGCATCTCCTCCGTCTGTACAGCAGCCCTGCTGGAGGACAGGGCTGTGGGAGGGCGGGGCTGGGGGCAGTACAGCCCATGCTGGAGTTGCTACCGGTGTTCTGCTTCTTTCCCCCCTGCAGTTCCCAGTGGGGAAAGAAGCAGAACGCCAGCAGGTCCTCCGGCAGCTGTACCACTCCCAGCCCTCCCCCCCCCCCCCCGCCCAGCCCTGTCTGGCAGTACAGCCATGCCAGAGGAACTGCCAGCGTGGGGCTGCCTGACGGCCCCACTTTCTGCTCCTCCTGTGTCTTTCTGGTACGCCATACTGGCTGTAAATACCTTGCTGGCACGGCATACTGGACTGGACCATCATAATTGTACTGTTGTTCATAAGTAAGAATGATATGCTGTTTTTCTCTCTTACAGTGAACTTCTCTCCTAAATGGTACACAATTTGCAGATACACATAATGGATTTACTAGACAAAATGTAGCTATTAAAAGTCTGTATCTCCATCATGCAGTATCTAGAAAGCCAAACAGACAAATAATGCCATGTTAACAACTGATGATTGATGTCAACATACTGATATAAGGACAGAAGCACTGATCATTCATTAAGGGTATGACCCAGCTGCCATTAAACTCAACTGAATGGACTTCAGTGGGAATTGGATTGGGCCTCATGCTATATACCTCACCACCAAATATTTTGAGTCAAGTGGGAAACTTTACAAATACTTCACATGAGTCATTTATGGCAGTATCCATTGAAAACTTGCTGAGTATTGTATTTTTAAAGCAGCTTTATACCCAGACTCTTCAGACAAATGCTACATAGCTATAGCTGACATCTCCCATCAACAACAACAGAAAAAATTGCTCGGCATTTTATAGAGGAGGCATCAGCAACCTTCGGCACGCGGCTCACCAGGGTAAGTCCCCTGGCGGGCCGGGCCGGTTTGTTTACTTGCTGCATCTGCCGGTTTGGTGGATCGCAACTCCCACTGGCCGTGGTTCACTGTTCCCGGCCAATGCTTTAGTTTTTCATTGTGCAATGCTGTTTCCCTTCATTATCAGCTGAAAATATTTAGACCAGTTGTTGTTCAAGATTTCACTTCCCTGCTATAGAGCATGGCTTAATTGAAAGTAATACAATTAGAATGTCAAAACAATTTAATGTCAACAGATAAATCGTCCCCATGAGGATTCTAGACTATATATAAGTTGTTTTAGTCTTGAAGTGTCCGTGCTCTTTAGGAAGAAAGAACTAGCTATCAGTAGTTACATGGTGCGAGCCTCATCCACTTAGAGCTTAGATATGTACATGGGGCCTGAGCCAATGCCCGCTGAAGGCAATGGGAGTCTTTCCATTGACTTCAGTGGACATTGGAACAGGCTCGTGGTGATAAATACCAATGGATATCCATGACATTACTAAAGAAAGCAAGACCTTACTTACTGGCTATTTCAAATAATTTTACAGTAGAGAAATCTTCAAAGTTTGTAATGTAGCTGAAAGCGCTTTTAAAAATCGTATGGTAAGTGTCTATGACTGTTGTGTCTCAGTAATTTCCCTATTAAATATGCCAAATTTACATGTAAAAAGATACTTTGTTTATTTTTTAAACTTCCAGCCCTTCGAAATCAGGGCTAGATCCTCTGACAATGAAAACAGATGCAACTCCATTGACTTCAATTTTTTTTTAAATCAATTTCTATTTCAGGTCATAAGCAGCCATTTTATTTCAGAAATACAAGTATTTTCATTTGAGTCTCAATATTAGCTTGTAACCAGCTACCATCATTTTTTTTTCAAATTGAGTGTCTTTCATTTAAATGTACACTGCCCTGCTTTTTTTTTAAGGTGACAGTGCAACACTACATTCCAAAATGTAGTCTTTTTGGTAGATCTAAACACAATAATTATTTTTACGAATGTTATAAAATGAAAAAGATCTACATTGATTATAAATCACTTCTCAAAAAGGCATTTTGTCCCAAAATACTGGGTTTACTCAATATTCTTACTTGGTTGTAATGAGCTGAATTCACTGGTTAAATTAAAATGCTATTTCCCCATATTCCATAAATGCAGTGTATATGTAATTGAACTAAAATAAAATTAAAATTTACATTTTCATCAAATGAATAACCAGCATGCTGAGGATTGTTCAATTGCAATTTATGATTATGTAAATGAAAAAGGTTTTGCAACTTGAATATGTACAGTAAATGGAAGTTCCATTATTATGCATCAAAAAAGCTATTAACCTTGAAAATTATATACAATTGACATGAATATTTCTAAAATATGTTTAAAAGTTGCTAAAGCTCTGTTTTTCCCTTTCATATGTATGTGTGCTATATAGTAGGTCTGGGAAAATAATTCAGAGTGAATAATTTATTAAATGAGTTCTGCCACTTTTTTGGTTTATGAATCATCCCCAACTTGCAATTTTCTTGGGTCTATTCATTATTAAAATTAGTTAATTCTACTGAATAATTCTTAGTCTGCAGACAACATGAACTACAGAAGCAGTTAATCATGAGTATTTGCTATTGAAAACTTGGAATGGGTATTTTGACTGGACACTGGGATACATGGTAGCTTTCGGTTCTCTGCATTGGAATCAACTTTCAATTGTGAATACTTGCATATGAATTCAAAATTTGCTTTCTATGCATAGTCTCCAATATTTGGTGGTGGTTCTTGGATAGATCTTTCTACCTTTACTCATGCTGAGTGGTCCTGAACTGTGTCAGTAGCTCTACTGAAACCACGTAGGAATAACAGAATCTAGTCCTCTTGCCAATAATCCCATTCACTGATTATTTATGGAAAGTGAACACAAGAATGAGCATTTGTTGAAAATGTTTTGTAGTGTTAGCCCAGCTATACTGCATATATCATGTAAGCGTCTGTTCAGTTCAGAGATAGACAGACACCAAGGCCGAATTAACTATTATAATTAAAGTGAGGCAATGTAAAGAAAATTTTCTGTGGTTTTCATCTTCAAAGACAATCATTTCCTTGGTACGTCCAGGGGTTTAATTTGCCTGTCTCAGTTGGCTTTTGAAATGAAACCACCTCAGCAGGACAATCAAAGTAAAAACTTAACTGGACAATTCCAGTGTGTAGCCACATTCTTGAAATGCATCCAGCAATTACCAGTGTTCAACAGTTGTGCAGTAAGCTAAGTTCACTGAGGTTGCTGTATATACTTAACAGATGCTGCACTTTTTATTCAACATCAATGTTATTCTGAGGTTTCAGTAAATCCCTCTGACACATCTAACTCCCTGCCACGTATTGTCAATCAGTGCCAAAATTTTGAAGAGAAAGAAACAAATATTACACACACCCACAAGGAATGGACATATATTACACACACCCCCACACGCACACACACACACACACACACACACACACAATTGACATATAATCTAGTTTCTTCTATGTCTTTCTCAAAGTGAATGTGTTCTTTTGATTATTTTTTATTAGGACTGGTGTGGTGGAAGTGACACACTTTTATCCCTGTGTTAGCTCACAGTAATAATTCTACAGGGATCTCAGGGACAGATTGTCAGCTCCTTACTTATGTTGGATCCCATTTATTTCAATGAGACTGTTCATAGAGTATTCTGTGATTCAACAGCAGGAAAGGGAATCAGAATTTGGTCCCAAGAGATTGCTCTGCTACTGAGATTTGATCTACTTCAACTTCACTCTGTAATAACTTTCAAATCCTTTTCTCAGCATCCGTTTAGATGTCAGAGGAGAGTGGCAAAAAACACCACTCCAAAAATAAAAAACACAAACACTTTTTAATTTATTTCATCTTCATGTCTAGCTGTTGAGAGTGACCTGGGTCACCCTACATTTTGCAACCATTTTGAATAGTTCTCTTCTTGCCTTGTCTATTTTTTTAAAGGAATTGTTAGTGTTCTGTTTGTAAGTGAAAACCTTTGCCTTTGGAGTCTCAGCAGGGTTTGCTCAAATCCCATTGCCAAATATCAAGACATTTGTAAGGATCTTGTTAGTAAAAGTCTGGAGAGGTTAAAAAGGAAATTAACATGGTCTGGAAGAAAAGATGACCCCAGAGAAAGAGGTGCAAGAAGGATTGGTCACCCAGACCTTTCCACTTGCATGAGATTCTGAGAATGAAGGTACTGGTGCATGAGAATTCAGCTCTTCAAAAACAGATAAGTAAACTACAAATGATTACTCATAGACTTTAAATTCAGAAAGGACCATCATGACCATCTAATCTGATTTCCTGCACATCACAGGCCACAGAACCTCACCCACCCACTCCTGTAATAGGTCCATAACCTCTGGCAGAGTTACTGAAGTCAACAAATCTTTATTTAAAGACTTCAAGTTACAGAGAAAAACCACAACTTACTCTAGTTCAAACCAGCAAGTGACCCATGCTGCAGAGGAAGGTTAAAACTCAGGCTCTCTGCCAATCTGACCCAGGGGAAAATTCCTTCCTGGCCTCAGATATGGTGATCAATTAGACCCTAAGCATGTGGGCAAGACTTCCCAGCAAAATATCTGGGAAAAAATATTTTTGTAGTAACTCAGAGCCCATCTGGTGTCCCATCTCTGGTTGTTGGAGATATTTGCTAATAGTAGTCGTGGAGGGGCCATATACCATTTTAGGCAACTTCATCATATCATCCCCTCCAACCTTAGCAAGCTCAGTCTTGAAACAAGGTAGGTGTTTTGCCCCTCATTACTCCTCTTGGAAGGCTGTTCTAGAACTTCACTCCTCTGACAGTTAAATAACATTTGTTACAAAGGCAAAAGACAGTGAAACCCTACCACAAAGAGCAGCAGGAAAAGGGGAAAGATATACCAGCTGTTCAATATGTGCTTTTCAAAACTGTGCAAGGATATAGCTATGTGCCTTTATTAAGGAGTCTCACATTTAAATCCTTGTGCCCCACTTTCAAAATCTACCCCGAGTAGTATTTGCTTTGATTTTCCAGGGGGGCTGAGGGGTGGAATTTGTGGACCTGCCTTTGGATTTGGAAATTACATCCAAACTGCATAGCCAGACATGGGGATCTCCTCCCCCCACAAATTCCTAATTTCCCAAACTTTTCCTAAACTAGTATGACATGCATTTAATTGTCATTTGCTACATATTCAAACTGTTATGCTGTGGATAAGAACTACAAATAGATCCTTTAGGCTTGGCAATCTTTCTGTTTTTTACTGCAAGGGTGGTTGAAAGTTGTGTTCTACAGTAGGTGTTAAATTAGGCAGAACTTTAAAACCAATTTAAACCCTTTATACAACATGTATAGAGTACACAGCAGAGGGCATACATTTATTTGAAGTATCACTCTGGCCTCATAAATGGTTTCAGCAACTCTGCAGCACTTCTCAGGGTGAGAATTTAGGTAGTGTGAGCCTATCTAGATGACATCACCCATGAAAAATTTGTTTTCCCTTTATTGCTTGATCCAGCACAAGGACACAGATGAGAGATCTAATAGAATGATGTCTGCCTGTTTACTTGTAACTATGAAAAGAAGTTATGTTGCAACAGCTCTTGCCTAAATTACAAACTAGAAATAAACATTTTTGAAAAGCAATATTATTGTTTTTAATCTCTTTTTACTCCCACCTCCAAGATTATTTGTCACAAAAAGTGTATGACCAAGACCGTTGTGTTTTGTTGTTGTTAAGTATTCCAGAGAACAACAGAAAGCAAGACAAATGCCTCATTTCTTGATTGCCTTTTTAAAACATTTCCTAAATTAATCTCATTAATAAATACCAGAAATGCTAATACATGGGCTTTGTGTATAGTTACAGTACTTATTTAGGTCATCTAGATGCAGAGGGTGGATTTTCCATAATTTATAATGAAAAATCCCTTTTTGACAACTTCAGGATACATTTTTAAAGCAGCGTGCCATGGTTTAACTATATAATTCCCATAAACATTAATGGTTACACTAACAGTAAATAATAAATGCTCAGAAACAAAATAGACAACATATCTGTCAGCTAACCTCTATGCCTGAAGCATGGGAGCTAGGAGTCATGAACATCTCAGTGCAAAAATGATGGGAAAAAAGAGCAATGATATGTAACCCATATGGCTTTTAGCTCATGCAGTAGAGGCTCATGCACGAAGCTCCAGAAGCCCTCCGGTTTGATCTTGCCCACCAACGATCGGGGTCCATCAGTGTTACAGATACACTTCCAAGCCCTACCCAGAATCCAATCATGATGACAAAATAAGAAGCTAGCCACAGCAGATTGTGCAGATCTTCTATGCTCATCTCTCTTGAATGCTCCAGTCAGCAGTGAAATAAATTAATTATATTGACACTTAACTGCCAAGGCAAATTATGATAAATGAACAGCCTGTTTAATGAACAGGAGAAGTTCACTCTAGGAGCTATTGTTTTAACTTGTCTGCAGACTCCGGCAGGCTTTACACTTGGTTCAGTTTACTGTAAATGATATATTTGGAACCATAACGGCAGACTTTGGAGCAGAAGATGACAGTCTCCCAAAAGAGTATTGTTATGTGTCGTCACCACAAGCTGGCCTGGTTCAATCATTGCTTCTGCTCCGAAAACAAAGAGCTGCACCACTTGAGCAAAAAATAAAATCTCTATTAGCCTGAATAATATTAGAGTTTGTATTCTCAATAACTCTCCAGTCACTAGATGGTGAAAAAAATTAAAACTGTATGAAGACTGATTTGATTCAGCAGCTATTGGTACACATACAGATGACCCAGAACACTGCATGCTGTACACTGCTTGGGAAGCTGTAGCTTGACCAGGTCTCATGGGACGTAATGGCAAAATGCTGAATTGACTTAAATAAGTACAGGATTTTTACCTTTGGGTACCTTTTGCACACCATTGTGGAAAAGGAAGTCTGCACCGATTCTTAACAACATTTATGAATGTAGAAGCAAATCTTTATTCCAATGTCCATCTGAAATAGCTTGGCCATTTCCTGGGTGGACATTTGGTGGTGAGGGAGGAAGGCTGACTTAAAAATTTTATGTCAGGGTTATCACTCTATTACATTTTATAGGACTATTCCATAAGTGTCGGTGTCTCTTGAATCCCCTGCTAGTACAGATATTTCTGCCTTAATGTGAGTTTTTTCACCTCACAACCAGGTTCATCCTCCTGTTTGATCTTGGAATGAAATCATAATCCTGTCTTTGTGACACTGGAAGCCTTCTGACAGAAATGACCGTGTTATCACCGGTTAATCGTTAGGGTAACGTCAATGCAGGCTTTAGGAGCAGGACAGTATAGTAATACCTTACATTTGTGCAGTGCCTTTCATCCCAAAGGATCTCAAAGCACTTAACAACGACAATGAAACCTGTGCTGAGTTAATGGATAATTTGTCACAGTCCTCACTGTAATATTTAGTAAGCAGTCACAGGGAAAACTGATTGGAGAGAAGGCACGGCACTTTGAGGTAGTTTGTGCAGTAAATTAGACTTACTAGAAACATTAACTCATTAGCATGAGTAGAGCTATTAACTTCAATACAACTACTCATAGCACTACTTGGTAGTGTTTTTATGACCTAGCTCTTAATCTGTGTATATATGGAAATCAATTTACCCATCACTGAAATGCAGCCACCTCTGGAATGGAAAGTAGCAGCTGTTCAATTGCATACATCACCACTACTGAGCAGATTGGGACAGGAAGAGAAGATGAATACTTTACCAACTATCAACCTAAAGCTGCCAAGAGAATTTTGGTACCCAAATTGTAATTTACTCAGGATGCTAGAGGCAAACATCTCCACTATTGTGAAAAGTGCTGGGGGAATTGTTAGTAACAACAAATATTCAACACCCTAATTTTATACCTCATCCGACATCTGGGCTATGAAAGAGAAACTGACACTAAGATTCAAATAGCTTTGGTAATTAGCAGAAACAGGAGTAACAGAAAATAGGAAAAAACATGAAAGGTAAACAGATTGATATTTGCGGAGTTGCTTTCAAGATTATTCCAGTGTGAAAGTTCTTTTTAAATTACTGATTGTGATCACACATACATTGTCTCATGTTATGTACGCCCCCTTGTTCTTTTCTTATGCCTCTTTGTTATTGTGCTTTTAAACCTTAATCATTTTCCCACAGAAATGAAAATTGTTATTAGCATCTGTTGTCTGCATAATTATTGTGCCTGTTAAAAGGCTTATTTCTGTTATTTCCACGTCTTTTCTGCAAATCCCTCCATTGGTAATTAGTCTATCTTTCAAATACCGGTGAGGGAAAAGGATCATGAATTTGCAGCATAAGACCAGAACTGTCCTCTAATGGCTAATACTGTAGCAGGTATCATAAAAATACAAGTATTACAAAAGAAGCAATAATCCCAGGCTGTGTTTTACTGTATATGTTGCCGAGGAGATCTGGCTTTGAGGGTGACTTTGGGACCCTTGCTCCCTGTAATGGCTACAGCAGAAATTGTAAAGGAGGTGAAACTTTCTTTTTCAGATGGAGGAACGTGCACTGTGCATGTTTCCTTATTAACTCTATTGTTTTAACACTGAGCAGTGTGGTGACTTCTGACTTCCCATCTGTGCTAAGTTTTGTGTGATAGTGGGTGGTGGTCAACTATCTGGGAAGGTTGGAGAATTATGTAGGTGATAAAGTTATACTTAGGCAAAGCAGAGCAGCCAAAAGGCTGGGTTTAACCAGAGCATGGTAGAATCTCTATGTGGTTTAGAGCTGCTACGGCGGCTCTCATGAAACTCTTCCTCCCATCCCAGCACAGGGGGTATGGCTTGGAGAAAGGGGATCTGGACTGGGCATCTCCACACACCTGCAATCCCTAGCTTTTGGAACAGTCCCTTGGAGCCTTCGGCAGCTGGTCATAAATTTGAGCAGCCCTCCGGATTAGTTTGAAATACCAGATTAGGCTCCATGGTGTACAATGGCGAATACTGGAGTCAGCGGATACTAATGCTGTCATTAAGGATATGTTATCCTTTTAAAATCCTGACTAAAGTCATGTAACTGGCTAGGTGTTAATTTGGTATGTTAAATCTCCTTTAAATCTCACCCCATTATGACATTATTCACTAATACAATCCAGGTCTTAGGAAAACAGCAATCATGAGAGACATTGGAAAGGGGAATTTGAATATCCGTACACAGCTGTACAATTCAGAAATACATGTTGATTGCTTGGACTCTGGTGCCACAGCTAAAACTCATGGATGCATACAGGTAAATGAACAGAATAGGCTCATATAACTTTAAAAATACAAAAGTAATTATGTGCTGGCAATTCCTTGGGTATAGATGAAGTTATCTGTTTTCCCTGTTGGTTTCTGTCTGTTATTTGCATCAGCATTTTCAGGGGCACTTCTCTAGTCCATCTCCACTGGTTTCATCTGACACCTCCATAAGTAACTAAACTTCAGAGTGAAATTGTCTGTCTAAAGTGGATGTCTGTCTTTTTTAACCCATCTTTCCTAAAAATTAAAATTAAAATTAGCTCTTTCTCTGAGTGGGTATAATATCTGAGACAAGTTTGAAAAGGTCTGAGAAAGCTGCTCTGGGAAGAACTTCCTAAAAAGTGTCTATGTTTCAGAGGTATAATGAAACCCCATAATTCATATAAATAAAATTTGTTTTCCAGAACACAAGTTTTTGGTTCTGAAGGGTGTCCTCTGAGAGAGACAGTGGGAAACAACCCATTATTTTTTTATTAACTTTGTGGTTAGTTTTTTGCTTGTTTTACTAATTTTATGCTAATAACTTTCTACATTGTTTCACTTTATGCTGCATAAACTAATGAGTAAAACAATATTTCTCAAACATTAATAATAAAACCTCTGTCAAGATTTTTGGACTCTGCTTATAATTATTAGGCTATTTTATCCCTAAATTATATTTATATTATCACATCACAGTTCAAGTTGAACATGGCGCATAAATGGTAAAATACCATGATTCTATTCTTTAATACTAGTAATTAATCACATAGGAAGCCTGTCTGAACAGAGAACTTTGTCTAAATTGTTGCTACTGCAAAGATAAGATTTACTTCTTTCTGTGGAAGTGTTGAAGCTTACTTATTATACCAGAAACATTAAAGAAATGTATTGTCATTTTGATTTAAAAAGACAAGTGAAGTACATACATGTGATGTGTCTCTGGTAAATTCCACATTCTGAGTGAACTCCTGAGGCTTCATTCATGCAAGTAATCGTATGGAAGTCAATGAGATCGCTCATGTGACTAAGGTGAGTAGGCTTTGGCTTTCTTTGATGCTTTCAGATAGTTCACATATGGGGCCAAGTTACATTCTCAGTTAAACCTATGCACATTGGCTCCAGTAGGGTTACATGAGCATAATGGAGAGCAGAATCCGGCCCAATGTTTACAGAAGGGCTGATTAAATAGACAGATTTTGTTAATTCGTGCCCCAATCCTGCAAACATGTGTTCAGCTTAAGCATGAGTAGTCTTAATGGAGTTAAATGGGACTACATGCCTAAAATTAACCCAATGTATACGTGTTTGCAGAATAAGGGCCTTGATTTGTGACAGTTTGTGGTCTCATAGATGCAGGTACCATGGTCAAACCTGATGGAAGAAATAATTATTAAAATCACAATATGTTTTGGCAGTTCACAAAATCGTTGCAGTATTATAATTCACCCCTTTGTTCCCCCTTCCTAAAATACAAAATTTTCTCAGACTTTTAAATAAAGTTGCTTTCTCTTGAGCAGACATCTGTGAACTTAGAGTATTAGAGACACAAGCTGGTGAGGTAATACCTTTTATTGGACCAACCTGATGTAAGAGACGAGCTTTCGAGCTTACACAGAACTGTTCTTCAGGTCTGGGAAAGATACATATACTTGAATTCTGACACTGAATACATTTCCCAGACCTGAAGAAGAGCTCTGTCAGCTCGAAAGCTTGTCTCTTACGTCAACAGAGGTAGGTCCAATAAAAGATATTCCATCATCCACCTTATCTCTCTAATATCGTGGGACTAAGATGGCTACCTTAACACTGCAAACAACTTAGGCAGCAGTTCTCAAACTGTGGGTCAGGATCCAAAGTGGGTTGTGACCCTGTTTTAGTGTGATCACCAGAGTTGGTGTTAGACTTGCTGGGGCCCAGGACTGAAACTGAAGCCTGAACTCCACCACTCAGGGCTGAAGTGGGGTGGCGGGGTTTGGCCTTCGGCTTTGGCCCCCGCTTGCTGGGGCAGCAGGGCTCGGACTTCGGCTTTGGAGGAGGAGGCTTTTCAGCAGGAAAAGGCACTGATTAACCGGTGCCTGGAGCAGGAGGCATGCCATAGGGAACAGGAGTGTTCCCTAATGGAGAGGCTCATTGAACTGGTGGCTGTGCGAGTTCAGGGTCCACCAGCTGCCGAGGCCACAGAACCACTCTATCATCAGTACAGCATTATACCAGTGTCCAGCGCAGCATCATGTGGACACTCAGCACGGGTATGGGGGGCATGTGCGAGCTTGCACACAGTCCAGTGCTTGAGTATGTGCGTCCGTGCAGACATAACCTTAGAAACAGGCAATTGTCAACAAAAATGCATCATTACAACTATGTTGTGCAACACAAGTTAGTCATAGGGTTTAAGGCCAGAAGGGACCATTAGATCATTTAGTCTGATCTCCTGTACATCACTGGACACTGTCACCACCCAGCACCTGGGCAGTGTCAGTTAACCCTATACTTGAAGTGTTTAGAATAAAACAGACTTTTTCTGCAGATGACTCCTAGCGGTAACAGTGCCTCTCCAGCAGGTATCAGTAGCAGCAATAATTGGGTTTAAAATGTATGCTCTTTTCAGGCCAGAATAAAGGTACAATACAAACACAGGGTTGTTTTCCTCCAGAAGAGGGCTTCATGCATGCAAGCCAGGATAAATGAAAGTTCTGTAACTAATAGCTCTGGCTCAGTCTCCCAAAGCTCCATGCCAATCAGAGCATGTTGGAGGGATAGCTCAGTGGGGGGGGAGGGATAGCTCAGTGGTTTGAGCCTTGGCCTGCTAAACCCAGGGTTGTGAGTTCAATCCTTGAGGGGGCCATTTAGGGATCTGGGGCAAAAATTGGGGATTGGTCCTGCTTTGAGCAGGGGGTTGGACTAGATGACTTCCTAAGGTCCCTTCCAACCCTGATATTCTATGATTCTATTTTTGCGGGATGTTTTCTCTGTTTGGTGTCTTTTTTTAAAAACTGGAATGAAATCACCCTTCTGGGATATTGTAACTTGTGTGGCAGGTTTAGCTGACAAGGAAATCTAGAAATTAATACTGTAGTCAGCCAAAAGGATCTGTTTAAAAAGAAGGGAGAAATACAGCACGTGGCACTAGAGCACAAAAAGATAGTGATAGCTGAGAATTTGAGAAGGACAGTAAGAATCTGATCAGCTGTTTGGTGGGGCTGAATAAATGACTGAAGGGGAGAGAGATGGTGCTGTTGTAAGAGAGGCAACTGAGCAAGGGGTTAATCTGAATGGGCTAGGGTTCAATAAAGCTAAAGCGGTGGAAGAGGCAATGTCTGTGAACTAGACACTGACAGAGTGGTGAGGGTTGGAGAGAAAACATGGGATGGAATGAGCAAAGGAAGGGGAAGAAATATGCTACAAAATCATAAATTTGGCAAGTTGCATGCCAAATATCACCTCAGAAATATCACCTTTCTTCTGTTTCCTTTGTGTTTCATCTGTTATGCCACAATTCTTCGAAGGAGTGCATATGTGCTTAACTTTAAGCAGGTAAGCGGTCCCACTGGAGTCTCTAAATCTTGTGCGTAAGTCTTTACAGGATGACAGCCCCTTACATTGTAAGTTTGTTCTCCAATTTCCTATCTATAAATTGCCTAGCATATGTTGGCTACTTAATTAATAATCAAGTTTCAGGTGAAATAGAACAGTTTTAAAAAGGTAATACACGTCACTTCTGTATGTGGGGATCTAAATGATAAATACTTTGATGGCTTTTGGAGGTGTATTATAATTACCAATTAAATGTTTAAAATTAACAAGAAAAGATTCCACTGTGAAGATTCAGAATCAGGTGGTAGGAGTTACATAACTAGCTGCAAACTGAAATCATGTTTTTGTTGACAACCAACTTCTCTTTTCACCCAGACACACATTGATTGTATATATGTAGCTGGCATTCACACTGACCTTCATTCCCTGATGTCTTCCCTTTGGCTCTGTTTATAATGGAATAGCACAGAGGAAGAGTATGGGGAGACATCCGTCACCTGCCCCCTGCTCTACCAAAGTCCCACCATACCATTCTATCAAATGACATTAACTACTTTTGAGATTTTTCTTATTTATAAAACTACATCATACAAATGAAGTAAGACCTTTAAAATAAATCAAACAAGAATGGAGACAGCACCCAGAACTGCTAGAGAAAACACCTTCCAACAGTAATTCCAAGGTCCCTAAGTACTAACACAATTTGTAGCAACCACTTCATGCCTTTTAAAAGTACATATTTTTATTAAAATATTAGTAGCCCTCATCCCATGAATAGATGCTATAAAAGGAAGCATTAAATAAGAGTCAAAGCTATAGCATTATAACAGTACAGAATGCAAAGACAGATGAATTATGATCATTTGTCTCATGGTTGCAATCCAGTGCCTTTAAGGTTCAATTGTATTTTATATATGAAACAGAGGAATTACTCCTCTAGACAACCCATGCTTAATTTAATAAATCCTATCTAATTTTTTACTTTTTGAATATTTCTTGTTAGTTTCAGAACAGAACCAAGCATACAAATAAAAGCAACCCTCAACAAAGACACTGTGAAATTAATTAATATTTCAGTAATTCTGAGTTTTGGAGTAATCTACCAAAATAAAAGGAAAACACAATATATTAAATACAAGCCTTTAATGATAGGTAATGAGCCAAACATGTTTTTGCATTCAAACAGCTCGATAACAACGATATAACAGGGTTAAGAGATCACATCCACAGATCAGAGGGAAAAGATTATGAAGAGAAAAAAGAGGTATAGACAATACACAAGTAAGTATGTTATCTTTTCAAAGGCTTGCATTCAGCCCATGATTGGCATTGTGTCTTAATACCATCATCATATTCCTAAACATTTAGTTCCAAACAATGCTTTTTTTTTTTTAGTCCTCTGAATAGTTCTATAGATACCTCTTGAAGTTAATGGTGCTAATAATGGGAGTAAGGTGAGCATTATTTGGCTCTTGGTCTGGGACTTACTGATTTAACTTCCTGTATCAGAAAGATCAAGTCTACTATTGGATTAAATGTTTTGGGGTATATAGCTGTGTTAAGGTCTGGCCTTTCATTTTACAGGCAGAAGTTGCATGCACAAAATTAATGCAAGTATTTTGATACAGACAGAATGGATTGCTGGTGCAAATCTCAGTATTTGCACCTCTAGCTAGCTGCACAAGGATTGAGATTTCCATTTTAACTTTGGACATGCATTTTGCAGGCATAACTTGTGCCCAAAAAAGGGAAGCTGCCCTTCTGATCATGTGCCCCTTTGTATCACTCAGATAGTCTATATTATTATTTGCAATTACTTTTGTCACAAATGTCTTATGTCAACTCCAAAGCGTAGGTCCATTTCATTACCACTCAGCGAGCTGCCATAGTTGAATTTATTGTAAACTATCTAGTTGTCTAAAGACACTTGGCAAATTATGCAACCGTGGGGGAAAAAATCCTCAAGGAGAGTTTTTTATCACTCACAGAAAACAATATAAGACAATGATGATGTTTGTTACTACAATCCTTATAATAAAAACTAGTTAGAACTCTTGTTTTCTCAGTTGAAACACTCACCACATACCTGTAACTTAAAAGGGAGGGGGGCAAAAATAACCTTTCGGAAGACACTGGTTAAATGGTATCGTTCAGACTTTAGGAATCAGATTCCCAGTATGCTTAAATGCATTAACAATTTGGCATTTAATTTGATAGCTAATTTTAGCATTCACAGAACAGGAATGAACTTCTTTTGTATAAATGTAATTTGAAGCCACAGGCTTATAATTAAATATATATAACCACTTTAATGGTCAGTAAATGACTATATTAATGTTCAAATAGGCAATTGCAGCCAATAACAAATGAAATGCAAGTACTAGCTTCACCTCAGGCTGCTGACAACCAAATTAGTTAACTGCTGGCGGTAACCAATTTGTTGAGTATTAGAGCACAGTTAATGTAGAAGAAAGAGACATATTCAAGTTTAACTTATACTTAAGAATATAAAGTATTGTTTCTGGGCAGCTTACTAAAAGTGAGATTAAGCAGGAAATGTAGGATATGAGCCTGATTCTGAGAAGTGCTATCCATTATATCCACAATTTTATGCTTGCATTTTTTGTGCACATATGTGTTTTCATCCACTTCATCTCATTTCATATATTTATATGGCCCACTATTGTGATAGTATCTGAATGCTTCCCAGCTATTTAAAAGTAGACATATCAATTACAATTTCTCTCTTGCTTTCTTCTTTCCCAGTCTTCAGGAGAAATAGCTCAATTCATACATCAGCTTTCATTCATCCATTTGTTTATGTTTATCTCTGTGAATGTGTGGATGTGTTGTATAAGGATGTGAATTAGTACTAAATTATTGAGGGAAAGCTAAATCAAGTGATTAAATTTGCATTTAGTCAGACAGTGTTGAGGTATGTGGAGGGTTTTTGTTTTGTTTTAATTGCTTACAGGAGTGAATTCCATAGTCTAGCACCAAGTCAGGAGTAAGTTCTGTCTTCTGCACTCATGAGATTCTTTATATTAATTTACGGTTTTATTACTCTGTGGAACATATCTGTTGTGGTTCTCCAATCTGAAAAACCTAGAAAGTATTGATTATATTAATATGCTACACTTGTAAGAAAATCAGCAGACTTACAGGCTAACATTTATTTAGTCAGCTAAGTGTATAGCCATTTGGCCTTCCTTAGGAAAATTATAGTAGTATATATGCAGTCCAACACTTCAACAGCAAAATATGTGTCTTTGACAGACAGCTGGCAGCTAGCTGGTGAGCCAGCACTCTGATCACTTAGACACCAATCAGTTCCCCTGGAGAAGGCTGATTGGGGACATTCAGCTAATTAGCTGATCAGGCTGGGATGGCTGAAGAATCAATTTAGCCATCAGCTGAGGGTACAAAAGACGACACAGGAAGGAATTGAGGAGGGGAGCATCTGGGCAAGCTGAGCCTAGTATGCATTGAGATCTTAGAAAAGGGAGACCTTTGTTCCTCCCTGTGCTATGTGGGAAAGGGCAAGAAGCTCTGTAAATACTTCGCTGCATGAGATTGTTTTAGTGTTGGTGATGGCAAGTCTGGGGGAATGTATTTATGTTCCTACTTACTGGACAGAGCCTGAGAGGTTTCTAGGGAATGGGGATGGAACATGCTGTGTTACAGCAACAAACATATATAGGCCTGTGATTGACTCCATGTCCTTGAATTTGGGCAAATTTTGTGATTCAATACATTGAGGGGCTCTTTTGTGAATTCCTATTTGCTTTGATGACTTACTCAAACCGTTTTCAACAGCAACAAAGAATTATGGGCATAATGTCAACCTCACCCATACTGAAGTGATATATTATTCTCAGTCCCCTCCATGTCAGACAATCTTCACAGCAAGGTATTCCCTGTCTTCATGGCAGTTGAGGGCAGACCAGGTCTTTGCTCTGGGACTGGGCTTAGTGCTGTTTCCCCCTCCCCCACATCCCCCCACCCAGGGAACTCTCTAGAATTCTTTGCCTCCAACAGCACACACAGCAGACTCCAGGTGTCCCTTCGTAGCAGAACTTTCACGGGATTTGTAAAAGATTTGTAACTAAATCTCTCAGTTTCTTCATTGGTTTCCAGGTTTCTCTCAAAACTGCTAAATTCTGAAAAAAATGATGTTGGTTTTCTGAGGACAGCTGGATGACAGCAGGAACACCCCTCCTAGTTGGTGTGTGGGCAAAGTACACACTGAGTGAGTGGATGGGCCACAGCGAACCCAGCTCCCAGCCAGTGAGTGGGTGAAGCCCATGCTGGAAGAGTGGAGCAGGCTGCAGTGAACCCAGACTCCCACCTGGCAAGTGGGAGAGGTCCATGCTCAGAGGGTGGAGAATACTGTAGTGAATCCAGCTCACAGCCAGCATGTGTCTGAGGTCCTTGCGGAGAGAGCGGAGAAAGAAGCAATGAACCTAGCTATCAGCCAGCATGTGGATGAGGTCCACCTCGAGATGGTTCAGCATGCCTCAAGGATCTGTCTTCACTGAGACCAGGTGAGAATCAGTGGCACAGAACTGGCAGGTAAGTAGCAACCTGAAGGAAGAAATTTCTGCTTCTAGCCAACAAGTGTACAAGGTGTCCATGCTGGAGTGGTTCAGGTTACAAAGCATCCCCTTGTCCCATAACCTTTTTTAACTGCAATGCCTCGGCTACCATGAAATGTGTCAGCTGCTGTGACCTTTCTGATACCAGTGAGTCTGGCTCACTCCTCATCCTGTGCACTCAGTCCCCACTCAGCCCAAACCCAGCAGCAAGGAGCATGGGGTGAAATGATTCAGATCCCTTTCCCTGGGAAAGGATTTCTCTCATCTTCCAGCCCCTAATGGTCCCACAGGAAATCATGAAGTGGCTTCTGTTTTCCTTAGGGAGACATGCAAGATACATGCCTGCAGACTGTGCCTTTAGTGTCCCTGGTAATGTACTTGCCCCCTCACAAGACCCCTCCCCCCTTCTCTTGGAGGATATTGCTCACAGTTAACTCTTACAGGGGCAGAACAAAGTCTTAAGACTTTTCATGAGTCTTCCCTCTAGATTCTCCAAAGAGAAGGAAAATGTCTAAAGCTGGGGCTTTGAGCAAGATACCTCTGACTCTCAAAATAAGTTTCCCAGAATTAAGCACGAATGAGAGTTTAACTTCACAGGCCTTTATGTTTTTAGAAAATGAAACACCAAAAAGAAAGACACCCTTGCCCCAAAAGAAAACAAAATAAAACAACTCCCCCACCTTCTTCCCCGCTAGTTCTGCTGGAAATGGTTTGAGTTGAATAACACTTTTAATTTGCTACTGGCCTATACTAGTAGCAATGTAAAAAACTCCCCTAGTACTGGAACAACTGGTTGGTGTGTTGGGGATCAAGGGAATGGAGTGAAAGCTGCCTATTGCTCCTAGGGCTGATATGCCTTATGCATTTTTATCATAATTAGTGTAACTATGGAATGTAGCAATATAACTCTTCTTTTGATTTCACTGAAGCAGCTTCAGGAGTGTGTGTGTGTCTTCAAATTTGAGTGTTCTATAAACCTAGACTTCAACAGATTCCTTTGCCATAACTCATTAATCCTTAGATACATCAACTGATTTCAGCACTTTTCTCACTGTCTACAGTTACAAACACAGAGCAGAAAGGATTCTGATTTCAAATGGTGGACTCAGATAATAAAGCATTTCTTTAGTAACTAATTCAGTGCTTAAAAATGTTTGCATTTCATGCAGCAAGAATTTTGTTCATGGCATGTTTTGTTTCTGTGAGAGGTTAAAAGTACAGCTATGTTTATCCAAAGACCTTTTGGGTCTCATGAAACTTTCTAAACAAGGTTTGGGTGATTGGGAAGATCTTTGATGGAGTTTGAAGAGGTCACTAGCTGCGTTCTCACCTCTGGAGAGACTGTCAGAAGGCTTTAAAGGGTCATTTTATATCTGGCAAAAAACTGGGAATGTTTACTTAACGTGATTTTGGCAAAAAGATTTTGCTAAGCTACAAAGTGTTGTGTTTATGCTATTAACCTAATGCAGTATTATTAATAATCCCTTACATTAAAGACCTACATGCCAGTTTGGAGATACTGAACTTTGTTATTCATAATAAAATAGGGGAGGAGAGAGGAATGCAGAGGAAGAGTTGAACTATCTGATGGCAGATTTTCTGATGTTCCATATGCATGTCTTGTTTTGCTTACTATCCCTGCAGTTAATATTGCAGCGACCAAAGCTTTAAGCTGATAAATGTGGTTGTAGCTGGAGGAATCTCACTTTCACGAGGACCATATGTCATCCCATCTTAATCCAAAAAAATAAAACTGGGCAAACAAAATTCCTAGTCAGAATAGCTGCTATTCCTTTAAGAGAAAAGGAACAGGAAGACAACTGCTGACCTGCCTCCTTGGAAAGTGTGAAGATATCAGTTCACTCTCTCTGGCAAGGCAATTGGTAGCTGTGGCCTGAGAGTGTACAGGCAAGGCCTTCCACAAAGAAAGAAAAACAAGTGTTTACAGCCACAGACTTCCAACCTGATCACGGTTTAAGTAATCAAATACTGCTGTCAGATCTACCAGTGGTACAGTTGGTTTCCCACTCTTGTAGAAAATTCTGGCCAGATATATTTATGTCCCTCTGTCCTGGTGGAGATAGATCTTATAATATTTTTGAAGTTTCACTTTTATAGTTTTTCCTTTTATTTAGTCTATTTTTAGAAATACCTCAGTTCCTATGGGAATCAATACACATAATCATGACAAAGTAATATTCTTTGTAAAGTACACTTCAAAGCAAAAAGTTCAAGGCAAATATTATGTTAAAAGGTAGAAGGACTTGGCTACTTTAGTAAAGAAGACAGTATGTGGTTTTAGCAAATTGAGGTGGAAATTAAACTTAAATTGACCTTTATTTGGCAGCCATTATAATATAAAGTAACAAGAAAATACAATTTACCCTGGAGTCTTATGTTGGCTACAAATGAAGAGAGTACATTGGATCTTAATAATCTCAGTGTATTTTTGCTATTGGACATTGTAAATACAGATGTTGTGTCTTCAGTATCAGATAAAGTAGAGTGGAAAGATCAAAATAGTTCTTGGATTAGATGTGTGGAATGGTAAGCAATGTGATGGGCATTGGATACTGCATGACTACAGTACAACATGAGGAACAGAGCATAACTCGGACAATCAGGAGGATGGATCAGCAAGTAGTTGGCTATCTCAAATCCCATATCAATTCTATAGCAGAGGTGGGAGACCATGCGGGTTATTCTGGTGATAATGTGGATAATGATTTTGTCAAGTCAAGTACACGTGCTGGCTGGGTCTGAATGATTAATCAAGGCTTTGCTAATAATGTTATAGTGATAAGCCATAAATCAAAGTGCAATCATCAATCCATCTGTAGAGGGAGACCCAGAATAGTTTAGTAGTAACCTTTGAGTTGGAACACATGTTAATGTGAAAAATAAGGAGCCTGCCAAGTTAAAGCAATCTGTTTAAATTTGGGAAGGCTGAATGGTAAAGCCAATTGACAGATTTGTTTGTGACATAAATGATATCCAATCAGTGCTTTAGAAAAAGTGGTAGTCCCTTGTCAATGGTAGCAGGTCAGTATTATAGAGAATATGTGTTACTAGCAACAACCCAGTGTAATCATAACAGTTGAGAGGAAGAGACGAGGAAGTGATTGCTGGGGAGAACCAAAGTTGGGGTTTGGCAGGGCTGACCTTGCAATGGGAAAGGATCAAACAAAAGAGTCAAGAATGGAGGAGTGTGAAGTCTGGAGAGAATCAACAACCATATAAATAGAAGACAGGGATCAGAGGGCTGAACACAGACAAGAAGTCATCAGTGCTGATAGACTGCAAGTCACAGAAAGGCCAAGTGAAAAGGTGGAAAGGACGAGAGCTCAAAAAGAAAACTTAAGCCACCCAAACTATTCTGGAAACTCGTCTGTTAAATCTTGAACTATGGACCTTTTCACACTCTATAAGATGGTGGTGAACATTTACCCACCATGGGGCTGATTATTCAAACCCTTACCTATTTTTTCTCATGGAAGTAGCCCCATGGGCTTTACTTGTATTTGTGCCACTCTGACAGTGAGGAAGTGTGATCATAGGACTCCACAAACCTAATTAAAACAAAATGGCAAGGAACATAGGTGTTGGGAGTTCTGTTCACTGAAAAGTAATTGTTTGCTCCAAATGGGTTTGTTCCAAATGGTCTAGTGTAGGCAATCTTCTAAAAATAAAAATGTGTTGGCGGGGGCAGCAAATAAATATATCCTACAAATAGACTTTTCTTTTACATTTCTTTTGTTTTTCCTTCCATTTGTTTTTATTATGGAGAACAGATTTCTGTCGCCTGTGAGGTTACTGCATTGAGGAAATTACTGACTAGGCACTATAATTACATTAGGAGAATGCCAAAAAAGACTGTTTCACATTATTTAGACAATTTGATTACTCTTACTCATGATTTGAGAATGTGATAATCTAAGTGTTTCTTTAACTTTAGTGCTCAACCCTCCTCCACAGTCATTTATACAAATAAATGAAATGTCAAGTTGAAAAGTCCCAGTTATAGAATTCATGAAACTCTGTGTTGGTGCCCTTTGTTAGAGATACCATGTAAACCTCCTTGTCAGCTAATGTATACTATTGCAACTGTGAGTAAACTATAAGGTATCTGTATTGTCTCTAAATTTAAACCAGGATCCTTATATACAACAAAAGAATTCACAAGAAAAGTTGACTTCATCAAGCCATGTACAAAAACACCTGCAGCTCTATTTTCTTCTTTAAAAACCCCCAAATCCAAATCAATTTAAATAATAAAATGTCTACTCTGGAGAAACAATTCTACAACCTTTCTCTTCTTAAGAAAAATGATATTAAATCATGGCCATGAAATAAACGGTAGCATGTCAAAATGTTATAATGAAACATGCAACTGAGAAATTGGGAAAAGGCTGTTCTGCAGTTAAAATATATGAATGAAAAACAAGAAAATGCTTGTGAGAAAAAAGGCAGTTGTGAAGATTTATGGGTGAGGAGGAGGATACGTGCATCTTTGTGAAAAAGTACAATAATCACAATAGAGTAATTCGGTGAAATATGTGCTCTCACAACGATGGAGAATGTTTACATATCATATACAAGAAGAAGAGGGATTTTATTATTCACCTTTCATTATAACAAGATTCTGTATTTGTTGTAAAATATGTTCGTGTCAGTACATGAATGCACTTGGTTTCCTAGAGTCAGAGTTTGACACTTCCTTACTTCCATAGTGGAATAAAGCCCTGGACTTTGGACAAAGGCTAAAAGAATCAGTCTGGTTTTTGTTTCTCATTCATGAGTATGGGTCTTGAACTCCTTTTGAAATTTTAAAATGGAGAAACAATTGTCAAAAGAAATAAGAAAATGGTTTTGAAATAATTGTAACATTTCATTTTGAAAATTTGGATATGAAATTGAGCCTTGGAGCCCAAGCTCTGTGGTTCCCAGAGCTTCTAGGCTCTCAGCTCAGGGCAGGGAGCGTGGAAGCCCTGGAGTCCCTGGCTCCAAGGCAATTCAAGGCTTCCCCAAAGCTATGGACACTGTAAACCCTGGAGTCCCCCAACTCTGAGGCAGTATGCATGGTGGGGCTACCTTGGATTTGCACACGATGGAAGCTTGGGCTCCTCAGTAGCTTGTCAGACAAGCTGGTAGGAAACGAGGCAGGTCTCCTGCTTGCATTTCATCAGAAGTTCATTGAAACTGCTTTGATGAACTGGGATTTTCCTATCAAAGGAAAAAACAGAAGGAGAACCTCAGAGACATAGGTGAAGTTTGTTCTGATGGAATGAAGAGTATATACGTCAGAGTATGGGGGTCAACAAGGGAGTTAGAGGAGGTTAAGTCAAGGCAGTGCTAATGAGTGCCTTCAAGGTTTTGGGATGAAGTGTAGAAAGGAGAGATGACAATAGTTTGATGGGCAGTTCGAACTGAGAGAGGCTTTTTCATGATGGGGACATAAATTCATTCTTGCGGACACAGAGAAACAAATCAAAGCAGTTAAAGATGGAGAGTAAGAGAGAGAGCAAGAGAGAACAGAAGGTGGGTCAAAGTGCATAGATATCAAGGAGTCAGAACTATAATAAATAGGGTTCAAGGCAGATGGAAATTGAGAGATCAGTAATAATCTGATTACTAATTTCGCCAATCCAATGTAAACCTATCCTTCAGAGATTTGTGTATGAGACATTTTCCTTCCAAATCACCTCTTAGGACAGAGTGTCTGAAACTGGATAGGATTTATCTAACAATGGTTCAGACACTGTGTGAGATAATAAATGAGTTAACATGTCAGCATTGCGTCTTCCTTTCCAAATTAACAAAGAGCACGTATATTTTTTTTCCTAGTAATTGAATGTTTAATTTGTTTGTCTAAGGCTACTGATAGGTCAATAAGAGGGTTAGTAGTAGATATTGCTTGTTTCCTCCAGGGCCCTGAACCATCCCTTGGTTTCATATTTCCTCAGACTTGACTCATTGCAAAATTATTTTGTAGACCCGACAGATGAAAATATGTCTTTCATTATTAGGACAAAAGGGCAAACAAAAGGTTAGGAAACTGATGGGTATATACAAACTTTTCCCTTAGGGTTCAAAAAGAGAGAAATCAATGCATTATAGTCTTTCTAGTGTAATTAGTGGCTTTAATGGTGTGAAAATTGCTGTACATATTTGCTTTAAGAAGATACAAATGAAATGCATTGCTCTAGGATACAGTACTTGCTCTTTATAACATTCTGAGGCAGCTCCGGGCTGGCTTGAGCACTTGAACAATGGGAAATGGGTTATGGTTTAGGATAGTTGAAAAAAGGTAGTTAACAAAACATAGATTTAAGACATTTTGCTTGTGAGCTGGTTACTTATTACTGTTAGTCTTGTTTACTTAGAATGTAAATTCTTGAGTAGAAGTGGTTGGGTTTCCAGAATAGCCAATAGCTTGTCTCAGTCTCTTGTTGCAGCTGTTCAAATTTGTATAAATAATTATATTTGCATTGGGTCTGAGAGAGAAACTTACTCTTTAGCCCAGGGATCGGCAACCTTTGACACGTAGTCCACCAGAGTAAGCCCCCTGGCGGGTCGGGCCAGTTTGTTTACTTGCCGCGTCCGCAGGTTCGGCTGATCGCGTATCCCACTGGCTGCGGTTCACTGGCCAGGGGAAGCTGCGATCGGCCAAACCTGCGGATGTGGCAGGTAAACAAACCGGCCTGGCCTGCCAGGGGGCTTACCCTGGCAGACTGCGTATCAAAGGTTGCCGATCCCTGGGCTATAGAGTAAGTCTCTCTCTCAGACCCAATGCAAATATAATTATTACCCTGGCGGGCCGCGGGACAAAGGTTGCCGATCCCTGCGATAGCCCAATGGTTAGGCCACTCATCTGGGATGAGTGAGACCCAGTTTCCAGTCCTTCCTCTGAATCCGGCATCCCAGTGAGTGCACTAGCTATCAGGCTATTAGTTATTCTGGGGCTGGAATCTCTCTCTCCTATTTTTTGTCTTTTTTTAAAAAAAATCTTAGTCTAATTCTGATGAGGAACAAAAACAGATTTTGAAACCATTACATTTTTAACAATATGGAATTCTTGTTTTTTAGCTGGCCCTAATATTGAGGATTGTGATTATGGGTTAAAATTTCAAAAGGTATTTAGGTGCCTAAAGATGCAGATAGGTGCCTAATGGGATTTTCGTAAGTGCATAGGTGCATAACTCCCATTGAAATCAGTGGGCATTAGGCTTCTAGGCTCTTCTGAATATCCACTAGGTACCTAAATGCCTTTAAAAATCTGGCCCATAGACTCTTAGGAATCTATGTCCCATTGACTTTGAGACACATTTGAAAATGTTACCTTATGTCTTTTATATGATTGTATCTAATGAAATGGAAGCACAAGGATTTATGATTGAGAGAGACAATGAAAGAAAACAAATCAAAGAGAAAACAGTGAAATATACTATGTTGTATAAAATGCCAACATTTTATTTCTGATCACAATTATTAAGTTTGTGAATAAATCTAACTCCAGACAAGCTCCTTGAAGTTTTGGATAGATTAACTGGACAATCATTTATGGACTCATAGATACTAAACTACAAGGGACCTCCATAGTGCTAATTTCTGCCTGACTGCTGTAAAAAGTGTTTGTAATGAAGCTCCAAAGAATGAGAAATCAATATGTTTTGGATTTCTTTACAAAATCAAAATGTCTAGCCAGGTTTGTGAATCCCCCAGCCTTGCTCCCATTCCTTGACTATTTCCTTACCAACGTATACCACCCTCAGCTGACTTTAGCATCCTGCTTTCTTTCACTTCTCATCCAAAGACCATAAATTGCCTCACTTATGCAATTGTTTCTTGGGGAGTTCCTTTACATTTACTCCTATGTCCCAAGTTTTTCCATTCTTGGATCCTCTGGGGTGGCTGGCAGACATGGATTAAAATTTGATTTACATCCCCATTACAAAAATGGCTTTGTGGAGTCAAGGCATCTGCTTGCCCTCCTTATCCCTGCAGCAGTATGCCAGGAAGCATATTCTTGCTGCTGCTCCCTATATTGACTCTGGAGCTTCAGATGCCCCAGATATCCCAGCAGTTTATCTATGCCTATTACCAGTAATGATAATATGAGTTCCACACAGTAAGATCAGGCTGTCTGAGTCATCTGAGCCCCAAGTTTCAGTGCAAGCAGAGTCAGCAGTGAAAATAGGACAGTTTCCTAGCTACTGTGCAACGGGGTCCTGGGAAATGTTTCAGGCCTAAAGCCCACAGAGTCTGCTGAAATTTCTTGCTTCTGCTGCTGCAAGAGGAGAAGCTGTAACAGGGAATGCTGGCCTTCTGAGGACAAGCCCCATCCGGCATTCCTCATCCTGTCAGCCCAGGCATTATAAAAGTGGTAGTTCTCAGAGGGAATGGGAGAGAGCTCCACCAGCCATGTAACAGTTGCTTATCACTCCTTTTGTTGGGCATAAACTCTGTGTTTGTGCTGCAGGTCACACTTCTTTGCTGGACAGACTGCCATATCTGCTGAATAATCTCTGTTAAGGGTTCCAGGTAAAGAGCTTCACAGAGGAATCCATTTGTAGTATAAAACAACAAGAAGTATCACTGCTTTTGCAAATCCCAGAATCCATGCTATATATCTACTGCACCTTATCTATTAACTATTTACTGACAAAGAGCATTCCTGTAACAACCTTCAAGCCTGCTAACTACCATTCTGTGAGCTGCTTGCAAAACACACTGCTCCCTCCTTGGCCAGCTTCTGCTGCTGCTCAGAATCCTCTGACTGAGCCCACAGCTTTATCTTCACCTGTTCAGCTAAGAGATGAAGCTGATGGACATTTGCATGACATTAGACAGCTCCTAATTACTTATCTGGCTTGTTTTGGTGGTTAAAAATCCTTCTGGGTGTAATGACTAATGTAGAATTCTTTTGTTTCCTCTATTATTTCCACTGTGGTTACACTTTCTGGAAGTGAAATGTGCCAGAACACACAGGGCAATACTTTGAGAAAAGGTTCTTTTAAAAGGGTAATCTAGCAAAATGTGAAGGCCAGATATGTTTTACAGGGTTTGATTTATAGGAAATGTAGCATTACTTATGGGGCAGATCCTTGAAAAGGTTCAGTGGCATTTAAATAAACTAATAGATGAAGGGTCAGTCCTCTAACCCCAAAGCAAATGAAAGGCACAATGACAAATGAAAGTTTTGTGCACTACAGTGAGAATAAAGTGAAGATATTTCATAAGAATAGAAGGAAAACTCCAGACATTCCATCAGTTAAACAGTGAATCTTTGTATGTTCCTTGCTGTAGGAGAATGGACTTATGATTTAAATTAATTCATCTCAGGAAGAACAATGATAATCGAGACCTCCTCATATGTTTTATAGTCTGAATACTAATGTAATTAAATGCTTACAATTAAGAATAAAATGATCTGACAGTAATAACTCTGTAAATACAAATTGCAGTGCACATAGACAGTGTATGGATTTGCTATTAATTTATGCGACTGTTTATAATGCACTGAATATCAGCATGCTAATTATTATGAAAACAAATTGTGTTTATATTAGCATATCTGAGGTGATTATTGATCGCAAATAACATTATTTGAAGACCAATAGAGAGCATAATGAATGAATAATATTTATTCCTGGAGCTGTCCAATAAGTTTCAAAATGGAAAGTGATACTGGCAAATTTTGTTTTTTATTGATTAAATGGAGAAACAAACAAACAAAAAGGTCTCCTCAGTTTTGATCAGTGGGGTTTTTCTTGTTCTGGTCATAAACGAGTAGCTTCTTTTATCAACTAAAAACAATGTGTCACAAAGGTGTGGAATGGAAAATGAAAGGGGAAATCCTTTTTTGTTCTGAAATGATTTCATTAGCTGCATTCATATTCTTTAGAAAGGAAGAAAAGAGAGGAAGGGAAATTAGTGGATATTCAGGGAACTCCCCTTTAAAAACGAAAGATTTGCTAAGAAGTGATGATAAATTAAGCAGTTAATATACATCTCCTTTGTTGTTCATTATTCCTATTCAAGAGACACAAAGTAGTGGGTGTTGCACATTGTTTAAGATTTTACTTTGCTGTTGTTAGCTTCTGAGATTCTGTTTCAGTGGTAAATATAGTGAGTAAAAAGAGTAAAATCAAGTGTTATTTTTGAAAGTTCTATAGTTGGCTCTTGAACAATGTGGGTGGGGTAAACAAGCTGTCAGTCTTGTTTGGCTTATTAAACTGGGAGATGGGCCTGGTATCTTTTGTTCTCTTTTCCTTTTGGTTTAAGTTTCAAGTCTTGTTGCTCATGAGGGAAGCAGCAGACCACACCGTCATTTTATTCCTTATTTAAATAAAGATAATAGAGAATTCTACAGTAATGGCCCCCAGCACTGTGGTATCATGATTGTGAGATAGCAGTGTACTTGACCATTACGATAGAACGATAGCAATACTAATGGATCCTAAGAGTGTGGAACAGTTTTCTGATGGAAGTGTTGGAAGCGATGGTATGTTTGCTATTGGGAAACCAGAAGCACTCATAAAATGTGAGGAAAATAACACGAATAAACTACATTCATTTTTGTTCAAACTCTTATATACCACTCATACCTATTAAGTTAATGTCGTACATCTCCCATGTGATGGTCAACTGCTCAGTGGTCCTGGTTGCTTAGTACGATGGATGCATTGCACTAGGAAGACTCAAAGCAGCAGGAGGATTAGCAACCACAGCACCAATGGCAAAATTATAGTACCCCCTCCCAATCCCCAGAATGTCAACATTGAGCTTTCACCTAATGCTAGTTCTATCTCAGAAGACCATAGGCTGGTCAAAGAACTAGAAAATGTATTGTAAGGGACAATTTTGTACGGGCAAGCAGATGGACCAGAAAACAATAATCGGCCTGGTTTTGTAAATGAGTTTCAACCTAGTCTCTCATTTTCTAGATGTAATGCTTTGGTCACAAACCAATGTACCTACAGTTTATTGTGAGGCTATATGATAGCCCTCAGATCAAGTGATTTAAGACATAAATATCATCCTTTACTTGGCTAATTATTCATTACTGAAAATGTACACCAGCAAAATCAGATACCAAAATCAGGCCTAGTAACTCTTTTTTTGCCAACTGCTTTGATTATATGAAACACTTTTTCTGTTTCCTGCATAGGGGGCATTCAGTGGTCATTCCTCCAATGAAATAACACCAAAACCTAGGTTAAGGCAGTACTTTCTAGATGGTTGTGGCTTACCTGCCTAAAATGTGTTTGCTATGGATACTATTTGCCTTTCTTGCTGCTCCAATAAACAAAGATTTGAGAACAAAGCACATGCTCCCTCGCTTCAGTGTCAAACCAAAATGGAAGAGGTGGGTTTCTTTAGTCTGGACTGTAGATTAGTTTTCTGAAATAATCATCTAGGTTTGGAAAGTTCTTGGTCTGACAATTTTGTCCCTAAGTTTTGAGGAGGGAGAGTGGGAATTAAGGGAAATTTCGCGCCCCCACCCCCTGTATTTTCAATAAGCAAGACACAAGTTTTGTACTGTTGAAGTACTTAGCTTGGAAGTGAAAAAGCACTTTTTTTGTCTTTGATTCTTAATGATTATTTTAATTGAAAACTGTCAAGAACTGTACTGAGACTTCAGTGTTTTATCTCTTTTAGTATGGCTGAAGAGATTGGATAAAAGCAACCTGCTATGCAACACAATAAAATGTAGAAAATCATAGAGGGAAAAAGACTAAAGCAGTATGCAATAATCAAAGGAGCGTGGAAATGCAGTACCACACACAAATATCTCTGAGAAATTTGTTAAACAAACTCAAACCCTTGTATAATTAGATGACAACATTTATTTTAAACTATGAAGTAGAATATGACAGCACTATAATTTATCTTAAATAATTTGTTCACACCCAGCAAGTCAAGATGCAGTCTTCAAAGTTCTTATTTTGGCTTATTTTATATTCTTGCATCTAAATTAGGAAAGTAAACTCTGAAATGAAGCTTGCTACAAGTCAGATTTGGCATTCCCTTGTGAGATTAAAGAGGTTACTTGATTTTGTGAGATAATTACTCATCTTTTGCTACTTGATTTACATGAATGTAATATTTTAGCAGCTCCTACTGAGTAGAGGGGATGAGTAGTACACATAGCTGGCTTAAGCATTTTGGAGCAGGATAGTGAAACAATTTTTGTTCTTCCCTCATTCCTAATGTAACCCATTCCTGTCCATCATAAGTAGTACAAAGTGAAGAATTCCCGCTGTGTAGGGGGAAACTCCTGTTATAAAGCTAGCAGAATCAGTGTAGGTGAATCCTACACCAGCTGCTCTCCTCACCTGTGGCATAAGCCAGAGGAGGGGGCATGTTGGGGGCGGGAGGGGATTTGGTGCAGCTAACTCCACAGTGACTGATTCCCCATTGGTGTAAGCTCCATTATAGAGTTTATGCCAGTGGCAGAAGTTGGAGTAGGCCACCTGCTTCTTTAACTTCCACAATGGCTGAGTAGCTGGGGATGAGGGAGCTGCTATCTACCATGTTGTCTCCATCCAGTATTTGGATTTAGTGGAGAATTGAAGCCAATGTAACTGATTGCGGAGAAAGGTGCTATTGAACATGAATAGTGGTACCAAAATCTGACCCTTGATTCTCAGATCAAGTTTACCATTGACTGTTTCTGTTGTTTATTTGTATGGCAGATGTGCCAAGATGCCCTAGTCAGAAATGAGACTCATTGTGCTGGGCACTATACATATAAAAAGACAAATTTTCATGGGAATATAATTGTTTTTGTGTGTTTTGCTTCTTATAAATGTAAGTGTTTGCATGGTTTGATACTTGTTGTAGTTTCTTCAATTCTAGAACACCAAGTGATATTCAGTCAGTAGATGAACCCATCCAAACCAAAATATGAGACACCCTTAATGGAAACATACTACAGAATTTAATAGAGAATTATATTCTTATGATATAACTTTGAAGGATAATTAAAAATAAAAAAGTAAGGAAGGATCTCACTCTCTACAACACAGAGAAGATTTTAGAATATTTTTTCTATAACCTTACAGGTTTCTATTGTTGCTAAATTCTATAGGATATTTTATGGCATATAGCAATAATAGATGTGTGTTTTACAGCACAACACATTCACAAAATTACCATAGATTGAATTATTTTTTTCAATAATATTTTATTATAGGATTTTGAAAATGTAATGGTGCTAAAATGAAGCAAAAATAAAAAATAGTGTTACTGCTTATTTGGATCCAGAATCTCTTGTCTGCTTAGCTGCATACTGCACAGGACTAGAGATAAGGAGAAGCCTATATTGCATTTTATGCTTGTGATTATTCATACAAGTTGCAAGGCCCTGTTTCTTGACTGTACAAGTTCTTCTAGGCTAAATACCCATGCATACAAATGGAAAGGTTTCGTTTTCATGGCTCTGTAATTCACTTTCCATGAACATTCATGCTAGTGAAATTCAGTCGGTCGAACATTCATAGATAGATTCACCTTTTGTAGTTGCTATGTAAGCAAAGCGAATTCCTATAAAAATGAGTGAATATAGTAACTTTTTGCAGTATTCATCCAGCTCTAATTGCGCCATATGACAAGAGATTTCATGATATTGTGGACACTTCTGGTTTGTTTTCTATTGTTTCTAGACCATGATATATTTTAAACAAAAATACTCCTTGGCAGCACAAAAAAAGTATAAGTTTTCAATGATCTATTTGCCATCTAGAATAGTTTATTTAGTTTGAGTCTTAGACTCCCTGTTTTGTAAGCCAGTTTTCCCCCGTATAAACTGTAATGAGCTTTTCCCTTCTCCCTATGCTTTCATTCTTGCCACAGGGTCTTTTAAAAATCCTGCATCTATCATTGATATGTCAGCAGGAATTTGAGATTTCATTGAAATGGAAGATAATCAGCTTTATGTTATTTGTTTATGTTTTGTGTGTATGTTTTATCCGTACTGGATAGAGCTGTTCTGAACCAGTACCATCCCCCAGGAAATCATTTTGATTCTCTATGGTGACATACCTTGTGTAGACTTCCTGACATAATACAACATTACTGTTCCGTGCTTTAGCTCTCAGAGCTAGAGCTGTTGTATATTCATGAAGCTTTGAACCATTCATTAACCATGAATTTGTTGCCTTTTCAAGTCTCTTACTAAGAAACCTTGACATTCAGCCAGAGGGCAGGTGTTGTCATCTTCCTTGGATAACAGAGAAAATCACCAATCTCTGAATTTGATGATCAATAAAGATCAGTACATATTAAGTCCATTCAAATACCTGATATTCCTGGTGGTTTTGCTGAACATAGCTTTCCCACTGAACTAGTAATAAAGAATTTCTCAGCTGCAACTAGTAAATTTCAGTTTGCCAAGAAGTGCTTCACAAATCTTATAACTTGTACAGTGACATTCCCTTCTATCTTTTTAACAGAACCTTTATTGAAGGGGCGGCAAAATTTCAGTGACTATGAGATATTACCCTAGAATATTCTACTTCACAGTGGGATAGTAATAGGTTAATCTTCAGTCTCCCTTACTCCATGCTCATATTGAACTCCAGACATACCCTGTAAAGGCAGACTGGGATACCTCACTTCAAAAGGCATTTTCAGCACCAGTGATGGTGATTGATTCAGCTATTCATTAATCATTTAGAGATCCTACCTATGTACAGAACTTTCAAATAGGATCCCCGATCGTACCCCCCAATCATAGCATATTTGAGCAAACATCTACTTTAGATATTATCCTCTTTCATTGTGAAACAGTTGTAGTCTCAACAGATTTGGACAGAGAATTCCACATGCGGTAACATTACATACAAAAACAACCAAAAAACAGTTGCTGGGAGGATTAGTTGCAGCGAAAGCCCTGCAGACCCAGGACAGAGTGTGCTCAGTTGCTTTGGGAGTGGCACATGTGTAGTCCAGTCTACATGTAAGAGCTCTGAGGGGGTTGAGCATGATCAGTGCAAGCGGAATCTTCTGAGAATGTAGCTACTAAACCAGTGGTTCTCAACTGTAGTCCACCGCTTCTTCAGGGAAAGCTCCTGGCATGCCGGGCCGGTTTGTTGACCTGCTGCATCCGAAGGTTCGGCCGGTCGTGGCTCCCACTGGAGCCAATGGGGACTGTGGGACGCGGCGGGTCCCGCAGCCCCCATTGGCCTGGAGCGGCGAACCGCGGCCAGTGGGAGCTGCGACCGGCCGAACCTGCAGCCGTGGCAGGTCAACAAACCGGCCCAGTGTGCCAGGGGCTTTCCCTGAAGAAGCGGTGGACCACAGTTGAGAACCACGTACTAAACTATAACATGCCTCCACTGAGCATGTGAATCATGCAGTTTTCATAGGCTCCTAACTTGGCTAAATTTGGGTGGATTTTCACAAGGGTGGAAAAAGGCACGTCCTTGACACAAAGGTCATCAACAACCAAATGTCCAGTCCTTGTGTCAAAGCATGGAGGTCCTAGAGGTCATTTTCAATGAATCAACTGTAAGATGTCTGTGAAGGAGCAGAGAGACTGCAGCCGGGCACAGCAAGGGTTAAAGAACACTTGTGGGTTCAGATAGCCCCGCCCCATTATACCTGCAGCCAATGCCAAGGCCTGGAGGGGGGGAGAAAAGAAGGGAGCCTGGCTCAGTCAGGGGCTGACTGCACAGGCGCTGACTTTCTCTGGCGCCGGTGGGAGCTCACGCCCAGCGTTGGGGGCGGGGCCCCGCCCCCGACGCCGGGCGACGTTGCGGGGCCCCGCCCCCCGATGCCGACGCAATGTCGCCCAGCGTCGGGGGCGGGGCCCCGCAACGTCTCCCGGTGCTAAGGTAAGATGGCAGCGGGCCCCAGGGTTGGCGGGGAGCTGGTCCCGGGGATGGCGGGGAGCTGCCGGTGGGTGCGGAGCACCCACCAATTTTTCCCCGTGGGTGCTCCAGCCCCGGAGCACCCACGAAGTCGGCGCCTATGGCTGACTGGCAAAGAGGCAGGAGCTCTCTGTATGCCTGCCGGAAGACACAGATCAGCAACTGCCTGCCAATGCAGCCACTGGAGGCAAGTAAATCTTCCCCTACCAACGGCAACCTACAGATAAGCCCCAACAGTGGGGCAACTGGACTTGCAGGGCCACACCCCAAACTCAAAGGAATTGCATGGAGAGCAGGCCAGGAAAACAGGCCCTGACGCGCCCCCCCCCCCCCCCCCCCGCCTCATGGCTGGGAGAAAGATCCATCTCCCTAGTTTAGGGGCTGAGCGACACAGGACCCTGGGCCAGGACCTGAGGGAGAAGGAGGGGACAAGTCTCCCTACAGCCCCCCAACTAACGATCTAGACATTAGCACCCCCCCTCCCCGGCCACTGAAGGCCCTATCACAATTCTTTGACAAGAATACAACAACGTATTTTCCCCTCCTCTTCTTTTAAATGGATGAAACATTTTTGCTGAAACTTTTGCATTCTGTCGGTTATTGTATTTTTCCTTAAATTTAGAGAAGAGATTCTCCAATTTCAACTAGATCAGCCTAAGATTAGTGACTACTGCTACTGCTTTACAACTATATGGTGTGTTTTCATCCCAAATGATGGTCCTGCAAGCCTGACAAGTGGGGAACTTCTTTTGAGATTGACAAGTTGAGCCTATAAACCGATGATGAACCCCAGCTAAAATGCAATGAGTTCTGGATTAAATGTGGCAGCTGTTCAACAGCAACATTATGCAACAGTTTAGGACAGGAAGTGGTAAAAGATAGTGTACAACTTAAAATGTATACGTGGCAGAGGAAATGGAGAATGAGGGGATGGGTATCTAGGCAAAATGATCAAGTTGGGATAGGGCCAAGATGCCATAGTTAATGCTCAGTGTTACAGAAGATCTATAGGATATTTACCACAAGGAGTTTGGACTTCTGATTTATGTATCAGCTTAAAAAAAAAAGGCACAATGCTCCTAAGGACCATGCTGGTTGATTGTGGCATACATTTGAATATTAATAAATATACTGGAGTAAATTGCTGCAATCTGCTAAGAGAGATTCTCTGAGCACAGGAGGTGGCTATATTCATTGGATATATTGTTTGTTGTGAATTATTTGCTTAGTGCTATTATATATGCAATTTCCCCCTGTGAATCAATATAGGTACAGAGCAAGTTTTATAATATTTATCAAGTTGTTGTTCCTGTATTTTCTGGTGTATAGATATTTTTTTCCATTACAAATGTAAAAATGGGAGAAATATCTGGTGAATCTGTAGTGTTTTAAAACTGATTACATATTGCCAGTCGAGGCAGCAATTAGGAGATCTCACAAAAAAGCCATGTCTCAGCATTAGAAGTGTTGTATTTAAGCTCCCCAAGAAATTGAGTCTATAATTAGTACTCTTTTCAAACCATGCACCTCTCTGTGAGAGAAAAATGTGGCTCTTCATCATACCTGTAATCATATTCTGCATGAAAGTGGAATCATATTCTGAAGTGGAAACATGACAGGCCAAGCAGTTATTCAAAAATATTTAGAAATTGAGTATAATTGTGGGGAGTCCAAGTAAATAAGGCATTTTCTTCCTACTTTCTTCATAGATATGATTTCTCCTGCTGTGTAATTATCTCTTTGACTAGTACTGTACCATATACTGAAATAAACCTTGATATTTAATAATGCAAAGGTGCTCCCTGCATAAGAGTTGAGAAATGTGTGTATGCTGGCAGAATCAACTCTAGTGCCAAAGTCTGACTTTTTTCTCACTGCTTTCAGTGTTGGGTTTGTCTAGACTTAGGGTAGGTCTGCACTTACCGGCTGGATCGGAGGCGTCGGATCGATGTTCTGGGTTCGATTTATCTAGACGCGATAAATCGAACCAGGAAGTGCTCCCCCATCGACGCTAGTAATCCAGCTCAACGAACGGAGTTGGCGGAGTCGACGGGGGAGCCTGCGCGCTGCCTGTGGACCCCGGGTAAGTACGTTTTCATTCGAACTAAGATAGTTCGACTTCAGCTACATTATTCACGTAGCTGAAGTTGCGTATCTTAGTTCGAATTGGGGGGTTAGTGTAGACCAGCCCTTAGATAAAAGGTGCTTTTAAAGATAGTATCAGGGGGGCTGTGTTAGTAATTGTTACTGTTAGTAACAGTAGCCGTGTTAGTCCGTATCCACAAAAACAAGAAGTCCGGTGGCACCTTAAAGACTGACAGATTTATTTGGGCATAAGCTTGAAGAAGTGGGTTTTTTACCCACGATATTTGCCCAAATAAATCTGTAAGTCTTTAAGGTGCCACCGGACTCCTTGTTCTTTTAAAGATAGTTAGCTATGCCGATATATGTTTTAAATGTTGACCAGGTCTTAGCTAAATCAAACAGGGATTTGAAAAAAACATACCCCTAGTAACATAGCTATGCTGACAAAAACCCCAGTGTAGATGAAGCTATGCCGACAGAGGAGGGCTTCTATTGGCATAGCTAACGTTGTTTGGGGAAGTGATGTTACTATGCTAGCAGATCACCTCCTTCTGTTGGCTTCTAAACTAGGGGGATATACAGGCATAGGGTCAGTAGTTTAGACGTAGCCTAAAGCCAAATTACAGTAGAACCTCAAAGTTACAAACATCTTGGGAATGGAGGTTGTTCATAACTCTGAAATGTTCATAACTCTGAACAAAACATTATGGTTGTTTTAAAAATTTATAACTAAACATTGACTTAATACAGCATTGAAACTTTACTATGCAGAAGAAAAATGCTGTTTTTAACCATCTTAATTTAAATGAAACAAGCACAGAATCCGATTCCTTGTTTTGTCAAACCTTTTTTAAACTTTCCCTTTATTTTTTTAGTAGTTTGTTTAACACAGTACTGTATTAGGTTTTTTGAGGGTTGTTTTTTTCGGGGCGGGCGGGGGGGGGGGGGTGTCTCTGATGCTGCTTGATTGTGTACTTCCAGTCCCAAATGAGGTGTGTGGTTGACTGGTCAGTTTGTAACTCTGGTATTCCGTAACTGAGGTTCTACTGTAGTTAACAGGATATGTTACTTTCCTTAGTGCCTGGTATACACAGTTTAATGCTATAATAAGCCTGATAGCTTGTGTTGTAGCCTAGGCACTCACCTACGTTCCAACATAGACAGCTAACATGGTTGCAGAGGCATTAAACTGTGTCAACACTAGATATTAAATAGTATTCATATCATGTTAGCTCACTCATTTTAAAACAGCACCTATTTCCTATTCTGTTCCTCTATGACTTGTCTACACTGGGAATGGGGAAGCTATTGCAAAATAAGCTAGGGTGTGAATTTAAAACACAATAACTATTCTGCACTTGCTCCAGATGTGGAAACTCTTATTCCACACTGAGTGCCTTTTTGAGATTTGACTTAGGGCTTGGCTACACCTGCACTTTATACCACAATAAAGCCTCCTAGAGCGCTCTACCTTACTCCCCGTCCACACTGGCAAGGCACGTAGAGCGCTCTGGCTCCCTGGCTGGAGCGCTCCTGGTACTCCACCTCCCCGAGAGGATTAACAGCTGTTGCGCATTGGCTGAGACGCTCCAGTGTAAACGGGGAGTAATGTTATTATGCACTGATTGACCTCCGGAAGCTGTCCCATAATCCTTTTAACTGAAGCGTCCTTTCTTGTTTTGTTTTGAAATGGCACTTCCGCGTCTGGAGTTCAGAGCTCCGTTTCAGGGGCTGCTTATCAAAAAAACAAACACAACTACTGTTTTCTTTGAATGAGTGAGATGCAGGCAAGGGGGCTCTGTTTGGAGTGCCGACAGCAAACGTTTACTTGAAGAGAGAGGCGGTGGAGGGAGGGAGGGGGAGGGGTTGTGGTCCATTTCAGCGAGTGGCTGCTTATCTGGTCTATGAGGAAAAAAACAAACAGCTGCTGTTTGCTTTCAGTGAGTGAGAGAGAGGCGGGGGAGGGAGGGAGTTGTGAATTTAGGAGACAGCGAGCTGACTGTGTGGGTACCCCAAAAACCCACTCTCTCTCCCCCCATGCTCCCTGTCACTCCACCCCACCCACCCCCCATTTGAAAAGCACGTTGCAGCCCCTTGAACACTGGGATAGCTGCCCATAATGCACCGCTCCCAATACAGCTGCAAATTCTGCAGATGTGGCCACGCCAGTGCGCTTGCAGCTGTGAGTGTGGACACGCTGCAGCGCTTTCCCTAATGCGCTCTCCGAAGGCTGGTTTAACCCAAAGCACTCTACAGCTGCAAGTGTAGCCACAGCCTCAGTGGATTAAGCTAAACTACACAAAACCACTCTTAGGCTTGGTCTACACTAACCCCCCCTGTCGAACTAAGATATGCAACTTCAGCTATGTTATTAACGTAGCTGAAGTCGAAGTCTCTTAGTTCGAACTTACCTGTGGTCCACACGCGGCACGCAGGCTCCCCCGTCGACTCCGCCTGCTCCGTTTGCAGAGCAGGATTACCGGCATCGACGGAGGAGCACTTCCTGGTTCAATTTATCGCGTCTAGACAAGACGCGGTAAATCGAACCCAGAAGATCGATTGGACTCCTCCGACGCGACGGGTAAGTATAGACGTACCCTTAGTGTGGAATAAGTGTGTCCATACAGGGAGCTATTGTGCAATATCTATTCTGGGTTATTTCCTCTCGGCAAACCCCTTATGTACTCAGTTACATCTGTGCAAATTGAGTTTAAAAATGCTGCCAAAATCAGACTTTTCCACTCACTTGCACTCCTGTCAACATTTATACGTCCAGTTTTCATCAACGTAAATTACCACACAAGGTGCAAAAGGCCCAAAATGGTTATAGCAAACTCTGAGGATGGAGGCCAAGAGGTTGATTAGCCGCAGTTATTATCAAGTTAATGGAATGCACATTCAAATTTTTCTTCTTCTATGGAAATTAAGAATAAATATTCTAATTTCAAAGAAAAGAGAAGCAAAAAGTACAAAAGAATGGCCAGTCAAACAGACCAATGGTAAGTTGCTCAAAAACAAGTTTAAAGTTTTTTTTGCTCTTCCTTTGCTTCTTCATTATTTTCCCCCTTCCTTCCATCTTTGCATCTTCTCTCCCTCCTGCCCCCCGTTCCTACACTGTTCTCCTCAGAGAGTTGTAATATAGATCACTGGTGGACAACCAGGCCCATGGGCTGCAGATTGCCCACTACTGATATAGATTGTCTGGCTATGCTGGGAGAAGGACAGGATGTGGTTTAATTATGTTGCAACTTTAGTAACCACTCTCTGGGAGTACCCAGCAGATAGAAGTTTACAGTGTAGGTAATTCTATAATCATTTCAATATATACCTGAGGGGCTCCTGTCAGCCCTCCCCCTTTCCCATTCTGGTCTCAGTGCTGGAACCTTACCATCCCCCACCCCTTGAATGATGGTTGAGGTGGGCTATAAAGCAGGGAGGCATTTTGGCTCCCTGCCGTGCCACTCATAGGAGCCCTAGCACCCCCCCTCCTCTCCCCCCCGGTTTCCAGCTCATTTGATAAATGCTTCCTCTAAATCCTTTATCAGTCCATTTATCTGACTACTGTATCTCTTCCTTATGGAGTACCTACACTGGATGTGCACCACAAGGAGGCAGCAGCAATTAGCTTGTCTGCCTCCTGCCCCTCTCCATACCCAGCGGGTACCCAGATATCTTCTAATGCCCCTTTAAGTATCAGCCAAAAACGTGTCAGCCCCCGAGTCTGACAGGTGAACTCCATCCTCTCTGAATAGTTCTGGTGCCCGATATGTTATGTCTGAATGTGAAATTGCCAACTCTCTTATAATCCCCATCAATTTGGATACCTCCCTATTCGCATAACTCGTAGCCTTGTTGACCGGAGAGGGCTTCACAACTCCCAGCCACAACTTGCAGCATGTCTGATCACACAATTTTTACTCCTGAAAGAAGTTCCAAGAACTGCCATACGTCCCTCTTAGCTCTAACAGTTAAGACTAGCCCTTTATATGTTCCCAAATCACTTTCCCCAAGGTTAACCCCAATTATATCTGGTGTTCGTTCACAGGCCCCTATGGTGTACAGAAGAGGCATCAGCTGGCCCCATAACATGCCCATCTTCCCATACTAGCTCAGGAATGTTTCATCACTGAGGCTCAGCTGTGAACCTCCAGCCAACCTGGAAGCCTGCTTATGTATCCAGTAAACAATACTATGCACACAGATCCATATCGCTGTCTGCCTGGCCCGTCTGATGGCATCTGAAATGAAAACACAACAGAAAATGAATCCTGATATCTCACCTGGGATCTCACACATGTTCGGTCTGTTTCAGAATGTCAGTGCCCTATTTTATTAATTGCCCTAGACCCCATACCTAGCTGGGTGTCCCAACCTCGTCATTCCCCATCTCAACACTGTAACAAACTGGTATGTTACGAGGGGACCTCTGTCACTGGAATAAAGAAGGACCCATCCCTCCGTGGTCTTATCACCATGTATGCCCTCACAGCCTCCACAGGGCAGATCCTAAGTACACTACCTACATGTAGAATAACGGATTCACTCTGGCCCCTTTGATCCTTCCTTGACCTCAAGTTTAATGTAACTGCTCTCCCCTCCCCGTGTATATCCGTCAGTTCCAAGGCCCTTCCAGAAGAGTCCCTACATGACCCAGGTACTAGATCGCTGATCCTAAATGCTTCAAAAAATGCTACCATAAATCCCACTTTGAACCAGCCACCTCCTGTCTACAATGACATACGAGGTCCAGGAGCCTGAGCATGATGGGATGATGTGTATCCTCCCTGAGGTCAGTGCTTTGCCACCACCCTGCTAGAAACCTTCAAACTAAAACTTAAAAACTAAAAAAAAAAAAAAAAGCTGCAAGGATCTGGGTAACCATTCAGCCTACTGATAAATGTAAGGGCTGATACTCGATTGCAGATAGTTGACACCAATCGTCGGGTTGCTAACGACGCTATTTACTGCAACGTACATTCCCCTCTAATGAGCCATATCAGTGACAGACCTTCCATATCCTGAAATTGCACAAAATCATTAAAACTTCTCTCATAGCTCTGCAATATTTACAGAGCCAATGACCTCTGTGCTACACTGACAACCATCATACGCCAAGGTTCCATAGCGCTAGTGACATCCATTCGGGCTCCTTGCGGGCTTCTGGTGCCAGTTCCCAAAATCTGTCCATGTGAAAATGAGACAATGCATCTGCTAAACCATTATCAACCCTGGGCACATGCCTGGAAGAGAAACAGATGTTTCAAACTTAAACATTGTAGTACAAATGCCCTTAGCAACCTCATAACTCTGTGTGATCTGGAGGCCTGGTGGTTGATCAGACTAAAGAAAATACAACTTGTGGAGTTTCCTCATTTTTACATGGATTATTTTCACACTGGGGATCATGGGAGGCCTTAGATTCCAGTTGGGCAAAGTGCTTAAGCACATGCTTAATTTTAAAAATGAGTAGTCACAAGTCAATGGGTCTGAAGCACATACTTAAGTACTTTGCTCAATCTGGCCCCTAGTTACTATGAAAAAATGAATCTTTTACAAAGTATTGCTCACAAAGGAGTCAATCGCCAATTATTTTTTACTTTCTTCTAGATGTAATAGATAATGGATTTCTCTTCCATCACAGGTATAATTGCTCATAGCGCCTAGAGTTGGAAAAGGCATATTAGATCATCTAATCTATCCCCAGGACAATTTGAGTACTGCTATTTATTATACATTAGTAGGTTTTCTCTTGTCACAGGTGAAGGGTCTTCCTCCATTTTCCTGGTGAGACTGTTCCACAATTTAACACAGTCATGTTGGTAAATGTAAATATATACAATATATATATATTCAGCCTAAATTCCATTTCTTCGTTTCAGTGCATTACTCCTAGTTATAAAATTATTTTACTATCTTACATAATTTCTCCCCCTCCTTAGTGTTTACAACCTGCAGATACTTGCAGACTCTTATCATATTTCCCCTTAGCCATCACTTTGCCAGGTAATATTTTTAATTTCCATAATCTTTCCACTTGTATGGTCTAATGATCAGAGCAAGAGACTGCCACTGACCTAATATGTGACCTTGGTAAATCATTTAATAGCTCAGACACTGAGTTTTTCTATCTGTGAAGTATATACAGTACTATCTACCCAGTTCCCAGGGGTGTTGTGAGTAGTAATGTTTGTCAATCTTTGATAGCTTTGGAGAAAATGCACTATATACAATGGGTTTTTAAAAGTCTGTGTCCATTTTTGAGCTTGTGACTTGTGGGTGTATGTAAGGTCACTTTGCTGGCTTAATCAGATGCTTAGATATCCAAATGACCTTACATGCATTTACAGAATTGCAGATGCAAAAACAGATACAAGCCTGAAATACAATACAGTATGAAACCTCATAAAATATTTTTCCCTAATCACTTATTTTGTTAATATCTATCACATTTAGGTATAATGTGCATTCATGAACCTTAATTTAAAACATGCTATTTAACCTGATGAGTCAGTAGGACTGACGCTGAAGATTTGCAGGATAATGATAATGTCATTTTCAAGACATTCCAGATGATATGGAAGATACTTGAACAGATATTAGTTTCCCACTGTGCTGAGTTGGTACACAGCAGCTAATTAAAAGGCATTTGAGAAGCACATAAAACTGAATAGACAATGTTTGCTGGAGTCCCAAGCAAAATAAATAACAACTCGAGAATGCATTTAGACCCAAACATTTTGATTGTAAATGGTTAATAAGATGTCTGTTGAAGTGGCATATTCAGACATATTTCTACATAAAGTAGTACATGGGCAGTTAAACTTTCCCCCTATGTAATAAAATTATACAAATCTAAATTATACACACATTCCCAAAGTCCTAGGCTTCATTAAATACTAAGGGATTAAAAACTTGTATAAATTAATCAATGTGCTATAATCCTAAAAATTATAAAATAAGCCCTTGAGGAAGTAATGTAATACTGGCTTTTTAATTAGCATGACACCAGAGATTCATTGTTCTATAATGTAAGTCATATGTTTATGAATCACTTTATCATTTTAAAATAGAAAAACTTACAGCATTTGTACAAGTTGTGAGTAGCTGGTAAATGCGTTGGGGCTCCATCCTACAAACATATCTACATGAGTAGCTTTTACTTAGGTGGGTAGTCCCATGCTCAAATGAGTAAGATTACTCCCATGGGTAAGTATTTGCAGGATTGTGCCCAGAATGATTCCTTGGACCATGTTCTGAGTTCTTCTTATTGAGCTCAGTCCTGTAATCCTTACGATGGACTGAATGCATATTGATTTCACTGGAGATCTTATCCTTGTTAAATACAGATTAAACATGTCTATTTGTTTTAAGAATAACATGGGATAGTTTTGACTGGGTCAAGTGGTTAACTTGATATGGGTACAATCCAATTGAGGAGGGTTACAAGTGTAATTTTCTTCCAAAACAAATCACAATAATTCACATAGGACCTAATCCTGTAGGGTGCTCAATATCTTCAGTTTACAATTGACCTGGGAACTGAGGGCAATGAGTACTATCACATAGAATTGGGCCTATATGCAAAACTCATAGAATCCTGGAAATGTAGCTATGAAAGGATCCTTAAGAGGTCATCTAGTTGATCTGAAACAGAACTAAGTATACCTAGACCATTTTTGACAGATGTTTGGCTAAGTTCATAAAAACCTCTGGTGAAGGAGATTCCACAACTTCCCTAGGTAACCTCCTCCAGTGATTAGCTGTCATTATAGATAGGAAGTTTTTCCTAATATATATCATAAATCAGAGATGCCAACCCTCCGTAATATTCCATAATCCTCCCACTTTTGAATGTAATTATGAAATTACTAGATGAGGCTTAAGTCTACAAATTTTGCAATTGTGTCACTTACCGCTGGGGATGAACATAGTGCCACATCCGCAGGGGGTGTTCTTTTACACCACCAATGCCTCTGTTCAGCAGTGTCTGAAGCCCAGCCATACGCACATCATGCATGGTCCATACCATTTTATTGGTGGGATTGGGGAAAGCTCATAGGGCTTGGTTGCATTGGTGAGATCCATGGCAGGGGGAGCTGGTCCCAGGCATGTGCAGCTGTGTGGGGCTGGAACATGTGGCTGGCTGCTGTGCAGGGAGCAGAGGGCTGGGTCCAAGAGCACCAGCAGCAAGTGGCTGGGATGATGCCCTGGCTCCCTGCACCTTCTCCCCCAACATGCCTGCTGGTATCAGATGCCTTCAGCTCTGGGACATGCCAAAGAGTCACCTGCAGCACCACAGGAAGTATCCTCGCCCCAGCACCACCTGCACCTGTTGGTGCCTCATCTCCCCAAATCCTGCCATGAGTTTAGGAGGATCCAGCATGACATCCCACCCCCACCCCCAAGGCCACATCCAGGAGGACCCAGCACAACTTTCCGCACCCCCTTGGGCCCAAGAGGGATGTGGTGTGACACCCCCTTCTGGCATGACACCTCTGCCTGGGGCTAGAGCTGCCTTTCCCTTTCCTGGCATACTGTGAGAGAAATGTCATTAGGAATCATGCATGTGCATGCAGAAAGACAACAGCCATTATCAAATAGATGGCAGATGACAGCGTGAATCATATAGCAGAAAGCATGCCTTGTTCGTTGTTTAGTCTAGCCACTGACGGCAGCAATGATGAAGGCACCAGCAAGCTCTTCCTGATCATAATTTGACATTTTGATGGATCAGAGGTAAAGTGATCACTTTATTGTTGTTGGGCCCCAATCTGAACAGAATATGTTTCAGCTTCTGAATTAAAAAATGGAGGCCAGGTGGTCAAACTGTTTGGCTATTGGAAGTGACAGTGCTTCTGTGATGATGGACTTGCACAAGGGCTTGCTGTATCATTTATTCGAGAGCAACATCCATCTGCTTTTCTCATGGGCTGCCCATGTCAGCATGTGCATGTCATGGCTGAGAGAAGTGTGAAGTGCCTGCCCACTACTGTCGATGAGTTCCTAACTGACATCTACTATTATTTCAACAAGAGCACCGAGCAGCACCAGGAACTCAGCATGTCTCAGAATCTGTGCGATGTAGGAGTCTGCAAGATATTGAAGCACACCCTGGCTGTCTCTTGGACTATGTTTGACTGAGCTCATCTATCAGTGGGAACCACTGATCATATTCTTTAGGGCTGAAGTGGCAAAGGTGGGAGGAGTTAATTCACACAGTACCAAGCACAAATCTATGGCTGTCTGTCTGCATGGTCCTCCTTCACAGCAATGTAAAACTGACACACGTGCTGATAAGTCGCAGGTTAAGGTGACAGGCCAGCAAGACCAGACCATAAGTGATAACCTAGTGAAAATCAAGATGGGCCCCACAGAGCAGAAATCAGTGATATCAGCAACAACCAAAAACTGAACCAGGTGTAGCAGTGACCAACAGCCAGTCATCAGCACTGAAACTGGGCATTCCAGCAAAAACAAACATCACCCATAAAGCACTGTGACAGCAAGCATACAGTTTAATTTGCTGAAGCCAAGTGTGACAAAGCAACTAAACCAACATTGGACATCATCACAGCTCCAAAACAAGTTGCAGAACTGGTTATTGAAAGTTGTTGTGAGAGTAGGAGGTGCTTGCTGATTTCTCCACAAACAAAACTTTACTCCCTGTTTCTAGACTACATTTTCTGATATTTGGTGAACTGAACACATCACTGCAAAAAGAAGAGCCTCCGATTCACACATTGAAATGTCAATTATGCAGTCTTCTGAAATAACGTTTTGTCAGATTTGTCAAGCCATGGTTGATCATAGAAGCAATGTGCCCATCAAAAACAGAGTAGAACCACACTTCCAATCAGAAGGACAACATGTGATTGGCTCTAAGATATGTGACTTTATCAGAGACAACTGAGACACTCACCAGTCAGCAAGTCCTGTTTTAGAGAACACAGTGAGGCTGATGGATGGAGACTGGAGACTTTGAAGCCATTCTTCTGTTCAATGTTTTGGTACTACTGAGAAGCATGCACATACATAGTACAGAAACTGCCACTGTTTGATCCCCTACTACAATGTGCAGAAGTAGCTGATGTTGTACTCAAAGGGACAGATACATATATCACATCACATTTTTTATGCAGCAGTTTCCACATCTGCTGAAAGATCAATCAAAGCAAAATACTCTACAGGAGTAGTTTGCTTGGTACCAGGTCATACGACATGCTATCATCTCTTCCGGCATGCACCGGTTGTAATAAATAGTATAGCAGATAATGGACATCCATGGCAAACCAGCATACGATATTCTGGCCTGGATAATGAAAGTTATCCTTGTAATACCTCATAGCAACTCTGACTCATAAAGTGTTTTCTCTCTTGAGCAAGAATCAAACTGAGTTTAGACCAAATCTTGGTGACAATGGTTTGGAATCACTGATGATTGTCAAAGTGGACACACTTGGTCAACCTGGCTGCTCAGAATATGACAGCAAGGCCAAGCAAGTAACGTGTGTGGTGCTTGCAAAGGAATGAGGATATGACCAATATCATGGCTGGACCTGGTCATGGCTATTGATGTTACTGCATATAATGTTACTCCAGCTTGTACCACTGTTGTTGTTACCACATGCACAGAAGTGCATCTAAAATGCACCACAAGCATTCAAGGCATTACCTTAGATCCCCTATCTATATTTGTTAATGTCTTTGGCACTTGCCACTGGTACAGGCAACCTCCCTAATTCTTCCCTATTTTTTTTTAAATAAATGGCCCTAAAAGTTTCAGAGCAAGGTTGCATCTGTGCTAAATCTCCCATGCTGCAAACTATCCTGATTACTACTTGTCTTACCTTTGGTGGTGTCACGGAGTCACCGGAGTGATGCTCTGGAACTACTCCATATGAAGCCAGCTAGGACTCTGGGAGAGCATGCCTTCTCTCTCTGAGCATACTGTCTTCAAGGCAAGAAGCTTACACAGTTTCAACCTTCCTGGGTCTGATCTTGGAGCATTCAGCATCCCCTTCCTGCAGCGAGTCCACCCAGGTGGGGCTCCTGGGGAAGCCAGAGGGCCCTGCACCCCAACTCGGCAGTCAGACGTGACTCTCAGCCAGCCGGTAAAACAGAAGGTTTATTAGTCGACAGGAACACAATGTAGGACAGAACTTGTTAGCACAGAAATCAATGACTTTCAGTCAAGTCCATCTTGGGGGGGAGAGGAGCCCAGAGCCAGGGCTCTGGCCCTCCCCCTGCACCTCAAGTAGGGTGACCAGATGTCCCGATAAAATCAGGACCGTCCCGATTTTTGAGCATGTGTCCCGCGTCCCGACCAATGGTCGGTTGGGACGCCTTTTGTCCCGAATTTGAGGGTTTTTTTTTTCTTTTTTTTGCTCCACAGCTTCCAGTGGAGGCTCTTGTTTTCGGTGGCCCCGGAGAGAAGCCCCAGAGAGAAGCAATCGGGAGTGCCCAGAGGATTCCGGAGGCAGATGCTTTTTTTTTTTTGCTCAACAACTTTGAGCCTCTTCCGTTTTTTTTTTTTTTTGGGTGGGAAGTCCCGATTTTCGGGTCTTCTCATCTGGTCACCCTAACCTCAAGCCAGCCGAGACTGTGACTCGCTTCCATCTGCCTGGCACCTGCCCTGCCTGTGGCTCCTCCTCTGGCCTTTGTCTTGCTTCCCTGGCTAAGTGTCACCTGGCCGCATCCCCCTCCTGGATCTCAGGTTACAAAGGGGCACCCATAGCATCCATGTAGGCAGCTGGAGCAGTCCCCACAAAAGTCACACACCCTTATTCCCACCACCTAGACATTGGTGCAATACACAGGGGAACTGAGGTGTACACACCATTCATGCAGAACAGTAAGACTCACATAAGCTTACATGCAACATAACAAGGGAAAATCCCCACTACGTGTCAGGTGGATATAAAGAACAATTGGTCACAGCCTCCTTTATAACAAACTTTTACATATTTGAAGACTGAGGTCATGTCCTTTCTGTCCCTTTCTTTATCATTTATCATTTTTGTAGCTCTCCTCTGGATTATCTCCAAGTTGTCCACATCTAAAGTGTGTCACCCAAAACTGGACACAGTACTCCCACTGAGGCCCCACCAATGCCAAGCAGAGTAAAACAATGACCTCCTGTGTCTTACATCCGACACTCCTATAAATACACCCCTGAACGATATTCATCTTTTTTCACAAATGCATGTTGTTGACGACTCATATTTAATTTGTGATCCTCTCTAACCCTCATATCCTTTTCTGCAGTACCACTGCCTAGCCAGTTATTCCCCGTTTTGTAGTTGTGCATTTGATTTTTCCTTCCTAAGAGTATTACTTTGCACTTGTCTTTATTGAATTTCATCTTATTGTTTTCAGACCAATTCTTCAATTTATGAAGATCATTTTAAATTCTACTCTGAGCAGCCCCTGCTAGCTTGATGTCATCCACAAATTGTATAAGGGTACTCTCTACTCCACTATCCAAGTTGTTAATGAAAATATTGACTAGTACCAGACCCCTTTGGGATCCACTTGATATGTTCTCCCAGTCTGTCAGTGAACCATTGATAACTACTCTTTGAAGATGGTTATTCAACCAGTTGTGCACCCACCTTTAAACTATATTGGGTCACTGTAGCTTTGTTTATTCTCGACATACCAGCTCAGTCAATGAAACAAACAGCTGCATCTGATGTAAGCCAGCCACTCAGACTTCAGCTACCATAAGCAGAAAAACAGCAAAGCTAAATAGTGTTCATTTTAACTGTGTAAAATTATTTAGATTTTCACAAATCTATTATGTTTATTTACATACAGTAAAAAGCCAATTGATTAAATGTTTGTTGTGTAGAGTAGCGCCCATATTGCCAACAGAACACTGGAGTGAGCTAAACTTCAGGGATGTAAAAATAGTATTGAAAACATACAGATGTTATTGATTGAATAACTGATTTAACTTTTCTCTTTTTAATCCAAAATTAGGGTCACATTTTCAAAATTGGCCTCTAATTTAATCATCCTCTTCCATGTTAAATAATTACATGTCTGCCTACTCTGTTTTGCTTGTGCACTTACTAGATTTTGATGAGCAACTTTAGAGGCTGTGCTCAGGCCTGCTGGGGAGCCATCCTTCAAACCATACCATAGATATTCATTTTTGGGTCTGTTGATATTTGGATGACTATAATTTTGTCTAAATTATAATTATATTTTGCTGATCTATGAGTTCCAGTCCCTCACTGTAATCTGTCTCAGATAGGTTAATCTATAGTTATTTTCTTTATTTGAGCAGGAAGGATGTAGTTCTGTGAACACTACGAACAAAACTTTAGTTAGCAAAGTACATCAGTGTACCTTAAAGTTAGACAAGTGAGCACTGTCTTAGGTTACCTGTTTCCTCAGGGAAAAAAACAATGGGATGGAAAATTTTGGGAGGATCCCTGGCAGAATTTCCCTGGCATTGTCTGGTCTGGAGGGAAGGGTTAGAAATGTCCATAGGTTTGTTTCCTTTCAAGTCTTATGGATCTATAAGGAAGAGGTAAGTGGCCAACTCACAGCAATGGCTCCTGCCTTCCCCTCCCCTTTAGAAATCTTCTCATGATAAAAATAGTTTAGTCATCTATCTGTACAGAAGTTAGCAACATTCGGGTTTGTTTGTTTTTATGTATTGAGCCAATCCTCAGCTGGTAGAAATGTGCACAGTTCCACAGACATCAATGGAGCTACATCCATTTACACTACCTGAGGATTTGGCCTTTTATGCTCTATATTTGAGCAGTGGAGCCACTATTTTAACAGATAGAAGCAATAAAAGGCCTTTAATCTTTCTCTGTATTGGCTTTATAGCACCTAAGTGAATGCTTTATAAGAGAACTGTCACACTGGTAGGAATGCAGTTCTAGGGCCATTTCCTATCCTCATTAACGGCATTAGAAGCAGAGGCATAATTGTAGAAAAACATATACCATAAACTAATATCCAGTCATAAACAGGTTTCTGACAACATAAAGTTCTATTAAAGTCAGATACTGCTCTGTCCTTTCAGTTCAAATAGAATTTGTATCAATCATGAAAAGTAAAAGATTTATAAATTAGTTACATTTTGTGCACAGAAGGTGATTTTCATATTAGACCTTTTTTTGTTCCAAATACTGGAGGGGATAAGTCAGCCTCAAGTTTTATCTTTGCCTGCAAGACTGCATTTCAAATATAAAAATGAGCCTCTCACAATCTAGTGATTGCTGAAAGAGCACTTGAAGGAAGTCCAAATTATGATTTTTTGGGGCTTTCTGTGCTCAAAAATACCCTAGCTGAACCATTTTTTAAAAATAAATACATAAAAGATTGCTTCTAGGCTACCAACTTGTATTTTACATTTCAGTTCAATGCATTTTGAAACAGATGAGACAGTAAATCATGAAAAGTAGTGTTTAGAAAAGAAAAGTCAGTTTTACTATAAGTATAATGTCTGGTACAGTATATAGATTGGGCACATCTGTGGCTGGATTGTGACAAGGTCAGAACTGCTCCATAGCTACTTACTTTTAGGAAGAAAAATATAACCAACTTTGAGCCAAAAGCCACATCCAAAATTCATGTGACTCATCTCAGTAGACCCGAGTGAATACTATGTTTTCCTAAAATTTGCTTTAATTTTTAAGGAATATTCATGGACTCTTTTGCCTTTAATGTTCATGAAAAATCTAGTGAATTTGCTAGTAGGCATATTCACTGAAACATGAGCTATAAAGAAGTAGTGCAGAATGTCTGTGGTAAGTGGATTCCAAAGTTTTATTCTTGAATATTCACATCAGAAATCTGATTGAGATGCACACTCACAGAGTTCAACTACAGAAACAGACCATGTGACCTCTGTGTGATGATGGTGACATGGTGTGCTCAGACTGACTTCTTGATTATAGAAGTCTGCAGAACAAAAACATCACCTTAATTAGTGATAATTAGCCCTCTTGGCAGCCCAGCTGAGGAACAAATGAAGAGTGCATTATTCTGTTCTTCCTAGAGGTAATATCTTCAGGTTTAAATGACACTGGTAAGTTAAGGAGAAGTTTTCAACTAGCAATAATCACGCCTCGGATTCACAGTGCTGTGTGGATAAATGAAGGACTTCACATCTCAGTGCCATGAAGCTGTCAATTAGGACAACAGGAGGTAATGTTTCAGTGTTAACATGTCCTCAGATCTGGCAATAGCCTTTGATTTCTCACTTTATACACTTCATTGTGCTGGCAATTGCGTCTGGTTCTTTGGCTATCTTCCAAGCCAATATTGCTGACCAAATTATTTTTGTAACATGCAGATGCTAATAAAAGGTTGCCAGGTGTTGTTTTTTTTGTAATAAAGATGTGCAAACCTTTGCATCTCACCAAATTATTTACCCACTTAAATCATCAGGATGTTGAGCTTCCTGCCTTGCTTTAGTAAATTTTGAATAAGAGGCATCAGCTGTTCTCAGTATGTGCCCTTCATTTTATGGCATAGATATTTTGCTTTGGGGTTATCTGCCCTACTATGACCCATAGGGATATTTACTGGGACCCCTTTCTGATTTAAACAATTACTGAGTGATTGAAAGCCCAGATGTTTAGCGGCTTATTTGCTAAATGCCGTCCTATAAAAGAAAGTAGGCAATATCAAAAGGGAGTTTTTTATTGTGTATAAATCATTTCGGTAAATTGGATGTAAACAATGTCTTTTAATATATTTCTTAGGCGCGATCCTTGGGCTATAAGGTTGGAAAAATATCAACTGGTTTCACATAACGTCATTTCCACTGACAGGGTCATCACAAGTGAAATATGTTGGTGTAGGTGAACTTTTAGTCACTTGCATAGAGATTATGATTGTGAAAGAAAAATGGTTTTGGTAGTCCTATAAATTAGAGTCACTTTAGCAATTATTTATTTATTTACTTACTTACTTGTAGGAGCTGTAGTCATGGACCAGGAACCCGTTGTACTAGGTGCTGTACAAACAGAACAAAAAGACAGTCCCTGCCCTCAAAGAACTTACAATCTAAGTAAAAGACAAGACATGATAGACAGTGGTATGAGTAAAAAGAACAGGAGTACTTGTGGCACCTTAGAGACTAACAAATTTATTTCAGCATAAGCTTTCGTGGGCAACAGTCCCACTTCATCGGATGCATAGAATGGAACACTCAGTGAGCAGATATTTATACATTCAGAGAAACATGAAAAGGTGAAAGTACCAGCAACCTAACTATTGTCAAGTTTTTTGTAGGCTTCCTGCCAAAACAGTAATGTCCTGTAGATGGCAGGACTTTAAAAAATCCAGCTTTAAAAGCACTAATGTGATCTTGTGGTCATTGAAAAGGATAAGGACTTTGGGGTCAGGATGATGCTAACTTCTCCTTGCCCGTGCTGTCACTGTGGTGTATTACAAGAGAACTTCAATACTAGGCAATAATTCAGCTCTACAGTAACTGTGGTTTCTTTTTTAGTGCTTTCTTTAATTTAGTTTAAATATACACATGGGAAAATAACCCAAGCAAGCCAGAAATGACCTGCAAAATGGCTAGTCATGTACATTCAGCATTCAAATATAACTTGTCCTTTGCCTTCTCATTCAATGCCTATTAGAACTGCTAACCTCCCAGTAAAAAGAAAATGAGAACGAAATACTTGTGGCACCTTAGAGACTAACAAATTTATTTCAGCATGAGCTTTCGTGGACTACAGTCCGCTTCGTCGGATGCATGGAATGGAACACTCAGTGAGAGGATATTTATACAGTCAGAGAAACATGAAAAGGTGGAAGTAACCATATCAACTGTAAAAGGCTAATTAATTGAAAGGAACTGTTATCAGTAGGAAAGAAACTTTTGAAGTGGTAATCAGCATGGCCCATTACAGACAGTTGACACAAAGGAGTTAAGGGTATTTAACGGGGGGGGGGGGGGGGGGAATACATTCAATTAACGTAATGACCAAGCCATTCACAGTCAATATTCAGACCTAAGGTCATGGTATCTAGTTTGCATATTAATTCCAGTTCAGCAACTTCGCGTTGGAGTCTGTTTTTGAAGTTTTTCTGTTGTAAAATTGCTACCTCTAAATCTGTCATTGCGTGATCAGGTAGCAGATTTAAAGGTAGTAATTTTACAACAGAAAAACTTCAAAAACAGACTCCAATGCGAAGTTGCTGAACTGGAAGAAATATGCAAACTAGATACCATGACCTTAGGTCTGAATATTGACTGTGAATGGCTCGGTCATTACATTAATTGAATTTATCCCCCCCCCCACCCAACTCCTTTGTGTCAACTGCCTGTAATGGGCCATGTTGATTACCACTTCAAAAGTTTCTTTCCTACTGATAACAGTTCCTTTCAATTAATTAGCCTTTTACAGTTGATATGGTCACTTCCACCTTTTAATGGTTCTCTGACTGTATAAATATCCTCTCACTGAGTGTTCCATCCCATGCATCCGACGAAGCGGCTGTAGTCCACGAAAGCTTATGCTGAAATAAATTTGTTAGTCTCTAAGGTGCCACAAGTATTTCGTTCTCATTTTCTTTTTGCTGACACAGACTAACACGGCTACTACACTGTAACCTCCCAGTGTTACCTCATTGGGGATTCAAATGCAAGGAATGACATTTTTGTGAATACTGGTCAGCTCTCAGGAGTTCAATCAAGTCAACATTTTTACCATTGCTGTCAATAGACACAGCTTTTCCCAGTGAAACAAGTAACATTCCACGAGGGAGGCAAATAGGGTGACCAGATGTCCTGATTTTATAGGGACAGTCCTGATTTTGGGGTCTTTTTCTTATATAGGCTCCTATTACCCCCCACCCCCTGTCCCGATTTTTCACATTTGCTGTCTGGTCACCCTAGAGGCAAACTGTAAATATGTCACAAGTATTGTGTGAGCCAGGAGTGCAGAATCAAGCCCTCTATAAATACAAGTTCAGTATCATAACTGCCATCTTTCTGTGTCGTTGGTCAATATTATGATTTTTTTTAAAGTTTGTAAGTGCGCCAACCAGTCTCATGTATTTAAACTGATTTTGCTAATATCTTATAGTTACTTAGAGCATAGACCACCTGCAATAGTCATTAATTGTGCTTCTCTAAAATTGTCCTCATCATGAAACAAACGGTTTCTATTTGTATTATATTAGTTTGCAGAATAAATGACACTTCAGTAGGGCCCTCATGGGAATTCTAAGAGCATGATGATTCTATCTCAAAAGCATGTGGACAAAGGGTTAATTAACGACTATAACATTTTTTGCAGACAAGCCACCCTAACTGAGTCAGGCAGATTGCAAAATCCAATTTAAGCTTTAATGATTATTGTACCTCATGAAATTACAGACTTTCCTGACTTAATGCATGGACTGGTCATCCCTTTTTCAATCCATCTCTACCCTAATCACTGTCATTGTCATCTCCCCCTCCCCCCCCCCACCACCACCACACACACACACACAGAAAGGAAGGCTGAAAGATGACTCATTACTAGTCACAGCACGTTGCTCTCACTGATTGGAAGGCAGTCACACTCCACCAAGCATTTATTCTGTTTACTGAGATGTAACACCCAGGAACAACAATTCACACCTGCAGTGAAGCTGTTATACTTCCCATTTCTTTTCTTTATTCTATTTTTTTCCTTGTTCATTTATCTTTCTTCCCCCATCTTCTCCTCTGATGGGTGCCTAAGTCTCATTCATGACACCTTCCTTAAACCTGTAGTAAAGAATACATGGCTTGGTGGCTTTTTATATAAGATACTGAATGTAACTGTCTGTAACTGACACCCTTTCTATCTATGCTTTCTGGCCAATGCATGCAGTACTTAGCTCACTTCCAAATCAAGTACTCCATAGACAGTGATGCCTGTACATGAGATCTCCCTTTCTAGGCACCATCCCATTGTAGGAAATCATAGTATTCCCCCAAAGTACTGTGTACTATTTGGCTCCACTTTATTGGAAGGCCGACTGCATGAAATAAGGCTTGTGTTGGTCTCTTGAGTGGTTGCTAAGGTTTCCCCATATTCCACTGCACGCTGAACTGGCTAAATGGGAATGTATATTTATATTCTCTCTATTAGGTTAGAGAGAGGCTGTGTGCCATGTGTGTCTTCCAAATCTGACATTATTAAAATTAGCTCGAGTAACATGAGAACCTTTGAGCCAAATATTACCTGTGAATAACTGAGCCACAGTTTTTGTGGAAATAGTTTCATTAAATCATGGGAAGTGTTACTGACAAATGTGAATCTAGAGTAATAACCTTGGGCCTGTTCTTTCCAAAAGGAGAGTTAAACACTTTGCAGGATTGGACCCCTTAAGCAACAAGAATTTGAGCGCTAAAAAGGATTCTGACATTTTTGTAACTATCTTTACAAAAATCCGAACAAACAAACAAACAAAACCTACAGAGCATAAAGAAAATTATTCTTGCTTTTATTATCAATATGAATTCATTAGCCCAGTCCTGCTTCCTTTGAGAGAACTGGGACTTTTACACTGACTTTTACAAAGAAAATAATGGGGATGCAGGGCAGTAGGAAAATAGTATGTTTTAATTGGCCTCAAGCATTAAATAATGGATATGGGTGTGTGGAGTAGTCAAATGTTTGCTGATTTTTTTATGTTGAAGATTAAATTTTCCATTAGTATTCCACCTCTTCAGTTTTGCCTGAGGACTGTTAATTATATTTCTGAAATAGCTGCCAAATAATAACTCCACAAAAAAGTAACAACTAGATAAGATTATAAGTAGCTGATTTTTACCCCAAGCAGTTTATCAACTATATACTCCTGACCTAAAAATGTACATGTATTACACATGTAATTCCCACACCCTGCTTCCTCTTCCCCCCCCCACACACACATTGTTGAGCAGAAGAGCCCAATTCAGTGAGGTGGTGAGCACCTACTTCAAAAATTTGAGGTCGTGTGATGAGCCGATGCTCTAAGTGGTGCTGAGCCATTAGTTAATATAATGAAAGTCATTTCTTTTGAGAAAACTTTCTCTTTAATATTTCACTCTTCTAAACAAAACTTTTATATTTGTGAGTGTATTTTAAAACCTGATTGACAAGGTGGGTGAGGTAATATCTTTTATTGGACCAACTTCTGTCAGTGAGAGAGAAACAAGCTTATACAGAGCTCTTCTTCTGGTGCAAGCTTGAAAGCTTGTCTTTCTCTCTCTCTCTCTCACTGACAGAAGTTGGTCCAATATAAAATATCACTTCACCCACCTTGTGTCTCTAGTAAAATTGTTGGAGAAAAATTGTTCTTCTTAACCTCTAAAGATAGGACAAGAAGCAGTGGGCTTAAATTGCAGCATGAGAGGTTTAAGTTGGACATTAGGAAAAAATTCCTAACTGTCAGGGTGATTAAGCACTGGAATAAATTGCCTTGGGAGGTTGTGGAATCTCCATCACTGGAGATTTTTAAGAGCAGGTTAGACAAACACCTGTCAGGGATGGTCTAGATCAGGGGTCAGCAACCTTCAGCACGCGGCCCATCAGGGTAATCCACTGGCAGGCTGCGAGATATTTTGCTGATGTTGACCGTCCGCAGGCATGGCCCCCTGAAGCTCCCAGTGGCTGCGGTTCGCTGTTCCCAGCCAATGGGAGCTGTGGGAAGCGGCAGGCCGCAGGGACGTGCTGGCCACCGCTTCCTGCAGCTCCCATTGGCCAGGAATATTGAACTGCAGCCACTGTGAGCTGCAGGGGTGTTGTAACAACCAGGCAAGGTACTAACAAGCTTCAACAGGACTTTATTTTCAAAGTGGAAACCTCTTTACCAAGCTGCTGCTGCACCCTCTGTAGCTCTCCCAGCCTCCCCCCTCCTTCCTGTTTCCTGTCCTTTCAGATTCCCAACTGCCAGTGCTCCCAGTTCTAATAATTACAAGCAACATCTAAACACCACAAGGGGGCCATGCCTGCGGATAGTCAACGTAAAAAAAAAGTCTCACGGCCCATCAGCGGATTACTCTGATGGGCCGCGTGCTGAAGGTTGCCGACCCCTAGTCTAGATAATACTTAATCCTGCCATGACTGGACTAGATGATCTCTCGAGGTCCCTTCCAGTCCTATGATTCTATCCTGGGACTGACATGGCTACGATAACACTGCATATTTTAAAATCCAACATTTTAAACAGATAATTCAGGATATTATTTTATCTGAACTTTTCTTTGAGTTGTTGTCAACCCAGGCTGGTTGGTGTCTGGAATTCAAGACTTTTTCTTCACTACAAAATGTAGTACCTGTTTTCCAGCATCAATACAACTGCACCAGTGCAAGGCAACAATGTGAGTGCTAATGTGAACTGGGGCTTGTGACATTATGCCATAAAGTACTATGCCTTCCTGATAGTCGTGCTTACACTTTGCAGCTGTGCCTGAAAAATGGTGGGAAATGTTGTGGAGTCATCCAGCCTTGAATGTGGAGTATGGACATAATTTCTCTTTTGGAAGAACTCATAAGAAGGCATTATGGAGTGTGGTAGAGTTAGGGAAAAAAGAAATTCAAATCCAACTAGTTTGCTTAGGTGTCTCCTTCTGCTTCTGTTGACAAATTGGGTCACTGTACAGCCTGGACTTCATAGAGTAGTCTGAGCACCAATCAACCCAGCTTTGAGCCAAATGCCATCTTCATATAATTTAGTCCTTATGGTGCGATGCATTGATAGATTCTAATGGTATAATTGCCTAGAACATTATTATTCCTACAGCAAGTTTAATGGAAATAGTAATCTCTGTTTGTTTTGAAAAGTTTGGAAAACAGATTACTAAGGGTGGGATTTTCATGTGGGCCAGAGGGAATCAGGCACCGAACTCCCTTAAACCCTTTAGAAATCCTAGCCAAAATGGTTTTTTTAATCTAATAAAAATACCTGGAGCAAAAATATGCATAAGGGCTGGTGAAGATGACCGTGGACCCAGAAATATTAGTGGACTTTCTTTGCAGCTAATGGAGTGTTTATCTGCAGTTTAACAGCAGTGCATTTTGTTGTGATTTCCAGGACCTTAGTTGTGCTTTATGTTTTATTTGGCTACTTCATGCCTTTATAAATGGACTATTTTAATCTCCTTTATTAATATGCCACTGGTTGACAACCTGAAGCAATAATGATTTACCTTTGTTAGTTCACTTTTTATTGATGCTAAGTAACAAAAAACTCTTCACAATGACACACATGCCCTTTCAATTGAATGGGACTTAACATTGTCCCTTCTGTTTCATAATGATGTTAAGGTAAGTCCATGGGGAAAACTTTACAGTGTCAAGGTGAAATGAAGCAATCTGAGTGCAGTCTTCTGGAAATTGTTCAGATTTCAAGGTCTTGTCAAGGTTATGCCAGTGTGGGTCTTTAAAATCATGACAATGCTTAATTGCAGGATGAAATGAAATTGTTTTAGGGCAGGTACATTAATAATCTTAGGCCACCATGATAGAACATTAAAATAGTATCTGTACAAGCTTTTGCAGACAATGTTAAAATGAATAGAGCAAACAAATCTCATTGGTGTAGGTTTACAGATAAATTAATGGTTATGTAAAGACACTGGCAAGGCATTATCAGTGCAGTTCCCTAGAGATAACCATCTGATATACAAAATCAAATATGTCAGAAAGCTGTCAGTGTGTTCATAGAATCAGTCAGAAATAGTTGTAAGTTGTCAGTTGTCAGAATAAAAATAGTTGTAAATCTATGGACTCTGAGGTCCATTGGGAATTTAATCTGCTTTCAGCCATTGATATAGCTGGACCTGGACAACCCCTTAGTGCTATTTGCCCTGGAGGAGGTTTCCTCAATTTCTAATAAGCTGGTTACACTAGAGATTTGCACTGGTGCAATACACTGGTTGCTGGTCACTAATAACTGTTGTTTAATATGTTTTGATTATTCTGAGTTTGTGTGCACTTTGGAAAAAGGAGTTTAGTGGAAGTTGCGATTCTATGATATGTCACCTTTTTTGGTTATCAACATTATAGCCAGCTAAAGTAGTCCAATGTTATGAACTCTCCTGGATAGGCAGCATGTGCTGTAGTAAATAAAACATCATGAGTTAAGTAAGAGTTGGGAGACAACCTTATCTTAAAAGTGAATCTAATTCTGAACTGGTACATTCAAGTCTCATGCTTCATTTTACTGAGATTTTGCATTTAATATATTTTGGTGTTGGGAATGATCTCAGTACATTCACTAGAAATTATTTGTTCTAGGTTTCACAATGAGCAACCCGTGTGTATTTTTAAGTTACAACCTACAACGTAGACTTGTAGAAGCTAATTCAGCACAGAAGCATTCTTAAAATGTCTGACCTTTTACCTTAGGCAAAGTGTTTTCCATTGTGGCACAAACAAACTTGGACTCCAGTAATGTGATAGAAGTAAATAATGACTGGTAGTATTATGATGCATGTACCACTTTGAAATAATGTTTTTTTCCTGCAGACTTTAACAGTATAATTCATTTCACCCATATAAAACCTGTGTAGGCAGGCTTTGTGTGTGTGAGGTGTGTGCAGGGAATGTGAGGAGAGGGTAGAATCCTTCCTAATCAAGGGCCAGGATTCGGGTTCAGGAACAATTTTTATAGTGGGGTACAGATGATGGAAACCAAGACAGGGGTGCAATAGCACCCCTATTCCAGCTCCAGTGGCCAGGATGTGGATTTACAGTACAGCCCCATGCAATTTCTCTACCCTATGGATTAGAATAGCACTCACAGGCACTCCATGTCACTTGTGCAGATTGTCAGGGCTCCAGAGGCACCCTGCCCCAGGTCTGAGCCCAAACTTCCTTCCACAACAGCTTAACTAGGTCAGCATGTAGACCCCCTCCAGTGTGCACAAGGGGCCAGATCCTGTGCTAGGATCTGTCTTCTTTGCACAGCTCTGCTACTGCAAATGAGCCCCAAAGCAGCTATATTTTTCCCAGCTGGCATTTTTTCAGCATGGGGAAGCATCAGCCAGTGCAGATGCAGATCAGTAGGAGCAGCTCCTATGCTTTCCCCTCCACAGTTGATGGCATAGAGGATGTATTGGATTTGGGGAAGGGTTTAGACCACTGCACACTGCTCTTCAGCTATCCCTGGCTGGCACACTGCATCTTGGAGGCTGTTACTAGCTGGTGTAAATCTTAGATCTATGCCAGAACCACAGCTGTCTCCCTTGCACTCTCAGCAATTGGTTTTGCTCTCAGTCTGCACTGTTTTCTCTCTTCAGCTGACAGATGGATTAATAATTTTCTTCTATCCATTATTGTGAAGGGGGGAAGTAAATTTGAGTTTCAATTTAAGCTCATAATATCTTAAATTCCTCCCATGCTACATTGGCCTTAACTGCTTATCCAGTTTACTGAGACATAAAATAAAAGAACAATTATTTTCACTAGAACACACCTGCGATAATGGCTCACAGAGTTTAATTTTTCCCTTGGTTTCCTGGAAGACTTTGTTTTGACACCTGCAAACCACCTTTTCAAAATCAAAGTGAGCTTTTCTCTTCATGTCATTCTGCCACCCAAGTAGAGCCGACAATAAAATCCAAAGTAAGAAACAGAGCAATTATAAACACGGTTTCCTTCAGTGCTTGTGCTGTTTTTAGCTTTGCTGTTCTCCCTAGGAGAAACTTGTGTCTAACGTTTGAAACTTAGCATGCAAAATTAATAAAAACTGACAATTAGACTGAACAATATAAAATACAACTAAGGGATCCTTTTCTACGTGACCTGTCTTGAAGATATCAGTTTGTTCTTAAATTACAGACTCCTTGCTCTTGAACTCCATTATTAATTTAGTTAACAAGGTAATGGTAAAACATTTAACTGGAATTATTTACAATAGCCAGCTCTGAGCCAGCTTTTTTCCCCAGAGAAACCAAAAACAAAAATAGTTTTCATACTTCCAATAAACACATGTTGTATGATGAAACTCCATTAAGTACACAATATTCTGTACTGAAAGAGAAGCATGAAAGAGACCAAGTTGTAACCTGGGAGAAAGTGGGGGAAGATTTAGTTGTTCTTCTGTATCCAAGTCCACATAGGATCAGACGTTCCAGATGTCAGGACTGGGATGTGGGTGGTCTGGCTTAATGGTTGGAGCCAGAGCAAGGAGGGGACAGGAACTAGAGCTGAATAGTCAGAGCTGTAGTCTGGAGCCAAGGAACAGAGCCAGAGCCAGAGCCAGAGCCAGAGCTGGACTGTGGCAAAACAAGAACTCAGGCTGGGAGCTCAGCAGAACACATCTGAAGCTGGGTTGGAAACAATGCAGGAGCAGGGCAGGCACAGAGGCAATCACAGCTGCAGGCAGAGGCATTGAGCTGCCAGCAAACTATTACTGGCCTTAAGAGCATGCCTGCTGGCTCCCTTCAGCCAATCAGTGGGTCGGCGAAGCAGGTGCTCCTGCTGCATGCCATCTGTGCTCATTAGTCCACCTGGAGACTGAGCTAGCCAGTCCCATGCTTAGCTGCAGGCCCTCATTCTTGACACCAGACATATTGGGGGGAAAACTGGATTGACTTAAACCCAATGCAGTTTCACCGAAAACAATGGAGTCAGATGAGGTGTAAATCAGCACATAATTTAGCCCTTAGACTGTTTGAGAATAAATTAAATTTCTCTGGCATTGTTTTGAATGATCCTCTGGTCCCTTTCTTCATTTGCAACGTCAATGTTCACAATATTCCCAGTTGTTAGCCTAATATAAGTGGCTCGCTGGTAGTTTGGCATTCATGGGTTAGATTAAGTTCACTGGAAGCGTATTGTTCTATGGGCACTGCATCAACTGCCTTTACTGTTTCCACAGCACTGTGCCATTAAAATAGTCCCACAAGGTTAAGTACTTTTCAGGATTAAGAAGTTTAATCAAAGTAGACATATCTTCTTTTTTTGGTTGTTTTTCTTTCTCAATAGTTACTAGGAAGCTAACATGGTGATCATTCAGATTTAGACCCTCAGTAGTATTTTTAAACTGGCAATTCCTTACTTACATTTTTGTTATTTTTACACAAAACAATATATAACACCCTGCAACCAACAGCTGCAGAATTTCACCCAATTTATAGAGTGTTAGGGGTTTTGTTTTAACTTTTAAAGAATGATTTTTGATGCACTAAAGTAGTATTACTGTATTGCTAAAGGTCAAAGAATTGGTCACATGATCACTATCCATATTGTTGGACTTTATTGTATTTCCAAGCTATTTGCCATAATCATCAGTAAGCTATTGCTGTTAAAGTATGTTTTAAAAAACAGTAAAGAAGAATATAATTAGAAGGAAAAGGAATAGATTCAAGATTATCTATTACAAAACCTTTTCTTCAGAGACAAATGTGTCAAAGAACGATGACAACCTTCCATTAGTTCAATTAACTGATTCTATCCATGGCTTGTTTGTCTTATTGTAACAAGATAAAAGCAAGTGTAGATTTTCTTTTAAGCAATTCTTATATCAGTTGTTTCTAAAAGAAGCAATTGTCCAGTTTGACAAATAACTACAGTATTTGGATATAGACTGAACAAAGGCTAGAAGACAAGAGCAGAATCTTTACGACATCTTAGGAGACTGACTGGGAGTCTTTAACTCTAGGATAGATGGAGTTCATTCCATTGCTCACTGTAGTTAATGGGAATATCTCTGCTGATTTTGGTGGGCATTGGATGAGGTCCATGATGAGCAAAGCCTAAGATGAACTCCACCTTTCCCACATGTTCTGTGGCTGGTGCTGTGAAACATTAAAAAAATAGGATGGTGATCCAGAGTGCAGCTGAATTGCTAATAGAAAGGGTGACATTACTTCTGTTCTTGGAGACTGTTCTTTGTGACTAAATAATGGTTGATTTGATTGGCTTTAGTGTACAGAGTTCCTAATGCAAAGCCTGTTGGTCACACTTCTGTGAAGAGCTCTGAGCATTTAGAAAATTTGTAGTGGAACCCTAGCAACTTTTTAGAATTAATAATATCAAAAGACATTTACTGAAACATTGTAGAAATGCCTGGAAAAAAACGTTTATTAAGTGTTGACTTCAACTGCTTAGACAAAACATAAATAGTTATTGGAAAAGAATGATATGATCAGCTAAGAAACAAATTCATATAAGTAGTTCAAATGATTAGAGGCTGAGTCTTGTAGTTTACTTTGCAAACAGTTTACCTTGAATGCGTGTTCATTTGACTATAAGAAATTGTTTACACATACACTTATTTCTTGGCAAGCTGGGGTGTAAATCTACCCTCCACTAGCCTGCTGTGCACTAAGGGTCCATGCAGACCCTGCTGCTGCACACTAAAATTTCATTAGAGTGTGCTATCATCTACTTTTGTTTGAAAGTGGTGTAACCCACACACCTTCTGGGTGTGGTGTTCTGTCCCATCTATTGGAACCGAGATGACTTAGAGAGAGATTAATGAGTCTGCTCTATAGCCTTAGGTAACAGCCATGTGCTTTTAGCTCATGTGGTAGAGGCTCATGCACTAAGTTCTAGAGGTCCGAGGTTCAGTTCCGCCCGCTGATGACTGGGGTCTGTCGGTGTTACAAGTGGGGGCTTGTCTCGGTGCAACTAGATGGGACAGAACACCACATCCAGAAGGTGTGTGGGTTACAGTGGGGTAGATGCAAGTGCACTATGGAACTTTTAGTGCGCGGCAGCTGGGTCCACAGAGACACTTAGGGCTTGTCTACATCATAGGCGCCAACTCCGTGGGGGCTCCGGGGCTGGAGCACCCACGGGGAAAAATTGGTAGGTGCTCAGCACCCACTGGCAGCTCCCCGCCAACCCTGGGGCCCGCGCCCAGCTCCCCGCCAGCCCCGGGACCCACGGCAAGCTCACCTCAGCACCGGGAGACGTTGCGGGGCCCCGCCCCCGACGCTGGGCGACGTTGCGTCGGCGTCGGGGCCCTGCAACGTCACCCGGCGTCGGAGGCGGGGCCCTGCAACGTCACCCGGCGTCGGAGGCGGGGCCTGGCGTCAGCCCCCACCAGCGCCACCGGACGTCGGCGCCTGTGGTCTACATGGTGGGGTGATGCACATTATGGCAGTGTGATGATTAAAGCACACTAGCTTGTTGTGCATTATTTGGACCATGTAGACTCTGCTGGTATGTTACCCTGCTGGTAAATCTTCCCTAGTGCGCTTTAATGCAGCACTATGTTAAATTGGGCTAGGGAACATTTAGTGTGCAACAGCAGGGTCTACATGGATAATTAACGCGCAACATGTTAGTGCAGTGTAGAAATCACAACCTCAGAGTGAGCATTACCTCTCCATGTAGACAATCCCATAGCATGCAGCAGGCTAGCATAGGTTAGATGTATACTTCAGCTAGCCACAAACCAAGTGTTCATGTAGACAAGCCCTAATAAACCAGTCCAACCAAGCCAATCTCAAGCTGTCACCTAGAGGGATCAGCTCAAATCACAACCCCATCTGTGGGTCAGTACACATACAATTAATACTGGAGAAAGAAGAGACCAGGAGCTTGCGCTAGATAAAGGCAGAGCCAGGGTAATCATTGTCATTCCGGCTTTGTTTGGTTGGGACAATCTGAAGCCATATAGACTTTGAGAGGTATCATGTTTTGTCCAAGTGCACTTGTTATACTTAACATAGAATGGCAGCCACTGCTAAGTAATAAAAATAGACAATGTTTTTCTGGCTCACTCTGGTATCCTTAACATGTAGTGTGCATTTAGGCACTGCTTGGACCAAATATAAATGGCAACTTTTCCCCAGTAATGTTTTTCTGGTTAAAGATGTATAGAAGTCCTTACTTCTTTGTAATTGCTTTGCCTAGAAGTAGCACATTCCTGTTCCACCTGGAAAATACTTTAACTTGTGACATTACAATATTTTCTCTGCTCGCAAACTTTCCATATTTTAGTCTAGAGCCTGCACACATGAGGGAGTGGTATATTTCTGAGCAATAGTTTTAGTAGTCGTTTAAAAGCCGTCAGTAATCATCAAACACAAACATTTGTATCTCTGGGGCTGTAACTGTCGCTATGCTCCAGACATAAATAGTTCTCTGTACATTGCTGAGCTTGTTAGTTTGTTACTCATGGGGGTTGATATGAATGTTTGTATATTTGATTTATAAGTTCTTTATTAGGAGACTTGTCACTGAGGGAAAGCAATTTTTTCAGTAATGTGGACAATACAATTTTCTCCATCTAATATTTAACAAATACCAATGTTCTCAATTATCCCATCTTACTCCGGTCTTAGATCCTAGCTAAGAATTCATTACAGACTATTAGTAATAGTTGTTTTCACTTATATAGCACCAATTATTCAAGAATTTCAAAACACTGCACAAATATTTTTGCCAAGTAACAAAACACTCTGGTAAGGTAGATGGAGAAATATAATATATAATGAAGTGTCACTTCATGCATCACTGGGTTGTGATGTAAAAATACTATAAAATAGGTTAGAACAAGAAGTGGAAAAGAAGATGACTACTGGATCTAAATGAAATTTTAATAATTAGCTGAGCTGGAATTTGTCCATACTGAATGCCTCAGCTCGTATGAAAAATGCTATGAGATCTTTTGTAGCCACACGTGTCAGGAACTCATTTTTAATATTATACCTAAAAGACGATGCCCCTAACAGTGCTGCAGCAACTATATCCATACTGGGGCACAGGTTCATAGCTGACCATAACCTACGTGTTCCTTTTGGGTCATTAGCTAAATACTCAGCTTGTGAGATCTAACAGGGTGCAATACAGGATGTTATAGTGACCAGTTCCACAAAGTCCGACTCTCTGGCCCTCTCCTATGTTATTCAAAAGCAAGGGAAGGAAGCACTGGACCCAAGATGAGTCAGACAGTTTGGTGAAGAAAAGTTATGATGAGTCAGAAAACTGCCAAGTGAGGAAGGGATAGGAGGAATGCAGAAAGAAAGAGGAATTGGTGATAAAGATGACTGGACGCAGAAAGAAAAAGCTTTCTGAGAAGAGTTTTACATGGAATTATTAACATGCAAATATAGTTATAAAGCTTTGAAAATACAGTAATGCTGCAAAAGCCCACCCATTTATCTTACTGATCTAAGTTACCCTAAAACAAAGGGGGAGGGGAACCAGAGGTCGGATGCTGATGACTGGGTCTTGTCTACATTAATAGTGCCATATTTTCCAGTGCACCATCCTGACAGCTGAGAGCAGCTGGGATGTTCTTGCTGACAATCCGAAGCCTTTAAACTCTGGGGAGGAGTGGGCTAGAGTCAGTGCATTCCCACAGGAGGAACATGACTTTCACATTTGCTCTCCCTGTTCATTCCACAGAGCCTGAGTGGTGATTTTAAAATGTTGTGACTGCACCTAAAGATTGTGTTGTGTGTATATTGTATATATTAAAAACCTCTAAATGGGGCAGAAGTGGGGAGCAGCATTTAAGGGATTGAAAGTTGGTGACTCACATTATTGTAGCCACATTCCTTTTTTCTTCTTATATTGTCACTACACAACTTTTTTTCCCTTTGAGTGCTGGAAAAATAGTAGGTTTTGGTGGTGTTTATTGGGCCTGGACTGACTGCATGATGTTCAGCTTTGGGTTGTGGTGGATTCTGTGGCATGTGTTATACAGAGGTCTGATTGGCAGATAACAATGGTTTCTTTGACCTTGGAATCTATGAATCAATGTTAGTAGATAAAAGTTTGTACATTCGAAATATTCTGCTTGTTCTAGCCATTCAATAAATTTTGCCTGGAAAAAAATACTTTGGAAAATAAGTGTCCCCCCTTTCGGCAAGCTAACATGTAGTGGCTCCTATTTTAAATGTACAGTGGAAAGGCACCACTTTATTGTTTAGGTGCAGCATATTGCTGTTTTGCACAACGTAACAACATGCCTGGCCCAGCTCACAAAAACAGGCTCCCTGCTGAAGATTTACAATAAAATGTACTGAACATTTATTTTTAGACAGAAAAGAAAAAGTTGATAATTCTTCTCATTCACCAGGTGTTTAATAGAGCAATCTTTTTTGGTAGAAAGACGGCAGATACTGTGAGGCAATGGAATGAATGATATATGAGTGGTAAGATTCTGATTTTGAGAAGGGAACTACTTAAAGACTGAGTGAGATTTTTGAGTGTTCTAAGCACTCACAATGAGGACTGGATTTTTAATAGTTCAGCTCTTATTTAAGTACCTCGAATGAAGTGGCCAGGTTTTCAAATTTCATTGAGAATGGGAGTTGCTAGGCGGCATGCTGAGCATTTGTGAGAGTCTGGCTGCTTTGTTTAGACGTGAAAATGGGAGCTGAGCTCTTTTAAAAACTTGGCTGCTTATTTAGCTGCTTAAATGTTGTTAGATGCTGAGGTCCTTTGGGAATCTGGCCCTGTACATTGTGTATTTAAAGTCTTAAATAAGGTAGGAGCTGTCTGCCTGTTAATGTACATCAAGTGCTAAAACTTGACTGGATTGGAGCATTTGATCATCCCAAAGTACAGTCTTGAGGCGATGGTAATCCAAACTTTGGACTGTTTTTCCAGGCAGTCCTAAGGAGTATCTTACTGTCTTGTTTCTGATATCATTTTTTGGTATGGTTACTGACCATCGTGAGGGGTGGTATACCCACTAGGTCTGGTATCTGTTTATTGGTCCAACCTGAGTTTCATACATTTCATCTTGAGCTTAATTTTGTTAGATGCTGAAGGACCTTTGGGTCCTTAGTAGTTAAAATATATTGTTTTATAATTAAGAAAGGTATAGTGAGAGTGATGGGGAGCACACAGATCAAAGAGCTGTTTGTTCTCATCAGAGCATGTTTGCCCATATGTGCTTATGGTTGAAATGTCTCTTTTTAAGAACAGTTTGTGAAATGGGCTCTCTGACACACTTGGAGATTCCACTATCTTTTTATTTGAAACAAGGATGTAAAAAGCACCTGAGAATAAAATACAACTGAAGACACAAGATTCACAGTCGGTTTTCTACAATGTGAAAATAGAGTCTTGTTCATTTGGAGATTGCTTGGCGCTCCAAATTCTCTTGCAGCCTAACAACAGCTGTATGTGCCAGAAGAGGGCACAAGGGAGTGAGAATACTACAATTATTTACCGTCAGTACTTGCCTCACCAGCCTCATTCTTAGAGGTGTAAAGGAGACAAGCAGATGTGTGCGCTGAGATATTTTCTCTCATGGGTTGGACCTAATGGTGTGAAATGTTTTATAATTCTCAATGGTAATACAAATCCTGATCTGTTCTGCAAAGACTGTATTCACCCAATTTAACCATTCTAGCATGTATTATAGTTTAAACAATGTGTCATGAGAACATGGTAAACTATGCCTAGAGTAAAATGTCTCAATAGATAAGGTTCTACTTTCACAAATGACATATTTTGGGCCAATATTTCTACCTTTCCTCTGTTGCATAGTAACTTATTCTGCAAGTAGTCCCATTAACCTGAATGAGCATCTTTGTATACATCTGTGCATATCTAGCACACAAGTGTTTGAAAAATTATTATAAAATCAGATTAGCTCTACTGTTTGCTGAAGCTCTGGCTTGAATCTAGAAATATGTCAGGAATGTCTCATATTTCCTTACTGCATAGTAAAAAGGAAATTTGGTACACTGATAATTGGGTTTAGTATTAATCTTAATTTGTAGATGTTCATTTAGGCTAAATATGATTTTTGATCAGGTATGAAAAGATTTTACAATAATATTTAAAATGTTGAAGTTGACTGTTATCTACTGTCCTTGTCATTCATAGAATCATAGGGGGGGAGGGATAGCTCATTCATAGAATCATAGGGGGGGAGGGATAGCTCAGTGGTTTGAGCATTGGCCTGCTAAACCAAGGGTTGTGAGTTCAATCCTTGAGGGGGCCATTTGGGGATCTGGGGCAAAAATTGGGGATTGGTCCTGCTCTGGGCAGGGGGTTGGACTAGATGACCTCCTAAGGTCCCTTCCAACCCTAATATTTTATGGTTCTGTGGTCATTAGTTGCAGATGAAATTTGGCCAAACATAGGAATGATTTGCCAAGCCAAAGGATACTAGGACACTTCAGCAAAATTACACTGAATCTTTCTTTTAACTGCAGGATGGGACAATGGAAAACTTCATGTGATGACAGTTTATGTTCATCCTGCAAAACCTTTCCAAAGAGCCATTTAAAGGTTCCTTTCCCACTTCAACTAAGAGAATCAACACATCATCAGTTCTTGCTTCTGAAGGTATTGTACCATACCATGAGTGTAGTGCACATGAATAAAATATCCTTTCCTAGTTTTCTTTCCTGCTTTTGTAAACATTTACAGTTCCAATAGGATGGAAGCATGGTTACATTAGAATGAATTTTATGCTTTTTCACGTGCGTTTTACATCATTCCCTTAAATATCTTTGAACAGACAGTATATGGTTAACCATGGCCATTTAGACACACAAGTTTACTATTCTATACATTAGATTATGCCTCATTTAACTTTTTAACTTTTGGTTTTTGTGTGCATATGACCTATCCTAAACTACCTCCTCTTCACCCCATTAATGTGTGTTATTCTTTGACTTCTGTTAGCTTTCATAAACTGCCTTTCCCAACTTGCTCTAAAACAAATTTTGCACACTGTGTAAACTCAGAAATACTTCCTTGTTTTATTATTATCAGTAATAGAAAAGAGTTCAACTCAAACCCTCTTCCTGGGTTTAGTTGCTCTCAAGGTTCCGACAGTCTACCCCAGGCTACATCCTCTCTCTTTAATAACCCACTCTCACCTCCTTTATATCAGGATTGGTTAAGAACCCACCAGCCAATGAGTTAGAAGAACCCATTTAACCCTTTCCCAGCACAATCAACACCTGGTAACATAGTGGTGTGTTTCAGGCTACAAATATCAGCCTGTTGCAAATTCATTTTCATTTGTCTGGTCAAGTTATGTTGCAGAATATATGCTCTCTTGTGATTTGTAAAATTTGATATTTTTGTGCTTTGTGGAAAAATAAAATATGCCAATAACAAAACATTATAACAATGAAGCAAGATGGTAGAAATGCCATAAAATTACGTTGATGAAACTGAGAAAATTCCAAACAGCAGAAATCATCTTGTTAAGAAGTAAATTGTGAAACATATCCATCAGCTTGTATGAAAGTATGACTCACATCTACTAGCTGCAAGCTCTTCATTTGTCCTTCATTTTGCTGCAGTATTGTTGATTTAGAAATTGCTTTTGAGCAATTGTCTTAATTTAACTTTTAAAGTCTCTGGGTTGTAAAAATGACAGTAATAGGTATATATAAAAGTTACATATTTTTGTCTTCTTCTGTGTAACAAACTGCCATCCAAGAACATTTGAAATGACAGCATACAGCTTTATTTTTCCAATGAGCAGAAAAAATGACTAAACCGCAGAACAGTTAACATTATGAGTTGCAGTTAGGTATTGTGGTCCTAAATTGAGAACATGATAATAACTTTTCAGGATGTCCAATCTAGCTCTCAAGCCTGCCATAATGCATACTTTCGTATAGTTTATTGCTTTAATATTATCCTGCTAGCTAGTTCAAATCATAGTATGATAAAATTCCTTTCAAGGAAATTCCGACAACATAATGAAGAACAATGTTTATATGAAACTTAATGATACGTTCGTTGGGCCAAAACTGAGCATTTGGCCAGTTTACATTTCATTAGCTGGTGGTATACAAAGGCTAATCATTTTGGTCACAAAAAACAGCTTGTAACTTTTTAATATATGTACAAGTGCCAGAGGGCACAACTGAAATTCGTTGCATTTCATTCTAAAATTGCACACTACAAACAACAATAAAGAGTTTATTTCTGTGGGACTCAGAGATGCACTTTGTAAGTTGAAATATCTTAGTGCATAATTGCTGATCTAGATATTTTTTTTTTTACAGTGGTTTCTTACGAAGTTGGTAGGCATTCTTCACAGTCCATTCAGGATGCTATAAACTTGAGAGCAGGTTCAGAAAATTAGAGATGCTACACAACCAAATGCTTCACTTAGTACATTTTAAAATAAATGAAGCAAGAGGGACAATCCAGCACAGTGGTGAGCTTACAGTATTGTTCATCTCTTCACTCATTCAGACACTTCTGCACTCTCTGTACTTTCCATACATGGCTATTATGAAATCTAAAGGAAAACTGCACCCATCTTGCTTAGCCCCACAGTCTAAATGTTCACTAGGGAACTTGTGAAATCTATTTGGCTTAATACATTTTTTAATTACAGTTGATATTTCTGAGACTACTGCTGAAAGAAATCATTGTACTGTAAAGAAATGTCTTGGTGAGACAGTGCAGGAACCCAATGGAACATATCGTAAAACTGTGTCTGCAATTTCAATAATGGTTCCCCCGATAACTGAAATGTAACCAACATTGTTTAAATATCACAGCTCCTTTTTTTTTATGACCAGTGCTTGGATGGTTGGCAGTGATAGTGTGTTCCAATTTCACCTCCCCCCCACATTTTTCAGCCAGCAGCAGTGAGAAGTGTGGGTATAGGTTCGGTGCCATGCTGCCCCCCACTCCCACCTCAAGGGTCCAAGGAAGGGTCTGTGGCCATACAGCATGGTGGGGCTATGTAGCTCTAGCTTTACACCAGTGAGTGGGCAGGGCAAAGGATTTTGGCCATTAGTATATTTACTGAACTTACATTGTTCTTGATATTAGACTGCATGTAGTTGTCATTAAGTTTGAGGAAGATAGTTTCTTACTATCAAATAAAGTCTCTAACAGCTAGTCAATGTGAAAAGAATATTAAATATCCTCTCAAGCCCTAATAATATAATCACGTACGCACATGCTTAAACACCCAAAGAGACTCACTGAAGACAATGGAACTTGTGTTTAAAGTTAAGTTTTGCCTAAATGTTTGCACTTTGATCAAATGCAATTGATTTGTACTCAGATGCATGTTTTTAGACTTTACCTTTTCCCAGGAGTTACTAATTAGTTTTTAGGATTTACTCAGTTGTTGTTACTCAGCTGTCCTAAGAAAAATATTAATCTTTAGTTCAAATATACATTATTATTACCCCATACATCATGCTGGCAATTTAGCATTCTTGAACCAGAAAGATGAAATTAGAAACATCTTGAGAAGAGCCTTCTTGTTATCAATCATGTCATCTTGAACATGTTTAGAAGCTTGCTTCTGGCACCAGGAATGGATGTTTTATTCAAAAGAATGTATTTAAAGAAAGTGACAGCACTTTTCAATTTCAACTTTTCAAAACCAAGAACTCTTTCAAGTCCTCCATGCCATGTGGATTTCAGCATTCCAGTGATTAAGACCATTTTCAATTATACATGCTTTGCATTATTTTCTCATAGCTTTTTGGTAAATTTTCAGCACTCAGTGTGGGAAATTAGACACACAAATCCCTTGCAACTATGAATTAAAATTGCACAGACAGTGGGGGAACTGGCACATATCAAGAAGAATACAAACCAGCCAAAACTTGAACAAAACCTATTAAAAGCTATGAAAAATGTAGACAGCTCTGTCTTTTTTATTGTTGTGGACCTCATACTTCCTAATTGCAGCCAGGGAAGTGAAATGCCAAAGGATAAGAAGAAAAGTTATTGTTGCAAACAGGATTTTTGAAAGAGAATTCTCATTAGATGGCTCCATGAATTTAATGTATCCAAGAATTCCAGAGTTGTAACTGGAATTGGATAAACACGCAGACTCCTGGATTCTTGGCTGAAGTGAACGCTTCAATCTTTCCAACTTTGCATTTACCTAGTGCCCTTTAGTCCTGATCTGAAATTCTCCCTCAGCTTCCACTACTGGTTGTCAACACAAAAAAGACTACCACGGTTTTAATTTGTTTTTACAAATTTTTATCATTAGTAATTGAGACCTGTTTAACTCATTCAGATTTGATCTAAGTTTTATTTGGGCTTCATTCTTCACAGAACATCAATTCGCACAAATGGGAAATGTTACTTTTCCCACCCAATTCAAGAGTGTTTGCTCCTCTAACAACCTGATTGCAAGCCCATGTGAAAATATGTTTGTGTGTTTGGACACCATAATTGTATTTGTTGCATGGCTAAAACCTGTAGTTAGCAGCTTTGCTCCTAGGAATGAATTCAATCATATAGATTCAGGCTCAGAAAACAGACTGTATGCTGAGCTTCTATTAAAAAAACAAACAAAAAAACCAAGCCCGGAACCATAACTGACAATAAACATTTCTCTAAGATCTAAGTAGTTACACAGCCCATTAAGCAGAACTTAGAATGCAATCTGCAATAGTACCATCTGATGACTCGCCATAATGTGCCACTCACTACACCTTTCCTGGAGAAGAAAAAGAAACATTACCAAGTTTACTGGTACCAGAGATATAAAATTTATTCTAAGTATTGAAAACATTGCCATTTAACTTCAAACCCTGTTCAGAGCTGAGTTTCTGAGCAAATATATACAGATTCAACCTCTCAGGTGTTTTTACAACAAGGTCATTGTGGATGTCATAATGATTGCTTGTGTCTTTTATTTTCTCTGGGGATTCTCACAGTGAACCTTCAGTTCTGGTAAGCAGGTTTTGTAAACTTCTCCTTGTGGAAAAAAATAAACTGGTGTCTTGGTCTGGAAAGGGAGTTTCTTGAGTCATAATCAGAATTGAACTTGGCTTGCTGCAATTTGAGCCAATGTATTTGATTTTGCATTAAAATTGTCTGCTCCAAACAAGCCATCATTGCCAGTGGGCTCTGATTGTGCCAGATTGTCATTGCTGGCCATTGTGATTCTGCATGCGCATTCCACAGATCCACATACCCATGGGATCCGGAGTCAGAGTGGGCAGAGAGCAGAGTGAAACTCCTCCCAGAGTAGGAAGAAACAACTGTAGGTTGTATGGAGCACCTCTGCCCCCACATAGAAATAACACATGATAGGCCTCAGAGGTGCCCTTTTACCAAGAGATGGAAGACACAGCTGGGAGACATGGGAAGAGGACACCCGAGAAAGGGAATTCTCACTCCCTAACCCAGCAGCTGCTGATGAAAGTGGTCCAGCTCAAGGGAGCATCTTCCAAAGGGTGCTGTGCCACTTCAGCTACCATGTATGTTGCCCATGAGTCCTTGGAGGCAGCCAGAGTAAAGTCCAAGTCAACCAGAATTCTTCCTGGTGTGTCCATTATGGTGTGACCCCCTCCTCAATGTTTACAAAGCCGATGTGTTTCAAAGTGAGGTGGGTTAGTATGCTTTGTGTAGTTAGCTGTGTTCTGCAAAGGAAGATTTTTCCCAGTTGTCTGTACACGCATGTCAGTTAGAGAACTGAGGCAGGTACAGATGTTTGAAGGTCAGTGTCTGTCTCTTAAGCAGCTGCACAGATGGCAAGTTCTACCTGTGAACCAATCTGAATTAACATCGTTGTTTTAAAACAATTAAGTTTCAGGAGCAAAATGTGGCTGCTTAACAGTACTGAAGCTTGGCATGGGAAGGGACTAGCTGCTCAATTTTCATTTAAAATAGATCAAGCTACGTGACACAGTGTTAGATTGCTGTATATCAACTCCAGACAATGACATTGCTATAAATAGAATTAACAGTCTGATTTAGGAAAAAGCAAGAGAATTTACGGATGAGGTAGCAAATCATAGCTCAGATTTCAGCCTTCACCCATCCTGTTGTCAGAAAACATAGCTAAATAAGGGGAGAGGAAAGCTCGTTAGCATGACATAAAATGGCGCTTCCATCCCAGCTATGTAGCAGGTCCCAACTTTTGACATACCCCTGTAAAACTGCTTACTGATATCTCACATAAAACATTTTAAAGCACCATGACCCCTATCCAGCAGCCTTTACTCAGGTAAGAAGTCCCTTTACTTTAATGGGGATATTCACCTGAATAAGGATTGGAGGATCAGGCCCTATATTTGGAGAAAATTCTGCCTCTGCTTTCTGTTTATGGGGCGGAAGAGGTGTAAATAGAGGGAAGGAACTTTTTGATAAAAAGAGAAATCTGCGTGATTTATGATCGGCTGCTTTAACTGCACGAACACCCCACTCATCTCTATTGAGCAGTCAGACCTGTAGAGGAGGAACCAGCACTGGGTAATAGTTAGAACCACTACCCCACCAGGTTAGTGGTTAGTAGACACTTAGGTGTCAACTTTGTCACCCTGGCAAGGAGTCCCCTCTTGATGACCTGAACCAAGAGGGGTTACATCACTAAGCACAACTATCTCAGTCAGCCTATTATCCATCTGAGTAGGTCAGCCATACCCTTTGCTGTGTACACCTACAGCCACAGCCCTACTGACAACCACATGAGATATGTATAGGGCAGGGATCGGCAACCTTTGGCCCGCAGCCCACTAAGGTAAGCCCCCTGGTGGGCCGGGCCAGTTTGTTTACCTGCTGCATCCACAGGTTCGGCCGATTGCGGCTCCCACTGGCCACGGTTCCCCGCTCTAGGCCAATAAGGGCTGTGGGAAGTGGGGGCCAGCACATCCCTCGGCCCGTGCCACTTCCTGCAGCCCCCATTGGCCCGGGACGGCGAACCGCAGCCAGTGGGAGGCACGATCGGCCGAACTTGCGGACGCAGCAGGTAAACAAACCGGCCCCGCTGCCAGGGGGCTTACCCTAGCGGGCTGCGGGCCAAAGGTTGCTGATCCCTGGTATAAGGCCACCACAGTCCAGGGCCTCACAAAAAATAAAGGTCTTAAACGTGGATCTGAATGATGGAGGTGGCTGTCTGGGTCTAGTATCATTAACGTATTGAGGATATTGTCCAACAAATGCATTACAAACTCTTCTGCTAGCTTCACAAAGATTAACAGGACTTTGCCCTGTAGCACACCACAGCTAAAAGTCCTCAGTGTGGAGGAGCAGTCACCCAGAACCAGTCTCTGGCCTCTGCTCCCTCTGAAAGGCACAAGTGTTTGTCTACTCTTGCCCTGACATTTAGGGATGGGGCCTTGTGTATGTCCAGAGGTGTGACCTGCTAATTAGGCCAAGCCTGAATCTACTTCACCAGGCATTGGGCTTGATAGGAAGGTGTCCCTGTCCCCAGTTGATTCTGCCATTGTTTTCACATCTGTTCCCCAGATGCTGAGAGTTGGCCATTTTAACATTCTTTTCCTATTAGCAGAGGCAATAGATGAAATGCTTGCAGTTAGACTTTAAAATTAAGCTGCTCTTTGGAGAAGTACTAGAAAATAAATTCTGCATTTGTCTTATTATTGAAAAACAATAGCTTATTTTTCAATTGTAGATAAATAAAATAGATACATTTGACAGTAATGCTGAAAAGACCTTCACTAGCTTTATGAATCATATCATAAAAGTATGAAAACCAGAACATCTTTAAAAGTAGGATGAGGAGCATCAGACACTTAAAAAAATGTATACATTACTCAATCCAATAGGCTTTATGTCTCTTCAGGTAGTTGCCTTCTAATTGGAACTGCGTCCATTTGAATTATTGCTTTTAGAGGAAAAAGAATGAGAGACCACCTTGATTTTCCCCACTGGGTGTATGTAGAAGTGGGATGCAGTCAATAAAGATAGTACTTTTAAGCCTGAACTGAATATAGAAAGCTAAAGCCAATACTTTGTCACTAATTATGTCTGATAGGGATAATTGCTCCCATTATATAACACCCTTGTTTTATTATCACCTTTCTAAAGTGTTAGCATAGAAATCAGAAGGTTACACACATATTTATTTGAGACACACTTATAGCTGCAAAAATAAATACATAAATTAAAAAAATATATCCACATTTAATTTGTATTGCAAGTATGTCACATTTCTTGTTTTTATGAAGCTTTTAACTTCCCAAGTTATTGTAATTGAAGTTCCTCTTCTGACATCTGAAATGTATCGTAGTGGCATTGAAACGATTTCAGAGAGACTGTTCATAAATTTTGCATGGAAGTTTTTATCTCTGACCCTAACCACCCAACATCTATCCTTGCTTTATCCTCAAAGCATTAAAAATAAATGCTTTTGATTATGGGGGGGTGGGAATTATTAAACTATGGAAAGTGCTGGTTCTTCATGTACAGCAATGACTCTTCTACATACCTAGTTATATAGATGATAAAAATGCATAGATTCTAGGATTGAAAGGACGTGCTTGAGTCATCTAGTCTACCTTTCTACATAAGTGAAGCACTGGAATCCTTCTGCCATCCATCTGAAAAGGGCAAATTGTCCCCAGGGATGCACATATGGAGCTCCAACTGCAATCAGTTTGAACCCGAGGCATTCATCTGAAGACAGATTTTGGACACAAGTTTTAACTTTCTCTGGAATGCATCCAGTGATGGTGCGTTCCGGTTCTTTCCCTGAGGGCATGATTCTTGTGCCTGAATGAGCTCTCTCTTTAAAATGTGTCCCTGGTTCCTAGTGTAGATGTTTTTTCAGCAGTCCAATTACTCTTGGGCTTTCCACACCTGACTACCCTGAGCAATTCCTTCCTTGTGTTGTTACCATATTTACAGCCCCTTGCCATATCTCCTCTCAGCCGTGTCTTTTCACTGCTACCTAGTTCCTCAAATACAATGGCCTACATCCTCAGCTGGTATAAATTAATTTAGCTCCACACTGGCTTGATGTAAGTCGGTGGAGCTACCACAGATGTACAGCATCAGAGGATCTAACCCAGTATCTTTAATTATTTTTATAGGATTTCTCCAGGCAATCAAGGACATTACTCTACTGCAGAACTTCAGACTTAGGAGAAAATTCAAAATTTGGTTGCATGGAGAATCCCATGGATTTAAATAGGTGCTCTGTGCACACATGCAAGAGCACAATGTAGCCTTTTCTGAGACTGAATAGAGAAGAACAATCATTTATCTAGGCTTATGAGATATACCAGGATAACATTTGCTTTTTTTGGCAATAGGTTAATGCTGGATGTCAGGTTTATTTCTTACTTTCCCCACGCCCAATCATCTTAACTAAAGCAGAAAAATTAGAACAGCTAACAGTAAATAAATAGATTAAATGAAATACAGATGAAGGGGTGGAGAGAGAGATGCATTAATTTTGTTCTTTAAATGCTACCAGATTGCATCTAGTTTTCAAATGTTTTCTGGGGGAGGATCCTCAGATTTCCCATCTCCAGCTGGGTTTGGGTTTCCAAATCTGTCAAATTAAGCCTGTTTCCTTGGTAACTATCTCACTCTCCCACCCTTCTGTAGGGACAATTACTTCTCTTTGCTGTGCAGTGAGTATGGAAGGGGAAAAAAGAGGGAACAGGGGAGCCCAAGTGGGCAAATACCATATGGATGTTGTGGGGAGGGGGGTGGGGTTTCCTATGGGCCTGGAGCTCAGCATGGTTGGGCCTGAGTTAGGTGGAGACAGGGAGCAGCCACTACATATGGCACGCTTTCCTCCCAGTGGCTATGATGCTGCTCCATCTGGGTGAAGTTTTGCAAACACCATAACAAACAAAAGAATATAGATGTCCTATTTTCAGATTTGGGAGCTCAGACAATATTTACTCCATCTGATCTGATGGCCAGACATCTACATTCTATCCTTTGTGACTGCAGTTAACCACATAAATTTATGCCTAGAGGTCAAGTGGAGGCTCATTTGAAGATGTGGCCCTTAGAGTTCAAAAGTGTTCTTTACAACAAATATACAGCCAATGCTTTCTTCTTTATTGTGCCAGAAGAGTAGAATTAGGCCAAGCTTCAGTGTTCTATACCTCAATAAACTTCTACACCTCGGTAGACTTTTCCTCTATTTCTCCCCCAAACTTTAGTTAGGGCTTGAGGCCTTTGGGAGCTTTCCATCGCAAGTTAAAATCAAAGTTTTCTTTCTCATCCATCATGACCAATTTAGAATATTGCTCTGAAGAACTTCTCCACCTAAGTCTGTCAGGATAGTCTGAGCTTTACCACACTAATGGCAGTTGGCTGTCTCATATGATGATGTGTATCCTGCACATTATATCTCACTTGGTTGCTTTTCTATGTGTAAAGAACCAGTTTGCCCATTTCTAATTCATTGAGATAGGCTCTCTCATGAGTCTCTCTTACTGGAACTGTGATGCCTATAAAAATTGAGAGCCTATTATAATGGAGAGCCTAAAAACTATTCTTCTCTCTTCTCATCACAGCAGCTGAATCCTGTCTGATTAACAAACAGATGTATTTATTTAAAGGAAATGATTATTGTCTTCAACCTTCCGTACCTTCTGAGCTGCAGTTTCCTGTAATCCCAGACCTAATTTAGTTATATTTTTTATATAACGGAAATAGATTTTTGAAAGCGCACCTCTCACACAAGCAGAAAAAGAGTGGGTGTCAGAAATACAAGGTGATACAGTGATAGTGCAGTGATACAACAGAATGGGTGCAGCAGTTACAGGAAGCACGTGCTGTTGTTATAAAAGGTACATCAATGATTTCTTTTTCTGTATTCTTTCTACTTGGTCCATCTTTCTTCAAGTTCAGTTGTTCCCCCTGGTTGACAGAAATGTTTCATATAATATTATATAAAGCTAGGAGACTGACTTGTCCTCAGACATTTCCCAAATGGATTGCCCCGTCTTTCCGATCATTTCAGACTATTGCTTCTGGGCGTGAATCGAGACTGAGGTGCTCAGTGATGGAATCATCAGCAGTGCACTTATAGAAAGAGCAGCTCCATATCTGTGAAGCATGGTCAGTCCAGCCATAAATTTAACGAGATAAATGTTAGTGAACTTGGTCATCAGAGTTTGTGTCTCGGAAGGTTTACTTAAAAGCCACAACCCTTTGTTTCTTGAGATCATCTGAATGCTTTATCTGTAGTCTATCCCAAGAAGACAAGCTATAATCCAAAAAACTACATAGAGAGTAAACAGGAGACTAATGATACCTCCAGTGTGCATATCATGTTTACTTTGACTTTTATAAAGAGGTAATTTGCAAGAGTGGAGATAATCCCACTATACTTTATAATTTAAATGTCAGTCGGAATGTATGCTGACATGCAACTGATTAACAGCAAGCTTTGGTGGCAAATTAATTAGTATTTCATCCAGAGGCTGTATTAAGATGCAATGTGATAAAAATAACTTTTTTCCCCCAATAGTCATTCAATTAAAATGCACAAACTATCTCTATAGTTTTTTGGAGTTTTGCATGTTTTATTAAAAAAACTAAATAATCATCTCTAGTTTATATAAAATTGGGGTATACACAACAAACAGTTACAATATAACTTGGATGGGAATATTGTAATGGGTTTAGAAATGAAGGTCTTATGATGAAAGACTAATTGTAAATTTTTAAAAGAAAAACAAATGCCAATAAACATGGCCAAGATCTGGCTTTTTATTTGTTGATCTTAGTCTCTTTTTTGTTTATTATTTATTTTCCTTTCTCTCTTTATTTCTTCTTGCCAAGAACAATGGTATTTAGAATATCATTTATCTTTCAACACCTCTTTGTTTCCACTTGGAAGTGTATGTGACTGTAACAAAGATTTCTGTGCTCCTACATGGATTTATGTGTAAATAATTTATTTTATTGCTTTCCCTTCTTCCTTCAACATCCTTCCATCTGGTTCTTTCTTACTGGAACCCATAATGATATTCTCCTTTACTGATAAGGTGTATTCTGCTTCAAGCTCCCTGTTGGAAGAGTTGTGCTGCTTTGGAAAGAAATTAATGTAGATTTCTAATGACTATGGCCTCTATTCAGCAGGAAAGATCCCAAAATTTGGCTTTGGGGAAAAAAGCAACTGAGCAGAAAATGAGGGTGGACAATGGAGCTATTTGTCATCAGTGTCCATAAGTATCTCTCTGTGTAAAAAATTATTCAAAGGCCTTTTTTTAAAAATTCAATAGGACCACACATTTCTATTTTGATGGCCAGGATCACTAGTATGTGTCTGTTTCCTTGGTAAGCCAATTTGGCAAACTATTTTTTTCAACAACTTAATTTCTTTCTAGTAGCATGAATTCAGACAAGGACATTATGCCTTAGATCAACAGTTTAAATTACTTTTCAGTTTTTTCAGTTCATTATTACTGATCTGCTTTGTTATTTCTAAAGCATGTTTCCCAAAATATCAGGGTGCTGCCCACGGAGAGCAACAAACACAGCAATGCGCACAACATTGAATCAGAAACTAGTATAAAAGAGAGAGATATCATAATAACCCCACCCACCTTAAACCAGGAAAAGCGCAAGTAATGTAACCTACACCAAAACTAATGATCATAACAAACCTTTCCTTTGAAATAATGAGAAGATAGACTGATTTTTGCTGAAAAACAGTCTATTTTATATATTCTGGAAAACTCAATGGTTAGTTGTAGTAAGCAAGATTGAGCCCCAAGAACAATCAAAATTTCATTTACTGTGACTTATTGACGTGGTAGCATTTTAGGGTGCATATACCTGGATTGAGGGGACTTTTGTGAGATCAGGCTATGATGACTTGCTTTTCAGAGCACTTGTCTAGATGAGAATGAACCTTATCAAAATGTAATATGGAAACTTAAAGGACAGGGTTGGTTTTGGTCCTTAATCTTTTGTAATTGCCTCCATGTACTATTATGACTTGCCATCATAATCTCTGTAGCTGTGTTATAGTGCTTTGTATAGATCAGGGGCTATTCTGAAAATAGGTTCATATCAGTGTAACTCTTGTAAACAAATTATTTCTAATGCTTGGACATTTGTGATTTTTCTTGAAAATCTAATAAAATTCTAAGACTGGATCTTTAGCTGTTGTAAATCAGTATAGCTCCATTGAAGTCAACTGGGGTCCACCGACTTACACCAGCTGAAGATCTTGTCTGTACACTGGAGAATAGTAACAAAAAACAACTATGAATAAAAGCATGATCCCTCCACCCCACAAATGAAGTTATCCCTTAGAAAGCATGGAGGGATGTCCCATGCTTTACGTTGTCTGTACCTGCTGGCCATTTAAATAGCTAATGCTGCATTGCCCTTAATAATATTTGTACTCTGTGACTCTCCTCCTCTTAAAAATATTTTTCAGATATTGCAAACTTTCTTTTGAGGCTGCCTGGCCTGTTTTCAACAATCCAAGTCAGACCTACTGTTGCTAAATGTCAGCAATTCAACCACCCACACTAGGAATCAACACCTCCTCTCCCTCTGTCTGTCTCCTTCCTCCACATGGCAAATGGCAAGTTTGCAGGAAAAGCACAACAGTCTCTCTCTCTCTCATTCTCTCTCTCTTTCTCCCTCCCCCAGTACTTCTTGATAGGGAATGGATGTGAAATAATATCCACAGAATATCCCTCTCATACCATTTTCCGTGTCAGCGAAGCCAAGAGAGGCACATTATTTGAGAAAAGATCATTCAGTCCAAACACAGGCAAAAGCTTGCCCTGAAGTCAATGGACACTTTCCAGAATACAGTGTGACCTCTCTTTACGGACTTGGTTTCAGTCTGAGGTAAACATTTTAGAATATATTTTTTATCTGACTTAATTTGCCTTCATTCCTACCAGGGAAGAACTGTCCTGAACTTTTACTCCAAACTCCAAGCAAACCTTTTTTGGTCATTTTAAAGTTTTGGTTGTTTCCAATTGCTTATTGTTTTCCATTTTCAGACTGCTCTTGCACTCTCTAGTACAGTTTCCAGCTTGAAGCAGGAGTGTCAAAATACCAGGCGGAAGCCTGTATTTGTGAGGTCTACTGCCCAATTCTACAGAACCAATAGGTGTGGATAGTTCAGATAAGCATTCAAACGTCCCTAATATATAAGTTTTGCCCATTGCTAATTTCTATCATAGTGGTGAATAGCAAAACTATTGAAGGTTCTGACTTTTAAGTATGCTCGTGAAATCTAAGCATGAACTGAACTGTCAGGAGAGCTTAGACAGAAGTAGAAAGTGCTGCCTTATGGTTTATCCCTGCTGCAATTTCATGAATAATGTTCCAAGCTAATTATCCAAAAAACAAGAAATAGTGTTGTAGCATACACCTTTAAAAACTGCTAGGAAATCTCCACCTAATTTGAGACTTTGTTCTGATTCAGATTTATGGCATGGAGCAAAACGTTCAGAATCACCCCAAACTTATGCTGGATGGGAATTTTCAATCTCAGAGCACTGTCAAGATGTTTATTTTACAGGATCTCATCCTTTCATAGTACAATACTGCTCAATTAAATATTAGATAGAAAGCTGGCTAGATCATCCGGCTCAACGGGTAGTGATCAATGGCTCCATGTCTAGTTGGCAGCCGGTATCAAGTGGAGTGCCCCAAGGGACAGTCCTGGGGCCGGTTTTGTTCAATATCTTCATTAATGATCTGGAGGATGGCATGGATCGCACCCTCACCAAGTTTGCAGATGACATTCAACTGGGAGGAGTGGTAGATACGCTGGAGGGTAGGGACAGGATACAGAGGGACCTAGACAAATTAGAGGATTGGGCCAAAAGAAATCTGATGAGATTCAACAAGGACAAGTGCAGAGTCCTGCACTTAGGACGGAAGAATCCCATGCACTGCTACAGACTAGGGACCGAGTGGCTAGGTAGCACTTCTGCAGAAAAGTACCTAGGGGTTACAGTGGACAAGAAGCTGGATATGAGTCAACAGTGTGCCCTTGTTGCCAAGAACTCTAATGGCATTTTGGGCTGTATAAGTAGGAGCATTGCCAGCAGATCGAGGAACATGATCATTCCCCTCTATTTGGCATTGGTGAGGCCTCATCTGGAGTACTGTGTCCAGTTTTGGGCCCCACACTACAAGAAGGATGTGGAAAAATAGGAAAGAGTCCAGTGGACGGCAACAAAAATGATTAGGGGGCTGGAGCACATGTCTTATGAGGAGAGGCTGAGGGACTGGGATTATTTAGTCTGCAGAAGAGAAGAATGAGAGGGGATTTGATAGCTGCTTTCAACTACCTGAAAGGGGGTTCCAAAGAGGATGGATCTAGACTGTTCTCAGTGGTATCAGAAGACAGAATAAGGGGTAAAGGTCTCAAATTGCAGTGGGGGAGGTTTAGGTTGAATATTAGGACAATATTTTTCACTAGGAGGGTGGTGAAGCACTGGAATGGGTTACCTATGGAGATGGTGGAATCTCCTTCCTTAGAGGTTTTTAAGGCCCTGCTTGACAAAGCCCTGGCTAGGATGATTTAATTGGGGATTGGTCCTGCTTTGAGCAGGGGGTTGGACTAGATGACCTCCTGAGGTCCCTTCCAACCCTGATATTCTATGATTCTAAGATTCTATGATCACTCGTAGATTCACTCGTAGGATCTCGTAAGAAAACCCTCCCCTGAGCCTGCTGTGCCCTTGCTCCTCCCCCACCTCCCAGAGCCTCCTGCATGCCACAAAACAGCTGATTGGCAGGTGTGGAGAGGGAGGGGGAGGTGCTGACTGGCAGGGCTGCCGGTGGACAGGAGGCACTGGGAGAGGGGGTGGAGCTGATGAGGGACAGCTGACGTATTACTGTGGCTCTTTGGCAATGTACATTGGTATATTCTGGCTTCTTCTCAGGCTCAGGTTGGCCACCCCTGATCTAGACCTATTCATAATGGGCCAAATACTCTGGTTTTGAGTGAGCAAAACTCCAGCGTGGCCCAATGTCTGCAAAAGATTAACACAACAAAAAGGACATTTTGTAAGACTTTCTTGTACTTTCTGCACACTATAATTCTCTAATCTGGTTTCATTGTTTTAGTTCTTTAATTATTTCTGCTAACGCTTATACCCCACACCACCTTTGAGAGGAATGTACCTATATTAAGAAAATATATAAAAGCTGGCAATTAAATTGTCTTATCAATTTTTGCAGCCAATTAAGTTGTTCAGCTGTAAAGGAAATGATTAGTGTCAATAATGTAGGAAGGAAACTTTGAAACAGGACTCTGTGTTTTACTGCTGTGATATCTTGGAAAATCTCACCTGTTGAATGAGTCTGAAAAAAACCTGGCAAGCATAAATCAATAGGGAATTTAAAAACATGGACTCATTTTAATAAAAAAAATGATGCACTAGAGATCTTTGCTGTGGAAGAGAAGATGATTTGGAGGAGAATTGTATGTTTTTTGGGGGGGAAAGGAGGTTAAATAACAGTCCACTGGTGGGGGGGAAACGCAAGTGGATTTCAGGGGGTCTGTCAAGTAGGGCCAGCATTAGACTTGCTGGGGCCCAGGGCAGAAAGCCGCAGCCTCACCACATAGGGCAAAAGCCCAGGGCCCTGAGTTCTGCCACCCAGGGCTGAAGCCTGAGCAATGTAGCTTTTCAGGGGTCCCTGAGGCATGGGGCCCCAGGAAATTGCCCTGCTTGCTACCCCCTAAAGCCAGCCCATGCTTTTATATGCCAAAACCCCCAAGTTATTGTGACACAGTTGGGCCGTGGAGTTTTTATAGCGGGGGGGTGGGGGCTCGGAAAGAAAAAGGGTGAGACCCCCTGGTGTAAGGCACGCCTTACTTCCCTTTGTGGCTACTTGCATCATGGGTCACTACGAGGGCGGGTGAGGAGAGTGGCCAATGCAGAACTCCAATCCCCCTCCTGCATAGGTGGGCAGGGCAAGATCAGAAAGTGGGTGGAATCAAGGAAGTGCAGAGTGGGAAGTAAGCTGCATAGACGCGGGAACTAGGGATGCGGGTAGTGTTGCAGCTCCCTCCCGGATTCCTGGCTGCTGCTCCCGCACGCCCGGGGTCCCGTCTGCTAGCCCCACCCCCAGGGCTTTGCTCCCACCCTCAGCTCTGGGTGGTGGGTGGGTGGATAGGGGTAAGGGGGCTGGCTTTCAGCACCCCTACTATTAAAAATGTTCCAGCGCCGCTGGTAAGCTGTGCCAGAAAAAACGGTGGGCACATCATACTTCTCTTACGGAGCAAGGGGGAAGCAAGGACTGAACTGTGACTTTCAAGAGGCAGTTTGGTTCCTAGTCCACTCCCGCACAACTACTTGCTGCCCCTTAACTCAGGGAAGATTGTAAAATATTGCTACCAGCTAATGGAGGTGCTCCATTAGCTCAAGTGGTAACAGCCTGTGATTTGCAACTAAAACTTCTAGCTCTGCTAATGATCTGTGGTGAGGGGAACCATTACACTAGCACTATTTATCTGATAGATTTGAGGTGTTTGCTGTCCCCATTTGATCTGCTTCCAGCCTCTGGTGATTTACTGAACAATTATATGCCAGGGAACCCTGCTTTTGGGAGCCATAACATCTATTCCCTGCTCCTTCTCCCCCTGCCTTCTTGGGATTATCAGAGGTGTCCATTTCTCAGCAAAGTTAGATAATTGTGCCTTGGTTGTCACTGTTGCCCTTTGGGATTTTTATCAGCACCTGGTCTGGGACTTTGTCATCTGCACTCCTCCAGAGTTTTAAAATTCCACTTTTCCTATTGTGGATTTCCTGCTCTGCAGGATGAATTCCATTGAAGAACAGAGATCCTGTACAGAAAAGACTAACTTCTGGAATATTTGCATTGTTTGTAATGTTCAAGTGTTGGGGTAATAATTAGCAAAGAATTTAGATATATAAGTTGAGCAGCTGCTAATAGTCAGCACAGAACATGGGTGCAGCAGCTCTGAGGATGGATTGTCAGCTGTGAGTTGCTGTTAAGTTGCTAAGGTCTAAAAACTATAAAAAGTTGCGCTTTGCTTTTAGATGGATGTGCTATTTGCCTGAATTAATCTTCCCAGTTGTTTCAACATCATTTAGTGAGAATAAATAATCAACAAAAAGAAGAGATGCTTTTAAAAGCCACTTTACTCTGAGCTGCTTTCAAATGTGTGTGTTTGTTTGTGTACGAACTTAACCAAACATTTGCAGGCTTTTTCTGGTTTAAGTATATTTCAGTTTTTTCAGAGAAGCCTTCATTAGAATTAATTATTGTCACAGCCCTGCTCAGGAGAAATAGATGGCGTTAGAATAACATATTTTCTAACACATCTGATTTTGCATAGTTTGTAAAAAGTTATTTCTGAACATCACTGTTTTGAACTTATGAACAGTCGTTTTTAAATAGCCACCAGCTGTGATAGTTTCTTTCATTCATTCAGCTAATTTTTCCATATTTAAATAGCTTGAGAGTTATGTTAAGGTTCTGATCTGTTCAAAAAATCAAATTAAAATTCTGATTTCTGCTGCATCTGGCATTTCTTACTCATATTTAGTAACTAGCTCAGATCTTCTTATCAAAGATTTTACATGATAGTTGCAATTTTAGAAGTAAAAACCAAACCAAAACCAACCAAAAAAATAAAAAGACAAGAAAAAAGAATAGATAAAGGCAAACAAACCACCATTTCCCTTTTACATTTGCAGCATACAAATGATTTACTTTTTCATGTTGCTGGTATGGGCATGCAGTTCTTTCTTCCTTTAGGTAATTAGGAACCATGAGATTTTATGTAATGTTTGAAAATAAATACATTTTGGTGGGTTTTTTTGTTTGTTACATTGTTCATTGTATAATGTGATTTTGGAAAATACGGTTTATATCCACTCGAAAGAATCAGTTTTCCGAACTGCTAAGTACCCTCAGTTCAGAAAATAATGGCTGGTTTAATGTGCCTGAATCCCTCACAGTTCTGATTGGTCGCTGTCAAACTACCCAAAGAAACACCAGGCTTTCAAAGTGAGGAAAAGCAGCCTTTTTGAAAAGCCGAAAGGCTTATCACAACTCCCACTGAATTCTCTCCATTAACTTCAATGGGACTTGAATCAGGCCAAAAGAAGCCTGAAAATAATGCACCTGAAACAGGAAAAATCAATCCTTATCCTGCACATTTGGAAAATTGTTTAAACTACTGAGCCAAAGCAAAAAGAAAATAAGAAAGAAATACTTGTGGCACCTTGGAGACTAACAAATTTATTTCAGCATAAGCTTTCGTGGACTACAGTCCACTTCGTCGGATGCATGGAATGGAACACTCAGTGAGAGGATATTTATACAGTCAGAGAAACATGAAAAGGTGGAAGTAACAATATCAACTGTAAAAGGCTAATTTTGAAGTGGTAAGCAACATGGCCCATTACAGACAGTTGACACAAAGGAGTTAAGGGTATTTAACGGTGGGGGGGGGATAAATTCAATTAACGTAATGACCGAACCTCAGCCAGGGCGCCGGCGGGGAGCGTGGCATGCCCACCACCTCGCTCCCCCGGCCGGGAAGAGTGGGTTTTTAAAAAAAAAAAAAACCCTGAGCGCCGCCCCCGCCCCCTCCTCCCCCGAGGTGCTGCCCCAAGCATGTGCTTGGTCGGCTGGTGCCTGGACCCGGCCCTGCTTCCAAACAGCTGCTATAGCAGGATATATTCTTGCCCTAATAAAGGGGAAGTGATCTGCTTGCACAGATATTAGAAAGAAAAGATTTCTTTAAAATGACAATTTCTTTCTGGAAGACGGAGAGGTAGTCCAGTGAAGATTACTCAGTTGGGTTAGGCTAGGGATCCACAGGGCTGTAGCCAGAGCTTTTTGTGGATTGCCAGCCTCCATGGACTGGAATGACTCTTTCACAAAGAGTTGCATCCGATGAAGTGGGTTCTAACCCACGAAAGCTTATGCTGAAATAAATTAGTTAGTCTCTAAGGTGCTACAAGTTTTTCTTTCACAAAGTTTCATTGGATATTTGTGCCTCAGTGGCAGAGGAACTCTTGGCCATTTCAACTAGAAGGACAATTCAGTAGTTTGTTGCAAGTAGTTGACTTCAGTATAAACATCCTCACAACATCAGTGTACCAACCCCAGAGGGAACTAGTTCGATTTCAGCGGCTTTCTTGGTATACACATATTACTAGGATGGAAGATCAACGAATTACGAAGTATGTTTACCCAGGGAGGCTGGTACACAGCTGGCAACCACATGATCACCAAAATGTCTGTGGGCATGATAAGACTGCCAATGATAGACATATTCAGCCAGATGACCTTAAGGATCTAGCTTGAGACCAATCCGGGTGGCAACTGATCTTCAAGGAGGCTATGTCCCTTTGGGGCTTGCAGTGATGATGATGGCCTCCTCAGACCCATTCCTTGTGTCTCACTGAGGGGATGCTGTGGTGCAGAAAAGGCTATGAGAGCTTTGCATTATTGTAAGTAAATTTTTCACTGCTGTGGGTTTCTCCATGAAAGAGCCTGATCTCAGTCTTTGTTGTTCATTTGTGGTTAAATATAATATAATTGTCTCTGGAATAAGGTATTATCATTCTCGTGGTGCATCTATCTAGTTTTTAAAAAAGATCTTGGGAAGACTATACTGTTAAGGCCCTACTTAACTTGCGATATTGCAGATTTTGCAATATTAGTCTTCCACTGTACTTTTGACAGTGGGAGCCCCACCATGCACAGTGACAGTGGGAGCTCCAGCTGCTCCAGGGCTGAGAGTGCGAGTCCCTGCTGTCAGCCCCAGGAGGCCACGGTCAGCTCCGGGGCCCTGCTCTCAGCCCTGGGTGGCTGACAGTGGACAATTGTGGAAAAGTAATAATGGATGTCACTACTGCAAATAATAAGGTCCATTTTTACTTTTCTGCAATTTTCCATGGCTTGTCTGCAGCTTAGCCACAATTTTTGGACAATCATCCCTCAATTCAAGTAGGGCCTTATATACTGTCTTATTTCAAACCAGTAATGAAGGTCTGTGTTACTGAGTCAGGCCTTTCTGCCTTCATGTTAAGTTTCTGTATTAGCAACCGTCTTGGTTTGGTGCTTAAAAATTACCCAGAAACCGAAGGGTGTAAATTCACAATGAGGGTCACCTTTAACTTCCCAACTCCTGACCCCATCCCATTCCCAGTTCCACATGTGATAGCTCCATATCTATGGTAGTTTCCCCCATTCCACTCCTTCATAACTCTTAGCAGTTTACAGCATCTTCTCTTCCCATCTTCTCCACCTACATCCCCAGATCCTCCTGTATGAAATAACTGATTGCTTCTAACTGGTGTGACTGACTGTCATCCGGCATACTAAAAATCCTGTCATGAGAGGTGCTAGCTTCCATTGCTGGGGTGTGTTTTTCTAGTTAATGGTGAAGGATTTGGGGCCATTTGTTTTTGGCAAATTGCTGGCAACACTTGTTCTTCTCAATCCATGTAATGAGCCCAGCTACCTTGCTGATAATGTACACCACATAAATAAAGGTTTCAGTGTAGTAGCCGTGTTAGTCTGTGTCAGCAAAATGAAAATAAGAAAGAAAAACTTGTAGCACCTTAGAGACTAACAAATTTATTTCAGCATAAGCTTTCGTGGGTTAAAACCCACTTCATCGGATGCATGGAATGAAACATACAGTAGACAGATATTTATACAGTCAGAGAAACATGATAAGGTGGAAGTGCATAGACCAACCTTAAGAGGCTAATTAATTGGAGGAACCATAACAGCAGGGGAAGAAAAACCTTTGAATTAATTAGCCTCTTAAGGTTGGTCTATGCACTTCCACCTTATCATGTTTCTCTGACTGTATAAATATCTGTCTACTGTATGTTTCATTCCATGCATCCGATGAAGTGGGTTCTAACCCACGAAAGCTTATGCTGAAATAAATTTGTTAGTCTCTAAGGTGCTACAAGTTTTTCTTTCTTATTTTGATTTCACATAAATAAAGTAGACTTGTAGTATAGCATATATACCCTTCCTTAGTCTTAGCTTAGCTAGTCTGATATGATTTTCCAATTAGAACGAAGTGGAAAGGACAGAACAAGAGAAGACAGAATAGTTACCTGATGGAAAGATAATAGTTGAAGCAACTAAAAAAGCAATTTGGTTCCATTCTTTGGTTGTTGTGCCTGTTTTATTATTTAACTTGTCCAAAGAAGAGAGAACATTTGGGTGATGGTGCCTGGTGGATTAATTTAAAATATAAACTTTCCATCTTTTGTCTCAGGTTTTATTTCCAACATAAACAATGACATTTGGTTTAAGTAAAAGAGGGCAGGACCCAGAACATTCCATATCTCCACGTGTGGACTTCATGGTTATGTTTTAGTTCTTTCTATTCTTTTACAGTTAAAGTACAGCTTGTTGAGCCCTCCCCCCATTCTCCACTTACCAGCCTGGGGGTGGGGGAACTTGGGGCGTCTGCCCTGTGGTGGGGTGGTAGGGCTAGGGGCTTCTATCAGAGATGACTGGTGCTTGCTGAGAGTGGAGGGGGGGCACAATTTAAAGGGCCCCCCCCAAGAGCTTGAGTCACACCTCCCCTTTACTTTTAGCAGCCCCTCCCTGCATCTGCCAGGTGTTAGCTCTGCATGGAAAGGTAGCAGCAGACAGCTGGGAACTGGAGGGCGTGGCTGCTGCTTTAGCTTCACAGGGAGAGGCAGCAGCAAAAGCAGCGGCTCTCCCTGCAGCTCCCAGCTGTTTGTCACGGTCTCCCCCCACGGTCACAGTTCTCAGTTTGCTGGTTCCAGCAACTGCTATACAGAGAGGGGACTCGACAACACCATGGGATCGAGCAGGGCCACCATATCCTGGCAAAAATCTGGGGGGGCATGTGACTCTACCCCCACACACATTGCCTCTGGCTTCTGCTCAGTGGGGAGGGGAGTGTTGGGGCTTCAGCCCCATGGGACAGACCTACTGGGACTTGGGGCTTCAGAAGGAGTGGAGCTGAAGCCCCGAGCCCTGGCAGGTGGTTCCTGGCTCTCAAACTTCTGAAGATTGTCTGATGTGGTTTGGAGGGTCAGTACGTTTGGCCACCCGAGAGGAAATGTGGTTTAAGGGAGGAAAAGTAAGTATTTTGTGTATGTTTTCTACCAGCCACCAGGCTTCACTGTCCCTTGAAATCTCACCTTATAGACTGCATTTCTTAGTACAGGGGACCAAATATTTTAACGTTTCTTCATTTTATTTCCAATTCCCTCTACCTAGCTGAATAATTTTGCAAGAAGCTGCAGAAATGTGTATTTTGCAGATGGTTAAACTGTAGCATTAAGTATTCAAGTGACTTGCCTCAGGTCACTGAGAAAGTTAATGGCATGCAGCCTGATTCAGAGCCTACTGAAGTCAAAATGTTAAATTTTGATGAAAAATTTCAATTTTTTGTTGGGAAAATCAAAATGACAGCTCCCTACCCATCTGCCTGGAAGACTCTTGTAAATTTCGTCTTCCCCTTGCTTCTCAGCCTTGCAAACTCAGCCCAAGTCCAGCTGCCCACAGGCAGGCAGAAAGAGAAATTCACCAGAGCCGTCTAAACTGGGAGCTGGGAAGCTAAAAAAATTCCATGGTGGTTCTCCTGAAATAGATTTTTTTTTTTGGAAATCCCTTCTCGTGAAATTTTTTTGCAATTTTGACTTTTTGTTCTGATTTGGGACACCCCCCACCCCAAACATGAAGTTTTTTGCAGCAAGGATTTCCATTTTGTGGCCAGTTCTCATTCGAGAAGTAACAAGTAATTCCCTCTTTCAACAGTGGCAGAAGCAAAAGTTGAGACCTGTACCGTCACATGCGTTATTTCACTTTTCCTACTGTGATCCACCACTGCTATGGTCAGCATGTTAAGTTCAAAGCTTACATTTTTAAACTCATTTTATTTTACAGAATAGACTGTATTCTGTAAATGTCAGGGTTTGGAACAGCCTTGACAACATGAGCAGCACTAAAAAAAAGTATAGTTTCTGAGAACTTGTAAATACCATGAAATTCTAAGCTTTTGCAGAGAGGGATACATCCTTACCAAGATAGAGGCAATATGTATTTATGCTAATGTTTTTATTAGCCAAGGTTTGTGGCAGCTCAGTCTACTTCCAACATATAAATGCCTATAATTTTGATTCATTTTGACTTTTGCCTTTCTCCAGTAAATTGCAACTCTAGTATGAGTGAATATAAACCAGTTTTTACCCTCTGAACTTATTTTCCCTATGAACTCAATATTGTCTGGAAAGGGTTCTTTCCAAGAACTCACTAGTAGCATAACTGCTAACCACCCATGTTCATCTGTGTCTCTTCCTTGAAGTGCTGCTGTAATGAGAACAAGCAGAATGTATTTTTGGGTTGCACTGTTCTGCTCTGCTGTATTGCTTGCAGTGAGCTCCTTACTTAAACAATCAAATACGTTTGTCTTTTTTTTAAAAAAGAGATTTTTGAGGAAATAAAGAGTACCATAAAGAAGTCTATAATAAACAGAGAACTCAAATGATGAAAGTGATTTAGGCCTGATCTAGTTTAACTGTAATTGGAATTCAGTGAGACTTAAGTAAGTGCTTAAGTGCTTTTGCAGAATCAGGGCCTCAATACTGAAATAAATTAAAAGCAAAGAAAATGGAAGTGACCAGTCACAGACTTTTAATCAGAGATTCCCCCCCCCCCCAAAATTGCTAGTTAATAAAGAAATAGTCGGTCACTGAACACAATATTTTAATCCTAATTATCAGGCTGAAAACTGAAAACTGGTGGTAGTGTTCCCAGGAGAAGTTAGTGTAGATTGTTTGTTTGTTTTTTCAATGAAATTTAGTCCAGAATACATCAAAACTAATGGGCTGAAACTCATAGGTCATTCACCTTTCTATGGTAAAAGAGAATGACTTGGACTCCTATTAGTTAACTAGGCTTTGCAATTTTGAGCATTCAATGCCTTCTGCTTTTGAACTTTTGTTTATCAAGTGTGGCTTTAAGAGATGCTTGACATGCTTATCCTGGCAAGTAAAATTATTGTGATATCTAGGTCAAGCAAAAAAGTAATGCTAGGTGGTTAGGTGAAAATCTGGAAGATTATTCACCATGCCACAGTTCCACCTGATAATAGCTTTGTGCCATTTTCTGAACCTATGATCAACTATTATTCTATTTTTTAGACAAACAGTTCTTGGTGACTTATTCATATCTTTGTGTTATGTGTCAGGTATGCTTCATTTGACTCAGGTATCCAGGTATTCAGCATAACAAATTCTGCAGATGCTGTATTGGCCTGATCCGGATAGACACATGTAATTTGGAAGCTATACTAATTTGGAGCTCATTTTAAAACACATCCCAGTGTGGGGCATAGTAATTCACATTGCTGTAGTGGGAACTCAGGACAGATCCAGAGGTGAAAGTAAGCCGGGCCGGTACAGAGTACCGGTAAAAAAGGATGCAGGAGCATACCGGCAAATAAGTGGAGCATTCAGTACTGGCTTACTTTCACCTCTTTTGGCTGCATAACGAACAGTTTAAACTCAAAGCTAATAAAAGTTTGGAAAGGGAAAACTCACTGTCACATTTGTTTGTTGTTTCTCTCCCTCTCCTCCTCCAGCCAAGCTGCAGAAAGCAGGTAGGCTCCGCGCTTTCCCCCACCTGGCACTCAGTAGCAGCTGCAGCGGCTCCCCTCTAGCTTGCAGGGAGAAGCCTGCCCAGGATGCCTGCTGCCTGCATAAGAACCGTTTAAGCTCAGCTGTTCCCTCCACGGTTCAGACCGCGGGATTAGGAACCATTTCTGGCGCTCTTGCTAATTTCACTCTCAGTTTTTGGGGGAGGGAGGAGGGCAAGACGAAGGCAGGGGCAGTTCTTTTCTGCCCCCTGGATGAGGGGATCTCCAATAGTAATACACAAAAAATACAATCAAAATCAGGAACCATTTCCAAATTCAAATCTATCCCATTCCCTCCCCAGCAGAGGATCATGGCTGTGATGTCCAAACTGCTTGCAGATCCTCTTTGAAATGTTACTGTTTAAAAAAATAAACATGGAGAACATGGTGGGAAGATGTGTCCTAGTGATCGGGGTTTATTTTGGGCAAAGCAATTTTGCTAAAACAGTTAAAGATTCACAGGGAAAGCAAATAGCTCGATAGACAAAACCACAAAGTGATTGGTGGGGAAAACTGGATATTCAGGGAAATTATTGTGTCTCCTTTGAAAGAAATAGTAGTTTTCATTCCACCCTCTTTATATATTGAATTAAACACCTGAAATGTCCTTAGGACATAAGATCTCTTTTTGTTTTGTTGGCATCGGTGTCCTGCAGAGTGCGGAGGCTGAAATTGACAAAACTTTCTCTAAGTATCTTGTATATTTCATGAAGGCTATTCTAGATGTCCTTCATTCACCCCGCCCCTTCCACCTGAGGCCCCACCCCTTTTTGGGGGAGGGTGTCTGAGTGAGCCCCATACCGGTAAGAGCTGTATTTTACTTTCACCCCTGATTATTCCTATAGATGTGCACTGTAAATCTGGCTATGGAGTTAGTCTAGTTTTACCCCTAAGAAGAGGGTTTGATCCCTGATAATAATTGATTGATGAATTATATGGAGAAAAGGGTAAATGAGATGCAATTTTTCTGAAAATAAAGCCTCTCCTGCTACCATATTTTTGTTTTTACATAACTGCTAAGTTCATTACTTGAAAGAACCATTGTTCTATCTTCTGTTGTATTAAAGTGAGGCTCCATTTATTGCTCTCCATTTATTATATTTGTAGCTACTTCTTTATTTAAAAAAAAAATGTCTGCCCATCCTCCTCTGGTGCCAACTTCATTTCTGTGTACACTGCCTGGTTATTCCCAATACTTTTTAAAACTCTTCATATCTTTGTGATTGTTCTATTTTCCTTTATGGATTTATTAAGTTGTGTCTTTTCTTTTGCAAAATGGGAACACTATTTGATTCCCCAGTACAAACAATCCTTCTGTAAGCAGTCCCATCCAGCATATAAAAGATTCTCTGATATCATATGGTAATATTTTCATTCATATTTTTCAGTACTCTTGTTTAATTCACATCTTCACATTCCCAATTGAATTTAGTTACGTTTTCCAACCATTTCTTTAAGAACATCTTCAACATCACAGCTTTAATCGATACACTCCTACTCAGGTGTTTTCCTTCCTTTACTAGACACATTTATCTTTTCCTTTCCGACTGAACAAATTAGTAGGCTGCAAAAATTTGATAAGACAATTTAATTGCCAGCATTTACTTAGTATAGCTACAGTCCTTGTGAAGGTGGTATATAAGTGTTAGCAGGAGCACTTAATTATAGAACTAAACAATGGGAGCAGATTGGAGAACTACGGTATGCAGAAAATGACAGGAAATTCTTTCAAAGTTTCCTTCTTATGTGTTAAACTTTAAAAAATCACAAATAGTGTAGATAATACTATTTATAAATTGAAGGAACAATAAAGTGAACATGCCTATGTGGAAAAAATATACCAGATTGCACATATTATATTAATTGTCAATCAATATTTTGCAGGTACTGTATCTTAAGAATGCCTTAAAAAGTTGTATATAATTATTACTGTTACTTTCATATGGCAGCCAAGAATGGTCATACGAGATAGTAATTCAATTTGCTTCATATGAACCTATATACATCATTTGTACCAAGCACTGGCAACCTTTGGTATGTGGCTCGCCAGGGTAAGCCCTCTGGTGGGCCAGGATGGTTTGTTTACTTGCCGCATCCGCAGGCTTGGCAGATTGCGGCTCCCACTGGCCGCGGTTCACCGTCTCGGACCAAGGGGGGGCTGCAGGAAGCGGCGCGGGCTGAGGGATGTGCTGGCTGCCACTTCCCGCAGTCCCCATTGGCCTGGGATGGCGAACCACAGCCAGTGGGAGTCGCAATCTGCTTAACCTGTGGATGCGGCAAGTAAACAAACCGTCCCGGCCTGCCAGGGGGCTTACCCTGACAAGCCGTGTGCCAAAGGTTGCCGATGCCTGATTTATACTATATATATATTTAAAAAATAAATGGATTTGTTAACAAAATATAAAAATAACATAAAATGTAATGATATACACCAAATAATAAAAATCATCACAACAATCACTTTCTGTAATGGGGAAAAAGTCCCCAAACTATTTTAATGAAAAACATGATCATATTACATAACTCAATTCAAGGTGAAATGCTGAACAGGAAGATTCATTTCCTTCTGATATTTCTTAAGCAGGAAATGTGGGTGAACTCATAGACATTAACTTGGCCAAAAGGGGAAAGAAAGTAAGGTACTTCAAAAAGTAAATGCTGGGTTGGGGGAAGAAACACTAGAAGCCAGTCAGAATAATCTCTTGAGGCAAAGTACATATTTCTATGAAGAAATATGCAACAGCATATCCAGTGGCAAGGTTCTGGATTGACACATCTGGAACTCGGATCTGAATCTGGCATGGGGTCTCTTGATCCAAGGTATGAAATTCTGACTATTGAAGTCAATGGGAATTTTGCCATTGACTTCAGTGAGACCAGGATTTTGCCAAGGTCTACAAATTAATAGATCAAAATCAACATAATCAATTTCCACCCACTTGGAACTGGTTGTTCATCAAAAATTGCAGTGGAAATTACTCACATGCTATTGAAGTATTGGTTTGGTATTTAAAAAAATGGTACAGCAGAAAGTGGTCATTACAGATGCCCAGCAGTGTATGGCTTAGAGCTCTCATCTCACCAGACAGTTCAAAGTCATCGTTGTTTGCAAAACTCTTATTAGTAGAAAACTGAGTGTATTGAAAAAATGTAGATCAGGTCATGATTTGAGTTTTTCCATTTTTCATTATACAGGTTTGAATATAGAAAACTGCTTTCAAGTGCCATGGCAATCTTTTACAGCCGAATTAAAGAGTAATTGAAATTGAGTGCCCTTTGTAGCTAATTTTTATCTGGCTGCATCCAGCTATCAAACAAATCTTCCCATTAATTGTTAAATCACAATGACTTCAGAAAGCATTTCTTAGCTTACTGTTGATATTCTGATAACCTAATCTCTATAAGCCACTGTGGCTGCATTGAACAAGGCTGTCAATAGTCTTGTCATCTCTGATGACTCACCATACTTCTGTAAGTCAGAGATGCGCTACTCACACTTGTATTGAAGAAGCTAACCATTTCTAAAGCATTTCTGCAGGTAAAACTTTAGCAGATACAGTGGATTCTCAATAATATTACAGACACAAACTACTGTCTGGGCCAGTCTGTTGTAATGTGTGTAAGTACAATAGGAATGAATCAAGGTTTTATTCTGTATCTTTTTTGTGGGAGGTATAGACTAGAAACCACTGGGGGCAATGCTATGTTATAGTAGGTTATTTAAGAATTGTAGATTATAGATGGACAAAGAGGGGGATGATAATCAAACACAATGCAGTGGATATGGGAGTGTGGTAAGGATTTAAATGCAGTACTTCTTCAGTGTGTTTAGACTGAATCCTCTATACTTGCTAACAGAAACATGTCGGTTGCAAATGAGCTTCTTGTCAGGATCCTGTATTCTATTAAGATTTGCCTGTCACATAATAGTGTGATATCTTGATGTATATTAATTTTATGGGAGCCTTTCATTAAAAATTACTATTTCGAGATCATTTGTTTTAACATTCAATTCAGGAGTTTGACTTCATTTAGCTAAACCCCCTCTTAAGTACTGCATTCAACAGTGTTTTGACTTTTTTGGTTGAGGGTTTTATTTAAAAAGTAACACAAGCAAAAATAAAAACAAATACGTTTTGGTAGAATATATCTGATAAAGCAGTTGTGTCATCTGGAGAATCTCCCCCTCTCTCTCTATTGCCTACATGAAGTACTTTAAGGATCATAGTAAAGTGTCAGGTTTCAGAGTGGTAGGATCATAGTAAAGTGAACTCTTAAAGGGTGTATCAGCTTGACATTGTCAAGAAAAGAATGTTAAAGTTTTGTTTGCAATTGTTGCCACATGGGTGTCTCTCTAGCTGTGTTTCCTTTTCATTTATGACATACAGTCGTGGTGCTTTACTCATGCTGAAAACCCTGAGGATGCAAAAAATCAAGAGATTTTTGAGAGAAAAAATAGCTACTGTTCCGTTCCCTAGGCTCTCTGCGTAAGAGCCCTATTCTCTTAAAAACATTCCCAGCTTCTGAAACACTTGATTAAAGTCAATTGGGAAAAAGATAAGCTCTTAAAAGTGCTAATTTATGGCTAGAAAACTTGAATAAGTCTAAATATGAAATTCTCAGTTACTCTGGATTCATGATTATGGGGCTTGTTTGGAGAACATTTTAACATTTCATTGCACGATCTGCATTCCTACTTCTACCATATTTCATGCACTTTTTTTGAAGCACTCATTACTGTTGTTTTTCAGTTCAGCTGTATACTCCCGCCATCTGCCTTTTGCCTCTGACAGGCTCTGGAGCTTTTTAAAATTCTCCTAAAGGTCAGAATTCATATACTCTCTGTCCATTGTCTTTCTTTGGTTACCCAAACACAAACACGTTCTTCCTCAAAAGCCAACCCTTCATCACCCTCTATATAATAACTAGTCAGTTAACTCAATGCTCTTGTTTGGTTAACATATTTCTACTTACTTCTCAGTAACTTCAGTGATAAAGCCACCCTCCCGAGATTGTCTCTCTCGCTGCCTTCTACATTCAACTAAGTTTCTCTCTTGGTGCATTTGTGCTACTCATAATATTAACAGGAGTTACATATTCACAGTAACAGGAGAATTTACTCTTTCATTGGATACAACTTTCAGCCTGCCCTTGGGCTGCTATCATACTCACATTGTACAATACATATACACTCACACATAGATGTTAAATCACATTGAGAAAGTTATGATTCATTGACCTCCTTCTGCACATTACTTCACATTTCTGCAAGTCTATTTACTCCCACACTTAGCCCAGGTCTACACTAACCCCCCCTGTCGAACTAAGATATGCAACTTCAGCTACGTTAATAACGTAGCTGAAGTCGAAGTACCTTAGTTCGAACTTACCTGTGGTCCAGACGCGGCGCGCAGGCTCCCCCGTCGACTCCGCCTACTCCACTCGTCGAGCTGGATTACCAGCGTCGACGAGGGAGCACTTCCTGGTTCGATTTATCGCGTCTTGACAAGACGCGATAAATCGAACCCAGAACATCGATCCCGCGCCTCCGACATGACGGGTAAGTATAGACCTACCCTTAGAAAAGTTTAGTTTTCATATTAGCTCAGAGGTGCAACTTTTCATCTGTTCCTTTGTGTTCTGGTCATTGTGAATCTAATAAATACATTCAGCTTTGCAGAGAAGAGTGAGCTCACAAGGTGAACTGCAATAGGCTCTTGAGTACTTGGAAGCTTTTACAAAGGCCCTCCAAATGAATATTTAGTAATTCTGGGCCCCTTCTTCCATCCACACATATATCATACATCATATTAAGGGCTGGCCTTAAAATGGTCACTGTATTGCACTGATTCTAAAAATGGTTTTGCATTTTCCTCATCCAGCTGATAATGTCCAGCCTCCTGCTTCAGTGTCAAAGCTAGTTTTAAAACTTCACTGAAAATCTTGAAACTTTAATTCTTGACTGTGTATCGACATGACACTAATGCAGATGTGTTGACACTTGAGACCACCAACTGCATGGATTAAGAACCTTTCTGAATCTCTAAAGTTGCTAGTAAACAAATGTATATGGCACCCACATTTATAAAGGCCTGCAACGCCTTAAGAAGATCTCCTCTGTGGAGCTCAAAAACATCTCTCTTTCACCAAGAGAAGTGGGTCCAATAAAAGATATTATCTCACCCACCTTGTCTCTCTACAATGCCACAAGGGCAGTTTAATGAATGTAGCTGCTTGTTTTTTCTTCTACATTTAAATGGAACTCTTTTTTCTATAAAAAGACCAATGGCATTATTTAGCCATACTTGTGAATTAATTACTGTACAGAAACTCAGGGCCATATAAAGCACAGATATCTTCAAAATGATATTTAAAGGTACAGGGACTTCAGGGTGTTTCCCACATTACAAATAAGTGCAGGGTCAACAAGCCACCAGTGTTCTGCATTATATGTGAACAAATGAAAATGTGGTCTTGATGGATGTTATAAAGGTTCTATGTTCATAACAAATTCCAAGGTGCAGTTGGGCATTTGTTTATGAAAGTCACAACTTTTAAAATAGTAGTTATTTAGGCTCTAAGCCTACAAGGGTCTCAATTTGGCACAGTCACATGGAAAATGGAAAGGAGGTTACAGTTCCTTTGAAAGACAAAGGCTTCCACAAACAAGTAATAAAAACTTGGATAGTAGCATGACAGGAAACAAACTAGTAATAGCAACAACAATAGAAGAAACACTCAGAGAAATGTTATATTATTGAATTATATCCAAAATACATGTGCATTTATTTCTGTATGTTTAAAAAAAAAAAGCGTAGGACGATAAACCACACTGAACACACTGCAATGTTCTTGTGACCTCAGTAAAGACTTTGTCACAAGATTTAACAACGACTGAGCATAGTGACATGGCACTTAGCAAAGTTGTTTAAAGTACATTATAGATTAATGGTCCCAATTTGGCAAATATGGGACTCTTAGCTCCCATGTGGGCAAATATGGGGAATCATGCAGTGTCTTGATGGAGCATAAATCAGAGTGCATGTAAATATCAGGACACGAGCTACAATTCAACCCCATTTGTGTAAGGATGGGCTAATCAATTCCAGTGTATCATTATATTCTAAATATTTTGTATTTTATGATAACCTTTTCCCTCCTTCACCGGGAAAATTTTTCTCCACCAGAATAATTGCTATGTATTATCTCTTTCAAATTGCGGCAGCCCTTACTTGCTTTGCCTAGCACTGATGTGAATGAGCCACATGAGTGAATGAATCTCTGGTCTGCAAAGGCCACATTGTGTAAGGGGCCTGTTTAGAGGATCTCTGCTGGTTTAGTAGTCTCCTGTGCCTTCTGGCCCCACTGCTGCTATGAGGGGAACAAGAAGGATGGAGAGGTGGCATGCTGGAGTGGAGCTCCATACACCCAGTCTTCCACTAAAGAACGGCCCCTAATGGAAGTGAAAGGTTCGATTTATTGGAAAGACCTTATGCCAATGGTGTAAATTAGAGCTACTTGTTGGCAGCTCTAACTTGATTTGGAGTTCAGTGGCTCAGAATCAGAGAGCTGTAGCTGCGTCTTTGTATTCACCTCCATTGCTACTACTACTGAACAAAGGTCAGGAGGAATGGGGAACTGAGCCCAATGCGAGTTCTTGTGTAAGCACTAATTGATGCAAATTAGGGTTGTAGAACTGTGTGCTTGTAATATTAACACAAATCTGCATTTCCTTTTCAGTAAATCGTTATTCATTTAAAAAAGTATCAAACTTCATATCTAGGCTTGGAAAGATTAGATTTTTGTAAGGAAATGTCGATTTTACTGTACGTTGCTGTAAGGAACGTGAAAAATATTTCTATTGACAAAAATCAAAATTTACAGATAGGCAAAGAAATAAAAATGCCGATGAATCTTATTAGAATTTGGTATGAGGATATTTACTTTGTATATTTTGACACGTGATGCTGATAATTTGTGCTTTAATGGTTATAAAGCTTTAACTTTTTGAATTTCAACTTCTACTGTCATTAAATAGTTGTCTGAAACCCGCATAATTTCCTGCAACAGTGAACATTAAAATGGATAAAAATTAGGAAAAAAATGCTTAAAATGAATATTGATATTATCTGTCAAAATTATAAATAAATACAAATTGAATTCTGCCAAGCCTAATTATATGCATTGCAAAACATTGAAGTCACTAAATAATATAACCAGACTGTAACAAGTATTCTATTCTATTCTAGTTCTTATACTACCTTCATCACTGTAGTATCTGAGCACCTTCCAGTAGTACATTGAGCATGTCTTCACTAGCAACATTAAAGCGCTGCTGCAGCAGCACTTTAACTTGGCTTTTTAGTCGTGGCTATAAAAAAACCACCCCCAGGAGGGGAATAGCTACCAGCCCTGCTGCACTGTCTACACTGGCACTTTACAGCGCTGAAACTTGCAGCGCTCAGGGGTGTGTTTTTTAACTCCCCCCCCCCCCCCCCCCGAGTGAGAAAGTTGCAGCGCTGTAAAGTGCAGTGTCACATGCAGTCCATTCTTTCTCTCATCCCCAGGGGGCAAATGGTGTGTGCAGTGTAGAGTTTTTGTTTTGGTATTAATTTTTGTTATAAATTATACACACACACCATTGTGTGTTTATGTTGGGGAAGGCAAGTAGAAGAAGAGCACCCTGTGCTAGCGCAGAAGGTGATGAGGTTAATGATTCTTAGTTCCTGTGGGAGCTCCTTCCACAGTCTTGGACTGGCTCCAGAAAAAAAACTCTGTCTCTTGTACAAATGAGCTTTACTCTCAGGGTCGATAGCTCCATTGTTTGTGAGGAGTAGAGTGGTTGACCATGGTCCTCATCTTGCAGTTTTAGGTGATCTGTTTGGTATTCTTGGCCCAGCCCATTGATTGCCTTGAAGATAAGGACTGAGGCCCAGGTCTTGAAAGGTATTGAGGTGCCAATTTGGAATTGGGTGCCTCAATACCTTTCGGGGCCTGGTCCCAAAATGTTGAACTTCACTCAATATTCTATGGATATTCTATCCAGCTCTTTAGCTTTCTGCAAGGTTTCACTCTTGTAGAATAATATCTCACAGAGATTATTTTTGGCTGGTTTCACCAATTATTATTTTTCTCCTTTAGAGAAGCTCATGGATTAAATGTTCTGTTTTAATATTTAAGCGTAACTTATCCCTCATAATTAGCTGTCCCAGAACTACATTATGAGAAGGCTACAAGAAAAATGTCTCTATTTTCCATCAACAAATAAGGGCACCGGTATAATCACTATAATCTGCCAGAATAGTGCCAGTTTATTCAAGGGCTTCCTTTTCTTAAGCAAAGGTAGAAAGATTTATTCCCATATGAATCTCGAAGGATTATTAGCAAAAACTTCCAGGATGTTTTAAAATGAAGCAGCTAGTTGTAAGAATGTAAATCATCTTCTATGGGAAAAAAAATCGTCAGATCAGTCTAAGAATGCAAATCATATTCAGGGAAAAATTCAGATAAGTATAAGAATCTGCCTCATGTGCATACAGTTATCTGCTGAGTTTCTATAGAAAAGACAGTTAAGATTAAAAAAAAAAAAGATAGAGGTTGAAAAAAATCTGGTTTGTGGTCAGCACAATTAGTTTAAATTAGGGCTGTTGATTAATCGCAGTTAACTCACGCGATTAACTCAAAAATTAATCACAATTAATCATAGTTTTAATCGCACTGTTAAACAATAAAATACCAATTCAAATGTTTTTTTTATGTTTTTCTACATTTTAAAATATATTGATTTCACTTACAACACAGAATACAAAGTGTACAGTGCTCACTTTATATTGTTATTTTTATTACAAATATTTGCACTGTAAAGATGATAAAACAAAAGAAATAGTATTTTTCAATTCACCTCATACAAGTACTGAAGTGCAATCTCTTTATTGTGAAAGTGCAACTTACAAATGTAGATTTTTTTGTTACATAACTGCACTCAAAAGCAAAACAATGAAAAACTTTAGCGCCTATAAGCCCACTCAGTCCTACTTCTTGTTCAGCCAATTGCTAAGACAAACAAGTTTGTTTACATTTACAGGAAATAATACTGCCCGCTTCTTATTTACAATGTCACCTGTAAGTGAGAATAGGTGTTCGCATGGTATTGTTGTAAGGTATTGCAAGGTATTTATGTGCCAGATATGCTAGACCTCTGTATGTCCCTTCATGCTTCAGCCACCATTCCAGAGGACATGCTTCCGTGCTGATGATGTTCGTTAAAAAAAAAATTGTGTTAATTGAATTTGTTACTCAACACCTTGGGGGGATAATTGTATGTCTCCTGGTCTGTTTTACCTGCATTCTGCCATATATTTCAAGTTATAGCAGTCTCGGATGATGACACAGCACATGTTCATTTTAAGAACACTTTCATTGCAGATTTGACAAAACACAAAAAAGCTACCAATGTGAGATTTGTAAAGATAGCACTTGACCCAAGGTTTAAAAATCTGAAGTGCCTTCCAAAATCTCAGAGGGATGAGGTGTGGAGCATGCTTTCAAAAGTCTTAAAAGAGCAAGACTCTGATGCAAAAACTACAGAACCCGAACTACCAAAAAAGAAAATCAACCGTCTACTGGTGTCACCTGACTCAGATGATGAAAATGAACATGTCAGTCCACACTGCTTTGGACCATTATCAAGCAGAACCCATCATCAGCATGGATGCATGTCCTCTGGAATGGTGGTTGAAGCATGAAGGGAAATATGAATCTTTAGCACATATGGCATATAAATATCTTGCAACGCTGGCTACAACAGTGTCAGGTGACATTGTAAACAAGAAGCAGTCAGCATTGTCTCCTGTAAATGTAAACAAACTTGTTTGTCTGTGCGATTGGCTGAACAAGAAGTAGGACTGAGTGGGCTTATAGGCGCTAAAGTTTTACTTTTTTTATTTTTGAATGCAGTTATTTTTGTACATAATTCTACATTTGTAAGTTCAACTTTCATGATAAAGAGATTGCATGACTTGTATTAGGTGAATTGAAAAATACTATTGCTTTTGTTTTTACAGTGCAAATATTTGTAATAAAAATAAATATAAAGTGAGTACTGTACATTTTGTATTCTGTGTTGTAATTGAAATCAATATATTTGAAAATGTAGAAAACATCCAAAAATATATAAATAAATGGCATTCTATTACTGTTTAATAGCATGATTAATTGTGATTAATTTATTTAATCGCTTGACAGCCCTAGTTTAAATCACTAGCCAAATTCGGGTAAAAATGTTCATGAAAATTTGGATGCAGAATATTTTTTGTATATGTCAAGTATATACTTATATTATTATGATGGAAGTGAGGAGCATGTAATGTTGAGGGGAAAATAACTTGATTATTATACTAAACACAGGAAGCCAGATTTACAAAATATCTCAGCTCCTATTTAGGAACCAAAATAAATGGCCTGATTTTCAAAAAAGCTCAGCAGGTTGGGTGCTCAGCTCTTTTGAAAATCTGGCCATAAATATCGCAATGGGAGTTGCTGGGGGCCAAGCACTTTTGAAAATTTGGCTTATACTTAGGACTCTAAATGGGAAAGGAGGCATTTGGCAAATCTATCCCTAATATAGTAGAAAGACTTTGTAGCAACCTATGTGATATGTGAGTTGAGAAAATAATTCATAATGAGTAATTTTATTTTATGAAAATAGTCTTTATTTCTGCTCATTAAATGTCCACTCAGAGGTCACGATTTCCTTGAATTTGAAAATGAATTTAAATTTTGAATTCCACAAATATTCCTGCATGGAAATTGAAAATGCTCTTCCATGATTAATCTTGCAAATAAAACTTAATGGCTTGAATGTTTGTGGGAAGAGTGGGTTGAGCTAAAAAAATGTATTTTTTTAAAAAATGAGCAAATATTTTCTGAATACATTTTGCAGTAATTTCCAAGCTATAGCAATGACACAAGAGTCGATGAAATATGTACAAAAAGGGGAAAAAATTAAGAATTCCCAGCACCTTGGCTATTTTGTAATACACCACAATTTGCAAGAACAATCACCAAAATTGTGCATATAAAATTAGACATATGTTTGACTAAATTTTTTAAAGCAGACTCTTACATTTACAGTCGGAGAAATGAAAATAAGTTTATTTTGGGGATAAAATTTAATCAAAATAAAAGTTCCATTTAGCAGACTTCACAACATATGCCTCATCTGTACCTATGCTCCAGAACTCATCTTCTCTACAAACTATTCATTTTTTCATCACTGTTTCAAGATCATTTCATTTCAAGGTCTCCACCTTTATTCATACCCATCAGTTTCTTCAACTGGAGACAATGATGAATGAATTGAAATGTCTACTTCAAGTTGGACTTATTGCACAAATAGACAGTAACTACTCTATATACATGTATTGTGTATGGACACTCAACAGTGATCAGAAGTAGAGGTGAACAAGATGTTAGTGGTCAACAGTGAATTCAGTGGGAATAGAGTTAAGTCACTATTTAGTGCTTTTGAAAATCCTACCCCAGGTTTACAGCTGGCCTCAAATTGCCCTCTAAACTTTGCATGTATATAACTTGCATTTGTGCATTTACATTGAGAAGGTAGATATGCAATTACACAAAATGTGTATGCAAATTTCAGTTTTCATGCACAAATGTGTCTATTTATGCAATTTTTAAGGTTCAGTCAAGCCAGAAATTCCTAATTGCACATGGATATACTCAAATCTATGATATTCTATGGCTCTTACAGTACTCAGAGTCTAAGCCAACATGTGTGACACTGTCCCAGAAATATTTCCTCTGAAAAGCAATACTTCTGGGAATAATATCAGAAAACCAGCAAATCAGCATTTCCATGGTGCAATGTCATTTCTAGAGCTACTTGTAACAGATGTGGGTGGGAATAAGAACTAGCTGGAATGACTGTAAAACTTGGTGTAAAACTTGATATGTACGTATCTGTGTATTTCATATACACAAGCTGCCAAACATCAACTTCATCTGGTAGCTTTACTGGGACCCTTCTCCTCAGCACACGTCCAGCGCAAGCATGCCTATATGCAAATGTAAAAGTCAGTTTCTATGAATACTTATACATGTGACTCTGAAGCATTGTTTCCACAAACATCTGAGACAGTGATCCAATGTAAAAGACATGTGAGCGTGGCTGAAGCAAATCCATTTGTAAATGCAAGCAGCTGCTAAGACCCCAGTCTAACAAAGCACTTAAGCATGTGCTTAATTTCAAGTACATTGGTACTTCAACTACTCCACATGCTTAAAGTTAAGCATGTGTTTTGCTGGATTAGGCCCTAATGTACTATTAGTTTATAATATTTACCCAGCTATATAATACATACTATTTAAAAGTTAATTTTTCTTGTCAGATCACTTACATTCATATTCACAAGAATTACATATGCTCCATGATTACAAATGAACATCAAACAATGAACTCTGTGTCTAATTGGTGCAAAGGTAAATGTGGTGAAGACATACACCTTGCAACAAGGACTCTCACATAAAAATGTACATTGTGTTTTTATAGTCTAACAAGACCTACAAAACTGCCATAGAAATTATGGTCAAGACTGCATATATTACGTATGTTTTAACACTCTGAGTCTTTTACCTAATTCTCTTTGTCACTGAGGGTAAGGACACTTGACAGCATAAAAGTGCACTTCTCTCAGCATTAACACAATTAAGGGATGTACTCTTGGAATGAAAGAAAGAAAGAATAGCTCATCTCTCAAGGTAGTTTGATTAATCAAATGAAGTGAGATGTACAGAGAAAAACCTTTGCCCCCCTGATTTATGTACATTTTCTGTTTAAAAAAATCATTATTTGTATTAGTTTAATGACAGTCAGATTTAGAGGCCTAAATTATAGGGCAGCTAGGTTATCTGCAACCACAGACTTGGATTTCATCTACATAAAGTCCATAATAGCTATCAACTGTTTAAATAACATTGATGGGATGGGCGCAAGTCAGCTACCCGACGAATGACAGAAAATCCAGCTCTCAGGAGACTTTGAAGGTTTTGTGTTGGAGGTATGCATCTTTGTTTTTTTGTGTTTTTTTTTTAGGTTCTTAAGATCCCAAGATGGATGGAGCTACAGTAGAGAGAAATCAAAGGTACTGAATAATGGCAAAATGTCTAAAAAGTCCTGGGGATGAGTTCTTAGGTTTAAGAAATCACATCTTGTTTATTGGTATTTCTTTGGTTTGTGAATGTCTTTGTTTATTTTTTCATCTGGCCACCAATTCTCCTTTCTGCCTTAAATAATTCTAAAGCTATATTGTCTGAGGCAGGATTTGAAATGAACTAGGCCTATGCTTGGGGTCTGTTGTTGGAGAAGACCAGAGGAGGCAAATGTTATGTTCACAGCATACACACAGAGAAGTTAGATAAAAACATAAAATACTATTGCTGGAAGGTTGCAATGTAACACTACTTGATTTCTTAGGATTCAGAACAACACACATGAACCCCAAAATCAGAGAGAGGGAGCAGACTGCTTTGTATAAGTCAGAGAGGCCCAACTGACCCCACCTTGTTCTAGAGCAGGGGTCTCAAATACGCGGCCCGTAGAGTGCTTCTCTGCGGCCCGCCAGGCTCCCCGTGCCCCCCTGCCGCCCCCCCCCGAGTTACTTTCTGAAGTTCTGCCACCAGAACAGCTGTCTGGCAGCTTCGCGGTTTCTGGGAGGGAGTGGGGAGGAGGGTGGGGAGAAGAGGCGGGCCGCCAGGCTCCCCCCACTCTCCTCCCAGTTACTTCCTATGGCCGCCAACTCCCCTCACCCCCGCCCCCAGTTACATTCTGTGGCCGCTAAGATCCCCGTTCCCTCCGCGTTGCTCCATTTTTACCCCCAGACAGTTCCTGCCTCCAGAACAGCTGTCTGGCAGCTTCGCGGTTTCTGGGAGGGAGGGGGGAGGAGCGGGGAGCCACGTGCTCAGGGGAGGAGGTGGAGAAGGGGCGGGGCCTAATGAAAGGGGTGGAGTGGGGGCGGGGCCGGAGGCAGCAAGAGGGCGGGGTCAGTGATGCAGCCCTTGGGCCAATGCACTAGTCCTCATGTGGCCCTTGTGGTAATTTGAGTTTGAGACCCCTGTTCTAGAGTGACTTTCCATACTGACTCTGATTGCCTGCCTCCCTACAGAGCCCTCTAGCCTGCAACCAGGACCAGGAATACTCCTCTCCCCCATCATGGTTTGCAATTCCCAAACAGCCCTCAATACACCACACCTACTTCCAAACATTTTGAGTATAGGAGGCATTCTGAGGCAGAGCTAGAAGATGCCCCTCCCACTAATATCTTGGAAGGTTGCTATAAAACCTGTGATTGATCTTCCTTAGCCTGTCAGTGATCTTCATAAAGAGAATTTAGCTGTGTTCACAATCACTTTTAGTTGTTGTCATACTGTGTGTAGTCCCTTTAAGGGCAGAACAGGCCAGCGCATTCCTGATCCAATTTCTGGCCCTTTAAGGATGGCCATTCTTGGAAGATTTGGTCCCAGGGAGTTATGTAAGTATAGGCAAGAAATGGTGGGAAGGAGTTCCAGGGAATATAAAAGGCAGCTCTGAAAAAGGCCTGTGACAAGGCAGGATATAGAAGGATCCAAGGGAAGAGTGAAGCAAATGAAGGGAAAGACCTGGTGGCCAGGCACTGGCACCTGACCTTGTTTAGGTGTCCAGAGAGGCAGGAAGGAAGCCCTTGCTTCAGGTCTCTGTGTCCAAGGGAGATACCAGTAAGGACATTGGCATAAGAATTGTTGTGTGCAAGGAGGGTGGGTGTTTAGATGTTGCTTGTAATTATTAGAACTGGGAGCACTGTCTGCTGGGAGTCTGAAAGGACAGGAAACAGGAAGGAGAGGGGAGGGAGTTGAGAGGCTGGGAGAGCTACAGAGGGTGCAGCAGCAGCTTGGTAAAGAGGTTTCCACTTTAAAATAAAGACCTGTTGCAGTTTGTTAGTACCTTGCCTGACTGATACAACAGAGGGCTGAAGGGCCATTTGTTTTGTTTGGACTCTTTTATGTGCCCTGGAAGGGAAAATATTTTTGATTTTGCTGGAGGCCAAATTGACAAATAAGGCTTGTCAAATCAGCCTGGGAAATTCTGCCTCCAGTGGGAAGCCGAAGCAGTAGATGTATCTCCGTGTTGGAAAGGTAAGCTGCCAGATACATATTGCTGCATATTTATGTCACAGGTTGAAGCTGACAAATGTTAATGAATTTTACATTTAAAAAAAAAAGTGTTTTCAGGCATGGCCCTTAGTCTTCACTTTCAGCTTAAATATGAGCTTTTATATAGAGAATATCTCCTGAATGACCGTGATGCCATTTAATTTTTCACCCATCTAAGTATTGTGTGAGTTCTAGCGAGTGACAGTAATATGGACATGTGAAATTGCAATCAAGCATACTAATACAATCTTGCTCTATGCTAATAGCACAAATAATGCATGTTCGTTGGGGAGGTTCTGATTTGGTTCTGCTAAATTGAAAGCTTCTCTGGAGGTTTAAATGCGTATTTTACATTAAATGTTCTAGATTCCATGAGCTTGTCTTACTCCAGGTTCCATGAGCTTGTCTTGCTCTAGTTGGTCTCCAGTAGACACTTATTCACATTAGAACTGCTGCACAATTTGGCAGCTTCTCTTCAAGAAAAATCTTATTCTAGAATAGCATCGGTGTTATAGCATAGGACCAAGTTTATGTTTTCAAGACTGTATAGCTATGGTGCTGGGCTGATTATCAGACAGCCAGGAGATCTAAAATTGATTAGATTGATTCAAAACTATTTCAAAAACAGTTTTGTGGAAGAGTCACAAAAGATGTGGATGGGAAGAAGATATTTTATATCTCACGATAAACGGGATAAGTGAGCAGGAAAATCTACCAGAATGTAATGTCATTTATTGGGAGAACCAATTACCATTACTCGTTGTGAGCTGAATATGAGTGATATAGAGTGGAGATGGGAGGAAAAGAGACAGTGCTGTAGAAGTGACTATAGTTGAATTCATATTCCACTGATCATTCAGTAATTTTAAAACATGAGTCAAAACTTATCAGCTGCTCATCACTCTCTGCTCCAACTTCACCATGTTGCTTTACCTTATTGCTTTACTGTCCACTTACTTCTACATATACATTTTAAAAGATTGAGAACACACTCACTTTAGTGCACTTCCCTGATTATAGCTGGTTGTTTATACTAGTGATCTGCTTCATATTTAATCGTGCACAGGGAGGGAGGTGAACTTAGGGAGCTACTGTGCACAGCCTGCATTGACATCTAGGATGGTACAACATACTTAATTCAGTGCACTCAGCTTTCTATGTGGGTTGGTATGGAAGGGACAGGGACAAGGTTGCTCCTACCCACTGCTTCCTTTGGAGGATTTATGTGGCCAGATGGTTCACAGAGTATCTGTGTGCACAGGGGCTGTACTTATGGCTGCCTTTAGCTAGACAATAAAGTCAGGAAGATACCTCATGCCCTCTGCCCACTCCCTGTGTCCCTGCGCAGTCTGGCTCATGCTGATTGTCTGATTATCTAGGTCATAGTATAGCAAACAGTCCTCTTTCTGGATCCCCAGTGGCCCCAGCTGGTAACATATGTCTACAATCAGAAATGAATGCAAGGATGGGGGTGGAGTTCAGACTAAAACAATAACATAATGGAAATGGTGAGGCAGGAAAATTATTAGCAGGTCCCGCACAGACCATTGCTGGTAAGGAACCAGGCACATATCCAGGGATGCCTCCCCCTGCATTCCGTTGTTCGTAAAGAAGACCCTGATAAAATCAAAAATCACTACGATATTTCTGAGAACCTAATTGGGCTGGATTCTCCACTCACACCACTATAAATCAGGAGTACTTCCATTGAAATCCATGGCCTTACTTTGGTATGAAGCTGGTACAAGTCATCTCTGGTATCTTTCCATCTAATTTTCCGCAAGTATACACAGTAGGATGATTATACTCTGAAAATGTGGCCAATTGCCATGATACAAGCCTTAGGTTATTTAAAAACAAGGAGCCACTCTTTCTTTACTAAGAGCATGGTATAATATATTTACAGATGAGGTGTTACTTTGAAGTTAGGATCTTGTCTTTGATCAAAAGCATATAGCCTCCTTCGTGTCTCTCACAAAGAGTCAGTAGTTATATTGCACTGGCATGTTTTTTAATGTTTAGGACAGCAAAAATGACAATTACATGAAACAGCAATCCTGGGAATGTATGAGATAAGACAATTTCAGCTCTGGGTTGTGGAAAAGTCTCACAAGCAGACTTTAAATCAAGCACAAGTAATAGCATGTTGTACACACTTTGTCTCCCTTACCTGCTGTTAATTAAAGTACTGATAAAGGAGATCTGTCAACATTAATATGATGAAAGGTAAAACATCTTTTTAAAATTTTCTAGATGAAAGTATGGTTTATCAGTATTAGAGAAAAGGGTTTCTAGTAAGTGCCTCTAATTTGGCTTGCTTGTTTCAGGAGTGTATAGATGAGATGATAGTGTGGTTTTATAATCCACAATCGTGTAAGGGAATGATGGTGCAGAGAGACACTTCAGTAGTGTCTATTCCCACAAGGATAGAGTAGAGGATAAAGCAGGAAGAATGCTGCTGGAGGCAAAGGCCCTGAGTAGTGATCCCTACTCCATGCACTCAGTCCAGCACTGGACTTGGCAGCCAGCCATGGCACTAACCACAATAGCCCCAAGTCCATTGGGGTGCTAGTGCCACCAGTGGTCCTGATTTTCCCATTTCCTGTGCTCACCACATACATGTTGAATGGCAAATGTCTCTGACAAGTAAATACAGGGTGAACTAAAAACCATGCCTATCCCAAAGGTAGGAAAAACATGTAATCAAATATCAAGGCATCATTGAGGAGGACCAGTCATAGGATCGTGTTTCACATTCTCACATGACATCAGTGGAAGACAAGTGATATTGACATTGTTACATCAATGGCATTTACTACAATGATAAAACTAACATACGCACTATTAACACTAATGAATGGAGCTGCTGTGCTGAAGAAGGGGTGTGACGTTGCACTCCATATGTTTTATGGAAATATGCTTGTGAGTGTGAATATGAGGTAACTGGAATATGCTTTATGCAAAAGGTTTCTTGTAAGGTATCATAATAAAGGTTATAACCGACTGAATATATTCTTCCTATTTGTATGCATGTATCATTCTTGTATCTGAAGCTAGAAATATGAAGTATAACTCTGAGGTCCTATTGTAATTATGCAAAGTGTGGGCCATTAATGGTGGTTTAGAATCTTGATACCTCCCATTGACTAGGACAATTGGTTGTAAATTATTTATTTACCTGCAAACCTTCCTGTGTACCCGTGGGCCAACCCAGGAAGAATGGAGACTAGGGGGTCTTACAGTGACATGTGACTATGACACATGATACTGGAATCCATCTTAATTCTTGTATTTTTCCATTGATGAGGTGTGGGTGGGGACAAGCACAGACAAAAAGATTCCCGCCTTGTGCCAAAGCTATAAAAAGGGGTAGAGCAGGACAAAGTGGGTAGCCAGTCATGAGAAAACCCCTGCTTACCACCTGAGATGTCTGCTGGATCTAACAAAGAAAGAATAGCGATTCAAATAGAAACAAGCATGAATGATGAAAATAAATGGTTATGTATAAAACAAAATAATAAAATATGAATTAAGGCCTACACTTTTTAATAGTCTAATAAAGTATCTATCTAGTAGATTCTCACCCCAAGGTGCAGTCTTTTGCAGCACTTGCTAGGGCCCAGTCTTTCATAAAGCACCCCCACTCATCAAGGTAACTCTCAGTTAATAGATCCAAAGTGTCCTTCTTCACTGTGATATAGTGAATCAGTCTTTTGTCTTTATTCTCAGACAGGGTGATCCCCTTGCTGTCATATCCTTCCTTTTCATTTCCAGGTGATTTTGATGTTTTATAGTTTGTCTTCAATGGTTTTCCATTGACTTTTCTGGGTTAGTGGAAAAGTGGACAATTGAACAATAAATTACATATTAGCTAGCTAGAGGGGGAGGGAGTGTTGAGAATGGGCTGTCGCTTAAATGTGCCATCCCTGAGACACAGGTTGACTCCCTTTCACTCTAAGACCATAAGGGCATAATTTTCAATATAGTTACATTATTCTTCACATATTACTCATACACACATCTTACAGTACTTAGGAGTATTGATAAAATACAAAGTTTCAGGAGAGACCTCACATGCTACCCTTTATGGATAAATACGGTGTATTACATGTATGGAATTTGTGAGGTCTGAGTCAGGAGTTGCTTGTAAAGAACAGTGACCCCTTTGCCAGTTGGCACCAACTCTGCCTCTGTGTAACACACTGAGTTCATGTGTTTTGACATTTTCTACTTTTGTTATAACCTTTCTCATGAGAACAGTGTTTAAATGCTCTCTACATTCTGGAAAAGACAACGATATATGTCTTTAAATTAATACTGTTTAAACTTGGTTCTTCATAATAAAATATTATTGACACAACTTTATTTATATGGCAGTAGTGATAAATTATATGACATGCTCATAGCATACATTAGTTTGAAGATAAGCCAAGAAAACCATTACATGGTTCACAATTGTGTCCTGGATTGACGGCCCGATTTTCAGAAGTGCTGAGCACCCATAAATCCCACTGATGTCAACGGGAGCTGCAGGCACTCAGCACCTTTGAAAAATCAGACAATATATTAACATTTTGTTTTTTTTAACCATATGAAATGGTAGAATAATTATGATGCATAATGAACGTCTCATTTTGATAAGACACTCTTTTTTAGTTGGAACAAATAAAACCATTGCCATTTTTTTAACACAAGAAGAACTGTTTTGACCTTTCAGTATTCTGTTTTAGGAATATCTTGCCATTTTATTTTTTCCCCACAGAACACTGAGGTTAGCATGGGGGAAATGGGAATGTCCATCCATTCAAATGATGGTATATTGAAAAGGTCAAAGTAATACATAATCCTGAAATATTAAAAATGAGCATATGAATATGGCATTAAAGTTCAGATACTGTACTTAATTTCTGAGAAAAAGGCCCTGTCTTGCAAACAGCATTTGGACCCTTACTTCCACCTGGTGTGTTCAGTGGGACATAGTGGGAGTAAGGGACTGCCCATGCAAATCATGCAGCAGGATTGGGGCCATGCTGCTTTCAAGACCAGGGAAAGGTACATTATAGAACACTGAATAATACTACTACTCAGCAGCTAAATAAAGCTGCACAGCTGGAACTTACTGAACATTTTAAGGTATCGCAAAATTCACACAAAACCACCTGCTAAGGGAATCCGAGCCTTCAAAGAGCTTAGGAAAGACACAGTTTTTATTGAAATAACATAATTGTATGATTACTTGAATGACGAAGAGAACTAGCAGTTCTTTTGAGGGACAGGCTGCAAAGCCATGTGACTTTGTCACTGTAAATGATATTCAGGTGGCCGGTAACTGATTTTTACTTCAAATTGTAGATACTGCACCTCTTCATTGTGGAATGATATCATACAGTATTTTCCATGTTTATCTCGATCTACTGCAATGTGTGTGTGATATATATAATTAATGAATTTACGCCTCTGCTGTGACCACCCAGTGATGGTTAGTCTACTATGAGCTAGGGAACAGCAGCACAAGTCTCCTGCAACCTGTGACTCTTCACTGGAGCCAACCAACACATACCCTAAAGAGGGTAAGGCTGGGCAAAGAGGGGGCCTGGCCAGATGAGCTGAGATATTACCATATAATAATATGATATTCTCCTTGCTGATGGCTCCATCCCTCTCCCTGTCTCTTTACCTCAGCCTCACTTCATCTCTTCTCCATGCTCCCTTTTTTTCTTCCCCTTTTCTTCTCTGCCCTACCCTTCAATGTTCCCGCTCCCTTACTTTGTCTATGTTTTGATAATCCATTGCTAACAATCCCATCTAAAAATTTTTTAAAAGACCCCAATCCTCCCCAGTCGCAGTTTTTGGCACTAACTCTGCTTGTGTTTTATATCCTTTTCCCTTACCCTTTGTCTGCTTTGTCCACTTAGTCTGCCTCAAAGAGTTTACAATCTATCTGTACAGTGCCTAGCACAATGGAGCCCTCTTCTCTTTTGGTCCCTGGATGCTACCCTAGTACAAATAACTTCAGTCTTATGACATTTTCAGCATTAAATCTCAAAGCAGCTCACAAAAGAATAGGTATCATTATCTGCATACTATAAATTGGGAAACTTAATGTTCTATCTTCTCTGTAAGGATGAAGGGACTAGAACATGGGTCTGGACAGCATGGGGCAGCTGATGCTCTCACAGTGCCACTATGGAGCACTGTGGGGAAAAGGTGCCACAGGAAAAAACACCCAAGGGACCCAGAATGACATACCCTGTAGCCCTCTGATTGGCTAATCACCCTATTTAATCCTGGAGGGTGCCCCAGGAAGTTTTCTGGGCAACAATAGAGACTTTGGGCCTGCTGCAATTCCAGACCTCACATTATCTCCTGATCTCCAGCCTCCGATCCCAGCCTGACTCCAACCTTGGCTCTTGCCTCCTGACTCTAGCCTGGTACTACATTTGGTCTCCGACTCTGACCCTGATTCCTGCCTCCCCGTTCCAGCCTGGTACTACCTCTGATCCCTGCCCTGACTTTGACCCCAACTCTTGCTTATTGAACATGGCTCTGACCCCTGCTCACTGACTACCATCCCTGATATGTGGATTCCAGCCTAGCTGTGACTACTAGGCCAGACCCTTATACCCTACTCCCTTACATTCTCCTTATTATTGCAGAATCAGAAGCCAAAGATTTCAATATTGTGCTTCCCTCCTACATTGTAGCGTCCTCTTAAGGAAGTTTGGGATGCTAGGAACCATCTATGAAGCCAGAAATAAAGCTGAGATTAAAGCTGGTTTCTCCTTGAAATCAGAGTGAATTTTGGCTCTTAGATGTTTCTTAGTAATCTGAATAGAAAAAAATTTCACCTCAAAGTTTTATTCTTCACTAGAACTATTTGCCAGGAGATTCCGCAGTAAAAGGAAATAGTTTTTGATATTTTCCTTTTCCACCTGAATCCCCGTCTTTGATTTTCTTCAGATTCTGGTTTCTTTATCCTACTGGTTCCCGTGGAAGTGAAGAATGTGAGAAGGAAATGTTGGAAGTATTTTAACAAAGTAGATTTGATGCTTCCCAATCTCCACCTCAACTGTAGCTGACTAGACACAGCAAACTCTCCCCCTCTCCTTTATTATTAGGTTATGGAATTTATAGCATAACTAGACCCTAAAATGAAGATTGAAAGTCACATTCTGTACTTACCTAACCAAGTATAAATCTCAATAGAGTCATGGCAGCAGAGTTATTCCTCATTTATACCAGTGCAGACTATGATGCTTAATTTAGATTTGGTCCTAACATAAAAATCTTCTGAGGCTTGTCATAACATCAGAATCTTTTGAGGTTTATCCATCTCTGTATCATATTAGATAATGCCATCTGAAAAACTCCAAATGCCAATGAACCTGTGACTTAAAACCTATGGAGAAGTGTCCTATAGCTGTTTATGGACTAGAGATTCATGATACAACATGCTTTGCATATACTCAGCAGGAACAGCTGCTGCTGTTCTTATCGTTGCATTATAAAGAACAGAAGACATAACTGAGTAGATTCTAGTATGTGAAAGTTTGTAGAAAAGAGGATAACTCTCTTTCTACTCTCTCTCTGGTGTGCATCAGATGTCTGATATAATTTGTAGCAAATATATGGTTACAAGTTGCATGTCTGATAATGCTACTGACCTATGCACACCTTAAAAATTAGTACAAGGCAAATTGAAGTGATTGCCAAGGGCATTCCTTTTTAAGTGTTTGGAGAATTTATAAAAGGTGCTGAGCATGTGTGTGTATACAAATGTGCATTATATATAATATACAGCCAGTCAGAATTGTTCTCTTTTAAATCCAGGGCAGTATAGATATATAGTCTCCATGTGTAGAGACACTTAGAAAATTGCCATTTTTATAAAATAAATATAGTGCACATACTACTTAAATCAATTGCTTTATTTGATTTACATTTCAATATCTAGAAGGTTTAAGCAGAACCAATGTTTGGGCCCTTAGGCATTTCCCTTGACTGCTTAGGAATGCCTACAGCCAAGTACTGACTTGCTTACAAATCTGAAAGCACAGTTCATATGAATACTGCAGATTCAAGAATGAGAAGCAATTCCAGAGCTAATTCTCCTAATGCTGATTTTTTAGAACAAGTCACACATGGACGCAACTGGAAAATTTTCAAAGGAGCCTTTCACCATTAATGTAGGCTCATGGATGGGGACACCTGTCCTGAACTGAATTTGAGGAGACTGGTCCTTTTCCTTTGCAAAATTGTTCATTATATACCTTTGGGGAGGGCTACTAGTGGGGGGGGGGGGGGGGCTGCATCTCTTAGCACATATTCAGTTATTAAAAAGTGCACAGAGAGCTGATTAATTTATGGGAGTTGCTAATAATTGATTCTGGATATTTTCTTCAAATGTTTTGCAGTAATTCATGAAACCCTTATCAAAATTCAAAAGGCACTTCATGAATCAACCAGGAGCTAAAAAATTAGCAGTAATGAGCTCATTTCCATAGAAATGGGACTAAGCTCACTGATGGGTCAAACTATTTGCTGTACTTCTACTTCCCCCTCTAGTCTTCATTTCTTATGCTCTTATTTCACGCATCATTATCTTCCATCTTCTCTATATCTAAAGCGTGCCTTTCAACTCTTTGTTCTCTAACCAGGAATTGCAATGTGTAGGTGTGTCAAAATGGTGGTGGAAAAGCTTAAATATCGTTTTCAGCTTTGAAACACATGATTCACGCCATAACAAACCATAGTGTTAAGCAAAAATTTATAGTGCACAATCCTCCCCATTCCCATTTGATTAGTAATGTGTTCTAATGGTACCGCATTTGTATTTTTTCTTCCACGAGATATCAAAGAAGCTAATTCGTAGTGTTTCTTTCATATGCCCCAGCAATTTAGTGTTTTCCATTCCTAGAGATTCACCACTAACAAAGATGAAAGCTGTGGGTCTAGTGAAACAAAACCTGAAGCATCTGAAATGAAATGGTATCTCTTTGAGTTTCTCAATTTGTGGGAGAGAAGGCATTAGCTTAATTTTTATATATCATAGGGTGAGACTTTCTCTTTCACATTCCACAGAAGTAATGATGCACTTACGCACATTACAGATTGGTACAGAAGGTAGAGCTCAGATTATACTGCAGGAAGAGCTCAGATTATACTGCAGGTTTCCAAGGGAGGTCATGGAGGTTTTTAAGAACAGGTTGGATAAACACTTGTCAGGGATGGTCTAAGTATACTTTGTCCTGCCTCAGCTTAATGGGCTGGATTTTGTTGACATTTTGAAGTCCTGTCTAGCCCTACATTTCCAAGATTCTGTGCAGGAACTAAAGAAGGAGCAAGAAAGGACACTAGAAACAGTACATGCAAAGAACATGCATTTTGTCAGGGAGAAACAGCTTATAGCTATAATAATTAGATATAGCAAAGCTGGCCTATGTCACTGTGATCATTAAAAACACTAATGAATTACAGAATTTCTCTCTCTCTCTCTCTCTATACACACACGCCTAAGTGAAGTATTACATCTTACAACAGTAAGTTAGGGTACAAATGTTGACTTTAAATACAATATTTGTATGCAATATTTGTAATAGGTATATTTTATATGTCCTATATATAAATTGGGAATGAATGACAGAAACATTTTAAAATAGCACATCAACACTTCACAGCAGTTAGATTTGGAAATGAAGACTATCTGAATACCTTATCTATTTGAAACAGCATCTCTTCAAGAAGCACCACTTCTAAAAGGGCATACTTGCTGGACTAATATCTGAAGGAGAATTAATCAAAGGTTGTTGACACTGATGTTGTTCTCAGAACTACCATCTTCAAAGTAATATGTCAATAAAGAAGGCATGCAGGGAAATAAGATATTGAAATATTTCTAGCGGTTTGCTGCTTGGCCTGCCTGCTGTTCAGATTTGGAGTTTGCTAGACTACCTACAATGAGCGTATTATTGCAAAAAGGCTAATAAACTCAAGAGTCTTTCATGTACATCGAGATCAGAAAACAAATGTTGAGCATGGAGTAGGAATAACTTGTTTCAGAAAAATCTAACAGTATTAATTTTACGTTGCTAAGAAGTCAGAATATTTATTGTATTTGACCTCACTATACTTTATATCATTTATGCTTTAGAAATTTATTGTTATTCAGGAAGGACACTTATGCACTTAAGTGCTTTCCTGAATTTGGGCTTTTATTTGTGAAGACCCAGTTTGCTTCTTCAAATTATCCCGTAGATGATCTAAGCATATGTTAAATCTCTTTTTTGTTATACTATTAATACACATTAAATGATCAGGTAGGATACAAGGCCTCTGATGGCTTTTTATTTCATGGACAGAAATAAAATAGCAAACTAAGATAGGAAATGACACACAGGAGCAGTAAAGTTATATTAGAGATGTTACTGGTTACTTCAGGAAAGAGGCAAGGGAGTATTAAATATAGAATGGCATCATCGAAGTGTAGGTGGAAAGTATGCTTAGTGGTTCACTACAGATTGGGGACTGAGGAGGGAAAATAAAACAAAAGTGTTCCGCATGATTGCAGTGGTGCTGGAACAATTTTTGTGGGGGTACTGAAGGCAGAAAGCATGTATTTGGGTTGTTATTACTACTTCAGCCAGGGGATGTGGCAGCACTCCCAGCACCTCTAACTCCAGCACCTATGCATGATTGGCAAGGCAGAAATACAGTGCTCAGATCGTTCAATGTGAGAAGACAGCACTTGGTAGACTACCACTGAATAGCATATATTTATGTTCCTTTGTCTTACAGGGGACAAACTGTGGTGTTTGACTGATACAACACAAACTTTGTTTACCAAGTCAGAGAAACATAGTGATACACTTGGTATTAGAGAGCAATGAAAATTAGGGGTGGGTCTGCTGAAGTACTATGTAACTCCTATAATATGGGCCAAAATAATCCTCACTATAACTCCACTGAGGAGATTTAATCTCTCCTCAGATTTACTTTGGGATAAATTTGAAATAAGAGCGATGGACTTTTCTCTGTAGTTTTTCAGCAGTGATAAAAATACTTTGCATGAAAATAACACCTGTCATCTAATAAAGTATTAAGAGCCAAAAAGGCAATAAATGAAGCAATAATAATAATTAGAGATGAGACTGTCTTCTCCTCCAAAAAATGGCTGAATTTTAGAAAAATCAGAAATACTTTTTTAATAAAATCACCAAATTTGATTGAAACTGATGCCCCTGTATCCCAGCTATCGTTTACTGCTGTAATGGTCCTTGGGGCTGTTCGCAACTTGGCTTGGTGCAAAGACTCCAGGGATGGGGGACCAAAAGAGATGGTTTAAAGTCAATTTTGTACTTCATCTTTCTGAGTCGCACCAAGCGCTCCCCAGTATGCCCAGTTCAGTTCTGTGCTCATTTTACATGTTTGTAATTCCTGGCACAAACATTGATGGAGCCAAACTTTGCTACTAAGGGCAGAATTAGATGTAAAGTTTTAGGTGACCAGCTACTTACTTGAAGTCCAGCTATACTCAGCTGAATGTGAATTAAATTAGAATAAAGAAATGACGCTCTCAAGTAGCACATCAAAAGACAGGACAAGATTAAGCTTTATAAACTGGTCTGTGAACAATAACTGGCATATTAGATCCTTCCTAGTCATTCACTCTACTTACTGTAAAATTTGGCATGTAAGACATAAATGTTACTCATATTCAGATGTCACTCTGAGTCATACTGTCAGAAATGATTTAATGTTGCTTCTTCACTTTCTCCTTGTATAGTGCCAGAAACTACATATCGCAACTCCCTCTTACTTCCTTTGGAGCTCAGGGCACTCAGCATCTCACAGATGGAGTTTTGCATCCCACAAGACCAGGCCCTCTACTTCTTGTTTTCCTTTTTTCCCTGTTACTTTGCCGCAAATGGAATAGCTATCTTTCATGTTATTTTCTACTTTACTGTATAGCTGAGCAAGTAAATGATACTATTCTGCCAAAGTAGAATGCCTAAAACAGTGGTTTTCAACCTTTTTTCGTTTGCAGGTCCTTAAAAATTTTTGAATGGAGGTGTGGATCTGTTTGGAAATCTTAGACATAGTCTCCATACCTCCAGGGGTCCATGGACCACAGGTTGAAAACCACTGACCTAAAGTTTCATTTTCTTTTCCTTATTCAGTAACTAGCCCCAACACGCATTTGGTAGCATTCTTGCTTCTGGAACGGAGGTTGAGACTCGAGGTACAACACCTTATTTTGAGATTACACTCAGTGCTGATGCTGGGGGTGGATGCTATAGTATTAGAAATGGGTTTCTTTGGATAAGATCGTAGACACTCCTTTTGGGGGAATGGAGTTATTTATGACTGCTAATTCAGTTTGCCTAAGCGAAGACTTGTATTTCATTAGGGATGGCTTAACACATTTAGATATAATAAGATTTGCCCTACACTTTCACATAAAACTCTAAAATTAAATGTAATAGCTGATAGTATTTATAAAAGGAAAAATGAAAAGCTTTCAAATAATTCAAGACCATCAAATTGTGTGATATTATTACTCTCGTTCTTTTTGTCCCTTTCTCTCCTATCATTTGTTACACTCACTCATGTTTGCCTCAAATTAGATTGTAAACTCTACAGAGCAAAGGCTGCTGTGGGTATTTTTACTGCCCTACACTAACACAGTGGCGTGCTGATCCTGGTTGAGGTCTTGGAAAACCATCACAATACAAATCACCAACCACTGAGATTAAAAATAATTTGCCTAACTCTCTATATGCCAATTATTTTTACCCTATTCATTTCCTGGTTTCAACTAGGACAAGAAGGAATACTCTTGCTGGACTTTCAGTCTACTATCCAGATATGCTAGGTTTAAGTACCCTGGATAAGATTTGGATACTTGTATTAAGCAGCAGAAGGTTTTTCCAGAGCAAATCTTGCAAAAGGTTATTTATGTTCCATTACATCATAATCTGGCAGCTATTTGAGTTATGGAAATAACTTTAATCTCTGTAAACAACATTGAGGAATGAAAAAGAAATACACCAGGTACACGGGCCAGATTCTTGGCTCCTATGCTGCCTGCTTTGCTCTGACTGTCCAAAGCAGATGGAAAGCTACCCCAAAGAGACAGTCAAAAATTTCCCTAATAGAGAAAATGTGCCTGGGGCAGGAGGTGGCAGGATGGAAAATTCAGTGCGCTCTGTGAGACTAGTACAGCTGGCATATTTAAAGCAGCCCCTATGCTGGCCCAGGATCAAGGAAGAAGAAAGGTAGTTTATAGCCTTCTTTATCCTTGTTCTGCTTAGCTGCACAAAGCATAGACACTGCACATCTGATCATCTGGCCCATTGTCTTCTGTATTGCCCCTCCTGTTAGAGCAACATCGCTGAGACTGATATTGATACATACTTCAAAAGTAATCAGAGGATAACCTGAATTCTCCCTGGGGTAGCATTCCTTACAGTGATATCACATAATACAGCAGAGTCAGGGAGCCAAAGTACCCACTGGTAAATGAAGTATTAATAGAATATATGGGCCATATAACAAGTGAGTTCTTAGGGAAGAAGAAGCCTAGTCTTCATTTCAAGATTTATGTAATTAAAATAATCAAACTTTTGTTGAGGAAGCATCAGAAAAAGAATAAGAGATCTCACAACATAAAGTATGGATAGATGTGATGGGGTGTACTTGCCCTACACTGGACAAGGAGGGGTTAATCACATGCCTTCTCACCCATACTGGGCATGCTCCAACTGGAGCATTAGTATAAAAAAGGGAGTAGCTTAGCTCAGTCAAGGCTGATCACCAAGGAGAGAGGATGCATGTTGCAGGGTCCCATCCCATGCAATAAGCTGCTTGAGCCCCAGATTGCGGAAGCCAGTCATGCCAAGACCCAGGCAGAAACCCGACTACCTGTGTATGCCTGAGAGATGTCGGAACCATTTGGAGCTTCACAGGTTGAAGACACTAGAGACCTGTGGACCAAGCCACTGGAAGAAGCCTAGGGAGTAGCCATTGATCCAGTTCTAGGACTGAGCAATACATCAGTGTATTTTGTCCAGATCCCAACAGACCCAATGGGCCACCCCCCTATGGCCAATGGGCCATGCAGCCTAGTTCAGGAGGGCAGTTATATAGACTCTGGCCACTAGCCCACATAGCCCTGTGAGGGAGGGCAGCCATATTGACTCTGGCCACTAAACTGTGCAGCCCTGTGGGAGAGGCAGCCATATTGACTCTGGGCACTGGAACATACTGCCCTGAGGCTAAGGGTGGTCAGGTGGACTTAGCCAGGGGGCTGTAATGCCCTTTTCTCTGCCCCAAAGGGTGATGGCGTGTGTTTGCCCTGAAACAATAGTATATTAATTCATCATCATCGTCATATTCCTATTATGCCTCTGCTGTTTAGGGCAGTGATGAAGCTCCTTCACTCCTGTCTGTTTCTCTCTGTTTCTGGCAAGTCTTTCAATGGTTCCCCAGCTGTGCCCCAGGTTTTTCAGCTCAGCTTCCACAGCTCTTTGCCATGTTGTTTTCGGGCAGCCTTATTTTCGCTTGCCTTCAGGTGTCCATCTTATTGCTACTCTGGTGATGAAATCAGTTTCCATCCGAAGCACATGACCGATCCATCTCCAATGTCTCCTGGAAATGATGGTGCTCAGATCCTCTTGGCTGCACTGTGTCAATAGATCTTGGTTTGAGATTGTTCTGGGCCAAAAGTTACAGAGGATTTTTCTGAGGCAGATTGTATGGAATGAAGACAGTTTGGACATGTCATACTTTCTCATTCCCCAGCATTCTGCACTATAAAGGAGTGTTGAAAGTACGCAGCTCTGATCAATCTTGAGTTTGGTTTTGGTATATTAATTACACAGGACATAATTCTGCCACCCTTACGTGTGCTGAGTAGTGCCTTGTTTTGTAAATAGTTTCACTGACACCAGTGGTGTAATGTGTAGAATAAACATAAATATTGAACATGAGTAGAGGTATCGGAACCTAGCCCATAACATGCATATATATGTATGTGTAATTTCTGTATGTGATTTTTGCTGGAAAGGATCCTAAACTTGTGAGATGTCCTGAACTGATAGTAGAGGGTGTGCAATAACCTTTTAGAGATGGATTTTAATTGGTCTGCCTTCTCTAAGCTACAATGCAGGCAGTAAAGGACTTGAGCTAATAACAGAATGCCAATAAAATAAATCCAGCCCCAAATAATTAGCTTTATTTTTGTTTCATTTTACTTTGTTTCCTCTTGAGAGCAATACAACAGAGACAAAGAGCAATCATGCAGGCTTGCTGTAGTGCCTGTAGTTAGAATTAAGGCAGGCTCCTCCCCACTACGTAACATCCTTGGTATTACAAAAGAGAAGGAGAATTCTCCTGTTAAAAACCTTTCTGGTGACGATAGTATTTCCGGTTAATTGTTGGCCCATTTTCTAACACCAATATAAGATCATTTGTCTATGAGTAAATTGTGATTGAGGATGCCTTTCTGAGCACAGATGAAGGAAAGTTTCCTTAGCAACAGGAATAACATGGGAATGCTAAAAACCTCTCTTGCGACTCTACTTGTTTCTGTACAGTACAAAAGGCTTTTTTTCTATTTGTTTCTGTACAGAACACAGACTGAGAGGCAACAAGACAACCTGTGAACAGTTTCATTTTTTCAAGCAAGTTAGAGTCAAAAAGTAATATTTAATTCTTCAGACAATTCAGAAACCATCACTCAAATAATCCTCAGTGTAGTCTGTGTGTCTCTGATTCCTTCAATAGTTAATTTGCAAAACGCTTATGAGCATGTTGGCAAATAAAGCCTCCTGTCATAGAATCTTAGGACTGGAAGGAACCTTGAGAGGTCTTCTAGTCCAGTCCCTGCACTCATGGCAGGACTAAATATTATCTGACTGTGAATCTTAGTGCCAGACGTATTTAAAGGAAACTATTGGTATTAAGCCTAGCAAAATTTTAAATTACTTCAGTGTGAGTTTTCCCTGAGAGAGGAATTCCTTGAAACTAGCTCTTGTTTTGTTTTATGTTATTTTTGTTTTTGTGTGTGATCTATTCACTTTAACAATATAATGAAGAAACAAATTAGGTTATAAACCAGCTATGCCAAAAAAGAGAGAACCTTTGTAATACTTATAAAGCGATGTTGCCAGCTGATGCGGTGTGAATTTACATATCTTGTTCCTGATTGTATTGTAACCTCATTAATTCTATATATTGGAAAATAACATGTTTAAGCAATTTAACTAATACAATTATTGCTAAAGCTGAAAATATTTATGGTTTCCAGTACCTGAAAATAAGTTGGAATCAGTGAATATTTTATTAAGTGGGAAGCAAAATAGATAAATGAGAGGAAAAAAATAAAAGTCAGCTGTTTGGATGCTAAATCTTTATTAGTGTCCCACTGTGCTATTTTGCTGCCAATTTCCATTACCAAAAGACAATGTTTAAAAGCGTTTAAAACAAATTAGCATCCCTGGTTATATTCTCATATGGAATATACATTTATCTCTACTTTTCACTGTGCAATGATAAAAAAGGCACAGCAGGCCCAGCATTAGGGTCACGAGATCTAAGAATAATGAAAATGTAATTACTGTGATGACTTGCAGCCATGTTATTAATAATACAGTGCATTTGAGATTTTTACAGCCTTACAGTTCATAATACTATGCCAGTAGCTGACAGACTGAATTATGGCTCAGAATCGAAGGTGGAGGTATTGGATCTCGTTGTTAGGCAATGGGCATTCAGATGTGTAAACCACGGCCACAGAAAGTTAACACATGCTAAATCCAATTTCACATGTTGGGCTGACATTTTAAAAATCTTAATTTCCACGTGATTTTAAGAAAAATAAAGGACTGTACAGTGCAAAAGCCCGGGTAAAGAATAAGGATTAAATCCTGGCTGCATTGAAGTCAATGGGAAAATTCCTCTAGGGTTCTTGAAGGGTGACTTTAATTTGGTAAAAATATCACCCTAAGAGTCTCATTTTTACCTAGTCATTGTGTATGTAGGAGAAGTCCCTCATTCAGTAGCAAGGTACAGTCACGGCCACAGCAAGACCATTAGTCCCTCCCAATACCCTGTAACAGGGAGTGCTGGCCCTTTACAGACACATGCATATTACAGAAAGGTGTATTCTTAACTCAAGTTAGCTAATGTGAGTTAAATAAATAAAGGTAAAAGGCAAGGCAATTTGTAGGCTTTGCATGAGTTAGGAGGTCATGTGAAAGACTGTGGGGGAGGCTACTCTTTAACTCAACTTGCTAACTTGTGTGAATATTATAAACTTCCTTGTCTTCACTAGGATTTTACCTCCAGTTGGCTAACATAAGAACATATCTTTTTCCCAGTGAAGACAAGGTCATCAAGTCCAAATTACACTTTGTATAGATGCAGTTAACCACTGTACTGAACTCTTGGTGCTGGTCCTTTTTTGAGGAGGCTACTGATAAGCCAGGCTGCTGGTGCCATGTCTATAAGGTACCTATAAATCCAGGTCTCTTTCATGGTGGTGGATCCTCTTGGTATGAAAGGCTATCTCCCTTTTATTGATGATAGCTCTTAATGAGACTTTGGGCCTGATCCAAAGACGGTTGAAGTTGAAAAACAGACAATTATTGACTTCAATAAGCTTTGAAGTGGTATCTTGGTTGCTTCTTCACTTCCTATGTGTGTGTTTTTTCCCCTTCCCTGTTTTCAGTTTTAAGTTCCTGGACAGTCTGAGTATCAGGACATTGATCCCTTGGGATACTTAAATGTCAAGAACTTGATAAGGCCATCAATCAAAACAGTGGCTTTTGAGTATTTGTGCTGCCCATTTACTTACTTACAATCCGAGCATATATTCAGTATAACACTAATGCACACAGGCCCTGTTCAAAACTGGAATTAATATTGGTATTTGTAAATAAAAAAATCATACTATCATTAGTGGATTGTAGTCTGAGCTATTTAAATCTGCAGCAGCAGATATATCAGAAGTGTAATATCTGTGGGGTCATCACTCCTTAGGAATGAATTAGGACACAGCCGAGTCCAGAAATTTTCCATAGCACATAATGTGCATTATGATCCATCATGCATACTCTGATTGATTGGGACAACACACTGGCATAGCCTAGTGGTTTTTGTCTAAGTGCTCATTGAAGGCTTTGTGTGCTCAGTGGACATGGGGACAGACCTTGTCAGAGTTCTGCTGCTTACATTTCTTTTCATTGTGCTAACCTTTTCCGTCTTCATGTCATTATGTGGTAAGTGTTATTTATTAATTATGCTGACACTGGCAGCAAAACCAGAATGTTTTGTAGCTCAGAAAAGAATGTATGTCTTAGTTCATCATGCATATAAACTGATTCTCAGCTACCCCACTTTTAAATTTTGTCTGCATATTTGTTTTCTGGCTAGTCATAAGTAATACACCCACATGAAGGAAGCATATATTTAATTGTTTTTAATGTATTTCTTATGAGCCTATAGTTGCACTCATTCAACAAAACACTAATACATGCACATGATCAGGATCTGCTCTGCACAGACAGGAGGGTGGACTGGATGTTGAGCTGGAATAAAGCATAGGCATCATGGGCTCATGCCTTGGGCCCTAGCTCCTGAAGACATATAATGAGAAAAAGGAGTGTCTAGCCCTTACGAATGCAAAGAAATGCTTGAAAATGTGACCTGATTTTGCAGAGCCTGAAACAATAGCTTCAGGAGGTGTGAAATGCTTCATTAATCTTAACTGAAACCTGCAACCACTAGAATTGAGCAAAATTTGGAATTTCTGTCCCATGGGAAATTCTGACATCTTTGCGTTTGTTTTCATACCAAATTGTGACAAAAAGTTAGAAAAAATTCAGTTCAAAAACATTCATTTTGATTGAAAATGTCAAAACAAACATTTCAACATTCATGAAATCACCACCTCTGCTGTTTTGTGTGGTCCCAGTCCACTAGGCAGACTCTGAAAATGTCTACAGGATCAGGCCCTGCGATGAGATAGTCAGGGCAACTTAGTTTGAGGATGGAAATTTAGGTACTGAGAGAATTTAGGCACCTACAGGGTTGGGTGAGGATCCTCATGTGAGGATCAACAGCAATCATATCAGACTCCTGCAACCTGGGTTGAGGAGCACATTTTGACAAATTGACACTTTGTGGCCATCTGAATTCCCAGTAATAGCAAAATTACACCTCATACCATGATGCCAAGCACTGTGGCTGGGCTACATCTCCTACATGACTCCCTTGATAATTCATGCAATTAACTTAGTCCATATTGCATTGTGGGAGATGTAGTCCTCCCAGGAGCCTGGCATTAAAACTACAAAGTACTATTATTATAGAGTAGATCCAAATCCTAACTATGAAACAGGTTTTCTTTTGTTCTGTTTTTCCTCGGTTTAAATTAATAATCCATTGCCTTTAGCTATGTTCTTGTTGCCATTTTAGGGGTAAAATTCTCTTCTAGTGTGAACTCATGTAGCTCCATTAACTTGAATGAATCTGAGCCAATTTGCACCAGAGAATTATCCATTGCTAACCATCTCCCAGTTCTAGGGTTTATTCTGTCCAAGTACTTAATTTTTTAAGAGTAGGGCAAGCTTTATCCTTATTATTCCTGATAGCATTTTCAAGATGTCCATCATATTCCTTCTTAACCTTCTTTTCTCCGGTGAGTACAGATTTTTGCTGAATTATCATCATATATTATACAGTTGTATTACATCCCCTTTCCAGCTAGGAGGAAAAGCTACTTCTTTTAAGATTCCAGCTAATGCCATATTGTGAGGTGTATTGTAGGAATATTCCAACTCCTCCTCCCACACCCAATACACATCAGTCTGTCTCAGACAGTGACTCTCAAGGTTAATGCCTACTTTTACAAGGCTCAGTGGCCTACTTATTTTTTAAGAGGTATTACTTTAAATGAGTAACAATAGCTTCCTACCCAGATTATAAACATTGCCAACAGGAATGTTGCAATAAATGTATTTAAATGCTTACTACCCCTCACCCCCAAAATCATAGGATTTTTGTCAGGAGTGTGTATCAGGAAAGGTATGTATAAGGATAAAACCTAAAATTATACACACAAGATCACAATGGTGAAAGATAATGCTTCTTCTAGAGAATGTAAATGTGTTTTAAATTAAACTGTAGGTGACCAACAATTATAAAATGCCATCTTTGAAAAATTGAATTTAAGATTTGCACTATTTCTGTATTGAACCTTTAAGCTATCTCTGTAATAAGAGGTTAAAGGGTGACTTATGCTATTTAAAAAGGAGGTTATTGCAAAATGAAGATAGAACTATAATTGGGTCTCCTGCTGATGCAAATGAAGAAAAAACAATTAGTGGAACACTTTAAAAGGCTAATCTAAAAGAGTGGCTGGATAAAAAGTTCTTTTCATTGGCACGCTGACACTGATAATGCTAATCAAGGCCACTTCTGCTACTACAGTGATTGCAAGAGTAGACAACACTGTGTTTACCCCTGGCAAGATTCCACGAGAGACTTCCTAATTGCAACATGCTTTTGTTTGCATAATTTTGTACGGGACATGTCATTGTACAGGACAGTCCAGATATTAACATATCAAATGCAATGTATCAATTCATTAATTAGATCAGCATGTACATTTGTGAGATTTATGGTTAAAAAATGTGGTGAAGTACCATGATTTCTCACACAAATTGGATACCTGCATACTCTATTTTGATAACTGCACATACTACTTTAAACATTTGTCCTCATAGATCACACTGTTGGTATGTTTGCACACCATGCATGCAAGCCCAGAATCTTTTAGCCAGCAGTGTCTACTGTGGCTGTGCATGCGGCCTGCACACCATTATGCCTTGTACAACAAGTGTATAAATGGTGGAGCAGTCCCACCCACCACTCATGTCCTTCTCACTCCCTGTGATAGCAAGTTAGAGCCCATAGTGTCCTACATATCTGTAGCTCTTAGATAGTTTAGGGTTTATAATTAGTTAGTTTAAATATTAGTGTAGTTTTGGATAAGATTTCTTTAAGTCCTCTGGCTTTATTATTATTAACCTATCAGACATAGGTTAGGGGTTAATTACAGGAGTGGGTGGGTGAGATTCTGTGGCCTGCATTGTGCAGGAGGTCAGACTAGATTATCATAATGGTCCCTTCTGACCTTAAGGTCTATGACTCTAATCCTTTGAAACCTCATTGGTACTGTGAGGCTTCAAAGTCTGGGGGAGGTTACATTCTTCAGCTATAGATCCTCTATCTGTGATGACTGACATCACTTCCTCAGCACCATTGGCAACAGCACTTCACCACAGAGTCATCAATACTGCTTTCTGATAAGACTTCTGCTACAACTCTGTCATCACTACCGTTGGTTATGGTACCACTGACACTGTTACCACTTCCTTCATCTGCTAGGTCTGTTTGTACATCTCCTGCTGACCATATTATCATTCCAGAACCAGAGTCCCCCTTGTTGGATGTCTCTCATTTGTCTGTATTATGCAGGTGTCTGCTGGTACTGTAGCCCAGGGTACTTAAAGTCTCTCTGCATCCAACCTCTATGGTACTGGTCCCTACATCTCATACAGTGAGAACTGAATATATTTCTATTTGTACACCTCAGGGATCAGAATTCTATTCATCTGCATCACCATCTTTTATGGCAGCTGCTCCCAGACATCATTTTGCGGAACCAGGACCTGGTGCTATACACAGACTTGGTAAATCTACATGTGACAACTTGGAGGCTACCTGGCTAAGTTCTTCAGATAGAAGCTGTTCAGCAGCTATACAGGAGGTTTTGAGCCAAAGCAGAAAAGCCTCTTCTAGAGAGGAATATCATGCAAAGGGGTCCATTCTGGTCCATTCAGAGAGATACTCAGGCCTTGGGCTCTTTTATCCCTTCTATATTGTTACAGTTCATCTTGCTGCTGTTTCTGCATATTGCCCACCTATTGAAAATCAGTCAATTTTTTTCATCAGATGAGCCATTCTCAACCTGGGCCTTGAATGCAGTGTTCCTCTCTTTAATGGACTCTCCCTTTGACTCCACATCATGTTCACTATATCGTCTCTCTATTAAAACAGCCTTTTTGGTAGCAATTCAGGCGTTGCTGGCAAGCTCTCCATACACCATTTTTCTCAAGGACAGGTTACTCCCAGACCATGTCCAATATTTTTAACAAAAGTAGTTTTGGGTAGTGAAGCATTGGAATGGGTTACCTAGGGAAGTGGTGGAATCTCCATCCTTAAAGGTTTTTAAGGCCTGGCTTGACAAAGTCCTGGCTTGGTCCTGCTCTGAGCAGGGGGTTGGACTAGATGACCTCCTGAGCTCTCTTCCAACCCTAATCTTCTATGATTCTATGAAATGGAATGCAAAAAAACAAACAAACGAGGAGGAGGCTTGTCAGAAGGATATCTTAAACCTATAATATCCCAATGAGTTTGAAATCCCCTTTAAGCATATTCCCTCCTTGGACACTGGGAAAGACTATTCCTGGCTCATAAACAATTTTGATAAGCTCTTTCCTTTGAGTACTTTGGAAACCCTTTTTAATATAACCTGAACTTTTGCATGAGCTTTTTGTTGGATTTTAAGACTGATGGGACATATATTTTTACTGTCATTTTTTTCACTAAGTTTTAAATGTATTGCTTTATTTCTCATGTATAGTGTTTGAAGATTATCAGATAAAGCCCACGGTCCCTTTGCAGAAACCAGGGAAGATGCACTGTGAACCAAAGTAAAGTTTTAGCAGCTTTTAGCACCTGTATTTCAAAGATGTGCTTTTGTTACAATCACAGATCATTCATACATAATATACAAATACAGATGCAATGTCACTAGAGCTGTTCAGAGAATGGAAATTCTGTTTCACAGAGGATTTTTAGTTTATTTTTTAAAACTTTAACACAAAAATGATTTCATGAGGGATTTTGATGGAACTGGATTTTCCAACAAAAAGTGGTCCTATCGAAGTTTTTCTGACAGCTCTATATGTCATCCTAAATATGAAATAATACATATTTCATATTTTTACATTAATCTATACATGAAAAAATCATGTTCTTAGGCCATAGTCCTGTGACTTGTTACTTCTGGGTGAATCCTTATTGATTTCACTGGGGCCATCCACACTAGGGCAAAGATCTGCCCAAATGCAACACAAGCTGGAAGACTGAAACCCTCACTGACAAAATACTTTGTAGCATGTTAGTTTTTGAAAACTATTTTCTTCAAGGCGAAATGTTTGGAATTATGCCCCTTCAACAAAATGGCCAAATACAATAGCAGAAGTCCATTTTAATATCAATTCTATGGCAGAATTAAATTTCGGAGCCAAACGCATTACGTTGTTTACATAGTCATCCTTTTCTCATCCTTTTAAAATAACTAGTAGTTTGCTTTTTGGTATTCAGGTTCTGAGATCATTTTAATGCATTAAATCATTTCTTTGTTCAAATAGCAGCAAAGCAAATAAAAAGTTAAAACACTATATATTCAGACCTTCAAAATGAAAAAGGTGGGGGTGGTTAGCAGAGGAAGGGGTCAAAGCTAATTTTGCTATATTCCTCGTTGGCATCCATTTATTGTGGCTACAACTTGCAATATTACTACACTGTGAGGGAATTAAAGGAGAATCTCAAGTAGGAGTAGAGAGGTTGTTTTACCTCTGTATTTGGCACTGGTGCAACCGCAGCTAGATTACTGTGTCTAGTTCAGGTGTTCACAATTCAAGAAGGATGTTAATAAATTGGAGAGGGTTCAGAGAAGAGCCATAAGAATGAATAAAGGTTGGGAAAACATGCCTTATAGTGGTGGTTCTCAACTGTGGTCCACCGCTTCTTCAGGGAAAGCCCATGGCACGCCAGGCCGGTTTGTTTACCTGCTGCGGTGGCACGTTCGGCTGGTCGCGGCTCCCACTGGCCGCAGTTCACTGCTCCAGGCCAATAGGGGCTGCAGGACACGGTACTGGCCGAGGGATGTTACCTGAAGAAATGGTGGACAACAGTTGAGAACCACCACCTTATAGTGATAGACTCAAAGAGCTCAAGCTATTCAACTTAACAATGAAAAGGTTAAGGGTGACTTGTTCATGGTTTATGAGTACCTATTTAAGGAACAAAGATAATTGGCTCTTCAGTCTAAAGGTTTAAACTGATCCAGAGCTGGATGTTGAAGCTAGACAAATTCAGTGAGGGTAATTAATCACTGGAACAATTTACTAAGGGTTGTGGTGAATTCTCCATTACTGGCAATTTTAAAATCAGGATTGGATGCTTTTTGAAAAGATCTGCCCTAAGAATTATTTTGAATACGTTCTATGGCCTATATTACACAGGAGGTCAGTCTAGATAATCACAATGGTCCCTTTTCACCTTGGAATTTCTGAATTCTCAAGGATTTGAGTTAAAACTCTCAGATGCTTAGTGTTGTTTTTCTGACCCATTGCATTAAATAAACATAGAGCTGATATGACAAGAATCCTCTGGGACAAGTGTATTAATTTGGCTGTACACCAAGCTTCATATCCTCCACACAAATCCTAGATACAGAAGAGACTGGCATTTGTTCTATTATTTAATACTTAGCTTCAGTGAGAAAGCAGGGTATTTAGCAACAGAACTAAACAAAGGTTTCCGGGCTCAGACTGGCAGAAGCTAAGCTTGGCTCAGAGATGCTATTCCTTATGGACCAGTGGTTATTACTCTACTACTTATAAGGGATGGACTCAAGAGGTGAGATCGAAATCCAGACTTGGAACACCACAGAATGAAGAAAAAGGTCACTTGCAGAGTTGGAATCTGGATCTTGGTTTGAATTTTGAGCACACGCAAAATAGAGAAACTATCGCCCAGGGTTATAATAAAATCTGACTGTACTTTGCACTAACCGGGCCCTACATCATATGGCAAAGTTCATAGATTCATTTTAGTGGGGAGTCTTATTTCTGTGAGAACTTTGGATACACTTAAAAAACAGAACCTTTCATAAAATTAAATATAAAAATTAATAATGCAACCAATGTGGTTTTGAATTTGATATTCAATTCATTTTATTTTGTTATCACATTTTCAGTTTTAGTTGTATTGTAGAATATCATCTTTAGTTTCCAGAGTTAACATCCCATTAAGAAGAATGAGCAGCTCATACTTCTCAGAGCTATTGTTTCAGGCTCTCTGCGAACTCAGGGAGACAGCACTGTATCCCATTGTACTATAGGCCACTTTCTTGAGGGTTTCTTTATAACCATGGATGCTTCTTTAGCAAATGGAGGTGCTCAGGAGGGTGAGTCATAACTGGAGAAACAAAAGGGTACAGATGCTAATATACCATAGGATGGTCTGATTTTATGGAGCTGGACTTCTTAACATTTTTAAATTCTTAAAATATTTCAGGGGATTGAGGATGTTATGGCAGGTTTTGCGAAAGAACTGTTAATCTGATTATTTATTTTTATTATGGTAGTGCCCTTACCTAACTGAGATCAGGGCCCTATTGGGCTAGGTGCTATACATACAGATAGTGAGAAACAGTCCTTTCCCCAAAGAGCTTACAATCTCAACAGACAAAAGACAGATAGTGGGAGAAATATTATTTCTATGGGGAATAGATGGGGAAAGGAGACAAAGAAACTAAACGATTTGCCCACAGTTACGCCCACAGTCTGTGGCAGAGCCAGGAATTGAATCCAAATCTCCACAGTCCTTGTCTACTGCCTTAATCACCTGCAAAGTCTTCCTCTCCCTTTTTAAGGAGTTGAACAAAGTGACAGAATATTGGGTGACAAACATGGAAAGTCACGGGGTTCTATCACGATCATGTGCACCATCTATTATTATAATTGGGTCTACAAATTTACCCTAATTGTGAGCTCAACTGTAAAAGCAAAATGAAAGTCACAAGAACCAATAACAAACACTGATGGGAAAAGGTGCAAAAGGGAGACTGAATTAGTCCTACTGGCTTAGCTCGAAGATCATGCCTGGTAAGCAAGAGAAATGGAGGACTGAAAATTAATAAACCCAAATTGATAGGTTAGATATTAGGCCTAACTGGTGGAAAAAATGAGGAGATGAGCTTTTCCACCCATCACTCCCTTTTGGGGCCCTTAAGAATGAGACTTCGGGGGGAGAAAAATTGGCTACTGGAGGGAACCTCAGCATCTTGGCTGCCACCCCCATTGTCCCCGGGGATCCCAGACCAGAAGATGTCCTGACCAGACGAGGCCAGAGAAGGGGAACCAAATGACATTGCTACCTCCACCAACTTCAGCTGAATCCTGAACATTGCTAGGGATGTGAGACTGTCCCATATCTCCTCCTTGTGTGTTCTTTTCCTTCTCAGCTATTTCTTCTCTTTCTTATCCTTATCCTTTTGCCATCAGGCTTTGCCAACCAAGACTGTATATTTTGGTATAATGCTGCTGTAAGTTTGTGACCAGAAAGAGGCAACTAAAAAGCAATGCCCTAAACAAACCGATCCTGGTACCAGTTTGCCAGGTCTGGCTGATTAGACCATGTGCTGTGCCTGTGTTTTTACAGCAGTGAGGTTGCAAGTCAGAGTCAATGCCAGAGGTAAAAGCTGAATGTTCTATTTTTGCTGTTCCTTTCTCGTCCCTCTTTTGTGTGTGTTTGTCTTGTTTTGTCTTCTAGGAAATGGGATCTGACTTTAACAACAACAGCAACAATGACAGTTCCAGCCCATTTCAACTAACTTCTTCTCTTTCCCCCCCAAAAGGACAGTTATTACCATCTTTAATACCATCTGAGAGACTTCTCCAGCTAAAGGGAAAGGGAACGAGGGATACTGTTAAAATGAAAGCCTTATTTAATACTTCACATTTCAAAAGCTTTAGCTGGTTTCCCATCTTTTCCGTATCTTTAATAAAAGGCTAAAGGGATTTTTAATGGTGTGTTTGCCATGGTACTAAGCAGGCTGAGGTCTCTGTATACCAAACCCCCAACCTTGTTTAATGCAGTTTAATGTTGGATAGTGACTGGGTTGTCTTAATGCCTTTGATTCTTTGGGTTCTTTTATTCCTTCTAAATTAATACAACTTGATCCACTTATGCACCACTGAATTAACCTGAGCAATTTTTGACCACTAACTGGTAGCATGTAAAAGTAAATATGCCTGGGAAGCCTTTATCATTTTATTTTGTTTTCATGCTCTAAGTATGATACTTTTGCTGAAATCCACTCATATCCCCCAGAACAAAAACAGTTTTTCATCTTTCTTTAAGAAAAGCCTTTCTCAAGTTTCCTTTTTTTCTTCATTGAACATGCCAATTCAGACACAAGGGAGACAGGAAAAACACATTTCTTTTAAGAAGAATGCAATAAATCAGAAATTCACAAAATCTCCAAGGTATAGTGTGCAAGAAAATATCTCAAGGTTTTGTCTGGGTCATGTGGTTAAAAACCACCATCTGCTCTACTTTTATAACAGTACTAAAATGCTACAATGTGCTTATTTTAAAATGATTTTGCTTTTACTCTGCGTTTTATAATTACATATAAATAGGTTAAGATTCAGTATGCCCAGCAAAGAGAAATTGAGTGTTTCTTCTCTAATATTCAACTTTGAAATGACTATCTGTAAGGTTGATTTTTATATTTATGCATATGGGGCCAGGTCCTAAGATGGTGTATCTTGTGGTAACTCCATTTACTTCAATGGTGCTCTGGTGATTTACACTAGCTGAGGATTTGACCAGTTAGATTCCGGTCCGCTTTGGTGCATGTGTGAACTATACGCTGAAGCCAATGGCAGTAAGGACAGAATGAGGTTATCAGGATTTGGCCCAGAGTGCTTGCTGGATCGTATATGAAATGCTCATGAGTGCAGTTTGCAGAAGCCTGAATGATATAAAAGAGGCCAAATCAGATGCTACTAGGGAAAGGAAGACAATAAAGAATTTCCCCAGAAAATAACCAACTATCTTTGGGTCCATAGCCCATAGTTGGGTGCTTGGGAAGCAAAGCCCTTATTCAGCAAAGCACTTGAAACATGAGAGTAGGTCCCATTGACTTCAAGGGACTACTCACGTGCTTAAAGGTACGTTTGTGCTTAAATGCTTTGCTGGATTGGGACCCAGGTAAAGAAGGGGTTTGTCCATAACAAAAGCATTTCACAGTGGATGAAAACCATACCTCAGGTTTAATCTCTATACTTTAGTGAAGATACTCTATATCTCTCAATCAAACATTCTGCTAAACTATGCAGTATAAATCTTTTATGCTTGCCCTTCTAGCTATGCCTTTTAATCCCAGGAACGACCTCTTTATCTTTTCAGGTGTTACAACATCACTTTATAATGTAGCAATCAGCACTGAACATAAATTCTATGTGAGTCATACCAGCTGTTTAACCTTATAATAATTTTCTTAGATTTATCCTATGCACTTAAATTACCTGTTGCAAGCATGCTAATTTTTATATTTTTTTTAAAAAACACCACCATATTGCCTAGAGATATATTCAGTGAACACTTTCCATTACCTTAGAGTGCTTTCTAGTTAAATTCCATTCATTTTGTACTTGTAGTTTTTGATGTTGTGCCAACATGTATCACTTTACATTTGTTATCAATGAAACATTCAGTAGCATTAGCTTTGTTAGTACAGTTTCTAGCAGATGCAAATACAGTAGTTTCTTTTATGCATGTGTATATCTTTTTAAAATTTCCTATGGGCTGTGTTGTGTTGCATTATGCTGAGATGCTCAAGCTGTGCCCTGTAATACCCATCTCAGTTTGGTGATGGGCAAATACGGTATGGTTCTATAGCTGAATGGCAGGATGGGGTTTGGAAGGGGACCAATAGGGGTTTATGCATCCTTTGCATGGTGTGCAGTCAGTCTTCAATGGAATTATCTGTGACCACCACACAGGAAGTGTTTTGGGGCAGTGCTGGGGTGTTTGTTGCTGTGTAGATCCTTCATTGCTAAGTTGCCATCTACTATGCCATAGAATGTGCCATGGGTGAGGAGGTTACTCTAGCATTACTCTGGAGTAGACTTGAAATTGTAGCTCCTCTAACACTGTGATGTGTGTGTGTGTGTGTGTAGCTCCCCAGCACTGTGACACTGTGTGTGTGTGTGTGTGTGTGTGTGTGTGTGTGTGAGAGAGAGAGATTTGTCTCCTTATCCTCTCCTTCTCCGACCTCACCAGCAGACATACCTGAGCTGATACTGTGGATTTGGTTTGCCATTGTATGCTGAAAGGAGCAAACCTTGTCTCAGCTGATTTGAACTCTAAAAATTCAGTTTAGTTACATCAACCTGAGACGCAGTAGCATTTAAGTTGCCTTTGCAAATTCCATGCAATCTCTCATTGATATAAAACTCACATGACTATTTGATATGAAATGCACAGCTCTTCATATCTTTTATCATTAGCATGACAGCTCTTCTTTCACACATTTTATCCTTCATTTTATGATAGCTATTAAAGACTTTTAAACAACTCTTGGTTCCTTGAGGAATATTTATGCTTCTTACAGGACTCTTATGACGTGAAGAAGCAGTTATCAAGAGCATGCAGGGAAATGCTATATTAAGAATATTTTAGGATGGTGTACCTACATGATAATGACTGTGGTGCTTCATGTTTTACACACTAGTTTATGTACCTGCCTGAGCTGTTTACTTGTGGGAAATGAAGAAAACCTGTAGAATTCTAAATGGAATGGAAAACTCTACGTTAGATCAGGTTAAGTTAGTATTCTCTGTAACATGAAATTCTACTGACTGGGAGGTATAATTTGGGGTGGAACGGGAGATCTTTGCACTCTACAATTTGGCCTCTAGGATTTTAGCACAAGGAATTTTTGAGAAAGGGGGAGGGGGGTGTCTTATTCAAAACAAACTCTGTTGAAAATCACTGCTTTTGTGTGAGAGATGAGAGGAATCAATTTACTTCTGGAGGCTTGTTATAAATGAAGGCCTAAATGTTTGTGTTGGTCTCCTTCATTTTATTTATTAATCTTTTAGGGCCCATTGAAGTTGGTGGAAATTGAGGGTAAAAACACCTCAAGAGACTGGGTCCTTAAACTAAAAAATAAAAAGGGGAAATATTTGAATGAAAAGAACAAGAGAATGTACAGACCAACAACTATGCTAATAAACTCAAAACAAATATATGTTCAAGGTTAAACTTGAATCTTGTTTCATAACATCCTTATGAGGGAGGAGGTAGAGGGGTGAGGGGTTTGAGGGGTGAGCAGGAGAGGGGAACTAGGCAGGTTTCCTGCATTAGGGAGTATGACTACTACTCTGTGTCTTATTATCTTGGTTGTCTAGCTTGATGCTTGCACACATGGCTTATTACTAAGTCAAAACTCCTTCTGAATGCCTTTGGAGGGAATAACTTTTTTCCTCAATCAAAGCTACCTTTATGAATAATCAGCAGTGTTTTTGTGCATGACAATCAGGCTGCAGTGAAAAGACAAGAAAGAAAGGAATCTTTCTTTAAACCAGCTCTATGAAAAACATTCATTTAAAAAAGCCAAACTAGTAAGAATACACTTAATATTATTTATAATTTACTTTATGGTAGCACTTAAAGTGGGGCCACGTTATGTTAGGCACTGTACAAGACCTAGTAAAATAACTGCTGCTCATCCTGAATTGCTTAGAACCTAAATACACAAGAAGGACAAAGGGTGAGAGGAGAAACAGGGCACAGAGAAGTGAAGTGATGTGAAGGTTGCACAGCAAGTCTGTGGCAAAGATGGGAATACAATCCAGCTTTCCTGAGACACAGTCCCGTACCTAGACAAACCTACTACCCCTAATAAACTGAAAGGAATAGTTTACACAAGATAGGCTTCATGAAGAACAAGACATATTCTTGCTAATAAAGGGTTAGCATGTGAATGTCTTATTCACATTGGTGCACATTTACATTAGTAGTCCCATTGAAGTCATTGGAACTATTGGTGTGACTTAGTGCTCAGCAGTGCGAGCTTGTACAAACTAGTCCTAAGCAAGCAGATATTATTTACAAATTTGGGGGGGGAAATAATCCTTCCAGAATAATAGTTTTAAGCTATTTGCTCGCAGACATCACATGTCGTTCCCTCTCTATTTTACTCTAATTGATTTAGAAGTATTAATGGTTTAGTAAGTATGAATTTATGTTTCACTGAAATCAATCTCTTTCTGCAAGCTTGCTTGCCTCCCTCTTCTTTAAAGTCAGCTAAGTTCTGACTCCACAAACTAAGTGGCTCCAGGCTGAACTAGCATTCAGTTGATTACATAACACAGTAACAGCTCAAAAACATTGCTGGTGTAGATTGATCTCATCTGACCTGGAAATGCCAATCCATTAAAGAAAATAGGGCTTGTTGCTGACAACAAATAAATTGTAACCCCCACACTAGAGTGAAACAGAAGAGAAAAGCAATGAAGCCCTTTCCCATAATATTAGCACTGCAATCTGGGGAAAAACTGTTTTAGAAACACCTTGTGTATTAAACTAATGAGCAATTGTCATTAATATGCATATAGGTTATGTTTTAATAATACCTTTCTCCCACAAAGGAAGACTCCTGTATAGCCTGTAGTGTAATTAATGTGGTTTGTTTGCTTTAATGTAGTATATTGCCATTAAAAAGACATTCTGAAAAGACCTTTTTCAGCTATACACTTTACAAAAAATGTAAATCAATAAAAACCATCTTTCTGAGGGTGACAAAATCACTCTCAACTTGTTGTCTACACTTTGTTGCCACATAAATAACTTTTATGGGTGGCAAGGAGATCTCAAACACATGGATCAAAATTTTCAAAAATAGGAGCTTAAATTGGGGCTTGATTCAAAGTCAACGGATAGATTACTATAGACTTCAGTGGGCTTTGAATCCTAAATAAGTGGCATGACTATCCAGAGTTCTGTGAGACAGTTGATTTTAATGGGAGTTGCTGGGTGCCCAGCACTCTAGAAAGTCAGGTGACTTTTACGTTGGAGCCTAAATGTGGCCTTAATAGCCTACAGGAATGTCTACACTGACCACAGAAGTGAGCATCCCAATCTGGGTCTTTTTTTCCATCCTTTTATTAGATATGCTGACTAGGTTGGGTAAAACAGTTCTTTCTAAACACACCCTTGTGATACCTTGAAGGTAACCCACGTGCGAAGAGTAGAAAATGAAGGTTACTTACTTGTAACCGGAGTTCTTTGAGATGAACTCTGCATAGTCATTATCTTCGGACTCATGCCAATCAGTGCAGCAGGATGGTAGAACCTTCTAGTAGCAGTGCACGTTAGGCACCCATTCTCCCATGCCCTCCTCGTCTACTGCTCAAATGTATTCTGAGGGTGTGAGTATAAAGGAGGTATGGCACCATTGCTGCGGAAGGTCCTTTCACTGCTAGTACAGAAAAAACAAAATACTTTAATTTGGACATTGCAAGAGCACGGAAGTTGGGTGGGGTGTGTAAATATGCAGAGTCCATCTGGTAACAAAGAAGTAATGAGTGATGAGAAGAGAGAGCTTCCCCCCGTTCCCCCAGTGCTTTTGCAGGTAACAAATTAGTACGCATTCTGTCCCTCTTTCCTCCTGTAGACCTTACTAACTGTTTCTTCCATGAAGGGTCTTGAGGAAGGGTCCTATTACCCCCTCACCATTATGTTGTTCCTGTAGTCATTTTTCTTCTGACTTTCTTACTAACTTATCAGGTCAGAAGACGTGTCTCCATTACACCAAAAGGAAATTCTGCCTCCTCAGTATACTGTGTAATAGGGTAGCTTACCCCTTAAGGGCTGTGGCTAGCCAATCTTGATTTCAGAATGAGCTACACCTGGGAGAGAGCAGGATGATTGCCCTTTCGAGATCAGCAGGAGAGGGCAAGTTCAGGAAATAATAGCAAGACTGCAGAGGCTTGATAGGCTCCTACAATGAGATCAAAGGAGCTGTGACAGAGAGGGGCTGCAGTGAGCAGGAAACTCCTGCTTGGGACCCTGACTGACAGAAGGGTTTGGGGGCTTGCAAGCCTGAAGGCTGAGCTCCAGTCAGGTAAAGCCCAAGAGAATGGGGACTTAGCTCTGGGAAGAACTGCTGGGGACTGCCCAGATAAAGGGAGAGAGTGACCAAACTGTGGCGTAGAGTGCCAGTAAATAATGGGGACCCAGGAGGGGGAATGTTTTAATTACCTGTGGGCTGTGAGGATAAATTGGTAGCACAGCCCCACAGAGGCACCTCCTCCACACCATGAGGGGCGCTCAGTAGTCAGCCAACTATTTTACATACTATTATGATACCATGTACTAGCCCTGTTAATTCATCCTGCACCGCTCTCCCATCTAGCAACCAGATCTTCCACACACTTCATCTTATGTGAAACGTTCTCTCATATTAGTTTCCTGAAGTCCCTGTGCCTTCTGAGTAGAGAGGGGTGAAATTTTTCAGTTCAAACTTGGGTTACCGAAACCTTCTGTGAACTGGCGTAGAATTTGCATAATTGTTTGTTAAAGAAAAAAAAAAGCCTGAAAAATTAAAAGATTTCTGTTTTGACATGTGTGAAGTTAAACTTTGCAATTTTTTTTTTGATTCTTTGCATTTCAAACTTTACTTCAGTTTTAGTTTTAAAACATTTTAAAAGTTCAAAAAAGCGTCCAAACCAAAAAATCAGTTGTTCACACAGCCCTGTTCTGGAGTGCCAACTCCTTAATAGAGATAAGAATTTGAAGGAAGAAGCAGCATATTTCTCTAGTAAGGAATTACTTCCTTATAAGAAAAAAGAAGTAGTTAAAACAATTGTGAAATCCTGCAAATTGACTTTAAAGGGTTTTTAACTTAGAGAGGACTAGTGAATCTGGCCTACAAACAATATTGTCTTTACAATACCATTATGCTTTAGTATGGAGTACAGGATGTGCACTACAGTCCTGCTTATTTAGATGATGATATAGATAAGGCCACATGAGAAGTAAACTTTTATGCTATCATCTGCCTCTGAGCTCACATCAAGTTACATACTGCACTTTAATTTTATGTCCCATCAGACACTATTAAGAAAATATTTGCTTTTCTACTTCATATTTCATTTTGCAAGTGGGCAGAAAGGAAGTTGGTCCCAAAAGAAGCTTCAATGTGTCCTGGACATCCTTGAGTAATTCTTCACATTCCAGCCAACCTACCCCTATCCTCTTCTTTCTCCAAGGTGCACTTGGCTTTGACTTTCATTTACATAAGGTGGAAGAGAAGCATTCCACAATTAAATTATCACGTCAGAAACTCCAAGGTTCATATATGTTCCCCAATGAATTCCTCCTGGCAGCATGGACAGCCATTTATCAAGATTAGTAAGTGCTACACAGTTTTCTTTTTATCATCTCTTCAATTCAATTCTGCCTCTTAATATTAAATCTCTAAAGAAACATTTCCATTGGCATTTCAGTGATATTTCTGAGATTGGAACTAGTGCATCCTAGCTATTTACATTGCTTTGAAAAATCCCAAACTTTTCTGAATGGTGAAGTATCTGCATTTTGATAAAAGCACAAACAGGCCTTTACACTTTAGACAACTGCTAGGTACAGCCATGGTGTGTTTGATGTAATAATGCTGATGAACCCCAATGAACAGATGCAAGTGTGCGGATTGCATTGTGCCTACAATGCATTCATTCCAAGATGCACTTCTCTGTTCTATGTTTTAGGGCTAGACTGCTCTCGTCTCTGTGTGGATGTGCAAGGAGCGGGAGAGGGGAATGAAGCCTTAATCTGCTTGCACCCTTCACCAGTGCAGAAGCTGGGCATAATGGAAGAACCTTGTAACTGGGACCACAAGGGCTTCAGAGAGCCAGTGCCCCCACCTAGACAGCCTGTGCAAAGAGGAAGGGACAGAGTGGGGCCATGTGGCTGCTCCCACCTCTTTCTGCCAGTGGACTGGTTGTCTGTCAAGAGGGATGCATGCTCAACCCACCAGAAGTATTATGTAGTACCCGTGTACCCTGGGAGATCAGGAGAGCTGGTAACAGACTATGTAATGGTGGTATGATGTCCAATGCTGCTGGAAGGAGAATGAACTGTATTTCCTGGCCCCAGTCACTTGACTCGAATCTGGGTTACAAAAGGGGATGATATGAGCAGTAGCCACTGATTCTAGTGGCTATTTTTACACCATCCGCAGCAATGAGCTGTAGCTAAATGTCATGGACCCAGGTCTTACTAAAGTCATTGGGAGTTTTATCGTTGACTTCAGTAGGAGCTGGATCGGGCTCTAGATTGTCCATGTATTTGTATGTTTCAATCTAGCTGAGTTAGAACAAGGTTCCCGGGACAAAAATCACTGAACTATCAGAGAGGGTGCAGCATGCATTGGCCACAACAAAAAGAGCTGAGCACAGCCCCTGTATATTTCTTACACTGTATTTACTTAGTTACTAGCTGGAAAAGAAGCAAAACTTACTTTACAGCAAATATTTCAAGCAAGTAACCAGCTGAGACTGGCCTGGAGCATGAAAATAATGTAATGCAAATGTATGGCCAGCATCCTTTGTGCTGAAATAAAAATGCACTAAAATAAATAGTTCTATAGTGTGTGTAGGTCTAGACATACATACACACATATTATTACTTATTCTTTGTATTACAGTAGCACCAATCGATCCTAATATTAATTGAGATCGGGGCCCCATTGTGGTAGGCAGTGTACTAACAACGAGTAAAAGACAGCCTCCATCCCAAAGAGTTTACAGTCTAAATATACAAGGCAGACCAAGGATTGTGTGGGAAGGGTTTTAACATATGGAGTGTACCACAGGGCAATTGCAAATGCCATGTTAGTGCCACAATAGTTTTGTTGATTGGTTTCTTTTTTTAGAGGGTTTTGTTGGGAGGGTATTAGCTTAACAAAGAGATAAAGATGGGCAGTGGGGACTTGAAGGAGAGGGGAAAGGAGAAGGATTGGAAGGAAACATGGAGGGCACATGGAATGAGGCTGCTGTGAAGAGAACAAGTTGGGGGAGTTGGAGAGAACAGGTAATCAGCAGAGGCAAAAGGATGTCCAGAGTGTATATTGACCTGTATGTATACGTATTCCTGCAAAAATTACTCAGACAATCATGCAACTTTAAACTTGAGAAGTTTATCATGGGACAAGGATGCACCTTAGCTGGTACAAACCGAATCAAGCTAGATTGATTTACCCCAGCTGAGGATCTGGCCATTAGAAAGTAAGGATGAACCGAAACATTCCATATGTATGAAAATAGTCATACCCATTCCTTTATTAGTTTATATTATTATATGCATTTTTCTGTCTTACACATATATCATGTAGTACAGAGCCTGAGTCAGATTCTGCTCACTAATAAGGCTCCTTTATGTCACCCTGAAATCACAAAGAGGCTGTAAAGGCATCTTAAAGACGAGGTTGAGAATTTCCCTGGCATAGGTGAATCCCTCCCTCAGAGATCCAGCATAGGGGGCATGTTGAGAAAGGTCCTCACAGCTACAGTGTTACTATGCTCTGGTCATCCTTGACTGGTGTTACAAAATCTTGAGGGGTAATCACAAGTGGGCACAAGTTAGAGCAACCCTGAGGTTCTAAGTTGCACCTCACCTAGTGTTCAGTGAGAAGTGGAGATAAAGGTGGCATATACTACCTTAGCTTTGTGTCTCCCTAATACTCCCTTCAATCTGGTTCTGCATGAGCAGAGATTAACTAGAGTAGGACTGAGCCCTAGGCATTTGAAATTTAAAAAAAATATAATTTGTATTTTAATGGGGAGCGGGGGGAACCAGAATAAAGAAGAATCTGGTAATTCTTACAGCAAATTTCCCCTTTAAAGACAGACATTTTTAGTAATACATAATAGGAGTAGGCAACACAGATAATATATTCTATCTCAGCATAGTCGATGGAATATTTTCTACTCTTTAAAAAAAAATTATTTTCCATGTCTATCTTTCTTTATATTGAAAATAACTAAACCGTGTTTGCATTTTGGAGGAATGAGTTCTTATTTAAGAACTTGATGCCTTAATAAACAAAGAATTATTATGATTTAGAGGAAGAATACAGTTGAAGTAGAACAAATATGGTGGGAATAACTAGATCTTATTTTACTTTTGTTTGTTGGGAGAAAGTGACTGAAATTCTTAATGGTAATGGAATTCTGAATGTTATCTTGTGAGAGTGTGGAATCTTGAAGCAAAAAGATTAGCAGTTGGCTGAATCAGTTTGCTGGCATAGCTGCAGAAGTCTTAAACTTTCAATATCTAGGCTGTTTCGGTTGTGTGCCCAGAGGAGACAAATTCCATCTGCAGATTGGGAGGAAGTCAACTGCCCTGAGCAACTGTCCTTCCACCACCCCAACAGGCCAAGTTTGTTATCAGAAAACGATGGCAAAAATAGTAGGTTTAAAAACCAATAAACCTCCCCCAGTATCCGTAAACTTTCTGTTTAGATGAGAAGAGGGTTTTGTTTCTTCTGAGTGATTTTTGCAGGTCAGCTACAAATCTGCTCCCCCACAAAAGATGACTGCTTATTCCAGAACTAAGTGATTCTTGGCATTCTCAGAGAGATTGCATTTGTCTGCTTAGTACATCCCTTGAGCAGGAAGCAATGCCTCTCCATATGCCTTATGTAGACGGTGACCTAGACTGATGAATAAGGATGAGATGTATTCTGAGAAACTCACCATCCATGTCAAAATGATGAATTTGAAAGCAATCTCTATGGTACTGATAGGAATTCCAGGGAAGGACATGACCCCTTAAAGTGGATGGTGGTATGTGCTAGTGCCACCACAAGTCAAGAGAGTAAGGAAGATTGAAGGGGAACTGCACAGTTCAAACAAACAAACAAACAAAGAAAAGTGGGTAGCTCAGAGGTGAGAAAACTAAGTGCAGTTTTTAATGTCTGGCAGTAAAACAGTTTGGTGACCTTCAGGAGGTAATAAGTTGGGGGCAAAGAGGAAAGATTGACTTCTGAAGCAATAAATGAAGCCTAACGTAAAGATGGACAGGGCCTGTGAGAAGCTAGATTTGAGCACAAATACATCTTTGTGTCTTTAATATTCATATGCAAACCCGAATGTTTCTGTAAGTGCTAGTGAACTAGCATATTTAATCCACATTAAAATGGATGAAATATGCTAGTTCACTGGCACTTACAGAAACATTCAGGTTTTCACATGAATTGATATTGGCACCAGCAGCTTTTTCAGTGGATATAGTGAAATGCCATCTCTTTAAAACCAGTATATTAACCGATACAGAAATGAGACACCCCCCCCCCCCCCCCGTCATGGGTTCACTTCTTTAGGAGCACTCAGTTTGTGGCTTCTTAGCCAAAAATTTGGTTGTAATTAAATGATTAAAGATGTAAATTCATTTCTGAACCTGGGAGTGATCACCTCTGCCCCCACTTCCTGTACCCAAGCACAAAGTTAACACACTACAGATTCACACACTACCAACAACTTGGCCTGTGCTGCCTCTGTAGTAGGATGAGTGCTAGTGATTTGACCCTGTAACCAGCCAAAGGATGATCCATAAAATTGTTATATAGTTCTGCAATATTTTTTATTTGCTTTTGTGGGTTATAATGAAGGGAGCAACCTTTCCTGTGGGGCAAAGGGGCTGTGAGAAGGTTTAAAATGATTTCCAGACTCATTAAATGTCTAGATTTCTTGATCATCCACATGTTCATATCACTTTGGAGTTTTTTAGTTTTGTTTCTCTTTTTGGGTCACTTTACTGAAAAAGAAACCATGTGAAAATAGCTTTAACTTCACAGATTGATCACCTCAAAAAATCCTGGAACTTGGACAATGGGCTGAATTCCCATTAATTTTTGCAAAAAAAGTCATTTTTGCTGTAGAATGCTAACTCTCAGAAGCCATTTTTACAGGTAAAAGAAAAAGTCTGCACTAGATCAGCAGGGAATATTACTGTGAAATGTGCGATGGATGTGGCAGGTCTTGACTTCCTGCCGTGTTAGTGGGGAAAAATCTGTTTTTTTCATGAGTTTCACAAATTGTGAGAATTTCACACATTTCTGTATAGTAGCACTAACAAGCTGTGGGTGCGTTGATTCTGTCCCATCTCTAATTACATTCAACCCTCAGGCAGACATTTATACCCAGTAAATCTTCTGTCAGATTATAGAAATCTTTGCAGTAATGGATTGTAATGAAGATTAAGTTGACAGGTACATGAGTGATTTATTATAGATTACTGTGCAGTAGAAAGAAACTTTTTCAACAATCATCACTGTATAATGAGAGCCATTATATGGCTGTATTATTGCAACAGCCTCTGGGTTAACAATGAGAACAAAATTAGCCAACAAGCAGTGAGGAATGTATGAAAGTGTAGCACACTTTGTACATTTCCAGTTCTCAGAAAACTGACTGAAGTAAGATCCTGCTAATGCTAGGAGGTGGAGGTGTCAGGGAACATCTCTTTGGATAGTACTGAGTTCTAGAGATGTTCATGCTAATGACCCTGTTCATTGCTACAGCTCAGTTAATGGCTGGGGGAGGGGATGGAGTCTTCCAAACAAACCACGGAGAAGTAGAGGAGCAGCCCTGTGGCCCTAGTAGCCCCTATTTATCTCATCCCCCTCTGGCATGGGTGAGGGAATGGCTGGTGGATCTTTGTAAACTCAGATCAAAAAGCTCCATGTTATCTGTACAAGAATGTAAATGAGCCCTCCGACTGACCTCGTGAAGGTGAAGGTGATGTCGATTATTATCCAGGCTCTCCGAATCCTGTCCTCCACATTCCATGTTCACTGACCACGCCAGTTTTATTATGCCAACAGGCCTCCATAGCCATGGAGCAGCTAGGAGAACTTGCCATTAGGATGGCTTCATCATCCTAATATTTCGTTTATGTGTGTGTGTAGCGGGGTGGCTACCCCGCTCCTGCCCTGAGGGGGTTAAAGCAGCCCGGGAGAGGGCTGTGACAATAGAAGGCAGCAGGGCTGATTGGGAGAAGGAGCTGCAGCTGGGCCACGTCCCAGTCAGGGCCCAGCTGGCCCTATAAAGGCTTTGAGCCAGACGCCCAAGCAGAGTCTCCCTCTGCCTGTAGAGGGAAAAGGCCCTGGCTGCAGGAGCTGAGCAGAGTATCTGGAGTGGAGCAGGGCTGGGGAAAGGCTAAGGGAGCCGGGGAGCTCCGCCCAGGGCTAGTGTTAGGTCCAACAGGTATTTGGGTTGCAGGGGACAGCCCAGGGTTAGACAGAGGCAGCAGGTCCAAACCCAACCTTGCCTGTGATGAGTCTGCAGTCTTATACTGCAGTCTGCCCCAGGTGCGGGGGCTAGCTGGTGACTGGCAGTAGCCTATGACTGAGGCAAGGTGGGGCTAGTGGGTGGGGGTCCCCTTGGAGGGGAGATCCAGACTAACGGGGGGTACTTCCAGGGGGGCAGAACCCCCAGAGAAAAGGGCACCAGGTTCTGGGAGGGACACGGGGGCCAGAGCAGTAAGGTGGATCACCGGCCTGCAGACGGCGCTCTGGACAAGCTAATTCCTGGAGAAACCAGTGGGAGGCACCGCAGGGGTGAGTCCAACCTGCTTACAGAGTGTGTGTACTTAAATACTTTTGAGAGAGTGGATGCTGTGGTGATACGCCAATCAGAAATGCATATAGATAAAGACTCAAGTCTTGACTTTTGTATATTTTCATTGTTTTTTTTTCTTTGTTTTAAAAGGCCACTATCCTTTTTTTTTTTTTTTTTATGAACCAGTAATAACACTAACATGTCTTAAGAGACGCTTTCCAGGTATGCACCTTTGAAAGCTTTCTAACCGTTTTCACAAAACACATTTACCTCTGAAACTGCTAAGTACAAACATATAACAATTAGATGATTTCCCCAGTGCTGCTTTGATATGGTACTTTTTTCAGTGCTGGGTCAGAAAGTGTACTGAGTTATCATGGAACACTTAGAGTGCAATACTGTTTTATGGACAGTCATAATTCACAAATTTCTCTAACACTTTACCTGCTAGCGTTTCACCATTCTGATCATGCTTGAAGGTGGAGGGGAAGAGACAGTTCTCTGATAGGGCCACCAATCTCCTATGGACCGTGCTTAAAAAGGGATAACCTGCTGCAGAACAAAGAGCTGTACAAGTGGAAAGTAATACTGAACTGGAATAAGCAGGTAAAAGTAACATTGCTGTTTAGTGAAGTTAGAAGGATGTCACTCCATTGCCCAATGATTCTTCAAAGCAGTCCTCCTTGGTCTGAGAAATCTATAAGCATTGTATCAGATCTTCAGCTGGTGCAATCGGACAACTCCATTGACTACACTAACCTTGTTATGCCCACCTATTGAATCATTCCAATAGACTGAGCTACCCCAATTTGTACCAGCAGAAGATCTGATCCCTGCATTTTAAAAAAAGTATAGTTTTGGTTCTGGCTTCTCTCACAGTTTCAGTGTCTGCCATGGCATAGTTGTACAGATGACTCCCATTTTTGACTTGCATATAAAATTGTCAGCTATGGAACTCCTTAACTTACCAATAATAATGCACAAAGGACAAACTGGAAGTGAATATTTAGTGCAGTACATGAAAGTACAGTATATCCTGAGTACTGGCATAATATAATTTATTTCCATACTGTGAAAAATTTACCTTGTTGGCGGTTCTCCATCTTCCAAGTTATGGGTCACTTCTTCACCATGTTGCTATCCATCACGCCTATATTATGTGAAATTATTCAGCTAGAGACACTGAAACTTTTCTGATAGCCTATTTAGAGAGCTCTGGAAGCAAAAAAAGATCCAAATTCAAAACTAATTCGGATATATTGTGACAAAGATCATTCTCCATTTTAAATGGAGGTAGTCAAACTTTTTCCGGCTAAGCATCCCCATGTTTCCTTAAACCTATGATAGATATAGTTGTATTTCCTCAATGAGGGCATTAGTCAGTTTCAACAACAAACTTTCTAAAATTTGAAGATTTTGTGAAAATTGTCAACACAGAGAACTTGAGTATTTGGTTAAACTTAAGATAAATGTTTCATTAGTCTGCTATTTGCAGAATTACGTGTGGATGATTAAGCAATAGAATTTGTCTATCTGATCTTCTATAGTATAATTTGATTTTCACTATCTAATGCAGAAAGGCAAAACTCTCCCATACACATGGATAAAATGAATCCCCAGGCTAACAAATTAATGTAAGAACTGAACAAAACTTTTCTCCTGGATTTTGGATTTAATTTGAATTTTCTGCATTGGAATAGGGTGACCAGAAATGCTACTTTAGCTATAGCTGTGCACCTTCTCAAGAGTTTTATATAATTTGATGATAAAAATTCCTGCTTCGCATATAAAAATTTCATCGAGGATTTTTTTTAACTCTTGTACAAAATATATATCAAAGTGTCTGTTAAAATAACAGAGAGCTAAATGAATTCAGATACTTTAGGGTCTGAGCCGGAAGTCCATGGGAGATCTACCACTGACTTCAATTGACTTTGTATCAAGCCTTTAGTGCACTCCTATAACTTAAGAACAGGCTTGTTTTAAAATATTAAATAATGTAGAACAATAATCCCCAATAGAGAATGGACTTTAACTACTGCAAAACCCACAAATGATGATGATACTAGGTATGACTCGCTTCACTGCATATTTTTATTATTTGTGCGGTGGTGGTCCCAATGTGCTTCGGTCGTGGGACCAGAACCAATTGTGCTAGACGGTGTACAAACACAGAGCAAAAAGACAGTCCCTGCTCCAAAGAGCTTACCATTTAGGTGTCAGTGTAACTCCACTGGAATCACAAATGTCAATAGGTGAAGCTTAATGGTATGAATAACAATTGGAAAAAGTGTTAAACACCCCTGAAGAAATTCACAATGGGGTAGACTGAAGGACAGCCCTCAGCCAAGGGTTGTGTGTGAACGTTCCCACCCCAGGACTCACCCTGGGAGTCATCATGCCTCAAATATCTGAATTACAGTTCCCCCTCTGTTGTCCCCTTGCTTCCTGGGGTAGTAATTTCCTGCAAGCCTATAAATTGTAGGTTATTGTAGGTTATTATTCCCCACTCCCCTTTACTCACCTTCATGCTGACCAATCAGCAGGGGTGCGGAGCAAAGGTTCTACCTATTCCTGTGCAGTCACTGCCCACCCATTCAGGGGCAGGAGTAAGTGTCCATGTAGCTTCGCTTGTGCAAAGCAAGTTCTGGATAGTCCATGAAAGGGTGTAATAGGAATTATTTTTCTCTAATACAAGTGTATAGTCCAAGTCACAATCTGGCCCAAGGAGGTGTTTTTTGTTTTTGTTTTTAATTAAAGCATCATTTAAGAGTCCTAAACAGTGTAAACAATGTAAGTATAACAATGGAAAGATTAAGTTGCTGCTGTATGTAATAATTCCTGTATTAATAGAGTTGCGTAGTGGTTGAATTGGTGCTTATTTGCTGCATTAGCCTGCAAAAAAAAGCTGCTTTGGAGAAGATTAATATTTGTGTTCTTGCATTTAATTTGATACCATTTTTAATAAAATGGGTCAGTGGCCTGATGTTCTTATTCTCCACCACTAAGAGTAATGGTGACTGCTACAAAATATGTTGTTTTTTGCTTGGGGAAACCATTTCCTGCTTTTCCTGGCTTCAAGATGATAAACTTAGTTTGTGCCTTCCTCAGAGACAGGCAAACTTGTGGTTTGGCTCCGAGCAAGACAAGAAATTTCAACATACCCTTTTCCAAAATATCTGAAGGCACCAGAGGTTGTTGCTGTGCTATTGAGTCTACTTGGGCACTGCAGACCCCAGTGGGGTACTGATATAGTTATGAGTTGGTTGGGCATCTCTTCATTATACTGGTCGAATGCCTGACATAGCTTCTATTAAAGCCAATAGGAGTCTTTTAAACTGATTTTCACTGGAGTTAGAGTGTGACCTCAGTGAGCAGAAAATATATATAAATTGGATGTTAAAGGGATGAGGTTTGTGGTGAGACATTTTATTGCAACCATGCCAGCTAGGGCTGTGATCTCATCAGTTAAGAAAGGTCAGCCTATGCATGAATTTTCTGATGGAAGACCTGCAAGGAATACTCAGGTTCTATAGGGAATGCTGCTGATGAATCAAGGTTTTATCCTGCAAGAAGATGAACTCTTTGGCCCTGATCCATCTCTTAAGCGCTTGCTTAACTTTCAGTCTGTGAGTAGTTCCATGGAAGCCCTAATGAAAACAAGCTCAAAACTCAGAGAATTCAGACCCCAAACCTTTCTCATTCAAAAGTGTTTGGATAAACTTTGGGAGCCAGATTTTTCTTAAACAGCCTCACACCCATTTAGACACCTAAATGAAGTGGCTGGAAAACAGTTGCTGTCAGTGACAGCTGCTGGGGCTGTGCATTTTCAAAAATCTGGCTCCAACTGTGGGTGCTGAGCTTTCCTGAAAATCAGACACCGTGGAAAATATTTATTTCCTTTTCACAACTCTCTGCTCTCAAGAGCAGGAAGAGAGGTGCCAAGATACTGTGGAGGGCTTTTCTTTGCACAGGTTTTATAGACTCAAGAGGTTCATGTATTTCACATAAATTCTGGATCAGCATCTGAACCAGTAAGTATATATCCCAGCTGAACAGAACTATCCAAGTCATTTGAGATTTGCCCATTATGTAAAATGAAATAGGTATCAGTTTGATCCTGGATTACTTCTACTTAGAGGCATTGCAAACACACTGCACTGTATTAGATCTATCATAGGATTTTGTAAAACCAAAGAATTGCTGAGATTAAGTGATTGTGTAGTCTCATTTTGCTGTGTGCTCTGTATTCAGGTGCTTTTTTAACATAATATTTCAAAATCAGAAATAACATTTGAAATAGCATAGGACACACACAGTGAGATTCAAAACTAAAGAAAACAAGCGTAAGCCAAAAGCTGGTACTGCTTAGGTAGAACAATTGTGTGGGCAGCCAGAGGAGAAAGAAAGTACAGGCAACTCTCCAGGGTAGGATTGAATTGTGAAATAGAGACTGCTTAGCTTGTATCAACATGCAATGCATAAAAGTTCATCAGAGAACTTTTGATCACTTCATCCTTCATCACTTCTGCTGTTTTATCTCCTCCCCCGCTTCTGTTTACCCAGGGGTCTGCTGCTGCTCTAGAAATTTAAATGAAAATCAAGATGAATACTGTCTTTGTTTTCAAGGGCTACTTGAACAGCCTGACCCCTTACAGTTGCAGGGCAGAGGATTTATGCCTTCCATAGGGGCTGCCAATATACTGCAGCGTCAGTCTCTGTATAATAGCAATTGTCACTCGGTGCACAGTATCACTGTTCTAACTCAATTAATTTTAAAATAACATAATTTAAAAGAATGCAATATGTTGCTTTTTGCCAAGTTATCTATAATGCTGTGACAGTTAACTTTAAATTAGCTAGTTCTTTCCAAAGTAGTAATATACAGTTGTGCAAATCAACCAACAAAGGCACCAGCATAACAAAACTGACCAAGATGCATAGATGTTTTGGCTCTGAAACATTGGATAGGTGGGAGGTTCTGACTGATGCTGAAATGGATAATTTTGTTGAGTTTTTAGGAAGTTTATTTTTTAAGGCTTTCTGTCTTATTAATTTAAGTTCTATTGATAAGGCTTCAATCATGTACTTGGTCAAGGGATGTTTTTATTCTATTGTTTCTATAATTTAAGGTAGGCATAAATGAAAACTACCTACCTAAATACATATGAGTTGGGCTGGATGAATGGACAGTAAGGTGGATAGAAAACTGGCTAGATGGTCGGGCTCAACGGGTAGTGATCAGTGGTTCCATGTCTAGTTGGCAGCCGGTATCAAGTGGAGTGCCCCAAGGGTCGGTGCTGGGGCCGGTTTTGTTCAATATCTTCATTAACGATCTGGAGGATGGTGTGGACTGCACCCTTAGCAAGTTTGCAGATGACACTAAACTGGGAGGAGTGGTTGATACGCTGGAGGGTAGGGATAGGATACAGAGGGACCTAGACAAATTAGAGGATTGGGCCAAAAGAAATCTGATGAGGTTCAACAAGGACAAGTGCAGAGTCCTGCACTTAGGACGGAAGAATCCCATGCACTGCTACAGACTAGGGACTGAATGGCTGGGCAGCAGTTCTGCAGAAAAGGACCTAGGGGTAACGGTGGACGAAAAGCTGAATATGAGTTAACAGTGTGCCCTTGTTGCCAAGAAGGCTAATGGCATTTTGGGTTGTATAAGTAGGGGCATTTCCAGCAGATCGAGGGACGTGATTATTCCCCTCTATTAGGCACTGGTGAGGCCTCATTTGGTGTCCAGTTTTGGGCCCCACACTACAAGAAGGATGTGGATAAATTGGAAAGAGTCCCGCGGAGGGCAACAAAAATGATTAGGGGACTGGAGCACATGACTTATGAGGAGAGGCTGAGGGAACTGGGATTGTTTAGCCTGCAGAAGAGAAGAATGAGGGGGGATTTGATAGCTGCTTTCAACTACCTGAAAGGGGGTTCCAAAGAGGATGGATCTAGACTGTTCTCAGTGGTAGAAGATGACAGAACAAGGAGTAATGGTCTCAAGTTACAGAGGGGGAGGTTTAGGTTGGATATTAGGAAAAGCTTTTTCACTAGTAGGGTGGTGAAGCACTGGAATGGGTTACCTAGGGAGGTGGTGGAATCTCCTTCCTTAGAGGTTTTTAAGGTCAGGCTTGACAAAGCCCTGGCTGGGATGATTTAGTTGGGTTTAGTCCTGCTTTGAGTAGGGGGTTGGACTAGATGACCTCCTGAGGTCCCTTCCAACCCTGAGATTCTATGATTCTATGATTGGTTCTATGAGTTCATTCAATCAAATAAAGCTGAATGTTCAGTTTTTATGAAGGACTCATGTTTGCATTTCTGTGCAGAATGTATAGGGGTCTAGGGCTTTCCTGAATGTACAGAAGAGTCATGGCTCAATCCCTACCAATGTACAGCAATGTGCAGTTATAACTGCCAGTGGAATTTCAAGCATAAAACAGAATTATGAGCCTTTAGTACATAGTTCAATACAATGGGCCAAAGTCTGCCCTTTTTTAAATGCCATGCAATAGTCCTGAAATCACTGGTGTAGCAAAGGGTGCAAGTGATGGCAGAATTTGGCCATATGTACCATATTATGAGTTATTTGTTAGGATCTCTGGACTAGATTTTGTTCTCACTTACAGTGGTGTATATCTAGAGTGACTCCACTGAAGTTAATTTGAGTTCACACCAATGTGATTGAGAGCAGAATCTGGCTTTCAGAATTCTAAATACTCCCAGTTTGCGGCAGTACAAAGACAGGAGGATATAGCCCAGTAAGTGATTTAAGATATTTTTAAAGTTTTTTAAAATTGTACTGTGGGGACGGGGGGCAGTTAGTGCTGAACAGTGAAACTTTATCTTTATCATCAGTGCACTATGTCATCTGCGACTCAGGGAGTTCCCTTTCCTTCACTGTTTCTCTGTAAAAGTTTGTTAGATTTAATTTAATTTGCACAATCTGTACCTTATGATATATTGGTGGTGTGAGCAAAGCTTGTTCAGCATTTTGGGAGCATAGGAGTGCTGTTGTGTAAAGTCTGTTTTAACTCCCAGATCTATCTATCTTAGGGGTTTATGTAGCACCCACAACTGGAGCATCTTAGTGCTTAGGTGACACTAAGGTGATTTAGCCAGTTTATCAGAAATAAACTAGAAGGCAAACTTTTCTGAAATATGCCCAAGAGGTAGAGAACCAGATATTCACTAGCAACATTTTCAAACTATACACAACTAGCTTCAGAGAACAATACTTTGTACTATCTTGCTCCCAGCCAACCATTCTGTACATGAATGATGTGCACTCCTTACTGGATGGAGTTGGTAGCAAAATGTATAATATGGAGTTGGAAGTTGATCTGCTGGTCTTGAAAGTGAATAAACTGGGCTCCAGGATAACAAGCCTGGACTCTAGAATGGGAAATAATGAACACTAAAGGTGCTTAAAGGTACAGAATAGCATTGAGATTGTCCATTTGATAATAAGGAGCATTTATTGTAGGGAACAATGTAGGAATAAATATACTTGGGTCCTTCCATTTGCTATCTCACAGCAGTACACAGATATGGTTACTTTGGTCTGACAAAGTATAGCCATTCTTATGTTATGTTCCTTCATAGTAATTCAAATTCTCACCACAAGCAATTATATCACAAATCAATCCTAGTAAAATGTGCCATTGATGTTTTCATTTAACATTTATATCTCAAGTGTGCTAAGTCCAATTTTACAGTTCAAATTATAAATGCTAGACAAAGGCATATACTTATTTTTCTAAACTCCTTAATTGGCTTGGGGAGGAAGTCTTTAAAGATCATCTTCAACAAGGCATAGAAAAAAGCATCAAGTAGAGACAGAGCTAGCAAGATGGGAGGTGGATTTGTGCTCATAAATTCCCGGAGGAGCAAAAAGTATCCAGGTTTGAATCAAACTATTCAACATCTTAATGGGCTCTAACAGGATAAAAGAATATAAATAAATCCCAACCAATCAGAACAAAGCAGATTCAAAATAATCTAATCTTGAGATGCAAACATAATGTCACTGCAGTTTCTAATTTGGACACTTTACTGTATCACAGAGAATCCAGAATGTTTTCTGTCCAAACCTGGAGTCTAAGAGAAAACCTTACTTATACTAGAGATGAGATTCACCCTTGGGCACTGAGTCAGCCAAAGGCCAATTCGCCACTCAGCTCCCACTTAAGCTATTGGGCAAGAAAATTGGGTAAAATTTAATTTGTTTTTTTTAAGTGTAAGATTGAAGTGAAGCTCAAGTCGTGCTTAGCTCCTGTGTGGTCCGACTGCACAGGAGTAAATCTCTCCCGTACTGCATAAAATAAAATTTTCAAAGTGTATTGAACAATATCTTCATATGTTAAAAGTACTTCTTGAAGTTAAATGCACACAACTGATATGATCACTGTGTCAGCAGTGTCATTACATTGTCAGCTTTGATGTGGCTCAAAGCATGATATTTTCCAATGTCTGCCTCCGAGCTGAAACGAGCCCAAAGGTTTATTAATTTTCATGGGAATCATCTACTTCAATGTGTCCCAACTCTAGGGACCTCACATGAACTAGACCACCTGATAGTGCCCAACGGGTGAAAAGCTACAGTGCAAAATTTCAATTCTAATTTTGGTTGCACTAACAATGTAACGCCAACCCACTAAGCCCTGAGACTCCAACTAAAGAGATGTGTATGATGGGCTAACTGCCCCCAGCGAAGTCCTCCAAAGATTTGATGGAGTTCAGAAGTCCCCAGTATTTCCACACTTAAATCTGTCATCTGTTCATGCTCCATATAAACAGACAACCTAACTGGACACTCTTCAGTGCTTATTAGTTTCATAGTGAAAATGTTAGGGATGTAACCTTTGATTTATGTATTCACAATTAGTAGCTTAAAGATAACGAATAAAACTAAACTGAATTCTTTAAGGTTTGAGCCTCCAGGGAGGTTACAGATAATTTAATTTAGTGGAGGACTGTGAATGACACAATGAGTGATAAAATTAAAGACTTAATTTAAAATAAAATAGTGAGTTAAGCAAACAGGCATTACAATGGAACCATACACTGCATTGATGCTAAGATGAAATGATGCATCCAGAGGTGATCAGTCCTTGGATGGGAAGAATGGGCATAATCCTTTCTCTACTGGTACCTTGATAGTGGATGGGTGCTCCTAAACTAAATTAGCATGCTACCCTTTTCATAATAATTTATAACACCCCCTAATTAGTTAATATGAAATCCACCTTTTACCATAGCTACATTTCTGCCACCATAATTAAATATTTTCTACTTTCGTATTGGCTAGTGAACATTTAGCATAGTCTTAATATCTGCATAAACCCCATACATAAGAATGGCCATACTGGGTCATACCAATAGTCCATCTAGCCCAGTATCCTGTCTTCCAACAGCGGCTGGTGTCAGATGTTTCAGAAGGAGTTAACAGTACACTGTTATTATCGAATGATCCATCTCCTTTCATCCAGTCCCATCTCCTGGCAATCAGAGGTTTAGGGACACTTGGAGCATGGGGTTGTGTTCCTGACCATCCTGGCTAATAGCCCTAGATTGACCTATCCTCCATCAACTTAATTAATTCTTTTTTGAATCCTGTTATACTTTTAGCCTTCAATATATCCCCTGGCAATGAGTTCCACAGGCTGAAGAAGTACTTCCTTATACTTGTTTTTAACCTGCTGCATATTATTTTCATTGGGGGTGTTCCCTGGTTCGTGTGTAATGTGAAGGGGTAAATAACTCTTCCTTATTCACTTTCTTCACACCATTCATGATTTTATAGACCTCTATCAGATCCCCCTTAGTCAGCTTTTTTCTTAAGTTGAACAGTCCCAGTCTTTTTAACTTCTCCTTATATGGAAGCTGTTCCATACCCCTCATCATTTTTGTTGCCCTTTTCTTTACTTTTTCCACTTCTAATATATTTTTTTTTATCCGAACTACCATGGAATTATATAGTGGCATTATGATATTTTCTGTCTTATTTATTCCTGTCCTAATTGTTCCTAATATTCTGTCAGCTTTTTTGACTGCCAGTGTACTTTGAGCAGAAGTTTACGGAGAACAATCCATGATGACTCGAAGATCTCTTTCTTGAGTGGTAACAGCTAATTTAGATCCCACCATTTCGTATGCATAGTTGGGATTATGTTTTCCAATGTGCATTACTTTGCATTCCTGAGCACTGAATTTCATCTGCCATTTTGTTGCCCTGTCACCCAGTTTTGTGAGATCCCTTTGGAACTCTTCACAGTCAGCTTTGGACTTAACTATCTTGAGTAATTTTTTATTGTATGGTAGCTTTGCCACCTCACTATTTACCCCTTTTCCAGATCATCTGTGAATATGTTGAACAGCACTGGTCCCAGTACAGATCCTTGAGTAACCCTGCTATTTACCTCTTTCCACTGTGAAAAGTGACTGTTTATTCATACCTATTGTTTTCTATCTTTTAAGCAGTTACTGATCCATGAGAGAACCTTCCCTCCAATCCCATGATTACCTTGCTTAAGAGCCTTTGGTGATATCAATAACTATCAATATAGGTACCATTTTCCAAACCATACAAGTATTTTAGATAAAATTTTAAACAACTAGTTAGGACGAAAACATGTTAACAACGTTAACTGGGGTTGTGCCCTAACTTATATCTAACTTGTTTCTGAATAGTCATACTTCACTTTACTTATATTTTACCAGCCCTTACTTGGCTATTGTCGAGCTTATTTGGGCCTACTTATGTTTGAACACATTTCTATATAACATAAGCCAGCATCATGTTTATGAGCTACAGTGGGTTGCTGTTCCTCAGTGCAAAGTGTTGAGTGTGTTGCCTTTGTAGTTCTTTCAGTTTCTGCTGACCTGTGGCTATATGGATAAACTGTCTATTAGATGCAAGCTAAGATCCCCCACATGGTAGCAGGATGTTGGAGTATTTTTTCAGCTACTTTTTCCCATTGGATGTTAAGTGGCTGTAATGATGTTTCCTTTTTCTCAGTGAAAATAACTGAAAGCATTTTCATGATGTCAAAGAAAAGGCAAGGAACAGCAAGAGCGACTTCTAAAAAGTAAAGTGAAGAAGCTTCCCTCTGCCAAGGTCATCTCCAGCCAGTGGGCGGGTAGGAAAAACACCCATCTTTTGAGCAGATTGGCAGGTGTTTGCAGGCATTTGATCTTTTCTAAACCAGTTTAGCCATATCAATCCTCTTCTATTATTAACTGTCTTTGCTTCAGATAATTCAGGATAAGCAATGTCAAGCTGCTCTGTAATACTGTTTTGCTCACAAACAGGTTGTATGCCTACAATATTAAATTTTCAGCTGTTGCATTCTAATTGGCTGGCAGTACAAAAGTTTTTTGTTGGCCTTGCATTTTGAAGGAATTCTGTTTCAACACTTCAGAGCTACCTTGTGTCTTGAAACACACCAGAGGAAGGCTTGCATCCTGCTGTAATCACACACCCTGTTGCTTGCTCTTGCTTACATAAGACACAATTTATTGCACCTCAATGCTTTAATGATTAATGAGTGGATGCAAATCTAAGCAAGGGCAAAACAATATTTTTGAAGTAATGTGTACATGTATATACACAAGTCGTGTTTCTGGCACCATGCTATCGATGTCAGTTACTTGTGAGGTTTAGGGAAAGGTGCGGTCTTGGCAGAGACAACCTCAGCCTAAAATTATACTAGTTTTAATACTTTATCAGGACTCTTTGTCCAAACTGCTGAATGCCTTCAAGAGCTTAAGCATTTGTTTCTCTTCTCCAGGGACGTCTTCCAGATATAAAGTGCACATTTTGGTTTTTGGAAGTGGGATTAAAAATACACAATACAAAAAAAGAGAGGCAGCAACAGTGGATTCATTGACTCTTTATGAAAAAGAAAACTCTGCTTACAGTTTTAAGTGTAGGATGTACTGTAGTTTCCTGTGGACCTGACTGAAAGCATTGTACTAATTGTCTAGGGGGTAGACCTTTGTGCTCTGGTTGAAGAGAAAGCTGTACAGGTCAGGGGAGAAGAACGCTATGCATGTCAAGGTGGAGATGGATGGGATGATGCCAAGCTGGTGTAAAGCTCATTTTTGCCCTTCTCTGATCCTGGATCTGCTGTGTGCAGGGCCACTTTGTATGCGAAAAGTACAGCAGCTTGGGAGGAAATGTGCATCCACACACATACACGTAGACAGACAGTCCATGAGCCAGAGTTAAGGTAGCATGAAATATGCATTTGTTTGTCCCTGGTAAGATTAACCTGTTTCTGTTTATGTGGGCAGTGCATGTTTTATGCTGGCCTTAGCTCTTCATTTCTTTGATGTTAAGTGTTTGGATTTTGTGAATGATCTGGGTAACTAATTTGTTGTCACTTAGCAACCTTAGCTGTCTTTTGAGATGAAGTATTGTTTTTTATTTAATATATTAATCAGCCTTGTGCAGAACTGGACAAGACCTAGGACCAAAGCACTGCTGCTTTAGCAATAGGCAGCAGCACAGCTGATTACTGTTGACTGATTACTTGATCACAGCTGATTACTGTTGGTGAAGGTTGAGCTGATACACTTGGGGTGAAGGTCAAGGAGTCAGAGGAAGATGAGTATACATCTGGGGATGTTGGGGGATGAGTGTGTGTATATTTCTTTGTGTTTGCAATCTCAGGAAAGAAGAGCCTGCTAGGAATGGAAGGGAGCACAAACTGTAGATTGTAGTAGGAGCTGTTTAGTCGTAATTCTCCCCCTGTGCAGCCCACAGAACTTCATAGTCTTTAGAGTCTCTTTTGGTTCATTTCCTCAGTGTATCTCCTATTTGGCTTATTTGATTTTTCTGAGAACAAAACAATTGCAACAAGCCAATCATTAAACACCAGCGGTTTTTATTAGATCTCAGAATATCTTCCTTGCAGTAAAGGACCCCTGTGGCTTCACTCCCATACACGATGCTTGTTGCTATCACATGACACATACTCTCTGTAGTTTGTATATTCTCTCATGGAAAGAGCCAGGGAGAATCCTCATCTAGTGGGTAGAACCCATAGAAGGCAATGAACTGCCTCCACATACCCAAAGAAGCTGAGCTAGAAATTAAATGCACACCAAGAAAAGACTGATCAGCTAACTGCCTTTCCCAATACAAGATGAAATACCCTACAGCTGAGATTTGTGTGGGACAAATAAACAGTGTGATGACCATTGTGTCTGATAAAAAGTTGATGAATACAATCAGTTTTACATACCTATGATAATCTGTCACTCAAAAAATAACTGATATTTTATGCACTTAAAGACAGAAACATAGAAAGTTTGTAGACAGCTAGTTATTTTCTAAAGAGTGATGTATATCTGTATAGATAGATTTCCTAAGAACCCATAGTTCCTGGTGCTCTGTAGAGCTGTGATTGATTCTTTGGAAATCCATGAATTGTATAATATTCTTCTCCCCCTTTACCTACCCTCAGACCACATAATTCGAAGCTCTCTTTATCTAAATATTATGACAATGCCTGACTGAAGAAAAGGAGCCTTGCACCATCCTCCAAACATGACAAGATGACAATGAATCTGATCTCTGGTGGCAGAGACCCACAGTTGTGGGTTTATCACCAACATTCTCTATCAGCTGCTCCTGGCCCCTGCAAGGTGTGGCCTGCCCCATCAACGGACGTGTCTGTTTTGATTGAAATCATTGCTCTAGGGCATGGAAGAGGCAGTTTGAGACAGCCAGGTTTGGGCTTTGTAAATGAGGTCCAGGACTTGGGTTCTGTACTGGGTAGGTGAGTAGTGTGGTGCACAGTTAGCAGATAGGCTGCAATGTGCTGTACAACAGCACTTCCTGGCTGGATGGGGATAGGCAAGGTATAATGTATGACAAAAATCTTGCCGCCTGGAGGTGATAAAAGCATTATGATGATATTCTCATTCACCAGGGAAGAGTTTTTTCTCTTGGACAGTCACAGATAGCTAGGTAGCCAAACAGACCTCCTACTGAGAGTTCAGGAGCAGAGACAAGTCCACCAGATCCCTGAGGTTGTGCACTATAGTCACTATCAAGGGAAGGATACCGTCAACTGAGATCAAATTTGCCATTGTTCATTTCTGCTAACCAGCATCCCTTCTGATCTGTGAGGATTGAACCAACTGCTTTCTATCCATGGGGGAAACCCTGGTTCCATTTACATTAATGGCAAAACTCCCGTGGAGTTCAGTGGATCCATGATTTCTCTGTGTCCCTATTTTTACTCAGAGACTGGAGATTGGACTCAGCAAGAAAGAGGCATAGAGTTGGGTGTCATCAATATATCTGTAACAAAATGGCTGATATTTTTGGTGTATAAAGATGAATTGATAGTATATGCAGTCATCTCTGGGAAATTAAAATCAATACCATGTGCCGTACTTTGGGTGCCTGGACAGTTTTAAATTCTCAGCCTTGTTATGATTTATTAAAGAAATCTCAACCATTTGTTAAAGAAATCTCAACCAAATTTATTATCACAAGCCTGGGAGGGAGGGGGGAGGAGGGGAAATGCTTTACCGTGTTATATCCGAATTCATGTTATATCGGATCACGTTATATCGGGGTAGTGGTGTAGTAGCAACTGTCTGAACACTGCACAGTGTCCACCATAATTTCCCCAATAGTTCCTTCTGGTCTTTTCTCATTTTCTCTCCCTATCATTATCATGTTCCCATTATACCTCTGGCATTTAGGGCAGTGATGCAGCTCCTCCACTCCTGTCTGTTTCTGGCAAGTCTTTCAATGGTTCCACAGCTGTGCCCCAGGATTTTCAGCTCAGCTTCCACAGCTCTTCGCCATGTTGTTTTCGGACGGCCTCGTCTTCACTTGCCTTCAGGTGTCCATCTTATTGATACTCTGGTGATGGAATCAGTTTCCATCCTAAGCACATGACCGATCCATCTCCAACACCTCCTGGCAATGATGGTGCTCAGATCCTCTTGGCTGCACTGTGTCAGTATATCTTGGTTTAAGATTGTTCTGGGCCAAAAGTTACGGAGGATTTTTCTGAGGCAGGTTGTATGGAATGAAGACAGTTCGGACATGTCATACTTTCTCATTCCCCAGCATTCTGCACTATAAAGGAGTGTTGAAAGTACGCAGCTCTGATAAATATTGAGCTTGGTTTTAATGTTGTATTTTGACAATTTCCAGACTGTATTTAAGCTCCTGAAAGTGTTCCTGGCTTTACTGATTTTGTTCCGGATATCCTGGCTTGTTCAACCATCCTGGCTGATGGTGCTGCCTAAGTATGTGAATGTTTCTACCTTGTCTCTCCCTATAATATCTCCCTATCCATCAGTCTGCTCTCCCCATTCCTTGTCCACCAAAACTCCTTTGTGCAAAGCACTGCTTTTCTTCTGAGCTCTGAACAGAGAACTATATAAACACTAGGGATGCAGTCATAATACTTAAACCAAAGTTATTTATTGTTAATTTATTTTGCAAAAGATGTTTTTTTTTCAACTGAAATTTAACTGAGGGCCTGTTTCCTCAAATTTAGTTCAGACACAAGATTTGAATGCATAGGTGATGGATGGCTCTAATTATGCTGCTTGCCAAAAAAAAAAAAAATCAGTTATTGTTTTTCTTTTTTATTGTTCTCTCTTTCCAAGGATTCTTCAAATCACCTTAAAGAGTGGGAAAATCATTCCCTTCTCTTGTTTATGTTTTGTACAGGTTCGTCAATGTTTTTCTATCTTTTGGCAGCAAACAGTCTTTTTACAGATGACATTATCATCACTTGCTGTGCCCTGAGTACTAGAGGCACAGTAGGATCCAGAAAATAGACAAGCACAAACAGACTATGCAGAGAACTTAAAACCGTTTTTTTTAAAGCAGTTAGTTAGCAATTATTTCCATTTTTATGCTCTTTTCAAACTTTCATCCCTTCCTGGAGTATGTCAGCAGAAATGTTCTAGTTTACACCATTTACAGGGAAATCAACTATCATTGTTTCCCTTTGTCTGTAATGCAATTAGGAAATGAAAGTGTGGGGGGGAAATAGCCAGAGTTAGAAGACAGCAATAGTTTGACCTGCTCTCGTACCTTATGGATAAACTAGACACTTCAATGCTGAAGGTTCAAACCTTTTGAAGTTCATTGCTACCAACATAAAATATTTAATGTTTTGGAAGGCTTATTTTTGACAATGACTCATGCCTCATTTGCCTCTACTTAGGTTTTAAAGGGAGATACTGCACTTTTCCTAGAAAAGGGGTCAAATAGTTTGTTGTTATGATAAATCAGCCCTTATCATTATACTGTGTGTTCAAAAAATAAAGCTTAAAATACATTACTATAGCATTTATTTCTCTTTAGTAGGAAACTATTAATGCTAATTTACTTCTCAGTACCCCCCAACCCACAGGATGTAAACCAAGAAATTCCTAATTGGCCTCAGTGTTTCAGCTTCAGTAATTTCTCCTGATGAGCCTTCTATACATTTATGATCTTCTGTATGAAAAATTGCTTCCTTCTGTCTATTATAAATCATTCTCAATCTCTCTCTCTCTCTCTCTCTCTCTCTCCCCTTATGCCTCTTTGTTCTATAATCTTTATAGGGCAGCAAATAGTAGTTCAATTTGATGTTATCTGTTCCATTTCAAATTTTATATGATTCAGTTTAATTGCTCCACAACCATCTCTTTTCTAGGTTATATAAAGCTGTGCCCTCTCTCTGTAAACTGACATTGTACTATACCCTGGACCTTACTGTACCTGCTGCACTGTTTAGAAAAAGGACAATTTATCAATATTAACCAGATGCTCATAAAAGGGATCATCACATCCCTTGCTTGACCGCACAAAGATTTGGGGGGGTGCATTTAGAGGGTGAGTTTACCCAAGCTGTAATCACACCTTTGATTGCAGTGTAGATATATGCTATATGATGCAGACTGCGGAGGCTGCATGTGAAGGAACAGGAACATAAGATCTTCTGTTGCACAGATCCTTCAGAGCCTGTTTCGATAGTGGTGAATGTTTGGATCTTAGAGCCACTTCCGCCTTTAAACTGTAGTAGTGTCCAACTACAGTTCAAAGGCGGAAGTGGCTCTAAGATTCAAACATTCATCACTATAGAAACAGGCTCTGAAGGATCTGTGCAACAGAAGATCTTATGTTCCTGTTCCTTCAGGAGGCTCTACAGTTGTTGGGGGTGGGGCACTTGCCCCCTTGCATCTGCCTATTACAGGGCTGATCATAGGGCTGAGGATTTAGCCCTAAGTAATGTCTGAAACTGAGCTGTTGCTGGCATGGATAGCTTAGTCCAGGGGTCGGCAAGCTTTCAGAAGTGGTGTGCCGAGTCTTCATGTATTCACCCTAATTTAAGGTTTTTCGTGTCAGTAATACATTATAATGTTTTTAGAAGGTCTCTTTCTATAAGTCTTTAATATATAACTAAACTATTCTTGTGTATAAAGTAAATAAGGTTTTTTAAAATGTTTAAGAAGCTTCACTTAAAATTAAATTAAAATGAAGAGCCTCCCAGACCGGTGGGCAGGACCCAGGTAGTGTGAGTGCCACTGAAAATCAGCTCGCGTGCCGCCTTTGGCACCCATGCCATAGGTTGCCTACACCTGGCTTAGTCTTTGTGTTTAATTGCTCTTTGAAGGATGGCAAACAAGTTCCAGCTTAGATTTAATCCTCCCTCTTTTGTTCCAGAGTTTAGTAACATGCTGAATGATACCAGTGCACCGTAGACAGAATAACTCCATTTTCTTCTACCTCCAACCATAATGATTCTTTTTTGTTTTTTCCTCTGCCCCTTCTTTTCACAACTTGTCTGTCTAATTTGTTGTCACTCTGTTTTTTAATTTGTTGGATATTTTTCTCTTTCTGCCCTATTCCAACCCCCTTTCTGTTGATGACTTTGAAAGTTTAAATTCAAGTGCCAACATTGTTTTGGGAGGGTGGGGGGCATGCCCAGAGATTATGAAGAAAAAAGCAGAAAAGGATGAAGAGAGAAAAAATTACAGTGAGAGGGTGGAGTCAGGCAGACCAGAGTCTATTTAATCTTCGGTCATTGACACTGGAGCCAAAGCCTGGCCCTGCTGAACTCCCATTGACTTCAGTGCATCTAAGATTTCACTCTATTGCTATGTCTACACTTGGAGCAAGAGGTGTGATTCTTAGCTGGAGCAGACATACTCACAGTAACTCTCACCTAGGCGATGTGCTAAAAATAGTAGCATAGCTGGTATAGAGTAGGTTGTTATGCACAGTCAATTGGAACACACAGAATAAAATAGCTCTCTTGCAAGCTCCTTAAGCACTGAATAATCACTGAACACAACAAAGTCAACTTAAACTTCCAGTGAAAGCCAATTACATGCAATAACTAAAGACTGTAAATGTTAGAGGTGGGCCCAAGGGACAAGAACCAGAGCCCAATCTGGGTCTGAATTTTGTTTATGTTCTGGGCCACCAGTGAAATTCTGATCTGGATCAAGGTTCAAACCTTTCCAAAATCCTGTGGGATGTCTGGGGTTTTGACTATTTGAACTCTTTGAAAACAGCAGTATTTGGTAACAGATTGAACTTCCAAATCAGAAAATACAGAGTTAACAATCTGTCTTAGAAAACACAAAAGGCATTTGCTATATCCTGACAAAGGCGTTAACGTCTCCATATAAAGTAGTGCTTTCTAAGCAAGGATCTTAATCTGGCAATATTACAAAGGTGATAAAAGCAAGATTTAGTAACAGATACGTTTCCTTGGATTTATCTCTTATTGAACATTTGCAGCAACTGAGACTTTTATATTAAAGGATGCTAAAACTGAATTATTGTCAGAATTAATCACCAAAGAAGTAGTCATGCCTAGCAAGTACCCAGGACCAATCAGTAACATTTCAGTCTTGCTAAGGTTTTAATCTAATAAAATTCCCCATCATCCATGCCTGAACATCACACAGTCTGTTAACACTGTTGCAGTGCCAACAGAACTAGATAGCACTGTTGTATCTGCATGTCATCTACATAACGGCGAAATCCTATCCTGTAACTGAAAGCTGTTTAATATTATGTGTGTTCAGAAATATACAGGATACATTTTATGAACTGTCCTTTGTCAAACTCTGTATAAACCCGTCTATAAAGTAAATAATTGGTTTAGTTTTCCAGTCACTATATGGGAAGTTAGTTTATAAGTGGGTCAGTCTTCCCAGGGGACATTACAATACAAGCAAGAAGCTGCAGAAGAGAGAGAGGATCAGAGCACAGCTGACCTTGTGAGGACAGGAAACCCTCTGGAGACAGGGGAGGGAAGGCTATGGGGCCTGTGGTAGTGCTGCAAGTCAGAGAAGAAAAAGGCCGCCAAATGAGTTGAGACACAAGGAAGCTGCCTGGGGAAAAAAACAGCAGTGAAGGAGAGGCGCAGTTGGGGGCTCAAGGCTGCATTGTTTCCTTGGCTGTTTTTCCCAGCTGTGAGACACACAGGAAAGAGGGGACTTGCTCCGATCTATCATTGTCTGCCATCCTCACTCCACTGTCTCCCCTCAGCCATTATGAAAAACAGCCTGACACAGGTGAGGGGCGTAGGCTAGGAAGTGCAAACCATTACGTTTTACTCATAGAGCCCTGCAGGGATCACTTATAGCAGTTGGCATAGGATCAATATCTTCCAGTCTGCACCATGTTCAGATGCTATAATGACCCAACGTTGCAGGAAAGAAATATCTTCACCCCCCACCACCCATGCTACCTGCTATCATACCTCCCCCCCCCCAGGTCTTTTTCTTCTTCTGGCCCCAGGGAAGGGAGGCAATATGAACTACCCAATCCAGACACCCTGTAGCTCCGGGATGAAAGAGCCTTAGGCACTGGATCCAGCCTTCTGTCATGAGTTAGGCCTCACAAAATCATGACATTGTATTATTATTCATACTACAATAGTACCTAGTATCCTATTCATGGACCTGGTTCCCTTTGTGCTAGGTGCTGTAAAACACACCACAAAAAGACAGTCCCTGCCCCAAAGAATTTACAATCTAAGTATAAGCCAAGAGACGACAGATGGATACAGACAGACCAATGGGCTAATACATGGAGTCAACGAGACAACATTGGTTAATAGAATAGGCCGTTGTCTCAGATTAAAAAAGAGTGGCTTAAAAGTCATTGAATTTTAAAAAATAATTTCTTGTTTCTTTTATTTGCCTCCATGTGTTTTGAGTCTTTGAGTGGGGAGGGGGCTAGGCTGGAAAAATTATCTTCACGGTGAGGGATTTTTTTAATTAAAGTTTTGATTGTCAAGTAAACCCTTGATGGCAGGATCTTGGACTTTCCGGAAAAAACATCAAATATCATGAGTAGTGATAAAAACATGAGACTTAGTGACACTGTGGAGGGGACTCTTTCCCTCTCCCTCCCACAAAGGACTAGGGGTCCCTCAAGGAAAGGAGGTGGGAGAAATTCCACAGGGGATGTGGCAGGAAGAGAGAAAATGTAGAGGAGATTAAGGCCCCAAATGGGGCTGCAGGAAGGAATCTGACAAAAAAACTTAATGTAAGAGAGAGGCTGAAACCATCTGAACACCATGCCTGTCTGAACGTCAGTTGGCCCCTTTGAACTTCTGGAGGTTGGCCTCAGTGATTTAGGTTCAGAAATATACGCAAGACATTTTATCACCCATCCTTTGTCAAACTCTGATCCAGTGCCGAACACAACCCAAAATCTAATGAAAAATGTCTGGTTTTGTGAGCTATTGAGACAAGGTGGTGGACATTTCTTTCCTTTTGGCCTAAAGTTTGTGAAAACGGTTCACCAAATTTTGGTTCCATTGTATCAGAGCGGGAGCCCTGATTGAGGCTAGGGTTTGGAAGCAGGTTCAAGAGGCAATCTAATCTGGATCTGCACACCAGCCACCTCATTGGTGCGTTTCTGCTTAATATAGCTTCAGGTGAAAGGATTTTCTTACACCGGTCCCCACTTTGGCAAAGTACTTAAGCAAGTGCCTAATTTTAAGCACACAATTAGTCTCATTTGTACTAATGTGCTTAAAGTTGGGTGAGTGCTTAACTGGGGTCATAATTATTAGCATCCAGGCTATAGAATTTGTGTCCCCGCACCCCTAAATCCCTTGTTCACCCTCCATGCCTGATCCCCAGGGAAACTCAGACTGGACTGAAATACCCATGAAATATAAAAGAATATTGTGAAATTCATTACACAGTATATAGACCATAGTACATAGTCTCTCTTCTGAAGGAATACCCAGGGACTTCCTGAACTGATAACTGAAATACCAACAAGCCTTTAAAAATATATCTACTAACTAAATTCTTTCTACGTGTATTTTGTACTCGCATTGGTCTGTCTTTGATGTATGTTCAGTTACAAAGATTGTTCAGGGATTAACCACATTGAAAGCCATTTAATATTACTTCAAATTAGACATATGGTAACATCACTTTTCACTATTCACTGTTTTTTCAACTTTTTATATACTTTTTTTTTTACTCAGTTCTATCACTTCCCCTAAATCCCTGTGGATTAGAGCTTCAAATGAAGAGCCTAATCACTGTTTTAGGGAGAAAATAATGAAAAAGAACATTACCAAGATTACAGTAAAATCTTAAACTGACACAGTTGATGTGACTGAGACTATAGGCAGGAGCTCATCTGTCTGGTTTCTGAGGAAATTACTCATAAGAAATAGTGTTCCTCCTAATTAAAAGTAAAGAACAAATTTAAAAGAGTAGACAAGTGCTTCAAAGCATCCTACAAAGGAATTTATAGGGGCACATGTTGGCCATTCTCCAGGTAGAGCAAAGTGATGTTGAGACATTAGCCAGATTTATTCCTTTTATCTAGTTATTTCATTCACTCTGTTCTTAAATATGAAGAATCCTTGCTGTTGGAATGGCTGACTTGAGTATCCTGGATGATATGATAGACGAAGGAAAGAAAAGAGCACAAAGAGTTATCTGTAATGAAACTGCACCAGCTGGCTTGAAGGTTAAGAAAAAGATGAAACATTTGATAAAACGAGGTCCTTGTAGACTAAATATATTATGGAAGATAACAGGGTCTCATTGCAGTGAAACAGATTAAACCCATCAAGTAACAATGTAAACATTATCGGGATTTCTAATACATTAGTGTCACTGATATCATTGCAGACCAATGGCCTGGCCTGTGTGTTGGATTTACTCCAGTGGTTTTCCTGTATGCTAAAAGCTTTGGATAGTTTTGCCAAGTTTACAGCTCTAAAAATGTCATTTTATGAATAGATATGAGAAGAGAGGAAAAGTCAGTCTAAGTGATTTTAATTTGATTGCAGATGAAGTAGCACTGAGGAAACAGCACTTAGGCCTGTCCAGCAGTTTAGACAGGCATATATGAGGTACTAAAGCATAGTAGACTGGTACACTCTATTAAAATACATAATAGTATTATCATCAGTAATGTTCTGAGGTTTGAGTTAAATCCTACAAAGATAGATGTCACTGCAGTCTTAATTTATGAAGGTCTAGCAGTTATTTGCCACAATATTTTGAATTCTTCCCTCTTTATCAACACTTCTGTACGTCATTTCAAAGAGAATGCAGAGAATAATTAGTATGCAGAGTTCTTGAAGAAACAATATTGCTGGTCTTGCTCTTTATTTTATATCTCGTCTCAACTGTGCTACAGCTTTGTGTGTCATATTAGTGGTTTAGGAAAATTGTTTAATTTCCCTCCCCCCCCCCAAGATATGAAATATTTGAACATAGATGGAAGTTGGTGGAGTGGGTCAACTGGTTCAGCAATAAAAGGACAATCCTTCATTCAGCAAGGTTTCCTATTCAAGGTTTTTTCTTGAGAGTTTAGAGTGCATTGTTTTACAACAAGCAAATAATAAATAATAACTAGCTCTTATAACTAGGAAATAAAACCCCATGGGATACAATACAGGTCTCTGTCAGTGGCAGCAAACACTATCTTTGTATCTTTTCAAAGATCTCTGACCATTTCTGACTAGTAAGTGCAGTCCTGGATCCTCAAAATTTCACCTTCGGTCCAGGAAGCATTCCATTGAATCACACTGTACTCCTGTAGAAAAGACACTCCCTTCCTTGTATCTGCATATTGGAAGTCTAGGGCTGAAGCTGTGTTGGTTGAGTTTGCTGATGGGCCTTCAGTCCCCAGTCTTGCTTCATTAGTCCACACTGCGCACGTGCATGAGGCCTAAGACTATGTCAGATCTCTGCTTCCTGAGGATGAGGTAGGACCTTCATAGCCTTCAAACAGGACTAGGATTATCAAGGGGAAAGGGTTACATTCAGTACACAACTATTATACAGCCTATATACAATAAAGAACAGATATATTAAGAACATGCCTAGTATTTAAAATGTGGATGATGGCAGCTCAAAACAAATTTGAGAATATTGTATCTTATAATTTTTTCAGATATTAGTATGTTAAGTTTAGCACTAAAATAAACCAGAAAGAAATTAATTGTATATCGGTGTGACAAGAAAGAAAGATATACTTTAAAATGGCTAATGGTCTGGAACTTTTAGGTAGGTCTCAGCAATGCTCCATCAGGTCTTAAATCTTCTATAGACGAATGAATCATGAAAATCTATTCCGGTCCTGGCAAGGTTATGAGCAGCCAGGGTCACCTTTTCATGCAAGATAGGAATAACTTGTAACCCAAGCATTGTGAGAAATTATTAGGACTTTCCTAGAAAGGATTAAAATCCAAAAGATTTGTGTGGACATGGACACTGGAAAGATATGAAGAGACATGGAGACTTTAAAACAAGAGGGAGGTTTTATCTCACAGATGCTTCCAATGTACAATATCATTCTGTTAGAAATCCCCACAAGGACTGATTTATGGAGGGAAGCAATAAAGGACTCTGTTGTTTTAGAAATGCCAACAGCTGGTTTTCAGGGGAAATGACAAGAATTTGAACTCTGAGTTTATCTGAGATAATCTGAATAGTTTGTAAGAGGACACACCTCTAGGAGAAGCCCTAGCTTTGTAGACTAGTTTACATATAAAATTGATATATTTATTGGTTTCTTGTACAGTTTTTGGTCCTCAAGCTTTTGCTGTAGTATTCTGTATATATGCCCTGTTAAGGCAAGGTTATGGAAGTGGTTAGATGGCCACACAAGAGGGGGAAACGCAAAATGCTTTCTCGGGTGAGCAACTCAACCATATGAGGTCAGGAAAGGGTGGGGCCATCATACCACCCTTCACCACACCAGCTCATACAGCAGGGCCGGCATGCAAGGAGGCAATCTGCTCTATCCTAATGGAAGGAGCGGTAAATGAACTCCTGTGCTCAGGAAGGAACGACTTCCCCAGTGCGATGTGGCTCCAGCCCCATGGACAGCTTTGGCATACATGACACAATGTATTGCTTAAGGCCAGAGAATACAGAACATTTACTTTCGCTAATACAATAAGTAAAGAAAAAAGGGGCTTGTGGCCCATAAGGACAAGTACAGTGCAAGCTTATTACATGTTGGCTTTATAACTCTGGGCAGAATCGGTGTTGAATAACTGGTTCTAAGTGATATACCAAGTCAAATGTCTAACTGCTGGCAACTAGTATATTCCTTTCTCTTTAGTAAAAGGTGTAATATCCCCTGCTTGTCCAAAACAGACTCCCAGTGGAAGAGGAGAGTAATGATTCTCTTGTTAGTGATCCTTGCTTCTCCCATAGGCGTTAGATCTAAAGCCTTATGAACACACATGTAAATATACATTTGTAAAATGGTTTTAAAATGCCCCAAGCAGTTGATAGTTAAATGTGTAAAACTTTCCTCTTGCTATTTGGCTGCTTTGTCACTTTCAGAATTGGGAGCTGGCCCCTGAGGTACATGTTCCGTCAAAGATACTACACCTGAAATTTTATTCTGAAGTAAGTTTTACCGATAGAATGTTGAGTGATGGGTTATACAACTCAAACCAAAAAAATTAAAGACACTGTTGCCTTTTCTTCAGAGTTCAGTTGAAATACTTCATTGTTTATATTAAATGGGTCCCCTTTTGTCTTTGATTTAATGTTATGACTTTTTCAAGTCTACAGGGTAAGAGGTCACATTTTTACACTTGGTTAGAAATTGAAAATGTAATAATGCTGTGAACTCCTGGATCTTATTGATTCCTAGTGTTTAGGGGTCACCTGCCTTCTGAACAGTTAAAGTGTGTGACCTCCATATGCAATATCTGGATTTGTACACTTTGGTGAATTGAAACTTAAAATTGGGACTTTTAAAAAAGTGATATTAACTAGATAGCTAAATCTACCACTGCTTTACCATTGTGATTCCTAAATTTCAACGTCCTCACCGTACATAGTCTCTAACTACTTCTCCATTCCTTTAGTACAATATTGGTAACGGTACATAAAGTTTGGTTTTGGCTATAATAGACACTCTTTAAGCAAGGCTACCCATTTTTCCCCCTTTTCTTAACAATAGAATTCCAGTTCAATGATATGTCAAGTTTCAGAAACTCATTTCAAACTGTTGTGGCTGCAGCATCCAATCTGACCTGTGAAGATTATGGTCTCTAAAGAACAGCAAGGACTTTAACAATCTCCTAGCTAATGTGTTGAGTCACTTAATTCTATGCCTTATGAAAGTAGTATTTTAGCAATATCTTAAATATACTTAGTACATTCATGGTATTCTATAAAGTAGACAATGATTTTGAAAGAACTTTCCAGGAAACCTTCCCTATAATGTATACACTGAAAAGCAGCTACTTAAATATTCATAATCTGTTGTTTGAAATATCTTGTGAATAATGTGCAGATACTATAACAGCAGGTATCCTTAAAATAACCTTTTCGTATAGCAACCAGTAATACTGGGTGATGGTACTTCTGAGAATGACTGCAAATAGCAGAAATGTCGGTTAGCTGTCCCCATGTCCTTTCATTGCTGGGTTACTGTAGCTCTTGCTCAGGTAAAGTTAACACTAATGTGAATTGATAATGTGCAGAAAAGATATGGCCAAAATGTGAGTAATTCAGAACACATTAACTACCCAGAAGTCTGGATGCATGTAACTCTGATATATGTCAAAGTGCATTTTGTTACAAGTAGAAATGGACCTGAATCACAACTAAAGAGCTGAACTTCAGGGAAATTTGGCTCCAGATTGGATTTGCATCTGAACTTTGTCTCAGATCCATCTATATAAGCAGACAGTGTTAGGTACTGTACTTTCACCTTGCCTTTTTTCAAAGAAAGCACGCTTACAAATGCAAAAGCGGATCTTTTCCATTACTTTCTTTTTAACATCTGTGCAAGTTTTTTAAAATTATTTTTTCACACTATTGCTTTAAAACAATTCCCCATCTTAAAATGTCCCCTGCTAATTTTCTTTGCCTTGTAGAACTTAGCAAATCTAGAAATGCCAGAAGTTCTAATTGTTGGTCTGCAAAAATAACCATAAATGAAACAAGTTTATGAAAACTCAACACACGTCCCTGTCAATGAAGTGTGAACATGATGTAGAGCTGGAAATGGAACTGGGGTCCTCAAAAGCAGATGGTCTTTCAGGCTGCTGCACATCTACAATATAAAATAGACAGTGAATAATAAGACACGACAGGGCATGTGTTTTGTTGAGTTATACAGTGCCACTGCTTGGAAAAAGTAAGAGTCGCATAGACTTGTCACATGCCATCAAGTGGAATTGTCCTTGCTTAGAACATGCCATCAAGAATCTTACAGATTTGCACAATTTTGTTTTCTAAAAATTATCTCTGTATAAAGAAGTATATTTTGTAATTGGTTGTAGTTTTTCTTCAAACAAATCATCTTGACTGCTAAAATCAAGTAATGATAAAACTATAATCACTATAATTATCATATTTTCTAAGTATTACAGTGTACAGTTTTAATTAAAATGTCAGTTTTTACCAGCAGCTATCACACAGTGCTATCAGATTTCTAAATACAGTTACGCCTCCGTTTTAGAATATCCTAATGTATAGTTGGGAAAGGGAAAGGTTGCAATTACAGCTTTTGGTGCTGGTTCTCTGGATTTTTCTTTTTAAAGCAGAGAGCTTGTTTGAAACCTTAAAACTTTCCTGCTTGGGATGCCACCATATATGACTGAGGAATTTCCTAAAACTCCTGAATATTGTTTTCATGTCTGCTGCTCAATTAAAATAAAGTCCGTTCCTCCCAAATGCCACAAATCATTGAGAGTATTGACATCCTACTACCAGCAAACACATTCTAAATAAGAGTGCATATTACTCACTTAATTGGGACTACTCACCTGGGCAAAGTTGAACATGTGCATCATTTGTTTGCAAAATCAAGGAAGTAGTTCAAATGTTTGTGCCTCAGTTAAATTATGCACCTAATCTCATATATAGGCACTTAGTTTAGAAGGCTAAAGTTCAAAGGAGTTGAGCAACCACATTTATGCTTTGGCCATTATGTGTAATATTGTATAATGTAGTAATTGATTGTCTTGATGCTATTTGCTTAGGAAAAATGTAAATTTAGTTGTACAATATGTTACATTGATCATGTGTAGTTTAGTATATGTGGGGCATGTATATTAGCCTAAATTCATTTAAATCCTATTAGACAAAGTAATGGAGGCCTTGCAGGACTTGTCTGAACACTTGAGGTAACACCTGGAAGATACAACCATATTTATTGGTATTCCTCCATGATTGCAATTTTAAAAGAATAGTTCACAAGATATTCGTACCATCTAATATGAATTGAACCTAGCTCTGATTTAGCATAATACGTGAATTGATCACTCTAGCCCAGGGATTGGCAACCTTTGGCATGTGGCCCATCAGGGAAATCCACTGGCGGGCTGGGATGGTTTGTTTACCTGCAGTGTCTGCAGGTTCGGCCGATCGCAGCTCCACTGGCCGCGGTTCACCATTCCAGGCCAACGGGGGCTGCAGGACGCGGCCGACAGCACATCCCTCGGCCCACACCACTTCCCACAGCCCCCATTGGCCTGGAACGGCGAACTGTGGCCAGTGGGAGCTGTGATCGGCCGAACCTGCGGACACTGCAGGTAAACAAACCGTCCCGGCCCGCCAGCGGATTTCCCTGACAGGCCGCATGCCAAAGGTTGCCAATCCCAGCTTTAGCCTAATGCTAATCCAAGACAAGACAGACATTGGAATACCTGCTTTCTAGGCCCATTTCTAGTTAAGATTTTGGAGCAAATTTTCAAGATTGCTCCCTTTAGTGGATACAGTTTTCAGCTGCAGAACTTGTTTTCTTGGAATCTGCAACTGAATAATGTGTTGAAGGCTAGGTATGTTCACCTCTACCACATTTCAGGTGTAAATCAGGGTCTCAGTTTCAAGTATTCCATTTTGCCACTGAAAAATTGTAACTGCAAAAAAGTGGCTGGACCTTCTCCAAAAGTTACCACAGAGAGTGTTGAAACAGAGAAGAATATTCCTCCTAAAAAGGGAATCTAGAGATAAAACTGAAGAATGGCTTCTGAATAAATTTGAAGGAAGTCTGTAGCCTTTGGGAGCGTTGAATCTTCTGTTCTTAATTTTCTTAGTATTTCATTTGATCCCACATTCATAACTATCTGCTAAGACATCAGAGCTTGTTCTGCTTTTTGTTGTGGTACAACAATCTACCTGAAACAAAGCAAGCATTTAGAAGAATGGCATTTTCCAACTTCATCATAAGGAAAAGGTGCAAGGTATTATTTCAGGACTCTACTTGTGTTGAGTCCCCTGACTGCAGAAGTTCTAGTTTAGTGATGAAGCCAAAGCACCAAGGGTAGGATTTTCAAAAATACCTAAGGGAATTAGGTGCCCATCTCCAACTTACTTTCACTGTGCTTGTTAGGTGCCTGGAAAGCACAAAAGCTCCCTAAGAGGCAAACCACTTTAACGCAGCAAATTAAAACCGTAGTGGGGGTGCCATTATAAGATGAGACAAAATAAATAGGGAATACTTACTGCAGTGCTTAGAAAAATGTAATGGGCTCCATTGAAGTAGCTATAAGGAGGATGGACACAGTACAGTTCCTGTTGGATTGCATATATCCTAAAATAATCTCTTATTACCACTATGTCTTCTGTGTCATCACTTCTAGCTAAATAATACAATTTTTCATCCGCACCTAGGGAAATAAGCTTTCACATGTGCACTGCAAGCATTGTGTCCTACAATACACCCTCATTTCACGCTGCCAGACACAAAGAGCAAATTACAGCAGGCGAAGGGATCTTGCTATCCTGTGCTTTGATTTGGTGTGGGGTTTTTTTTGGAGAGACAACTGCTGTTTATTCCCTATCTTGCATAGTGCAATGTTCTCATTCTTCCTCCCACACTAAACAGTATTGTTGTACTAAATTTAAAGGGCATTTAGAAAGCAGTATGTCACTTCACCCATGACTGCAATTGTGTGTTTTCCAGACTTGCAATACAATCTTGAATGCATTTCTTATTTGGATTCATAGATTTAAGGCCAGAAGGGACTATTAAACGTAGTCTGACCTCTTGTATACATAGGAATATTATTTCATCCAGGTATACCTGTATTGAGACCAATAACTTGTGCTTGACTAAAGCAAATCTTCCTGAAAGGCATCCAATCTTGAATTGAAGACTTCAAGAGAGAGAGAATCCACCACTTCCCTTGGTAGATTATTCAACTGGTTAATCACCTTCACCATTAAAAATGTGTGCCTTACTCTAATTTAAATTTCTCTGGCTTTCACTTCTAGCCACTGTCTTTCTCCATTAAATTAAAAAGCCCTTTAGCACCCAAAAATTTGTCCCAGTTAAGGCACTTGTACACTATACTTAAGTCCTCTTGATCTTTTCGATAAATTAAATAGATTGAGCCTCTTAAGTTTCACTATAAGGCATTACTTTTCCAGCCTTCAAATCAGTTTGTGGCTCTTCTCTACATACTTTCTAATTTTTCAACATTCTTTTAAAAATGTGCACACCGGAACTGAATGCAGTGTTCCAGTATCAGTCTCACCAGAATTTCATAGAAAGGTAAAAATCACTTCCTAACTCCTACTTGCTCTTTCCTTGTTTATACACCCAAAGATCCTATCAGACCTTTTTGCCACAGCATCTCGCTGGGAGCTGGTTTTCAGTTTATCTACTGTGACCCCTAAATACTTTCAGAGTCACTGATTTCTAGGATATGGTACCCCAAGCTAAGTTTTTTTCCACCCCATCAGAATTCAGAAGAGGTTTCTCCTATGACAATTTCCTTTTCTATTAGAATTCTGATCCAGAGATTTCTTGAGCTCTTTTTAGACTACCCCTTTTTAGACTGGGTGGGGTGTTTCACCAGCCCCAACTCCTCTGTAAGGCCTTTTCCTTGGCATGGTTTATTGCATTTGTCCTTTGTTATACATAGTACAAAATAAATACAAAATACAACTGCTTAACTGAAAAATTCAGAGGTTTTTCCCTGCCTCAACTAGCCAGGGAGAAAACCCCCCCACATCCTTGCCCTCAAACATGTTCCCACCCCGGATCCAGCTTCCTCTTCTAGTCTTCCTCCTGGGTTGTGAGTGTCAACTCACTCCAACACCCATCTGCACTGCCCTGTCCAGGTGCTCCCCCTAGAGATGCCATTCCTCAGAAACTCCTAATCCTCTGGTTATCAGGCTTCTTCCACCACTCTTGCGTCTTGCATCAGATCCCAGCTCCCTCTCAGTTTCAAAGGTCCCTCTGTGCAATAGGAAAGTAACCTGTCTGGCTCAATATCCTGTTCCTCTTTGCACTGACACCCCCCCACCCCGCAGATTTTTCCTAGCCGAACAGCTCCTCCAGCGGTTTCTCCAGCTGAGCAGGTTCCCTCTCAGAGGAAGCACCACCCCCAAACTACCATCATGTGATTTGTTAACTGACCTAATCATTGGCCACAGGGCCAGTCCTAGACCAAACGGTGCCCCAGGTGAGGCGTGTCTTCAGCGCCTCCCTCCATTTGTTAAATTTTTGAATACCTTATTTTTTATTGCATTTGTAGTCCATTTCATAAGTTTGCACGATTTCCATGCATGATTTTTTCTGTCACATAAGACAACAAATTTGCATGCTAGGATCTATAAATCTGTATATATTCATGCTAACAACAAAAACAGGGCCCCAAGCCCAGTGCCCCCAATTCTGGCACCCCAGGTGGTTGCCTGCCCCTAAATCCGGCCCTGTCCGCTCAAACCAAAACTCATCACCTGGGAGGCAGATAATTGGGCACAGGTAGAGTTCTCCTAAAATGATCAACCCACTCTGACTCCTTCTCTTGTTAGAAATGCTGAAATCTGATGTAGAGTGAATCCATTTTTTCCCCCATGACCTGTGCACACAGAATAGGTAGCAACAACACTGCCTAGGGTAGGAGAGGAGATGAGATATTGCTACTTATTATTATTTCTGAGGCCTAGGCATTAGAGCTGGTCAGGGAGTGGTTTTCCTCTTCTAGGAAAATTCATTGAGATTTTTGAAAAATTTATTTCTCCCAAATCAGGATGAAAAGCTAATCTTGAAATTTTTCACAAACCAACTTTCGGTTTGAATCAAAATGTTTTATTTTGACATTTTCAGAAACATTTGAATTATGACTTTTTAAAATTTAGTACTACAATTAGCTTACATTTCAAAATCAAAAACAAATTTCAACGCTTTCTCCCCCCCACACACACACACCAAAAAACCCACACACCCGGAAGTTGAGTTTGAAAAATGTCAAAAAGGGACATTTTGACACCTTTGAAAGTCTTTTTTTTTTTTTAATTGCACTGAGAAATTTGTGTAAATTGATCCTTTTCCAGAAACAGTTTTGGTTTCAATAAAATAAGATATCAGAGTGTGTTAAAATAGCAGAGTTTCACTAAAGAGCACCTGAGTCGGCTCTTTGTATTCAACCAAGGCTGTTCCAACCCTGAAGCAAAAAGTGTCAGACAGCTCTGGCTGCCCAGATGGCTGGCTTCTTGGGTTTCCCATCTGAGGGGTGAGTAGGCAGACAGCAACCAGGGACACCTGGGAGTTTGGCAGCTTGCTGGGGAGAAGGGGATTCTGATGGTATTTTTGATTGGGAAAAACCACAATGTTCCTGCTGCCCAGGCAGTTGGCTTTTGAAATTTCACTCCTGTGAAAAATTTTGAGTTTTTGACCTTTTTGTATTGAGTCAGAGCACTTTTATTTTGTTCAAAAGCTTGAATGTTATAGTGAGCGTGAAATTCCATTTCCTGGCCAGCTCTACTCCAATGCCTGACATGCGTGTGCACATACAAACTCGACTCACGCAAATGAGGTTTTACCGGCTCTTGGTGCACAAGGCTCTGAAAGTCTGTACCTAAGTAAATGATTAGGGCTGATCCTGAGCTAGGGACACCAACATCAAAAGGCATCTGACAATTTACCCCAGCTGAAGATCTGCCCCATTATTTCCAGAAAATACACACTATATAGATTTCTGGGGCTCATTGTGGAGATTGCATTATTGTTTGGGGAGGGGTGGGGAAGCTGGCTATTGAGTTGTGCTGTGACCTTTTTTAAAATGTGTGGACTGCTTCAGAGTCTAATCATTTGGTTTCAAAAGAATGGGTAGTGAATCATCTTTGCGTGTCTGCCACATGGCAGGACAGTTTTTTATTATTCCCTAAGCCATTCCTAACATATTTTTTTCTAATCTAACCTAGACTACTCCAATGACTTTGATGCAAAAAACTCCCTTAGCAGCTTGCTCTGTTTCTTGTGTCCTTATAAAGCTTTTCTTAATACATAGCCTTTCTTCAGACTGCGCAGCTCTTAATTTCCAAACCTTCTATCACTGTAGTTGCTTTCCTCTGAGCACTCTCCAATCTGTCTGTCTCTTATTAAGTGTTCTGCTCTGAATATATGCACAGCTCTGACTGAGGTCTAATAGATGCTGAGTGGGGTTGGATAATCTTGCTTATTTTATATGCTTACGGGGTGACCACTAAGCATTTGCTTTTTATGTGATTGTGTCTCATTGTTGACTCATATTCACTTTATTATTCACATGCAGATCCTTCTTTGTGGCACCACTGTGTAGACAGCCGATTCGAGGGGGAAATCCTAAGGGCCTTCCTCAATTTAAACTCAGTCCATACTCAAGCAAAATCAGTTGAGTTTAATGGAAGTTTTCCAGATTAAAGATTGAACAAAGACTTCTGGATCTGATTCTTTATTTGTGCATTTGGTTATTTTTTGCTACATCAACCATTTGACATTTCTTTCTATTGAATCGCACTATATATTGATTTGAATGAATCATTCCAATTTATCGAGATCTTTAACATGTCTTGCACAGTATTTAGGTAGGTTAAATGTCATAGGCTATTCTTTTCCCATTTTCATGAATAAAAATTGTGAAATTATACCTTTATTGCAAGTTCATGTATTTTTAAAATGTTACAGAACATACATAGTAGCCAAATGGTATCATCTTCCCCATGAAAAGTTGTCTGAGGTGCTAGAGATGACATGTTGGACAAATTCTTGAAAAATTCATTTTACACATGCAGATAGTCATGGAGAGAAATTTGGTACTTTGGCCTAGATTAGGGCCAATGTGGCGTATGGTTTTCATTTAAAATGAAAGGATCAAGCTAAAAAGAGAGAAGTCTGAAAATCTAATCTGATACCACCTCTGTACTTGTACTTGAATGAGATGATATACTGTGTCTTATTTCCCTGCAGTATTTGCATGAAGCCTACAAATATTTGAACTGATTGCGCTTCAGTGCATGCATATGTGCAGCAATGAATCATCGTATGATAGGATGAAATTAAAATCAATTGAAAATGTATTCAGGGAAGCTTCCAAAATGAGCTTTGGGGGAAAAGTCCCATAAAACTACAAGGTGGCTGCTGTAGCTTTATTGGCAAAACTAATTGTGTTTGAGATAATTATTTTGCAGATTTTATTTTTGCAAACATCTGGGGCAAAGGGTTGAGGCTCTTCCTGGGGATAGTGTATACCCAGGTGGTGTTTTATCAGCATGCTTTTTTCTTTATTGAATGTGGCTAGTCACAAATAAGCAGATGTACAAAAATCCTCTATGTACATAGATTGCAGAGGCAAGCTATAAAAAGCATAACCAAAGGGTTTCAAACACGGTCTTCCTGACCATTTATCTTAATAAGTTCTAAAGTCAAGAGCTCAAACTCATCCCTGATGTAACTTTTTTTAACTTAAGTGATTTCCATGAAGTTACTTCACAGCTGAATTTGACCCAAAGTGTATGCTGTAATTAAGGTGTACTTCTCTTTGATGTCTTTTATTGGTCTGGTATAGTTGTATTTGGAGGAACTACATGGGGAACAAAAATTCTTACCACAAGTCAGAGTTTTTTTGCTGAGTTGAAAAAAAACCACCTTGTTCATGCCTTCTTTTTTAAAAAAAAAATCATCATTTTGAAGGCAGAGAACTGCCGTTTTGATGCTAATGGGTATTTGCTAAACAGTAACACCAAATTTGGGCCACATTTACTCACACCAGGGCCCAGATCCTTTAGTGCAGTGAGCTGACCAGCAGCATGTTATGACCCTTAAGACAGCATAGCTAGCTATGAGTGCAGGGGGATGTTCTGGTGGCTATAGTTAGTGTTTGCCTATTATGTCACCACCCTGCTGCCAGCACAGAAGTCAATGCCAGATAATAGTGTATGGCAAGAGAGAGCCTATGACTGGATGTACCCCCGCTGAGACATCAGTTGCTTAGGCCTTTGACAGGCAGAGTAAGTTAAAGCCAATCTTGAAGAACATCTCTGGATAATACCATTTATCCATTGGCAACCTAATAAACTGAGGCCTTGGCTACACTTGCAGATGTACAGCGCTGTTAGTTAAACCCGTGTTCGTACAGCTGAGTAGGGAAAGCGCTGCAGCCTGTCCACACTGGCAGCTGCCAGCACAGTAAGATGGCTACATTTGAGGCATTTGCAGCTGTATTGGGAGTGGTGCATTATGGGCATTCAAGTGGCTGCAACGTGCTTTTCAAATGGGGGGGGGTGAGGGGGACTTTGACAGGGAGCGTTTTTGGAGACAGAGTGGGTTTTTGGAATCTCCACAGAGTGTCAGCTCATTATTTCCACACCTCCACATCCCCTGCCTCTCTCTCAATCACTGAAAGCAAACAGCAGGGGCTTTGTTTGTTTTTAAAGAGCAGATAAAAGAGAGGAAACAGAGCCTTCCCCCTCCCCCCCGCCGTTCTTCTCCCCCCCCCCCCCCAGACGCCGTCTCTGTCCAAGGCAACTTTGCTGCCGGCATTCCTAACGGAGCCCCTCCCCTCTTCCCCCCCCCCCCCCCCCGCCTGCAAACAGTAGCTGTGTTTGGTTTTTTGTAAAGCACCTCAACAACGGAGCTCTGAACTCCAACCCGGAAGTGCCGTTTCAAAACAAAGGGAGCTTCCGGAGATCAGTAACTGCGTTGTTCCTCGGCTACACTGAAAGACCAACGTTCCACCCACTTCACAACAGCTGTTATTCCTCTCGGGGAGGTGGAGTACATGCAGCGCTGTATCTGAGGAGATACAGCGCTGCATGTGCCTTGCAAGTGTAGCCAGTTAGTGAGTTACAGCGCTGCAGGCAGTTTTATTGCGCTGTAACTCGTAAGTGTAGCCAAGGCCTGAGTATTATACCATTTAGGTACAAAAAGCTTTAAATGTACTCACTTATTTAGTATTATACAAGGTTCCCCCCCCCCACCGTATACAATGGTACTTTGCTGGATGTGTGGTATAACTCAAACAAAATGCATATAATTATGAAGATCTGGGAATTGTTAACTGGCAGCTTAAGTAAATATAAGAGCTGAGAGAGATACGGTGAGCAGTTAGAGTAGAGTATACCAGGTGCTGAAGACTAAGCTACTGAAAGTTTGATCATGCATAATTTTAGCAAAATTTCAGGGTCTCATCCTACAGCCTCTAAAGCTATGTCTACACTTACGGTTTTCTTAGGCCTGGTCTACACCTAAAAATTAGGTCGACCAAGCTACATCACTCAGAGCTGTGAAAAACTTTACAAGTGGGGTTGACCACATTGTAGACAGACCTAGGTAGATGGAAGATTAGCTATCACATCTCAGAGAAGTGGATAACATACACTCACCCCTCTCCTCACCCCTTCTGAAAATGTAAGTAGTATCTAAACTACAGTGGCAGAGCTACAGTGCTGTACCTGTGTCACTGTATTGTATACATACCCTTAGTTTTATTCATCATGCACCATCATGCAGCTTCCCTAGTGGAGCACTAGTATAGACAAAATAGCAGCATTTTTACCATCGGGTTGTCTGACCAAGATCTGAATAAATATTAGATGACACAGAGATAAAAACACCATCAGCTGTTCAGCAAGTGAGCTGCACTAAAGTGCCCATCATTACTGTCACTGGTGGCGCTACAGCAGTGGGAAATCTTAGGAGAAAACTCAGTACGGACAAAGCCTCATAGCGAGTTTTCCTGCTCAGAATTGCTGCAAGTTCAGGCCTTCAGTTACTGTCCCAACCCCTTGATGATATTTTTTTTAAAATCAAAATCTTTGAAAAACCTTAAGCTCAGATTAGATTTTCATTAAGGTTTTAGAAAATCTATTGCACAAAGTCTCATAAGAAACACAATTCATAGAGAGGATTAACAGGTCAACTTAATGAACTTGGCCTTGAACCTCTTAGACCCACCATGGAGTTCATCCTACCTTGAAGTGCTAAAAAGAAACAGATCTAGCATGACAGCTCAGAACAGTGTAAGAAGTAAAAAAATGAGATTGCATGGTCTCAGCCTTGTTCCTATTTTTCTGAGAGTGTACACCAACAAACCATAGTGTGCTGTCACTAATTCAACAGCTATAGCAGTCAAAAGTCCCATAAAACCAGAATAAGATACTGGGACTAGTGCCAACTGAAGGCAGCTTTACCTTAAAAAACACACACACACACTCTCTCTCTCTCTCTCTCTCTCTCTAACTCTGGGCTGTGTGATTGAACAAGAAGTCTAACTTGGATAAGCTCTTAGCTCTCATTTGCATAGGAACTAAAGAGAAAGCAGCTGCTTAGTCGTATTTTATTATTTGTTTACACTAGTGTAAATATCAGAATTCTAATACTAGATTAATCTTAAATTCTGCCGGCAGAGACCCAAATCAAGATTAAAACTCCAAAACAGCGTGCACTTTCAAAGATTAACTGAATTAGGTTACTCTAGGGCAGGGGAGAGATAAATTATAGCTTTTGTTTTCACATCTGCATGATGTGAACATTTTTATTTTTTACAACTTAAAATCTAGAATTTGATTTGGCTTGTTATACAGAAGGTAGCTGAAAGCATGCTACACCCCTCCACAAAAAGCCAAATAATGGTGGTGCTGTGAATTTAAATAGGAAAATAGAGCTTACCTAACTGACAGTGGACTCTGGGCCAGTAAGATAAGATGGTTCACATCTAAATGTTGTACCATGTTAGACTTTAACAGGCTCTAGGAAGGCAGAAGATATATCTGAACACACAGCCATCTAGACATACTGAGCCCCTCGAAAGTTGAATTTTTAAAGGAATACTATTCCAGTGAGATACAGGATCCTTGTATTCCAGGCAAGATCACGAAATGGTTGAAAGATAGAATAGAAAGAGCTGTCTGAGAAAGCAAAGTTGGAGATTACAGCTGATGGGTAAGAATTAGAGCATGGCTAGACTTTCCCTGATCAGTGTAGCAACTATTTGGTCCCCTGTTTCTATTCTCGCCTTTGCCTTTTCTCTTTTCTGTTGTAAGTTAAAACCTTGCTAATTTATACCTGGCTAATTCGAATTTGCCCACACAGAATGATGGTTTCTCCCTACTTCTCAGCAAAGTAACATAAAACCTCAGTACATCACCCCAATATTATGACTCCAGTTCTTTAATAGATTATTATACTAAGGAGAATGATCTACAGAGTCTGAGTTTATTTGGTGTGAGTGTAGGGACAGGTGGGTAACAAGAAAAATAATTACTGTGGGGTTGGCACCTTTCAACCTGCACTGTGTAAGCGGCAGCAAGTTGTGCCAGATTGTGACTCAATTACAATTCACTTGCTGCTTCCCATTTACTCCATAGGGGAACTAAGCATCAGTATCAGCCCTTTCTCTGGCACAGCTTACCTCCTACTCCATCTGTGCTGGCCACATATTGAGGGGATGGGACTCCTCATAGACTTTAAGGTCAGAAGGGACCATTATGATCATCTAGTCTGACCTCCTGTACAACGCAGGCCACAGAATCTCACCCACCCACTCCTGAAATAAACCCCTAAGCTATGTCTGTGCTATTGAAGTCCTCAAATCATGGTTTAAAGACTTCAAGGTGAGAGAATCCTCCAGCAAGTGACCTGTGCCTCATGCTGCAGAGGAAGGCGAAAAGCCCCAGGTCCTCTGCCAATCTGCCCTGGAGGAAAATTCCTTCCCAACCCCAAATATGGCGATCAGCTGAACCCTGAGCATGTGGGCAAGACTCACCAGCCAGACACCCAGGAAAGAATTCTCTGTAGTAACTCAGATCCCATCCCATCTAGCATCCCATCACATGCCATTGGAAATTTGTAACGCTAATAGTCAAAGATCAATTAATTAACAAAATTAGGCTATCCCATCAAACCATCTCCTCCATAAATTTTTGAAGCTTAATCTTGAGGCCAGATATGTCTTTTGCCCCCACTGGATCTAAAGGCGGAGGAGGCCTCGAATTACTTCAGGTCAAAGTTGCAGAAACTATCAGAAGCCTGCATCCCAAGAAAGGGGAAAAAATTCATAGGCAGGAGTTGTAGACCAAGCTGGATGAGCAAGCATCACAGAGAGGTGATTAAGAAAAAGCAGAAAGCCTACAAGGAGTGGAAGATGGCCGGGATCAGCAAGGAAAGCTACCTTATTGAGTTCAGAATATGTAGGGATAAAGTGAGCGAGGCTAAAAGCCATGTAGAGTTGGATCTTGCAAAGGGAATTAAAACCAATAGTAAAAGGTTCTATAGCCATATAAATAAGAAGAAAACAAAGAAAGAAGAAGTGGGACCACTAAACACTGAGGATGGAGTGGAGGTTAAGGATAATTTAGGGATGGCCCAATATCTTAATAAATACTTTGCCTCAGTCTTTAATGAGGCTAATGAGGAGCTTAGGGATAATGGCAGGATGACAAATGGGAATAAGGATATGGAGGTAGATATTACCACATCCGAGGTAGAAGCCAAACTCAAACAGCTTAATGGGACTAAATCGGGGGGTCCAGATAATCTTCATCCAAGAATATTAAAGGAACTGGCACATGAAATTGCAGGCCCATTAGCAATAATTTTTAATGAATCTGTAAAATCAGGAGTTGTACCATATGACTGCAGAATTGCTAACGTAGTTCCTATTTTTAAGAAAGGAAAAAAATGTGATCCGGGTAACTACAGGCCTGTTAGTTTGACATCTGTAGTATGCAAGGTCTTGGAAAATTTTTTGAAGGAGAATGTAGTTAAGGACATTGAGGTCAATCGTAATTGGGACAAAATACAACATGGTTGTGCCAAACCAACTTGATCTCCTTCTTTGAGAAGGTAACAGATTTTTTAGACAAAGGAAACACAGTGGATCTAATTTACCTCGATTTCGGTAAGGCATTTGATACGGTTCCACGTGGGGAATAGTTAGTTAAATTGGAAAAGATGAGGATCAATATGAAAATTGAAAGGTGGATAAGGAACTGGTTAAAGAGGAGACTACAACAAGTCATACTGAAAGGTGAACTGTCAGGCTGGAGGGAGGTTACTAGTGGACTTCCTCAGGGATCGGTTTTGGGACCAATCTTATTTAATCTTTTTATTACTGACCTCGGCACAAAAAGTGGGAGTGTGCTAATAAAGTTTGCAGATGACACAAAGCTGGGAGGTATTGCCAATACAGGGAAGGACTGGGATATCATACAGGAAGATCTGGACGACCTTGTAAACTGGAGTAATAGTAATAGGATGAAATTTAATAGTGAAAAGCGCAAGGTCATGCATTTAGGGATTAATAACAAGAATTTTTGTTATAAGCTGGGGACACAGTTGGAAGTAACAAAGGATGAGAAGGACCTCGGAGTATTGGTTGATCACAGGATGACTATGAGCCACCAATGGGATATGGCCATGAAAAAAGCTAATGTGGTCTTGGAATGTATCAGGCGAGGTATTTTCAGTAGAGATAAGGAGGTGTTAGTACCATTATACAAGGCACTGGTGAGACCTCATCTGGAATACTGTGTGCAGTTCTGGTCTCCCATGTTTAAGAAGGATGAATTCAAACTGGAGCAGATACAGAGAAGGGCTACTAGGATGATCCGAGGAATGGAAAACCTTTCTTATGAAAGGAGACTCAAAGAGCTTGGCTTGTTTAGCCTAACCAAAAGAAGGCTGAGGGGAGATATGATTGCTCTCTATAAATATATCAGAGGGATAAATACCAGGGAGAGAGAGGAATTATTTAAGCTCAGTACCAATGTGGACGCAAGAACAAATGGATATAAACTGGCCATCAGGAAGTTTAGACTTGAAATTAGACGAAGGTTTCTAACCATCCTCCTCCTATGTGCCCCATCTCCACAGCTACTTGTGGAGTGGATGGGTAGCAAGTGCAGTGGAGTAAGGGAGCACCTTATGACCCCTTACTCCCATACAAGGGCTCCCAGAGCAAGGGTCAGAATCTGACCCTATATTATTTATGTATTTTAAATCTTGTCCTGGTCACTATAAGTTTTTCTCTTTTGACATTTGCAGTGCAGCTCAAACATTTCCAAAGAAGCAAATGTTCTCAAAGTGAACACAAAACTTTACAAATATTTTATTAAAAATTGGGCTTCTGTCTCCTCAGATGATAGCAGCTAGATAGGCTGTCTGCCTTTTTAATTACACAATTCTGAAGCAATACCTTGAATCGATACATCTCTGTCAGTTGTCAACGTGAATTCCAACTCTCTTTTCGGTATTCCACTTCTCTCACAAGAATGAAATCTGATACCTTGAGCTCTGTGATCTGTCCATTTCTGTTCCGTTTTGCTAGGGTTCACCTCAAGAACATCAGTGTTCATAGGGCATAGAAAGTCCTGTCTGCCATCAATATTGCTGCTGCAGCAGGATAACGCTTGAATGTAGGCATTTTCTATCTCTGAAGTGTGTTACAGAAATCTATAAAACATTTATAATATTATATCCAAAAACTCTACATTAAAAGAACATTAAGGTTGCAAAGTCAAGCACTCAAAAATTAGGAAATGGCAGAATTAAGACTGCCCATGTAACCTTAATTTGAATCATTTGTGCTTATGCAGCACTGTACAGTCTTTAGTTACACTACAACTATCTTCGCTGCGGGTACTGCATTTCAGCAGGGTCAAGAAATTGCCCATGAGGAATCAGGAACAGGATTTCTTCGGATGCAGCTCTGTTCGAGAGACATCTGTCTACCCATTTTAATGATGATTAGTTAGTCAAATAAATTTGAATTGTTCTTCTAATGCTGTTTAAGTTTAATGCTGCACCGAATGTAAACATATGTGATGTAATATGTCCCTACAGCATTATGCACCAGTTGTTCATGATATTTAGCCTTAAAGTGAAAAATAAAATTGTTAGTGGTTTTTGGGGGGAGAAAACTGTAAAATGATGGAACACCTTTTTATGAATGTGCAGATTTACAGGGTGCCCTTGTGTATTGCTCTTCCTATTTGTTGATAATGGTTACTTTGAGCCTAGTTCTCTGTGTGGGTGTGCCTCAAAACTGCAGCCTTTTCCCAAGAAAACATTAAGATGAGATATAAATGGAGCCCTGTGCCACTACCTCCTGTTTGCAAGCACAAATTAGGATGTTAGGGCTGGTCTACACTAACCCCCCCAATTCGAACTAAGATACGCAACTTCAGCTACGTGAATAACGTAGCTGAAGTCGAACTATCTTAGTTCGAATGACAACGTACTTACCCGGGGTCCACACGCGGCGCGCAGGCTCCCCCGTCGACTCCGCCTACTCCGTTCGTCGAGCAGGATTACAAGCATCGATGGGGGAGCACTTCCTGGTTTGATTTATCGCGTCTAGCCAAGACGCGATAAATCGAACCCAGAACATCGATCCGACGCCTCCGATCCAGCCGGTAAGTGTAGACCTACCCTTAGTAGCACAATTTGTTTTGCAGATGCAAAATTACAGGCACAAATTTTATAGGCCCAGATAGTACATACAAAAAATGAGGCTGTGATTTAGCCCAGATGTAAATTATAGGTCGTTGTTTACAGCACTGCTGAATTGAGCTGGATGCTAGCTACCAGATAGTATGCCAAGTGAGGAAACTGTCCAAAGAGATTGAAACTCTACAGATCCCATAGCACTTTTCATAAGAATAAAATTCATGCAGAATGCACAGGGATCATAGTTTTTAAGGCTTCACCTAAACAGACCTATGTGCAGTAAAGGTCATAATACTATGTTTATCTGCCTTGAACGCATGAAGGTCTGAGTCAACTTTCAATCTTTGGTTCCTGTAAATCTATATATCCCAAAACTTAAACTTGTATGCTTGGTTTACTTATGTTCCACAGAAATCAAGGTTAGCAGGGGATTTGGCCCTTTGGCTCCTACTGACGTCAATTTTTAAATTATTGTTGTCTTCAGTGGGACTGGGATTTGGTCACCGAGTTCTTGTCTTCAAGTAGTAACCAAAGCCTCCAATTCTAACATCCAGCTGTGCTCTTGGTCCATAAGAGTTTGTCTTGACTGCAAAGTTAGCCCATGATATACTCCAGGTGTTTCCCCTGACTCCCTGTCTGTCCACACAGAGAAATCTCTAGCCTAGGTTTGAGGGTGCTCCAAGCTCAGGCTTGCAAACACAGCTGAGGTGATAGTCTTGAGCTCGGTCTCGCATCAGCCCTGGTGGGCAACCCATCCATTTTTCAGTGAGCGTTCAGTTTATCAAGCCCAAGGTGTGCTGTTAGTCCTCGAATCCTAATTCACAATTCCATCTAGGCAGAATGTTCTTGTCTAACTCCTTTCTTCATCTGCACTGCCTTTTAACCCTATGTTTTCCTGCTTAATTTCTGCTGAACTTCCACAGATTTTAAACAGAGGTGTCATCCAAGAAATCTTTCTAATCCATACTGCCAGTTGGCCTAAAGTTGATACCAGCCTTCTGGTAAAGCTGTGGTATGATTTCAGGAAGACCCATAAGAGCACTTCTGCAAAGTACCAAAGTAGGACAGTTCTCCTACAGCACACTGAATGAATTCATAGAGTGGCCCAGTTTAATGCAGCTCAAAGAACCAAAGGACAACCCACTAGAAATCCAGCCCAGCACACAGGCTATGACATCACCACTGTGGATTCAGCACACAGGTCTGGCATGGGGAGGGGTTTCCAGTGGAGACTCTCTACCCATGCTAGGCTATCCCTGATATGAAGACATAACCTAAGACTGTGTTATACAAGAATGGGGTTATCGGAATTCAGGTACTGTATTTACTGGCAGTTTTTTATCTTGATAGCAGGATGCAAAAAAATGTAATTTAAAATTGCATATCAGTGTCCAAAAGGCACTTTCTAAGAAGAAGCTTGCAATTTCTCAGCCCCACTTCCCTTGATAGGAGCATTTATGCTTGTACACTACAGTTCTAGACATCAATGAACCAGATGTTCCTTTGAAAAAGTGGCAGCCAGAGTAGTCAGGTGTGTAAAAGCCGACAACATAAAAATATTGTAAAGTTCTTTTACCACTTTGAAAACTAATCAGTAAATTTTAAAACTGTTTTTTTATTGCTTGTATCTCTGTTTAATGGGGAAAAAACCTTAGGAGTTAACCATACACTTGTATCTTTTGAATTTGTTATATATTATGATCTCTTCTCAGTCTATTATCTATTAACAATAAGCAATTCTTCTTCAAGCTTCTCTGCCTTTTGAAAAAATTCTCATTAGCACAACTACACTTCAAATCATGACTCAAAATTATATCACATTTATTTCACAATGATTTACTATTTAAAAAAACTAGAAAACCTCTGGTATTGGCTATGACTATGCTTTATATAGCAACTTGTGCTATTGTCCATGGTATTGTCATTTGTATTTATTTATATTTGCATATGTACAGTACATCTGTATCTATAGATATAAATGTGTATTTATATATGTATAAGATAATATGTAATGAGAGCTGAGTGAGTAATTTATTTGAAGAATTTAGCCTCTTTTTCTATCTACAGAATATCCATGAACTGATTGATTCCCTAGAATGTGTTAGTTGTTTAAATTATTAAATGACTGTCTCTTAGAAATGTTTACTCACATTGATGTTGAGCATTTGAAATTCAAGCTAGTGCCTAGTTGTGAGTGGTCGGATAAGTCACATGATTGCTTGAGTAAACAATCACTTCCAGCCCAAATACTTGTATGCTGAAATTAAAAAATTGTTTTCTGTGGCCTCATGAACACTAGGCATTTTTTTTCTAAAGTTTCCATCTCTCACCGCTATCAGTGCAACTCCACCAAGGATAGCAATTGTGGAAGCACCATTATAGATGAAGCACTGGCTGGCACTGGTGTTTTAAGCACCTTGACAGGTAGCCCTGCTTGGAGCAAGATTAGATGACATGGTGCTTAAAATGCTAGGAACCATCTGGAGTCCTGTCTGTGCTAGTGTGTTCAATGTTCCTATTACTGAGCTGAGCTAGTGATAGCAATAGAGGGATATTTTTGCTTTAGTTCTGCAAGGTCTTAAATGTGACATATAACCTTAATAGCATGCACTGTTAGTATACATGCAGAGGATGTAGGCAAACATTTTGTTGGATTTGCTCCTGTTTTCTTCAGTTAGAAGTTGAAGGTTGTACTCTGTCACCCAAAAGGGTAACTTTCCTTAGATTCCAAATAAGATGTCTGATTTAAACAATGCAGATTGTGGTGGCATGAGAGATCTCTTGAGACAAAGAACCAAATGTATGAATTTGTATAGCTTTGTAGAATTGGGTAGTGTTTGCATATAACAAAGGTGGTCTCAGTTAATAGCCGTGTACCATTTCTAGTACAGAACATACTCCTTCTGTGGACAAGTAGGTGAGTCAGCATAGTCCTTTGGCAGCTCTGCTGGTAGGACTGCTATGGAGCTGGCACTAGGAGTTGAGGATTAGACACTGGGCTCATAAGAGTCAGTAACAAAACTTCCATTGACTTCATTGGTACAGGATCAGAACCTAAATGTGAGAATTTCCCAGTAGAGTTACATAAGAATGATCATACTGGGTCGACCAATGGTTCATCTAGCCCAGTATCCTGTCTTCTGACAATGGCCAATGCCGGATGCTTCAGAGGGAATGAACAAAACAGGTTATCATTAATTGATCCATCCCATGTTGTCCATTCCCAGCTTCTGGCAAACAGAGGCAAGGGACACTTGGAGCATGGTTTTATATCCCTGCCCATCCTGGCTAATCACCATTGATGGACCTATCCTCCATTAATTTATCTAGATCTTTTTTGAACCCTGCTGTAGTCTTTGCCTTCACAACATCCTCTGGCAAAGAGTTCCACAGGTTGACTGTGTGTTGTATGAAGTAATGCTTTCTTTTGTTTGTTTTAAACCTGCTGCCTATTAATTTCATTTGGTGACCCCTAGTTCTTGTGTTATGAGGAGGAAATAACACTTCTTTATTTACTTTCTCCATACCAATCATGATTTTATACCTCCTCATATCTCCCCTCAGTCATCTCTTTTCCAAGCTGAAAACTCCCAGTCTTATTGAGCTCTCTTCATATGGAAGCTGTTCCATACCCCTAATCATTTTTGTTGCCCTTTTCTGTATCTTTTCCAGTTACAATATGTCTTTTTTGAGATGGGGCGACCATATCTGCACACAGTATTCAAGATGTGCACATACCATGGATTTATATAGAAGCAATATGATATTTTCTGTCTCATCTGTCCCTTTCCTAATGATTCCCAACATTCTGCTGCCTTTTTTGACTGCCACTGCATATTGAGTGGCTGTTTTTAGAGAACTATCAACAATTACTCCAAGATCTGTTTCTTGAGTGGTAACAGCTAATTTAGACCCCGTCATTTTATATATATAGTTGGGATTATGTTTTTCAACGTGCACTACTTTGCATTTATCAACACTGAATTTCATCTGCCATTTTGTTGCCAGAAATCCTTTTGTTACTCTTTGCAGTCTTTTTGGGATTATTTTGAGTAATTTTGTATCATCTGCAAATGTACAGTACAGACCCTTGGGGGACACCACTATTTACCTCTCTCAATTCTGAAAAGTGGCCATTTATTCCTAGCTTCCGTTTCCTATCTTTTTAACCCATTACTGATCCATGAGAGGACCTTCTTTCTTATCCCAAGGCAGCTTACTTTGCTTAAGAGCCTCTGTTGAGGGACCTTGTCAAAGACTTTCTGAAAATCGAAGTACACTGTATCTACTGGATTACCTTGTCCACATGCTTGTTGACCCCCTAAAAAAATTCTAGTAGATTAGTGAGGCATGATTTCCCTTTACAAAAACCATGTTGACTCTTCCCCAACAAACTGTGCTCATCTATGTGTCTGATAATGCTATTCTTTACTACAGTTTCAACCAATTTGCCTGGTACTGAAGTTAGGTTTACTGACTTGTAACTGTCGGGATTGCCTCTAGAGCCTTTTTTAAAAATTGGTGTCACTATAGCTATTCTCCAGTCATCTAGTATAGAAGCTGATTTAAATGATAGGTTACACACTACAGTTAGTAGTTTTTCAATTTCACATTTGAGTTCCTTCAGAACTCTTGGGTGAATACCATCTGGTCTTGGTGACTTATTACTGTTTAATTTACCAATTTGTTCCAAAACCTCCTCTGAAACCTCAGTCTGGGACAGTTCCTCAGATTTGTCACCTAAAGAGAATGGCTCAGCTGTGAAGACCAATGCAAAGAAGTAATTTAGTTTCTCCACAATGGCCTTATCTTCCTTGAGTGCTCCTTTAGTATCTCAACTGTCCAGTGGCCCCACTGGTTGTTTAGCAGGCTTCCTGCTTCTGATGTACTTAAAGAATTTTAGACAACCAACTCCCAGTGACTTTCAATGCAAAGTGCCTCGCTTAGGCTCCTTTGAAATTCCAGCTTCTAGCTGCCCATTCCCCCAAAAAAGACCAAGGCAGGGCACTACCTGCACTCCCTTGGGGCCGATTTCTTCTTAAGGTCAGGTATAAATTATCTCTCGCTGTGACAATAAAAGTGGATTTAAACCCACTATGTCTAACAGGCTTCTAAATTGCAACTTGATGTTTTAAAGAGTGATCGTATATAGCTGTCAGATTCTACTTCAGAAGTCTTTTAATTAATTTAGGAAGAGACTAGCTACCACTACACATCTCTTCAGAGCAAGCAGCGTGGTTTTTGCACAGCCAGCTAAGAATCCACAGTACATGGTTTGTAGAATATTGTGCTACTGGGTCATATAATGGTCAGCCATAGTCTGATTCTGGTCACGAATGGTAATCACGTAAAGCAATACAGAAACAAAACAGAAGAAGGAAAATGGCTTCAGTTCCTTGGGTTAGTAAATTGGAAGTGTTTTACATGCACATTTTAAAGATAGGCATTTCCACTGGGAGCAAACATAAACAAAGACTGGTTTGTTTTTCTAAAAGAAATTCAAATGACTCCATAGCCAAATGAGAGGTTATTTCTTAGTGACTTATTTACAATACCCCAATAATGAACGTACATCATATTTGACAGGCAAAATGAATAATTCGTAGTTTTTATGCCTAACAGAAGCAAGCTTGAGTTTTGAATGTTTATAAAGTTTTAGTGATTTTTCAATATTACAAAGTTCACTTGCCAGTAAAAATGTATTCCATAAGGGATGAAGGAATAAGAGGGTACTTAAAGACACTATACAACCTGTAACTATTATTCTTTCTTTATCTGACATTTTTAGATTTTAATGTTTTACTATACTATTAGAATATGTTGAGTGCTAGTCATTAGAGGGGGCCAAGAAATATAGGTCTTCAGTCTTGCTATAACTTCTATGGTTTCAATGGATTGCACTGTGTCACAGGGTGTACCTCTCATACAGCACCTCCTTCTGGCCAAGTTTGGTGCGGTAGGCGCTCTCTCCCTTCTTTCATCCTCTTCAGTTCTCCTTATATAACTCCACATCAGAAACAAAGGTCCCCTGCTGGTCGACTTTATTTTAAGTTCAAATATTCAAAAATAAAGCGTCTCTTCTCTGTGCTCCAACCTTTCACTGTTGCTTGATCTCCTCACTCTCCACAGCTCTAGAGTCCTCAGCTCTCCTTCCCAGGCCTGGGTTCATTTTAGTCTCTGCCTTTATTCTGCCTTGCAGCATTCACTTGCAGCCTCTTTTTCCAGCCAGCAGTGGTTTCCCAGGCTTCTGTGCTGGTTCAGGAGGAGGTGTCATCATCCCTGGGACATCCTCTTTCTTAGAGAAGCTGTGTTTTCGAGGGGCATACTTTCCAGGCTCCTTGCTCTGGTGATCTGTCCTGGCAGTTCCTCTGCTCAGGAGCTTCCTGTTTCTAGGAATCACTTTTGCTGAGCCCTAGTAACCTTTTATCAGGCGCATTACCTAATTAGCTGCTAACCAGCAACCAATGGATTTCATTACTTCCAGGTGGTCTGAGTTGGCTCAGGCTATGTCTACACTTGAAATGCTAGTGTTTCAGTGTGGACACTCACAACAGTGATGGGAGGAGTTCTCCTATCTCAATAGATAATCCCACCTCCCTGAGCCCAGCGTAACTGTCAGTATAGCTATATCTCTCAGGCATGTGGATTTTTCACACTGCTGAGAGACGTAGCTATGCTGATATAAATTTCCAGTGTGGACCAGCCCTGACAGGTAGGCTGGTCCCTGATCCCCCTGAAAGGACCAGCCTTCTGTGATACACCCACTTATATCAGGGACTTGTTTTGCTCTCGATCTTCACTGGCTTATGGAAGAGCGTTTCAAGCTCAACAGGAAATATTGGCCTAGCAATTTCCATGTTCAAAAGTATAAAGGTGGGGCTGGGAATAAGATCTTGGATAAAAAGAGGTTGTGAGCATTGGGGCACATGCGGGTATTTTGTCACCTGTAATATCAGTTTGTTTTGACTGCTTTCCAGAAGGAACATTATTGAAATTAATTCCACTGAAGGTACAATGGGAACATTAACATGTAAAAACTTACCTTGCTTCAAAAATAGCCTTGTACCTTTGTTACATGTCAGTATGCACCTTGGTCTTTACACTGCTTTTGGGAGTTCTTATATTTATTTTGCCCAATCTATCTGTTTTTCTCTATTAGCCCGCATCAAGTGTAAAGTATGTGTAAAATGTTACCAAATCAGGATGGGACCATTTTAATTCCACTTTATACTATTGTAAATGATTGCACAAGGCTGAAGGAAACAGAGAATTAAGCTCACTGTATCTTTAAAACCTAGATTGATCCTAGTAACTCCTTCAACCCCACATTCTTTGAAATTGCATGCAAAACCACCATATGTGCAGTTCCAGATTTAAGTAGTAACATTTGCTAAATATAAATGTGTATGGGCGTTCCAAAATAGGTTTGCCTGAAATCCCTTTAGAAATGGGCAAATACTTAATACTTGTTTCCCTGGTTCTAATGAATATAATCAAAAGTTAGAAAGTAAAACTGTTGAGATGAGTTCCTGTCTGCTTCCTGTAAAACTTGCCCGTACCGGTATTGCCCTGGCCTCTTCTTTTGTCATTCAGTGTGGCACACATTCTAAAGCAATATGCATTTCCTCACCTTTTGGGGGTGAAGCCAGACTTTGAGGCACCTGCTCCCCCACTTGGTGTTAACTTTGCTTGTGCCAATCAGAAACGAACACAAACAGGTTTTGGGCCCCGTCCCCTATGACACTTCTATGATGTCATAGTTGGTACTTTAGGGGCTGCCTGCCATATGCAGGCAGGAAGAGGAGAAAGAAAAACGAATCCTGTGTATCCCGTGTACACCCGTAACCGAGCCTGATCACCTCGAAGCCTCTCTCTCAGCTCACGCGTTTCAAACAGAGTTTCTACGTTTGCCGGTCGTTATGCGTTGGTTTGTATTTGTGAGTATCAGTTATTACTAAATGCTGCATCTTTGTTTATAAATATTGTTAGTAGATATTTTAGTCATTGTGTGTGTTAAGTTTCATTAACTCTATTAGCTAATCTAACGCTGCTCCCTTACCCCTTGTAATTATCCCCAATAAAACTTTAAATTGATTAATTTTAGTTGTGTGTGTGCGTGTCTGCAGTTTGCAGCGTGACCCATATTCTCCTTGCATCCCTTATCAATATAGTCTATTGCCACGTGCAGCCTAGTAAATAACAGGCCTGCATTTTCTTTTGCCCTGCGTGCCCGTGGCAATCCACAAAAACAAAGTAGCATGGGATGACAAGACACTGGTGGTAATGTAAGATAGGTATCAATTAAAGTGGCTAGCATGGTAGAATGCATGTTAGTGGATTTGGAAGCTTTTTCAAATAACACAAATAAATCTCACACATGACCTTAGACCTACCATATAAATCAATATTCATTCATCCAATCCAGATTTTATGGCTCAAACCTATAGTAGCAATTTTCTCTGCAAATTTAAGTTGATATTACTGCATGGCATTTGGACTTGTGGAAAGTCCATTAAAACTGTTGGGGTGGAAGCTAAATGAAGAGAAGACATGCTAGAAATGTTCAAAAGAAATCGAGTGGGCCCTACAGTGAAGAGAGAGTTCTCACATTGTTCTTTTTGCTGTCCCATTTCATTCTCATATTGCTAGTCACATGCTTAAGGTTCTTAAATGAGTCCAGGGCCAGCGCTGCCATTAGGCGACCCTAGGTGGTTGCCTAGGGTGCCAGGATTTGGGGAGTGGCATTTCAGGTCCCTCGGTGGCCGGCAGGAGAGGCTGCCGCTGAAATGCCGCCGAGATCCCTGGTGGCCGAAGAAGCTGCCACTGAAGTGCCACCGAGGAGCCTGGCGGCACTTCTTCGGCCGCCGGGGTCTTTGGCGGCATTTCGGCGGCAGCCTCTCCCACCACCGCCGCCCCCTAGGGCAGCAAAAAAGCTGGCGCTGCCCCTGGCTGAGTCAGGGCTTGAGCAGCTAACAGAATGTAATGAGCTGTGCTTCTCTATGCGGAATAAGAGCAGGCAGAATTCCCATGATTTCCTCATATGATGATTTCTTTGATAGAAATTCATTTTTGCAGAAGGATTGGACAACCTAGCTAAGAATTTTTCATCTGTTTTCTGTAAGTGCAATGTTAAAAATATTACAATAATTTAGAGCATGAGCCTTGTCATGCTTGATTTACACCCTCAAAAGTGAAGTACCATTATTCTGTGTTGTTTTTTTCATTTGCTGCAGGCCTGGAACCTATTCACAGCTGTGGGGAAATATACATTTGGTTAAAATTAATTTGCAAGTATTCTACTCCTTTAATTTATAGTTTTGGATAGCATTTGCTTTTGTTGGATAGCATGATTATTTACCCATTAGAAATGGCAGGTATTGATTATGATTTAGTAAGACAGAAATGCTATTTAAATTGAAATTTCCAGAGCTTCGATGTGGTATAATCTACCATATGCAGGAAAGTTCATGTTCCTAAACAGGGTCTGTTGTCTCAGTTTATGAAAGACTAATAGAGACTGTTTTGTTCTATGCCAACATTAAAAATCACAGTACAACTCTCTGGGTGGCACAGTGGATGTCTATAGCAATAGCAGCAAGCGCTTATTTAAAGAAGGCAAGGATTCTCTGGTGCTTGACTTTGCAGCAATGCTACTTTTTTCTTTGGAGTCCTGAACTTCATGTTCCACTTCTAATGAGTTTCCAGCCCATCACAAAAGTAAGAGCTGTGGACTGGAGGAGTGAGAGTTGAATGATAATTGCTTGTAATAATTTATTGTTTTGTTATTAATAAGTAGCACTCATGATTGGAGGAGTGAAGGGTGGAATATGGAGTGTTTGCCGCAAGAGTGGCTTCTGCTGGCAAATTCATAGAAAATAATTGGAGTCATCATGAAGAGGGCAGCTCCTCTACTGTAACATCATTCCAAGAGAAGCTTTGTTTCTCCTAGAGTGGACAAGGGAATATTCTGCAAGACAAGCATTGGTACACAGAATAATGGGGCGGGGGTGGTCTTCAGGAGTGTGTCCCCTCCAGAAGAACCATTGTTCAACATCAGATGTGAAAAGGAGGATTCAGAGAGAATGAGAGAGAGAGAGAGAGAGAGAGAGCAGGGATTCTGTCCCTACAAATTCCTTTCCACAGCTCCACAGTATTCATTTAATTTATTATTCCTGTTTGTGTCCATCATCGTTCAAGTTCTTTCAGTGGAATTAAACTGCATTTGAAAAGGATAAATTCTCAAGAACTCAGAGCAGTATTTTTTAAAAGCTCTAAAAGGGGAGAGAGCAATTATGCAGAGAGAGGTGTTCCTGTTCCCCCTCATTAATACTTTTCAGCAGTTGGGTAGGCTAACAAAAGGATCAGATGGGTTTAATTGTTAGAGGAATACAATGTTTCATTTGCAACACTAGGTACTAATAATAGGTCTGTTCTTTGATTGGTTTGCCACTGCATATAGTATATCAAATCTTAAACTGTAACCCTTAATTTTCAGGGATTTAGAGGAAAGTTCCTATGTGCCTCAAAATTAGCATGTTTTTGTAAAAATTAAAATATTAGTTCAGGTCTGTGTTTTTTGTTTGTTTGTTTTTTGTTTTAGGTACACATCTCCTCTTCTTCCAATGATTTTACTTTTTTATCAGAACTTTTAATAACAGGAGCAACAACAGGAAAGAAACACATATACAGATACAACCACATAATTACTTTTGCAATTTTGTGTACTTTCTAGCCATTAGAATGAGTAATGAAACAAATACATATGCAGTTTGTGAGACAGATTGCAGGGCCTGGCTGTGCTGTGTTTGGTGCAGGACCTGGGTTGCAGGGTAGAAATGTGGCTCTAATCCTAGGAACATCCAGGGATTGAACTTGCTCCTAAAGTAATCTGCTAACGCGTGACAGTCAGGGTACAGTCACCACGAGGGGAGAACAGAATGTTTAACTCCCCATAAACAACCAATTAAACAAACATCGGATACAGTGTCATTGTACTATAAAATATATTGAATAAAGTATTTTATAAAAGTTTGTGTACTGTTCTGAACTTGACGGTTGCTATGAGATATGTGTATACACCATGGCTATGAATGTATGTATTTGTGTATATGGAAAATAGTGCTCATTACCTTCAGTTAATGAGCACATTCCCACTTCATAGCAGTGCAGTGAGTAGTCATGCAGGGAGGGGCACCTCCCAAACCACTTGTTTACAGGAAGCCAGCCACAAGTAACTGTCCTTTGCTGGGCTGGACAATGGATAATGGTGGGCTATTAGACTTAATGGAAAGACATTAAGACAACTGGAAACTGAAAAGAACATCCAGGCTGCCAAACATCAAGTCAGGAGGGAATTTCCCCACTCTGAATAACCATAAGTCACCATGGATTGCAAGGGGGTAAAAAAGGAAGAAGCCTTTTAAAATCAGGCTTGGAACTATGGTTTTTCATCCAGAATTTGGGGACAATCTTGAGGCAGAAAGCTGTCTGGGAACACTGAATCCTTCCTATAGCTAGAGGGTATGCTGGGGGAACTCTTTTAAGGCTATAGATAACTCTAATTGGAAAAGGGATTTTATCTAATATGAATGTGTAAAGCCTGAGATTGTGTGCTTAAGTTTATTTTCTGTGTAACTTGTTAATGTTTGCTTTCCCTTGCTATTTCATGGTGTTTTTTCTATTAAACGTTTGCTTATTTTCATCCCGAGCAGGTGTTTGGTGTGTAAATTGTGTAGAGTGGGTATGCCAAAGTAATCTGCTATCTGGAAGGCTAGATTCATGCCTTCAGAGGTGACAAACCAGAAGGGACTAGTCGGAGGGTCTGGTAATTAAGAACTTTGGGAGGATGTATTTGGGGAGACTCTGGACTGGAAGGGCCATTGGTGGTACCCTGTAAGGTGTAGCTAGGCTGGTGAAAGCCCTGGTGAGACCTTATGCTTGTGGGCAGTCTGCTGATGTCAGGGAATTGAACCATAGCGACACAGCATAAAGTTACAGGTCAGTTGCTTACAGAACCCCTTACTGGTCTGGGTGATCCCCAAAACATACAGTAGTGTAGTGAACCCCAAAAGATCACACCCAAATACCAGACTGACTGCACCTCTGACTCCTACTGCTCTCCTTGAGTCTCTCCAGCTGTCACCTCCCTCAGGGTGGAATCATGCGATTCTCTGACTCTCTGCCTGGGCTTTGGGCTGTGGTCTCTAATTGTTATTACCTCAGCCGTCCTGAGTTCGAATCTGTACCTGCAGTTCTGCTCCTCCAGGAGCTATCACCAGTGGCATCCAGTGACCAAACATCCTTCTTCGAGCCAAACATAGTTTATTCAGAACTAAAGCATTTCAGATAGAAAGATTTTTAAAAGAATCAGTAGCCTGCGCTATGCCTGCCCTGCCTAAGGCTTACCACCTCCTGGAAGTCCGGGAAGACCTCAACTGCTTCAGACATTCCCACAGGGCCTGTCTCTGTGGTAGTCTGTTCCCCTGCAAACAGATCACTGACAACTTCCTCCTCCTTTCTCCAGAGAGTCTTTATAACAGTTTAGTATCTATTTGAACTCTGGGATCCCAGCCTTGGCAAGACAGCTGTTGTCATGTTTGGCTGGAATTTAACAGTAGCAACTTCACTGCTCATAACTTGGCCATTGTCTTCTAATGGCTCTCTAGAGTTTGTTTAGGAGCCTGCTTACCTATTATCTTGCCTTCCTGCTTCTTTTTCAAAAGCCCCCTATTAAGGTAAACCAAAACATTCGTACAAGAAACCCTAATAATCTAATATAGCTATACAGTGACTTTTTCACTGACAAGGTCACATACAATATTCATATTATTATTACATAGCAGGTTCATGTCCACCACACACAGCGCGTTCCAACCCAGCCAACCCTCTGGTCTGCCTGAGAGTGCACTTTTCTCTTGCCTGGGAATGCACTTTTTCCCTGCAAGAGAAGGGGTTGTGAACTTTTTGTGCAGTTCTGACCTCTCTTAACTCCTATGGGACCAATGTGAGTGAAGGAAGCTTAGCAACTTCAAGTCCAGAGCCCTTAATCAGCTGATTAGTGCTAAATATTGTAGTATCTCTTCAGTGGCAGTATACATCGCATGATTGATGCTGCACATGGGATTTAAAAAATAACAAAGACCTAATTGAAATCAGTGGAGTTACATCAGTATAAAACTGGAGTAATGTAGTGATGAATCAAGTCCCCAAGGTGTAACTATAACCCAACTAGCCAGGGACGTGATTTCCAATGACACTGTAATTATTGTACAGACTTTTATAAAAAAAAATCTATACATTTTCACATTTACTTCTTGGTTTCAATTGTCTATTTATTTGAAACTGAAAACTAATTATGATATTTTTCATACGTTTTAAACATGAGTATAGATAGCTGTTGGGAAATGTGTAATTGATGCAATAGTTGACACAAGACAGAGTTGACACTATTTTTATACATCGTTATTTGAAGAAATGTAGAGAATCAATTAATTTGTCATTAGTTCTGAATTATTTCAAATGCTTTGAAATACTTATGCATTTAATGTTTAATCATCAAGGAAATGTGTCTTCTAATGGTGTTAACTTTAGGGACTTATACATGCTTGCATGGAGCTCATTTCAATAAGATAAATATCCTCCACAGCTGCTAGGCCACAGCAGTTTTCATGAGCTTTTGAGGGCTTTGCAGCAGTACAGGCCATTCATGATTCTGCTCATTTTCCCAGTCCTCAGGGGCTGCAGAACTCTACATTAGAAATTTTGTTGTGACACACTCATTGGAGTGGAGCTGCTAATCTATGCAGCCTGATTGCCATATATTCTGCCTTCTATAACAATTACAGGTATTTAGTCACTGTAGCATAAGGCTACAGTTCTGAAATGTATGAAATTTACTGCACGGCCATATGGAAGGTGGGTGTTTTAAAAATTATATTGAGTAGGAATTGTGTGAGGATCGGCAACTTTTGCTATAGGCGAGATTGTTGTTGTGGTAGATCTACCATTCTATTCGATGGCTTCCCATCTAGCCAGGTTCTGAGATTTCCAAAGCAATACCCCACTTCCGTTGACTTTCATCTTTGACTTTCCGTAGGAGTTGGGTGCCTAGTTCTCACTTAGGCCTTTAGAAAAATCTCAGATTTTGGTAATGTAAGATGTTATCAAGCAGAATGATATATGTGTGGGTGTGGGTGTGTGTTTGTATATAATATATATATCATGTAATGGATCCTGGTTCTCTGGGAAGCCAAAACTACATAAGATATGTGTCAGTAGTAAAGCCACATAATCCTCACCCAACTAAAATGTGAATGAGGAAGCTTAAACATATTAAAGGTATGAAAGAATGAAGAAACTTAAAATCATTTTGCCCAAATATCTTTCTACAGAATTGCATTCCTTTTGCTTCATTCAGGTTAGCAACTGAGCGTTTTTCAATGATAGATACAGAGGGATGTCCCAGGGCATCAGATTATTGTATATGCAAGATATAGGTATGAAATATAGAATAATGGAATAGGAAAAGTAAAGAAATAAAATCACTCTATTGGAATTACTCATATTTTTTCCTTGTCAATGAAACATTAAAACTGAATGCTGTACAACAGTCAAAGGGAATCACATTGAATCCTAGAGTTGTGTGAAACTTTTTCTATGGAATCCAAAGCCATCTGTAACTTATTTGGTTTTAGGTTTGATTAAAAATTTTAAACTCTGTCCAGATTTAGTGAAAGGTTCACCGTGGTTTGTGTGTTTCCAAATGAACTTGAGCCTGGAAAAGAAAGTCTCTGGGAGGCAGAGTAGGAAGTAGTTCAGGGAAAGAGCACCGAGGTTCGAGATTGTGCAGAACTTGGCTGCTGATTATAGGATAGTGGGTGGAACCCAGGTTCTCCCATCAGCCCCTGGGAAGTGGCATAGTACTGCAGGAGATGCCAAACTCCTCTGATACTCTGGAAGGATGGGGATACATAATGACCTACCTGGAGGGCTGAGTCACAAAGAAAAAGAGCAACCCAAGTACCCCAAGAAAGGCTGCAGGGTAAATAAATGGTGGAAGAGGGGACTGGGTTGGTTGAGAGCTTCTTCCCCAGATGCAGCCACAAGGCGTTGTCCCAGCAGTGAGTAGAGAACCCTGTGTCACCCCTTTATTTTTTCAAAATATATATCTGATGGGGGGCAACAGACCCCACACTGGCAAGGAGAGTTAATAAGGGCCTCAGGACTCAGCTGTTCCCATCCTGCTGCGCCTCTAGCTGATGGCAGGTGGGGAGTTAAAAAGAGATGGGCCTGCTCAATGGGCCTGGTCAGGAAGGAAAGCAGAGCTCAGCTTCTCGCTGGGTGAGGAAAGGAGGGCTGCAGCCAAGAAGTGTCTGACAGCTTGCTGCCATGATGAGCTTCCTGGCGTGCGGGACGACCTGGTCCAGGAAGACAGGCTGAAAGGGCTGGCTTCATGGAGACAAGCTCTGAGTAGTAGGGCAGGGTTCTGCCGAAGAGTCTCTGGAGTCTGGACAACCCCAGTTTTGAGTTCACAGTATTCCTTTATTTTTGGATTTTAAAACCCTGGAAGAGGTGGAACTTAAGTGTGCCTTGTTCACAACACTGGACCTGTGAGAAGTGGCAACCAAACAGTGGAGACCCTGTGTCAGGGTGAGTAGTGCTCCATGGGATGCAGTGAAGTACCACTAACATGGATCCAGTCATAGTAACTTCTTTAGTGTTGTTGACATTCCTTTTAAGCTGTCCCACTGATATGTAGTGTTTGACTCTGTACACCTAATGCTGCCAGGAAAATGAACACTTCACTTGGAGTATTATGCCTTCAGATACACCTCCCCCCCCTACTTCCGACAATGCATTTTTCCACACGTTGTAAAGAAAAATGTTTGAATATAGTCTTTGAATGGTAATGAGCTGTTGATCGTAATGAAATATCAGTATTCAGATATTCAAAGGCTGGCTTTGCAGAAGTGTGCTTGCTAGGGGTGTGTGTTCAAGTTCCTTTGGAAGAAAGAAAGAAAACTCAGCTGTGAGAATAGCTGTACTCCTCATAAGTGAACAACATTAGCTAATTCTTTTTCCCAGATACATTTGGAGATTTAAGACCCCCACTTAGCTAAGTTATTTTCACAATGTAAAGAGGAGTGGCAGGGTAGGAATTGCATGTCACATTTTAAGCTGCATGAAGCTTTTCTCCTACAATTTATTTTCTTTCTGAAACAGCTTGAAAGCTTTGTATATAATTAAGGAGTGAAGGTGGTAGGGGTGCAGAAGTCCATGGAATTAGGAAAATACAGAAAGACATTACTGGACATCTTGGTGGCTACAAATTTGGCAGCCTGCTTGCCAGAAGAACTGTGGAGAAATATTCAATGCATAAGGGTCTATTATGATCTTTCATATGCTAGTCACTAATCACTACTGAACCCTAAACAACTAAAAGGAAAAAGAGGCCTGACATGGACATCCCATTTAAATTGTTGACGTTGGCACTCGGTTGAAGCATTTTGTATAGTTGTTAATTGTGCAAACTCATAGAATTTTGTGTTTGACAATGTGCATGCAATAGGGGGATGAAAATTACAGAATCGAGGAACTCAAATACTACAGTGATAAGAGTGGGGTTATGTAGGTAGAAAACTAGGAGGTAGGCAAATAGCTATGTAGGGACTTTGTCTAGTAGTTATGAAAGGGACTTTGTGTCAGCTTCCTATGTTCTATTGCCTGATTTGCCTGTAGGAAGTTAGTGAGATTGTTCTCCATTTCCCTGTGACTTTGAGCAAGTCACTTAGGCCCAGATTTTTAAAGGTATTTAAGCATTGCTGCATTCAGCATAGCAAAGCTTAAGCCTCATTTTCAAAAAGTGATTTAGGCACTTAGAAGCCAGAATCCCATTGACTGTTACTGGTATATTGGCTACCACATGTCAATGGGATTCTGGCTTCTAAGTGCCTAAATCACTTTTTGAAAATGAGGTTTAAGCTTTGCTATGCTGAATGCAGCAATGCTTAAATACTTTTAAAAATCTGGGCCTTAACCATAATGCCTCACTTTACCCAACTACAAAATAGATATTCTAATTAGAGCTGGTTGAGAATCTTCTGACAGAATGACTTTCCAATGGAAAATGTCCTCTTCACAAAACCAAAATTTTGCAAATGGAAAATTTCAATTTGGCCAAAGAACTTGCTTGACAAAGTCGAAATAACTGTTCTCTGGCCACCTGCTTTGAAAGTGCTTGACAATTTCACTTCTACGCTGAAAATGAAGGGGACAAGAACATTCCTGGTGTACTGCCAGAGGCGGAGCAGATTGGCACTCTGCTTTTTTTGTAGCCTGATTGTCTCTCTGGCAGCTGGGCTGGGGGCAGGTGGAGCGTTGAAGAGCTGTTGGAGGGAGGCAGAAAGTGAAATTTACAAGACTCTTCCTAGCAGGCAGCTGGCAAACTGAAAAATTCCATTTTGGTTCTCCCAAAACACCCTCTTTCTGGAAATTCTTTCCCACACAAATGTTTGCATTTGACTTTTCATCCTGATTTAGGGTCTTTTTTCCGAAAGATGTTAATTTTTTCATGCAAAGAGATTTTCCAGGCAGCTCTAATTATAATCCTTGAATAACTCATACAATGCTATAAATCTTAATATTTCCAAAATGCTTTGAGATCCTTAGATGACAAGTACTATGGTGATGCAAGCTGTCCTTCTTTGAACTAGAAGAAACTGCATTACTTCACATTACATTACCAAACAAGACCAGATTGGAATAAAGTCACCCAGACTTCTGAGGCAACTTCTAAATTTTCTCTGGAATGAAGTCATCAATCATGATTGTCTGTTTTTATAGCTTGCAAACACCTTCAGTTTTGTTGACATAAAGCTTTTATAAGTTACTTTTCTAAGTTGTGTTCATGATGTTCCTTCAGTCACTTTGCAAGCAGTAAGTAAACTAATATTTTAATGTTTTCTCTTAAAATGTTCTAGGGAGGAAAAATATATTTTAGAGCCCCTTGCAGCTATCAGATGGTTGAGACAGCTTATTTGATGTTGAATGACAAGCAGTATTACAGCCGAATATAGAGTGAGAATGAAAATATATGTGAGCAGGAGAGCAATCCTCTAAAGCAATCCTTTAAAAGGGGCTCTTGTATGTGTATTTACAATTAAAGTCAATGGTATTTGAGGGTGCGCAGCACCATGCATGATCAGATCCCTTTTGTATGTGTAAGGGAGGCTAACTTTTAAAAGGGTACAGTCTTACTGCTGCCCTACAGGATAGTTGTTTGAACAGTCTTGGGAAAGATATTGTTACAGTCAGCCCTTTACTATCCAGTCCCTCCTGTATTCTGAATAAATAAGAGGCATTTGAGTGGAACTGACACCTGAAAAAATGCCCATTTAAAAAAATATGCAAAATTCAAACAGAGAAAAACAAGCCAGTTTTGCATCACTTAGTAGGTATTTCCTTCACAGTGCATTACAGGCTTTCTATGTTGTTTCTTTATTAAAAAGGCAATGTCCATCACCTGACAGGTTACTTTGGTGTCATGAAAGGGCAAGTGGCCTGTTAATGATGCATTTATATATCTTGTTAAATTATCTTCTTTAAAAAAATGAAGTTTCTGACTGTGTACAATAATCAACTTCCTACTTCTTCTTCCTGCCGGCCTTGTCTTTCCCCCAACTCTGTTTCGTTCCCACTTGAAAAATCTTGTCCCTATTTAAGTCCAGAGCCTACTACCTGATCTACAGCTCCGAGGGATCGATCTCAGATTCTCATCCATATGCAACTGAGTTTATGTAGAAACAAAATACATAGAAATCTTTCAGCACCTCCAGGGCTTCTGTAATGAGGGAAGGGAGCTTTTTATATACCCAACTCCCTTTCCCAGAAGGTCTTGCCAGAGTGTGACTTCCAGTTGCCCTGGGGACTACATCTGCCTGCCTGTCTTGTTCTGCAGGGAGGTGTGGTCTTGTTGTGCTCTATCCCCAGAGTATTGTTTCTGGAATGGGGTTGCTCAGCAGGGTTCACTCCTCAACTGTGGAGGGTTGAGACACTCCATTGTAATACCATAAAGAGAGCATGCTAATAGAGGCTAATATTGTGATCATTTTTAAGAAAGGGGACAAATCAGTGTGCGGGAATTACCGAGGCATTGCTCTCCTCCCCATTGCCGGGAAGATTCTTGCTCTCATCCTTTTGAATCATCTCTTCCCTGTAGTCAAAGACGTCCTTCCAGAATCCCAGTGTGGCTTCAGACTGTCTCGGGCACCACCAACATGATTTTTGTTGCACAACAGATCCAAGAGAAGTGTAGAGAACAACACCAGCCATTGTTTATGGCATTTATTGATTTAAATAAGGCCTTTCATTCCATCAATCATGAAGCAATATGGAAGATGCTATCTAGGTTCGGTTGTCCATTGAAGTTCAGTCGTGTTCTGAGGCTATTTCATGATGGGATGACCACCACCATCCTCTGTAATGGGTTGTAGATGGACCTGTCCGCCATCTGTACTGGTGTCAAGCATGGCTGCATTATCATCCCAACCCTTTTTTCTATCTATCTTGATGTGATCTTGATTCTTATTCATGACCACCTTTCTTCTGGAATTGGGATTGAGTGTCACATGGATGGCCAACTCTTGAACCTGCGGTGTCTTCATTCTAAAACTAAAGTCACCAGGACTGTTATTACTGACCTTCAGTATGCTGACAATCATCCTTGTCTCGATGGATAGCTGATGGCTATAAAGATAAGAGCTTCCATAAAATGTTTGAGAACGTTGCTTGCTGGAACTGTCGTTAGAGCAAGAAACACTTCAATAGATGGGGAAACTTCATATGCAGTAGTAAATAATTACATCCAGTGCCTGGTTTTCAAATGTTTAGATGCAAACACAAAAACCATGCACCTAATGAGTGTGTGTAGCTACTATGACTGGCTATGTACATAATTAGCTAGGGACACACCTCTTTCTTTTATATGCATAACAGTAAGCACACAAATATGCATGCGTTTGCATATCTAAATTTTTGAAAAATCAGGTCTTAAGTTCCAAACACTTCCTAGATTGCTATATTGTTAGAACATATTAATCGACTATGTCAAATAAAAGCATTTAGGACACATGCAGGTATAGGACTCAAAACTATACAGGAGAAAGGACAAATACTAATGAGTCCATAATGCATGTATAAGTGTTGCTACATTTATGGAAACAGTTAACCTTGTAAAAATATAACACATACAGCTCTAACTCTCTACAGAAAATAATTACTGCAGTCTCCTGCGTCAGATTTTGCAGTTCATATCAATCAACATTAAAAGTGCACCTAATTTTGCTTATTAATATGGCTTAAACAAGGAATGGAAAAATCACTTCCTATACTTTTTTTAACAACAAGGATATCTATGTAATTTTAGTAAATGTCAACAGTGCTTTTGTAATATGAGAAGGAAACCACTGAGTGTGTGGGTGGGGTGAGGAAGGGGGAGGGGAATAGAGCCAAAGCTAATGCACACAGACAAAGGTATACAATGAAAAAATATTTCCCCCCAAAGGAGTCTTTTGTATAGAATGAAATACCATTGTAGGCTCCTTTCAATGCACAGTGAGTTGGTGCACGCAGTTTACTTTTTAAGTAAATGGGAGTTGTTGTTATACATAAATTTCATGTATTGCACATCAGAGTACTGCCTTTGAGCTTGTCAGCTGCTCTTGGGAGCAATCTGTCTAGGGGTCCCAATGTGCCTACAAATAGACCAGTCCACAAATTCCTAACTTAAATTGAGTCTATCAGCACTTAAATTCCAGGGGTTGGAGTCTTGTTGTCTCCTGGTCAGTTTCATAGGGCAGCCTGGCATGGGGCAGTTGCCCCTCTGCTATCCCAGGACTTTCTGTCCCCTCTTCTCTCTCTGTCCTGTCTCTATTATAGTCGGTCTTGTTTTCTTTATTGGTCACAGCTGTGGGTCCGTGCCCCCACGACTGGCAGTTCTGCTAGCTGAGCAGGAGTGTGTTCAGCCTGGTTGCCTGTAAGCAGGGAAAACTCTCCTCTCCTTTCTGCCTGTGTTCAGTATGGGGTTCATTACAGAGCTCTACATCCACATACTGGGAGAAGCGTCCTGCCCAGGGAATGGTGGTCTTGGGCAGAGGGTCAGTACAATAATCAAGCTTCCCACCCTGTGCTCCTCTGCAAGGTTCCGCAGCTGCTGTCCTCTAGGAGGATCGGGCAATTGCAGCAGCAGCAGCAGCTCTGGTACCCCCAGGCTGCTCCACAGAGGGGAGGGAAAAGGACCAGCAGCCAGGACTTCCTTAATGGAAGCTGCTGTGGAGACCTTGCTGAAGAAGAGTGGGAGAGAGGTAGGTAGGTGTGTGTGGGTGTGAGGGAGAATATGAGTGAAATAATCGTAATGTGGGCAGGAGCAGCCTGGGCAAAGACTGTGTGTGGCTGGGGGCATGTAATGGATTAAATATCTTGTTTAACTCGCACAGTGGGGAACCAGCCTTAAAAACAGGTTCTGTAGTGAAGAAGCCAGCTGTATCTTGATGTGCAATAAAACTTGGGTGGTCCACACTCTTCGGCAATTTATCACATCACATATTCCAATGGTTTCTCCTGCACATTGGCAGATTTGAAGGTTGAGAGTAGGGCTGATCAAAAATGTGGGGCTGGCTCCCCTGTTGTCACTGGGGAACCTCTAAGACTCTTCAAGATCCAAGCCAGGGTCACACTTCCCCTCATAATTGTCCGGAGGCCATAGCTGGATCAGTATGGTTACTAAGATTGGCACCTTCCTCACAGCTCGGGCAGGGGCTCTTGGCCTGGTGCCTACCGGACACTAGTACCTTACCGTAAACCCAGTTGTCTCCTTGGGGTGCTCCTTAGTCCCTGTAGTCCTGTTCCCCGACCTGTTTCAGAGTGACATCTAACAGTGTACCTCAGGAAGAAGGGAATTCATATCTTCCCATACCTGGATGATGAGAGGCAAGTCCGCAGAAGAAATCCTCTCTTGTGTTCAGTTTATGCAACGCTTATTCAATCATCTGGGCCTCATCCTTAGCAGCAGAAGGTCAACACTTCTGTCAACTTAAAGAAACGATTTCACTGGTGCCCTGATAGACAGACAGCATTTCTGCTGACTGACCGATTCTAGGCTACTGAAACTGGAGTCTCAACCTCAGGCATACTTGGGCTAGGTCATATGGCTACCTGGATACAGGTAGTCCAATTTGCCAGGCTGCACGTACATCCTCCTCAAATGTGGACTGAACTCAGTCTATCCTATAGATCTACTGGTCCGATTTACCCTACTGATCCTGAACTCCTTATGACGATGGAAGGCACATGACAATGTGTGACAGGACATTTCTTTCACTCAGTCTCCACTGACCAGGACTATTGTCACTGATTCCTCCTTACTGGGTTAGGGAGAGCACCTGGGGTCACTGAAAGGTCAAGGCCTGTAGTCTGAACAGGAAGCTTCTCTGCATATCGATATCCTGGAGCTTTTTGCCATCTACAATGCCTGTCAGACCTTTCAAGAGCACATCAGTGACTCAGCAGTTCTCATACTCACTGACCGATATCTCCACAAATTATATGAACAGATGAGGAGAGCACACTCCAATGTGTTGTGTCAGAAAGTGATCAGGCTCTGGCAGTTTTACGTTGGGGAGAACATTGCCCCCATGGCTAATCTCTTCCTGGGATGACCTCAGTGGAAAGTTTTCCGGAACCACAGGTGCCCTCTGAAGCCCAGCATCCTGTTGTCCACTTCTGAGGTTTGGGACATACCAACGATTGACCTATTTGCCACAAGAGGTGACAAGAAATTCCAGCTGTTTTTCTCTTGTGAGGCTCTGAGTCTGGGTTCCCTGACTGATGCTTTTCACCTAAGCTTGGAATCAGCACTCCTGTATGCATTGCCTCCTATCACAACCATCCCTGTTTCTACACCGCCACTCCCTCCCCGAGTCATTCTCAAGTGGACATTGTCTCAGTCATGCTGGGGCACTAAGAATGAACTTGACATAATCCAATGTTGGTTCTTTCTGACCTCCCATATTCCTTCCTCTTCATCCCAACCTCCTGACTCTGCACCATGGTCAGGTTTTGCATCCAGCTCCAAGCATCTCACAGCACAGATGGCTAGATGAAGAGGAGGACCAATGTTCGGAGGCAGTCTGACAAGTCCTGCTCATTAGTTGGAAACCCTCCACCAGAGTGATCTATTTGGCCAAGTGAAAGCAGATTTTGAGGTCATCATTGGCCTAGGCCAGTGGTTTCCAAACTGGGGTTTGTGAACCCCCGGGGGTTCGTGAAATGTTACAGGGGGTTCTTGGGGAAAAAAATCCCTAATGGTGGACAGAGCTGTCCCTAGGAATCCCTGGCAGCATGGGGCCAGCAGCTTGGAGCCCCTGGACTTCCAAGAGCTAAGCAGATCAACGCAAGCATATCTGTCACACTGAGGAGATTTAAACTTCGAGACTCCTTATAAGAAATGGAAAGGGAGGTGAATATTTGTTGCTGTTTTTAAAATTAAATAGGCAGCTAGTATTGTTTTTCAAATTATTATGAAGAACAAGTTTTAGTTTTGTTGTAACATGTGTTGTGTGCCTGGACTGCTCAACACCTGAATACTTGTGTAGGTGGAACTCTTTGAGTTGGCTTCTTAAATACCTTCATGCTGTTTCACAGCTGATACTCCTTGATGAAACATAGGAGCCTTGTCTTATAACAGACTTATGCAAAGTGATACAAGCTACGAAAGTGAGATCTTGGAAGAGTGTTGCCCTTTTCATAATGTAATACAAATACTGTAATGATAAATAATTAATATAAATAGGGTGTAATAAGCATGTCATAAAAACAAATTTTATATTTCCAAGATCACTGCTTTTATAATTTATACTCAGGTAAAGGAGAAAATCCCTGGAAATATTCATTTTTAGGAGGGGATTCATGAGACTTGACATTCTAGTGAAAGGGGTTCACAGGTTGTTTGGGAACCACTGGCCTAGGCTTATATCCAGGACATCTAGGAGTACCTGTTACATATCCAGTCTTCTGGACTCATACTAAGTTAATTGAGAGTGCACCTGAGAGCAATTTCAGCATTCCATCCATCCAGGGGAAGTCAGTGCTCTCGAATGCCATGGTAGTGAGATTATTGAAAGGAGGCTCTCGTCTCTAACTACCAGTGAAAGAACTGGTTCCTTTTGTGGGACCTTAATCTTATTATGGCAGCTCTGATGGGGCCTCCATTTGAGCCTCTGGCAACTTCTTCCCTCTCTTCTATGTCAACTTCTTCCCTCTCTTCTATGTCATAAATCTGCCTTCTGTGTCAGAAACGTGGTAGCAATAACCTCTGCAAGAGTGTGTGAATTGCAGGCCTAGATGGAAGACCCTCCTTAAATGCAGTTTTCCAAAGACACCCTAAGTTTTTGCCTAAAGTGGGCTCTCAGTTTCACCTGATCTAAGTGCTATCTCTATATAAGGTGAGGTGTTTTTTTTGTTTCTTTTTTTCATAAGCCCCATTTAAAACTGGAGGAGCAGTGTCTTAGACACGCTGGATGTCTGGCAGTGTCTAGCTTTCTATGTGGGTAGGACTAAACTGTTTTCCTCACCTCATCTGTTTTGTGTCATAGCCAGATAGAATGAAGTGTCGAGCAGCTTCATCACAGATCTCCAGATGGATAATTTCCTGCATCATAACAGCATATTTAGTAGCTCAAACTACACCCCATCCCCAGGACACAAACTTATTCTCCAAAAGCCTAAGCAATGTTAATTGTGTTTTTAAGTGATGTTCGCACTTTGGACATTTGTAAGGCTGCCCCTTGGCCCGTCAGATATATACGGGGGGAGAGGGATTGCTCAGTGGGTTGAGCATTGGCCTGCTAAACCCAGGGTTGTGAGTTCAATCCTTGAAGGGGCCATTTAGGGATCTGGGGCAAAAATTGGGGATTGGTCCTGCTTTGAGCAGGGGGTTGGACTAGATGACCTTCTAAGGTCCCTTCCATCCCTGATATTCTATGATTCTATGATACGTTTATGAACCACTATGTCATTACTACTATTTTCGCTCAGATGCCAACGTTGGGAAGGCAATCTTGCAGTCCTTGTTTACATAGACTCAGAGCCCCACCTCCTGTCACCTTCCTGGAAGGCACAGCTGCATGAACTTGAAGGAAACACAATTACTTACTGTAACTGTTCTTCAAGGTGTGATGCAGACATGTATTCTACAACCCACCCTCCATCCCCTCTGTAGTGACATCTTTGCTTCTGATGTCGGGTGCAAAGGAGCCGATGGGGCGGGGGTTAAGGGCATTAGGCAACACCATCCTTATATGGATGGGGGTTAAGGTCATGAGATGTGAGTGCCGTCTCTATGGGGACTGCTAGGCAAAATTCTCTGGCTCTGGCACACTGGGTGCGTGCACACCTACATGGAATTAACATATCAAAGAACAAGAGTTACAGTAAGTAACAGTGTTTTCCTCTGTTTCTAAAGGAAAACAGCAGGAAAACTATAAGGAGAGTCTCCCTAGGGAAAAGGAGTGTAAACATATGAGATTTTGAGGGAACATCTGTCGTAGGAAACACTTGATATGTAACTATATAAACAGAATGGAAGATCCTTTTGCATAAATTATAACTCAGAAGCTCAACATCCATGCAATAAGAGGAAAGCACAGAGAGCCATGATCAAGAGCGAGGGCATAGGCATCCTACAGAAAAGCATGTTATAAAGTTACTGGGTCAAATTCTGCTCCAAATACCTATTTGGAGCCTCTTTTAACTACATGTATTGGGCCAAAATTCACCACAGGTGTAAGCAAGTAGTGTATACTAAGCAGTGGTTCTCAAAGCCGGTCCACTGCTTGTTTAGGGATAGCCCCTGGCAGGCCGGGCCGGTTTGTGTACCTGCTGCGTCCGCAGGTTCATCTGATCGCGGCTCCCACTGGCCGCAGTTTGCCGCTCCAGGCCAATGGGAGTTGCAGGAAGGGCGGTCAGCACTTCCCTTGGCCTGCGCCGCTTCCTGCAGCCCCCCATTGGCCTGGAGTGGCGAACCACGGCCAGTGGGAGCCATGATCGGCCGAACCTGCGGACGCAGCAGGTACACAAACCGGCCCGGCCCACCAGGGTGCTTACCCTGAACAAGAGGCGGACCGGCTTTGAGAACCACTGCACTAAAGTGAGGAAGGTAACTATTTTCCCATCCCAGAAAAATATTTAAGAGCAACTTTTTCATGTCCAAAATTAGGATTATAAATCAATTGCACATTTTTTTTTTGCAATTGACAAAACGAAGAAAACTTTAGTTCTGGTTAATCACAAATATTTCGTCTTGATAATTTTCAAACACTTTGTTTCATTTCTGACCTTTTCACATTTTTTTTTACTTTGTCTGAAATTCTAAAAAGTTGTTTAGAAATAGAAAAACTAAAATTTTTGCTTTCAAAAATGTCAAAACAAGATGTTTTGGCAACTTCCAAACTTTTTTCAATATTTTTTTTCTCTTTGGGACAAGAAATTATTTTGAAATAACTTTGTCCTCTGCAGTTTTGATTTTGATTGATCTATTTTTACAGGAAAATGTCTAACTGAAAATTTCCCGACCAGCTCTAGTACTAACATACCTGGATAGTGGAGTTGATCAGAGTATATAACGTACATGAGGAGAGGAAGTGCAAGCACTTCTGAATTGGATACTTGTATGCAAGAATTTAAAATTCTCTCTTATAGCTTAAAACTTGTTTTCTTTGAACACTTTCACCAATAAAACTCAGTTTCTCCATGATCATAGAAACCAAAAGAACTCAAATAAAAACTCAGTTGCAGAAACTGTCTTGCAATACTTGCTCATTTCTACTTCGCACTGGGTTTGCAAGTGGTTATTCATTATTTCCTAGTCTAGAAACTACTGGCCACATCATACAAAGACCATGGCCATTCAGAGCTTGAGTATTGGAGCACTTGTTCACATTTGTACTTACTTGTGCAAGTAGTTCCATTGACTTCAAAGGGACTCCTTGTACTTTACCAGCCTGAGTAATTGCAGTAAGGCCCTTTATAGGTGTCTTTAAGACCAGATTTTCAGAAGTCCTCAGCACCCAGCAGTTCTCACTGAGTACAATGGTAGCTGCTGGGTGCAAAACACTTGGAAAATCTGGCCAATTTATACAGATGTCTAAATGGGAGCTGAGCGCTTTTGAAAATCTGACCGTCAATGTTTACACTTTGTATTTATACGAACAGGTGGTTCTGATCAGGTGGAACTCCAGATTTCATACTACTGAATGACATGTTGAGAAATGCAAAACCAGCAGTGACCCAAACATTGCATCTACCTTTCATATTAATAATATTCTGTGAAAATGTAGTATTCCTCACTTTGAATGTTTAAGTTGTGTTGTAGACTTGATGCCATGGAAAATGTCAGTCATGCTTGTATCAAATGTTGAAACCAGGACAAGGAGTAATGAAAAGTTAGACTCAACATGTTAGCCCAAATTTTATTTGCAGTTACATTGTTAGCCCATAATCATTGTATCCTGAATATTTATAGAAGTAGATATGGTGCCTATGTTGAAAAGTAAGGGTTAAAATCAGATGAAGGAAATTTACAATATATATTTTCTAGGAAAATAGAATAACAAGGATTTTTTCTTTGTTTTTATTGTGTGTTGTAGGGTCTGTAGAGATTAAGTGAGGTGACTGTTTTTTGTTTTTTGTTTTTTTGGGTAGTGTTGCATGCAATGGTTCTAGAGTACTCTAATCAGAAGTACTAATTTTGTCCTGGAATCCTGTTCCTGTAAAGGTTTACTGCATTTATTTTGTGGTTGGAAGAGTAATTGGCTAGGAATAGTTGCAAAAGGTTTGTCTCATATGAATAAAATTGGTATAAATGAATTCAGTAGGTCAAATTCTGCTCTCAATTTCAGAGGTGTAAATCTGGAATAAAGTCAGGTTTCAGAACAGAGTCTGTCTGGACCATCATTTGAGATCAGTGGGAGCAGGATTGCACCTCTTTTATTTCACCAAGCTTTGTTAGCACTTCTAGCTTACTCATTAGTCAGGCAAAACTGTCACTGAGGTCTGCAGAATATGGCCTTATGCGTATTCTAGAGGGTTTTAAAAAATATATCAATAAAGAATTCCACCCCCAACGTCTAATAATTTTAAATTGGGTCAACTATTGTACCAAAATAGCCCATCTTTGGCCATTTAGTAAGGCTTTCTCCATTCTCTGTTATAAAATTGTGGAGATTACTGGACTTTACAGAATTTATTAATACGGACAATGGACTTTAGTTAGTGAATCATCATCTAATAAATGTGGGAAACTTCCCCAATAGGAGGCCAATACTTCCCCCCACTCTTTGAACAATGTGTGGTATAACTTGTAATCAATCCAGCAGACTCAGAGATGCAGACTACAGAATCTGTGGTGTCTTCATTGCAAAAGGCACGAAGAGACAAAATTAAAATTGGTTGCAATGTAACACAAAAAGAGATATAAACTCACATCTTGTCTCTTTTTTTTTTCATTGAGACTTAATGTTAAGCCAAATATCTAATATTCTCAAGTTCCTGGTGGTCACAATAAAATTCCAGGAAAGTGAGATATAGCAGCAGATGGAGAGAACTCTGTATTTAATCAACCAGGCTAGGGACTTAGGTGCAGCCTTGTGGTACTCAACGTTTTTATAGTCAAAGAGCCACTGTGTCTTTGAATGAAGTCTCAAAGAGCCACAAGAATAAAAAAAAATTATAATTCTTGTAACAAGTTTCAGTTACTAAAACTCAATTACTAATTTCCATTACCATAGCTACCCTGCATTGCAAGGATATTCTTGAAGCAAAAACCTCAGACTTTTCACTTTGCTGGGCTGCCACTATGCACACTGATGTAATTTATTTGTGTGTGGGGTTTTTTTTTTTGTTTTTGTTTTTTTACAAATCAAAATACTTTAAGGCAACTTCATTGTCAGACATTGTGTGATCCAGAAGGAGAGCCACATTCATGGCTGTGTGAGGAGACTGATATTGTTCAGCAAATGGTAGCAAGAGAGACTACATCTGATGCATTCTTCATCTCTTTCTCATCTCATCCACTCTTTTTGCCACCCATTAGTTCTCTGTCACTCTATGCTGCCTTTTCGTCACCGCTAATGTTCATTCCAGCCTGGGGCTGGAGTAGAGATTTTTAGATGGAGGCAGAGTATAGACCAAGGCGAGGGCTTTATTTGAGTGGTTTGGAGAAGCAGTGAAGGAATAAGAAACAGAAGCAGACAATGAAGTGAAAGGAGAACAATGAACAATTCCCAGGCCCAGCAATGTACATAAACTTATTCTTTTCTACTGGTCAGTACTGAAAATGATGAGGGTTCTTTCTGTCCTCCTAGTAATCCAATTTTTCACATCAACTGGGGACTGCATTCTCCTCACTCGAGAAAGCACATGCACAAGACATTAAGAACCAATTAGTTGGCATGCTGAGAGGCTTAACAGAATTATTAGCATGTCTATTAACATAATATTATTTGCATAGTCACTTCAGTACAGATAACTTGGACTCTGACTCAGTGCCTATTGTCCTGAATGGAAAAACTTCCATTCGTTCAGTAGTCTTTGAGTCAGACCAGGATTAGTTGAATTAGGGTATTCTGGTATGTATGAGTTGGTATTTTTGAGAGAGAAAGCAACACCAGATCAAATTCTTTTTGCTTGTAAATCCAGAATAACTCCATTCTCTTTAAAAGTCTTTGAGACAAGGTGAGTGAGGTCATAGGTGCTGCCGCTGTGGGTGCTCTGGGGCTAGAACACTCCCAGAAAAAAAGTGAGTGCTCAGCAGATTAGATCCTCCCCCTTCTCCCCAGCACCTCCCACCTGCTGGCGGGCCCAGCCAAACAGCTCCTCCCTCTGTCTTCCAGTGCCTCATGCCTGCTCCGATCAACTGTCCAGTGGCGTGCAGGAGGCACTGGGGGGAGGAGGAGGAGTGGGAGCAGGAAGAGGGGTAGAGTGGGGATGGGAAGAGAAGGGGAGGGGGTTTGGGGGAAAGGGTGGAGTGGGGGCAGTACCTGGGTTAGAGCGGGGGTCCAGCACCACTCCGGGAAATCCCAAAGTGGGCGCCTCTGAGTGAGGTAATATTTACTGAACCAACTTCTGTTGGTGAGACAAGCTTTTGAGCTACACAAAGCTCTTCTTCAGGTCTGGGAAAAGTACTTAGTGTCACAGCTAAATACTAGGTGGAACAGATAGAATATGTGTGTAAGCAGAGTCAGGATGAGCTCTACCCTGACATCTGGTGGTGAGTTGTGGAAAGGGATGTCAGGGGCTAATCTTGTTTGCATGGACACACCCACCCTGCAAAGCATGATGGACCGCTTGCCCAAATGGTCACTTTGGCTGCTGTGGGATCCCCAGTTTCTCTGTTATTGGGGCAGGAAGAATAAAGTGTTGTTATCCTGATTATGTGAATCAAGGACAGAGGGCTTTTGTTATGATGGAGGGACTTGCCATCAACTAAGCAGCACTCGCTAGGCGAGGGACATGGGTTCCAAACCCTAGTGAATTGAGAGAGAGGCTGGGGATAGGTTTCTTGATTGGGCCTTTTGGCTGTAGAGCAAGCATAGTACCTGGTGGTATGGGCCTCCGGTGAGGGTCTGAGACACCAATTGCACTTCCTCCTCTCTCCACTGTGCAATATCAGAGCTAATGTTGAGTTCAGGCTGCTGAGTTGAAATCACTCTGGGCTAAGGGTGCAAATGAGCACTAAGGCTCCCCTAACTACAAGCTGAAACCACTAAAGAGCTAAGAGTCTTATGAGCTGAAATCACTGAGCTGAAACCACTGAGCAGTGTGTTAAGTAGTGGGGGAGCCTGAAGATCTATTGCTGAGTGGCTGGTGGTGCGGCACTGCCAGCGGAGCAGTTCGTGGGGACAGTCGGAGCGGCTTGCAGGACGGCTGGCGGGGTGGAGCTGCTGGCGGAGCGAAGCAGTTTGTGGGGACAGCTGTAGCGGCTTGCAGGACGGCTGGCGGGGCGGAGTTGCTGGCGGAACGGAGCAGTTCGTGCGGACAGCTGTAGTGGCTTGTGGGACGGCTGGTGGAGCAGCCTGCGGGATGGCTGGCGGAGCAGAGCGAAGCCCCACGGAGGGGAGAGGCAATCATCTTCAAGCCACGTAAGGTGCCCCTTACCTCTCCCCTCCCCATTTCTGCCCAGACTGATGAACTTTTGAACTGGACTTTTGGGTTCTTGGACTTTTTGGGGACTTTGGGTGATTTCTGGGTTGCCGGACTCAGGAACCAAAGGGACAGGACATGGCCCAATTGGCTGGGGTGGGTCTTGCTCATAGTTTGGTTTATAAATCCTAGTTGCGGTGTTTTCCCAATTTAATGCTGGTGTCGGTTACCTGCTGTTATTAAAGATTTTCTGTTACACCGAGGCCCTGTTCTTGTGAGAGGGGAAGTATTGCCTCTTTGAGGAGCACGGGGGGTGGGGGTAAAGATTTTCCCAGGTTACTGGGTGGGGGCTCGAGCCGGTTTTACATTGTATTGTTGAAAAGGGAACCCCTATGTACTGAACCCAGCCCTTGCTGCTGTCAACTCGTCCTGGCAGAAGGGTTACATGTGTTATCTACTTATTCTAAACTAAGGGACTATCGAAGGTGATGTGGCCTGCTGACACCCCTGTGGTCAGGGATAGAGGGTGGGGTTAGTGGGTTACAGATTGTTGTAATAAGCCATAAATCCAGTGTCTTAAGACCATGATTTTTGGTGTCTAGCAAAGTTATGAATTTAAATTTCCAGGCTCTCATTTTGAAGTAGTTGTGCAGATTTCCTTTGAGGATGAGGACTGAGAGGTCAGATATGGAGTGATCACTTTGTGGGGGAAAAAAAGCTTGCTCATATGTGAAGTGATGGCTTTTTTCTTTCATCACTTTTCTGCATGAGTTCATTTGAAAGAGTGGTGATTGTGGATGAAACTGGACATAGTTGTTGGGGTGTTCACTGAACACTGAATGAGGTACACCACATGTTCTGATAGGCATGTGCAGGACCCAAGGTGTGTTTGGCAGTTGGGAGTGGGGGGTTTGATCATTGTAGCAGTGGAGATATGTCTGCAGGTTTTGAATCTGTTCTGGCAGTGTCTGATGGTGGTTTGAGTTACTGGGTTCTGGCCAGTGAGAAGCTTGCTTCTGATGATGAGCTTCGCTGGGTTGGGGGGTGGGGGGGGAATGGACCCCATTGAGATTGAGTTTTAACTAGTGAGTAATACCTCTTAGGTTCCAGGCTGAGGTGTTATGTGACAACTAGGGATGTGCACCAGAGGGATTTCTACTGTATTGAAGCAGGTTTTCTCAGGGTATTTGGGTAACTGATTTTATTATATGATCCACTGCTTTGGTGGCGTGTCCTTTATTTGATGAAGGCAGTTGGAAGTGTGTTAAGGTTTGTATTCTGGACTTTCTCGTTAGAGCATATTCTGCGGTATATGAGGGTTGCCTATAGATAATAGATTTCTTGATGTGTGTGGCCAGGTTGCTGGCTCTGTGAAGGTAGGTGTGGTGATCTGTGGGTTTCTTGTATATCATTGTCTGTAGGGTTCCATTGTCAAAGCTGATCATAGTGTCCAGGACTCTGATGCTGGTGCTGGAGTATTCTGGCATGAATTTGATTCATGGGTGGTGGTGGAAATCTATGATGGCATTGAGGTCATCTCTCCAGAAGATGACAATATCATCAGTTGCTTTTATGGTACATTTGTCCAGAAATTCTTCCTCATGAAGAGGTTGGCATATTGAGGAGCCATCCTAATACCCATGGTTGTTCCCCTGGTTTGGAGAAAGTGTTTGTAAAATGTAAAATTGTTCTGGCTAAGGATCGAATGTATGAGTTTGGCAATGGGTTTGGGGTGGATATCTTGAGTCTTGTAGATATTTGAGGCAGACAGTGATGCCATCTTTGTGAGGGATGTTGGATGTCACCTCCCTATATCCCATGGTGGAAAGGATGGTGTTCTGAGGGAAGTTTTAATGTTGTGCAGTTTCTGGAGAAAATCGGCTTTCCCCTGGAGGAAGTGGTGAGTGGTTTTGAGGATGGTTTCTATGAGTCCTAATATCCTGGGACTAACATTGTTATAACCACGCTGCAGACTTCAAAAGTCTTACAAGATTCCATTACAGTGGAATTATATATGGAAACGGAAGCTCTCCAGTACAAATGATCTTGTTTTGTGCTAGGTAAAATAATTGTCTACCTGCTGAGCTGGGCAAGAGATACCATTATGTACTGTACAGTGATACAACACTTCTGAAACTGAATTTCTAAAGAAAGCTTATTAAGAGTCCTGACTTACATGGGCTTCAGTTGTTTTGATTTGAAGTACATAGCTGAGTTGTTGTCTCAACTTTGGATTTTCCTAGAATATAATAAATCAGTGGTTTCGTACTTATACATAAGACACTAACCAATTCTTATTTAGCAATCTCCATGCTTTATGCTGCAGTTAGACTAGACAGTCTTTAATTTTCAGTAATCTTAAATGTGAAATGTTTGCATAAGGAAAGACTGCAGCTAAAAATAAGTTTATAATGAATATGTATGAATAAACAGATTTAGTAATGTAGATTGTTATCCTAAAATGGTCACTAAAAGTATGGGCTAATAAGAGAAGAAATGTAAACACATACACTCCTTTTGTGTTGAAACATGAAATCAGAGTAGCTTAAGGTCTAACAATACAGGCTATTAAATTCACACATAGAAACACTACTGAGAGGGAGGAAATGAATACCATTCTTTTGTCTGTTAGCCGTTTCACTTACTTCATTTAACATCAGAACTGTGGTAGTGGATTAATACACCAACTTTCCATGACTGCACAGCTGGGTTCAAACATATGAATTGATTTATAGCCCTGATTGTGTGGCTATACTAATTACATGCACAGGTGGCTACTTAGAAGTCCATTTGGAATTAATATGCAAACTAGATACCATTACCTTAGGCTTGAATATTGACTGTGGATGGCTCGGTCATTACGTTAATTGAATTTATTTCCCCTCCTTAAAAAACCCTTAACACCTTTGTGTCAACTGTCTGTAATGGGCCATGTTGATTATCACTTCAAAAGTTTCTACTTATACCAGTTCCTTTCAATTAATTAGCCTCTTAACATTGATATAGATACTCCCACCTTTTCATGTTTCTCTGAATGTATAAATATCTGATTACTGTATGTTCCATTCCATGCATCCGATGAAGTGGGTTCTTAACCCACGAAAGCTTATGCTGAAATAAATTTGTTAGTCTCTAAGGTGCCACAGGTATTTTTCTTGTTTTCTTTTCATTGAAATTGTATGTGCAATTGCAGTAGCTGTACATGCTAAATTAGCTCAGACAGTTTTGCGCTGAAAGATACGAGCTTGCACATCTGAAAATCTGGCCTCTAGGTCTTTGTGGATATTTGTGCATTAACAAAAGCTAGGTATGCAATTTGGCAAAAATGAGAAATGACTCTATTTCTGTTTAGAAAAAGCTTAGGTTTCCTAATGTAGCATCTCATGTAGAATTAGGCCCAAAGAGAGGACACAGATTCCTGTTTAAATGCAAATAAAGAAGCCAAGCAGACAAAAACCCAATTTAAATCATTAACTTCAGGCTGAGGATACAATTCAAATTAACTTTAATTTCCAGATTCAGACACTTGGATTACCTTTCATTTACCTGGATATATACGGAAAAGATAGGTGAAGCTTTACTTTTCACCAGCCATTGTTTTTCTCATCAAAGGCACTTCTTAATACTGAGATCAAATAATTAGTTTAACCTTCTGAAGCATGTCATCCAAAGACCTGAATTTTAAATGAATTATACCTTTAACTTCAGAACTTTCCAATATGATCAGGTTTCCAATAGCATGTATGTTTTCAACTATATTTTCTTTCTAATTGTATATTTATGTGTCTATCACATACATGCATATGTATGAAATATATTTCATACTGTATGTACAACAATGTGATACGATATTTCTTAAATGTAGCATCATTTAGCACTAAAAACTAGTACCAAACGATAGGTAAGGTCTGACAACAAAGCATTGTGATGCATTGTTTTATCATAGATAACTATACAAACATAATTGCTGAGTTGTGGTTATATAAAAAGTAATCAATCAAAACCTCCCACAACAATTGGGTTGGGTATCCTACGGGCACACATCAGAGGTCAGTGACAGGTGGTGGCAATGTTAGGTTAGATGCTTTTAGAGATATCTGATCAGCTTTTTGATCTATGACCAAATCATCATGGTTAGTTTAATTAGTGAGGTTCAGTGATGGTGCTGTATCTTCATGTATTTTAAATGAAAATAACTGTATGTGGAAATCTATTATTTTTAGCTCCTTCTTGTAGGTAAAACTCTCATTGTCTTCAGTTACAGTTTTTGTCTGTGGCAGCTTTGTCTGCACACGTTGTATGGACTGGATATGATGCTGCTTTCCATTTTATAATTTTTCAGATCAACAAACCAATAGCAAATCTTAGCTTCACAAAGTGATTTTTTTTCTTCATCTTGGAACATATAAACAGCTAAGAAAGATGAGCCTCAGAAATTAATTGAACTATCTATACTTCTTGGGTATTCAAAACTGGGCTAAAAATCTTAATAGAAGGGTTTCTTTGGAGCAGGGACCATCTCTTTGTTCTGTGTTTGTACAGCTCTTAGCAGTATGGGATCCTGGTCCATGATTGGTGCTTCTAGTTCTTACTGTAATTCACGAAAAAACTCTACTTTCTACTTGTGCTGGCAATATCACAAGAACAACTACCCAGCCTTGCCTGCAAATAGATTCAACCAAGAATGTCTTTGTTAAATAAATATATATATATAATTGTTAAATTATATATAGAACATTTTTCATATCTCAGTTCATTGGGTTGTGTATGTGCCTGACACACATGCTCTCATTCTTACGTTATTTTATACTACTGTCTCTATACTAACACGCTTGCACATCCCATTTGTTAACCTTCTAGTTCAGCTTCCCATTTAGACCAACAGAGTACAAACACAAAGATATTAAAAGCTTCTGTATCATCTCAGAATGGTCTCAGATTGTACAAATCTTTACTAACCCACCAGATCTCACAAAGACATGAATTAGGATTTCCATGTTTTGTTTTTTGTTTTAAATTTATAGTGGATTAAAACATTGCACTAGAAAAACAGTCTAGTTTCTAGCAAAGCATCTACTTTATTTCCAAAACAGATTTTCAACTGGTGTAATCTGTCTAGCTACATTGAAGTCAATGGAGACAGGATAGAACATCATTTAAGATATTGGGCCAGTTCCTCAGCTAGTCCACTTATGTACTTCTAGCAGTGTAGATAATCTTTAATTTTCTGATTTTTTTTTATTTAAATAGATATTAATTATGTTTAGAAATGTAATGTGTTCAAACTATCTAGCTTGAAAAGTTTCATTGTAAAAGCAGAAAACTTCTCTAGCTACTGCTGTTCCAAGTGAGGCTACTGAATTGTAACAACCTCCCTCAAATGTCATTTAAAAAATCATAAAATGACCTAAAACTAGGGCCCAATGTGATATATTTTACACTAGTGTCTGAGTAAAAAGCATTCAAGTTGGTGGAGTTACACTGATGCAAAACTGGAGTGAATAATAAGATAATCAGGCCCCTGAAAAATGACTCTCAGGGTGAAGAAAGTCAAAGTTTCTAGACAAAACTCATGAAGTGAGAGCTGAAAGGAGTGACACAAAAGATTTCCCTCTATATAGCAGGATGTGGGGGGGGGGGGGAGCGGGGAAGGGGAACAGAGATTTTTTTCCAAAGATAGCTCAGTCTTTGGATGAAAACCTTTTCGTGTAAATCCCTTGACTCTTGTGGTATTATACCAAGGATGAGTTTAACCCAACAAGGGAAAAACTCCAGCTTTGAAGAAAGAAATCCAGAGATTTATCCACTTTCAAGAATCAATTCCTACATTGTCGTACCTTTTCTGCATGTTAGGACCCCTTACTACGAAGACCCCGAATTTGACCACATTCTGTCAGCCAGCCAAGATAAAAGGACCCCGTTGTTTGAAGGCTTTGCTAAGGAGTGTGGTATAAAGCCTGACAAGAACTGTCCACTTTTAAGATGACCCACATTTAATCATATGGTTGGAGCTTTTAAAGAGAGCTTTGGGATTTGGAATTGGATGAACCCTGCAATTTTCTATAATAGCTTTGAGAATGTGAGCTTTGTGACCTCATATTTATTTAGAATTGATGTTGCATGTCTGCCAATGTGTATGTATATATAGTCTTGCATAGCAGAATTCCCAATGACAATTTGAGGCAAGCTGAAGTTCTTTGCTAGCAGTATTTACAAGTGCCATATATATATTGCACTAAGAGAATCTAAAGGTTTTATTTTATACTGTGGCTGTCACTGCTGTGGAGTTGAATGGAGATGAGTTTAAAACACTGCAGTTAATGGTGGCAAAAAAAGCATTCAGCAGTTACGGTGCTTGGTTCCAGATGTTAACCCACAGAAAACTGACAAGTGGGGAGAGTTAACTCCTACATATTATGAGAATAAGCTCCTATATTGTAACACTGGGGAAGATAACATGAGTTACTCTGGTAATAATTGAGAACTATTAAAATGGGGTGTCCCTGAAGTGGAATTTATGTGCAATAAGGCACTTGATATTCTGATCTTTTTTAACCTAGTTTCCTAAAATCATCACTATTTGTACATGTTTGGTAAGTTATTTTGTATTTTTTGGAATATATTGGAGAAATACATTTCAGCCTATTGACTGCTAGGAAATTTCCCTGTGAGTATTTGTGAATATTCAAAATTGTTCAAGTTTGGTGAATGGTTACGTAAGTTTGTTTTTGCTCCCTGAATGGAGGTTCTAACTTTTTATAAGCAGGCATGTCTAAATAACTCGGTGGGCTGTGACTCTCTCTCTGGTGAAAGGAGGGGTTTGCACTTCTATAATAGAGAGGTAGCAGATAAGCAGGCCTAGGCAATTTTGCAGGATATTTGAAACTCTCCTTTTCTATAGTACTATATTGTGGCCAAATACATGGACCACAGATTGTAAATTACCTGGGTTTCTTCCTGGCTGCGGGCTACAAAGACACAAACCCCTGAAAGCAAGATTTATTAGCTGTTAACAGCAGACCTTTATTTATTAGCTGTTAAAACCAAAACACACAAGATTGTCAGGCAAAAACAAGTATACACTTACATATTTGCAAGAATAGAAGCTCCCCAAATATTCATTCCAACAAAACCTGCCTACGCTAATATTTTACAGTAAAGCAAATGAAAAAGGGAGAAAACTTAGTGGGAGTGAAATGTAATTTCTGAATTTATGAAATGTTCACATGTACTTTCCTAAACACCTACCTTCCCGGGAGACGGAGAACTAAATATGCATGCACCGGGAGAAGGAGGGAATATATAAGGAGGGAACCAAAATGAAATGGAAGAACAAATGTTGTACCTCTCCAACTATATAGCCATTGTCCCTGATTATGCATGTAAGATTCCACCACCTTTTCACTGGAATTTAGTGTTGCCCTCCAATACATATGAACAACATGGTCAAAATAATTATAAACCAAAATAATACACTTAATAGTTACATTGTTCATTGAGTTTATGAGGAACTAGGGAACCTTTTTGGAAAGGAGGCACCTATACAGGAAGGATGTGCTCCACCTAAATAAAAAAACCGAACCAGATTGCTAGCATGTAAAATTAAGAAGATGGTAGAGTTTTTAAACTAAGGCTGGGGGAAAGCCAATGGGGGCAGGAACAAATGGTTTGGACAGAGGGGAAGATTTATTAAAGGGGATATGCTATATCCTAGTAAAGAGGAGAGGATGATAAAGTACAGACAGGTACTGAAAAGAAACAGTCAGATGAAAGAGTTCAATTACATTTAATGAAGGCAGACAACTAAAAATTGACCAATTTTATAAATTTGTCAATACAAATGCAAGATGTCTAAATGCTAAGATGGGTGAAATTGAGTGCCTAATATTAAATGAAGATAATATAAGAGGTATCAGAGAAACTTGGTGGAATGATGACAATCAATAGGACATGGTAATACCTGGGTACAAAATATATAGAAATGACAGATTATGCTGAAGGGGGAGTGGCACTGTATATGAAAGAAAGCAAAGTTAAATAAAGTAGAAATCTTAAATGAACCAAATAGTACCATATAGTGTCTATGGCTAGAAATTCCATGCTTGAATATTAGTATAGCAGTAGGAATGTACTACTCATCACCTTAACATGGATGGTGAATCGAAAAGGCTCATGGAGATTAGCGAGGCTACAAAAAAAACAGCTGAAATCCCTTACTATGGGATTTCCTATCCCCGTATAGACTGAGTACATGTCACCTCAGGAGGGGATGCAGAGATAAAATTTCTAGACCACATCAATGACTGCTTCTTGGAGCAGCTAGCCTGGAACCCACAAAGGGAAAGGCAATTGTTGATTTAGTCCTAAGTGGCGCACAGGATCTGGTCCAAGACATGAATATAGCTAAAATGCTTGGTAAACATAATGTAAGAAATTTAACATCCTTGTAGGGGTAAAATTCCAAAGAAACCCATGACAGCAATATGTAACTTCAAAAAGAGGAACTACACAAAATGAGGCTAGTTAAACGGAAATTAAAAGGAACAGTTAAGAGTGTAATATCTGCACACTGCATGGAAACTTTTAAAAACACCAAAATAGAGGCTTAAACTCTATATAAACCCTAAATAAAAAAATAGGACAGAGTAAAGGTGGTTAGAAACAAAAAAAATCTTTAAAAAATTGAAATCAAACCCTACTGAGGAAAATAGAAAGGAGCATAGACTTTGGCAAGTCAAGTGTAAAAGTATAATTAGGCAGGCAAAAAAAGAATTTCAAGAGCAACTTGCTAAAAACATAAACTAACAGCAAAAAAATGTTAGGAAGACTGCTAAACAATCATTGGGGCCTCTGGATGATTGAGGTACTAAAGGAACACTCAAGGAAGACAAGGCTGTTTCAAAGAAGTTAAAGTAATTCTTTGCATCGGTCTTCACTACAAAGGATGTGAGGGAGATTCCCACACCTGAGCCATTCTTTTTAGGTGACAAATCTGAGGAACTGTCCAAAATTAAGGTGTCATCAAACATTTTGATCAAAAATTTGTGCCCACCTGTACTCTCTGCCCATGTCAGAAATATCCCAAACAACAAAAACAAACAACAAAAACCCAAACAAACCAACAACCCTCCCCCTGCACGCAACACCCCACCCAAAAAACAACAACAAACAAACCACCCCTGTTAGAAGCATAATAAAGCTTCCCTCACCTGTGTATGAAACTGGTGAAAAACCTAAATGTGGCAGCTGTGCTTTATATACAGTGGGACAAATTCTACTATCAATTGCCTCTATGCAACCTTTACTGTACTCAAAGGGATTGCCTATTTTTTTTAACAATAAACATTATTGGGTTCATTAAACACTGTTTTGTTGAGTATGGAAGAGAACTGTAATGACTCTATTAGATGGACGTTGAAACAATTGGGAGCGCATTTAACAGATTCAGCAACAGGAGGGATGTTCTATACGTGTTCTGTTGGTGAAAGTTCCGCAGCAACCAAAGACAGCTGAGATAGCAATTTTGTGAGCACTCTTTACTGGTAGGTAGTCAGGAGGACTTTCCACATAACCTTGAATGATTTCACAGCCAATCATCTATGGGAAAATGAAACATGAGCAGAAACTCACTAAGACTAAAGCAATAACTATAAATGCCACAATCCTACATTTCTTACCAATGCTCAATTTCCTTTACATGAGTGAGAGTTGTGCCTAAGTTCAGCCAGCAGGATTAGCCCTAGAGAACATACTTAGACCTAGGAAGAAGACTTGAAGGCTTTTCTCTCCCCTCCCCTGCCCCCGCAAGTTGTGGTTAAGGGTATTTCTTGGGGATTTTGGGGGGTTGTTTTGTATTTGTAGAGTACATGCATTTTACTATATGGTAAGTAATTTTTTGGTTTTTGTTTTTGTTTTACAATTTTAGCTCAGCCCCCATATTCTTCATTTAGGAGTGTTATGTGCTTGTAGTTAGGCTACATTACGCATAACAATCTGGCATATGAAACTGATAAAATGTCATTCCCCCCTGAAGTTTTCAAGTGGAGAACGTTTATCTTTAGCAGAGAAAAAAAGTTATAATTTCCTGCTGTGTGATCCCCAGCTGTTTATAGACAACATTTTAAATATAAACTGCACATTCTGTACTTGCCACAATTGTCTCTTTTGAGATATGTGGTATCTATACTTATTGTAGCATTTGTTACTAATCTTAATATAAATGTTAGAGATGTATTATAGGTCATGTTTCCTTGTTGCTATGTATGGCCGATGTAGTATTATAATACAGTCTGGGTTAACCCAAAAGCAGAGAGGGCCATGGCTCCTAAAGTAGGCAGGAGGGAATCTAACCTAAGGGAGAGCCAATCTTGGAGTTAAGTGCCAAATACACAGGGTTTTTCCATTCCTGTTTTACTTGTCAGGTTCCTACTTTATTTATGACAGTGTGGTGGCTCCGTTTAGCACAGCATCCCATTTCTCCCCCTCCCCCCACTGCACTGGTTATGGAAACAGCACTTCTTGCCTTGTGATCAGCCTAAGGGTACTGTCAGAGTGACAATGAGAACTGAAATGCCCATGATATAGGGGACCATATGGGCAGGGAAGGAGAGAAGGTAGTAAGTGGAACCCTTGCCTGCTGCCCTTGACATCCAAAAGGGGACACTTGGGATAGGTAGTAGACGTCCACTCTAAGGCATTCTAAACGTTCAGTGGATCTTTTGTTATTTGAACAATACAAGACAAAAACAAACAGCTGTCTCCTGGAAATGGCGTTTTTTTATTTCTAAAGCCTCAGAACCCCATTTACCTTTAATAATTTTGTCAAAGATCTTAGAAGAAAAAGCACACAGAATAATTCCAATAATGCTTGTATTACAGGTTCCATTTAAAAACATCTTGAGCTCCATATGCACTGTCTGAATATCCTACAGCAGAATTACTCATTCTCCTCTTCCTTCCTCTCACTACTGGGCTCTTATTTCTTTTCACTTTGCTAAGCTTATCCCATATCCCCCCTTTTTCCTATTTCATCTTCTCTGTCCATTGCCACCTGTCATATAGTTTCAACTTGCAGGGAAGTGCCATCCCTGACAGAACACTTGAACTCTGCCTTTGCCCTAAGTGTCTTCCCCCTGTATACAATTATTTTAAAGCAGCATCTCCCACATCCTTTTCCCAGTTTTAATAAAGAAAGAGGAGGCTACTCAGTCGCCTAAGTGATACTTAGTTGTACTACATAAAGTGGCACTACATGAAATCAATTGTGATGCATGGGATATAAATTGGCATGTTTTTTTAGCCCAATATGTTTGAAAGGAATCTTCAAAATCCAACATTATATGGATTGTTTTGTGTTTTCTTGATTTGATTTCATGAGGTGTAACTCAGCACAGATTTGGCGCCATTTGATATGACTTTACTAGACATGTTATTTTATGCTAACTGCAGTTTAAAGGACAATAATGTAGGAGAATGTTGTTCTATGAAAACAGACACCAATGTTTAGAATTCTGCACTAAATTTTCCTTATGGTCATTTATATTCTACATATGGACCATCAAACTCCTTCTGCTGATTCTCATATTAGGAAAGATATAAGATAAGGATAGGAAAGGAAAAACAAATTAAGAAAAATGTATGGTGGTAATTTTAGTTAAATTCCCATTTTAAAAATATTTTGACTGTTGGATAGCTACAGTATAACTCCATTATAATACACTACATGAGGGCTAAATTGGGCTACACAATGCAATAGATTATACTATAACATGAAATACAGTATAACACAACATTTCCCTTCCCCCCGCTTATTTCTCACCAATTCAATTTGCATTGCCTTAATCTTGGGTTTCTTCCTTTGAATTCAACTTGGTTCTTTGTTTGTCTGGCCCAGTGATAGGCAGAGGCCCAGACATTGACTAATAGTCAAGTTCACACTTGGTGTGGCTGAATATAGGAGAGAGAAAGGTCTCTAGGCCACCTTTCCACTCCCTGTAGCCATTGGGGTTCAATGCAGCCCCTAGTATTATTTAGAGTAGCATGGGTGCTAAGGACTGCTCCAAGTTGCATTGATTGATGTGGTTCCATACCAGCTGAGAATTGATAAGCTCTGCCCCTGGTACATTTCCTCTCGGTTCCCTGCTCTGGAGGTGGGAGCAAGGACCATCAAACTGAGGCTCTGACCCACACTGTGTAAACATTAGTATAAACAGAACTGTAGCAAAGGAGTATTTGTCCAGGTCTCTGAAAGAAGTGAGTGAATGTTTTCTTTTGTCTTTGTCTGATTTTGTGTCCTCTCCTTAATGGCCATCTCCAGACTTTGTATCTTTTAGGGAAAAGTTTGCATGTGCCACGCCAAACCAAGATCAAGAATTTGTTATCACAGAGCTCCAAATCCTGAAAATAATTCTTCTAGTCCATGGCACCAAAGTCCACTCATTTCCACAAAAGTGCAGAGGTGATTTCTAAACCCTGTCAGTAGATGCAGTAAGAAGACAACCATGCCACTGACCCTCATTTTAACTTGGGTCATCCCTCACAGCACTTTAAGGCTGAGGGGCCAATTCTTTCCTCAGTTACATGGACACAATTGCTATTGACATTAGGTGGGAGTTGCACTGTATAACAGGTGGGTCCTGTGAACTTGATTTTGTAATCCCTTACTCACCTGAGCAGCGCTGCTGATGGCTGTAGGACAGCTTAGATGTGTAAGGACTTGACATCGCAAGATACTGAACACTCTGGCCCAAATCCAACAAAGCATTTAAGCTCATGATTAACTTCAAGCACAGGAGTACTTTCAACATGTATTTAAGTGCTGTGCTGGATGAGGGCCATCTGCATTTACAGGATTGGGCTCAAACTTGCACCATACAACCATAAGAATTAAGTGACAATTGAAGGACAGGAGAGATTATCAATGAGGAGGTAAAGGGATAATTGGCATTATCACATTGTTTCAGAAGTCTTTGTGAGGACTTTTCATTAAATCCTCATGATTTCTGAATACAGAAGCACCCTCTAAAGTTTATTTTTAATTTCCGAACTATTTCATTGTTCTCTAATGCTACATAACACTCCATCTCTAAAGTCAATAGAATAAACTAGAAACAATAACAGACGGAATCAAAATAAAGATCCACATTCATTACTCAGAGCCAGATTAATGAAAGAAATTGTGTGTGTTATTTGTAAGATTTAAACAAGTGAATAGAGTCTCTATTTGCTATTATCTGCATAAATAGTTCTAGTTATAATTATTGAATATCTCTGTCTATACAAGGCTGGAACTTACTGTATAAAGCTATTTCAAAATAGTGCATATGCAATGATCTACAAATATACAGTACAAAAGCTCTAATGAATTATGATTAGACTCTTTTGCTGAAATGCAGACATAGATAATGCACAGAAATGCCATCTATTTGATGAACTTTCACAAAAGAATATTACTTAGTGCTTATGCAGTGCTGCTTGTCATTTGGAAATCATGCGTCGGGTATACACTAGCCTTTAGGAGAAAATCTTGCACCATTTCATTATCCTTGACATGGATCCACCAATTGTAGCAAGGGTAGGAGTGTTAGTGTAACCAGACTACTAGTGTCTTTAATAGTCGGGCAACCCGAGCAGGTGTAGACATACTGTGGTAGCATTATGCTAGTCCACAGGCCATTGCTGCCACTATGCTGACTGGGCAAGAGTGGGAATTTCCCAAACAAGTTTAGAGTAGGCAAGAGTTCAGAGATCAGTACAAATGTTAATTAGCCATACCTAAAATAGATTTACTCCTTCTCACCTTCTATTCTTCTCCTGTAACGAGAGAGGTATGGGCCAAAAGGACCTTTACAATCAGGCACACATGTGGCATGGTATGGGGCTGGTAACGTCTCATGGCTCTCTAATTCTCTGCCTGCCCACAGGAGCTGCTCTAATAATGTGCCATCAGCCACTTGATTAAACTCAGGGCACCCCTTGCTCTGACCACATGCTCCACATCCTGACATTCTTCTGCCTTCTCCTGACACAGGGTATGTGTCCTCTTGGTTATTTTAGCAAGCAATCTAGAGTAATGTTACATCTGCAAGAGCTGCAAATGACACTGTCAGTTACAGTGTAGATGTGGCCTATGAGAGGGAGAATGCACCCAGTCTTTGCACCACCTGAGCAACATAAAAGCTGGGTAGAAAATCTACCCCTATTGCCTTTTTGCTAGTTGGTTAGGCATTATTGTCATTCTTGGTTTGTTTGTTTTTTACGCCCCTCATGGGGTTTCAGATGTTCTAAAGTGAACATATTGTGATGTAATCCTTTTATGTTTAATATAATCACTGACAACTATTCCTCTTGTTTTCATTTATACCAACTAAGCTCAGCACTTCCTGCTATAAGTGCTACTGTCAGAGAACAAAGTTCTACAAAGAAAAGGAGGTTGAAAGTAGAACAATAACACCAGCTGCATTGTGCCTTTGGTCACATTATCCAATAGATCCTTGATGAATGTCTTTAGAACAATGCTGATCCCCCAATATAGATAATATTCTATAACAAGAAAAGAAGAAGAGGGTTGAATCATCAGCTGCTGTAAACACTTTGCAAAATCTCCTTTTCTCCTTTCCACTCTGCCCCCACACCCACTTGCTGAGTAGAGCAGCTGAATCCCTACTGAATAACTTTAGCACACCATTTTGGTCTCTGTAGCAAGAGTGGCAGCTGGGCCCTTTTAACACTTAACACAGCGGCTTCTGCTAGACAAGGTGCAGCGTAGATAAAGCAGAATCAAGCACTGGGATTTTACAGTGCACTGCGTTGCTTTCAATCTTAAATGCAGTGGGTACTGGAATAAGCTTGTAAGTATAAAAAAATGCACTGCATATTTCCGTCTTTCTGATCAGATAGGTAGGGCCCTACCAATTTCACAGCTGTGAAAAATGTGTCATGGACCATGAAATAAGCCCTTCCCTACTAAATCTGATCTTCCCCCTTGTTGCTGGGAGTGCCCCAGCCAGGGGGCTCCTAACTGCTAGAAGTCCCTGTTGGGCTGGGGAGGGACAGGACATATTCTTTCCTTGCATGGCATTTGGGGGTGGTGGAGAGAGAGGAGAGATCAGACCCACTTCCAGCTACCTCTTGGTTTGGGACCCCCATAGTTACAACACCATGAAATTTCAGATGTAAACAGATGAAAATTTACCAATTTAAAAATTGGTCAAAATGGACCGTGATTTTGGTAAGGCCCTACAGATAGGCCACAGATAAGTGAGAATGACTTAGTGAATGAAAGCACTAGTTATAGTGAATAAACGAGTTGGTGTCGCAATCCAAACAATGACACTTCCAAGAAAAATTGAAGTAGTCCTCCAGTCACTGTCTATCTGTAAGCCTAATCTAGTTTCACATTGTTTCTGTGTGTTTGAAAAGATAATTGTTCCTGTGATTTGTTAAAGTACTCCGCTATATGCAGACATGGAAATATTAAATTTGAGCAAGTATCTAAATAAGATTTGCTCATATTCCTGCTCCATTGCCACTGAAATATTTGTGCACTTCGTATGCGCTGATTTACGATGGGCTGTGAAGTAACAAGTCGAGCTGCACCTTATGATACACGTTTATTTGCATCATTCAGATATTATCACACACTTTTATTTCAACCAAATACTTAGGTTCATAAATATTTTATTCTTAAATAAGAAGAGGAGAATAAAATTGTTGTTATAATGCCCTTAAACCATTAAAGTATACAGATGGTTTAAGATCCAATTATTTTTCCCAAGTACGTGATTGAATCTAATTTAGCACTTGGGATTGTTACTGATTGTCGCAATATTTCCAGTAATACAAGTAATGGGACCTGTTGGTTATATCAGGACAAAGTTGGTAGTAAGTTGCCTATTGATCAGTATGACATAAGTGGTGGGACATTAACAATAAAATGCAAACTAATGGCTGTACTAAATACTGTTTAGGACTTTTAAAAAGAACTTAGAGAAATTCACAGAATTACTTCATTGTGTTCTAGCAGCTAAAAATCTAAATAGTTTAAAAGAACTGTCTGCATTATCTTCAGAAAATGAGGTTGTCTCTAATGTATACAGTCTAACTTTTTATAAATATTTCATAAGATCTAAAGCAATTTTGAATACTGGGAGGCTTAGTCATCTTGGGTCCATCAATTTACAGTCATTGATAGATGAAGGAACTAAAGAACTTCATACAGGTCTAAATCAGTTCTCACTGGACAAAGGAATACTTATGACAATGATTTAGAATTGTGACAATGATTTAGAATTGTGACACTGATGTGTTTATGTATTGTTCCAGAAAAAAGTATTGGAACACCCACTGAGAGGTGAGAACTAAATGGATATTTACTCAGTTCTAATACTTTCTGTTCTAGCGGAATGAAAAACCTAACTCCGTATTTATTTGGGTTTTACCTCTTTCAGGCCTTTGTAATGCCAATTAACCTAGTACAAGAAATGATATCTTCTTCTTTCCTAAATAATCTCAAGAGTCAGTGTTCTCTCTTCATTCAGAAAACTATCCAAATTTGCTCAGTTTTCAGATCTCTCCTGGTTATAAATGTTCTTTTGAGTTTGTTCATTTCAAAATAAGTTAATATATTAAAACTCTATATCATATTATGTTGCTGCATGTTATATTTATTTGATGTCTGTCCTTTCCAGTTTAACTGAAGGAACATCTGGCTTTTTTTATCCACCAGTGGAGGCTCCAAAGTGTACAAAAACCTGCTGGACAAAATACCTCTGTTATGAATTCCCATGTAATAAATGTGCATTCTAGGGATGATTCATGGATTTCGTAAATACATTCAATTATTTTTCAAACAACTCATGCTTCATTTTGTCAAGAATTTCAATCAATGCCAACTGATCAGTTATCATTCTCCTAGTAGCCTTTTGTTTAATGAACATTCATAATGAGCATGTTCAGTTTTGGCCTATATAAATGTCACCCGTGTACCACTGAAAATGTATTTACTGTTAGATACGGGGTGCAAATATGGTTTATATCTGCCACTAAGTAGACTGTGACCACACACAAAAAAAAGTTCTCGGTAACACTAAGCCAAAGAGACTGTGCCAAATTCTCCACTGAATCCCGTGATGAAATTGTATTGATGCCTCATAGGGCACTGATTAAATGAAGGCACAATTTGGACCATTGTTGTCATTGTCCTCTTCAGTAACTCACACCACCACTTGACTTTTAGCACGTCACTTTCACTAGATTTTTCTTTCGAGCATTAAACAGGATTTTTTTCACTGTTTAAGTGTCCATCTACATTCTTACAATGGCACATAAACAAAGGTAAAGAGAAATACTTAATTCCATCAAGGGACTTAATAAGAGTCATGTTAGTGGTCTTTTCATGTTTAATCTCTGAAATAAAGAATAGGTATCACAAAAATAAGAGAGATGCCTAATGGTTCAGAAATACTTAGGTCTTATATCTTAGACCTCCCATTTTATTTATGTTGGGAAGAAGTGGATAGTACCCACACTAACCACTCGCATATGTGAATTGTATGTAAGACTTCGGGAGATGATGGCATGTTTAGTCATTTACGGTGGCTTCCTTGATTTAGAACATACTACTTCATTGGGATGGAGCATGGTCCAATAGATAGAAAACTAGACTGGGAGCACTGTTCCCTCTAAGCTGTGCACGTGTGCGTGCGCACACAGATCCTAAACTCCGTGCACAGGGAAAACACTGCGCGCACAAAAAATGTGCACGGAAGCACAACAATTTGCATAGAAGAAATGTTTTGCGCACACGGCCTGTCAAAAATTTGCACAGAAGAAATTTTTTGCGCACACGGCCTGTCAAAAATTAGAGGGAACATTGACTGGGAGTCAAGAAGCCAGTGTTGTGTTCTCAGCTCTACCATGGACTTACTGTATCGCCTTGGGAAAGTCACTATACATTTGTCACGCACTATACTGATCACTTTTATGCTTTCTCATGATTGTTTACTCACAGTTGCTGTAATATAGCTGTCTGATTACAATTGTATCAGTAAGTAAATCATCTCAGCACAAAATACCTCCTTTCTTTTCTTCTTCCTTGTCCATTTTTTTATTGACAGTGTAGAGAGTAAATAGACCCTGCCTGAAGGAGTATACAATTTCTATTAAACAGAGAATGGAGATAGGGATCTTTATCTGGTCCCTATATGTATTGATTACATGGTCCATAATTTCTGGATACACAGTATGGTGTGGCAGTGATAGGTGCCATACAAAAAGCCTAAGATAGATAATACAAATATCGTCTCAAGCGACAGATTGCAAGATCACTGAGGGCATAATTAATAACCCCCAAGATCGATAAGTGCTTAAAAGGCTAAAAGTGAAAATAGGGATGGGAAAGAAAAAGGGAGAGGGTACCACCATTTAGTTAAAATATAGAAAACCACACGCTTGGGAGCCAGGAACCTGTGATGGAGGAAGACCAATGTTGTTTTGCACTGTAGGTAAGTGAGGTCATAATGTGGGCCCTTTTTTTATACTCACTGAGATGGGTACTTGGTGAATAGCACTGTGTTTACATGGTAAATTTTATATCTCAGCCCTTCATAGGTGGAGGTGTCTGAAACAATATGAATAACATTTGAAGTACATTTTTTATGCATTGACTTATGTTTAAGTTATGTGAAAGGATAAAAGTGCAGTTTTTATTAAGGTAGGTAAGGAGAAATAATATATTAGGCATTGTTAGATGGTTTGCTGGGTGCCTGTGCCATATAATATAGAACACAAATGAGTTTAAGGCTAACTATTACCTACTTTCTTTTTTGGGTTAAGCAGCAGTATTGTAGCTAGCCTGTCAGGTGCTGCTGTGCTGAATGGAATTCAATGTTAGGACTCATCAGGGAGCCTCTTGCACTGTATAATGTGCAGAACAGGAATTTTTCACATCAGCAGTCTATCCATACCAAACACAAAAAAGAGAGAATATTGCTTACTAGAATCTAGTACAGGAGGGAAAGAAGGACTAGGAAGGAATAAGTATGAAATCACATGTGAAAGTATTTTTGAGGAGTGTAGTGAAGAGATACTGCTGTGATGTAGACTAGCCAGGATAAGCATTTCATTTTAGGGGCAAATCCCCCTTCACAACAGACACAAATATTAGAAAGTCTGAAATGGATGGCATGTCTGCTCCCCAACAGAATTACTACTGTGAGAGTTTTCATGAGTTACCCTCACATTTTTTGTAATATATGGGCACTAAAGATTGGAGAGTAATAAAGCAGATGAAACATTTGAGTATACAAATACCCATTGATGTGGACAGGACAGCAAAATGAGGACAGACACACGCATGAAATTAAGTGGCAGGCCACAACTCTTATTAAACACTGGTAAGGGGCGCTACCTGCCCATCTCCCATACTCCTATACCAGGCATTTAACTGGTTCCAGTACTGGGGTTATAGGGCTCCTTATCATGTAACACCTAACTTGGGGTAGGCTCTCTTCAGCCTATGCTCGGACTCAGCTATGAGTTTTAGCATCTTCCCCCCGTGAGGGGGACAGATGTGCAGAAGGGTGGGAACCTCAGCCTATGAGGGGCACAAGGTCTCATCCTATTCCATGACCCCAAGGCCCATCACCAAAATCCCAGGTCTTTTACTTCTGGGTCCCATTCATTTTATTTTCTTAACCACACTGGAAACCAGCCACAACCTGGGATGAATAAACAGCTCAACCCAAGTACCTCAGTTAGGTACTAAATGCATTCCTACTTAACCCACTGTGACTTGAAGATGGTGTGTGTTGAAGTCAAAAAACTCCCTGGTCTTCTACCAGTTGGCTAATGGGAGAAGAAATTCCTTCCTGACATGTGAACAGCTAGACCTGCAGCATCTGTCAGGCTTGATTCCCATTCCTAGTTTGGTTTGGGTAGGGCCAGGCTTCTGGAACGGAGCCATAAGAGCCTCCACGTGGCCCCCACTCCATGTTAAATGCAGGGAGCTGGGGAATGCTTGCCAGTCAGCACTCTCTTCCCCCAGCTGACCCCTGGGAGGCAGAGACTCCTGGGGGAAGGAGCTAACTAGTGTCCCGTTAGCGAGTGGCTGCCTCCCTTGCTGCTGGAACTGTTTCCGGTCACTGCTGGCTTCATCAAATTCCCCCACTCATTGAGGCAAGTTGCATATGTGCTACCTAGTAACATGACCTGATTGTAATCTCAATAAGGAAAGTCAAACTTAAAAAAATACACTACCCTACTGTAATGGTCGAATATAGCTATCAATTTATTGTGACCTGTAAAGTTTCAGATCCTTAAAATAGACTATTATAGTATGGGCAGGTATCTATTAAGCATTTATCAAGAAATGGCCCAGTGACCTAGCAATTACTCTTTAGCTTTTACATTTGCTGACTTACTTTAAGATATTACTGGTGATTTTTAGACTTATTTCCAGAGTCACAATGGTTGTCTGAACCTTAGCTGAACTATTTGAACCTCCCTGACAATGCAAAATTGAGTTAAAAATTTGACAGTTTTTTGTTTTTGTTTTTCCCCTCTTCTACTCAGGATGGAAATAGGAAAAGGGAGTTCACATGAAATAATAAAAAGGGAGGGGGAAGGAGAGGAAATGGTAATCCATATATTTAAAAAAAATCTTTAACAATTGGAGGAATTTCACGTCAGTTGTTCTATCTGTATTGGTTGAATCGGCCCTAATACATATCCTATGCTTTTATATATACATCATTTGTAAAGGATAGCTAGTTAGAATGGGCAATTATTTTTTAATAAGATCTGTGCAGGGATCCATGGTAATATCTTGTTGCAGGATCAGGGCCATGGAGTTGAAATGAATTCCAAGGTTTTTTGGACTACAAATAACTCAAATAAGAAACACTTTTAAAGGATATCTGACCTTTGTTCTATATGCAATTTATGATTTATTGAAATAAATTCGAGTCCAGTATGACAAGAAAAAAATCCCTTCTGTGTGGTATTTTGAATGACAGTACAGGAGTACTGTGGAGTAGCAGTACAGGTTTGTCTTCTGTAAGATTTGTGACATGCAAGTGAAATGGAAGTTGAATGTGCCCAAACTTTCAAAAGTGAAGTACATCAAGCCTATTTATTCAGATTATGATATGGCAGAACAGTCGTGTTCAATTTGTCCAACATTTCTTAAGAAAACATTATATGAAGTGTTGTCATTTTTATCAATATGACAGATATGTGGCTGTTATAGGATTTCATCATGTGCATCTTCTGAAATCCTATGCATGTATGTACTGATAACAATCTTGGAATTCCTGCCACAAGAGTTGGCAATCAAGGTGACTGCTCTAAAAGCTTTGGCTTCGGTTTTGAACATTATGGGCACTATATTAGGTTGGACAGTACTATATTTTGGCAAATAGACTGGCATTTAGCCATTAGGCACAGTACTTCTCCTAGTTCTGTTGAATTCACAGGTCTGTTTAATATAGCTTGCCCCATTGGTTTTATAATGGTTAATTACAGAAATACGTCATTCTTCTTTTGTGGAAAAATATATTTCTTACATGTACAGTATGATTCTACCATCTACAGCAACTATATCAGTTGTAGCAATAGAGTAATATGTATATGAACTACAATCATATCTAAATGACATAAAAATTATACCTTAATACATATGATGTTTTATTGGTATTGATAAATGTGTTGTACCATAAACTAACATTGTCTTAGGGCTGGTCCACACTAGGGGGGGGGATATCGATCTAAGATACGCAACTTCAGCGAATATCTTAGATCGATTTTTAAAAGTACTTACCCCGCTCCACACAGCAGCAGGCAGGCTCCCCCGTTGACAGCGCTTCCTCCGCTCGCGGAGCTGGAGTTCCGGTGTCGACGGGGAGCGGTTCTGGGATCGATTTATTGCGTCTAGACGAGATGCGATAAATCGATCCCAGAACATCGATCACTACCCGCTGAATCAGGCGGGTAGTGTAGACTAGCCCTTACTGGCTTGTAATTCGCTCATTAGTAAAGTAAAATAATTACAGAGGGAATTGATATTACACGTGTGAAAAACAGTCAAATCAATAAAAGACTCCAATCTTTCAGAATATAGACAGATTTTTCTTTCCATAGAACAATCTGTTCGATTTCTCAACAACCTACTCCTCATTTACAGATGTGCATTAAATCAGAGAAATGAAAAATATACTTAAGTGAAATGCTGATAAGGAGTTAAACTGGTTGGTAAATATATGGTAGTTGTACAGAAATAAATCTTAGCTCTTTTTAGTAAGCTAATTTTTACATGTAGGTTACTTTAGTAATGTGGTAAGTATGAAAAATTGATTATGGGAATAGTATAATTATTTTGGGGAATATAATATAGAGTTTGTGTATTGGTTATATACTACCAGTTAAATTGCTGCATTCTGGGTAAGGAAAAAGAAAAGAAAAGACACTATACATTTTGTACTTAAGCAGCACTTGCTAGACAGAATCAATTAAAAATTGACTTCAAGCTCTGTCTCAGACATAGTTTAATTCATGTCTGAGTGCTTTAAAACCCCACTGACCAGTTTATAAATAATTAAAACACTTAGACCTCAGGTATGCCACAAGGTATCTACCATGATATCCATTTGACAGTTCACAGTTGTATTGACAGGATGGAATACTTTGAGTTGGGTAAATATCAAATTGCCTCCCATCAGTTGTGCTGATATATAATGGAAAAATGAAACTTTGTTAATAAAACTGTTTATATATGTAAGATAACCTTGGCCAATCACCACTAATTGGCTTGCTTACTGTGAGATGTGATACTGAATCAAGTGCATCATAGGACATAAAATGTCATCGATATTACTTTGGGACCAGTCACAATTAACATTAACACTGTCTTGGATGCATCACCTGAAATAAATATAATTAGAGGCTGATAGCTGTAATCCTTGCTCGCTATGCCATTTTACAAAGAGGAAAAATAATATAATTGTCTGAAAGAAAAGAAGAATCATCATACTGTGTCCAGTTCAAAATTTCTGTTAAACAATGAATATCCTAGAATCACAGAAATGTATGGCTGGAAGGGACCTCAGGAGAGCACTCCATCGCCCTATACAGAGGTGGCACCAAGTATACCATCGCTGACAGGTGTCTGTCTAATCTTTTCTTAACAATCTCCAAGGATTCTAGGTCACATCCTGCTTCCTGGGCTGCTCTTGGCATGTCATAGTGCATGGAACACTTGTGGCAAACACTTCCTTACATGGAACTTGGGCAAAGCCACAACTGAGCCTGCGGTTAGGATGTTTTTCTCCAATATGTAGCATAAAGTTACCTTTTCTTTATTTCATTCCATTACTTCTACTTTGCCTTCCATTTCCCTTCTGCTGGTGTTTGCCGGCCAAGTACATTTCATGAAAAATACCATTCTCAATCAGAATATGTGCAAGTACTAGGAAAAAAATATTTCAGTTTACAAAAGAGGAATAAGGGAATGATTCCGTAAACAGCAACTGTAAAACCATCACTACCACAAACTGTTAGTGCTCCATTTATGAGAGCAATTAAGCATATGGATAGCTTAGCTTTTGTCGTCAGCCCAGAATGGGACAGCACTATCAACGCAGATTCAGTCTAAATCTATAATGGTAAAATTGGTCTAAGATATAACCCTTTAATATGCTTGGGAATGAGAAGTTGTCTGAGTGTGGCTAGGTTTGGTAACATTTGCTAATGAAAGAATGCCAGTTAGTGCTGTTAGTAGAATATCACTGACTAATAGACCTGCTCTATGAAAGACAGTAAATGCCTCAAATTTTATGAAAAATAATTTATGGGGGAAGTTGGCGGGGGGGGAAGAATTATACTTCTGATTGAATTACCCCTTGGAGGATGAAGCATAAAAGGAAGGGAATAAATGTTGAATGGAGGGATTCCACCAAAAATATTGAATGCATAACATTAATAAATGTACAGTATTAACAGAAATCAGCGTTTGGTCCCTAACAAGAGTTCTGTCCTTCTTTATGCCAGTGCAACCAATTTGATTTCAAAATTTGGGTTGTTAAATACCAATAGCCCACATGAATTTTTAAAAAGAAAGCATTGTCTTTGAGGAAGGGCATAACAGAACATCTTCTGTATGATAATGGTTAGTAATTTGTATCTTAAGGTATAAGTAAATAAAGAGAGAGACTTTTCCACTCATTAACTGATTTCTTAACTCGCTTTTTAATGTTTTTTTTAGTTAAAGGTCTTGTGCTTTTGAATGCTAGTACCTCATCTTGGCACTGTTATTGAAAAAGGCAAGGATCACCTTGAATTAGCGTGTTTAATTATCATATTTCTGTTTACTCCTTGCTCCTCTTGCTATAATCATATTTAGCAACTTTAGTAACTGAGGATCAGATTGTGTCAGAGAACATCTATGGGGGTGGATCCCATAAAAATTTGCTGCTGGCTGAAGTAGAAAATTAGTATAATCAACAATAAGACTGTCAAACACTGGCATACCCATAAAGCCATAGGTTCAGTGAGTATTCTGTTATGATCACCATCCTTTGCAATAAATCTAGGGCATAATGCCATTCAGGAGCAGTATTTTCCAATCAGCAACATTGAAGTATTACATATAAACAGATTATTTTGTGTTTGTTTGGTGCTGTACCCCTAGATTTTCAGATCTGTAAAAGCCAGTGTTCAATATAATAGTTAATAAATTCTCTGGTTGGTAGCCGAATTTGTTCAATTATCTCAATTACTCTTCAGCTAATTTTATTTTTTCTTGCTATTCATCCACGTCTCATTTGAATAAAAAACCATTCTACTCAAATTCACTGCTCTCCCAGGTACATATTTGAAAGCAGCAATGGACACATTTTATATATCAATATGAACAGAAACCATAGAGAGGCCAACTGGGTAGCAAAAAACAAAACCAAAAACCACATCAGTGGTTCATTAGATGACCAGATAATTTATCAGAGGAATTCAGTAGATGTGACCAGAATAGAAAGTCAACATTTAATAAAAAGACAGCCTGTTTCAGTGCTTCCCTTCCTTATTTTCATAGCATTATCACAAGAATCTATAAAATAATGAAACGTTTCTGGTTTCAACTAGCTTAATAATGCTGGAATCAACAATGCCATAATATTTAGGCAATGGAGAACTAGTTGAAATGATGCATCAGTGCTTTAACCACAATGCACAGAATTACTTGCAATAACATAAAAAACATATTTAATCATAATTATAGGCCAGGTCTTCGGTTTTTTTATATTTAATGTAAAAATGACTTTGCTCTCTGAATTTGTACAGGTGGAATGCCTCTGTTTTTAGTCAGCTTTTTTTTATTAGTTTGCTCACTTGCTCAAATTCTGGATCTTTGTTTTCAGAATTGTCAAGTGGTTTGCACTTCTGAGTCATCAGCTATAACAGAATCAAGAACTCAGCTTTGTCCATGCAACGAATTAAGATGATTCATGAAAGCAAGGTGTTAATATTTTGTCTGCACAGTGGAAGAATCATTGGGAATCTAGCTCAGTTGATATGAAGAGTTAGTCATCGCATAAAATGAATGCATTCAAAGACCTTTATATAATCATATAATTATGTAACTAATGCATGGGCAGTAAATTAGATTTGAGTTGTAGATTTAAATGGTAAATTATAAATAGGATTACACCACAAGGGTATAGGACTAATAAGTAGGTATCACTGATGAGTGTGTATTGGATAGATATCTAAGTAAAATAAGGCTGTCATGCAAGGTCTACAGGTTTTAGGTCTGTAAGATATGTAGTTTGGCCATAGAAGGCCTCCGGCCTCAACAAGTTTGGCATGACTAGTTGACCGAGATATAATCCTGGACCAGTAAAGTGTAAGATTACAGTAAAAAATATGTTAAATGCTGATGTTTGGGAAACTGTGCAACAATACACTGGAAAATATGCTGCAATGTACCAATTCATACCACAGAATGCCTTATAGTAATATTTTGGGGGATTCTGTAATAACCTCAAGTTGCTCTGGTAACTCATTAACGTAGATGTTACTGAGAATATGGGAAACTAGGGTAGCCTATGAGAAATGGGGCACCCTAAAATTCAATGGACCTGCATGCTTGAATGACAGAATCCCCCACAGTGGATTTTACAACTCCAAAATGATTTCCCACCGACAGCATTGCCAGTTTCTACAGTGTGATCACCACACACTTCTCCATTGTCAGAGCAGCTCTCATTTTGGTGTCCATGCGCTGGAGGGCTGGGGTGAGCTTGGTACACAGATCCGAAAATGTGGCCTTGCATGTCTAAAAGTTCTGCAGCCACTCCTCATCCCAAGTCTGTGTAACAATGCAATCCCATCAGTCATTGTTTTTTATCTTGGGCCCAGAAGTAGCACTCCACCATCTGCAGCTGCTCCTTGAATACTACCGATAACCTTGAATTGGATTTCACTATGCCCCACACCAATATGTCCTCCAAGAAATCATTGTGTTCCCCGCTGATTGGGTTGCTCTTACAACTCGGCAAATACTGGAGAATTGTGTGTCCTGTGTTTTCAACACTTATGATAATAGCACAGAGCTGTGCAGGCTGTATCCTTCTGTCAGAGAGGGTAACAAGCAAGGAGGGGCAGGTGGGTTTGTGGGATTTTTTTTTAAAAAGAAGGGAAAATTGTGGGATGTAGATGACATGGGAGGAGACAGTTGCATGTTGGGAAGTTGACCTTTTCTTCCCAGTCACCCCTGTGTGACTTATTTCTGCCTCATCGTGCACTGGCATGATTTCCCAAAAGACAATGCACTGTAAACGGTGGCAGGTTGCACACTGGGATATCTACACATGGTGCACTGCACTGTACATTGACACAAGCATTTCTGGTGTGTACACGCTGTGCCAACCCAAGGAGTCAACTTTGTATGCACATGAGCAGTATACTAACTGCAGCAGCCTTATATGGATGTAACTTGTCAACCAAAGTTTGTAGTGTAGACATGGCCTAAGCAAACCTGTACCAGTATAAATACATCCTCACTAGAGGGTTGTACCGATATTAACTATATTGGTGAAAAAAACATACCCCATATTTATGCCAGGACAAAAACTGTAGTCCAAGTCTTAGTGCGCCAAACACCCTACTTTAGCTATTGCAAAGCTCGCAATAATTCTGCTACTCCTAGTTATATATGTGGTCATCCTTTAGCTTTTCTGAAGTATGACTTCCTGAAATGCATCCTTTCCTTTTCCCTGGATGAATTCCATGAGTGCCTTAAAATTACCCTTTTTACCCATTGTAGGATACATACAACACCCAGCAGGGTACAAAAAGATGACTAGTGTCAATTCTTCCTGTTCCTTTATACAGGTTGAGTAGGAAGTTATAGAACAAGGGTCATTACTATTTCTCATTTAAATTTTATTTGCTTTTTTTAGTTTTCTAATTCTTCTATCTACTTGCATGGTCTATAGTTTTATTGCTCACCCTTTAGAAGTTCTACAAAAGTAAACCTGAGGAACTAGACAGAAAAATTAGGATAATGTTGCTACACTTTAAAGGGTTTGGGCTTAATTCTAGGTCTTAGTTTAGTTGGTCTATATTTATTCTGGAGTAACAGTGTGTGGAATCTTTCCCCTTTCCACCCATTTTTTCTCCCCCTGTTCCCTTCTTTGATTGGGCTCCTTCCTTCCTTCACTCTTGTGGTAGTGGGTTTGCTGAACACATACAGCCAGATTGATACCCTTCCTTTCATTGAATGGCCTCTTACTCTGCAAATAACCCTAGTCACTTCACTGGGACTACTTCTGGAATCAGATGCTACTCAGAGAGAGTAAAGGTGGCAGAACCCGGTCATCAGGTAGAATTTAAAGGGAGATCAAATGAGCAAACATAGACAGCTGCCTTTTCCCCTCTCATGTTTATTATCTAGCTGACCTGAGCCTAAATGGGACTTTTCAGCTACCGATGAAACTGATGAAAAGTGAAATGTCACCATTTTATGTGTGAACATTTTTGCACACCTCCACTGTGGGAATTTTTCCTAATGCTTTTTGCATTAGCACTTATGACAGGAGCTCTGCTTCCAGCAGCTTCAACTGGTTGAATTAATAATAAAATAATAATCTAAAAAATATAATTCCTCTGCCCGCCATCTGAACATTCCATACCCAGGATGCAGATTGTGTATACAAACCAATAATGGTGGGCATAAATAATGTTTAATGTTGAATCTCTTTATCTAAAATTTTAGTAAATAAATCTTCAGATATTTATCAGAGGGCAGAAGTATAATCACGCACATGGTGTGTGTCCATATGCTAGCAGTAATGATTCATTACCATTGATGAAGGGAGTACTACCAATATAAATTGGCAGTTGATAATTTGACATATGCAGACAATACATTTTTAGAGTGTGGATTTTTTGCATGATTCCAGATAAATAAGAGTAAGCGTAAATAATTTGGTAATTATACCATTATCACAAAACAATGGATTTAGAATAACAACTTGTCTGCCTCAAATAATTAGCTTACCAAACTCTGTAGAAGAAGTGTGCTTGATTACAAGGATTAGTGTCTCGGTTGACAGTAGATCGAGCATGAATCAAGGGGCTAACAAAAAAGTGCTGTCTATGATTACAGCTGGACTGCTGGGGCCTAAATTCTCAGTTGGTATCCATAGTGGAGCTCCATAGAAATCACGGGAAGCTACATAAGTTTAGACCATCTGACTCTGGGATCCTATTTCCCACCACCCTTGTTATTTCTTTACAGAGCAGTAAACTTGGGTAATTGGCACCTGAGTTAGCTTAGCTCCTGTGTGATCAGTCACACTGGATAGTCCTACCCAAGTAACTGTGTCCTCACCAGTGCTGCACTCACCTGTCTGTTTCTAGGACTTCTGGGAGTATATCCTATGGTTCTTTGTGCTTTGGTAAGCTGAGCTGCTCTCTGTTTTTATCCCAGTGAATTGTAGGAGAATGTGTTTGATCTTGTGATCACAAGGGGGTTTTATTGGAAGGCATTGGAGGACTATCTGCACTCAAGTGATTTAGCTCCTCACTGCAAACTGGATGGGTTTACCAGCCCAAGTGAAAGCAGCATTCAAGTGTTTGCCTAGACCTCCATCTGAGTCAGGGTTTAAAGCACTACCAAACTCAGGGGAGAGGGTTTTGTGTGTAGATGGGAGGGGGACAACACCATAGTAAGAGCGTGAGTTAACTCTGCAGTGAAGACATATATTCTATTGGTGATTTATATGATATAGGTCAAATCACTTGACCTCTTTGTGCTTCAGTTCCCCTGGGGTAGCATATGTATCTAAAGGGCTTTCAGATCATCTCGTGAATGGAGGGGTTCTAGTACAACAACATATTATTTGTTGTTTACATTTCTTAAAAATAAATCCCTTTGCAGTAATACTGCTGAGGAGATTTTGAATGTGTTCAGTCCACACTTTGTTCTAAAAGATAAAGAAGACTGGCTTTTTAGATGTAGTCCCTAGATGAAGATCACAGCTTAATGGGGCAGAGGGAGTCAGAAATAATTAAGGACAATAGAAGAGTACAACACCCCAAAGAAGTACACCTTTTGTGAATATCTCCCAGTGGAGAGATGAAAATCAATCTCAGTCCATGTATTCCCAATCAACTTCTGCCAACCTCAACCCCTGAACAGAACTTAAAACAAGGAAATGTATAATCATGCTCACCTTTCTGATTCACGTTGTAGGGAATGGAGGCATTCGCTTATAATTCCATCCAAAGCACAGTTCAGGTCCTTTCTCATTGTATACATCTTTCATTTTCTAATAAATTAGGAGGTTAACTGGCTTTTCATCTTTGCCTTTATCATTCAAATAAGTTTTCATTTTTATAGAAACTAGCAATCAGATTCCACCAAGGGAAAGTCAGTATATCGTCTGCTTTCTATATCTCCTATATAGTCATGCATGGCTTTCTTCTGTTCAAGGAATTAGTCAAGCATAAAATAAGTAGAGCTAACAATTTAAAACTTTTTTTCCCCTTTAAATTATGTATTGTCAGATTGGGGACAGCTCATTCTGGATTTCTTCTATCTTGCCAGTTTCTAAAGCTGCCCTCAGGTCCAAAGTCCGTATCTAGTAAAAAATTTAGTATTACTTTTCACATAATAGTATTTTTATTTGTAAAGCACCTCCCCCGCGTGCACACAAGTGCTCAGGGTGCTGAACAACAATCGCAAAAACAATTTCTCATTGCATAAAAGGAACCCCAGCCTTGACAAAGTTACAAACAAGGGAGGTTGACAAAATGATAAGACTAAAACAATGAGCCAGATTTAAGGAAGGAGTGAGTTCCACACTGGCAGGGCAGCCATAGCAAAAGCTCCGTTGCCTGTTGGCTTCCAGCACAACAAGGGTGACATGTGAGCACAAAAACCTGTCAGGTGGGAGACTCTTGGAAGAGATCTCAAATATAGCCAGGGCCAGTCTGATTTACACCTGTATAAACCACTAAAGCTAATTTAAAGTGAATCTGCCACTTCATAGGCAACCAGTGAAAAGAACACAAAGCAGTTGGATATGTAAAGAACACAAAGCCTCTGAATATGATCACGATAGCTCAATCCCATAAGCAAACATGCAGGTCCACTGAACCAGCTGCAAGCTGCGGATTAGCCTCACTGATAAACCAGCATGCAGGGAATGACAATATTCGAGCCTCCAGGTCACCAGTATGTCATGAGAAAAATAAGGGCATGATAAATAATCTATGCAGATTGTGTAGCGGCCAATGCTCAGCATTCATTGGGTAGGGCATGGTCAAAAATGATGCTAAAATTTATCCCAAATTAAATAGTGCGTGAATGGTGGTATATACATGTGACTCTTTTTAATGGGACGTTTTATAGTTCCACCTTTACCTGATACAAGATTTTAAAAGCAGAAAGAGACTGGGAAGTAACCATATATAGGACTGTATCCTGAACTTTGGACTAGTGTACTAAAATACATCTAATTTGGGCTTGTAAAGACTGCTTTGAGCCCGGATTACCCTGATCTTTCTGGGGCAGGATTATCCTCAGGTGAAGTCCTTAGACCATCCCCATGCTTCATCACTGGAATCCTGGGGCTATGATTTGGGACTGAACTACATAGATTTGATTCTCATATTGTAATTAGAGCTGTTTATAGTGTGATGGTGTCATGTCATACTGGTGTGTCTGACTTTTTGATTCATGTAGTGGTGGCATGGTAGCCCAAGTCCCTCCTACATTTTCCTAACTAAACTACCCATTTTCCCTTCTTGTAAACATTGAATGGGAAGGAAGAAATAAAGGGATCTTGAAGTATCCCACAAGAGAGTATTCCGATAGGAAGGAAGTCTTACGGCTAAGGTTTTGGTTTGGGACTCAGGAGATCTGCATTCAAGTCTTGGCTCTAGCATATACTTGCTGTGTGATCCTGAACAAGTCATTTATAACCTGATCCAGCAAAACACTTAAGTACGTGCATAACTTTAAGCATGTGAGTAGTTCAACTGATGCAACAAGACTACGTAAGTGGTTAAATTTACACAAATGATTAAGTTCTTGACCGGTATTGTATCCAACTGTTATCTCTCATCATATACATAGTTTCTGCCCCAAATGGCTTTAGTCTGTCTCTTCATTATATGTTTCTACAGTGCCTAGCCCAATGCCTGTTTGGAACTTTCTGGTGTTACTATAATTCAAACAAATAATAATAAATCTGTCTTGGATGGCATCAGAACACAAACAGGTATAGAAAACCAGAGGAATGGTATATTTTTGTTTCCTCTGAACATTAAAATAGTTAAATCACTTTTTATTTTTGATGAAAATAACAAATCTATTTGTATTGTTGACTTTGCCAAGTTCTAACAGTAATTTTTGATTGATGATTTGTAAACCTTTAAAAGCAGTAGAGCTATATGGATTTATACCAGTTGAGAATGTGTCTCAAAATTTTTAGGTGAAGACATTATTGATCAAATATCAAGAGAATATCTTATTTGTGGGGGGTACCTCTATAATTATTCTGAAGTCATTGTTTTATGTAAAATTACTGAGCGCGATAAACATAAGAACATAAGAATAGCCATACTGGGTCAGACCAAAGGTCCATCCAGCCCAGTATCCTGTCTGCTGGCAGTGGCCAATGCCAGGTGCCCCAGAGGGAGTGAACCTAACAGGTAATGATCAAACAATCTTTCTCCTGCCATCCATCTCCACCCTCTGACAAACAGAGGCTAGGGACACCATTCCTTACCCATCCTGGCTAATAGCCATTAATGGACTTAACCTTCATAAATTTATCTAGTTCTCTTTTAAACCCTGTTATAATCCCAGCCTTCACAACCTCCAGGGAAGGAGTTCCACAGGTTGACTGTGCGCTGTGTGAAGAAGAACTTCCTTTTATTTGTTTTAAACCTGCTGCCCATTAATTTCATTTGGTGGCCTCTAGTTCTTATATTATGGAAACAAGTAAATAACTTTTCCTTATTTACTTTCTACACTCCACTCATGGTTTTATATACCTCTATCATATCCCCCCTTAGTCTTCTCTTTTCCAAGATGAAAAGTCCTAGCCTCTTTAATCTCTCCTCATATGGGATCCGTTCCAAACCCCTAATCATTTTAGTTGCCCTTTGAACCTTTTCTAATGCCAGTATATGTTTTTTGAGATGAGACCACATGTATACGCAATATTCAAGATGTGGGCATACCATGGATTTATATAAGGGCAATAAGATATTTTCCATCTTATTCTCTATCCCTTTTTTAATGATTCCTAATATCCTGTTTGCTTTTTTGACTGCCACTGCACACTGCGTGGATGTCTCCAGAGAACTATCCACGATGACTCCAAGATCTCTTTCCTGATTAGTTGTAGCTAAATTAGCCCCCATCATATTGTATGTATAGTTGGGGTTATTTTTTCGAATGTGCATTACTTTACATTTATCCACATTACATTTCATTCGCCATTTTGTTGCCCAATCACTTAATTTTTTTAGATCTTTTTGAAGTTCTTCGTAGTCTGCATTGGACTTAACTATCTTGAGCAGTTTAGTACCATCTGCAAACTTTGCCACCTCACTGTTTACCCCTTTCTCCAGATCATTTATGAATAAGTTGAATAGGATTGGTCCTAGGACTGACCATTGGGGAACACCACGAGTTACCCCTCTCCATTCTGAAAATTTCCTGTTTATTCCTACCCTTTGTTCCCTGTCTTTTAACCAGTTCTCAATCCATGAAAGGATCTTCCCTCTTATCCCATGACAACTTAATTTACATAAGAGTCTTTGGTGAGGGACCAGAAAGAAAGTTTTACCATATACATTTTTGTCAAAGGAACCAATCATTTTACTATACTTTAATCTTTATTAAAATAGTTATCTGTTATCTTTATTATTTATCTGTTTTCGGAAAAGAAAAATGGATTTGCAGAGTTAAAATATAACTCACTGTTTCTCTCCTCCCACATGCAGAATCCTAAATATTCTCTTGTTCAGTCACTGTCTTAACATTTGAAAGAAAAACAGACGCAGTGCAGTCAGACCTGGCTAATCTGAATTCCTTTGTAAAATCCACTCTTAACATCTATTAAACAAACACTTTGAAAGAACAAATTTATACTGATTGGTACTGCAAAATGGAACATTCATCGGTTCCATATTGTTACAGTACAGGGCTCTGCTACCAAGCAAATGCAAAATTGCCATATTGTTTATAGCAAAGATAGCTATTTTCCATAACACAGTTTTATTAAAACACCCCTGCAGTTCATGTTTAATGGTTTTGGCACTAATGAGGATCTCAGACGTATAACACATTCAAGTAGATTAGTTCTCCTTAATAGCAAGGGATTACAATTCACACTCAAGCAGTATGTTTCAACTGTTGTGCATTACTGAGCCATTGGGGCATACTTTGATGTTTTGAGAGCTAAATGGTAAAATTAATGGTGCTGGTCACTATCTGCAAAGGTTTAAATAGCCTAGAAAGTCTTTTAAATAACTTGGACTATTAAAGATTTCCTTTGCAGAAATATAGTCGGCAACCTAGCACACCGTTGGAGTTGTTCACTGGATATACTTGAGCTATCTGTCCCAACTCCTGTGAGTTGGAGCCTGGACACTCCTGGCAACAGACCCAATCACTTTGAAATTTCATCCTTTCAAGATCTATCTAAGCCCCAGTGTGGCCACATCTAGAATGGGGTCTGGGTTCAGGCTTTCTTTGTCCACTACTGGCTGTTCACTTTCCTTAATATCTTTGGGAGGCCACAAGACAGGAATAGCTGTAAATTTTAATAGTTTCCAATACAAGCCATGTAAATAGCTCCTAGATACTATTGTGATGGACATCCCATAAATGTGTGTGGCAGCACAGAGGGAACCTACACCCACCCTTTACTATGGTCTCCAAGCTTTGAACCTCTAAACAATTGGGCTATCTGCCACCATAATGCAAACTGCCTTGTCTTCTCATCCAATGGCTCCTTCTCTGTGTTCAGCTTGACTTCCTCACTTATCCTTTCCTGACTGTTCTCCTACTCTTTAATGGAGCATCTCCTCCTAGGTTTCGTCTCTCTTAAGTCTCTGCCCTTATATTTCCCAGCAGGCCAGGTTTCTGGTCACATTCTGTCCCTTGCTGTGTACCCAATCCCTTTAAAGGACCAGTTGTCCCTGTGACACATAAATAAAAGAGAAACATTTCTTCTGTCTGAACAGTTATTTGCTATGACTGTGTTCGGTGTGTACCTAACATCATGGAGCCAAAGAGTATTATTTCCTAGGAAAGAAAATAAATGAGCTCTTATAAGAAAGTGGTCCTGTGCAATGCAATGAGAGAGAGAGAGAGAGTGTGTGTGTGTGTGTGTGTGTGCATGTGTTCCACTAAAGAAAACATAGGTAACCGATGGACTTTTAACTTCTCCTTTCAGTGCAAACTCTACCAAAAGTGACTGAAAAGTATAGCAGCGATTGGAGTTACACTAGTGATTTCCAGTTTGATTTAAAATCTTTTCAGTGATGAGGCCCTCACTGTGCAAAGTTGGAAACGCATGGTTGTGACATCACTAGTGAAATACATACAACCAATATAGGTTGGATGAATGGCTTTGGACACGGGTTGAAATTTTGATTGGACCTTCTAAATTGCTCTGTCTGTATTTTCAGATGCCTATATCTGCATACAGAAAACCCCACGTCTGTGCATGGAAGATGGTTAATAAGGAATGCAAGTACTTGATTTGTGTAGACAAGTGTGAGGTTTTCTGAACACGCATAGATGGACCTGCAAATATTGAAGGCACTACCAGAGAAACCTGTTGAAACTTTTGCTCTTGTCCTCAGCTGTGTCTCAAAAATCATATTCTATTAGGCAATACATTGCTATAAACCATGTGATAGACTGACTTTGCATTCTTAAGGATTAAAATATATTCTTAAATCAGACACTAGCAAGTAATATGTGACTGAATTTGAATTTAAATTTTAATGCAAACTTGATGCCCATATTTTTAAGATTTTGCTTATAGTCTGTTATTTGGAACTGAAAATTTCTTGGCTTCTCAGCCAATGTTCCCTCAAATTTTTGACAGGTCGTGTGTGCAAAACATTTCTTCTGTGCAAATTGTTGTGCTTCTGTGCAAATTTTTGTGCCCACAGTGTTTCGTCGTGTGCGCAGGGTTTAGGATCTGTGTGCGCGCGCACATGCGCACAGGTTGGAGGGAACAGTGTTCTCAGCACTAATATTATTTTATTTATCCTGAATGATATTCATCCATCACTTTTTTTAAAAGTCTGAATATCTTGGAGCAAGGTTTCAAAATGAATTAATAACCTAATCTTTCCTCCGGATATGCAAGTTCAAACCTGTCAGAGGTGACTATGGCAGTCAATATGATATATTAGTAGGCCAACTTGTAGGAATGGACTAACAAGAGGATGCTGTGATCCAGATGATACCTGTGTTCAGAAGTCCTCTTTTCTGGAAAATATTTGGCTAGGTCAGAAAAGTGCAATAGAAAAGAAAGGAGACTGGAGTGGTTACATGCAGTACCTGTGACAAGGTTGTATAATTGAACCAAGTCATCCCTAAGAATGTCACTCTGGTCATGTGTACTGATTTCAAAGGGATACCTTCCTCTCCTCCTTCCCCCCAGTTGAGACTGATGCATGGCTTTTGGTTAAACATAGGTTCAAATCTCAAAGTTTGGAAGTTTTACTCTCATTTGGATCTAAAGTTCTGGTCCATAACCATATTGAGTCTTTGTGATGGTACTGGGCAGAGAACTGTAGTAACGACACCATAGTAGTAGAGAGAAGAGGCAGTGAGGGCGCAAGTGACTGACAGAAACACGTGTGTGGAAATACTTAAAATACTCCAGTGGGTTTTCAAAGGATCCATGAAATTTGACTGAGCCATAAATGAGTGGTGCAGCAAAAGACCCACCCAACAGACTCCTTGGAATCCTATTCCAACCAGAACACTGTTCAATAAAAGAGAACACTTTTGCAACTCTCCTATTTAGATTATTTAAAAAAAAAACCATCAGGCAACTAAAGACAGTATCCTCCAGTATTGAGAAAGGTAGCATTTAGATCTAGTGCCACGTTCCCTAATAACTAAGTAACTGGATGTGAAAACGTGAGAAGTACATTTACTCTTGGCATCTGAAGACTGTGTGATGGGCCAAGAAGAGGCATTACTGCCATTGCTAGGTTGGCTTGGTTTTGTTTCTTTCTGTTTGTAGCCATGGCAAAGGAAAGAAGAGAAGATTAAAGTGCACAAGTGGTGACACTCCCTTGAGAGGTGGGGGTCACTATCAGTAGCTAGAGTAAGAGGCACAGAGGAGCAGGAGGGACAACCCATATCTGTGTCCGCCACTATTGCATGGAAACATACATGGCATGAACCAAACGGAGGTATCTGTTCCAGAGATGATTGAAAAGAGAAGTGTCCAACACATTTCAGGGGACTCTACCCCTCTCAGTATACTTCCATTGTGTGTGAATAAGGCCTCTGTGGTATCAACTGTGCAAAGCTGAACATGTGGTTTTGTTCTCAGCCTTCAACAATACAGTGGGACAGCAGTGGTATGAATGGGCCATTTACTCTTTTTTTGTTCCTTCTGTATTCCTGTCTTCTTGCCCTTCTATGTGTAGCTGTTATTGCTTGCTGTTGTGTGTTACCCCCTCTATGGTAGGCCAAAGGGGCTGCAGGTTAGGTTGCTTGGGTTTAAATTACTAATTTATTTCTAATAAATTATTTATTTTTATTTACAGAACATGATGTTTTCTTACATAAATAAATATTAGATGAGAAGGTCTCCGATTTGGTGGATAAGACATTACAACAAGGCTGAGGCAGTATAGGTTATGGGGTTAAAGTGTGTGTGTGTGTGTATATATGTATATTGTAAAGAGCTATGTAAGTATTACTAAGATGGCATAATTGCATATTCTCCCCCCCCCATATATATATAAATCATGTATATTGTTTTTATTTTCACTTCATCCCAGTTGGTCCATTTTCCCCTCACACAGATCAGTTATTAATCAAGACAACCAGTGAGTTGTTCCATTTCTCTTAATTCTTTTATTCTTGTTAAATTTATTTCTACAGCAAGGATTTATTTTTATTTTTACAACTATAAACACACACACACAGGCTGCATTCACACAGGATTCTAAACAGGTATTGTCTTTATTTAATTTCAGAAAATCAGGACATTTCCCTAAAATTAGGCTAATAGAAAATGTCTGAAATAACTCTTGCTTCACCCTTCTAACCTCTGGTAAGAAACCTTTCAATGTGGGACAATCCCAGAAGACATGATTGGAATTCCTTATCCTATTGCAAAATTCACAGCAAAATGCTGGAGGGAATGCAACTATTTTACTTTGTAAGACCAGTGTGTGAAAATATCTAATCATAACTTTCCTCTTGCATTCACTCCAAGAGAGGGAACTTGTGCCTACCATTATATCCTGCCAATCCTCTGGGGAGATTTGCTGGTTCATCTTTTTTTTTTTTTCCAGACAAGTTTCACAATGCATTGCCCTGTACTGGTTTCCTGTAGAAAAAATGTGAATACAATACACTTGTTCTTTTTTTTTGGTATTGTACATCTAATTATCTATAATTTTCTTTCTTAGACTCCTGCCCAGCAATGTACTTGAACATGTGCATAGCTTTATGCACATGAGTAAGCCCTTAACGTCAATGATTTTCATCATAAAGTCTTACAAATAGAATGGGTTTCGACAATGATAGGGTTGAGATTTTTTCAAAGCCATCTGGGGGATTTGGGCCAGCAATTCCCATTCATTTTAATATGATGTAATGATTAATTTTAATGGAAATTGGGCATCCAAATCCTTAATATGCTTTTGAAAATTTCAATCTAGGTGCCTGGTCCAAAGCCCAATGAAGTCATCCAAAAGACTCCCATTGACTTCAATGGCCTTTGGAAAAGGCCATAGAATATTATTGGAAAAACAAAAGGGGAGAGGGAGAGCAAAATAGGTTATCACTTAATGCTGAAATTACTTTTGACTGGGTAAATTGATGCTTCCTATTTTCAATTTTAGGAAAAATGTATTTCCCAGTAGAATGGATTAAAACCTCATATTACAATCCTGAAACTTAAATCAGTGTTAAAAATTGTAGCTCAACTGCTGTGCTCTGAAAAGAGAAAACACACCAGATTTGCCCATTTTCTCCCCTTCCCTTCATCCTTTCTCTAGGACCACTCGTGGCCAGAAGCAGAGAGAATGAAAAATATTGGGGATAATGACAGAGGATCCCCTGAATGTGGGTGATGTTTTATTATGTATCTTCAAATCAAAACCAGAACTATCCAAAACAACAAACATTTATGGCCAAATTTCTACCGGTGAGATAAACACAGAAACAGATGCTGTAGTATTAAGTTGCAGAAAACCAGAGGATATTATGGGTATATTTAAATGCAATCAAAATTGGAAACAAATTAGTGCTTAGAATTTTTAGATGTGTGCCCAAACCAAAGCCTGAGATCTGATAAGAACATCTCTGAACTCTGGAGAAGTAAAGAGCTGGATGTTCATGGCTTTCACCTATCTCTAGGGCTTCCCCCGCAAGAAGGAGGAGCAAAAACCTCTGGTGGATGCCCTCTGTAGCATAAAAGAACCTTTATTATTTTGTTATGAGATTAAATTAATTGAAAATTAAATTAAGATTTAATTATTACACAGGTAAATTGATCAAATGATAGAATCATAGAATATCAGGGTTGGAAGGGACCTTAGTAAGTCATCTAGTCCAACCCCCTGCTCAAAGCAGGACCAATCCCCAATTTTTGCCCCCGATCCCCAAATGGCCCCCTCAAGGATTGAACTCACAACCCAGGGTTTAGCAGGCCAATGCTCAAACCACTGAGCTATCCCTCCCCCCGAAGTATTCATCCTGGAGAAGACATGGTGATCTGAAAGATTGCTGCAATTTGGGTATCTTTAATTATAATGATATCTTTCATGTACGTCCCTCCTTAACTCTCATATGTGTTTCACATAGTCAGTGGCGGGTGAGGGGAGAATATGCAATCATGCCAGCTTAGTAATACTTACATAGCTCTTTACAAAGGGAGAATGTGTCATTATCCACATTTGATATATGGGGAAACTGAGTCATGGATGTTAAATGACTTGCCTAAGGCCTTACAGTGAGTCAGTCCAAAACCAGGAAGGAAACCCAGGTTCCCTGACTCCCAGTCCAGTGAACTATGCATTTTACTGCCATACTTGCTCTTGTTCCTGTGTGTGATGTTTTGGGGGATGTTTTCTACATAATTTGACAATAACATAGCTAGATAGTGGCATGACCGAAAACATCCATTCATCTATCCCAATTTAGTTCTGGCAGGGATCAACTTTTATTCCTATTTTCAGGGTCATGGAATTCTTTTGACTGTGCTGGCATTTATGGTCTGGGAAAGAAGAATGCTTTATAAAGCTCTTAGTGGTTTAGAAAACAAACTTTTGCCAGGACTGTAAACAGTTTATTAACTGAACTCAACAGCAGGGGTTCATGTAATTGCTTACCTCTTCTCTGACCAGAGCTTATGTTGCTGCCATGCAAGGAATTTGTTTTAAAGGTGTTAAGAGGGAAGCTGATAGATTTGAGCATAAACAAAGTGGCTAAAAATATTCAAGCAGAAATTAAAGAGCAATACCTTAAATTATTTCCGCAGATGATCCATGAGGGATTGCAATGTCGTGGTCAAATGCCTATTTCACTTTCCAGGGTAAAAGCAAAGATGTGAATCTTAATGATGCAATTTTATCTTCGGGCTCAGTGGTCAGTCGATAGCCTTTCCAGGGTATTGTGTTTCTTCCTTTTCTTTCTTTGCTTCTCCCATAGAGAAATTGTAGCTCAGAGCTGGCCAAATATATATCTTTCAGAGCAGAGAGCATTAACATGCTCTAATGGTCTGCTTAAAACTGGGATGTGTAGCTTGTATGCCTATGCTGGTTAACCCAAAACAAAGATTGAGTAAGGGTTCTGTATATAAGGGGAAAGTAGAATGTGAAATTAAAATGTAAATCAAAAAGTAATTGGCTTTTTTGTGCATAGTTTAGATAAGATTTACTTTTGAAGAATGACTTTGTGTTTTAACACAGCAGGCCAGGCGCCATGTGGCACACTTGCACTTAATAATGGCAACCAATCTAGGCCATAAATATTGCAAACGATGCAATTTGAATGAGGAGCCCTATGAACCGTAATAAAACCCCCTGTGATTAATTCTAAAACTGCTCTGTTCATATTAGACCTGCAGTGGCCTCCCTGATGAGATCAATACAGCGTAGCAGAGTGATTCTAATAGAAGTGTTATTATCTTTTAATCTTCAGAAGAATGCCAACTTTTAGAATTCTTCAACATTCTGGCTGCTTATTTTCACAGAGCAACCTTGGAAGCAGTTGTTTTCTGGAATGAAGATACATTAGAGTCTTCAAGGATTTATCAGTAATAGGACACGGTCACTGTTTGTGGAGCCAACAGCTAAAAGGCACATTTGTATGCTGGGACTTACAATTGGTCACAATGACCTTCCCTGTCAGCCTCTATTTTCTCAGCAGACAAATGCCTACAGTGAATGAGTAGCAAAGGACAGAGATTTGGAGAGGTGGGGGGGAGAGAAAACAATATAGTGTTTTTCAGGCAACCAAAAGCATCATCTTGTTAGAGCCTAGGTTGCATAAATTACATTTAGCCCCAGCTTTTCTGTACAAGTACTGTAAGCAATACTAAATAGAATGAAATGTCAGTAACAATTTTTTGTTATCAGTAGGATGATATAGAAGCAGCATATGATGGAATGAGGGATACTTGGAGTACCTAAAAATATTTTAATTTGTAGACATTTCCAGAAGGAATCAAAAGGCAGAGTGTTTTTTGCTGTGTCTCTTTCCTGTTTTTATATTAAAAAATAACAAAAATGACCCCCATCCATTGCTAAAGTAAATGCTGCAAGGTAGCATAAGGGAATCATTTCATATCTGTAAGCTTTAAATCAGCAGTGAGAAGAGACAATACCAGCTTGCTAGATCTGAAAATAAACCTCCTTAACCATGGATTTGCTTGAAAGTGTTTACAAGATGTCTTTCCTGTTTGTGTACAGCATTGTCAAACATATATGGTGTGTCATTACTACATAATGCAACCTGCTGGGTAGTAATTGAACATCAATATAGGAATTGAGACAGACAACAGCAAAAAATGAAAAAATGCAAGGCCTTTTTTATTTAAAAAAAATTGTTTAAAAAGAAGTTCAGCCTCTGGTTTTCAGGAATTTAAACTTCGATATCACTTAATTTGAGGTACTGTATCTGGGTTGTAATTGTGATTTCCACAGAAATCTCCTAGGAATAGGATATACACTATAAAGATTAAACAGGTCAGTAATAAAATGAAAAGGAGAGCTCGACTCCTGTGGTGTGTTCCTTGCATGCCCCAGGCCACATTTGACTCAGGGAAGTTATTAAAATCAATGTGTGTTACGGTGGATCTGTAAAGAGGACTGTATGCATAAATAACCTTTTATTGAAGGTATGGTAAGCTGTTCAGAAGAAAATGGCTTAAAAGAGGATATAGTGCTTCTCATTTCAGATTTGTAACTGGGTTAATTATTATTAAGGACAGAAAACAGGATAGCTGTTTTTTCTATTGACCAGGCTTTTTCAACCCCCTGGTTTCCCTTTGTAAAAGCACATTGTTCACTTCAATGCCTAGTAGTTGTAAAACTTATGCACACAGGTGTCTTTTTTTATTTGGTATATACAGTAACTGGAAAATTCTGACAGGCTAATCTATTTTACAGATGTTTTTGCTGTTTCTGCAGCTGCCTTTGGATACGCACACGAGCTGTGTTTCTGAAATTGGCACCAGAGTAAACTTTCAATATCTTGCAAATAGCACAAATTCAGACACATGCTTCTGTATCTGATATCATTGCTCTGTGATCTCCGGCTTTCTTTTGAGTGTGCTTGGTGAGCTCATTTGCATGTAAATACCCAAAGTGCTCCTCCAGCTTACAACTATTTCTTAGCTGTGCTGGTGTCTGAGTTCTGGGAACAAACCAAACTGCTTGGGAGAACTTTTGTTTTCACTGAGTTCCTTTTTTCCTCTCTTTTTCCTTCTTCTTCAACTCCCCCACTTTTTTTTCTAATCCTGGAATCAAATGGAAGTCTCAGTTACAAAATGCAGAGGAAGTAATAATCTTGTAAGCCTTGGAGCTTGTTCAGAGTCTGAAACTATGGCACCAAGCTAATTACAGCTGTATAAATTGTACTCTGAGCCCCAAACTCAAAATGTAGGTCCCATTCACTACTTTTCTGATGATTTTAGTAATGAAAGTTTACAAAATTTGTTGGGCTATTGTTGGCTCAAGCTAATTTGGAGATTGCCAAAAGCGACAGCGATGGATGGGAGATCAATAACTGAATCACATTATTTTTATAATTGCTTTAAAAACTTATATCCAATATGAATATTTTCATCAAATTCACTCTAAGAATTCTAGTGGAAACATGGGGATAGACTCTCAATTCTTATAATATGGCGAGCGAGCTTACAGACAGCCCCCCAACCTGAAGCAAATACTCACCAGCAACCACACACCATACAACAAAAACAAAATCCCAGGAACCTATCCTTGCAACAAAGCCCGTTGCCAACTCTGTCCACATATCTATTCAAGTGACACCATCATAGGACCTAATCACATCAGCCACACCATCAGGGGATCGTTCACCTGCACATCTACCAATGTGATATATGCCATCATGTGCCAGCAATGCCCCTCTGCCATGTACGTTGGCCAAACTCGACAGTCTCTACGCAAAAGAATAAATGGACACAAATCTGACATCAGGAATCATCGCATTCAAAAGCCAGTAGGTGAACACTTCAACCTCCCTGATCACGCAATGACAGATTTAAAGGTAGCAATTTTACAACAGAAAAACTTCAAAAACAGACTGCAACGCGAAGTTGCTGAACTGGAATTAATATGAAAACTAGATACCATTACCTTAGGTCTCAATATTGACTGTGAATGGCTCGGTCATTACGTTAATTGAATTTATTTCTCTCCTCCCCCCCCCCCCCACGTTAAATACCCTTAACTCCTTTGTGTCAACTGTCTGTAATGGGCCATGTTGCTTACCACTTCAAAAGTTTCTTTCCTACTGATAACAGTTCCTTTCAATTAATTAACCTTTTACAGTTGATATGGTTACTTCCACCTTTTCATGTTTCTCTGACTGTATAAATATCCTCTCACTGAGTGTTCCATTCCATGCATCCGACGAAGCGGACTGTAGTCCACGAAAGCTTATGCTGAAATAAATTTGTTAGTCTCTAAGGTGCCACAAGTATTTCTTTCTTATTTTCTTTTTGCTTAAATAAGGCATTTTTTATTTTTTTATTATTGTTTATAATCTGATCCTTTAATTCTGGAAAATCATTATATAGATATAGTTGTATATTTAAAATACAACTAATGAGGAAATATCTGTCACCTTAACAAGAGAGAACCTCCGTATCACTGAATGCTCACATTAACCTAAAGCAACAAATCTCTCTCCCATTGAAGTTGATGGGAAAACTACAATTGACTTAAACAGGAGCAAGATTTGTCTTTTAGTGTTGGAGGGAGCCTTGCATGAGGTTTCTGCACTGGGTAAATTTCACCTTAAATTAACATAACCCAGAATTAATTTCTGTAATCTTCATGCATATTTATTTGATTAGCAGTGTGTTGAATTTTCATTGCTATGGGGGAAAAAGGGATGGATGGGAGAGGGAAAGATAATCAGGGCATTGCAGGAAAACTGAACTAAAAATCCTTGCATTCCTAGTGTTTCGTTTTTATTTCAGCAATGTGTTTGTGTTCTTGCTATTAAAGTAAAGCCAGGTATCTTTGTGGTTAAATTCCTCAGTAATGGAATTCATAAACTGTTGTGGTTTGAAATGTTGCTTCATAGTTTTTCATTAGTCAGTCCTACCCTTTCTATTACAAAGACAAAGTTTGAAAGGCCATGCCCTTGTTTCTTCCTAAAGAAATGCTTTCTGGCAGACACTGTTAACAATGCTAAATGCCTTTGCAAATGTAATCCCCATCTTAGTTTTGTTCTCATTTAATTGAATTAGGAAGGCATAACAAACCAAAAAGGTTACTTTCATGTCCTTAACTTTGCATAATAGTGAGGTTGTGATATGTATTTCTCACATAATGGTTTTGTATATGTTATGCTGTACTTGGCAAGGGACCGTTTTTTGTGCATAATAACTGTAGTTCATATTCATGTTCTTACTTCGCATCTTAAATTTTAATCGGTGTTAATTAAAATATATTTTCAAGCTTCCCTTAATGTAACCCGCTAATATGCAAGCTGTTAGACAATAAGAGGTCTTTTTGAGAGATTACAGTGTAGTAGCCATGTTAGTCTGTGTCAGCAAAAAGAAAATCAAATACTTGTGGCACCTTAGAGACTAACAAATTTATTTCAGCATAAGCTTTCGTGGGTTAGAACCCACTTCATCGGATGCATGGAATGAAACATACAGTAGACAGATATTTATACAGTCAGAGAAACATGATAAGGTGGAAGTGCGAATACCAACCCTAAGAGGCTAATTAATTGAGAGGAACCATAACAGCAGGGGAAGAAAAACCTTTGAAGTGATAAACAAGATGGCCAATGTGGACAGTTGACACACAGGTGTGAATGAGGATCGTTAACTTAAGGGAAATAGATTCAATTAACGTAATGGCCAAGCCATTCCAAGTCTCTATTTAATCCCGAGTTGATGGTATCTAATTTGCATATCAATTCAAGTTCAACAGCTTCTCCTTGTAGTCTGTTTTTGACATTTATTTGTTGCAAAATTACCACCCTCAAGTCTGTCACTGAGTGATTAGGGAGGTTGATTTTGAGAGATGTTGCTTGTAACCCCATGCTGATTCTGAAAAATAGGAGCAAAGTCTTGAACTGTCTTCTAAGCCATGCTCAAGGGGTTAATGATTGTTGACATCCATCAGGGTTAGGATCAGAGCACTGTCAAATATCCTCCATAATTCTTTCTCTAACTCTTGATTAACCACTCTTGAGAATTACACTGAAGAAAGGAAGTTGCACAGCTACTAAAACCAGATAGTACCTTGAACAAAGGAAGCACTATACAGGATACAACTAAAGCTATAAGCTCTATTAAAGGGAGTTCTTGGTCAGTGTTTCACTACACATCAAAATACCCTACCCAGGTAAAAGCGGTTTTTTTGTTTTGTTTTGTTTTTACATTTCCCCCCCTTTTAAATTATGTTTCAATAGACACTTGAATCATTGTAGAGTTCCTGGCAGTTTCTGCAAAGGGGACTGAAGGAAAAGTGTGTGTATAGTGTAAACAGAATCCAAAGTTATCTGACAAATTGAATATCTTCAAGGTTAGATTTCTCAGAGCTGTTAAGTAGTTATTAATGTGTGTGTAAATGTGTGCCCCCACTATCGAGTACAAAGTGGTTGCAGTTCTTTGCCAAATATTCTTTGCTTTCCATTATACCAATGTGAAGAGACCTTTGTACTGCTGGCTAAAAGATAGAATTCCTGATGCCCCATTGCCAGTTTCCGTCCCGCTTATTGAAAGTAATGGTAATTTTTAAATAAAAAGCCCTGTTTCATATACTCCACTTGTTGTACAAGTTTTAACTGGAAGTGTCTATGGGTTGTTGGTATGGTAATACAAAATTATTGCCCTCTAGGGCAGTTTTGACAAATTCATGGGGCATTGCTGCAGAGACAGACCATGTGAACAATACCTAGCCTGACTTTTTTTTCCTTTTCCCTTTTATGCTTTGAATATCTGTATTTAACTGGGCACTACCATCTCTTCAGGGAACTTTGATTCCTTTAGAGATTACCTAAATTTGTAGCTGAAAGAAAAGGTTATGTTTATAAACTGCAGGGGGAAAAGATCCTTTTTTTAATGTGTTCTTTTTATACAAAAAAATTCAAATTATATAGCTCTTCAAAAGAAAGTATATCTGGAACTGCACAAGTAGAGGGTTGTAATTGTAAAGAGCACTGAGGTAGGAAAAGCGTTTCTCTGGAGACTGGATTGTTTCAAAGAGAAACGGCTTCAAACTAAGTGCCCAGGTTGATACCGAGATTAAACTCTTTTATTTCTCTATGAGCAAAAACCGCTTTCAGAGGAAGCTGTGGCTGCAGAACAGGATTCGGGAGAGGTGCAGTAAATGTCCCCCTTCCTCCACGACAATGTCAAAAATCATCAGGGGAACAGCTCCAAAATGTTGAGTTTGCCTGTGGAATTCTGTTTCTCTCTCTTTCTGGAAAATAAATCCTGTCAAACTAACTTGAGATCTCTTTTTTTGATGAGAGATGAGTTTGGCTGATAAGGGCAATAGTGTTGATCTAATGTACTTAGACTTCTGATAGGCATTTTGAGTCATAGTCACAGAGTTTTTAAGGCCAGAAGGGGCCACCAGATCCTCTAGTCAGACTTCCTGTATATCACAGGCCACCACCACCACCCAGCACTTGCACACTACACCCAACAACCAGTATTAGACCAAAGTGTTACAACCCTCAGGACACTAAACTATTGTGTGCCACAGGCAGAGAATAGGTGGGACTGACGTGCACCAGTGCCAAAGGCCCCTGCAATGGCAGGGAATTGTTTGTGAGATATACCCAAATGATCCCCACGAGTAACCGGCACCCCACACTTCCGAAGGTGCAAAAGTCTGACACGGGGGAAAATTCCTTCCTGACCGCATATCAGTTAGACCCAGAGGATGTGACCAAGAACCACCACCCAAGCACCCAAGAGGTAGAATTCTTAGTACCCACACTGTCCAGTGTCTTATCTCCAGCTGTGGTCATTTCTGATGCTTCAGAGGAAGGAGACAAAAAACTCACCGCCACCACCAGGATGCATTGGGACAGGGAGTGAGAAAAT